>OY759181.1:2500-1424967 GCA_963662085.1 Eupithecia inturbata | reverse complement strand
CCAAAGTATGCGGAGATGTTATGGGTCTAACTGATATATTTAATACGTGACATAAGTACATATTAAATCGCTACTTTTTATCCCGGAAAGGAGCGTGCGAACCCGTGCTTTGTCTCGGGCATAAACTAGTCGATAATAAATGTTACTCCTATAACAAATAAGGCTAAAAATTTTATTTGAGCTCGTGAAAATAAAAACATTTTTTTCAATTCATTTTGAACGATGCTGTCTCATTCAATGGAGCGAAATCGATTTGCAATTTACAGCACTAGTATATCGCGATAAAACCAGAACTCGATTACGCGCGTATGGTACATCACTAATTTAATATCTATCGAATTACCATCTCGATACCAGGCTCATTCGATTGTGCAGATGAATGTAATCGATTGCCGGCGACCGATTAATTTTGGACGTCTAGTCTGTTCGTCATTCATTATTTAGGCTCGGTTAGTGACTAACGGGACTTGTTCAAATTTAAATGGTTTTGGCTACTTGTTGATATTTATAGGATTTACTGAGAATTTTGAATGAATATGATCTTTGAGGCTTGTGTTGTTGACTAAGTACTAGGAATTTTGAATGAATATGATCTTTGAGGCTTGTGTTGTTGACTAAGTACTAGGAATTTTGAATGAATATGATCTTTGAGGCTTGTGTTGTTGACTAAGTACTAGGAATTTTGAATGAATATGATCTTTGAGGCTTGTGTTGTTGACTAAGTACTAGGAATTTTGAATGAATATGATCTTTGAGGCTTGTGTTGTTGACTAAGTACTAGGAATTTTGAATGAATATGATCTTTGAGGCTTGTGTTGTTGACTAAGTACTAGGAATTTTGAATGAATATGATCTTTGAGGCTTGTGTTGTTGACTAAGTACTAGGAATTTTGAATGAATATGATCTTTGAGGCTTGTGTTGTTGACTAAGTACTAGGAATTTTGAATGAATATGATCTTTGAGGCTTGTGTTGTTGACTAAGTACTAGGAATTTTGAATGAATATGATCTTTGAGGCTTGTGTTGTTGACTAAGTACTAGGAATTTTGAATGAATATGATCTTTGAGGCTTGTGTTGTTGACTAAGTACTAGGAATTTTGAATGAATATGATCTTTGAGGCTTGTGTTGTTGACTAAGTACTAGGAATTTTGAATGAATATGATCTTTGAGGCTTGTGTTGTTGACTAAGTACTAGGAATTTTGAATGAATATGATCTTTGAGGCTTGTGTTGTTGACTAAGTACTAGGAATTTTGAATGAATATGATCTTTGAGGCTTGTGTTGTTGACTAAGTACTAGGAATTTTGAATGAATATGATCTTTGAGGCTTGTGTTGTTGACTAAGTACTAGGAATTTTGAATGAATATGATCTTTGAGGCTTGTGTTGTTGACTAAGTACTAGGAATTTTGAATGAATATGATCTTTGAGGCTTGTGTTGTTGACTAAGTACTAGGAATTTTGAATGAATATGATCTTTGAGGCTTGTGTTGTTGACTAAGTACTAGGAATTTTGAATGAATATGATCTTTGAGGCTTGTGTTGTTGACTAAGTACTAGGAATTTTGAATGAATATGATCTTTGAGGCTTGTGTTGTTGACTAAGTACTAGGAATTTTGAATGAATATGATCTTTGAGGCTTGTGTTGTTGACTAAGTACTAGGAATTTTGAATGAATATGATCTTTGAGGCTTGTGTTGTTGACTAAGTACTAGGAATTTTGAATGAATATGATCTTTGAGGCTTGTGTTGTTGACTAAGTAGTAGGAATTTTGAATGAATATGATCTTTGAGGCTTGTGTTGTTGACTAAGTACTAGGAATTTTGAATGAATATGATCTTTGAGGCTTGTGTTGTTGACTAAGTACTAGGAATTTTGAATGAATATGATCTTTGAGGCTTGTGTTGTTGACTAAGTACTAGGAATTTTGAATGAATATGATCTTTGAGGCTTGTGTTGTTGACTAAGTACTAGGAATTTTGAATGAATATGATCTTTGAGGCTTGTGTTGTTGACTAAGTACTAGGAATTTTGAATGAATATGATCTTTGAGGCTTGTGTTGTTGACTAAGTACTAGGAATTTTGAATGAATATGATCTTTGAGGCTTGTGTTGTTGACTAAGTACTAGGAATTTTGAATGAATATGATCTTTGAGGCTTGTGTTGTTGACTAAGTAGTAGGAATTTTGAATGAATATGATCTTTGAGGCTTGTGTTGTTGACTAAGTAGTAGGAATTTTGAATGAATATGATCTTTGAGGCTTGTGTTGTTGACTAAGTAGTAGGAATTTTGAATGAATATGATCTTTGAGGCTTGTGTTGTTGACTAAGTACTAGGAATTTTGAATGAATATGATCTTTGAGGCTTGTGTTGTTGACTAAGTAGTAGGAATTTTGAATGAATATGATCTTTGAGGCTTGTGTTGTTGACTAAGTAGTAGGAATTTTGAATGAATATGATCTTTGAGGCTTGTGTTGTTGACTAAGTAGTAGGAATTTTGAATGAATATGATCTTTGAGGCTTGTGTTGTTGACTAAGTACTAGGAATTTTGAATGAATATGATCTTTGAGGCTTGTGTTGTTGACTAAGTAGTAGGAATTTTGAATGAATATGATCTTTGAGGCTTGTGTTGTTGACTAAGTAGTAGGAATTTTGAATGAATATGATCTTTGAGGCTTGTGTTGTTGACTAAGTACTAGGAATTTTGAATGAATATGATCTTTGAGGCTTGTGTTGTTGACTAAGTACTAGGAATTTTGAATGAATATGATCTTTGAGGCTTGTGTTGTTGACTAAGTAGTAGGAATTTTGAATGAATATGATCTTTGAGGCTTGTGTTGTTGACTAAGTACTAGGAATTTTGAATGAATATGATCTTTGAGGCTTGTGTTGTTGACTAAGTACTAGGAATTTTGAATGAATATGATCTTTGAGGCTTGTGTTGTTGACTAAGTACTAGGAATTTAAGGAGTCATTTCAAGTTTCTTTATTTCCTCTACTTTTAAGTATTTTCGGTTCGTTCACGTTTCACTACCACAATTTCTATTTCGGTTTCTATATAAAAAAAATCTTAGATGGCTTTTTTTTTAAATACGATGTTATCATCACTCTCTAATATTATAAATTCAATTCAATAAGTTTATTTCAGCTTAGAAACACGATACATATTTCAGCCATATAATGGGTAATAAAAAGAAAAGTAAAACAAAAACATCTTAAATTAATAGAACGCACAATCTGGGACAAACAAAGTTCATGAGCGCATGGCTCTATGTGTGCGCGTCCAGTGCTTCATGAAAGCGCAGTCCGTGTCCAGCCTTCCAGCTATTAGTTGCAGATAGCTACTGGTACCGCCCCTAACGCGGCGCATCAAGGATGCTGTCCTGTTGCGGATTATTGCGTAAAAGTCATCACGCGGGACTCTGCAAACATCCCGGACGCGCTACAGAAGCGGGGCAGTCCCAGTAGCACTCTGAATCCATTATTATACTGGACGCGCAGGGCATTCCAGCATTTCTGCGTGTAGTTAACCCACAGACTGCACGTATAAAAAGATTGACAGTACGAGCGTACTGTCAATCAAACTTATCTTATATATGTATGTATAAATGCGAAAGTTTGTATGTTTAGATGTTTGGATGGATGTTTGTTGCCTCTTCACGCTATAACGACTGAACCGATCGGGCTGAAATATTGCAAAGATGTAACTCTAAGCCTGGAACCAAACGTATACTTTTTAACCCATAAAACAGTTCCCATGGGGTATAATAATCTTTAAACGTTCCCATAGAAACAACGCGTGCGAAGCCGCGGGCAGAAACTAGTTAAAAATAATAATAAGTTGTCTGGTCTGTTATATACCAATGAATGGATTATTCTGAGTTTTATATCTACAAAGACAAAGACAAAAGCTGTCAAAAGGAAGGTCTAGATAATTTTAATAACTAGAAAAACAGTTCCCCACTTCATTAGCCTGACAATGATAGATACATTTGGTGAATATCCCAATTTTCAACCCTAAAACGCTGACGTGCAATATCTCACAGAGCACTATCTGTTTGATTAGCGACGCGGCGCTACACGACGCCGCCGAATTTATTTGATAGGTAATCTAGCAGGCGTGTTTTACCTTTATTTATGTGACACTGCATTGATTGTTGGCAATACCGGTGCTTACCCACACTTTATAGCTGGGCGACCTACAGAAAATGCGGAAGCAATTTATAGTTACTCAAAATACCGATACAACTTCCATAAAAGCTTTTGGTACAATTACGCTACCTTCGATGGTTAATAACAGAAATACTTCACGAAATTAAATAAAACAAATCACCGACTTCGAACCGTTACTATAAATTAAAACAACTTTACTCGACCAAGTATTTATAAGTGAATATTTCAACTTCAAACTCGGGGTAGGATTTAGGAACTTTACGAATGTCAATCGTCTGTCGCCATGGAGGGTTAATCCCAAGGCACAAACACGTTGTATAAAGATGTATTAAGGCGTATTCACACGTCCGAAATCTTGCAGTAATAAATCACGGGCGACAATGTGCACGTAAATCTGGCGCTCAAATATTTGGCCAGCATCGTGAGCACTCGGGATGTTACTACTGCTGAATTTTGGACTTAGACAAATGTCCAGCTGGGATGAACGAAGCGAAGATATGTTAGTACTAATAGGTATAGCTAGTCACTATTCACCTCGTGTGTGAAAGGTACTAGATAATTAGTAATGTTTTATACTGGAAAATCCCGAATAAAGAAAGGCTAATTAATTTTATGAATTTGTAAGTTACATTGTAGGTACATACAGCAAATTTACTCATGGTCCTGGGCTGCGGATTAAAAATTACCTATTTAAACTTGTCTAAAAGTAATGCAACCTTATGAATAACCTAAATGTGAAAACTAGCGAAGTTCGTGCAGCTAGTGGCTTCACCGATAAAAGAGCTGAGATCATATAGATAGGTGCCAAGTTTCACTGCAGTTAAATAATTAATCTAATTTGTAATCTTAATTTGTTACGTCTTTAGCAGGTCGTCGTCCCACCTGGCTAGAGGGCCTCCTACACTACGCTTGCCGAGTCGCGGTCTCCACTGAAGAACACATTTACTCCAGTGGTTGTCGGTTCTTTGCGGGATATGGCCGGCCCACTGCCACTTCAGCTTGTCCCAACTGCATAATCTGCCCAAGGTAAGTATACTCGGAAACAGTTTCGAGAAGGTGGCCATGTACGACCACCGGTCTTGGATCAATGTGGCCATTGATCATGACTTTGGTTTTATCCAAATTCATACCTAGACCGATAAATCGGGAGGCTGAAGCTAGGCCATCCAGTATCTGGTTCAACTCCTCTAGCGACTCCGCTATTAAGACTATGTCATCAGCGAATCGTAGGTGTCAGATGTAGTTGCCATTTATGTTAATGCCCCTACCTTTCCAGTCCAGCATCTAAAACATATCCTCCAATGCGCTTGTGAACAGTTTCGGTAATATGACATGACATCCCCCTGTCTCACTCCTCTGCGCAATTAGATGGGTTTAGACTGCTGGCCCTGTACTTGGACACTCATAGTAGCGGCTTCGTAGAGACATCTCTACACCTCGATATAACGATAGTCTACTTGGCATCGCTGTAAGGATTCCAGAACATTGAAACCTGGGCAGGTTTCAGCGGAGTTAAAAGCCTTCCTACGAATAAATTAGATCTGTTATTCGTAAACTTAGCGCTTTCTTTAAGCGCTCACGCTCTTGCAGATATTTGTCTAGAGGTGGGCCTTTGTCCTCTCAATTCTGGGATAAATGCCGGGTCCAATGTTTGTTGAATTTAATTTAAACTACTTTCAAGATTAATTAAAGTGTGTCAAAGATAAAGAGGGTTTTTAGGTCGATTACTGGGTGCTGATGGGACTCTGGTCGACCCATCATGATGAGTAAATGATTCACTGATCTTTGACCCAATAATTGTTTACGATGCTAGCCGATTTTCGGCTTCGGTAAGCAGTGTCCTTTGTGCGTAGGATATAATTACTGTGCACAAGAGTGTGCGCAATCACAGGTGCAATCTTTATTCCCTCACTATTGTCTCGTAACTTTATAGCCAAGTCGTGTAAGTTAACTTTCAAACCTAAATCAAGTACTGGACCTGAGGAAAAGTTAATAATCTAGGACACTACACAGAACATCTCTATAGTTTTTATAGAAATACCTAACCAAAGCGTCAATTCTGGGAACGGTGAATCATATTTAGAACTTAGGACAGTTTCACACAACATGATTTATGAAAAATATTTAAGAGCAGATATTTTCTGTTATACCTCTAATTATTTTTAGTGATCTATTTGAAAATGAATGCTTCTTCCTTCCCCAGAATAAACTTTGGTAGGAACGCCAACTTTTGCGAATCTAAGGCTCTTAGAAACTAGGAAAATCAACAATTTTCCGTCGGCTACCGCGACCAAAGTTTCCCGTAAATGTTTACTTAAAGATTTCGAGGGGTGGCTAACATAACTTTAATTCACACGTATTCACTACAAAAATTGATTTTAATAAGTTTTAATTCATAGTAGTAAATTAAGTTGGTAAATATATTATGTTTTTATTGTTTGGTTTCCTTGGTGCGGTGATCAGTGGGGCATATTGTTAGCGATAGACCGATAGATTATTTTTTTCAGACTTTTCTTTAGAACGTTTAACTGACGTCTCCGGAGCAAAAACCGACATTATCAAAAACTGATAGAACAAAATGTCATCAGTGCATAAATCAAGTTCATTATTTTAAGTTCTACGTACATCTCCCAAATATTCCTGAAAAAAAAAAAGCTATACGATTATATTACCTCTATATTCTAAATGAAGCCTGGTCTCAGGTTCAACCTCGAGGGGGCAGTTAGCAATACGACGCGTCTCGTTTACAATACCATTATTTAGACGACACTGCATCATATCGATCAGTCGCCTCTCCATCATTTCCAAGGGACCAATTATAGCGGCCGCCACAACCCGGGGCCTTGCAAATGAGCGCAGCGTGACGTCATTGTACATGACGTGTACAATTTCGATATCAAACGATAGCAAATCATCCGACATCATTCTGATTGTCAGATAGATAGAAAGGAAACAATTTATGCCACACAAAATCAGGAAACAATACAGAGAAAAATGATTAGAATAGAGGAAGTATAAAGAGCGGCTTTATCGCTGAGAGCGATCTCTTCTAGGCAACCAAAGGATGGACTGGACATGAAAAAATAATATAGACTGTG
Organism: Eupithecia inturbata; assembly: GCA_963662085.1. Classification (NCBI taxonomy): domain Eukaryota; kingdom Metazoa; phylum Arthropoda; class Insecta; order Lepidoptera; family Geometridae; genus Eupithecia; species Eupithecia inturbata. Next base: position 1,417,690 of record OY759181.1, on the reverse strand, counting down.
GCACTGAATAAATATATTTAAATACCTACATAAAGAAAAAAGAAAACCAATACACTTCATACCATAACACCTAAGTATCCTAAAAACACTAAAATATAAGCTTCTCTAACTTTTTACAAAGATAAATAATGCTGACGAAGCAGTGTTTTGAAGAGAGCGAGTGATTTTGCACGTCTGATGTCCAGAGGGAGAGCATTATACCATAGCACCATAGACGGGTAGCTTGTGCGGTGAAAGATTTGTCGTAGAAAGAGGTGGTGTGAGCAGAGACTTTAGAGATTTCAAAGGTACGGAAAGAGAGCGAGTGAGAGTTTGAGAGGAATTCGAAGAGCGAGATACTGTACAAGAGAGATAGATGGCAGATCTCATGCAATTGTTCCTAAGTGGTACACAAGCATTCTCTACAATTATTGAAATTGACAGACATTCGATACCTAAGGTTTAACTTGTATTAATTTTTTTCATTTGGAACCTAAAATTCATCCATTGTTGAGAATAGGCGTCCAAATTGCTAGATTATGCTAGTTTTTTAAGGTTTAAGATTATAAAGGTTGAACCCGAATACTCAAATTTTAATATCGATGGTAATTTAGCCACTAAACTTACTGCGAAATACCTAAAATAATTATAAATAATAGAGCTTTAGTTCCTCATAATCTTTTGATTATTCCACTTTCAGATGTGGTATCAGTTTCTTTAAAGTTTTTCTCAGCACTATCAACTTTCCACCTCTACAAGAATCAGCACAAACAAAGATCTTAACCCATGAATCAAAAACTTAAGAAACAAAGCCATACAAGTCCCATAAAATAAACTCAACGATAAATCGGTGCGCGTATTTACCCAACCATTTCCGCTGGAACGTTGTCTTTCGCAAACAAACGGTCGATGGCACCGCAGGCGTCACGGTTGTCACACTGACACTGACAGTCGTGATATTTCACTGTCCGTGATTCCTTCGAGGATGCCAGTTTAAAAACCTTCTGTAGAAATACCAGGGAAATTATACTTCTAATGTCTCAAATAAATAAATAAAATAAAATATGATAGCAACCAAGAACTGAATGTGAAAAATTTTGTTCCATTGTTGACATTTAGCAGTAACACAGGTATATACGCATCTACGAACTGCTTAGCATGTGAAACCAATTACTTCAAGTAAGAAGGTAGATTAGGATGCGTTTTACATAATATAGCTTTGGGTACTTTTCACTGTAGAACATTCTCGAGTGGAAACAGAGAATCCAGAGCTAATGATCCTAAGTCTAACAATAGAACCTAGGTATATCGCACTATATCTAGTTATCAAGAACACTCCTGGGAGTAATAACGCTTAACGCTGTTAATTTCAAAGCAAGCCGAGGGAACAGACAGATGTTATTTTAGATTTGAAAATTAGAGGCAACTCTTATTGTATATCTGCAATAAGATTCAAAATCAAATCCCAAAAGGATATGAAACTGATTGAAGATAATCTGATTGCGTTCATGCTGAACAAATAAATTAAAGCTTTATTTTAGTTTACTGTTTTTTATATAGTCTCTGAACTAGGTGACAAATATTGCTGACAGGGTCAACGCTCTAAAAATGTTAGGTGTGACACTGGCTGACGTCACTGTCCAGTCGCCATTTTATTGCAACAAAACATAGAAGATTACAAATCACAAACAAAACGTAGAAGAACAATATGTGATAATAATCAATTAAATTCAATTAAAAAACCATAAAAAATTACAAGCGTCAATTTTGTTAGTTAGATCAGTCAAAACAGATTTAGTGAGAGATGAGTGAGTCATACAACTTGATAAATGATTCGTTAATACAAAACCACATAGTTTAATCAGATTCATGTACCTACACGTAATTTATGGAGTTCGGTGAATTACGATTCTACTGGTAACGGCAGAAAACAGATTCGTCTTCTTATTTGCCGATGGCGTCAATGACGTAGACTTGTGTCACCCACGTGACCGTTGTGTCTCGGAATGTCATACCTGGTACAAGACGTATTACGAGTTTTTAGTTGTAGTCTAATGTTCAGTAATCCTTGACGTTTCTGGCGTACGTAGATAGAGACACAATATCAAGTCAATTAACAAACTGATAATAAGTTTTAATTGTTGATAGATAACATAAACCATAAATATTATCAAATGCAAAATGTTCCTCGAAATGAAAACGGTCCAACTGTACTCTGAAAAGAAACCCCACCGCAATAATTACTTTTCAAGCACTCAAGTCCACTCGAAGCTATTGTTTAAAAATCTTACGCAGTCACTTTGCAAGAGTAATAAAATCACAAAAACTAGACAAACAGCCGAACTTCCACCCGACCGGAGTTTAAATACTGAAAGTTTTCCAGTAAAATTTTATCTCCATCTCGAGGAGCAATTTACGGGCAGGGCGTAAATAGGGATGCGGTGATTGGATGAAAAGCCGGTCATGGCCACAGACTCTACTCCTGATTGGTGAATTTTATGGTGGATAGGTACACACCAAAGTCGGGCAACCAAAAAGTTAACAAAACACTGTCGCCTGCTTACAATATTCACACATACACTGAAAAGCCGCACCAACCCATCGGGATGTGTTGTGTAGAGGCCATGAGAACAGGCAATGTTAATATCTATGCATCAGTATAAATTTCAATGAGCGCTAGTCATCTCTCGCGGTATACGAGCGGTGAAACGCAACTTCTGTTCGTGAAAAAAATACTGGGCGCTCACAAAAACATAATTCACATCTAATTCGTTTACTTATTGACTAGATGATACTGTGTGGATTGTCCAGCATTATTTTTTATTAATTTTTTTTTTAAACTGGCACAAATACCGTACCGGTTTTTACTCGCATAATCTTATACTTAGGACTTATACGAGGGACTACCTTCCGATTGGAGACAATACAAAAGTAAAATAAAAGACTGTCATGAATATTTTCAGAATCCCGTAAGCAAACATTTTCAGATAATTTCCTGTTATCTGAAAATATTTGCTACATTTTCAGATAACAGGAAATTATTCCGTTACAAATTAGAAAACCAATTTTTCCATTCCTGCCCAGAGAGGCCTAATTATAAAACATTTCCGTTCTCTGCCCATGGGAGCAGATATTCATCTAACGGCTGCAAATTTTAACACCGAATTGTTACGGCATTTTGAAACGGTAGCTTTCATTTTTCCAAGGATTCTAGTAACCTACAAGCTTGCTCCTAGCTTTTTTCAATTAATCGAAAGCACAGGTTTTCGCCCCGCTCTCCCTCCACTACAGTGAGGCAAAATAACCATATAAATTATTTCTATGGAAAATTGGTTTTTGGCCATGGTTCAATTCGCTCAAAACTATAAAGTAAATAATAAGACACGTATTTTTTATTTTTACAAAACTACTCCTAAGCGGGCGAAGCCGCGGGGCGCAGCTAGTTGTATTATAAATTAATAATATATGTTCATGACGCTATTGGTTATTTTTCCACTTCTTCACTCCCCATTTGATGGCTGGCCCAAGAAAGCACAGCTCATCGGATGGCACACCGATATAGCTATGTTAGGGTTCAGTAAAAATCGAATCGACAAGTTTTTCGACAGTTAATCCTAAGAGCTTTCGTTAAAAACTCATAAAAACTTCAAATACCGACACGATACAAACCCTCCATTCTTTTAACCTCGAAAAACCGCGCCAATAATTGAGGCCTACATTAAAAAGCTCCGCAAAAAGAGCTTTTTTTCTCCGTCCCTAGCCATAAATACTGAGTTGGGCGTAAATAAAGTGTAATTTTGACGTGTTATTTACCGCGGGTCAATGTTGCCGCGAATCTAACGTAATGGCCAGTGTAACCAGCTGCTGAGGAGGCATTGCGTCGTAAACTCCTCTCAGTTATGTTTCTTTTTATAAGAAGTTATTGAATGGCCGTTGATGTGTTACTTTTCCCCCGGTTCCTAAATATCTGCTGAGATAGGTTGCAGTATAACATACACTTTTTGGGTCTCTGATTCGCTTTGGGGTTACATTAAGGTAAGGTATATATATTTCATTGTTATGAACAGCCATTCTATCGGCCCTTACATTCCATTCTTTGTTTAAAAGTCCAAAAATTGTTTGTCAGTTAGTAATACAAGCTTTTTATATTCGGAAAATTTTTGAAGAAACGAGGAAAATGAATTTATTAAGTATATTTTTACGGAATTTTTTTACGATATACGAGTTTAAGATTATGTTATACCACCCGTGGTGATTTAGTCAGCCAACATAAAAAAATTATTCTAAGGAGGTTCCGAAAAAGGTTTTATTGTTATAGATTTGGAAAGATCTATATTTTTGAATGAAATTTATTATTTCCACACGTAAACACACCTGAACCGAATTTAATTCAAAATTATAACATGTTCCCAGCGTTTACCCGACTTTTCGATTCCAACTGACTCTGTTTCATAGTAGTTTTGTCACACTCACCCTTTTTACAGTTCTACAGTAACGCAGGTGTTGCCCCATATAAACCACAAATGTAACAGAAAGCTAGAGAAGGCTCCGAACCCAATTCAGAATTATGCGAAAGGTTGCCCGCGCCTCACCATGTATCACACGACCCAGAAAACACAGGCGAGGGGGAAAGGCTGTATCACTTAAGGTGGTTCGCGACGTTAGCCCCGCAGCGCCTAAAGACTTGAGCACGGATTCATAACAAAAGGATTACAATGGTCGCAAAACAAATTGCTTTTAAAACCTAAAAATATCACATTTAAATTAACGTGCCCTCTGAAAAATTCCAATGATTTATGTAAAAAAGCTCTGTAACGGATTCTACCTCTATGTCGTTTAGACTCGATTGTCCAATCGAAGAAAGTAAAATTTTGAAGAAGCTGTTTGCTGGGATAAAGTAAAATGACTGAAGGATGCCTTTCCCATGGGCATTGGGAGCGGAAGCGGCGGCGGATTTTCACAGCGTTCAAAAGAAACTGCTGAAATACGTTCCATTGCCTGACTACTGACAAAAACCCACTGTCGCTGCCTACAGAAACGCACAAACGCTGTCTGAAACTAAATAGATTTTCACTATTATCTTTAAACTTTTTAGAAGACTACCTAGGTTACGTAACTGTACAGTCTACCCGCAAGCAACATAATAAGCATACCTTCATTCTTTTTTTGAATGACTGGAATAAGTTTATTATTTTGAAATAACTAAAAACCTTGTAGGAATCCCTTATCCCTTTTCTCTCGCATGTAATGTATTTAAGGGAAATTCGTCTAATTGTAAAATCATATCTAATATATTTTTAATACTTAGCGATGTAATAACCCGGCAAAATCCTTAAAAAAATACTGTTTAAACACCAGTACCATAAAGACAATTATAAAATAAATGTTTATAACACATGCTATTTACAATAAATTACCGGAAGAACTAAAATATTTTAATAGTTTATTATTTAATTATAATAATATGACTCGCTTATTATTTGCACGCCTGCGCAGGCAGAATACATTTACTGAAATAGTTATAACATCTGACATTGTATAATAATTTTATATTCTTACAAAAAATAAATTTTAAGCTCTCGGAAATCAATTTTTTATGATGCCACCTCGGGATATTTTTTATAAAACTCTTTAGCTTATTCAGAATAGTGCAGTTTTACAAACTGCATTTCTGAATAAGCTACCGCGAAGAGTGTTTAGCGCGGCCACCACACGCATTAACATAAACCGCTGGGGAGAATTTATCGGAGGAGCAGGGCCAGGGTCCCAGTTTGGCTAGACAAAGTGCTGGTTCAGACAGAACGCACAATCTCGCTGGAAAACCGCATTGGTTTACCACATGGGGTCAGAAATTCCAGCGACGAAAGCAACTCGAAGCGTGGTGGTACTTTATAGGAAGTACGAGTATAACTGGGTTTATTAGGTGATAACATAATTAAAGTGACACAAGAATAATAATAATGAACGATATGGCGCTAACAGGGGAAGCCTATATCCAGCAGTTGGCTAATAAGACTGATATGATGGCTGATGATGAAGTTAAATAATGAAATCTTGTGGGAGAAGTATTAAAAGAAAAGAAACTTGAAGAGACATCTTTCAGATATAAAGCGAGTTTTAAGAATCAGGAGGATCGACCATTGTAACGATATTTAATCGGAATCTGACAAATATTATGACCCGAGAGCTGATGAGTATCTGGCGCAGCGCATCGGCATTTCCATACAGCGAGGCAATGCAGCCGTACCTATTTCAGTTTGGGGAGACTTCCGTCTGGTATTGATACAATAATAATTATTAATTTTTATTTCAGACAAGGTCCATAGCTTAAATACACAAAATAAAATAGAATTGCTACATAAACAATCAAAGATTCACATTATCCTACAGAAAACATTTATAACATTATTCAAATTGAACACAACATAATTATAGATCAGTTGGGTTTTTCCAGTTTCCACCAAACTGGAATGTATAAAAATAAATTTTAGTTTTCCTCCTCGAAGACACAGTGAAAACAGTGAAAATTGGATTCGAAAAAACCTATTACAGTTTTTCCCATTGAAGATTATCCTTAACGGGGAAAACTCAGTTGAGCTACGTCTAGATTGTTTGCAAAAGTCTGCAGTTAGCTCAACAGTTTCAATTGTAAAAACTAGTATAATTTGTATCTACTCCATAATTGTAATTTTCTTTGTTAATAAAATCTACTTTTAAAATCAAAGGTAAACTAGAACTACAACATTGGGTTTCCCTAACCCTATTCAGCAAATAACGTGCAAGTAATTCAATACAAAAAGTTGTGGGTCGTTTCGACCCAGTCGCGCTGTTTAGCGAGTCCACCGCATGCATTAATTCAACCCGCCGGGGATCTGTCTGCGAGATGAATTTGAAGGGTCTCCCAGGACAGATGTTGTGCCGATCTGTGTTTATGTCCTATGTTTTGTTCGTTTATTTTTTTGGGATCGTTCCGCATGTTTATGACGTCACTGTTTTTATTTGGCATTCATAGTTAGTGTTAATGCAAGACTGAGATTCACGTATTTATTCTGACGAGTCCGAGAACTACCTAAGCTTAAAGTTATGATGTGCAAAATAGTCTCCCATTTAGTTAGTTGAATTTTCTGGTATCAATGTAGGTATAGTTGTCTTGCATTAGATGCAAGATTTCGACGATGACATGAATAGATCCTATTGTCTTGTCTTCTATTGTGGAAGCATTATGAATGCCCAGGGCGTGGGTTCAGTACAACCATCGTCTTTATTTTTAATTATCAAATATTGAGGTTTAGGTACCAACATCTCTTTCTAGTCCAAATTCACGCACCTAATAACAAAGCAACCCTAACTTTACAGCACCAATTTAACCAAATTCAAAAGAAGCAAAGAATCAAGCTCATCCAATCATATTGCGATAAATAAGAACGGCACACGTGTGACTTACGACCTACCCGCGGCTCCGTCCGTACAAATTATTGCCGTGTTTGCGCCCTTTTATGAAGTGGCCTATAAATCCCAATCCGACGTCTGCGGGTTAACCCCAATGTGAGTTTTTGCAGCATCATGATTGGAAAGAAATACACTGTTTCTATAAAGCTTTATATGAGAGCTTTTTTGTATCGTTTGAAGTGAAAGCTCTTCAGGATGAAATAGGAGCTTTATCGATGAATGTTTTGTAATTCTATATCTCTCTTTCAAAGAGGAATCAATAGTTTGGTGTGATATTTCGGAAGATTGTGTACCTTTATATAACCTAGAAAGGTCGGTGCTGATTTCAAAAGTAAATGTATAGAAGATGTGAAAGTTGAAACGCGAATAGAGTTTGTTTCCACCAAAACATGTTTAATGACCATAAACACATTACCCTCCTTTGCGACGTTCAGTCAGGTAATAGAATGTACATTAAGTACCCTCCTAAAATAATGGTAAAGTAGATAGATTGGCATCTACCAAAGATCCATGTTCTTGCGTGTTAGTTTAGTAAATAAGGCTACAATAATTTACAGAATAATAGTATTTTTATAGTTCTAGATACTAATAGAAATAAACATTTAACAATTTTCTTAACAAAGTTATGAGCGAAGGATAAGTCCCAGTCGCCCAAGACTCTTGGATGTATGAGACTTAGAACCTATTTTAAAACAAAACACCGAGGGTATGTTTTAAAATCGTAAAGAAGTGAAAGTGACGTTATATAAGGCATACTGTCAGTCGTTCTACTCGAGCAGCCTCTGGCTGAACAGTACTCGTCCGTGCAGCCAGCGCAGCGCTCTTCGGGTTCAGTACAACAACATTTTTAGGATGCTTTTGCGGCTGTCTCGCTTCTGCAGCGCATCTGGCATGTTCGCGGAGGCGAACGCGATCATTCGCAAAAAAGTCACATCCCTATCTCAGCGCGAGCGAGCCAGTAGCAACTGCTGTTGCAGGATGCTGTTACAGCATCCTGCAAATGACCATGTCACGTATGGACTGTCCCATCCAAAATAAGTGGATGAGGATATTAATGGGGAGTAATTCCATTTAAGCTTTAAGTTAGGCTGGTAAGTACGTAATTATGATATGTTATTATTAAATTGTAATTGAATCATCAAGTAATTATGGTATTGTACTATCTATTGTATTATCTAGTTTAATCATCACATTATACCTCTATATGTAAAGTTTTTATTTTAATTTTGATTTTATTGTTATATTTTTGAATATTTTATGGATGTATTATCTGAAATGAATGAATTAATAAAAATAAAATAAAGTACTCTCAGAGGTACTTTGGATTTACATAAAAGTCAACATCATCATCATCAACCTATTTTAGTCCACTGCTGGACATAGGCCTCTAATGAGTGCCATAGCGCCCTGTCTTCAGCTTGCCGCATCCAGCATCTGCCTGCAGTCTTTCGCAGGTCGTCAACGCGTCTGGATGGAGGGCGTCCTACATTTACCGAGTCGCGGTCTCCACTCAAGAACAAAAAAAAGTCATAAGAGGTTAAAAAGGTGAACTTTATCGAAATAAAAATAAACTTGTAGTAAGTACATAATATGACTGAAACTAGACCACTGCTAACATCAGGACAAATAACTTACTGCTGCCGAACAGCTTGGTCATCACGGATTATCGTGTACTAGGGCCGCCGGTCGGATATCTTGTCATGCCAGCCTTAACGACATCATCCGGCGGGCTTTTGTCATTGCTAACATACCAGCTAATCTCGAACCGAATCGTCTGTTGCGTGACGATGGTAAGAGGCCCGACGGCATGACAACTAGTCCCATGGGAGTTGGGGAGGCCCATTGTGTGGGACGGTACATGCGTCGACACACTTGCGCCTTCCCCTCTTCCGAGGACATCCGTGAGGGCTGGCGCGGAGGCAGATTTGGCCGAGGATCTCAAGAGATGCAAATATGCAGGTCTCGACAGAGCCTACACATTTGCTCCCTTTGGGGTCGTGACTAGGGCCGTGGGGTACCTAGGCTCTCCGGGTTTTTAAAAAGTTATCTGAGCGCCTGGTCGACGCGACGTGTGACCCGAGAGCTGGTGGGTATCTGGCGCAGCGCATCAGCATTGCCATACAGCGGGGAAATGCAGCCAGCGTCTTGGGGACGCTTCCGACTGGTATTGATATGGATCAGTTGAGCTACCTGTAGATTGTTTGCAACAGTTTGCAGTTAGCTTAGTTGTTTCAATTGTAAACACTACTTCTAATTTGTTTTTATTATTGAATTGTAATTTTCTTTGTCAATAAAAGCTTACTTCTACAACTTAACTTACTTAGTATACAAGGTATTACAGCCCACTAGTTTGCTTATTTCGCAAGCACATTACTAATAACTTACGTTTGTCAAAAACTGTGCAAAAATATCGCACAGAAATAATTGAGCCAGCAGAAACTCATTTCATTTCGGTTCTAACTTCGCCAAAACAAGAAACACTCAAAACTTCTTTAATAGAAGCAGCAACGAGTTTTTAATAGGAACACGTACTAAAATACTCATTGTAGTGCAACAATGTAGGTACCTAGTTTTGCAACTATGGCGTCCAGCTACCGATTGAATATATGTAGATTGACTTAGTTTGAGGTCACAGGACTTGCCGCTATGATCTTAGGTCGGTATGGTTTCTGTGGTCCATTCAGTAACTTTAGGGAGTGTAATAACCTAATAGTATTTAGGTGTATGCTAGTAATCAGCTTTATATTAAGCTCAAATAAAAATTATCCAACCAGTAGAGGAGACCATTTTGAATTGTGATATTTTATGTGACAAAAGAAAGTATGCCTGGCCTCCAGTAAAGAGGGCTGTTGAACATAGTAAGTAATAGAAAGTTTAATAAAATATTTTGTTCAAAATAATAGTTTCAGAACAAAATAACTAGAATAGGGCACGCTAGGGAAATAGCACACTGACAACTTAAATTTAAATGGTCGGCCTGTATCTGACTCAAAATGTGCTTACGTCCAAACGGCCCAAAAGCACCTAAAACTTCGCAAAAACCGAAACTTTTTCAATCAGAAAACGGACCAAAGCAATTTTTTTTATCAAGCAGAGTCGTCCCGTATTATCTGCAGACATAAATCTTGATACGGAACCCCAAAAGCGGAAATAAGCGATACCGCGGCGCAATTGCTCGCGCCCTGAGACTTATTGCTTAAAATTGGGTGAAACGCCCTTAAATATTGTCTATGTATATGCCATATTGAGGGATGGAATCTCGGAGAATCTTAGTGATTTTGATCTATGAAACACGGGTACATATATTGGCAATAGGAAAATAATCACTTCATACAGGCGCAGGTGAAATTGTAGATACGCAAGTCGTAAAACAAATATTTCCGTATAAAATTACAACGAAAAAGCTAGGGTCTAGCTTATAAAAATAGGTGTGTTGTAAAAATGGTCACTTCTGTAAGAGCTAAAAAGATTTAAAGACATCACTCTGAAATCAAATTGCACTGAAATTAAATCGTACGTTTTACAGAGCCTTGTGCAATTAATTGATTTCGACAGGCTTACTGTCGCAATCAAAATAAGTCTGTTAGATTACCTTGTTTGATATTGATAGCATCATCAAATCTGCAAAACTGAATCATGCCATCACGTGTCGCGCCACGCGAGGTAAACGCACCAAAGGTTTACCATAACTCTCTCTCTCAATTGTAAATACTAGTTCTAATTTGTTTTTGTTATTGAATTGTAATTTTCTTTGTCAATAAAGAGTTCCATAACTCTAATATAAATAATCTCTTCAAGAATTCGCTAAGGTCTGACCTGATGCTAGAATGTCACATTGTCATTGGTAATATTATATCCCACAGGCATTAAATAACTATAAAAAACGTTAGGAATAATTTATTCAAGATATCGAAATCACAAGAAATTTGCAGGTTTAGATGGTAAAGATAAATTTATAAGTTAAAGCACCACTGCAGTCTTTAAAACAGCCACGAACAATCCAGCAGCGTAGAAACTTGGCTGTTTCCCGTGGAAACCAAGTCACAGATTATAAGAGACTATAATATACTTTCAAAACTCAATTCCAAGCTCAACAAAGGGCTGATTATGCAGTTATGATCTGCGTTAATTCATTAAATCCGGACTTAAATCGGAATTAGAAGTAGGTGTCGAAGCCCATCTGCCATTTGATCACGTCCGCAATTCGCAAACTTACCATGCTCACCTTAAAACATCTGAGGAAAATCTATCGGACACGACACTTAAAGCCGGGTACCATTCGCAGCGAGCATGATACGTTACGCCGTGTGCTAAAACCGTGTCGGTGCTCGTTGTGAGCGCCTTCTTTCCCCGTGCTGACAGCACGAACGCTCGCTGTGTAACACGATACATACGCCCCATAACGCTGGTCAGTACATTACTTTAGAGGCATTACCAGAAACGCTAGAGTTGACGCTTTTCTTTTTTATATGCAAGTTCCGCTCGCTCATTTCGTACACGAAATTACAACGAATGACGAATACCCACGTGATCGGTCAAGCAAGCAAAAGAATTCCGCGCAGATGCAAACCATCTGATATTACTTACAGGGTTATGTACATATAGAAGAAAATAAGAAGTTTGCGGAAGAACATAAACTGGTGACGATAGTGAGTTGTTTCGCGAATAAAAGTCGCGGCCGTGATAACACGACCATGTTTCTGGCGAAATTCACGATAACTTGTTAGCGCAGTTTGCGTCCCAAAAGTTGGGGGACGTGAGTGGCTAACGAGCCGCTTAAATTTTTGCTTTTCGTTCGCACTCGGGACAAGATTGTTTTTTAGCCCCGCTACGAGTTTATGGCACTTAATGGAATTCCAGTATTTTGAGCGCCGCGCCGCCGTTTCGCTTTGTACCCTGTATGAGCTTGCGCTTTATGAAAATAAACGTGAAAATTCAATCGTGTATGCAGAGGCGATAAGATAACTTTACTGCTCCAAATAAAGATCCTGGAAAATTAATTTCACAACAGAACATAATCATAAAAACCGTCGAGCCCACTGGAGCATATCAGGTGACAGATTTACAGCAATATAACCTTAAAACTCTACGTGCTCGGCAATTGAGGGGCCGGGCGTATTCGGGTAATTCAAATCAAACATACCAGATCTCAGTGCTGAATCTAATTTCCCTCTCGGATTAAATGCCGTCGCGATGTCGTCGGATTGGATGAGAGTTATGGTAAACATGGGCGCGTTGACCTCGCGCCGCGCGACGCGTGATGGCTATGCATGGTTCTGTTTTGAAGAATGTATAATGCTTTCAAACAAGGTAATCCAACAGAGTTATTTTGATTTCGATAGGCTTACCAAGGCTGTGTGGTGCACCACCCCAACTCTTCCCGCGGGTGTCGTAAGAGACGACTAAGGGATATCCATCGGGGGCGGGCAGTAGCGCCCCGTGCAGAACAATTCTACCAGCGAACTACGATCCCCAACCCCCAGCGTGGGGATTATGGGCATTACCCCCCGTGAGATAAAAGCCAATAATGCGCTCACCAGAGGGAGGCCTGGGTCCAGCAGTGGTGCAATATAGGCTGTGGAGGTGGGGTAACAAGGCTCTGTGAAGAAAACCATTTCAGTTCAAGCGATATTTTAGCTCATATAGAAGTTAGCATATTAATAATTTGATTGTTTTTAAAAAACTTAAAACTGACGTCGAATAATTTGACACTGTTGTTAAGTTTTGCGGGATAAATACTAATTTCTAAAGAATTAAATATTTATGGGACCGCCTTGGGATCATTCTATATAAGCGAAATAATTTTCAAAATCACAGAGAAATGACAGAGAAATCAACGGACATACATAAAAAAACATACATGCAGCCGAACATAGAACCTCCTCTTTTTTTTGAAGTTGTTAAACACATTTAATGCTTTAAATTAGTCCCTAGCTTTTTAGTTGTAATATTATTCGGAAATATTCGTTTTACGAATTTCGTATCGAAAATTTCACCTGCGCCTGCATTAAGTAATTATTTTCCCAGTAGCAAGTTATTAATACGAATACACTATATCATTCATCACTTTGAAAGTAAACCAAGAAAACCAAAAATCTATAATTTCTACGTTTTTAACCCCAAACCCGCTCAAGGCACGTCTTCGTATAGAAAAGTCGAAATAGTTGCGGCAAACCGAACTGTAGTAAAATCCGTATTTTATACGGAAGCTGTAATTTATCTGAGTGTGCTCTCATTATCTAAAGTGGGCGGACGGACTCATTCGCTTTTTATTTCAAAACCAATTTGTTTAATGTCTGCGACGGAGCTATTGGATTCGGTGTAATGTGTCCTCCGAATTTTAGCATAAAGTGAGTAGAAGAATACCTTTCTAAATCAAATAGTAGGTACCTATCTACGTAAGGTAATACCAAAATCTAACGTTTACAAATGAAAACTAACTGGTTCTAAATGGAAACAGATCGACATTTTGCTTGCGTTATATTATAACGCAAGCAAAATGATTAGAATTTCGATATGGCATGGCTTCGAGCATGAAATAATAATAATAATATTAGTTATATTATATTTTATTTTCCATAGTAAAAAGTTTATTTTATAACGATATTTAAAATAAATGATGTGAATAATAATAATAAGGTGGTCAGCATGTGGGATGTTGATTCAGCGACCGTCGTCGTCCTGATAGTCGTTCTGGTTAACGGCGTAATAGCGAAGAACCTCGATCAACATCTCAAGAGACTCTGGCTAGGAAGTTGGATAAAGGGTTTGATCCAAAAGGACTCGGCACGCATCGTCAGGAAGTCCCTCTCTCTGCAGCCTTAGTCACCGGACGCTTGTGGCTAGCTTCGCGGCCGGTTATTCACCGTTTTGATATATTTTTTACTCTAGAATATTATAGTTTTATAATATTTTATTTTCTATAGTAAAAATGTATTTTATAACAAGATTAAAAAAAAACTATGTGAATAATAATAATAATACTGGACAATCCACACAGCATCATCTAGCCCCAAGCTAGCAGAAATGTTAAGTATTCAACGTAATGAACAAAAATTCTTATAAAACATTGAAATAATGCTATCGGTGAATGTGTGGACCGCCTCATAAATCTTTGACCAATTAGCGTGCTCGGCAGAGAGGGCGGCAAAATAGCTAGTTCAGTTATAAAACTCCTTAATCAGCCTTACAACGTAATTTAACTTCGTTAGAGTAATTCTAGGTTTTAGTTAACATTTTTATGAGCATATTCATCAGCCCCGTAAAGCGCTTAAAATGTTGCTCCCACTGAATAATAAACTACTTTTAAATTAATTTCAAAATGGCGGTTAGGTGGCAAATAAATGATGCGGCCCTTCCGTCTCCGCCGAGACTACACGTCAGAAGGGTTAAAAAAGTCGAAAAAAAAAAAACTTTGCAAGCGTACCTAAAGTCAACGGGGTTCAAAAATTGCCCCGGGACCAGGGGAATACAATGGTACGGCATGCGAGTGTTTTCGGGCACATTTAGAGCATCCAAATAATGAATGGAACATGTTCAAGTTGCAGGAAAGGAAGGAAGAGGCGCTCACGTCGAGGAAGTCGTAACTCTACGAGCAGCGACGTGAAAAAGCGGAGGTAAATGTAACTGAGCTTCGTAGATCCGAAATACAAATTAGGATAATTCAAAATCCAATGTTTGTGACTGAACTACACTACTCTAGATAACTCTGTATAAGAGCGAGAACTTAATGAGAATACATCCGAGAATCTCCTGTTGTTTTCGGAGATTAATTACCGAAAGTAAATTACAAACTTCTCTTACTTAACTAAGTACCTTTTCACAAATAGTGTGGACTTGCAAGTTCAATCAACCATGAATCATACCAATACAAAGTTCCTAACTTATTCGTTGAAATTATTAAATTTCAAATAATGATTTTCCGATAAATCCATTCAATAGAATATTAAAACTTTCGGCAAAGTTTTAGAAATATGAAACAAATTAAATCTGGCCATCCGCTCAGCGCCTTACCCTTTCGATTAACTTCAATCCTCCCAAATTGAACTAAGAAATATAAAAAATAATATAAAATTGTTTCGGCTGACTGACTCGATAATATACGATATGTAGGTATTTTAGATTACTTTCAGATTCAGGTGTTTAACACAATGTACTCTCGATGTTTAACACATGTTCTCTTGATGTTGTTTTAAATCAAAATACCTTCATTTGAACACCGCCTCACCTGGTGAAAAGTGACGATATGGACGATATGTATCTTGAAGGTCTAGGAGACATTAATCATTCTCGTTTCGTTAGAGACGAGCCCTATTTGTCAATGACAGTTTAGTTTGATTATTTTTATGATAATTTACACAATTCGACTTTGAATGCATTTAAAATCGAATTGTGTAAATTATAATTGCGTAACATCATGACGTTACGCAATTATAGAATTTTAAGACATCATCTAACAACGGCGCGATTTGGAATAATTTTTTTTAAAATAGCGCCAAAATAAAGTGAAATCATTACATTATATTTATAGGATTGAAACGAGTATGCAATGCAATATAATTTAAAAAAAAGGTTCATAATTCAACGATAGAGCTAAGAAAATCCTCTTACAGACTAATCCACGGGCGCCGCCCCACAAGTCGCTTATAAATATGTTGATCGAAAAATATTTTAAATCCCTTAGGGATTCAATTTGTTTGAGTTCTTCTAAAATTGTCTGTGAAATAAGGAATCGGGATGAAAAGCGCTGTAGATATTTATTTAATCAATCGAATACATAATATTTACAATTTGAATCCGAAAATATTTCACTCAAAAATAAATACTTGCTGATGATACACGAGATCAATTTACTGGAAATATTTCCAACCTTTCGGGTAATGAAATATGCAGATGATTGGATAAATGGACTTCGACGATACCGTTTTCCGTGTTCGGACTACTTTGGACTTTGGACCAGTGGGACGAATCCGGCATAACTCCATTAATCGAGTCAGAATCTGCCCACTTCTGGATAAATTGGCTATACAGACCATAATGAATGAATTTAAATATAACGAAG
This sequence comes from Eupithecia inturbata, assembly GCA_963662085.1. Lineage (NCBI taxonomy): Eukaryota > Metazoa > Arthropoda > Insecta > Lepidoptera > Geometridae > Eupithecia > Eupithecia inturbata. The sequence goes on along the minus strand of OY759181.1, from coordinate 1,401,201 downwards.
TTTATCAACAGTTCATATCAGAGATATTCAATTATTATTAGAACGTGGTACCACATGTGGTACTGTGTGGTCTCATCAGTATACATTCGTCCACTACTGAACGTGCCTCGTCCAAACGGGAGGGTTTTGCCAAATCACTGTACACAATTGGCAGGTAGAATGTGTGTAGGTTCCTACTTGGGCAAAATAATTTGAGGGTTAAAAATAATAGGTTTTGGGCTGGATTTCCAACTCAACAGATGACAAACTTCGCAAATAAATTAAAAACATCGCATTTTAAACTTCTATAAGAAACACTTTAAACCTTAATTATAATCAATCTCAATCTACGAACAGAGACAGTGCCGTCAGTGATTCAGTTATCAAACCCCACAAATCACTGGGCGAACAAAGCCAGCGAACAATGGTTTATCTTCACAAAGAAACTCTCATTACTTGAGAAAGGATACGACTATTATATTTTGAGCTTTGAAACTTCATTAGGCTTCACCCGCGACTCGGTGACAGTGAGTGGCGCGCTCTTCAGTTTCAATGAAAGGACAGATTTGAGTTTTATTGAGGCGATTTAGGGTTGATTATTGCTTTTCTTAGTAAACCAATGCGTTTCAGACACTGGGTAGTTTAAAGGTATACTGGGCAAACGATAGTTATAGCTTTAGACCTGAATTTTACTAATTGAGTTTAGAAGTCGACGTTGGTCGATAAAATTTTATATGGGACTGATTGTTAGAATCTCATATGGAATAGCCATCAGCCACATGATTTGGACATGGTGGACGCTTTGCCACACGATTCTCAATAACTAAATACGTTAACTTTATATCGTGCTCCTGTAGAATAAAAAAGTTAATTTTCTGTTTCGTTAGGTACTGTTAAACAGAGTTCCGTACAGGGTTCTGATTATACTGGCCGTTGCCGGATCGTGGTAATTGATAGATAAGATCTATAGGCTTAACGGATTAAGTTTTCAGTGCGAGAATCAACCAGATCTACCTGACTTACTGTGCACTGAAATTACTAAAATTAGAAAAGTTCGAGCTCGTTTTAACCAAACACTTTAAAGACTATTAACACTCCCAATTCCATGGAAATTATATAACTATCATTTGAGTTTCTGTGAACTTATTGCAGCTGAACATGGGAATCATGCTAAATGTTCTCGGAAATATACGATAATACTTGGTGAACATAATTTTATTCGGTTAGCTCTAAGACACTTAACCTGAACCAGATTACTCGTCGTGAATAATATAAGCTGATTTCATTCGATAATAGTCGTATCCATTCAAGACACGTATTATATATGTATGTCCCAGACCAAAATGTCCGCTTCCGGGGACAATGCAGCCGCGTTGACCCGCCACCACAGATTCGATTTCCGCTACTCCCAGTGACCTGGAAGACTAGACTGGGGTGGCATAGATGATTTGAAACGTTGCTTTACAGACATACACCCATCAGGTGTATGTCTGTTATGAAGTATTTATATTTACTTCGGGTACTACCTCTCTTCATTGAGTGGTCACTATTGATGCAAAATGCAAGCAACGCGGGAGCATGCTGTGGTACCACGTAAAGCGTTCCTATCTGGATATTATATGGCTTATGATCTGTTATAGAAAATTAGGATTTGCAAGTTTTGTGATTTGTTCTGCGGAAATTAAACTCTTATAGCTTAATGTCATCGTATTGTAGGCACAAAGAACTATCAATACTTCCATTTTAGTATTATAAAATCGAAAGTAACTCTGTCGTCTGTCTATTTGTCTGTCTGTTAACTGTTACCTTTTCACGGCTAAAACGGCTGTGAACGGATCTGTGAAATTTGGAGGGAGGTAGATGGAATCCTGGGGACGGACATAGCCTACTTTTTATCCCGAAAAAAAGCGTGCGAAGCCGCAAGCAGCAACTAGTATACCATAAGAGACGAAATGGTCATCGTAGTATAGGTAGGCAAATAGGGGGTCATATTTTTAAGCTTATTTCTAATAAAAACGATATTTTCTCAGAGAGGTATGAGGTCAATAGGCTACGAAGTGGTTTTAGTTACTAATTGTCAAAAATAGTACCTATAGTAAAGTTTAGTATACTATATTAGTTTAGTAGGAATAAGTAGCAAATTAAAAAACACAAAAAACATATAATAGAACAGGTTTCATCGTAATTTTGCCTTATTACTTATTCCAGGAATGGTATTATAATTTGAAATGGGATTACAAAAACAAACGAACAACATACGCTGTTGTTTGAATATACGCATAAATTAAATGAGTTTGTCTCAACAACATGGTAATGGAGTTTCGATGTTCAGCCATACACATATATAAAGCAAAAATACATTTATGTAATAGCTTATACCGTGGCCACGTGTTTTGTCCACGGGAGCTCTCGTTTGTCCTCGTTGGATTTGGTAATCTATCGCTCTTTTCCCTTAGTTACATTTTTATTCTAACTGATGGTGGTCTTCTTTACTCATCTTCTCTGTCTATTTGCGCATAGTTCTTCACTTTACCTAAAATACATACTCGGAAAAAATGCAGCTTGAATACCTTACCGTTTATGAAATGTCTTTCGTATGTCCAGCCCACTCAGATAGAAATGTTACTTGTACACTCAAAGCAATTGATAGAATGTTTTTCTTTTAAAAAGAATACCTAACTAATTCTACAGGTAGCTCAACTGATCCATATCAATACCAGTCGGAAGCGTCCCCAAGACGCTGGCTGCATTGCCCCGCTGTATGGCAATGCTGATGCGCTGCGCCAGATACCCACTAGCTCTCGGGTCACGCGTCGCTTCGACCAGACGACCATTGATATGGATCAGTTGAACTACCTGTAGATTGTTTGCAACAGTCTGCAGTTAGCTTCATTGTTTCAACTGTAAATACTAGTTCTGATATGTTTATATTATTTGATTGTATTTTTTTTGTAAATAAAAGCTAATGCCACTCCTTTTAATTCTAAATTACTTTACATCTTATTCCAATGCAAAAAAATGCTTTTGTTGAAAAGTGCTTGTACTCATTAGATGACTTTAAAATTGACTAGGTAAGCGACCTCTAACTTTAATTATTGTATTCTTTAGATTCTAAGAGACATTGTTTTTCATTTTCTTTATAATCACATTAATGTTTAATCGTATAAATAAGTCTAATCTAAGATACCTACTCTACTCTACAATTGTAAACCTTGTTCATGAATAAGTCATCTGTCTATCTTATTCCAATATCCAAGTCTAGGGCGTACAGTAGGACATACAATAAAACTTAAACCAAGTTTGGTTTAAGTTACCCCTACGGTTAATTCCGTGCACGCAAATCTCTATCACAACTCTACTTATATTGAGAAATACCTATCATTCAAAACCCCTAAACAATTTATTTTTGACGTAAAACGTTTCATATTCGCTAAAATTGCACGCCAATCGTTTACAGCGTGCGTGTTTGAGAAGAAAAATAATAAAGGTCCCGGGCGGTGCCTGGAGCGTACACGTGTACTTGTCACGAGCGCATTTGTCCGGGGATACCCACGTTGAAGCGAGCCAGATACCCAGCATGGGCATATGTAATACCGTAAGGCATAAGTATTACCGTAATAATTACGGTACTACATATAATAATAATAGTTATTTATTTCAGATAAAAATAAACATAATAATAAACATATACATATGCCCATGCTGGGGCAGATATCACACAGCATACATATAGCACACCTTGTTATTGCACCGCAAGTGCATCTTTTTATTGGGCTTACTCATTCATCAGACGAAACGAGTCTAGGTAAATAAATGACACAAAAAATGTTTATGTTGTCGAACAGTTAAAAGTTCCAGATTCATGCGTGGAAAACTGATACAGTTTCCTTTTTAAACCATACACCTATTGTGTCTATACTACGTACTATACGTTTCCCATTTTTGCTAATTCAGTTTATTCTTCAATTGGCAGATAGGTATACTCATTTTGGCTTTTTCCATTATCGTTCCTGCCTTGAAGCCTTTAAGCTCCCTACCCTTATAAAAATTCTATGCAAATTTCCTATAATTTAGATGTATAACCCGTATGCAAGTGTAGAGCTCCATTGCTGCACAGAATGATTAGCGAGTCCAAGCTGGTAGGTACACCTACATAATGTAATCATTTCCTGCCTCTTGTCTCTCATTTACTTTGAGTGATTTAGCGGTTTGGACTTGTTTTAGATTTCGCTGAAACTGAAGCTTATGAATGTGCAAATGTAATCCCTGAAGGCTATTTTCAGTTAAAAACATATATTTTGATTTGGTACAGAACTTTGTAGCTGGACATTTAAATTTTGGTTTACAGGGCTTTGTGTAGAGTTTATCGAAATGCTGGCATTTTTTTTTGGTAACGAAGTAATATTTTTATTGGGTGTGCTAAAAGCATTTTGTAGCACTGTTTGAGACAGCAGTAGGTAGCTAATTAAATTCTGTCTATGCATAATAAACGCTTTTATTACTAGTTGTGCGATAACAAAAAAAAGACTAGTATTTTTTATTTTATATCAGCATCACCAACATCCGAACCGATAGACGTCCCTTGTTGGACATAAGCCTCCGCTAAAGATCGCCACCCATCATCATTTCAGCGCTACCCTTGACTAGATCAATTCGAAATGCTGACTGAAATAGTCCGTGTATTACCAAAATATCAGTTCACCAGCTAAAATACTACCGTCTTGTAAAATGCGTGACTCCCTTCGAACTACTCTCGTAGGAAATTGCTATCATTTGGCGAAAATGAAATGTTTAGCGTATTGTCGGATTACACAGGCTTACTCGTGTTTTATTTATGTTTACAACAATGTTTTATACAAGCTTCTACGTTGTACAACGTCACAAAAAATGAGGTCTGCTCGTATTGCTACAAAAAAGTTAAGGTTTTAAACTTATTTTTTTAACTAAAAGATTAGCTTTCGTCTATTGTGGTTCTCGTGAATGTTTTAACGTAAATGTTTGGCTCGGAAAATATACACCTTAAATAGGAAATTAACGACAAAAAATCTATAGTTTATGTATAGAAAACCCTTAGATGTCTAAGTACTGTCACTCAATAATAATTTTGTCATCTGTGTGTCCCTCCTAAGAACTCTATTAATAATATATAAATCACCACACTAACATTATAAACAGGTAAAAATAAAATACTGCTAACTGGACTTAATGGTCCTATTTCAAACATTCTTCCACTACTAGGTAGATAAATTATCCCTGAGTGACGTATGCTACGTTTTAGACAGATATCTACCACGTGAGCGAAGCCGCGCGCCGAAGGTAGTTGTAAAACAACTTTGGAACTTCTCTACCTCAGTTCTTGGTAACGGTAAATTGTCGATTTGTCAGGATCGACGCCCAGATTAATGATCACGGATACTTTAGGTCAGTCCTGTAATTAAGGATATCCGGGAAGGGAAATGAAACTTCATTGAAGGGGTATCAACCTGGGTCAATACCTACTTTAGCGGTAGGCGATATATGGTGGTCAATGAAAATCTACAGAACTGTAATAGGTATACGTCATAAGGTTATTCTTTTTAAAACGATTCAATTGGCAGCTGAATTGCTGATGATTAATCTTTTTCACACCAAAATACCTAGAAACTAAATTTTCTATTCTTTAAAAAGGATTTAGATTATAAATTTTCTACTTTATAAAATACTCTTACGTAATACCAAGAACAACTATACAGGGTCCCTGATAATTCACTGACACTGCGTGAACTGCAGGTTCTGTACAATCATCACGAACACGTTCGTGAAGACACCAGGTCTTAATTGTTAAACTTTGTATTGGTAGTAGGTACCCCCCTCTATTCAATTAAATTTAATTAGAGACTTAAAAACGGCTCTGCCCTGAATTAACAGTGGGTGTGGGAGATTAGTCTTTAGTGATGCATTGTGTTTTGGACAAACATGTATTTATATGTTATATGGGAGGTGATCACCATAAAATTTTAGTAATACAGACCTGGTATCTTAACGAACGTGTTTGTGATGATGGGCAGAACCTGCAGTTCACGCAATGTCACTGAATTACCAGTGACCCTGTATAATACTAACGATAATACCTAATCTTGTAATGTTATTATATAACCCTATCCACATGACTGAGCGAAACCAATTCAGAATTAGTTCGCGACCCCCGCCACTGGCCTCCGTAACTGTCATAATCCTCTGACAGTTGTCAAGACGAGATAATCCACGTCCTTACCTTCGTTGTCACGCTTTCACATTACACAATTTATACCTTCAGTACTGAGAATAAGCTTTGTTGTTGAATGGAGATTGGTATCAGGTAAGTTAGTTGTTTTAGTTGATCCTGAGTTAGTGAGTTGATGGTGCCAAATATTAAAACGCGGCGTAAAATTTTATCTTCAAGGGAAATAGAAAGAAAACAGAATACTTATCCCAAAAATATAGACGGAGACTATAAGTCCACCTGCAGAAGGACAGACAATAAAATCAACAACATCTATAAAAACAAAAAATATTTATTAACAAAGCAAATTATAATCAAATAGTAGAAACAAATTATAACTAGTATTTACAATTGAACTAACTGTAGACAGTTGCAAACAATCTACAGGTAGCTCAACTGATCCATATCAATACCAGTCGTAAGCATCCCCAAGACGCTGGCTGCATTGCCCCGCTGTAAGGCAATGCTGATGCGCTGCGCCAGATACTCACCAGCTCTCGGGTCACGCGTCACTTCGACTTTTTTAAAAATTGGAGATCCTCGTTCGCCCACGGATTAATGGGTCTCGACTCCAAGGGGAGCAAATGTGTCGGCTCTGTCAAGACCTGCATATTTGCGCTTCTTGATATCCTGGGATAAATATATTATTTAGCTTATTCCAAAAACGCCGACTTACGATAGGATATTTTTGGCTTAAATATGACAAAGATAAATTAGTAAGATATAGTGACTTGTTATACCATACAAATACGTCAAATTTAAATGCGTTACGATTATGCATTTGAAAATTGTTGTGCATGCTGAGCACGGGCGTATTGGGCTCCCTTCCCTTAGGGGCCATCATCTGGCACTCCCCATAGCGCCAGTCGCGGGGCACCTCTGCACCGGTAGAGATTCTCACGAATTCTTGGTGCGAGAGGGATTCGCATTGAGGGCAAACTTCAGACGCCTGCTGCAGGCCGCACACTTCTGTGCCATGTTTGAGTCGTAGAAAAAACCACTAGTGGACTATTTTATGAACACTTAAAAAGTGTGATGGTAGTTGAGACACTCTTTGTACACTGTATTTTGTTTTGTAAATAAATATATACCTACATAAATACTTTGTTTTATCGTCACAAATAGGGCACATCACCATTAATCGCAAAAACTATAACTTGTCTTTAATTGTTTGGTAGGAACTTTTAAATCAGGTAAACAATACAGAGCAGTTGTCGCTACTTTATCAGTTGCTTCACTCCCGTTATAGATTACTACAGAATTTAACATTGCCCTTTGAAAGACGGTCTATTTAAGCGTAACAACTTATCAACCCCTGAACATCCATATACATTAACGGTAGCAGGTAGGTGATAGAGGCCCCGTACACACAATACTGCCACAGAGTAGCTAGATAGCGGTTAGACCAATCAACTAGTTAGCAAGATATCTTTTATGAAGAAGCCAAACTTGTGAAATAAAACTCAATAATTTAAGAACTATAAAATATGAGAGCAGAAGCAGCATCTGTTCATCTGGTTTATGCTAAGTACCTAACTAGATGAACCGACTGTTGTTATTCTGTCCAATTCAATTTTCTATGACTCAATCTATCTTATGTGTTTCGAACACAAGGACAATAAATCTGTTTAGTTGTTTTTAAATGATGCGTTTACTTGCGAATATTTTGTTGTATAGATAAATGGTATTTACAGCGTGTTATCTGTCCCTAGCAGCATTGAGCCAATTCGACTGATGAAAGACAATCACCTCACCTCACCAGCACTCAAGCGTCCACGGCTAAAGAACATACCTCCACAAAACAAGGGGGATATTGCCATATATTCACCACATTTGGCAGGTGGTGGTAAATAGTTATTTGTTCAAGAAGTGAGCATAACGATTTTTTGTTGCACGTGCCGATATTAAATCCAGAGCTAGCGAAGCAGTCTAGAGTAGAGTCACGAGCATAGCGCTAAAGTAGACTGCTAGCGATTTAAAAGGCAAATTAAAAGGGATTTAAAAGGTACGAAACAAAAAATATTTGCTCTATAGTTCAACATACAACTTTTCACCTCGACTAGCGAGAAAATATTTTGTAATTTATAAAAGAGAATGTCAGGAACTCATTTTGAGCAGCAAAGTCACCGTTTTCGAGCGAGAGTGGTGAAATATGTATTTATTTCTGAATTCTTTCTTGCAAGAAATATAACATACATGTAAAACTTAAAACTATAGAGAGGTTACGGCAAACGCGGGCTTTGGCCTTAAAAAGAGCGCTCATCATTTTGTCATTTGCACTTATAAAGCTGTTTCATTTGGACTGTGTGCAGCGATTAATCTCACCCCCGGGTCCAGCATTGTTCTCAGGTCACGAGTACAAGATAAGAGTGCTATTGTTCGGACGTCGATGTCTTTAAATTAATGTGTACTTGCCCCATAAACTTGGAGTTAGCGCGGCAAATTGGGAGAGCGAAGGTACATTTGAAATTAGGCGTTCGATTGGAGAATCGACCAAAGCACCTTCCCAGGATGGAAGATCGGTGGGTTATGTATTTCGCATCAAAACTATCATGTATATGTGAACACATGGAAAGTTTATGCATAACAATATTAGCAGTACATTATAATTTTAATTTTAGTTGTAAATTTTAAATGGGTATAAATGTAAATACTGTAAATGTTAATACTGCAAGTTGCAATTGTTTTATTCTGGTATTGTAATTTTCTATGTGCTAAATAAAAAAAACTACTTCCATAAATCAGATTTAAATTGTAATTCCTCGTTGTATTTAAGTCTTTGTGTTTGGCTAATGTACTGAAAATCCATTACATAGACAGTCTTTTTACAATTTAAGGACTGTACATTTGTACAACCCCAATCAGAACAATAACTTACCCAAAAAAGGTCTAACCAAAAGGCTTAAATTAAATGAACAACAACCCATAACGAGCCTGCAGTCAAATTAAAAAGAAAATAAATTATTCTTAAATTACTATTTACCTACCTACATTATTTGAGGTTTAATTGGATGGGTGTTTTTAAAACGGAAAAAGCCAAATTGCTTGTAAAAGTTTAGATTATGGCCTATGGTGGAGACTGTAGAATTTTAAGGTAAGTATAAAATTGAGCATTTACTTGTAACAGATCATCAACCAATCGCTGTTTTTAAATTTACTCTAACCACACTTCGAACATGACGCTCGATGTTTTGTAACAACCTGATTTTAAAAACCAACGACCGTTTTGGTGTAACATTTTATCGAGCCTTTGCATGAGCGTGGTTGACGGGGGACGGCGGGGCGTGAAATGCGCGCGCCGAAAGAAAATGTACGCAAGGTAGAAATATATGTTACAGGTAATTCTCACTCGCCGTGAGCATTACCGATTCGTGTGTTCGTCGAACACAGCGTCGAGCATTCGCAAGAATTTTATATTACATGGACAACCTTAAGGAAACTGAACATTTGTCTGTATTGTACCATCTGTAAGGATGTTACATTACATTGTAATGCTCTAGCAAATGCTCTAGTCTATAACTCACCTTTAGGTTTTGTTTTCGATGCGATGCGTGAAAGTAACTATTTACTAAAATTAATTTTAATTTTGTTGTTTATTTATTGAAATTTTCTCATAACTAATGTGTTTAATTCAGCCATGTTTGCAGCTAAATAAATAAAAACGTAAACGGCATCTACCTCTGCCGTAGGTACAGTTATCCCGCGGCGCGGCCCGGCGGCGCGGCGGCGCGGGCGCTTAACTATGAGGAATGATTTGGCTTCCGCTTTTACACCGTGTCCACTGAAATGCACCCTCCGGCATGCCTAGTAGTAAACTTCAAACTGACTATTAAGTCCTGCATGTATCAAAGAAACGAAACAAAACCATCAGATTACCCTCGAAATAAAATTTTCACAAAAATGTGGCCTAATATTGCTCAATACCTTTTCAAAACGACAACGTTAGACTCAGCCCTGTATTCCTCAACCCATCAATTTTATTTCGAAGATGCTTTACGGTAAAAGTGATATTTTCAGGCCTCGCTAATTCGAGGGTAATTCTCGCAATTAGGGTTGCCGAGCTGTCTTCGAGCTTAAATATTGTCCCCATTTTGTGAATATTTATTACAATGAAAAAAGTGTGACTCGCTGTAAAAAAAGCCATTTCAATGTCTTCGTAACGCAAAGAAACGGCGAAATTTTTATAATCTTTCTGACTGCTAATTGCTTTTTAAAACCAGTACTGAGACAGCACTGATTAGATTTTGAGGGCTCCTTAGGCATTTCGAAAAGTCGAAGCCTTTATTGGTATTTGCGTTCGTTTCTCTCAAGGGCTTTAGGTATTTTAAATGGTTTTTAAATCAGACATTTCCAATTAGAATAATTTATACCTTACCGAGTAAAGTTTTATGATCAAATACTTAATTAAGAAAATAGTTTCGACATGAATTGTAGCTTGTAATGTATTATTAAGAAAGAAGACGCCATTACCTTTATTGGTCGTGTTGCTTGTTAGAGCCTTTGTTCACAACAACTTCCCATTAAGATGACAAATTCACGTTCGAAATAATCTACAACAGTTGTAAATAACTTTGCCCATCAAAGTCTATTCTATAATGTAGTGAGGGTGAGCTATACTATATAGCATACTTACTTGTTATGGATTTGACTGAATACGATATTGTTATGTAATTGAAGCTTGTAGTATGTTTGTACGAGGCACTCATGGAGGATACCATTATCAAAAGGGGATGGTTCAATAAAAGCGCATAGTCCACATTGAAAACTTATTTTTTAGATTTGTAAACATTAGATTAATTTATTGATAATTTCTCTTTTTGCATGTTATGCTGTAAGCCTGACCATAGTAGACTAGAGACAATGCACACAATACCCACGGGTGGCCATGGCTGTGCCATAAAATGGATTTGCTCTGTGTATATTATGTGCATCGTCATCTTTAATAAGTTACCAGAACCCATTAAAGACTTCAATGGTAATTTATTCAAACAAAAATTAAATCTTTGGCTGCTTGACAAATGCTTTCATAGTGTAAATGAATATATTATGTTTTGACTATGATCATTAATTAATTACCTGACTGTTAATGATTTATTGTCTATTGTATCCTTGACTATTTTTATTATTGAATATTTTAACTACACACATCAACATCGTCTAGGGATATTTTGTATAAAGTTCTTGAACTCTAAAAATACTGGCCGGTTTTAAAATCTTTTGAAGAAACCTTATTTTTTAAGCCTTTTTGAATGATTCCAAATTTGAATTTGAACAAATGAATAAAAAACAAAAGATTTGCGCGGCATTGCTATAGCGAAGGTCGAAAGTTACAATTTATCTTCTATAGTTTATGGTAATTTTTTGTGTCAAATTGAAGTTTTAAAACACGTTATCAATTAATTTCGATTTTATACTACTAAATGCATCATGCGGCGGCGCCATTTAACTAGAGATAAAATGTTAAGGGCAGTAGGTATGCTCCAAGCTGGGGCTACTCAGCTGAGTGTTGCTGAGGAGATTGGAACAAAACAAAACGTGATCTCAAGGTTATGGTCACGTTATCGTGCTACCGGTGAAGTGGCTGAAAGACACCTAGGCGGGAAGCGCATAACCACCCAGCGACAAGACCGATTTTTGCAAGTTTCCGCTAGAAGACAACCAAATGTTACGGCAATGCAGTTGGTTCAAAGGCTCCAGTCAGAGCACCAGTTGCTGGTGAGTGACCAAACTGTGAGGAGAAGACTGCATGAAACCAACCTTCATGCTCGCAGATCGCTTCGTACTCCAGCACTACGCCGAGGAAATCGTGGACGAAGATTAGAGTGGGCTCGTGAACATTTGCTCTGGGAAGAGAACCAGTGGTCTGCGGTGCTGTTTACCGATGAGTCCCGATTCGGTTTCCGTCCCGATTCAAGAAGAGTACGTGTATGGCGAGTTCCTGGTCGTGAGAGCCGTCTGCAACACCCTCAGGAAGTCCATCCATACCGCGGTGGGACAGTTATGGTTTGGGCGGGAATACGTATTGGTGGAAGAACAGATCTCGTTTGGATCAGAAACACCATGACCGCTGAAAAATACCGTAACCAGGTGCTAGTACCAATAGTCTACCCCCATCGACTACAAATGGGCCAAGAATTCACGCTCATGCACGACAATGCCCGTCCGCACACAGCGCGAGTGGTGACCAGCTGGCTGCAGGAGCACGACGTGTCGGTCTTAAACTGGCCTGCGCAATCGCCAGACCTAAACCCCATAGAGCATGCATGGGACATGCTTCAAAGAAGGGCTATGAACCATTTTCCTGCAAACATCGCGACTGAAGAGCAACTTTTTTTGCATCTTAGCAGGACCTGGGACAATATCCCGCAGCAAGACTTTGATAACTTGATTCAAAGCACGAAAACCCGTTGCAGGACCGTTTGTAACGTCGTGGGTGGTTTTACTGACTACTGATTTTTCGTATAATTCCAAAAAACAGGAAATTTTGCAGGGAATTTTGCATTTTTTTTTTAAAAACACAACATCCTAAATGTAAAATTTTTTCATATTTTGTTTCTTATTGAATAAAATTTTATTTACACAATAAAAATATTTCTATTGTATTCGATGGTCTAGCCTACTAAACGGGCTTTTCAAAAATATATACATGTTGCATGTTATTTATAACAAATTTTGAGTAAATTGAGAAAATATGAAATATCCCTAGACGATGTTGATGTGTGTATTTCAATCGCCAATATTTACTATTTGCACACCTGCTTGCGGTGCTTTACATATTTGCTTTACATTTGACATCACTCTAGTTATAAGATCTGACATGTACCTATCTGTAATAATGTATTCAGCAAATAAATGATTTGATTTGATATATATCAATCAAATCACACGGTTTACGCTTTTTTTCACAGACCTTAGTTTGGTTGGTGCTACCTGGTGAGAAAACAAATATGTAGGTGCCGGCGATGATCCACTCCTAGTTTAAACGCAAACTTAAGAGGGCGCAATGCGCGCCATTTTGTGAAAAGAATAGGCATAGGATTTCACGTTCATAGGAGCAGGACAAAGCATACGTTTTTGGAACGGCGTAAGCGCAAAAATCAATTATTGTTGATTTACAATTAATCTACGAAACTTATAATATGAAGAAACTGGTTCAAGAAACCAAATAATTAGTAATAACCTACGAATCAAAACATTAGTCATTATAATAGACCGCAGAGTTTCTGAGATCTCGACCAAATTATGTGCGAAACAGTGCACTTTCATTTTATATCGTATTTTTTTTTCTCAATCGTGTTTTCACATTCAAGGAACCTAAGAAAAAAGAAAAGAAATTATGTAGTTCAATTATTTTACCACGGGGATCCCGTGAGTACTGAGATCTAGGCCTAGTATAAAAACCAAACCCGTTAGGTTCGCCCCTTAAAAAAAAATTAATGCAGGTGAAAACGTTATCCTCCTTAATGCTGTTGTTTGCTAAAATATGTAGTTTAACCTTACTTCTCGGTAATCTTTGCGTGCAATAATTATGTTTTAACGTCTTGCGCATAAAACATTTTATGCGGGAGCTTAATTAAGGGTTAAGTACGGGCTTAATGCGACGTCTGATAGTGCAGGCACTGACGGGATAGACAGATCACTTCGTCAGCAAAATTAATATCCACGTGTGCCTACGGCGAGTAAATGAAGGAGCTGAACAGGCGCCAGGAGTCAACAAATATGTAAAAGGATGAAGACGAAAGAAAAATAAAACTCTTTTTTCCCATAATTTTGATAGAGGCAAAGTGTTTTTTTTTCAGCGCCATTAATTTACCTGTATGCCATTTGGCTTATTTCCTTAAATACGATGGATGTTATCATACTGACTAAACCAACAGGTCGAACTATGTTAACTCCTCCTCCTTACTGGAACTAGAAATCCACTTACAAAAGGAAAGTGCATTTGTTTTATTCAGTATGTAGTGGGAACTTAAAATAAAAAAAAAAAACATTTTACTTGCACATGAAACAAACTCATTATGGGTATTATCCTGTGAAATAAAAGCCAATAAGGCGCATGTCAGGGGTGGCCTGCGTCCAACAGTAGACCATTTTAGGGTGTTGAGGTGAGGTAAGGAAACAAACTCTCAAAAACAAAATCCTAAAAAACTGAATAAAACAATCTACAGATAGAAACCTCATGACGTAGCTGTTTCTCATCCACTGTGGCAGCACGGCTTATAAAATGCAGATTTATTACAGAAATGGATGAACTATGATAAAACGATTAATTAGCCGACTACCTACTTTGTTTAAACCATACAAAGTCACATACAAATTGCGGCAGAAGTGTTTTACCTCGGTATATTGGTAACTTAGGTTCTCACTTTTCTCATGGTTTACAAAAAGGTGATCTTTGGCGAAAAGTTGAACCTGAAAATAATTTATTTATTTTATTTTATTTTATTTATTTTATTTTTATTGTTTAACAAAATCAACAGCCCTTCTAAACAGTTCTAACCTTGATAAAGAAATAAAAAAATAATAATAATTAATTATAATTTTTTTCCTTCATTTAGATTTGGTAATTAGCGCTAAATATTAGGAAACCAATTTAATGACATTGACATAATAAATCTCATCTAAACTAGCTCGAAAACGTCGAGAGAACGGAGGAGGATCGAGCTGTCAAGAAGGCGTATTTAGTGAAAACCATCAGGGCGTAGACTAGGCAGTCGGCTTAGGAATCGTTGGATTGACGAAGTAGAAGAGGGTCTCCGGGAACTCTGTGCAACTGTCAAAATACAACTTAACCGATTTGGCTATAGAAATATTGCATCAGAGCCCGAGATCCGGCTGCTGCAATAACATTTCATATGCGTCGCTGAACCACAAGATTAATGAAGCGGTTAAATATAAATAAGAAAGACACTGACCGATAGGTCTCCGCCGTAGAAGGGGTGAATGACGAAGGTCTCGTTGCCGATGTGGATGACCCCCGACACGCCGTTACACGTGTGGAAGGCTGCGGAAGCACCCGGGTAGTCTTTGACCGTGCCGTGGTAGTAGCAGTGCTCGATCTCCTGAGGACAATGAAAGATAATAATAAACTTCATTGGGATTGGCATAAGGACTATGCTGGATGCCCTGGCTGAAGTCGGGTTTTGGATGAAGATGAAGAGCGTCATGGATGTGAAAAGGGGAGCGTACCACGAGCGTACTTATAAAACAGCTCCCTTCTTAAGTTATATAACTAATTTTATAAAAAACACCCGAAGGGTGAGATATATTTAAAACTGTAATCACGTTTGAAACTGTTTTCTAGCTAAGTTTTCAAGACTTTTCCGTTTCAGTATCTACTATTTGCTATAGTACATCGATTTTCAAATAGTAACAGGAATCTGTGATGTGATAGATAAGGGAATAATGTGGCAAGATTCGTTTAAATTCAAAACCTCAAAAAGCGTCTTTCACATAGATATTTATTCCGAAACATGTTAGCATTTAAAGTTCACAGACGAAAAACAAAAGGCACATTTCCACCACCGCGAACACCAGACAGACACCACGCATTTAATAATAAAAGAAATTCAATAAAACATTCTTCGAGAGAGGGCTTTGTAAGATCTCCTAATTTGTCATTCAGGAGTTTTGTCCTATCGTCCTCGAGGAAAAAGTACGTGTGTGGCCTCAGAATCAGCGGGTAGCGGGATCCATATCTTGTGAATTCTGAACAAGCGCGAGTAGCGGGATTCTTATTGTTGTGAATTCTGAACCACATGTGTAGTAGAGTGAGATTTGTGACATGATTGCATTCTGGCACATCTGGAGTCTGGCATTTCATCGGTTTTTTATGCTGCGGTATGAATTGCTTATGCTATGGGGATGTTAAGAACGGCGTATTCTTCTTCGGTGTATTTCTAGACACTAGATTTATTTATACTGTAACCTTTAAGGTTATAGACAGGTTTTGGAAAATATGAAATATTTTATCGAAAATATCTTCCTTCAAATTGCCGTATTTGATAGTGATTTTCACTAGTTTTGCCTGCATTTTATACACATTAGATGCTCTGCCACTTGCTGTGTGATTACACTTTTACCTACAGTGAGTGTTACAATTTCTGACTTGTCCAAGAGTCCTGTTCCTTTAGTTAGACCTTCTAAAGGAAATAAAGCACATTGAGTTTCGAGTTGATGTGAAAATCGAAAGCACAAATTTAAACCCTTTTAATTCAGTAGTCCAAATATCCAAAAAAACTCTTAAAACCCTGTGGGTTTCTAGCCTCAGATTAAAAGCCTCGCTCGCAATTAGGCGTATAGTTTCCCGCGGTGAATAGCGTCGGTCGGCAAGAAATCAAAAAAGGTTTCTTTCATTCGCCTGAAAGAACGAAACAGAGCTTCTTTGAGCCGATATTTAATTAAACAGGTAGTAGGTCTGACCGGAAATATAATTTTGAACGCGGAATATTTCTGCGAACCATGGCGGGAAATATTTTGTCTGCACTTTGCGGTTTGACGTTATTTGCTAACTTTTAGCCCATGGTTATTGTCCTTTTCTCAGTAGAACGGATGAGATCCATAACTTTTAGTCAATTGATGTAGGTACCTGACTAAAATTGAAGTACATACTTATTCATAAATGTTCCTGTACAAAAACTGCACGTCACGGAATGTGTTGTTGACGTGTGTTCAGCGAAGTATAAAATATACGTTGAAGGGCTCTTAATGGGTACTACCCCCTAATTTGATTCTTAAGCTAATTCCTAAACACAAATTGCGAACGCACCAAAAGCATTGAGTCGCGACGTCACGGCGGCCATGATGAATCGGCGGCGTTCCTTCCAAAATTGTTGACACATAAATTACCGCCAAGAATTTTTGCGGCTACATTGTGAGGCGTCGATTAATTTTGTTAATAAATGCGAGATGTGAAGCTTTTGCAATTTGTAAGGAATACGAGTGTTAACTTGATATATTGAAAAAGTTTGTTAAAAGTGAATAAATTAGGGAATGAAATACAGCATTCTCTTGACATCGAATGTTTAGAGTGAGCGAAGCGAACGAAGATCTCAGTGGCTCGCTTCGCTCACTCTGATATTTTTTTTTTATTGGCATAGTTCTATTATAACCAAGAAAATTACAATCAAATAATAAAAACAGCCTAGAACTAGTATTTACAATTAAAACAATTAAGCTAACTGCAGATTGTTGCAAATAATCTACAGGTAGCTTAACTGATCCATATCAATACCAGTAGGAAGCGACCCCAAAACGCTAGCTGCATTGCCCCGCAATAAATAATAACAATAAATAAATAATATCAATTAACTGATATCTGATGGCAAAACCTTTAGTAACTGTAATACATGTTGGCCTACCTGTTAAAGATTTTCGTCAGCTGTTATATCACAATCGTGTTGTGATGTAGATGCCCAGACTTATTATATTACGGATCTTGACTAGGAGTAGGAGGGTACCATTCCACCATAAATAAAACCCTTAGCTTCAAATGGTTCTGTTTAAATTTATCTGTGGATGGTCTCTTATTGTGGGGAGAAGCGGTCCTGTGGACCACTTAGTGGTTTCGGCCCACTCGCGCTCTACTACGACCCACAACCATGAAGGTCACGCCTAAAAGGCCTTGTGGTAGAGACTAATGGAGATCTTTGTAAAATTTTACGACAGTCTGAAATCTAATAAATACGCCAATATCTGATAGTATCTGATACCTACTGTAGGTACCTACATATATAACTAGCGTATTTATATATATATATATATACCTAGCGTATTTGTAACGTGTCCCGGATCTATATTTGATTAATTTGATACGTGTATTTGGTTGTTGTTATTGTCGACCTCTCCATTTTAGTAAACCCAGTCAATTAAATATATTGCCGAATTTCTGAGAAATATCTGATTCGTATTGATAATGTTTTTGCTTATTGCTAATTTTACTATATTTTCATCTGTTGGTTTCACCCTCTGATGAAAATTGTAATTGTTGTTGTGTTTTCATTTGAATGGTGGCGAAGCTGTGCCAATTTATTTCAATCATAGATACAAAATAAAAACAATATATATAAATAATATTTTTTAAATAAATTTTTGTTGTGTGACATCGCATTTCACTCACTGGTCGCTGGCGCGTGATTGGTGGATAACTTGTGTACAACTTCACACCGCGCCTTACAGCTACACTCGGACAGGACGGACTGTAACACCGCTGTGTTTGTTGTGTGCGTACCTGCCTACCGTGTTTACAAATTTATCTATACAACATACTTATTGCAATTTTTGAGGACCCTAAAAATAGCAATAAGTATCTAGTGTCGAGATAAACCTAACATAGGATTTAAGACACTACTAACCAAAAACATGTAATCTCTTTGACAATAAACGATATCTATCTATCTATTTATTTTTACTATTCTTATGATTTGATTTTTAAGTGCTACGAGTATTTAGATTTTGTACTAATTTATTATTTGTAAATATTTCGATACAAATTTACTTGTCTGTGAATAAATAAACTGGAACTATAATGATGAGACAGGGACCTTTTTATCCCCATTGTCTAATTGTTTCTGTTTACTTATACCTATCTGTATTCTTTTGTACCTACCTATTATTAGTAATGTGTCGTGTTATATCTTCAAACAAATTCATTTTCTTTCTTCTTCTTTATCTAATGGTAAATAACAGTACAATAGGCGACCTTATCGCTGAAGGCAATTTGTTCCAGGCGGTTTATTACGAAGGAAATATATAAGTAAATGAAGAGTTGGTAGTGTACTAAATATGCTACCGAGCGTCAAAGCTGCACAGACTGCCTCATGAACATCCTTACAGAGTCGCATAATATGACAACGTTTTATCTTCCATCTTATTTTATTCTCATTTTCCATCGAACACGTCGGCAGCACTCCGTAATTTATACGCGCGAAGTGGAACTAATAAATCAGGCAGTTTTCACGCGAGAATAGAAAGCTGCCGTAAGTTCGGATTACCGCACTACTCAGATACAAGGCGCTGAATCAGTTTAATAGAATTTGAACATTATGGGTAAAGAATAATGGTAAATTTCGAATTTAAATTATTTTGGCAGTATTGAGATATTGGCTGGTAGGTGTTTGAGGAAGAACAATAAATCGTCAAGTGAGAGCCGGACTCTCGCACCAACTCTCAACTCAATTATTCAAATCTACATAAGTAGGTATTGCAAATAACTTTAAAAATAATTTTGTAACCTATTTTTAAGTGTTTTTACGGGACCAATCATATAATTATTGTTAAATTAATCCATTGATTTGCCTGTTATCTAATATAACAGTATGGTTAATTAATGAAAATTGAAAATCTGAAATCTGCAGACAGCGCGCGGGACACTCGCTTGAAGCTTGCGGTAAGCAAGTGTGTCACTGTGAAATCAGTGAAATGTTTTTTAAATTTAAACGCATGCTCATTTTTGTGCTGTATCACGGTAGTGGCTGTCGGTACATATTTGTTATATCCCGAAAACTCCTAGTGATTAGCACTGGTCTTCCGTAAAGTTGCGTGCTTGCGCGACGCACACCACAATTTAAAACAACACTACGTTGGTAATCATCACAGTTGACTGCTTTTATCGATAGAACGCGCCCTATCCCTAGGTGTTGAAACTCGCCTTGTTTAGGCCGGTATGTCACGAATCAGCGCCGACTGACGGTCCTTCCGCGAACAATCTGAACTGCACAGATTTCGTAGAAACATCACATTTATGTTTTTATCGATGGAACGAGTCCCAGCTCTAGGTGATGCCAACTCGCCTTGTTTATGCCGAATCCGCGCCGATTGACGCGCCTACACCTTCCGAGAACGAAATAAATTGCACGGATGGAACATGGCCGCGCGCAGGGACGGACTCAGTGAGTGTTTTACTGTTAATACCCGATTTGTAGGAGTTTTTATAAATGAAACAGTGCAGGAAAGGCGAAAAAAGTAAGTAGGTGTATGCGACTGAGCATGAGACGGTAAAAGAAAAACTCGTTACAAGGAACGAAGATGTTTATGGTTATAAGAAAGAACTGTTGAACGCTAGGATTAAGGTAAAACATTTATATTTTATTTGAAAAAGAAAATAATCCATTAGATGAATTTTTATATGGCTACAAAGCGTGCAAATCTCCAAACGTCTGTTTGGATGTTATGACGTTATGGTAAGTAGTGGTTCTCCACTACTTACCATAACGTCATAACATCTAACCCGCAACCCTAACATCAACTAGCACTAACAAGGCCTGAATGATGCAAGCACGACATGTAAAGTTTCCTGCTCCGCCCCTGTCGAGGGACCATCGGCAGCGGAGCGGGCTCGGGAGCAAGGAAATTCAAATTGGATTGACGGAAGTTTAGATTAGATTGAATTTACCCTGGCACCTTGTTTAATTTGGCACGGGCGAACGAATGCCTGACAGCCTTGAGACTCTTCATATCGGTTATCAGCGAGAAATGAGCTTTAATGCGATGTTTTTAGATTTCTTTATCAGTTGAATAATATCAGCCACGTGATATGTAGAGCCATAACAGTGAGCATCAATATCAGTGAGCGTGTCAGAGATTCATACAGAGTACGCGAAATGGAATTCGTAAGCTTGAATACGTTCAGCGGATAAGGAACCTTATTTTCATGGGATATTTGCTGTGAAGTCAAGCGCTTTGCTAAGGGGGAGTAAACTATTGAGGCCCAAGAGAGCATACCAGTTAAAACCAGTTTCAGCAAAGTGGCATTACTTTTTGCTCACATTTTGTAAGTCGTAAACTAAACAATTTTTATGGACAAAAGGTTCTATTCACTTAAAAATACGAGGTCATAAAAGGGAATAAGTTCTTACCTAGCAGGTCCAGTAAAAATGTAATATCCCAGGATCCTAACATAACAAATTGGATAGCTAATCGTATTGTGAAATTGCCTCAATAACTCATGTCTGGTGTCCAGATTCAGGGGTACTACACGTATGTTTTATGTTCTATCTCTGCGTAAAGTTTCATTTGTGGGATGGCTACGCGTTTTTAGTATTGGAGTGAAATTTCTGACAAAAACGTATTCAAAACAAGCTCAAAAGACAAAGTTATAATAAACTCTAAACAAAGTAACTCAAGAACTCAAGAGCAGACTCAAGAATCCTAACAACATGTGATTCTATTTTAGAAGTGGCTCCACGTGTAAATTTACTTATCGGTGGTATATACTCGTATGTACTTTCCATTCCACTAGTCAGTAACAAAAAATTATGAATTTGAGTGGTATTTAGTATAGGCAACGAGATACTTGCAAATTTAAGTGTCTCGTTGCCAATACTAAATACTACTCAAAATTTCGAGTTTATTTTCATCTAGTAAGTCGTACATTTGCTGTTTTGTTTACAACTTGCCTGCAACACCCAACCTTCAAGAAATATTCAGTTTGAAGTATTTCAAGTAAGCCGGGTAGGTAGGTAGGTAGGTACGGTACCGCTGTAATATTAGGGTATGATTGATGATGCCTCGAGGGCATCGAAAGTGAAAAGGCAGTACCTACTCCAACGCAGACAATAACTGAGATCCATTAGGTGAACTCAACTGAAATATAGAATGGCTCTTACTTTTATGTTTTTAGGCTATGAAAGAACGACGCGAAGACGCAATGGCGGGATGAGTTATTATTAGAGATGTACGAGTGGCATATAACGAGGAACAAAAAAGGTAGGGAGGCCCTTTGCCCTGTAGCGTTGTTGGTGAATAAAACAAAATAAAATGTATGAAGAAATCTATGGATTTCCTAGCATATGAACTACTAGCTGCTGCCCGTGGCTTTGCACGCGGTTTTTAAGTACCCTATGCCCGTCCCTGGGATACCATTTACCTTCCTGTCAAATTTAATTGAGATCCGTTCAGCCGTTTAGGCGAGACAAGGTAACAGACGTTCGAATTTATAATAAAAGTAGGTAAATAGGTATTAGTTATATAGATTAGTTTGTGTATAAAATTGAGATGAGTTCGCGTGCGCCGCGAAATGGGTTCTGCAATCGTTGGCGCAATCACAATGAATGGTATCTGGTTGCACTGCATGTTGCCGATACCGAGAAACTTATCCAAGAGTTCATGTTCAAGACTCATGTTTTTATTTTAAAAGATTTCGATTCCGAAATATTAAATTCGAAATGTTTCTGACAAATAATTGATAGATGATTTTAGCTGTATGATCCACCTAGCCGAATCCTCGGCCACGGTTGCGGCCAGTCTCAATCAAAATCGCGCATAGTGGAAATATTACTTACTAGCTGCTGCCCGCGGCTTCGCACGCGCTTTTTAAGTAGCCTATGTCCGTCCCCGGGATACCATTAAATTTAAACTGAAGTCCTATTACCTATCTTCAGCTACCTGAAATCTTTCTCCTCCTTCTGTAGCTCCAGATGTGGTTGTAGCTCCATCGGTGATCAGATTTTGTGGTAGTATATTTCTGTGGAACCTTTTGTATTATGATATTTATAGGTATTTTCTAGGTTAGCTCCTAAGTTAGTTTTGTATTGTTTTATATTGTATGTAGTATGTATTTTAAGAATTTTTATTTTTTATACTGTTTGTTTGTGCTCTACCAACACTTTGTGTACTTATATCTTTTTCTACATTCCTAGGTTGCCTGGAAGAAATCGCTCTCAGCGATAAGGCCGCCTATTGTACTAAGTATTTGGTAAATGTTAAGGTTTATAATATGTTATTTTTTTAAGTACAATAAAGTGTTCATTCATTCATTCATTCATTCATTCCATTTACAACCCTGCCAAATTTAATTAAGATCCGTTTAGCCGTTTAAGCGTGAAAATACCTTTTCACGCTTAAACTTACAGACAAACAAACAGTTAGACAGACAGACAGAGTTACTTTTGAATTTATAATATTAGTATGGATGTTATGAACAAATGAACAACTTGTCACTGCTGGAAAACTACGAGAGACCGCGATGCGGCGGTGGCGGATTGAACGTCTGAGCGGGGCGCGGAGGAACACTGGCTGTGATTGCATAACGTCACACTCAAACTGATCACGAGTTATCAGCAGTTAGTTTACCTACCCCTATCGTTAACCATCCTCAGTCTCCCCTATATTAACTCTAATTATAGGCCTAGGTGTATAGTATTCAATTCTCCTCCTCCATCGGTGGATCAGAGTGTCCAAAAAAGTGGAAACTGCTCCATTAGTGAATCTGCAAAGTGGATCAGAGTGGAATAGGTACCTCATCACTGTTGATGAGGTACCTATGTATTTCACTCTTCTTCATTTTCTCTCTTTTCCACCACAGTCAGTAATCAACACGCTTGGCAGGCGAATTGGTGATCGCATTTGCGGTGTTAAAAAAACACAGAAGGAAGCTGCTGCCCTTTTAGTTGCCTCCCTTAGTTGACTTTTACTCAATATGTAGGATTAACAGACTAAATTGTTTTTTTTATCAACAAAATCACGAAACAAATCTAACAGGAACATAACAAATCGAGCCTTTTTGAAAGCAGAAGAAGTATTTACCTAAACCAAGGTCAATAGTTATATCACTGTTATCAGGGACATTGTGCTGGTCCCAAAAACTAAAACGCTCATTATGGCCTGAGGGAAACAATGGTCTAGTGAGGTGTCGATATCGATACAGTTTTACGATCATCTTATAGGACATTATCGAGGGACATTTGCTGATACCTGTTTTAAAGCCATTTCTAGCCTATATAATATAGGGTTGTCACATCCATTGTGATGTTTCTTTCTTTCTTCTGGCATTTCTTTCGAAACTATGCTATGAAAAGAAAATTGAATATTAACGAACATTGCCAATATTCGTTAACATTCAATTTTCTTTTCAGTTTTGGCAATTAACGCTATGATACAATCTAGTACTTGAAATTAAAAGCCCTAACAAACTGTAACTGCTTTATGCGTAGATGATGCTGATTAAAATTTACCAACTTTATTTATAAGTTTGATACATTATTGATGACAAAATCACAGTTTGTTAAAAAATTCGTTGTGAAAACCACGAATTTTTTTTCTGTCTTACGTTTGGCGCTCCCAATTAAGTCGAAACAAGCATAAATCCGACAGCGTGGCAAAAAGTGCGAGGGTCACAAAAAGCGCAAATCTCTGCGTAAAATACGAGTACCTGACAGGTCGGGCGCAATCCTGACGGATGGTAGCCCTAGCTCTGGCTAATGCGTAGTGAGCGGGAAAGAAAATCGAGGGCAGGGCGGTCGGCGACGATACTTTTTTATCGATATGCTTGCCTGCATAAGGATGCATTCTTTACGGACGCATCTTATATAGCGTAACGCGTTTGTAAATTGGACTGGTGGTAGATCTTGTATGAACTCTCAGACAATCGACAGAGTTCCATTCAGCCCATCGATCAAATTCAGCCTGAGTTTAGTATATTTCCCTGTTATGAAGATCTATTCATCGACAGAACTTTGATTACGGCGGCCATCTTCTCTGTCTCTCTTTAATTGCACTGACGAGATACATTGCCATTGTTCGTCTGATGACCTCCAGAGAAACTGATTCTAACTTTTCTTTTTTAGATCTGGCGATGCGATCACTATCACAGCTAGATTCTTTTTTAAATGAGTATCTATGTCATGATTTCTGTAGTATTTATATAATAAATAAATAATGCTGCACAATCCACACAGCATCACCTATCCCCAAGCTAAGCAAAGCTTGTTTATGGGTAGGTACTAGATTTTAGATTTCAATAACTTTATTTTTTTATGCTTAGATATTAAGTACATAAAGAAAATCCCAATTTCTATATAATATATGTTGCTATTTTTTATCAAACATAGAAAATACCCAGAACACCCGGAACAAATATTTGCAGATCGTATAAACATTTGTCCCAAGGTGAGAATCGAACTCGCAACCTCCTGCGACGCAGGCGGACCTTCGCCCGCTGCGCCACATCGGTCATCAACTAGAGGCTTTCACTGTAGGTGGGATGAGATATTCCTGATTGAACACGATGTACACATGAAACATCTGAATAAATGATTATTGTGAGTTGTTCTACATCTATGTATACTTTAAAACTGTAACAGGTCCAATTCTGTATATTGGAGGTACTTTACTATCGAAACTGAAGTCAACACTGTAATTTATTTATTTTTTGTCTGTCTGTCTGTCTGTCTATATCTTGGCCGCGCATTACGCCGAAACTACTGAATGAATTCAAATGAAACTTGGCACGATTTGAGTTTATACTATGAGGAACGACTAAAGATACTTTTTATCCTGGAATTCAGTACGGTTGGCCTGGGAGAGGGGATGAAAGTCAAATTCCTTGGCCGCGCATCTCGCCGAAACTACTGAATGATTTAATATGAAACTTAGCATGATTTGAGGTCATACTACGAGAAAGGACACAGGATATTTTTTATCCCGAAATTCAGTTGGTATGGTTCCCTTAGGAGAGGGGATAAAAGTCAAAATGTGTACTTAGTTGTAATTTATTAACACGTCGTCGGATTTGATCGATTTTGACTAAATCAGTTAGTCGGCAGACATGGCAATCGCGAACGAAGTCGCAAGTACAGCTAGTAATAAAATATGACACGACAGATGACGGGCTCTTGATTCTTTAGAATTTTTTTGAAGACCAACATAGTCCGACAACTACGTAAATGTAAAATTATAATTTTTGTTTTTACAAATTACCTGAAAGGTTTATTTATTTATTAATAAAGGTTTTCCAACCACATACATATCAATCATTCAAAACAAACTTAAAATTAGGTTCTGTTCTGATAAGCATGTTACTAACAGGTAAACACGACATTTGTAAGAATGACCTTCACAAATCTACTTAAAATTATATAAACTGAATTTTTATTTTTAATGAATCTACATAATAATAAAAATAAACTATCTGAGAATAAACTATACAGAATAACTTTGTTATTAACAATAAGACTAGCTATATTTAATCAGGCGGGTCCTCTAGAGGACATCGGAAATGGTCCAGCAGTTTACTTTTAAATTTTGGGGCACTATCATTGAAAACGTCTATGTCTATCTTTGGTCAAGGTTCCGTTGATCACTCATCACCTGTTCCGTCGCGAACTGTAATACTTCACTTCCTTTGATGTCACTTTCAGGACCCAAATTTTTTGCAAACAATAAAAATAAACATTAATTATTAGTAAGGTTTTTATTATTATAGTGCGTAAGCCTCACACTGGGTTTAATTTATAAGAAATCAAATAATATCCCAAATTTTTATTTTTATTTTTATTCAATTATTAGTGTTTGCCACTCAGTGAATAAATCATTTTATGGGGTTGGTCGTCTGGTCTTTTTAGTTTAGATAAAGAAAATCTAGAAATAAGTAACTTAGACTAAACTGCGTCTATAAAAGGCGAATCTGCCATTATTCAGTATAGTTCCAGAAGATAACCTGCACTCCTGGGAACGAATAGCTGGAGATCCTTCCCGGTGGACAAAAAGTTAATGTGTTTTCGATAGCATGGTCGTAGGATAGTTAAACTAGGTACAAAGCGATGGGTTAGTCGAGTTAGGTATCTTATATGTTCGATGCTAAAGGGAATTTCTGATTTTATGTTTTTGTGAACTTATTGTTCACAAAAACATAAAGAATTTCACATAAGCAGCAGAAATCTAAGGCCCGTATTATGAGAGCTTGCTCAGTCATCAACCTATGCTTGAGTATCTCTTTTCTATGGAATGAACGACACTCAAGCATAGATGACTAAGCAAGGTTTCATAATAAAGGCCTTAGATTTCTGAACTGTGACTTCATTATCATCTCACAAGGAAATTAGAAACTCTACTGTCCCAGGCTAGAAAATAAAAAAAGGAACCCTTATAGAATCAGTTTGTTGTCCGTCTGTGCGTCTGTCAGCACAATTTTCTCAGGAACGCGTATAGGTATCTTGTTGAAATTAACATCAAACGCTCAAATCCGTAACCTCTTGGAGCCGTGATATAAGTTAAACTTCTAAATCAACGCAAATCAAAAGTTACAGCCGTTTATGTCCGAAAATTGTGTAGTTTCCAAGGAACATGCACACAAAACCTATATAGGGTACTCTCCGTAGACCCAGAAGCATGAAATTTGGTAAGAATTAATTAATTAATTATTTTCCTTTACTTATAGCACAAGTAAAGGAAATATATCCGAAAACCGTTAATTCGTAGTTAAATCACAAAAAAAAATACTTCTGATTCTCGCCATGGACCAAAACCTCCCTATAGGTTCTTCTATAGGAGGTCTTGACTCGCACACGAAGGGTTCCGTACCGTAAAAGTTAGGCATCTTTATCAAAGAAAATCAAATTTTTACTTGTTCAGATAACCCTTTAAATTTTCAACTTTATTATATTTTTAGTATTTGTTATTATTACAATTGAAATGATACTTGTTTATCGAAAGTTCCATGTGTCTACCTATTGTGGTTCAAGAGATACATCCTTGACAAATGAAGAGCAAAAATAGCCACAAAAACCACGTTTGTTGTATGGAAGCCCCTATTAATTTGATATGTATTTTATTTTTATTATTTGTTGTTATAGCGGCAAGAGAAATACACATCTGAAAATTTCAACTGTCTACTTCTTACGGTTCATGAGTAAGATACCTGGGACAGACGGACGGACGGACAGTGGAGGCTTAGTAATAGGATTCCGTTTTCACCCTTCGGGTACGGAAATCTCAAAAGCAAGTACCTAGTCGTGTTGTTTTATTTAAAGTTTTCAATTAATCACTAGTAAAGTGTAATTAGCTGTCATACAATTTTAATTAAAATTATAATTGTTATTTAAACTTTTGCAAAACCTTTTTCTACTGTACGTCATATTTAATTACGTAATTGCGATAAGAATCTAATTCCGAAGTTCACAAACAATAAAGGGGTGAACCCACTAAATCAAAACTTAACTGACAGGTAAAGGCTTGTCTCATGCCAATCCCCAGGCACCAATTAATTTTAAACTTTAATTACATCAAATCGAACAACTTTAAGGAATTCAACTCCCTGAAGCAGATTTCAGTAGAATTAGAAACTACTGACTTTTGTATTCCTTACACACTAGTTTACTTATGCCTAGATTCAATAATCTTAGGTATTAGTCCGAGGCTCTCCGGGTTTATAAAGTTAGAGCGTCTGGTCGAAGCGACGCGTGACCCGAGAGTTGGTGGGTATCTGGCGCAGCGCATCAGCATAGCCATACAGCGGGGACTCTTCCGATTGGTATTGATATGGATCAGTTGAGCTACCTGTAGAATATTTGCAACAGTCTGCAGTTACCTTAATTGTTTCAGTTGTAAATAAGAAATAAATGTTATTAATATTGCTGGACAATCCACACAGCCATCTAGCCCCAAGATAAGCAGAGCTTGTGTTACGGGTACTAGATGACTGATATACTTAAATATATAATACAATATACTTAAATACTAGTTCTAATTTGATTTTATTATTTAATTGTAATTTTATATGTTAATAAAGGCCAATAATAAGATATTAAGTACATATAAGATATAATCCCTAAATATTGAATGTCACATACAAAGAGTAAATATTTTTATTTTTCAAGTTTTGTACTTAAACATGAAATTAAAAAATATTTACTTACTCTTTGTTATATTGGTAGAAATGTAATAATTTTATTTACTTAAAACATTACAAAACTACTTACTCCTACAGACTACCTATATGAATCTAATTACAAAATCGATAGATAATTAATCAAAACTTTTGTTTTCCATCTTGGGTTAATTAACACAATAACTAGGGTAACATTAATTCTGACTACAAAATTATAATTATTTAACGATATTGTGTAATATCGATTATTAGCAATCATCTAACTAAACGATAATTTTAAGGTCGTTAACCTATCACGGTTTCTCTAATTTTAATTTATAAAATTTCTCTAATTAAAATGGAACGTAGAAAAGATTTTAATTGAGTTTCAGAAGGAATCTTTTTCAAGTGGGATTAAAGATGGCGCGGACCGGGGATCCTGATTGTTTTCCGAATATTCTACAGCTTAGAGTAGTATAGCGACACTGGAAATTTAAGTTAACCATTCTTGTTGAGGTTTTTAGTAAAATAAGTTTTCAAGTTGCTATACTTGCCTACTTGAGGTAGAGCCGCGAATCTGACCTAAGCAATCAAACAAAACTAGGTACTGAAGATGCCTTATTCGGTTTTATTATCTTTGTACCATTCACAGCCTCTGCGGTGCGACCTGAAAGGGAGCGCCTTAGAGGCTGTGACCAGCTGGAATACAGCGCGCGGGCCATACCTATGTCGAAATCTAAATCCATATCTCTCCATATCTCCATATCCATATCCATTCTTTATTTCCATAAATATACACTAAATAAAGAGCTAAGTGCTAGTCGACTCGCACACGAAGGGTTCCGTACCGTAAAAATCAGGCAACTTTTTCAAGGAAAATCAAATTTTGAACTTTATTTTATTTTAAGTATTTGTTATTATAACAGTTGAAGTGTTACTTAATTACAGAAGTTTCATGTATCTACCTATTGTAGTTCAAGAGCCTTGACAAATTAGGAGCAAAAATAGCCAAATATTCACGTTTGTTGTATGGGAGCCCCCTTGAAATTAGATGTTTATTTTATTTTTAGTATTTGTTGATATTTGTCGACAAGGGAAATACACATTATCTGAAAATTTCAACTGTCTACCTCTTACGGTTCATGAGATATAGCCACGTGACAGACGGACGGACGGATGGACAGCGGAGGCTCAGTAATAGGGTTCAGGTGGTAGTTGGTTGGAAAAACAGAAGCAGGCAGCGAGTTTAGCAGCGACCTGAGCGGTGCGAATTATAAAGGTAGACGAAAACCGCTTAGTGTGCGCCGTACGTCTGCTTGTCCTGGGGTTTATTTATTTATTTAAAGTATAAAACACATCACAATCACTTAGAATTATAAAGTAACAAAAAACTAGAATTAAACTTGATTTGAACTTGGTTTGTCTAAAGAATAAAATAAAATAGATCTCTTCTGGATTGAAATTCCGTCATAAAACTGCATTCCTCATTAAAATCAATGTAAAACAAGCAACACGAGCCCATAATTGAAAAAGTGTGAACTTCATGCCGGTGCGGTAATTGAAATTAAACAGTGAACGCTGCTCTCGAGTTGGCATCGTTAAACAAAGAGCAGGAATATAAGTGTGTCCGCACTGAGAAGAGGAGTGACCATTAAATGTAATATAAACTAGATAGATAGATAGATAGATAGATTATCACTTTATTGCACCATCAATACACTTATAAAACAAGAACTTAATACTAATTATATATAATGTGGCACAATCGGCGGCCTTATCGCTAACAGCGATCTCTTCCAGGCAACCTTTGGATGGATAGGATCAGTACGTATTAACTAGATTCTATGGAAAGGTTTAAAGGTCATTTACGTGCCCTGGGAAAAAAAAATATGGTAAAAAATTAACCTATGTGTGATAAACCTACGTCTTTGCACAATTTCAGCCAGATTTGTTCAGGAGCCTTGGCGTGAAGACGTAAGAAACTCTTATCCAGTGTGATGGACATTTCATAGAGCACAAACGAACTAAATATTTGCAGATCTGTAAAAATTTTGTTCCAGGTCTGTGTATTACCTATGTACAATAAAATTATTAATGTAAGTAATGTAATGCATCAGGTATAACAGTCAGCTATTACTAAAAAAACAAGCTGTGCTTAGTTTGGGGCTAGTTTATAAATAGTTACAAATTACCTTGTTTCCCTAGGCCCTAGGGAAACAAGGATTTTGCGGCAGTAATATTAATTATGTGTTTTAATTACCAGAGATAATCCATAAAGCAATAAAAGATTGGATTCTTGAAACAATTCACAGATACTTCTAATTATTTTCAATTCTTTTTCGCAGTGCAAGTGAACTGAAACTTGCCACTTAGCTTCCAACTAGTCGAAGTAAAGGAGTTCTAGAGCTGCTTGCGCTAAAAATCCGTAAAACTGCTTTGGTCGTTTTGGTTTCAGGAACAAAAGGTTTATTTTCATCGCTTCGATTAATAACAATCGATGAACCAATTATATGTATTTAGTAAAATTATATCGTATATAAGAACCATAAATAAAATGAATATTTAAAAAAATATCCTGACTAAGTAATTAACTGAAAAATCATACAATGCGATAAATGCATTTCTAGAAGACGAATTCATCATCATCATCATCCTAACTTAATCCACTGCTGGACATAGGCCTCCCCCAATGAGCGCCATAGTGCCCTGTCTTCAGCTTGACGCATCCAGCGTCTGCCTGCAGTCATTTGCAGATCGTCATCCCACCTGGCCGGAGAATGGCCGGCATTGATATTTCTACGGTGAAATAGTCACTTGTATTGGTTGTTAAGTATGTACATATGTATGTGTGAACTTTGTTTTGTTTGGTGTTTTTGTCCCTGCATTTGTGGTTCAAGTGAATGTCTATTTTGAAAGTCTATAATAATAATAAATAATTAATAAATAACGCTGGATAATCCACACAACATCATCTAGCCCCAAGCTAAGCAGAGCTTGTGTTATGGGTACTAGATGACTGATAAACTTAATACAATACATTACATAGATAGGTAACTTAATTTTGCACGCCTTGACGAGGCAGAATGTAGAGGATACACTCTTTAAACTACGACCTTTTGTACACCTACATTCTTGCAAAATATTTGTTCATGAGCAAGAGTGCATATAACACGATGTCCTAGCCGATTTTCGGCTACGGTGGCCAATTTCAGGACGTGATTATAATGCACAAATGTGTACGCAAACACAGGTGCACTCTCTATTCCCTCAATCTTATAATCCGATAGGACGGCAGCCCGAAACGAAAGGAGAGGTCAGGCGCAGGACCAACGGTGCTTATTAGTTGACGTGCTTTTCGAGGCACGGGGCTTTACCTGATGACCTCTTTAGGTACTGGAACCCCTAACGTAATAAGCTCTGCTTACCTTGGGGCAAGAAGTTTATTCCGCGGGCGATCCAAATGGGACTGTACCTTGTCAAAGTAAATATTTTACGTCATATTTCTCATCTTTATCAAAATAAGACGGAACCTTGAAGATGTGAATGTTCGACCGCTTTCTTTTTCTTTCAGTTCGAAATGTGTCTATCCCATTCTGATTGGGCGCAGACTGATTGGGGCATTCAAAAAAGGTGTTCCTAGCATCCTGTATGGCACTAGCAAAAGTTTACAAAATCAAGGTTTAGTAGGTACCAGTAGCGAGATTGATTTACACAATACGAACTCTTTTTTCAATGTGTTTAGATTTACATTTCCTCGTCCCACCCACAGCCTATTACCTAACTGACAAAGCCAGGGTTTTCTCAACTTTTTCTGTAAGGCGAGTTCGTACATTTTGATTAAACATGCACAATACCACACCCAATTAAAAGTAAACCCATATCCAAAGAGGTTATTTTAACATACCTAACTTTTGACTAGCTAGGCCTAAGGTCCTGATTATATTTCTGTTATTATAAGACATTGTTGTTTGAGCAAAGAGTGGAACGTTTCGAGTGTTATGTTACTGGAAGTTTGTTCCGAAAACAACGTTTTGAGTATTGTTTACTGAGTCAAGTTTCTTGTTTTCAGGGTGTTGGAAGTACATTGATTTTGGATTCTATTTAAATGTTGTTATGAGTTAAACTTGAACGTAACAGCGATTAAAATAAAATGAGTTTCATCACTTGTTTTAGGCCCTGCCTTTGATAATGGTTCGAATATGTACAACATAGAAAAATGAAGACTTAGAACTGTAGGTTCATTATTGTACGAGTTAGGTCCTTGAGTGAGCTTTCTGAGCGTTGAAAGCAATAGACTAGTCTTGTCACAGGAAAATAACATCAACCCCCAAGGTGTAAAGGTTATAACAGCGTCGTACGACACCTCACCAGCAGTCACTCAGTTCTTTGCTTCAAAGCAATTAATATGAACTGCAGCAGTTCTCCAGTTTGTTGTGGAAACAATTCGTTCGGTGCCCACTTAATCTTCAACTTGCAACTGTCTGAAGTAGTGCAGACTATTTAAAGTTTCCGTATAAATCCAACGTTCGTGTACGTTGTAGGGATGGGCTGTCGGTGGATTATGATGTCGATGGGACTGACTTAGTTTAGAGAGGTTATGTTGTTTTTTGTCCAGCGCGTGTGACGCAGGAGGACGCAGGAGGATGCCTCGGGACAAATTTTTATACGATCTGCAGATATTTGTTCTGGGTTTTTCTATGTAGGTATAATAAAAAGTGTCGTGTATACCTGAGTAATGTTTTGTATTATGTAATGTATATCAGTTATCTAGAACCCATAACACAAGCTCTGGCTTAGCTTAGAGCTAGAAGATGTGTGAATTTTCCCGTATTATTATTGGTGGTCAGGAAGAGAACGTTCGAAAATACTCTTAGAGTGGGAAATCTATGAACATTAATAAGACGATTCTTTAAAATTTTTCGTTTTATAAAGGGACTTTCGAGGATCATAATGTGGTCTCCAAGTAAGTCACTACTAGAGTCATGCTCCACGCTAACTTTTTGCTAAACGAGGCAAAAGTAGCAAACGAAGACTCTTTTTAACATATAAAGCGGGGAAAAATATCCCAAAACTGGTCATAATAGGTATATTTTTAGTCAAACACGCGAGCCCAAGCAATACCGCCAGAGAATGGCCGTCTGTTCCCAAAAGCACCGTCGCAAGATACACCGTAGTCGTTCTGACGAAGCCGGCATATTTATGGGCAAATAATGCGCTATAATGCACAGAGCCCACGTCTGGATTACGGCCGACCCTATTATGGGCAAGTTTAGCCTCGGAAAGGATATTCACGGCAGGGATTGGTTAACAAGAGGTGTTATGGTAATGAGAATCTAATAAGGTATTCTTTCTTATTTAAAATAGCTTCAAATTGGGATATATCTTTTGAGTAATGCCTGTTTTTTAATATCAAATACTTTAATTACTGTTTAATGGACATGATGAAATGAAGCATCCAGTGAACCAGTACATGCTGTAGATGTAGGACATAATGTTAATTATTTAATTACGATCCAGTCGGTCATCATTATAATCTATTTGAAGACCCTATAAAAATACCACCATAAAAACCAACCGCGATGACATTTCTATCACTAAATAAATATTCGCGTATGACACATCATAGATTTAATATCGATCGTCATACTCGTTACGCCGCACATCACTAAAAGCGCGGTAAAAAGTGAGCTATATGTAGCAGAAAAAAAGAAAATGGCCGTTGGGCAGCGCGCGGAAAATTGGTCGTGTGCTCCGCGGAATGTGTTGTACAATACGGAATGCAACAAAAGGAAGCGATACTGATTTCATTGTGTTCGATATAGCCATTTAGCTTTTTGAATTTTAATAAAAAAATTAGTTGTTGTGAATAGCTGTTGGAATTTTAACGCCACCGTCTATGTATATTGTTGTCGTAATGTCTTGCCTATCCACAGGCTGCCTGGAAAAGATCACTTGAAACGTAGCCGGCTCATTGTACTTTTGCGATCTCCGCAATGTCTCAAGAAATGCTGCTGAAGCAAATCTAGAGTTTCTTTCATCTAAGTATTCTACGTGACGATTAAGCGACGTTACCATTATTGTCACAGATAAACCATTGGTTAGCAGAATTGGGCCCCAAACCTAGCCGCCTTCCTAACGCACTGCAGCGGTGCCGTTTATCGTGGTCTTCCAGGTTTAAGAAATAGAAATAAATGTACAACTCACCGTCCGTATGTCGCTTTCAGCGCCATTTGCGAGGTACTGTGTTTGCTTGAGGTTAGGTGCTAGCAGTTGTCTGAAACAAACAAACAAACGTTGAATTTTATGTATTAAAAGTATAATTTGATACCTTTTTGGGTAACTTTTCGGTCGGTAGCGTTAGCACGATATGGCTAACCTTAGCGTTACATACTCGTGCCTACTAAAACAAAAGATAATTTGTTTTTGTTTTGATTGGGATTACAATCTAATAAGAAAAGCCAAAATAAAATAAATAAATAAGTAATGCTGGACAAGCCACGACACCTCCTGCCTCGCTGGCGGACCTTCACCCACTAAGCCACAGGGGTCGTCCAAAAAAGGAGCAATTAAACGTAAGAATAAAACGTTCGTTGACAAATCGTGAAATTAATCAAAATAAACTATAGAAATAGGGGTTCGTTTTTTAATCGCGCGGGAGTTTTGTTTCAAGTACCATAAGGAAAAAAATTATATGTTAATCCTTTTCGTGAAGTCACAATAGTTTACCTATAGTTTGAAATAAAATGTCAATAGCTCGCTTAAAAGTGCAGCGCAAAATATTATTGCAATAATCTTTATGCTACA
This sequence comes from Eupithecia inturbata, assembly GCA_963662085.1. NCBI lineage: Eukaryota > Metazoa > Arthropoda > Insecta > Lepidoptera > Geometridae > Eupithecia > Eupithecia inturbata. The sequence continues at coordinate 1,365,595 of OY759181.1, read as the reverse complement.
AAAGCTGAGTTTTCATATTCTTTAATAGAACTAGCAGCAAACTTGATTGCTGCCATGTTGCTGCCACATGCTTTTGTCAATGAACGTACTATTTACAGTGATAAAAAATTGTAACTGTGAGTTAGAGTAAAATATGAGAGAACTGCATTTGTATAGCACTGCAAAATTAAATTAACATTTTTAAAAGTATTTGCAGTATTTAAAACGTGCATTCTTAATATCATAGAATGATTTGAATTTATTTTTACATAAAACGTGGTATTATTCACCCCCGGCAAGGCGGGTTGTTTTGCGAGTGTTTCTGTATGGTTAGATAATACTCTTTATTATTTCCAAGCCTTCAAACGGCTAAAGTGATTTTGATAAACGAGTTATCAAAATACTTGTCTGGAGTTCTATATAGTTCTTAGCCACTCGTTGTAGGCCTTTATCACCACATTTTGCGAAAATGAGAAAAAGTGGCGACCAAGCTGTTTTTTTTAAATATAATTATCATATGTTTTTATATCGATGTCATAGAGATGAAAAACGGAGTGACCCAGCACCCGCACCTACCTACTCGTACCTTACTTACAACAAATTTGTACCACTTGTTTTCCAATATAAATTTTCAAACACATATTTTGTAATTAACATTCTATTATTACTGAAATTACTTTCTTGAGTATCACACGAGTTCTCGATTACTTTAATTTGTATTTTTCTGTTCTTATTTGTTGTTCGGAATAAAACTTACTAAAATTAACTAACGGTTAACTTTAGGATTGTACCATTATTTCATGTTGTTCTTTATTCCTTATTGCTGAACATAATGCGTGCACTGCTGTTGTACTTTATTGTATATTATAATTAAAACTGTCAGTATACGCGTAATATAAAAATTATCACACCTCAACTTATAGCAAATTTTCAGATTTCCGCGAAATAACCACAAAACTCACACATTTGAATTAAACGACTGAAAATAATAGTTACGATTTACGCTTATAATATTATATACCAAATATATACCTATTATCTATATACTTCTACGAATAAAACACGTTGACGTTTTTACAACAACGTATTTAGCAAAATATAACGGCATATTTAGCAAAGTTATTACTCAGTTTTGTAGACGCTCGTAGAGGTGCTACGACGTGCTACGCCGTAGCTCTCGTAGCTTCCTCGTAGCACTTCTAGTTGAGACGTTTTATTACTTTGTTAGGTGCGGCGCGAATGCAAAATGTTTTTGATAAATATTTCGAATTTCGTTGGTGAGCGTCCAATTTATAACAGTTATGAGAACATTTTTTTAACAATTTGAGCAGAATTCTCTGTATTTTGTTTGTTAAACAAGGAGGCGGTCTTATAAAAAAATAGTTTTACTAGCCTGAAAAGACGGCGCTATGTGTTAATTACGCCTATTCGCGTTGAACTGCATAGGCGAAAAGAAAATAGCCATTGCAAGACATATTTCTTATTGTGAGTTATACACACATTATTAAGCTAAAACTCATATTTAACTCTTTTTACTCTTCCTAGGGCATGGTCAGCCTTTATAATTTTGCCAATTTCTCCATCGTAAATAGGAGTTTAACCTTTTTGAACTCCACCTCATTGTTTTTTATAACAATTGCCTGTGGAGTTGCTGAGCATTTTAATTTAATGCTAGAATTAACAAAGGCCCAAAATATATTGACCCAGTTATACTTTGTAATATAATACCTATATTAATGCTATAATCATAGCGTACAAATTATTCCGGTTCACGTCAATAAAGGACTTTTACGGTTGTTAATAGCTCAGGGGTCAGTTAGGCTTGGTTTACAGTGGAGGAGTGGTAGAACGAGTTTAACTTCACGGTACTCGCTGCATTGTATTGTGTATTATATTTTATTATCTAATAAAACAATACTTTTTCGATTTTAGCCGTTTTGTTGTACATGTTGTACAACAAAACGGCTAAAATCGAAAAAGAAAAAAAAAAAAAAACTTCTGCGAACTTTCTGGAGTGTGCTTATGTCGTAGAAAAACTTTAATCAATCAAGGTTGCTTATTACAAAATTTTATAAATTTGCAACCATATTATTTTCAGAATAGAGAGGACCGATCAGCTATCGCCGCCTAGTACCTCCTACGTACGAGTAGGTTACAGAACCTTACAAAAATGACACTCGAAATTGTCTACAACTTGTTCTGACGCTGACAGTTTGCGTAGAGCCGTGACACGTTCTGTGAATACAGAACAAGAGATTAATGGAGTCGAATTTATTTTATTTCAAGTATAACAAAGTACCTGAAAATAATACCGTTACCTAGTACATATCGTATTAAATTTCATTTGGCTCCTTCTAATTAATAATAAAATGTATAAAAATATTTTATCTTGGACAACAAATGGTTAGGTAGGCATGTAGGTAGTTAGTGTAGTCATATAACTAATTCTGTGTAGTCAATATTAAACAATTATAAGGGAAAAGGAAAAATAACATATTAAAATAACTATTGCTATTATATTATAAATATTTGAACCAGTATTATTAGCAAACTAGTCTCTTTATTTTAAAATAAATAAATGCATGAAAACAAAATATATATAAAAACAATAGTCTCTCTATTCATAAATTTAGAACAAAATCAAAATCGTATTAAAGGCAAACCAAAAAAAATTTTGCAAGGATGATTTACTTTACTGAAAATAGTAAATCCCGACCTTTTTCCTGTCTTGGACGTGCGATTTTGTGTCTTGGACGTCACACTAGAATATTTAGCATGTCCCTTAGAGTTACTAAGTATTATTATTTTGTTATTATTGTATGTATTAGTGTATTATTTTAGTAATTAGGTATTATGTGTATTAGTTTGTAAAAATAGTTCGAATTAATGTTGTAAGCACCGCCATCCTTTATTTTTCTCACCATCGTTTTGGTTGCCTGGAAGAAATCGCTTTAAGCGATAAGGCCGCCAGTTCCATTGCTGTTCCCTACATTATATTTAATAAGTACTATCTGTTTTATAAGGTGATGAATAAAGCATTGTCTATCTATCTATCTATCTATTTTGCAATTTTGATACGCATGCTTCTTGTCCAAGCGTTAAAATGAGACTAAATGAAAAAACCAAAACTGGAAACTCAAACTGTCCCTTGATTGATGGCTGGAAGTAATAAATTAACACATTCTTTCTGCTTGGTGAGAGAAATACGTTCCCAGAAAGAAAAGTACTAACTAACAAATGAAGTACCTGGTATAAGATCGAGGGATCATTATCAGTAAAAATTTAAAAAGACCATTGGCATATGTTCGAAAAGCTGAATGCTCGGAATGCATCGTTTACCATTTTCAAATGTCACTCCTACCCTTCTGTCACCTAAAGGCCACGTAAAGACCTACTGTTATATTACGCTATGCTCGCACTTCCCTCGTTGAATACCAGCCTTAGGTCCATCAGACCCCGGGCCTGCGAGACCCGTCCAACACGATTATTGAAGGCCATTGTTTTCATATCGACAAGGGTTCATTGTATTCTATGTACGTTATGTATAAAATGTATTGTATTGTATGAACGCCATACAGCGGTGTTAGTTTACTCTCATCGCTGGGTGATATGTACAAGCGTATTTGATAGGATTAAGGGAAAACTACCATAAGCGAATAGCTCGAGGAAATATATTATAATCGCATTTATATGATATGGTGTCGTGAACACATGCTCTGTTCTTATGAATTTGGAAAAATCTGACTAGTAGGTGCTTAGCTTTATATAAATATTGACATATACATATCTAAATCGCATTAAACGTAGGTAAGGCGAGGATACACAAAAAAACACATAAGTGATATATGTATATATATAGATAGATAGAAAATTCTTTATTGCACACTGTACGATACAATTAACAAATAAAATAAAAATTCCAAAAAATGTGACATTTGGCGGTCTTATCGCTCAAGAGCGGTCTCTACCAGACAACCGTATATATGTACTAGTGGTTTCTTTTTCTTTCACTAGTATACAAAAAATTTTTGTGGAAAGAAAATCAATAACGCCCTATTTCTTATTTCATAATTATTTATTGTATAAAATTTGACTTGTTTGAGTGCTTATAGAAATAAAGTTATTGAACATTGAAAATAGAGTCCTGTAAGGTCTAAAGGGAATAAAATAGTATGAATTTAGACTTTTGTCTTTTGCTTATTGATAGAGCTGTATAATATACCTATATATCATACAGCATATAGTATACATATATCTGGGTATTTTCTATATATAATAAAAAATATCTATCTATGTTATGTATTGTATTAAGTTTATCAGTCATCTAGTACCCTTATCAAAAGCTCTGCTTACTTTGGGGCTAGATGATGCTGTGTGGATTGTCCAGCATTATTTATTTTATTTATTTATTTATATATAACAAGTGGCAAGGCAGATCAATTGACGGATAAATAACAGTTATTGTTGAGATAGTTTGGCCTAGCGGAAAATAACCCAACTTTAAAAATAAGGGTAGGTTTTTTTTCCTTGCTTCGTAATACAAAGATTTTATTCTTAGGGACCCAGGACGCGGTGGAAAGATGTAGTGTATATATACATATGTAAAGAAAATATGGCTTTCTTAAATTTAAATGTTCCCGCCATCGGGCTTCATGTTGTGTATCTGTCAATGTCAGATCGTGACACTGACATACCTATACTAATTACGTAGTAAACTGTGGTCAAAGCTGTCATCAAATTACGAGGAAAAATCTCTTGGAAAAGAATTGTGATTTTGGAATCGATAATGTGAATAATAACATTAAATGTAGTTTCTTTTATTACAGGTAAAGTTTGTTTGCTAAACGCTTTTACTAGGTGAATTTGTAATGTGAAACTAACTTAATAAAACTTTTATTACAGAGAACCCAATTGTGTTTGATTCACGAATCAATAAAATTCCATCTTATATACATATATAGCATACGACGGACATAAGAGACTATCAAGTTTCCAAACATGACGTCGAGGATAGAGCGAAGTAGAAGGTGACACCAACATGTATGAGATAACAAGCTAGGAAGAGATAGTAAACGTTAGAGAGAGATATATATCTATGGGAAAAAGAACTACTGTTGTACCTCGGATATCTATGGTTGCAGCAGACCTATTTGGACGTCTTCGTTAGCAACATCCTTGCGGACATTTCGTAGGTACACTGCCCTCACGAAGACGTCTAAAGGACTTTGCTGATCATAATCATCATCCGCCTCTTAATAGTCCACTGCTGCTCCCCCGATCAGCGCCGTGTCGCATTGTCTTCAAGCTTGCTGCAACCAGCATATGCAAGCAGTATTTCGCAGGTCGTCGTCGTACCCGCCGGAGGGCATTCTAAACTACGTCTTCCAAGTCGCGGTGACTCAAGAACACGTTTTATATTATTTTTATTCAATAGGACTCTAATATTATAACCACAGGTTTTGAGAAGAGTCATGACTGCCATCTTCACCTAAGCCTACCATTCCTAAGAGCTATAATAGCGTTTTTTGTTTTGAGGTGAGTTGTGAATATCTTTGTCATTAATGTTAAATCTACTTAGTCCAGTCAGTGAGTACGGGCACAGGCCCCTGATAATGATGATGGAGCATCATATTTTCTGTAAAGCCCCACGTAGCGTACATAAACAGCACACACTGTTGTTCTTACACGTATTAAGGGCTCACACGTGCGCTTAATATTGAAACTTTGGGGTTTTAAAGCACGTGGATGATTGCTTTAGCGGCGAGTTGTTGTGATAATGTAGGATAATATTACGTTGTTTGATATAACATGTTGTAGATGACCCCAATGGCATATTGGGCGAAGATCTGCTAGAGATGCAGAGATGCAGTAGGTTGCTGGTTCGATTCACGCTACGAAAAAATTAGACTAAATATTATAGTTTTAGGAATCTTTGTCTGCTAAATAACTCAGTTAAGTTGTATTTACATTTTTAGATAGTACCTTATTGCGGCTTCGCTCACGTGCGACTGAATAAAAAATTGACAAACGTAAATAACTCTATTAGTTAAAGTTTTTTTCAATCTGACCGATAGTTTTGGAGATCACCTTTCCAAATTTCAAACTTTACCTCTTTACGTCCCCTGTGTTTCAAATCACTCCCTCTGAGGTTGTAATCTTCTTCACACGAGAACTTACTGAGAAACGGAATACCATGAATAATGTAGATAATTTAAAACACCCACAAACCGAGTCATGTTTAAGATGAACCTGGATATCTCAGAGGAATAGAATAGTCATTCTATTCCTCATGTTTTCTCAGAAAAGTGTTAAACAATTATTTGGTTACCGTAAAAGAGTTTAGACGCACTATATCGTAGGTAGTACTTTACAGGTTATTCTCACTCGTCTTTTGTTTATTCCTAGAAGTGACGATGCTGACGTCACGAATCTGTCGGCAGACTATACAAAATACAAAAGACGATCGCGCCCACTCTGGCTGCTCTGCACATAGCAGATTCTGATGGATAGGTTGGCTAAATTGCAATGGCCCCTGAGTCCTTATTGTTTGCATTGACAAGACGTCGACAGCTCAGGCCATGTTTTGTTTAATTTATCTTCATTCAAACTTCGATCTAGAATGCGACCTTTAGCACAAAATACAAACTAAATAATTTATTCAGAACAAGGTACTAATAAATCATTTTATTTTTAGTTTTACCATAAGTAATCTGTGCCACTTTAACGCATTCACTGCTGTGCCTCTGTGGTGTGGATCGCAGAGCTGCGCCATAGCTGCAGCTGGTGGGAGTCGTCGATGTGCGTCGGTGGCAACCAAAATGTTAATCAGTAGAAAATATTCTGTTTATTAAATGATTTTGCATAACAGAGCTATTCATAACGTCGAATAAACTGATTTAATCAAGTACGCGTTGCACGTGACTGTTCTCCTCAAACCATTCGACGTAAACTTTCGGCATCATATAAACTTGCAAACTTTCTAGCACAATACAAACTTCCTGGTATAAAGTACGTGTATAAACCTTCGTATAAACTTCCCATAGCACGGTGGCTGACTCCCTCAAGCTCATCAAAGCCTGTATTTGAACTGGCAATGGGCTGATTATCATATTAAAGGGTGACCTCAAAGGTATCTCTGGTAATCTTAGGGGAGCACGTGATCAAAATTACCTGCGGTGGCTTATGAAAGCTTGCTCAGTCATCGATCTATGCTTGGGTAACGATTTTTTAAGGCATAGCGTTACTCAAGCATAGATCGATGACTGAGCGGGCTTTCGAGCCTAAGACTTGTAGGAAGAGCTGGAGCGAAGGAGGCGGAAATGTGTAAAAATAACGAATCGAATTCAAATTCAAAGTGCTTTATTTCCTTTAGACCTTACAGGACTCTTAAACACGTCACAAAATATGAAATAAAGTAATCACTTTGATTTTTGTTCACTTCAATCTTTTTAAGGTAAGTAAAGAAGCGAACAAGAAACCTTTACCTTGTTAGGTTGTTAGTTTTCGAGTTGGAGCAAAACTTGTCCCAGGCTTTTTTGTCCTATAGATAATCTGATATTTTGTAGTATGGCTTTTTATAAAGGATATGACTGACAATTAAATATCAGTCGTTGGGGGTCGCGGCGTAAGTTTTGACCCCTCCAATCTAGTCCCTCGAGTCGAGGAAACCTACCAGAAGAGGGGCAGCAGCTTCATTCTGTGTATTTTAACACCTCTACTGCGATCACTAATCCGTCCAGCGTGGTGGTTCTTCATGAGGATGGATACCCACTTCTACGCCGACTAGTAACCATATTCATTTGGCTCTTCAAAAACTCCCAAAATTATTATAAGTTCATGAAGCACAAGAAATAAAGTTAAAAACTTTAGTCATTTAAACTTACTCCGAGTACTTCTTAAGTAGATACACTTCATTACTTACATACTCCAACGAACTACGAAAAAATGTAATGAAAAACTTATTGTAAACTCGAAGTCAAAAATACACGGGCTACGTTGTGTTTGACACCAGTTTATTTATTCTCGCGCTTTCTCGGAGGAAAAGCCGGAAATAACGTCATAACTTTTAAAAATTGTTGGTTTCTTCGCATTTGGCATAAATTTGGCGCGGTCCGTGACCTCCGTGACAAACGAGTACGTACAATACGGGCTTATGCGCCAACATTGAACTAATGCTGAGGGAAAACATTTTGAGTGAACCTGGCGTTGACTTCAAGTAATAGGTTAATTTACCAGAAGTCACAGACAAGAACAAACCTAAACGCATGGCGAACATGGAGAGGTTTATCATCACTACATATTATAAAACAAAGACGCCACGTCTGTCCGTCTGCCTGTCTGAACGCTATAAACTCAACAGCTCTTGAACTAATTATCATAAGGTTTACACCAATGGACAGAGTGATTCATGAGCAGGTAAGCTGTGAATTTGTTTTTGACGATGATTGTTGAAAATATTAGAAAAAAAATACGCCGCTTTGCTATGTGCGCCGCGGTATCCAATAGAGTTTAGAAAAAAACAATAATTACTAACAAAATGTTATTAAGATGAAGTCAGCGTAAAGTACGTAAATCACTATTTTAATATTTTCCTAATCTATCCGATTCGATAAAGTAACAATATTATACCCACAAAACACATCACATGCCGATTAAATTCATACGGGCACCCTTCCTCGATATTTCCGAGAAACGAGCACAAATCAATTCTCTACAATTTCCCGCAAAAAATATTTACAGGCCCTAACAGAGGCGTGCCACACCGTTCACATAAATTCGCGTTATACAAGAAAAATATGTTGTTCAGATATTGTTTACTGTTGTCAGTGTGCAGATGTCTATGTTTATAATGTAGAGGTAGCATCAGACGGTACTTTATTTGCGTTTATTTGTTGTTACACATAAACGCAAATAAAGTAAAGCATTGTGTTTGTTGGTATAAGCTAGTTAGCTAAAGGTTTTTTTTCAATGCTCTACTCAAACTTATAAGGACAAGTTGGCATGTTAAATATTTTTTAACATTATATACAAACTTTTTTGAAAACAAGCTTTTATCTAGGACCAAAGTGTTTGGGGAGACAAATCCAATGAACCCAAACTCGACGGCGTGAAGTCGTTTAGGAGTTCCTATGGCCACCTTCTGTCTTCATCATCAGACCAGCTCGATTGTACCATGACATTGCATTGTCACCAAACTTTCATAAGTACATACATATGTCCAATTTCAGTTAAATCGATTAAGGATAACTGGTCTAAAATTAGTTGCAATATGTTGCAAGAGATTTGTCCAACATGTACCTAGTTGCTAACAGGGCAATATATGCTTCTAATTATGTAAGTACCTACTACCAAAATTTAATCTAGTTAATGTTTTGGACATTTAACCGTCTTTGATTATTGGAAGGTTCAGGGTTCAGTATAGTTTTCTGGAGATAGTTTCAAACAGTCGACTGTACCTATAAATCTATTCATAACAAAATAGCTTTTTATCACAAAGTGTCAATAGCTGGAATTTATAATGAAGGCGAATTCAAGCTAATTTTCGTCGGGCAAATGTGAAATGTGAAAATTTTTCTTTTTTTTTCTTTTAAAGAAAATGTTACAATGAACAAAATATATTTTATCTTCTCTATGATTTAACGGGAGTCAGAAAATGTACGGTTGCGGTGGCAAAAATAGATTTCAGATGAAAGGTAAGCGATTTCTTTGAAGTCCCTACAACTGTTTGCATGGAATGTGTGGCTGAACTGTGTGTTGTTGGGATTTTGCTGTTGGTTTTATTGTTGAATACTTAGCTTGTACCTCTATGAACTATTTGTGGTGGTTTTGCTGAACGATTCGCTTTGATCTGTATGACGCATTAATAATTATGTTATCAAAAGGTATTTTTGAAAGTTTCATTAAAAAAAATATTCAAAACGGCTTAGATTTTTAGGAAATTGATATAGGTGTAATAAATATTATATTGTCTCTATTACTTGAAATACAATTTTGTCTTTTATGATTTATGAATTAATCTCTAAATTACCTACTCACAAACTCAACAAAGGACTCGTTCCGATTTATCACCAACGACACGACGCGATGCAATCCTGTCATTGTAATGCTTGTCCGGGGCATAAATTAAAAACAAATAATAATCCTTAACGAACACTAGAAACAAAACTTTTCCATTCTAAATTTAAACCAGAATTGTTCCGTCAGAGTTTTCGTTTTTCGCATAACTCTCTTTTAGTTTCGCCTAGTTTGCGTACGGTAAACATTATTAAAATGGAACGGAACGGTTAGGGTTGCTAGTATGCCTATTAATAATTAGAACCCTTTAATTGGCAACAAATTGAATCTTAATGTTACATTTACATGCTATTAAAATGGTTTTAATAGCATGTAAATGCTATATTTTTTTTAATTTCGATATCCTGATTAATCCAAGAAATTTTAAATGTTTTTAATGAATTATTTACCTACTTTTATGCATGCCCATATGCCCAGCGTGGGGATTATGGGCATTACCTCTCATGAGATAATAAGGCGAAGGGGAAGGCAATTTTAATGTTTTACACACTATATTTGTAAGACCGAATTTAATCGTAGAGAGAGAAAGATAGTCGTGATGAAAGAACCTTGAAAAAATAGCATGGGTTGATCGAGGTAAAATTATGGCAACGACTAATTTCGCAAGTCTGGCAACCCTGCATCCTCAGTTCTTTCGCTGAACGTTCCGTTACGCGAAGTAAATATCTGTTTATTATTTCGTGCATTGTGTTTGTTAGTTTAAGATTTTGTTTTGCTATCGTTTGCGCTTCCGAAGATGGTACGTAATGGCTCGGATGGAGGGACAGTCTTGTTATTTTCCTGGTTTTTCGAACCAACCCTAAAATTGCTCTGTGATTTTAGTAACGTCTCAATTTTTTTATTTTGTTTTAATTATGCATCTTATCTTACTAATAAGGCGAAAGTTTGTGCCGTTGTGAAGTTGTTTGGCAGAAGACAACGCCCAAACTACTAAACGGATCGAGATGAAATTTTGTTCACTTATGGATCTGGACCTGGAACAACGTATAGGCCTACTTATTATCACAAAAAGATGCATTTGAAGCCCCCGGCAGAAGGTAATAGTGTGACCGTTTAAGATCTCAACCCGTCAAGGTGGTCACGGAGTAGACCCAGTATTCGCTAGGTCTTTGAGATAGACCACCTGCTAATTAATAATCGTCTAGAATACAGGAAGATTGTGATTGAGGCTTGCATACAGCCGTATAAACCTCTTCTTTGATGACGACCGATGTGGCGCGGCGGGCGAAGGTCCGCCTGCGACGCAGAAGGTTGCGGGTTCGATTCCGGCCTTGGGACAAATGTTTGTACGATCTGCAAATATTTGTTCCAGGTGTTCTGGGTGTTTTCTATATCTAATAAAAAATATCTATATATGTTATGTATTGTATTAAGTTTATCAGTCATCTAGTACCCATAACACAAGCTCTGCTTACTTTGGGGCTAGATGATGCTGTGTGGATTGTGCAGCATTATTTATTATTTATTTATTTATTCTTTACGCTGTGCACGCCAAAGGAAGATCCCTTTACCTATAACTGTCGGATGATGATGATGATAAAAATCTCTTTAAGTATCAAGATGGTTTAGATATCTGTTTAAATAAATATTCAGGTATCTTATGGACTGCACCAAAAAGTTGTCGCAGATCAGGGCCGCACTGCTTCCACACAGCACAAACATGTGCATTTAAATATGGGTTTTATTAACTCGTTACATTTAGATGCAGTTCATATTGACGGCATGAGGTGACAGACAGCTCGCGGGCTACTCGTTTGAAGCTTGTTGGAGCCATTTTGTCACTGTAAAATGTATCTAAAGTTAACGCGTGCGCCAAGCGAGAGGAGTACGTCATAGTGCAAAAATGCGCATTCGAAAATGGGCTTTACATTTTTGTGCTGAGCGCATCTTAACGTGACCTACAAATAATACTATCACTAGACAGTCTGATAGTTTTGCTCCGGCTTTGATCTGATTGGTGGAATCTCAATGAACTACTAGCCCGTCTGAATAGGCTCTTCAAGTATAATAACCTCCTTTTGTCTTGCAAAAAGAAATAGGTCATACCTATCTCGCAATTATTAAAACCCTTCTTCAAGAACGACACAAAAATATACTTTCTATGAAACCCCTTGTACCATTTCAACTTGACATTTGCACTAATCCAATATTACCTACTTGTTCACAGTCGGCTAAGTAGGTATAGTTATCGGGATCGCCCTTGAGAGAAATGGACCAAGACAAGTCATCTCTATGTCAATGATGGCAAGGTTCAGATTCTCTTGTGACTTTGTCAATCAGGGACCTATGTTCGTGCCGATATCTATGTCAAAGTCACCCGTTGCTAAGCGACGTCCTTTCAAGCTCATTCAGATGTGAATTTCGCCGTAGGTGAGGTTGGATAGAAGCGAAAAGGTTTATTGATACGAAATTTCCTGTTGTTAGGGTCCCGTGACATAATACTGGACAATCCACACATCATCGTCTAGCCCCAAGCTAAGCAGAGCTTTGTTCTGGATACTAGATAACTGTTATACTTAATACAAAACATCACATAGATATATGTTTTTTTTATTATGCATATAAAACACACCAAACACCTGAAACAAATATCAGTCTGCAGATCGTACAAACATTTTTCCAGCCGAGTCGTGGATCGAATCCGCAACCTCCTGCGTCGCAGGCGGACTTTCGCCCGCTGCGCCCCAGAGGTCGTCTATATAAAATCTGTCGTTTCTATAAAAAAAAAACAGCTGTTTAAACAAACAAGACAAGAGTATGAGAGCTAGCACCTGGTTTAAGAAATATGCGGGTCCATCCTCACGACGGAATCCTCACGGCTCATTAACGCTGCAAACGTAGTGGCTGGGGTGCGGGTTACAAGAGGTAGCGGGTTCGAATTTTAGACCACTTTGACCTTGTGTACCAAGGAATTGGTTTTTGCTAATATTTTATTTAACCCTAGACACCTACGTCGAATCTGATTATCGCGTTGTAGCTTGTCAACTCAGTGGTCGGCGAGCTTTTTCGACAAGACCTGGATTTTTCTAGTTTTCGAGGTATTACAAAAATAATCGTCGTTTCGACGAATAGTTAGGTTTTGTGTGTATTTTGTTGGGTTCTGCATTTTTCCTATGAGATAAGTCTTTAGGTTTAAAAATAGGTATATCAATGTATTTGCTCGTGTGAGTCTGTCGAAACAAAAAAAAAAAATAACTATCTTTAATCAATAATTTATAAAATGTGTAAGTACAATCATTTGACATCGACTATTTTTCTCCGCCAACTTTTTGTTTACACCACAGACATCGGTAGCGAGCAAGCAAGTGCTATGCGATTGCGACTTGCTGCGTCATCACGGCGACTGGTGACGTCATCGATATGTGTGGCGATTCACTGATTACAGATTTCGATCTGGCTATCTTTGTAGACGGTTAGGTTTCGATTGTAAGTGGGGCGCGGAAATTTAGTCCAATAAGCTTTTCGGCCGCGTTTTCAACTAGGTTTTGCAACCAGTTGTGAAAGAGAATACTTATTGTTGTCTGTATTGACTGGTGTTGCGCCACTAGTAAAAAATAATTTTTTAGTCTTTGCAAATGTGACGTGCGCGCATTTTGAGAGAATTGTTAGCCTTGAAACCTTAAGGAAAGAGTAGCTGTTCCAATCGTAACCTAAATATTGCTGAATTTTCATTATGAGCATTTTTAATAACACTTTTTAAACTTTCCATGAATTTTTTTCATGTTTTTTTATAATTTTATAATTTTATTTGAAAAGAAAATTCGAATTCGGATTACCAAATTACCAAAAACAAAATTTTAGCTTCAACAGCGTCCGACCAAATGAACTTTATTTTCAAATTCAAATCAAGAATAATTCTCGCCGCATTCTGAATTTGATTACATCAATATTGGAGGAGGATCGCGTGGAATTAACCGCGGGGGATTAGAACGGAATGGATTCTGCGTTTCGTTCACAAACAAGCAGAGATTAGATACGACGATCCTCTATGTAGGTACTGTTATGTACGAGTGTAGCAAATTGCTGCATATCACACAATATACATATATAAACATGCGAAAGTTTGAATATTCAGGTGTTTGGTTGTTGGTTATCTCTTCAAGCCAAAAATATTGAACAATTTGTGAAGAAATCTTGCAAAGATGTTATTAGTTCTAGGCTTGAATCACAATTATCAAGCTACATTTTATCCTAAATCAATCAGTTCCCGTGGGATATAAATAACCTACTCTGATTTTAAAATACGCAAGGACTGAATCGAGATCTTATCCATAAACGATTTTCTGCGACAGTTGTCCTGTCACATCTTTAAAATTCGAATTTCAGATATAAAAGGATAATGGTGAGTGCCATTGAATGATGGAAGATTCCGGAAGTGCCCGCTCGATTATTGACATTCATAATTCAAATTTTAAGTTGATGTTCGATGCTTTTATAGGGTGTGTCAAAACGGATCGCAATCAGCCAATGTTTTGCTTTTGTACCTAATCTGTGTAGGCATTGAGCAGAGAGTTGATATAATTTTGTCGAATATTTTGAGTTTATCTGACTGCTCTCAGCAAATAAATCAAGTAAAAAGGTAAATGAATTATTAAAATATCTCGTAAAAACTGAATGCCTATGCTTTTCTATCTCGAGTGTAGGTAGGTAATGTTTACGCCGATCTGTATCCGAACGAAGGAGATTCCTCCACCTTTTGAACAGCTTAAGGTGCCTGCGGCGGAAGCCTACCGGTCGGTGCATCATGTCATATTTTAGCCAATAGAACGCCGCAGCCATGACGCGACATCGGCGAGAACCTATCGCAAGGGCTACACATTACGTCATGTTCTAAAATTAGCAACGAACCGCTGCATGCGGAGAAATCACGCCACGCCACATTCCAACGAAACCGACCACAAAAGGAGTGAATAATGTCAAAAACAGTTTCTTTAATACATTGTAAAACATATAATTTCTTATCTAAATGAAACCCAGTCAATCTCCACGTCTATTTTATTCAGTTTTGTTCCCTATAACGAACAGGTAATTTTTTTAAGAGGATCCAGCTAGTCGCTACTCGACGTTGTTTTCCAAACGCCGCGTCGCGTCGACTACGTCGAGTATTCTCGTCATGCATACCGCAATGCTTGAAAACGAAAGTTTTCAATCAGTGCGTCCCACCCGTCATGATCTACGGAGCTGCGACGTGGACACTCACAGTAGGGCTGGTCCACCAGTTCAAGGTCGCTCAGCGAGCTATGGAAAGGTGTATGCTTGGAATTTTTCTGAAGGATAGGATCCGTAATGACCGACAGAGAACCAAAGTTATCGATATAACTCAAAGAATTAGCAAGCTGAAGCGGCAGTGGGCTAGCCATATCTCGTGAAGAACTGACAACCGCTGGGGTAAACGTGTTCTTGAGCGGAGACCATGACTTGGCAAATGTAGTGTAGAACGGGCTCCAGCCAGGTAGGACGACGACCTGCCATCCTGCCTGGTGCCTGGTGTCGACCTGCGACACCATGAAGACTACAGGTAGATGCTGAATGCGACAAGCTGAAGTCAGGGCGCTATGGCACTCATTAGGGGAGGCCTATCTCCAGCAGTGGACAAATATATGTAGGTTGTTGATGATGATGATACATGAATACTTCTAAAAGTAGCCAACTTAACCATACCTTTATTCACAAAGAAAATTACAGTCAAATAATAGAAACCAATTAGAACTATTATTTACAATTGAAACAATTAAGCTAACTGTAGACTGTTGAAAACAATCTATAAGTAACTCAACTGATCCATATCAATAACAGTCGGAAGCGTCCCCAAGTCGCTGGCTGGATGTCCCTCATGTATGGCAATGCTGATGCGCTGTGCCTGATACTCACCAGCTCTCGGGTCACGCGTCGCTTCGACCAGATGCTCAGATTTTTTTAAACCCGGAGTTCGTCGGTACCCCTCGGCCCTAGGGTCTGGACCAAGGGGAGCAAACGTGTAGGCTCTGTCAAGACCTGCATATTTGCACCTCTTCATATCCTCGGCCAAATCTGCCACCGCACCAGCCGACACGGATGTCCTCGGCAGATGGGAAAGGATGGAAAAGGTTGCCTGGAAGAGATCGCTGTTAGCGATAAGGCCGCCGATTGTGCCACATTATATATAATTAGTATTAAGTTCTTGTTTTATAAGTGTATTGATGGTGCAATAAAGTGATAATCTATCTATCTATCTATGGGAAGGCGTAAGTGTGTCAACGCATGTAGAGTCCCATACTATGGGCTTCTCCAACTGCCATGGGTCTAGTGTCATACCGTCGGGCCTCTTACCATCGTCACGCAACAGACCATTCGGTTCGTGAAGCGGTGCAAAGGCCCGCTCGAAGGCGAGATATCCGACCGGCGGCGGGCCTAGTACACGATAACCCGTGATGACCAAGCTGTTCGACAGCTGTACCGCGCTGGCACTTATGAGATGTGCAACACCTTGAACTAACTGAAGACACGTTGCGATACGGAAAGTTACGGGATCCAATAAAGCGCCAGTGAGTGCTTGCAAGCAATGTCCTGACTCCCATTTACAAACGGGCACGATCCGCAGCGCTGGAGCACGTTTGTAACAAACAATTCCGTGTCAACTCACACAAAGGTCCGTCCCATTAACGTTGGGACAAAATATATTTTGGGGGAGCAGCATCGGGGCAAGGACTATGCCAAGCCGTTCGAGCCGTTCGTTCGTTCGAATTCCAAGTTCAGGGACCACACGAACATCTTTTAATTTTTTTTAAATAAATAAATAATTTCATGCATACAGGTATTGTTCTTAGGTGTAGGTAGTCTTAGTGGGTACACAATGCATAAAAACTCTGCCATGGCAAATTATTATGTTATGTATAAAAGGTTGTCTAAGCCTTCCAAGAGCTTGCTATGTTTCCACAGTTGACTACATCTCAAAGAATACGTAAATTTAGGTACAAATAGACAACACCGAATAATTGTAAAATCTTATTAATTTTGAGCAGTCTGTCCGATGTTTTGTTGAAATTTTGAATTTTCTCATCTACAAGTGACTAAAAAGACTTATAAAACAATTCGTGAACCAAGGAGTCGATCTGAATATTTATCTACAACTGTAATGTTAACTATTGAATTTTCCAATGATATTGCTTTTGTCGACACAAGAGTCCAAAATAAAAAGCTCGCACTTTGAATTTTTTTATTCCAAACCGTAACCGTATCGTCATTCATCTATGATGATTTTAAGATCATCGAAAACTGTGTTCACCGCTCCACCCCCGCATAACGTTCCGTCATCCAAATACCAAACATAATACGAATACCAACTTAACCTACTTCTAACAATATGCCAAAAACGCAAAATCCAGACTAAAAATGTCCTCTTGGATTTTCCCCGTGACGTCATCAGTCCGCTTGATCAATTCCCGTTCAAGCGTCAAACGTCGTTACACTAATCCGTACCTGCCTGAAGGGACTACCACAGAATATGAAAAAACTGTGCTTAAGATTCAGTTTATCGGAATATAAATTATGCTTGATTTTGCAAGTTGTACTAAACTGCCCTCCACCCTGGCGGCATGACGACCTGCAAAATACTACTTGTAGCAGCTGCATGCAGACTTATGCTGGCTAGGCTGAGTCCTATATCCAGCAGTGGACTATTATGGGGTAGTGATGATGATTAAAGTGTTTATCAATATTGATTAAACCTTTTTATTGAATGGCTGGGGTTCTATTCGTGATGTTCTTGTTCACTCTGTCCACGCGAATAATTACGCTGGATGACTCATCTATGAGCGTTCTGATTGGTTAATAAGCAGATAAACAAAAAACAGCCTTAAATCTAGCGACAGAAGATGTCTAATCCAAGTGAAACAGCTCTACATGGAGAAAATAGGGTACCAGTTCAGGTTCTGTTGATTTCGCGGCTCGTTGAATTGAAGCGAGAATTTCCATCTTTTTTTCGAAATCCGACCCAATGGGCGTTGCACGCTTGTTTTCAATCAGGCCAGTCGGTGAAGTGAATAAGGGTGATTTTTGAGTGGCATTATGTCCAGTTGGAATTGTGAAAATTGAATCAAAGTAAGGTAATAGAAAATCTTAGGTTAAGACTTTTCTAATGCATTTTTCACAAAAAAAGAAAAATACCTAATCTTATATAAGACGATTGGTATGCTAAAACACGGGTCGTTCACGACTATTTTGACTATCATCTAGTACCTATAACCATAGTCTACATACCGAAGCAACTGAAATAAAAAATATCACATATTTCCGTGTCAGTGTTTAATTTTAATTTAATAACAAATTTTACCTTTTATAAGTGTACGTACAATGATTGTACTTGTGGAAATAAAGAGTTTTTGATTCTTCTTGATTCTTGACACAAGCTCTGCTCACTTTAGGGATGATGCTTTATGGATTGTCCAGCATTATTTATTATTCTGCCTTCAACGTTGACCCCAAGCGTTGTTTCTCGTTGTAATATCGATGCACTATATGAAATAGCATAATTAAATTCGCTAATCCAGTAGTCGGGAACCGCGCCCGCACAATCAGCCACTGTATCACAGTTAGCAAACGTTTACTCAGTCTCAACATAAATTAACTTGTTACCGAGTGAGCACACTCAGCGACAAAAGCAAGAAGTAACAGCGACCTACCGATACCACAAGAGAAATCAGTGTAAATATCTGCAGCTTTAACCAGCTCTAGATGTAAAGACCAGAAAACATTATTTCTGTTTTTAAAAACAAGTCGGTTAACCGTCCTGGAAAAAGGAGGACGTTCTATGATCGGCTGTATGTATGTTTTTTTTATTACGTATGTTCGTCGATTTCTACTTTATTTATGGACCGATTTGGATGTTTTTTTGCAGTTGTATAGAAAATTATTACGAAATGGTTCCATAAAAATTTGATTACCAAGGAATTAGTATTTATCCCGCAAAACATTAAAAAAAAAACAGTTCAAAACTAAGGGATTCGTAGTCGGCTTTTAGTTTTTTTCTAAACAATCTAATTATCTAGTTAAAAAGAAACTCGAGATAAAATCATGCGACTCAGCTGCCGTGGATAAAGCAGATTTTTTACAAACTTTTATTTAACATGCCCTGATAATAAGGGTGGGACAAATCTTGCAACTGAACTTTCAACCAGTTATCTCAACTGATTGAGCTGAAATTTGGCATAGCTCTGCTACTTGATGACAAAAAACTTTTTAAAAATATGTTTCTTTGTTTAAATATTAATACTTACTTAATAACTCTGAAAAAATCAGTACCTACTAGGCTTGACTACCTCTAAAGCAAATTCTAAAAATATCATCTTATCTTATGTTAAGAAATCAGAACCTAATAACTTTTTTTCTAAATGCTTACCAAATAAACTTATACACAAGTCAAATTTTAAGTTTTAAATTGTTATTGCATGTCTTCTATGCCTATGACTTTAATAATATAATGAGCTCATCAGATCCAACTGCTAGTCTCTCTCTTCTTCCATGTCCCAAACATGTGTTACAAAATAATATAAAAAGAGAAACTTTAAATAAATTTGTCGCTGACTGTCCCTACCCCCCGCGATATGCCAAAGACAGCTCAGATAATTATTTTAGTTCGAAGGGTGGCAAGGAACGCAAGTTATATTACTTTGTTGAGGTTTAAGGGCAAGGGTTTGTGACCAGTATTAGTATGTAAACTGCCATGGATACCTGGGTGTCGAGACTGTAAACTTTCGCAGAGTAAGCGCTTGGTTTAATCCGATTCAAACTGTGTTGTGTTAATCTTTGAGATTTGTTGTTGGCTCTCCTAAGTTAATAATATTTATAATAAATAGACACCGGGATATAGAATTGTTATAATGCTAAACTGCTACAGAAAAGGACCTACAACGACCTTTAACTTTATCAATATTCTTCCGAAATAGATTTAATTACTACAGGGTTGATTTTCGGCAGCGCTCCTCACCGAAAATGCAGTCTCAGTACAGCTCAAAAAGTACACTTTACTTCTGTCGTTGACTTTACTTTGGCATTACAGCGAGAAACCATAGGCTGTAAATTGCGAAGCGGTATTTTCTACGTCATAACCGCGTCAGGCTCCAATTACTTATCAAAATACACTATCAGTAAATATCCATGACATTTCGTTGTTATAATGTATATCTAAACTAATATTGTAAATTCGAAAGTAACTCTGTCTGACTGTCAGTCTGTTTGTACCCTTTTCACTCATAAATGGCTAAACGGTTCTCAATGAAATTTGGCAGGGAGGTAATGGTATCCCGGGGACGGACAAAGGCTACTTAAAAAGCGCGTGCGAAGCCGCAGGCAGCCGCTAGTTATATATATATATGTATTTATAAATACTCATACAAACAACAAATGAAATGTAATGTTAATACGCACTGCCAGCAGGTTCTATAATTAACGGCAGACACCGATTGCTACCAATGAGTTATGATGTTATATTGAAAACAAGATGGCGGTGATAAGCGAATATGTGTGTTTGTGTTTGATTGGTTTAGAAATATAATTAATTTGTTATAGCGCTGCCACATGCCGGCCACGTCAGAGCGATCTAAGATTCATTAGGAAAAGCGGGTTAACAACGAACCTTGTTTGTGTTCATAATTGGTCAACCTACGATAGTTTTTAACCGAATTCAAAAAGGAGGAGGGGGTTTTCAGTTCGTCTGTATGTTTTTTTTATTACTTTGCCTAGAACTAAGATTCAGATGAGAAGCTTATAGCTAGTTTTTCTAATGTCTTTATAATCTCTTGACGAGAGCTTTTCGAGTAGCATTTGAAAGAAGGGCAGTCTGTATCAGTGATTAAAATGAACACAGAAAATTACAATAAAACATAGAAATAAAATTGGAACAAGTATTTACAATTGAAACAGTTGAGTTAACTGCAGACTAATTGCAAACAATCTAGTGGTAGCTCAACTGCTCCATATCAATACCAATCGGAAGCGTCCTCAAGACGTTGCATTGTCCCGCTGTATGGCAATGCTTATTGCGTTGCGCCAGATATATATATATTTTAATATACTTACCAATTTTTTTTAAGGACGCATAACGCAAAAGATAATACTTTTAAGAAATTTTTATTTAGTTCAGTGGTTGTGAAATCTTCTCAGTAAATATAAGCAGTGCTCAAATCAAACTTAATGTCTGTGATCAAACAACGCTTTATAGGATTATTAAGACATTTAAACAGGAAACATTTAAAGAGGATTTTATGAAACACCGGTGACCTAGGCTTGTCCTAGTGCAGGGTGCACTGCTATTTTTAACCGACTTCAAACAGGAGGAGGTTCTCAGTTCGTCTGTATGTTTTTTTTATATGTATTTGCATGACCTATGTGGAAATAAATAAATTTTGTATGTGTATTTTTGTGAAGACTCAATCTACATAATTATGGACTTGCAGGCGGGCTCTAATACTTTTTAACCCCCTCGCTCGCATACCACATTAGCAGTAATTGCTGTGGCTATTTAGTTGAAATGCCAGTTGGAGAAAATGCATGTTGAACGAAAAACGTGTTGGACGAAACGCGTGGTGTACGAACTGCGTAATGGATTCTTGGCGAACTGCTTATGGGGCAAAAAGCGACTTATGTAATTTGAATTTTGTGACGTGTCCAAGAGTCCTATAAGGTAATACCCCTAACCTACCAATTTAACGAAAAGTCAATCATTAATAATATAAATAAAGCACGTTGATATTTGTACTAATCGCGTTTTGGTCTAACTGCTAAGAGATATTTTTACGCACAGGAGGTGACTACTCATTATCCTAAAGGAATACTACCTAAACCAAGATGTATTCAACTAGCACATTCCCGCTATCAGTGCGGAAACGGAGCTCCGTACATTAATTAGTAGGCCCTGTTTAGCTTCCTCCAGCACGCCCAGTGATTAACGATCGAGCCAACAAGGGTGGGCCAATGGAAATGCTAACGAAAATTCACAATCTCGGAGCACAATGTGTGTAGTATGTGCCTACATATCCGTGTGTCCATATATATACTTAGGCAGAATAATATACGCATTAAAATATGGGATTATACTCGTCATACGTACTACTATTATTTTAACTCATAATCATAATGTATGATAAGGAAGAGCGTTACATCCTAATACAGGTATTTATATACTTAAAAGGAGGTCTCGAACACTGAACAATGTACAATGTAATTTAAGAGAATAACTAATAAACATTTTGTATTTGTATTTTTGTATCTTGAAATACATTACATATTACTATGACATAATGGCTTACCGCAAGCTTTAAGTGTCATTGTAAAATGTATCCAAGTGTTAGACTCTATTATCATAGAATGTAAGCCTATATTTAAATGCACATTTTTGTGCTGTGAGGCAGTGGAGCGGTCTAGATCTATGACAACCTGAATAGAGAGTACGACGGATTCAGACATCCGTTTTATTTCGATCATTATGAAAGGGACGTAAACATTTTTAGTGTTGCGAAATTAGTTTAGCTTAGTTATGGCAACATGCGACATTTGAATTGATACCAATATACACCTATTCTAAGTTGTTCTTATGCTTACCTCCCTTGTACGTGTGTATTTCAGGAAACAGATAAAGCTTCCCTAACACCGGTTGAAAGCTATTCCAGCCGCAGGTGCGTGTCAAAGGCAATGACCCACAAAATCAAGCCAGACCTCAGGATTACATTCTGTGAGGGATCTGAACGTGAACAAGATGTGGTCCAAGGTTAAAAACCAATTACATTGTAAATACCTATAGTCAAGCTTAGAGTTTTAGTTTTAGTTTTTAGCTTTAGCTTTAGAGCTGCAAATGAAGTCAGCAAATCCGAACAAAATAAATCACGTGTTTGGAGTCGAGAGAAAGATAAACTTAATTGTTGACAGTATATGTATGTATAATGAAGATCGCGAAATGACAAGTACTTAAAATGACAAGTACTTAAAATCAACAACAAGAAAGTTTATTCAAAGTTTTGTACTAGGAGATTGTTTATCTTGTTTGCAGATACAAAAAAATCGAGTAAATATATCTCATATTTTGAACATTAACTTGCTTGACTTTTCCTTCTGTGTAACTAACTACTTACCTGCCTAGGAAAAAAGGCTGAACCACACTTTAAATAAGGCCTTACCTCACGTCTATAATGTTGGATCTCTATGCTTTGGTGTTTTATGAACTGCGCAAGGAGGAACCTTGTGTTTTTATAGAATCTAGAGACATCTAATATTGCAACATCCATGTCATAGGACCGGGCATTGTGGCAGTCTTTAGACCTATGTTCAGCTGTGGACGAACATCGACGGAGATAATGATGATGGTGATCTGTAGTGACCAAATAGTGCAAGAGACCCAATAGAGCAATACCAACTTCCACAGCATAACATGTCCCTCAAGGCATGAAACGATGGTGTTCTTCCAACACAAACAAGGGTTGTATCCCGCTCACATTCATTATGAACTCATTCATCAAACTTCGATATTTTTTATAATAAAGTAGTCTTTGACTTGTACCAAATCTCGGAAGCAAGCTGCGGTGGGGCTCCATTGACATACTCAGACTAGGATTGCCTACTGCCGCCCGTCTGTTTACGTGTGGTTCCGATGTAATTGCACTGGCTATTCAGTGCAATTACAAGAATCTTCAATATTCTTGCCAGACGCCTATCCAGTGCAATATCTCTAATCAATGCAAGGCAGAGTAATGTACAGTTTTTTTTAAAACAATCGCTGTAAATTACCTTACATGGATAAAATAAATAAAAATAATGAGTTCTTTCAACTAATAACAAAGAAATAAATAAATAAGAGACCGATTTCATTCATAATAATTGACTCTTAATATCGATGTCATAAAATTTAGAGTATTTAGAGTATTTTTTAGGCTTTACTGATTACCAGCTGAGGCAAAAACTGTCAGAATGCAGTTTATTTTGATTGTTTTTAAGGAATATTTTTCTTGTGTTATTAATATTCAATATTTAGAGTAAGTATCGAGGTTTCGTTTATTTCATCTTGGTATAATTTTACATTGTAAAAGAACTCTTTTGCCCAAATTCGATTCGCACCTGCTTGGTGCCTTTATTTCAGTTTAAAAGCTTCACTTAATTGATACAGGCGCATGGAGCGGTGTAATTGGGCTCGTAACTGATGTAATTAAAATTATTATTCATAAAAAGTATTGTGGCACACAGCAATTATGTAAATGCTGAGCATAAAAGCTATTTTGAGGATAAAAAGCGATACCGTCTATTGAATCTCGAATGTTAAAATTAATTCATAGTGAATTATGAGGTACGACTAGGTACGTTTCATTATTCAATATAATTTTTAGGGTTTCGTACCCGAATGGTGTCAACGGGCGGGGCTTTTACTAAGTGTTTGTTCGACAAACACGGGCAATGTTTTAAAACGTAGTTTTCTATAGAAAATACTAGTAATTTTATAAGTAATTATTTCCATAAATCAGAACTATTAAATATTTATAAGGCATAGGTAATATGCACAAATAATTTTATTAATGGTCGTAAATACATATGTAGGAATGTAGAATGTACCAGCATATTTCCTATTGCTGCTTCATACCTACTCACATAATAATGATAAATTGTCAAAAATGTAATTAAATAGGACACATAACATAAATTTATGTCGATAAATGGAACTTTCAAATGTGTTTTAATTACTTGCTTTGTTCGCGGACAATAATTAATTTATAACCAACTTCGTAAAAAGGAGGAGGATAGATCTAAGTACAATTCGGGAGTTTTACGGGTTAACATAACACAGGCCATTTGTTGAATAAGCGCTGGGAGAACGTAGTTATCGAATTTTACTTAGATCTATGGTTGTATGTTTTTTTATGTATGTTTGCCGACTTCTCCGTCAACTGTGGACCGATTTTCATGTTTTTTTTTGCTAATGTGTACATAGAAAATAACTCCGAAATGGTCCCATAAAGATATTTCAAACAACTTAAAATGCAGTATAAAATTAAGGAATTTGAAGTAAGTTCTCGGTTTTTTTAAAACAATAATTGTTTTTTAAACAATAATAATTGTTGTAGCGGTTCAAAAAGAGATGAGCCTCGTCACTTCGTCATGGATGACGGCGGTGTCGTCGTGAATGTCAATGTAAAAATTTAAAATTCAGTCACATGCTTCATAATAATTTAAAAACAGATGCTAGGTATACTCAATTCTAGAATCTACAAAACCATTTATGAATGATCTTAACATAAAATGATGACACAGAAAACCACTAGATAACAAGAGATACACTAAAAAAGGAAACATTAAATTTAACAACGCATAATTGTGCACAAAAAAAAGAAGATTTATATTCGAGCTCGAAAATGGAGATAAATGCAAACTTTCAAAACCAAAAATTGTTTTGTACTTCTGCGACTCCAATGTGTGTGATATATTTTCTACCAATAGTTCTTTTGTTTTTAATTTCATAAAATATTTAGGATTCTAGAGCTGAGTAAAGATAAAAGTATCTATTCAGGTCTCAAAAGAACATTAATTGGATGTTTACAAACAAATCTTGTCAATTTGTGGCTTCAGATGCTCAATTTTAATAATGCCTCGAGCACCGCGCAAGTTTACAAAAACCTCTTCAGACACAAATCTCCTCGTGTTTTCCTCTGAATAAATTCTCATTTTCCAAGCAAAATATAATCCTCGTCTTGTTAAAGATAAGGAGTGGCATTAATTTGAATTCATCTCATTACCGACTACCCGACGACCACTTGTTCAGAATATATTATGAACGCTGAGACAGACGAAAATGTTTTATTATTAAAGATTATCTATCTCAGCTCTTACTCAACGGGATGGGTATGGGGGAGAGTGACAGATATATTTTTATAGGAGCATATCAAGGTCTTCGTTGTGGTATTTTGAACGAATTGCGTTTGCGGATTACGGCTAAGACGGCATTGTCGTTTGTGTAATCTCAAACCTTATTTTGTCCTTTCTTTGCTTGCAGTTAGAGTTCATAGTTGGGTGCTGTTTGGTTTCAGCTAGAAATAAACTGACACTCTAATTTTACTGCGTTATTGGAATGCAACGCAGCCAAATATCATGTGTCAAAAATTCTGACAGACCATTATATTTGAAACCTGCTCAATAAATAGAGTTTAAATACCACGGGAGAAGTTTCCACACAAAACTGGATAGAATACATGTTTTGTAGTTTTTGTTGGAGGGTGTTTACATAGAGTTATTCCCAACGTCTCACGTAAGACCTGCCTATTCCCGATGTCTCACGCAAGTCCCGCCTATTCCCAAAGTCTCACATAAGACCCGCCTATTTTCAATATCTCACGTGAGACTGGCATATTCCCAACATCTTACGTGAGATGCGCCTATTCTCAACGTCTCACGCATGACAATTCCCAGCGTCTCACGAGAGACCCACCTATTCTCACCATCCCACGAAAAGAATAGATATATGTTTGCCCGTACTTGTTTCCAAATTTGAAATCATTCTACCGATGAGTAGGTATCTCCTGGGAGTTTAGTTCATACTAACGATTTACATGAACAAATAGTTGCGTTCCAATTTCGAATTTGAATTTCGATCATTGGAGAAATCTCGCACCAGTCTGAAACTCCGCATATTACAAATTGTATTTTATAACCCACCAATAGCTATTGTAGGTACCTATGTAGTTGTTATATGAGTCACTCATGAGTAACAAGGTCGACACGTAACCAATAACCGAGCGGGATGAACCCAACATTCTTAAAACATTACGTATTTACATAAACCGCGTGTTTGCTTTATTAAGCTGTATTGTTTTTCAATCAGCCGCGGGTGACGTCAAAACATGGCCGCCGCTCACGCTTACTTTGCGTTGAAAAAGTAAAAGCCTTCTGTTTTGGTTTGTACTATCTGACTGGATCGAATGGAATAATAATTGCTTGTTAGTTATGGTGGTGTTTAGGATTTGTAGAAACCTATTTTTGTTTGATTAACGCAAAATAGAGTTTAGTTAGGTATCAAAATCATATAAGTAGGACTCTAATGTGAAGTTCTTTTAGTGGACAAGAAGTCGGAAAGTTAAGTTAATTTTGAGTAAACACTTTATTTTTCAATGGTAAATTTTGTCGTTCCACGTAAGCGCGATACTGTAAAATTAAATCATTCAAAAATAGAACATGCACTCGACGTTTAGATAGATTAGCCTTATGACCGTAGTTACTGCTACGGTAACCAATCGAAGAAGATCACATTCCACACATAAAGCTCACAAACTTTTTGGAATGTGTTTTTGAATTATTGTGGTACGCATGGCCTACTTCCATTTGATTGGCGCACAAAGAGGCGTGTTTACAGAGCACAGATTACAAAGTAATTACTACGGCGTTTGTTTGTGCGCTGGTTTTAATGAAGTTGTCGCGCGGCGGATGGAGCGGGGGTGGTGGAAGGTAGAGGCGAGGAGAGGGGCGTTTAGAAATTAGAAATCTAAGTAATTTGACATAGGTAATGTTTTTGCGTAACACAGTGAAGTACCAAAGTTGATGACGTTTGTGTGAAGATACACAGGAAAGACCAGATCCGCGATTTTTTGCGATTGGATGTTCAGACAGAGTTCGGGTCGCAAGCAAGAAAGAAAATGCTTAAATCTTTGGGTTATGTTCAGCACACTTCTGACCCAGGTCCAAAGGTCTACTGATTCTTTTCTACTTAAGGCGCACTTCCACTTAATAGAAGGAGCGAAACGCCAGCGGATTTTGACAGCTTTTTAAAGCATCTATAACACAACGCATGCAAGCTCTCCATTGAGAATTACTGTCAAAAAACCGATTCCACATTTCACTGAAAACCCACATCAGGTACACAATCAATGCAAGTAGGCTTATTGTTACTATAGCGAGCTTGATGGGTTTGTTTAAAATAGTATCTGGGCAACCCATGATATTGCAAAATTGGCTAACTGTTACCGAAGATAACCAAAAATATATTATTGCGAAAACCTACAGCTTACACCAAACGCAATCCTAGATGAGTGTCTAGCTAGTCCCCGGCAAAGGAAAGGGCTTAGAACTGAGCTCCGAATTGGAAAACGACGGTAGTGCATCCCACACAATGGCATTAGCCTAGATTGATCCCGAGTCCCGGCTAATCCGGGCATAAATTAGCAAGTTCCATTCCTCTAATCGAGAACAAAAGTAGACTCCTTTGTTGGGTAATGATGTGTGAATTGGATTCGCTTTTGAGCGGTGTAAGCGAGAACTAAATGCATGGTCGTTATAACAGTTGCAAATGGTTGAGATTTTTGCATTATCTTGTTTGTACGTAACTGTTTAGATATAGTACTTTATTATTATCAGAACGATGGGTACATAATTTTTTACTTTACCACTTGGTATTGGCTATTAAACACAAGTTTTCCACTGACAGCTGTAAAACAACAGTGTCGGCCGATAAAATCACCTTTAAATTTAACACGAGTGTGACTGAAAAAAGTTTCAAACTTGACACTTCATGAATAACTTTAAAGCCATTGTGAGCTACGTTAAATTACTTAAATGTCTCAATCTACCCTCAAATTATCTCACGTATCTCAAAACTCGTATTTCGTCTGCACAAAGCGTGCTGCTAACAAGTCCACTGCAACAAACGAATATCCAGTGAGCGGGTTCAGAAATAGCTTAAATAAGAGCTAGTTTGTATCTTTTTTTGCATTGGACAGGAATAAAGACACAATTTATTTTTATATCCCTTTTACACAACAACAAGACTTTGGTTCAAATTTTTTATGGCAAATTTTGATTATCATTTAGGACTTGAAAAGACAAATAAAACGAGGCCAAATTTAGCGAGGTTGTATCGTTTTACTATAGAGTACCTTGCAGCCTCATCATATCATCTCCATATCACCCTAATATTCCATTGTCATCAGCATGCCGAATTTCTGCGCAAGCGAAATTCGGAAAGTGGGTCAAATTCAACGTGCAAGATATAAATACAGACAGAAAGCAAGAAACCGCCCTCCCATTTAAAAACAATTAAACATTTTTCAAGTATAACCGTCAAGTCTGTGTCATACCTTTGTGTCACAATCGCCTGCAATTTTGTCAACTTCACAGATTGATAATTTATACTCTAATCACAAACTCTATTAGCAAAATAACAAGCGTTTCTTCATTAGAGCAGCACATTAGCGATCCCAATTCAATATATCCAGTCCCTTAATTCGTATTATCGCTGTACTTTCTTCTCACTACAGCCCCCCGCCCTCTCCCACGCCATTTCCACACATAGGTATTCAATGTCTATTCTAAGTAAGCTCAGCCAATTTCTCAGCAGCACATCGGCCGCCAAACTCCAATAAAGGAATGGGCATCAATCCAACCTATCCCCAGACCTAACCAACGAAACAATCTACGCCAAAGGTAAAACAATTTACATTCGAGCCCAGAACAGAGTATCAGCCCATTCAGCCGGGCCCAGTGGAGATCCGCGGATTCTTGCAAAGAAACTTGAAAACACTTTCAGAACACCATAAATGAAATAAAAGGACATAGGTAGCACAATATCCCTCTATGTATCTATCAGATAACCGAGCGGGACACCAGCACACGTGATAGGGAAAGGAGAAAAAGGACGGGGCATCTGTAAAACAGCAAAGACG
The DNA here is from genome assembly GCA_963662085.1 of Eupithecia inturbata. Lineage (NCBI taxonomy): Eukaryota > Metazoa > Arthropoda > Insecta > Lepidoptera > Geometridae > Eupithecia > Eupithecia inturbata. The sequence goes on along the minus strand of OY759181.1, from coordinate 1,335,881 downwards.
CAATATTACGATTGGGGAAATCATTCGTTTGGGATTTCTTTCGCGTTTTTCAGATAAGCTTTTTGTAATACGAGAGGGTGGTTTGAGTGTTCCTTTCATCTTTGTGATTTATTATTATTTTTCGGTGATTGTTGAATGAATCACGTTTGCTGACAGTGATTTAGCTGACTTGCTACTTGTATTCTGCCCACACAGCTAGGGTTGCTGATGAGGAAGAAAAAACGCCCACGAATTGCAAACGATCGATTAAACTTTCTTCGCGGAAAAGTGTGTATCAAAACATCCATCAAGTATTGAATAGTAAATACGGAATGTTCTTTGTAAACATAGATAAATTAAAGCTAGGTACTCACGTATTAAGCTCGAGGTCCAGTCTGAACTTGTGGTTGAAAGCTTTGATGAGTAGTGATGTCCGGTGAAAATGTTTGCCAGTCTGCAACAAAATAATCATTTCATTGTATTTTGGAAAAAGGGACAGTGAAGAATAGGATTTCTTGTAAAATACTTGTCCAGAGAAGTATGCCATGCAATTTTTCGACACAAAGTAGCATTGCTGTGTTGGTTTGAAAGTTTGGCGGTGAGGGCAGACAAGGAATATAATGTGGGGCGAACGTGGAATTTTACATGTGGGGCAAAACTCTGCGGGGCGAACATGGAACAAATCGACATTACAAGTACATGAGACCACTTTTGCGTCAGGTTCACAGGCGCTTTCTAATGCATCGGAGAGTGACCTGCACTATACCACCACAGTAGAGCGCATTCTGAGCTGGTGTGCCTGCGTGCTGCCTAAACGCTCTGAAGAAGACAATGCTCGTCATATTAATGTTATTATGAATCGAAACATAAGTTTGTTCCAACAATTATTAGTAGAAACGAATAAAAACTTATAGATTTCAATTAATGTGAACATTGTAAGCCATTTGCTATGAACCCTCACTACAAAACAAACAACCTATGAATTAATTGTAGTTTTAAAAGTAGTAACGTAAAGAGGTATAAACATCTAAACACCCAAACTGTCGCTGTTATAATATTAGTGGTAATAATACTAATTATATTCAGTTTTAGACCCAAGCTTAAAGAGGCACTAGAGCTCCGGGAAAACGACTTCCCGTTAACTGAACTAGCACCTGGATCCTATAACAATTAAAAATGTATTGTGCTAGAAGCCGGAATCTCGGCTGCCAAGAGGTTTATGATAATGGACACTGAGGTTTTAACGTTCAAATCCATTTGAAACTCAACAGTTTCATTATGTTACTGCTTGTTTATGTAAGAAATAAGGTTGATAATCTAATACCAAAGAATGACCTCTCTATTATAAAAAGTAAACAGGCCGCTGATAAAATTGCATAGAAAACAGTAAAACATCATCGAAGGAATTCCACATCTACTTCTAATTAAGCCATGCGTATTTCAAAATCGCATGAAATTTCAGAGTGAATATCTCTCATTAATAGCCAAGAACATAAATTGTGTCCCTACAATACCCGAGGTAGACAATGACCCTCCGATCCGCTAATGCGGGCCCTGATAAGGGTCGGTACAAGAAGGTGTGTATCATAAAACAGGGACCAAGTGGGAATTATTTTGTAAGTCGACGCTGAATAATTTATTTTATCTTTCGATTTTATTTACGTAAAATATTGATAAACCTCTGCAAAACATCCTTTTAAAATTTATCGGGAACCGTATTCAAAGTTTATGAATATTGTTACCTTTTACGCTTTTATGTCGAGCTCAGGCCGAAAGGTTTTCATGTTTTGCTGGTATTTGTTCAGGGCCCGAGTGTACCTACGACCGTATAGAGAACTCTATAGCTTGAGTTCCACTGACCAAACTGTAATATAGACGAAAATTAAAGTAAATTGAACTCTCAGTTTCTACTAGTTGCTGCCATGGCCAAAGCTTAAGATAGTAGACTTTTTTTTACATTTCCATATTTTAGACCTTACAATTGACCTGCTTATCCTGCTATTGACTATGTATTTGTTTTACAGATAATTATTGATTATTTAATTTTAAATCCTAACTAATGTTTTGATGTAAAGTGTAAGTAATAATATTTTATCATAGATTTTGTAATAATGTTTGACGCTTTGGAATATTTGTAATTCTGTAAGTCATGCTTGAATAAATAAATAAATAATAAATAGTGTAGAGTTAGCATGACCGGATGGATAATAATAATGACCGAAGCGATTAACACTTTCATGGCCCAAGACGCACCATCTGTAGCGTCACGTTGCGGCGGCACGCCCCTCGGGACCCAATTCTGTCTAATCAATCGCTTTACTATGACAATGTCGTCGAAGAATCGTCCATAGATGAAGTAAATTCTTTAGACAGTGCGTGCGGTGCTGTTTTCGGTTAGATAGATAGAATTACTTCAAACTTGACACTTTTGAACGCGTCCCATTCGTTGTTTTTTTCATCTAAGGTAAAATAGCAGCTATTGCCAAAACGTGTCAGTCTGAGATGATACAATTGTTATGCGATACAAATGTGAGCGATTAATTTATTGGAATTAGAGCCCTGGTCACACCGGGAGCCAGGCAGTAAATGAGATATGAAAATTATTTCGACGCATTTCTTCAGAAATTATGTTCACAAACTTTACAGTAAAAAGTATCTACCTACCTTCCTTATTCATAATGCAAAGCCTTTCTTCTTGCTGTTCAAGAATATTATATTACACCACAATAAGTAAATCATCTTACAGTCAATACGAAAATACTTACAGGCAGGTAAATGTAAATAAGACGCTTGTTATCATTTCCCTGTAATGTGTAATACCGACCTAGTTATTTTCTACAGAGTTTGCCTGAAGGTGGAATAAATTGGGACTGTAAAGTATCGTTCCTACTAAAGCGTTATAAGATGCAGACATTTTTTTTATTATGTCTTTTTTTCCCGCGTAGCAAATTCGTAGCATTGTAGCTTATATCAGAACTATTTTATGCTGTAGCTCGTAGCTAGTGCTACGCCGTAACTCTAACTATGTCATAATTCTGTCAATGCTACGCTAAGCTCGTAGCTTGTGCTACGCCGTAGATTGTATCAATAGTAGGTATGTAATTGTATTTTTTTATTTCATTTCTGAATAATTCTAGCTTCATTCATTATTTATTTGTGTTTATATATTAATCAATGTCTGTCTGTTTTTTTTTCTCTTTTCCTGCGTACAATCCGTTATTGTGCTTCCTTCCTTTTCAAAAACTTGTGTGTGTTGTATAAATAATAATAAATAAGTATGATGTTAAATCAAGCAAAAGTAAATTATATTATAACGACAATAAGCATATTAACATATACATACTAGAATAACTAAATGAACTAAAATGAACTATGACGTTGCATCGAACCTCTTAATTTTTTCGTAGTCGTTTCAATATGGCGTCACATAACCATCACGTCATGCATTCCACACTCTATTGGTGGTTCAGCTGTCCGCTTTGGTCAGGCGTAAAAAAAACCCTACTGATAAAACCCTAATGATCTAATGCTATGCGTCACTAACTGCGCCCTGAGCTAAAACAATAGACAAAGGGAACCTACACAAAGCAAGAGATAACGATTCTTTATTATCAAATATGTACAGAATAATAAAAGGTAAGAATTATATTTTGGTTTTCATGAGCCTGCTTCCATTTTCAGATTGGATCTTAAGCGGGAATTGGTGAAATGAGACATCAAAGTAAGATTTTTTCGCAGAAACACTTTTGGGAGAGGGAATATTTTAACAAACTGTCGCAGGGGGGGGGGGGGGGGTAATGGTTTTGTGTTGTTGTTATTTGTTTTATTTGTTATACAATCAAATCTAGCTAGAGCAAGCTATCAAATATGAAGTAATTTATTATAATGCTTACACAAGCATTATAATAAATTACGATTCGAAAAAATTACTTAATTGTTACTGTATACATAATGTATACATACAGTAACAATTAAGTATTTTTTTGACACGCTACATACATTATATAATTTAAAACTGAACTAGATAAACTAAGCTTCATACGTAGTATAGAAGTGAGTCTAGAAGTGTGCGAGTGTCGTGAGAGACGACTAAGGAATATCCACTGGGGGGCGAGCAGCAGCCCTCTAGAACAGAATCACCACTGCGGTCCCCAACTGTGTGGATTAAGGCATTACCCCTTAATGATAAGAGTCAATACGGAGCTTCATCAGGGGAGTCCTGTCCAGTAGTGGACGGGTAAAGATATTTGAAAGACATGGGTCAAGACATTGCAGATTTGTGATATGAATGCGTACTTCAAAGCTGACCCGCCCGCGATTTCATTGGCGTGGACTTCCGCGATTTTATTGGCGTGGACTTCCGCGATTTCATTGGTATGCCTCAAATAATATTTGTTTTCATGCACTGCCATCGCAAAAGTTTTAGTTCCATCAATGAAACTCTACCAATTAAAAAAATAGGATACGTTTAAATGTTGAATACAGAAATCTTGAAGTCTTTTGTAACGGGATATTTAAAAGTTTTATAGATATCTCAAAATTAAAAACGCCTTTTTTCAGATTTAGAAAAAGAATTACTATGATACTAAGAGCGGTGAGATTATAACAAAAAAAAAACAGAATTAAATATAAAAATACAAACTATCACAAACTTTGAAAGGCGCATTTCCATCCCTTAAGAAATTTTTTTTTTTAAAAACTTGTTCATAGTGGTTATCTACGTCCTAAAAGGAACCCATAAGCAAAATTTCAGCTGCGTATCTCATGTAGTTTCGAAGATTTCGTAATGAGTTATCAATAAACATTTGACCCCGATTTTGACCACTTTGATCGAGACGAAAAATAACTTTATTTCAGGGGTTTCGTAGGATAGCAAACTGACGACCAATATCCGTGCTGGTTATTTAACACATTGTTGAAGTTCCGGCTGGCCAGTGTCCACAGCAATAAAAATATTCAATTTCACTATGAAAATTGTGTAAGTTCGTTACCCTATGTAGTTTTTATTTACCTTTTATTTTTTAGATAAAAATTCATTAAAGTTTTTAGCAACGGCTCGTAACGGCATTGTGAATTGATTTTTGTTGGTACCTACTCGTACATGGAATAATTCAAATAGTTTAGGAAACAGTGTTTTATGTTTTAAATAAAAAACAAGCAATTTCAAAAGCTCACACCAACAGATCAACCGCACAACATTATTGAGCAAAGATACCCTTAAAGTTATCGATAAGCACTAAAACCCTAAAATAAACAAAAGTCGCCTGAAAAGTTGACTTATCGAACAAACAATTTATAGTTATGAATTATATTCATAACTATAAATCATAATCATAATCTCAAAATTAAAGTTTTATTATTAATTCTAATGAATGTTGTTATTTATTTATCTTTTTCTGTTTCTTTCGGAAATTATGTACTTTTTATGTTAAAATAGGTACAATTTTAGAATTGTATATAATGCTTAGATAAATGACATGTAATTTTTTTTTGTTTTGTATAAAATACTATGAACTATAAATAAATTAAAGATACCCGGGTAGACGCGAATATATTCGCTATCGGAGACTTTCTAATAACTATCATCTAAGTTATAAAAAAATCTTTATTGGCGGGCCTGACACAGCCAACACCTTGTGCCCAGCCAACACCACAGCCTTGTGCTTACAGCATCGCAACACTCTTTGTCCTCCTCCAATCCGAATTTCGGCCACGGCGGCCAGTCTCAACGGAGACTAACCGAGCGCACAGGACATAATTATAGTGCACAAGTGTGTACGCTCTATAACAAGTTGCCTAAAGCGGAGAGATAAGTAAATCAACTAATATGATCATAATGCCATGATGACATGTCGTGATGGTCGATGACGCTATTTTAACGTCACTCTATGGGCTATTTTCTCGCATCTCCGCTTCGCACTGCTCTGCTATACTCTTCTAGGCGCTGCTTTAATCTAAATTGGCCCCTGTTATAGGTTATGAAAGTGTATTTTCGCTTGTGGAAATCCACAAAATATGTCGCAACTGATGCCTCAGGTTATTGCAGCCGCGGCGCTGCTGAAATTTAATAATCTCCAGCTTTAGGCTTTTCGCCGATGTAATGAAAAACAGACTGGCACCTGATATTTGCTGTTGTCACTAGAGGTCTCATCTGGTACTAAGCCACAAAGCGAAATAAGAGCTACGCTTTTAATTTTTTTTTTTCTTAATTTTTAGTTTCCAACTCGAAAACTAGCAGCCTAACAAAGGTAAAGGTTTCTTGTTCGCTTCTTTACTTTACCTTAAAAAGATTGCAGTGAACAAAAATCAAATCGATCACTTTATTTCCTAGTTTTACTTATGTAATTTTAATTTTGTGACGTGCCCAAGAGTCCTGTTAGGTCTAAACGAAATAAAGCTTTTTGATATTTGAATTTGAGTACCTAGATCAGATAAAATAGAAAGAAAAAATATAAGCGTCTCTAAATACGATTTTTACACTATTTCTATTTCTCTTTGGGATTTCTTAAATCTATTTACATACTCAAGAAGGTATTCAAGGTTAGCAAAGTATTGATTATTTATTGTCGTTAAATAATTTGAGCTATTTCTAATGAAAAGTATTGACTTTGGCATAAACTTAATATAACCACAGATTTTACAATACACCTAGTATACTAGGTGCCATGTGAAATGAACCTTTTAGAATATATGTAACAACCAATCGTTGGAGACGACAAACAATAGTACAAACTAATAAGTGTTCTTATAACAAATATAATACTTAGGATTAGTATTATATGATTTAGATATAACTCTCTATTTGATTGTATTTCGATCACGCATTTCACCCGCTGAAAGGGACAGTCAACACGAGAGTTTTCTACTCAAACAGCTTCAGAATTTGCATCTGACCGCATCTGCCCTTTTAAACCCTCAAACGTTTTAAAACTAATGTTTGCTTTGCTACCCGTATGCCAAACTCAATTAACTAAGGTACTGGAAGGCTGAAATTGCAAATTCACACATAGTTACCACAGCATAAGAGCGTGATTGGCTTGGCAGTGATGCGGTGATTGAATTTATTAGCACGAAATCATTATAGTGCAAGTTTACGGGTTGAAAGGGTCAAAGGAGTTTAAAATGTTTTACGGATTTTAAAGAGATACGAAGCGGTTTTTAGGATCTATCTTTCGTAGACGTCCGATAGCACGTTGGGAACATAATTACAAAAGTCGCTGAGCAGACCTTGATGCAAAATACACAGGCCTATAGGATTATCATCGTGATAATATACTAGCTGTAGAGGTATAATGATCATATATGCCTCCTCTAATGAGCGTCATAGCACCTTATTTGATATCAAAACTGCGCATGTTGTGGCTACCTTCAATTTAGAGCGCACTTGTTGTTTAAAGTGTTTTTTACAAAGGAGAAGTTTCTAATGTACGGCTGTATTTTTTTTAACGTATGTCCGTCATTTTATTCGTCATTTATGAATAGATTTGGATGATTATTTTGCAGTTTTATAGAGAATAATTTCGATGTGGTCCCATACAATTTATTTATCTCACAACACTTTAAAAAACTGTTTATAATTAAGGGATTCGAAGTCGGTTTTTAGTTTTTTAAAACAATCAAATCATTTAGTTTGTGCTTCCTTTGTGCTATCTCTAGTAGGTTGCCATAAATAAATAAATAAGAAATAAAATGGATTAAACCTATTTTATTCAGAATGGTCCACTTCTGAGACTCTCATTATTCCGACAAGTTTGTAGTGTTTCATGACAGGGCAAAGACCTTTCTCTTCTTCCTATTATATGCCAGTTGTAACATATCCTACTAATATTAGCCAAAAGTTTGTGAAATGTCAATTTTATTTCTTACCTAGTATCGCCAAAGCTACTGATCAAGATGAAATTTGGCGTACATAACGGCGGAAAATAGCCTAACTTAGATAACAGGCTACATAAAATACGCGTGCGAAGCCGCGGGCAGCAGCTGGTCTTCAATAAAGGCGTTTCGCCTTTCCATCAGCATTGTGACCTAAATTTGACTGTCACTGTCACAATAAGGCGAAGCTCTAGAACATGGGCGCGACCGTGCCACCCTGCCTGTCAATACACATTGGGGGCGCTTGGACGAAGGTCCGTATAATTCAATATACAATTAACTAGGGTTAATAAGTCTGCCTCTGTCCCCTTTGAGATGGGATGATGAAATTATTGATTGGTTATGGAAAAATTACCGAGAGTAATATCGAGGCTTTTCTGGAATTTTTGGTTGTGGCTTTATTTATTTATTTATTTTCTATTTTCTTTATTACGTTTACCAATGGTTTCATACACAGAGTTCTTACATCTAAATAACTTATAAAAATACCAACATGTGAGAAGACGTAAAGTTACAGATTAAAGACATTTTATTATTAACTATGAATTATTATTGATATGTGCACAAACCGCTTATAGGTAAACACCACTTGCTTTATAAGCTGGTTTAAAAATAGTAATGATAATAATGTTTTAATAAAGGACATCAGCTTTCCGATTTTAATGACTTTATTTCTAAAAGCTTACAAAAAGCACTTAGACAAGTAAAATTTTTATTCAATAAATTATTATCAAATAAGAAATAAGATAGTATTGATTTTCTCTGCACTTAATTTTTTTTTTAACTAGTGGAAGAAGAATCATCAATAGCATGACAATAACCAATGTGTTTCACAGCCAGATCCAAAACTGAAGAACGTTTTACACTTCCTTGATAACTAGCTGCGATGGAATGTACCATCATCAGGTAAAGAAAGAAAGTAAATCAATTTATTGGCTCACACACTACCTCACACATCAAAAAGGTACTTAATAATAAAAATAAAAAATAACTCATGTGAACCAAAAAGGCCCTGCCTCAGCTTAATGTTGCTCAACAGAAAGAAAAGTACACAGACTTAAAAGGAAATTTTGCGAAGTAAAGTTTGAACTTTCTAATGAGAAAGTTATGAGAACAGCTTTGATTTTTTTGGATTAGGCTTGTTTAAAGTCAGTGTGTAGGTACCACTTCAAATCAGTGTAACAGCGACATTCCAACACTAGATAGATCTTTCCAGTTAGTTCTTTGTACTTGAATTAGTACGTCCAGAACATGTTTGGACATCTTTGAAAGCTTACAAAGAAAGCAATAGAAGCAAAGTTCACATCACCGACAACGGCTTACAGTCTCTCGACAATCATAGATAGAGAGCCGTTCGGAACTCAAGTAGGTTCTTAAAGTAAGACATGGTAGTTGAAATACGACATTTTTATTTACAGTGGACTCCTTCGCACGTTGGTTTTGTCTAGTTAAAATTTATTTTGGTAGAATTAACCACAAATTCAGGCAGATGCTGGATGCGGGAAGCTGAAAATAACGCGATATGGCGCTCAATAGGGGAGGCCTATGTCCAGCAGTAGACTATTATATACCCCGATGATCCTGAACCTACAATTCTGTATAAACTTGTTTGCAAACTATAGTTCCTTATAAGAAAAGCTCACTGCTAGCAATTTAAAAGCTAGATTTCGGAAGATTTTTAAAAATAAAAATGTTAAATAACTACCGTGACACCTAAGGACATAAGGTCAACCGTGGCAAGTAGCGCCCCACACCTTAAGGGTTTCTGTCAATCCACGCACTAAACATCCTATAAATCAACATTAGCTCCTCTTATTTGCCACAAGCTCTCCAACTATAAAAGCTTGAATTTATTTAAGTTTGCTATCGACGTCCTATGCTTTTGATAAGTCGAAACTTACCAACAACTTCCGCGATGGTTTTGTTAACAAGAGATGAATTCTCTCGTTTGTCGCCGGTTAGAGGTACGAGCGCCTGATTGTCTTTGTGCCTAAGTTTTAAATAACTTTATTTTGTGTTTATTTATTGTATCAATGTCTGTGTTGTTTGTCTGCTTTATTATATTACATTATTATTCATTACTATGGACGTGCCTCATTTTGCACTTCTGGAACTGATGTTCGAGAATAGTTTTCGAAAACTGGCATTGGGATTGGAAACGGGGCGATTTATATAATTTAATTTAGTTTTACTTTTCCTTATACTAACTAGTTCTTTAGTTATAATAATCCGTGACACGAATCCCAATATTGCATTTAGCACTAAGAAAACTAATTTTTGAGTTAGTAAACTAATCAGAAGCTCTAACGGCTCCTTCCGCGGCTCGTCTCCCGAGTGACAACCCCTCTGATAACTTACTAACAGCTTGCCGGTAGTTTCCTTAAACAGTTGTTGAGATATTACCGGTAAATCCGTGAACAACCAGAACGGGACGGAACCTTGTCGAAATAAATATTTTGTAATACATTTTTAGTACAAACCGCGCGGTGTCACAATAGGGTGAAAGTACGCAGTCACACTAATATTAGAAAAGCGAAAGTTTGTATGATAGATGGATGTATGTATGCATATTTGTTACTTCTTTACTCCAAATCTACAAAACAGATCAGGCTGAAACATTGCACCGATGTCGATCTAGACCTGGAATACAGGTTTTTATAGAAGCAACGCGTGCGAAGCCGCGGACAGAAAATAATACTTACCTAAATTCATGAGTGGCACCTTGTCAAAGCAGCATTTACCATTTTTGTGGTACACAAAAGCGGCTGCCAGTGAAATATGTGTCAATTCATGTTCATATAATTTATTGTGATATCATATCGTACTTAGATGTAAGTAGTCTAAGTGGTACACAATGCATACCCTGTCAGGGCACTGCAATTACTTTGGGTTCGCTCTTGTTAGATTGATGACTTTGTTACATCATATTTATAGAATTAATTAATTTACGAATGTCATGATTAAAATAAGTATCGGTTATATAAGGCAAGAATAAATAATAATTGAATTGAATAAGATTAGGATTAAGTTTTCAATATATTAAAACGATCGCAAACTAATGTCAGATTAGGATTATTATCACTAGATTATTAGAATAGAATAGATTATTATCAAATTATATAAATTTAATGTCTAAATTAGTAACAAAAGGTGTCATAAAAAGTAGATAGGTATGCTTAGTGTGCAAATTAATAATGACATCCATATAACGTCAGATAAACTCAATTAATTAGGTATGTACTTACTAACTTAATCTGTGGGTATGTCAGCTAGTGCACTTTTGGTTATTCGCTTTAAATTATCACCGGAGAAGAATTCCTGCATTGAGTAGTAACATTTTTGTAAAATATTGTTTTCAAGTGGTTCATAAAAATATTATCTTTTGGTTCACATTTTAGGTTTTCTGGTAGTTTAATAAATATTTTAATTAATATAAATTTGGGGCTTTTATTAACCGTTGTTAGGGTTGTATCGGGGCAATTGACGGAAAATCAGAAACAAAACGATTTCACAAATAAAATGTCGTAAATAATACAAACGTACCTATGCCAATGAAGTTCTAAACACTTTCCGTCCACATTTGTACCAATTCGAAATGGTTCCATCTCATTCTGGTCGCGAACGGATGCCTGAAGTTTTGAAGCTGTAATACCGGCTTTACGACAGACTTGGGAACTCTTTGTGCTGAGATTTATAGCAGCTTCCTATCAGCTGATACGTTTGATCAACTATAGAGCATTTATCTTAAGACTTTATCGAAGAGATTTGTCTAACTTTGTTTGAGGACTTCTTTTTGCTCGAGTCTTCACGAGCGAACGAACGTATTTAACGCTTTCACTGCCCAGAATCAGCAGTGCGAACCACAGGGGTGCGCCTCGCCGCAACTACATGCAGTGCTAGTGCACATATGCGTCGTGAACAATAGAAGTGTTAGTCAAAATAGATGTACACACGCAAGAGTAATGTAATATAGCTATTTAGTAATTAGTATTCCTTTGCTGAAAAATTTAAATAATATGGATCAGATTAGGTTCTGTCAGAGGTCATCTATTCTTTATTGTGCGAAATTTTCAACTGATCCATGACGTTCGGAATAGGCGTATCTCACGAGAGACGTTGTAAATAGCATTTTAAAAACATTCCTAAAAACTAAAAGTAGTTTTATAAAAACTCTAGCAGGTTGATTCAAATGTATTTATGTGAGTGTATCACTGATACTATTTTCGCCACTCATTGGTTCATTCACTTTTTTATTTGTAATCCAAATATGAACAGTCAATGAGCGGCGAAAGCACCTAGTAAGTCTCACCATAGGTAGCCTAACCTAATGTTTAAATAAATAAATAAAGACAGTAGTATGAATAAACTCCTTATTTTAATTATAGTTTTTTATTTAGGACAATTGTACAATGCAGACTTAATATATAATGTGCTTATTCTGTGTGTTTTTAAATGTACAACCAGTCACATTATCCACAGATTACTACACAAGTTTTACTTAATACATAGTTGGCTGTTGTTAAAGGTAGCTTAATGGTTACAATATTGTATGTTTATTTTTATTTTTAATATATTTTAGAGCGGTAATTTTAGGAGTAGTTAATTTTTTTACATTTTATTAAGAGAGAGATATAAAAAGGAATAGGGTTGAAATTAAACTTATTATTATTAATTTGTAATAGTTGTAGAATAGTTTTCTTGAAACTAAGTTCAGATAGTAGAAACAGGTCAATATCAATGAATTGTTGTATCAACGATGTGGCGCAAACGCAGGCCAGCATTGGTAAGTCTGGTAGGCAAGTGGAAGGGGCATTGCCTGCGCGCCACACTTCGTCGCAGTACAGAGCGAGGAACTAAATAACTCAATATGTTAACGAGCTGCGGGCAATCTAGTTTACCATGACATAGACCATGCAGGAGCATGGCCTGCAGAAGAACACGTCTGGATTTAAGAGATAACATTTTCTTATGATAGACGCATTCCTTTGCACCTACCTCTATAGGTATTTCTTTTGTATACTTTCTATGCTATTGTTATACATATGAATACATCTGAATCGATCATCATCAGGTATGTTTAACATTTTAAAAGCAAAACACCGAAAGTTAATCTTAAAACAAAAATTCTTCCCGAATTCCGCGTAAAGCCCGAAGTGGGGAAATATTTACCGACATTTTAGCAACTGCTTTCTGTTACCAACACAACAGCAGCAATAAAACGGAATATTCATCACTCGAAAGACTTGTTTGCCGCGGCCGGGCGAAGTGTTACAATGGGATACCGTTTCTAAGGTTTTTGGGTATAATAATTTAGACAAACTAGCAACAGAAGGGTATAAACAACCTTATAATCATTCTCCTGATGCATGTTTAGAAAAACTCTCGGAGACCTGTTTTGGGAGCTACCACTATTTTGTTTCAGCTTTTTGACACTCATAATTGTAACTATAGATACGTACAATTGCAGCTCTTAATTTCCCTTACTGTTATGTGCACTGAAACTATCATCAAAATTCCATCAGAACTGTAATTCACCACCATTTTCCACTAATCTCCGATTCTCCTCGCGTCGACAGTCGTCCTAATGTGGCTGAAAAGTCGCACGTGTGTATAGAACCAAAGGGATACGTATCTAACCCATTATTTATGTAGATACGCCTACTTTAAATGCCTCTTTAACGGCCCGGGTACCTACATTCACATACAAATAGACCTACAGATGGCCCAAAAGGGTCGAGAAGATTTCCTGCGAAAAAATGCCGAGGAATAAAATCAGAATAGATTTCCGGGACCTTTGCCGTACGTATTGATTAAGACTATCTGATTAGGAGCTAGCCTCGCTTGCAAGTTGCCGTGAATCTAATCTTGTAATGAGACGACTTGGCAGTTTGTGACCGTTTGTGTTTTTTTGTGCTCTTTATATTTCATGTAGCCTAAACCATTCCTTTTGGGAGTGCTTCTGTCTTTCTTATAAACTATAGCTTACGAGTCACAAGATAGATATGTAAAAAAAAAATAAGAAAATAACAAAGTTTTTTAAAACGATGTCCTTCTACATTTACATTTACAAACAAAATACATTCTTGATCAATCGAAACATCCCTAAAAACTGTTTAAAAATGCAGATTTAAAAGATCTATCTGGTTTCTAGGCCAGAATAGGAGCAATGTTTTTAATTAGCAGGAGAGGTCTGTGCTATGTATCAAGTCTGGAGAATATTGTTCGCGCACCGCTCGCTTAGAGTTACAGAAATAAAACTACTCTGCTGGTTTTGGGGTTCCGTTTACACACAGAACCATGGCTAATTGGCTACGTGGCTTGATACAAAAACCTGGAATACAGAACAAAATACCTTTAAAACAGTAGGTTCGTACAGTGCCTAGATATTTCTGTATTTGTATTTCGTATATGGTAAGCCACAAATATTTTTATTGATATTGTATTGTTATCCTATGTGAGCATTTATGATTCCAATCCGTAAATTGATCCAAATATTTAACCATTTTAGTACAATTTTATAACAAAATAACGTATAAAAGTTACGACAAATTATGCACGAACCGAATTATGTGTATACCAAATGGACTTTTGTTCCGTTAAACCAGACCACAATAATCAAATTTAGACTGAAATTCATAAAATTGTGGTTTCAGCTACAGAGTAACAGTTTACACAGCTTAATTTAGATGTAAAATAAGAATATAAATCTTTCCACAGGGAGTAGAGCTCATAAGAGGGGGGCCAAAGCACGGTAACAGACCAAATTCGTACAAAGATCTTTATGGCGCTGTCAGAGAATATGCCAAGGCTGCAAGGAGAGTAGAGAAAGGGGCAAGGGTACCTACATTTTCGGTGGACAGCAAGAGTAGAAGCAAAGTAAATTTTTTGATTGAATTTCTTTCTAAATTCGTAGCACTTCATTAGGAAAATATACCTTTGTAACAGTGCTTGTAAGATATTTGCTATTGCCCACCGGAAACGCATCCCAATGCAAATTAGTTAGGAAGGAAGCGGAATTTAAATTAACAAGTTTGGAATCAAAAGTAAAAGGATCGCTGTACCTACGGAACTCCTAAACACAAACGTTCTTCACACTTGTCCGTTTTATTTCAGTAAGGTTTTATCCTCCTCTGCAAATATGTATGGAGATTTTTTTCTAAAGAAACTTTTGTACACTGGCTTTTGGTCGTGGCGATAAAAAGGTGCGGTTTTTCAGTAACTTGTTTGAGTCCAGTTTCGCAGAAAATTCAATTTTTTAGTTTTATTATGTGCGCTGAGTGTTTGTTGCGTGTGTTGTGTGTTTGTGTTTTTTTATGTGTGTGTTTATTGTAAGAATTCAATGTGAATTTCGTACGCCTTTGTAAAATTTTTAACGTTTATTGTCCATTCTTAAAATACTCGAACGTAGATTGATTTGAAGGTAAGTTCAGCGGTATGAAAAAGTTAGTTTTCTAAAAGTAAAAAAAAACCTTTTATTGTTTCTATAGAATTAGCATTATTATGATATTTTTCAAAACCATTGCAGCATATTTCGGCATCGGTTATTGTTTGGACGGGCATATAACCTAACGTCTTAGTTTTCTACTCTATGGCAAACAAAACTAATAAACCTGAAATTATATTAACAATTTTTTTTTATTTATTAATTAAATTAATTTTAAGAATAATTTTCTTCTACTGTTTGTGCTCTACCAACCCTTATTTATATTTATATATTTTTCTCCACCCCTAGGTTGCCTAGGAGAAATCGCTCTCAGCGATAAGGCCGCCTATTGTACTGATTATGTGTTAAATGTAGATATAAGGTTTTTTATTATGTCATTTTATAAGTGCAATAAAGTGTTCATTCATTAATTCCTGAGGCTCCATTCAACAATGATTGTTCATTGTTTCAGCCACAATTATAGCTATTCCCATTTGTGTTGTACAAAGCTAGACAGGTACAATCATTTATCGTGCGTACATAACTAAGTACGTAATATGTCTGTACACATTACGTTCTAAGCAAAAGCGTCTATTACTTAGTACAGGCCATTACCGCTCCAATTCCTGCTACAACTCAAACTGTATGTAGCTTGTACAAGTACTGGTAGTTACAGTCAAGTCGTATATTTGCAACCCGTTTGTAGGGTTCCGTACCCGTAAGGTCAAAACGGAACCCTATTAATAAGCCTCCGTTGTCCGTCCGTCCGTCCGTTCGTCTGTCACGTGGCTATATCTCATGAACCGTAAGAGGTAGACAGTTAAAAATTTCAGAGAATGTCTCTTGCCGCTGTAACAAAAAATTGTAAAAATAAAATAAATATCAAAATTAAAAACCACGTTTGTTGTATGGGAGGGGCTCCCATACAACAAACAAAAACCAGCTCATAATTTGAAAATGCTGTATCTCTTGAACTACAATAGACACATGAAGCTTTCTGTAATTAAGTAACGCTTCAATTGTCATAATTACAAATACTTACTTATAATAAAATTAAGTTGAAAATTTTAAGGGGGTCTCCGAACAAGTGAAAATTTAATGTTCTTTGAAAAAGTTGCCTGATTTTTACGGTACGGAACCCTTCGTGTGCGAGGTGACTCGCACTTGGCATTTTATTTATCGAATGCACGATCAACGCCATAAATGGCTGTTAATTTTCGTTGTTTATCAACTCGATGACGTCTCCGCCAGGCAAAAGTGGCTACTTCTGATTTGGACATCTTTTTATTCGTAACCATAAAATACCTTAAAATAGTTTTATTCTTAAACTGTTTACATTTCCCATCGAAAGCTGTCAGAACTCTGATCTAGGTCAAAAAGGACCTATTGAAGTTGTTTGAACCTATTACAGAAATAGCGCCAGTGTCGGAGTAGACTTTATCGCAACATCTTCAATTCCTTACAAAGATACTCCCTCCTCTATACTAGTTTATCTCAAGCGAAAATACCCCAGCCTTGTACAGATTAAGACCTTGTATCCATAAGTTACAAGAGCCTTGCTAAAGCAATAAACTCTGCCTTACCATAAGCGTTATTACTGAAAGACTGAGTCGGCTATACCGCGTATACTCCAAGACAGAGATATTTACAGTACAAATACTGGTATAAATAACTAAATGCTAAATCCACGCGCGTACAGTCAGCACAACATGTGAACACTTAGCGTAATGTATTGCGGAGTGCTAATGCACGCTGTACACTGCCGGCCGCGATAACGTCTTGGTTTTTTCGTGTGAGATAGTTCGGGAGTAAAATATAGCTGAGATTGGCTGCGTTTCTTTTAGTGTTTAGATAACTGTGTTCATTTTAAAGCGACGCTTTTTCGACATAAAATGGAGTAACTTTCAGTTACCTCCTGTAAATCAATGTAGGTATTTTACAGCAAGTCCTGGTAGATCATAATTATAACGGAATGCAGTTACAACGGGATTGGAAAATTTATAAAAAAACTTTAGTACATTTAAAAAATACAAACAAACACCGGCCACGGCTGAAATAATAATTTGTCCCTGTCTTACCTCGCAGTAATTCACTATTGCAACAAAATAGCAATATCGTGCGGAACAATATATCATCGCGAAAATACCCGTCGCTGACGTTACAGAAAACAATAAACGTCAGCTGACGTTAACACACATCGTCTCAATGAGGGTAGCGCGGTGAGTTGTTATTATTTTCAGAAAAAAATACTTAATGTAACATAAAAATAATGTGGAAACAATACAAGGAAACTTTTTGAGTGGTCAAGCTATTTCATATATGGAATAACCCAAACATATTATAGTTATTTATGCAATGAAGGAATAACGTAGCGGCGTTTGCGTGGCCGGCAGTGTACGCGTGAAATGTAACGCATTTTAGCCAAAACGCTTTCTATGGCCATCTTGGGCCAGATTTGGGTTCGGGCCCACATAACGCTTCTCTAGGGCCCCAGTATTTTTTATTTACCCCTCGCCTGGCGGAAATTATTTTGATTGTTTGCGGGCGAATTTTTTTGTTTAACTTTTCCCTTTAAAAGTCGAGTTTATTAATTTGCACCTCGTGGGTTCCCTTAAGCTTAATGTGATGTACTGTTAATTAAAACCTTTTTTTGCGGCTTGCGTGCTGAAAACTTGAGGGATTTTCGGCTATGAAAGAGCAAAAAAAAAAAAGGATTATGTTGCCACAGGCTTATAAATAAAACATACCACAAAGTAGAAAAACAATTATAAGTGAGCGTGTTCACTGGAGCAAATTGTCTTGTGTGTTTATCCGGGTGGTCCGGCCACTCGGCTCCGTGTTATTTCTGTCTCCGCTTGTTTTCGCTATTATGTGAAACATCTCCTATTATGAATCTGGACAAGTACCTACCTTCCCATAATATTAAGTAAAAAATGTTACGTTATTTGTTTCAACTAGGTATTTTAAATTATTTATAGGACTCAGTTGAGAAAGGACATTATAATAAAAATAAATCATTTATTGTTCTCTTCACACAATAAGCTTACATTTAAAACTAAAATAGTAAGTATAACTATAAAAGCGGTATTGCGCGATACTGGTGCATGCGTTAGATTTGTAGAAAACCTGTGTTACAGGTCTCCCACCAGGCTCTCACTCCGCGGCAGAAGTGCAGTTATTATAGCTCGGTTAACAACATTATGCCAAGTGTACAACTTAAGATAAAAACAATTATTACAGAAATTATGGAAGTTACTCGATAAAATATTATTATTAATTTGTTTTTCACACATTTAAATTCTAAGCGGATATCATCATTAATATTAAATTGTTTTATTGCCAACAGAAACCAATTAGCAAAATCTGTGCAGTCAGAATCTATGCAGTGTGTGAAAATCTTAACGTAAGTAATTAGTTATTTATGTGTCCGCGAATATTCCTAAAGGAATTAATTAAAACCTTAAAACAAGGTATTAAATTAAAATAAACTGACAGCACGCACTCGTACACCATTAGAAAGCAATCTGAACCCTTTCCGGTCGCGCCGTTTGCCGATTATGAGCAATATGTTTACCGGGTCCTTTGCAAACAGCGTGGCCGTGTGGACACACTGTAAACACGGTTTTATGACGTGCTTCAAATACCTGTGTGCACTCGCCCGAACATTTGGGCACACTTGACGTTTTTCACCGTGTGTTTGCCAAATGCTCGGCAAGTTTTTATTGAACTTCTACAGTCAAAGATTTGGGTAAGGTGCCCTTTGGTTGGTTAACTGTTTGTGAGGCTGATTTATTTTTGTCAAGATTATATGACACATACACATGATTATACATTATCTATCTTAATAAAAGTTAGAAAACCTTATTTTATGTTTATTACCTCAATGTTTCTAGGTACCTATTATAGTGTGTAGTTATTATTATTATATTTTAGTATTAGGTATTATTGTTTTCTTTTATTCTTCGAGTGCCACCGTCTATTTTGTTCTTACAAGTCCAGTCCATCCCAAGGTTGCCTGGAAGAGATCGCTTATAGCGATAAGGCCGCCTTTGTACTTCGTCTACTCTTAGCATCTATTTCTGTATTGCTTTCTGTCTGTGTATGGTACAATAAAGTATTATCTATCTATCTATTTATCTATGAATCCTCCTCCAACTCCACAGCCTATATTGGTCCACTGCTGGACGCAGGCCTGCCCTTGATAAGCGCCTTATTGGTTTTTATCTCATGGGGGGTAATACCCATAATCCCCACGCTGGGCATGCGGGTTGGGGATCGCAGTTCGGTGGTATAATTGTTCTGCAGGGGGCGCTGCTGCCCACCCCCGGTGGACCTCTTAATCACCTCTTACGAAACCGGCGGGAATAGTTGGAGATTATAAGAATGTTACAATTAAAACTTTTATAATGACTTTTATATGACACTAGCTCCTGCCCGCTTCTTCGCACGCTCTGATAAATAAAAGAAATAAACATTAAAGTAGCCTATGTCTATTCCTGGGATGCCGTCTACCTTCCTTTCAGCCTAATCATTAAGATTCATTAAGAGATCGTACAAACATATGTCCGGAGGCGGGAATCAAATCCGTAATCTTCAGCGTCGTAGGCGGATCTTCCCCCGGCGCGCCACAGAGGTTGTCAAATTGTCTGGTCAGTATTAATATGATTCGAAAAGGAACGCGTTATCAATGCAAGGAATATTTTGTAGACACAACATTTGCTCGATAGTGTTTTTGCACACTTATTTACCTATCTTACACGTCGCAGATCGTGAAGCAGTAAGTAGCCATAGTGCTATACTACCTCTACATCGACAATGAACAGAATGTGAAAACGTCCGTATTTTTCCAATAACAAGACGTTCAATCAAGCGTGCAGTCCAAAATAGCACGCCCGGCTGGATCCGTGTTCCGACACGCCTGTGTGTCTTCACCTATATTCAAAAATCGACGACAGGGAGAAAAACGCCTTTTTCACACTACATTACAGCTAATTTTCATCTGTACCCGATTGATTAGGCAATCCGAATGGGAACAGAATCCTGTTACGTTCGGAAAATGAAGATGCAAGATTTGAGCTGCCTGATTTTGGAGTGCAATCGCTATTCAAGCGTGAGGACAGGGGGCTCTTGAACGTTTATAACGAAAATAGCGGTTGAGTTATGTCATTTTATTTATTAATAGATAGATGTTTTTGTAAGAAAAATAATTTATTTTCCCGGCTCTTATCATTGGTTGCTGTTCATCTTTCCAAACCTAATCATCCAAAACCAAACACCTCTTACGACTGAATCATGAACACATAATACATAATATTTAGGAAGTTACCTGAAATAACAGCGTGCTAAATGATTTTTTTATAAAGTTATGAGCCTGGAAACATGCCTTGGGGTGTTTCACTTCCCACGCGACTAATTAAGAATTAAAAACAACAATAAACATTGACAGGCCACGTAGGTAAATGTTAGAATGGGAAGAATGATGAAGTAGGAGGTAATATCATGGTACCTTCACCTTCACATCCTATATTTGTCCACTGCTGGACCTAGGCCTCCCTCGGATAAGCGCCTTATTGGATTTTATCCCACGGGGGGTACTGCCCATAATCCCCACGCTGGCATGCGGGTTGGGGATCGCAGTTCGGTGGTGGAATTGTTCTGCGGGGGCACTGCTGCCCGCCCCCGTTGGATATTATTAGTCTCTACTCGCGAGTGTCGTAAGAGGCGACTAAGGAGTCGCCTCTTACGACACCCGCGAGTAGAGTTGGGGTGGTGCCAATTCTAAGCCGGCACCACACATCATATTATCGTGGTAGCTTATGACAAAATTACGAAATGAAAATTAAATCAGATAGAAACTGAAATTTGCATAAAAGTTAGCTCGATTTTGACACTTTAATTAGTTTTAGTGTTTAACGAAACGGACGTCTCGAAGTCGACGAGAAATTTTGCTTTCCACATTGCAAGTATAAAGCAATGGTGGTCCAGCCAACACCAGTGAATGTCTTTTACCTAAAATGATCATGATGATGATAGAAAGATAATGTTTATTGTCTCTGTGGTTCGGTGGGTGAAAGTCCGCCAGCGAAACAGGAGGTTGCGGGTTCGATTCCCGCCTCGGGACAAATGTTTGTACGATCTGCAGATATTTGTTCCGGGTGTTCGGGATGTTTTCTATATATGATAAAAAAATATCTATATATATAATGTATTCAGTATATCAGTTATCTACTATAGGAGCTAACACAAGCTCTGATTAGCTCAGGGCTAGATAACGATGTGTGACTGCAGCATCATTTATTTATTTATTTTCTGACGCATGTTTTCTGGTTAGTTGTTTTAAATCCTAAATTAGGTTTACCATAACTCTAGGATTCTCTGAAAATGAAGATAATTTTAACGCATAGATAACTAATACATAAAAATATGTTTTTCAGATAAAACAGTTGCCTCAAGAATAATATACACTTTACCCAGGACTTGGTTTGAACAAGAGTATTTCACGTTCAGCGCGTGCAGTGCATAATGCTGTAGAAGTTTGTTCGCCTGCAGGTATGACGTATGAAGTTAGCGTTACGTTGCCTCTCACAATTGCGAATATGTAGGGAAGGAATAGATATCGTAGTTTTTAGGGTTCCGTACATGAAGGGTGAAAGCAGAACCCTATTACTGAGCCTCCGCTGTCCGTCCGTCCGTCACAGAGCTCTATATCATGAACCGTAATAGGTAGATAGTTGAAATTTTGAGAGAATGTGTATTTCTCTTGTTGCTATAATAGCAAATAAGTACATAAAAATAAAATAAATATGCAAATTAAAGGGGGCTTCCATACAAAAAACGTTATTTTATTGGCTATTTATGCTCTTCGTTTGTCTAAGCTGTATCTCTTGAACCACATTAGGTAGGTGACACAAGAAAATTTCTTTAAATAAGTAACATTTCAACTGTAATAACAACAAATACTAAAAATAGAATAAAGTTGAAAATTGAAAGGGGTCTCCGTACAAGTGAAAATTTGATGTTCTTTGAAAAAGGTGCCTGATGTTTGCGGTACGGAGCCCTTCGTGTGCGAGTCGACTCGCACTTGGCGGTTTATTTTTTATTTCTTGCGAATATGTGAACGACAACGTTTTTTGAACTAACGTGAACATCGCGTCGGGAAAATAAGACAATCATCCATATTTCTGTGCAGTCATCATTTAACCACCGATGTGGCACGGCGGGTGAAGGTCCGCCTGCGACGCAGGAGGTTGCGGGTTCGCTTCCCGCCTTGGGACAAATGTTTGTACGATCTGTAAATATTTGTTGTTATTCTCTATGTTTAATAAAAAATATATATCTATTTTATTTATTTTAAGTCATCCAGTACCCATAACACAAGCTCTGGCTAACTTGGGACGAGATGATGCTGTGTGGATTGTCTAGCATTATTTATTATTATTTATTCTCATGCCCTTTTAAAACGTACCTAGTAGAACTTAATTAAATAAAGTATGGGCAACTACACACACAACAACAAAGAAAATTACAATCAATCAAGTAAAATATTATTAACATCTGTGTAACCTACATTGTGTTCAAGCAAATAAACTATTTTTATCTTTATCTTCTTCACACTTATTGACAGTTAATTTCATAGAATAGCTTAAATACAAGGTGCTACGAAATAGAGTATCAACGAACACCCCAAGCGGTCATCTTTTGTAACTTCACGATTGAAGATTTTGAAATTTTTATATTCGTTTCGTTTTGAATGTTTATAGTCCCTTCTATTTTTGATCGTTTTTGTCAAAGCACAGTAAAACCAACTTGCCGAGTCGTGTATGCTTACAGCGGCAAAAGAAATACGCACGCTGCCAAAATATCAACTATCTACCCAAAGATTAGACTATGAGATAGACTATGTTCCGTTTCTATATACCTATTGCGTTTCATGAGATACAGCCCGCTGGCAGACTGACAGACTGACATACTCAAACAAACAGACAGACAACGTAGACTTGGTAATAGGGTCCCGTTAGCACCCTATTGGGTGTACGCAACCCTGAAAAGCTTGTCGTCTAGGCTGCCTTTGCCAGGGAAGTTGA
Source organism: Eupithecia inturbata (assembly GCA_963662085.1). Classification (NCBI taxonomy): domain Eukaryota; kingdom Metazoa; phylum Arthropoda; class Insecta; order Lepidoptera; family Geometridae; genus Eupithecia; species Eupithecia inturbata. Next base: position 1,312,523 of record OY759181.1, on the reverse strand, counting down.
TTTTGCTCGACCTTAGTATATTATCTGGCCACCTGATATTTTTTTTTTGTTTTTAGTGTGAGTGAAGAAAATAAAAAGTGATAAACATTTTTAAAACTACGTCCTATTTATTAAATTCGCAATTGAAAGATCCAGTACTGCCGTCCTTATCATAAGTGCAATAACTCGAGTTTTGGGCCAAACAGAGTTATATACATATTCGTGATCAGCAAAATGAGATCTACGTTTTCTTCTTTGACAGTTTTTACGTATCTATTACCATTCCCGTTTTTTTTTTAAGCATAACCGCAATATATTAGGGATTTGGTCTTGGTTTACTTATCAAAAGTGAAATAACTTGAGTTGTGGCAAGGTAAGCTAAAATAATTCATTATATTACTAACGATAACTGCAATAAGTATGGTTAATTTATTTTTAGTAAGAACATTCAAAATGAATAGGCCTCATTTACTAGACATAAGTGAAATAACTATGAGTTGTTGCAGTTTTACTCAGCACAATTCATTTTTGTCAGCCCTTTCTACTAGTCAAAAGTGAAATAAGTTAAGTTATTTCTGTTATGATAAGGAATGTTATTAATTAAACCGGAAAGTAAACTAATATTTTAGAATAACTAGTAGTCATAAAATTTTTTTTGTAGGAAAAACAGACAAATGGACATCTCCTACGCATATAAAAAATAAAAAAGTCGATGACCAGAAAGATAAACGGGGTAGCTATGAACGTAAAAACGTTATTGACAAAGACATAATCAAACAACATATTCAAAGCTATAATCCCACGATCTCGCATTATCGTCGCGAACATGCACCAAATAAGCTATATCTGCCCAGCGACATAAATATTAGGTCCTTACATATGAAATTGGCGTTTTTCGTACTGGCCACTTTAATCACAAATTTCTCCTCTTTGGTAAGGAATTCCAAATTCAAATTTGTACAGCTATAGACTCATGTATTTGTGCTTCGATGATCGTCATTCATTTGTTTTTTTTCTTCTGTTTTTTTCTGTTTGCGTCACTCATTTTACAAAATGGAAAACTTAAAATATCGCATTATTTACGAGTACGAGTTCCGCCGTGGCACTAGTGCAGCGGAAACAACTCGAAGGGTGAATGATGTGTATGGCGGTCGTGTTGCAAAAGAAAACACAGTTCGTTTTTGGTTCCAACGTTTTCGTTCTGGAAATTTTGACCTGCAGAACAAGCCCCGTGGACGGCCTGAGACTCAAGTTGATAATGAAGAGTTGAAGGCTATTGTGGAAGCGGATCCATCGCAAACCACGTCCGAGTTAGCTGCAGGCTGCGATGTTAGTGATAAAACTGTTTTAATTCACTTGAAGCAAATTGGGAAGATTAAAAAGCTTGAAAGGTGGGTACCTCACGAATTGACTGAAGCAAACCGGCAAACGCGCGTCGACTGCTGCGTTACATTACTAAACCGGCACAATAATGAAGGTATTTTAAACCGAATCATTACCTGTGATGAAAAATGGGTTCTTTACGATAATCGGAAGCGCTCAGCGCAATGGTTGGATCCTGGCCAGCCAGCCAAATCCTGCCCCAAGCGAAAATTAACCCCAAAAAAGTTACTTGTAAGCGTTTGGTGGACTAGTGCCGGTATTGTTCATTACAGTTTTCTCAAATCTGGCCAGACTATTACGGCTGATGTCTATTGTCAGCAATTGCAAACCATGATGGAAAAGCTAGCGGCTAAACAACCTAGGCTGGTCAATCGCTCCACGCCACTGCTGCTTCACGACAACGCTAGACCACACACTGCGCAACAGACGGCTACTAAATTAGAAGAGCTTCAATTGGAAAGTCTAAGACATCCTCCGTACTCCCCGGACCTTGCTCCAACAGATTACCATTTTTTTCGAAATTTGGATAACTTCTTGCAAGGGAAAAAATTCAACTCCGATGGGGCAGTCCAAATCGCCTTCAAAGATTTTATTGATTCCCGTCCGACTGGTTTTTTTAGTAAAGGGATCAATGAACTACCTATAAGATGGCAAAAGTGCATAGAAAATAATGGTTCATACTTTGATTAATTAAATATATTATATTAAAAAATATTCGACTTTTTGTTCCTCCCATACAAAACGCCAATTTCATATTTAAGGACCTAATATAACGATGATGCACCAATCCTTCCTGGTAAAATATCCCAACATGAAATTATCTTTCGAGACATATCGCAAAGTCGTAAAGGAAATGCATATTTCCTTCACTCATCTTGGGCATGAAGAGTGTGAGCAATGTGCTTTGTTAGACTCACATACAGAATGCACACAGGAAAACTGCGAACTTTGTTTAAAAAAAAATGAACATGTATCACGATACACGGAATCTAGAGTAGAATACCAAAAAGATAAGGAGCAAGCTTCGACCGACACCGAGAACATCTACTTTTCGGTAGATTTACAAAAAGTGATCATGCTTCCCCGAATGGATCAATTTAAATGTGCTATATTTTGTCCACGTATAATTGCATTTAACGAAAGTTTCGTTCCACTAGGAAAAACCACCGATACGCATGTACCATTTGCGGCCCTCTGGAACGAAACTGTGTCTGGACGAAGCCAAGAAGACATCATTTCTGCATTCAGATCCTTTTTGGTACATAAACGTGACACAAAACATATAGTCTTATGGGTTGATAACTGTGCGGCCCAGAATAAAAACTGGGCGTTTATGTGTTTTTTGGTAGACATTATAAATAGCCAGCTGATTGCTGCTGATTCAATCACAGTAAAGTACTTTGAGCCTGGACACACCTTTATGTCCGCTGACCATTTTCACCACCAAGTCGAAATGTCACTTAAGAAAAAAAAGAAAGTTTACGATTTTGATGACTTCATAGATTCTGTGAAAATGTCAAACTCAAAAAAAAATACCGTTAAAGTCATGACAGTGTCTGATTTTTATGACTATGAAGACTTTTCATCTCAGCATAAAATCAGAAACACGGTAGGTACCAAGAGTTTATTTAAAAAACATCATGGCGGTCAGGGTCGAAAGGGGAACTTTCATGTTAAAGCACAAAGAGAAACATGGCAATTGCGACTGGAAAGAATTGGATTTCCTTCAAATAAAAATAACAAAAAACCAATCATTTCCTATTGTTCCAAATAAAAGTTCTGTGAGAGGGATAACCAAAGAGCGCAAAGAACGAATCATAGCAGATTTGGTACCTTTAATGCCTATAACCAGGAGAGCGTTCTGGTTAAATTTACCTGAATCTTCCAGGGTGCCAAACTTAAATTAAGCAAAGTTTAATCTTACTTTGTGTACTGAAAATTATTGAAACTGTATTTAGACTTATAAAACTTTGATCTCGTTATGCCATAATTAAGGTAAAATACCTAAGATAGATTCTTAGTTCTTAAGTTGTTTGTATTATTAGTGTTAAAAGTGAGATAATTTTATTAATACATAAATATGACTTTTTAGAGTTAAGCTTGCCAGACTGATTAAAGCTGATCTCGTTGTGCCTTATTACATTAATGTTTGCATATACTTAAGATAGTACGGCTCATTGTTATAAAAAATATTAGTTGTTTAGAGTGGTAGTGAGATTTCTAGAGTTAACTTAGTTAAAAGAAGTTTTTTAGACTGATTATGTAGGTATGACATACAAATAAAGATTCCATTACGAACCAAATCGTTTTATTTATACAGAATAAATGTAGGTACTGCGTATACTAAGTACCTGTAAGAAATAAATTGGAGTTGGATATTTAATTTAATTGACTAATAATTGATTGGAGTATGATAACTCTGACATCTAAGCTTGTTTTACTAATGAAAACCGAAATATGTCAGACGCTTATTGCACTAATTGGTTGAACATACTAGAAAAAATAGGCATTACCTGCTACTCAAAAGTGAAATATGTTAAATTGCTAATGATAAGGGAAATAACTATACTACTTATTTCGGTTATGACTAGTAATCATTCTGTCTATTTATATTAAAGTCCTAAACATAAGTAAAATTCTGTGATTTTAAGTAACTTAGTTAACACTTTTACCAATTCAAGGTACTACATAATATTCTATACATTTTTATCTATAGCCTTGTGAAAGTTTCAAGTCGATACCTTGTATAGAAATTAAGATACATGAAAAACAAAAAAAAAATCTTTAGACGCGTTTTTCTCGAAAGTAGCTTTGACCTAGTTATTGCACTTATGATAAGGACGGCAGAGTACCTATCATTATTTCTGCAGAATCCAATGCTGACCGCCACCGCAGCATAATGAATATAAAATTAAACGTTTATTTAATTGTGGTCCGATGCGCTAAAGAACTGCACGTTCCAAATGAGTTTATGTTCGTTAAATATTACTCTGGGTCAACGGTTATGTACTTAATTAATTATTTACCTACTTGCTGCTCAAAGCTTAAAATAGCGCACGTAAAGCTGGAAGCTCTATCTACGATATATGCTCTAGGGGAGCTGAAATACTCGAGTTGAAGCAAAAGATTTTATACTTTTAGCCAAATATGTGCAAAGAAAAGTGTGCGGCACGCGAGACGTTCATATTTTTTTTTACTCGTTGTAAACTCCATCTAATCTATCTCTTCTCTTCAGCTTGCAGACGTAAGGCCATAAAATATATTGTCTTAAGGCTGGTCTATGCCCCAACGGGCTTGAGAACACAAAATAATTATCTGTAGCCGTATAAATATTTTGATTTATTTATACGGCTACAGATAATTATTTTGTGTTCTCAAGCCCGTTGGGGCATTAGTCTTAAGCCTACTCAGAAGAGGAACAATCCTTATCAAAGGCCTCTTTCATAAAAAAAAATATCAGGAGCATTAAAGTTTATGATATTGAGCAAACAAAAATGGCTAGTGTCTAAGGCCTATATAGAGGTATAATATGTTTGTTAATAAATATAATCAAGTCATTACGACACGATGTCTTTTGACGTGACACAGAAAGGTCTACATTATCTGCCAAACGCCGCGTTTCGTCACGAAGCAGTGATGTACCTCTGCACAGCACGTCTTCATGCAAAGTGTATAAGCTCCGACGCGTCTATGGAAAGCGTACGTGGCCCCGGTGGCGTGCGTGACGTAGTTGGAGTGTTATTCAGACAGACAGGAACACTTCATTTGCCAAAACTATTTTGTTCTATGCTATGAGCATGAACAATAAAAATCCCTACCAACCACAAAAAAGGCGCAAAATCACGACTCACCGAGAACAACTCATGGTCCAACCGGCTTTGAATCTTAATATTTGCACATTTTATTGTGACCACACTTATATGTATAATGTAAACTGACGTACATAGATACCCAAGTGTGCCTTGAGCTCCCACGACGAATAAATACGTATGAGTATGAGTTGTGAAATTGGTTAGACGATAGGGGGGACGATATCCTTGCCTAGGGTTGGGGTCATAGAAACCCGGCTCCTTTACGCGCAAGATCTGCTGGTAATATTGTTAAAGTCACAGGGCGTACTTGTATGCAAGAACTTCAGGATAGCGGAGGCTAGTAGAAGCTATAAGGAAGCATGTACACATCAGTGGGTGAACCTAGTCAAAAATTGTAATAATGATCATGATAAAGAAAATGTATGTACATAATATGGTCTATCCTCAAGTCTACGTATAAACACGACGCAATCCCCTCGTCGAGTTAAAAGAAATTTGCAAACGCCCACGCTTTGTAATGTCTTTTTTGATACGTTCCATTGCTCCCAACAACATTTTAAATTGTTCTGATTGTGTAATAACACGTTAACCCGAAAACGTTCGAAAAATCGTAAATCGACCGACCAACGTTCTACAATAATATTAAAATTTATAGCCGAAACATAAACCCGGGGTTAGCATAAATAATCCTTTAGTTTCGGCTTAAGTTATCAACTGAGCGGGTTCCAATCGAGTTTAGGGGATGAAAAATTTTAGTGCGATCACAACGGTATGCAAATTCTAGCTGAAATACAGTTTTAGGTAGTTTCCGATTCTCTGAACTTTCTCGGGGGACTGATTAGAAGGTTAGGCATAGTTTTTAATATGAAAAAACTTTTCAGGTGATTTTAAATTACAGATTGTATTTATTCACCTGCTTATAAAAATAGTGTGGTGTCGGATAGTTGGAGGATTTGAATAATGCTACTAGGCTAGCTTCCTATATTTAAGGTTAGACATAATATTATGTGTCTAATGCCGATAGGGGGTGATTCCAGATCTCGACACTGTTAAATTCAGCAATTTTAAAAACAAAGCAGAAAAAGTCAAAGTTTTTGTAAATTTTTGTAAGGTACTTATATGTAAACATACCGCATAAAGCTTATTTTTTTTTTATGTCGGAACGCCGTGGTTGTAATTTATTTTATGAATGTAAATTACTTTCCGAACGATTTAACTGTTCAGATATGCAGAGTCTGTAAATATTTGGGATTTTATTAAACTTCCACAAAATATTGAACGAAAGATTGCGGCTACGTGTTGATACTGGCTTATTTAGAAACTTTTCGTCCTTGTAAGTATATTGAGACTTAGAAATCCCACAAGCGACACCTTATGTATGTGTGTGAGGGACATTAATCCCACAAGCGACACCTTATGTATGTGTGTGAGGGACATTAATCCCACAAGCGACACCTTATGTATGTGTGTGAGGGACATTAATCCCACAAGCGACACCTTATGTATGTGTGTGAGGGACATTAGTCTCACATGTGGTATTCCAAGTACTTTCTGTGTCAAGTTTCAAAGAACCCTTTAACTAGTTCAAGTTTATTTGGTTTATTTACATACAGTGGACGGAAACGCGAGTTTTTTGTTGGTAGGTTTTTTTATCTATGGAAAATGATAAAAGTGTCACGATTGGCTGATTTTTAACCAGTGTTACATCTGAGTTATGCACAGTCATTTTGTTGTATCTTCTATTTAGGTACCATGTTGTTTCACCTTGTACCATTTTTCATTTTTCTTTCGGATATTCATCTGTTTTAGTAATCATCAGCTTATAGAAGCTCGCATGAGATCGCTTCATCTAATAAGCTAAAAGAAACGACGGAACAAAAAATCAACTCACACCTATGTGCTTAATAACAAAGTTAACAATTGCATATGTACCTAGATGTACGTATCCACCTGTTTACTGCAAGCGTCTGATACCATTTGTTACAAGTACCTAGGTACTTGTCGTCATGTCAGTAACGTCAACAAGTAAGTGCTGTCAACAACTTCATTTCATTTCCAATGAGTAAAATCAAGGCATTTCATAAACAATTTTATAGGCACTGTGTACCAAACAAAAGTTCAAGCTGAAATAATTTTTATCACAGTGGTGAAAGGTTTACTTTCAAACGGATAGTTGATCCAACCGAAGTTGTCAGGATGATTTAGCGATGGCAGGGTAGATGAAAAATTGTTAGCAACAGGCCACAAATCACGGGCGCGCCTAGGACGCACGGACGGACGGACGGTGAGACAGTAATTTAGTGTTTATCGATGTTTATCCACGATTGATTTAGATGGTAATTGTAAATTGATTTATGGGGATTTGGAAGTGGGCCTGGTTGGACGAACGGACAACTGCCATTGGGAGTTATATAACAATTATTTTGTGTGCAAAAGTGAGAACCCGAATAACCGTTACATGCAAATGATTTCTGACGATTCGTGCGGTCTGGTGTCTGAATATCGGTTTCACTGAAGAGGGCGCAATGCGCGTCATTTTGTGAAAAGGATAGGCATAGGATTTTGCGTTCCTAGGAGCGGGACAAATCTAGCATACGTTTTTGAAACGGCATAAACGCAAAAATCTAGTTATTGTTTATATACAAGCAAACTGCGCAACTTATGAAGATACTGGTTCAAGGAACCATTATTTAGCAATAACCTACTAATCAAAACATAAGGCATTTCAATAGACCGCAGGGTTCCTGAGATCTCGACCAAATTCTGTGCGAAACAGTGAACTTTAATTTTTATCATATTTTTTTTCTCAATTGTGTTTTCACATCCAAGGAACTAAATAAAAAATGTTGAATTTTATGTTGGTAGAATTATCTACCTCTAAAGTTTTTAATTTTTTACCGCGGGGATCTCGTGAGTACTGAGATCTAGGCCTAGTTTGACAACCAAACCCGTTAGGTTTGCCCCATAACGATTTCTGAAATACATATAAAAGCCTTTTCGATTCCTTTGGCAAACTCAGCGCGTTCGGCCCTGCATAGTGTCGGTTCCACAATTGTCTCGAAGTTGATCAACGATTTCGATAATTTATGTCATAACAAACTGCGATAAATGTATGTAACCTCCATAAAGAAAATATAGCGCAGGTCGTCATTTAAACTAAATGTTATAATATATAAATGTGTAATAGTGTGTTTTACCTGAACTAAATGTATAAATGTGTAGTAGTGTGTATTATTTGAACTGTATAGATGTGTAGTTCCTAAAGTATTTTTAAAATTAGATTAATTAACATAAGTTACGTAGATTTAGCATCGCCTTAGGGCTAAAAAAACCCTGGAATGATGTTGTTTTTTAATAATAAATAAGTTATAGATTTTTTATTTGTATAAAGGGTCTTATCGCATAGACTACTACTAATAGATGCAAATTACAATTAGTACTTACAACTGAGCTAACTGCAAACAATCTAGAGATAGCTCAACAACATCACCAGACCAACAACAACACTGATCAAAATTATAGTCAAGACGCAGACTGCATTGCCCCGGTGTATGGCAATGCGCCGGATACTCACCAGCTCTCGGGTCACATGCTTCAACTAGACACTCTGATAAAATAGAGGGGAGAGGTACCTAGTCGTGACAACATTGACATCAGTAATATCCAAGATCGGTAGGTACCTCTGCCAATCAGCTAGACGCACAAAGGACGCTAATTGGAAGCTGTCGGAGGCAGCAGGACGCTGCTGAATCGGCGTGCCGGGACCATTATTATGTAGGAGACTTTTACTTCTCGTACAGTAAGATATTGATAAGCGGTTTTCAGTTCTTGTATTATAAAAGGGCATTACGTTATCTACAGATGCATGTAAGTATTGGTATTTAGTAACTGTGCTTTCCGACTGTTACTTCATTTTATTTTGTTATTATTGCATGTATATTTAAGGTTGGTGTGGTGAAGCTTTAACAAATAAATTAAATTATTGCCTTTGTAAGGCTAAACATCGGTTTTGAGGTCTTCTGGGAGCACCTAGAAGACCTCAAAACCGATGTTAAAATCTAGCAAGATTTTATGTAGGTAATTCTAGAACTACAAGTGTGAAAGATGTCAACACGATCGGTCAGTAGTTCTGGCGGCGTTGTCCGGTTGTGCCTGTACATCTTCACAAAATTTCTTATAAACATTTATAATATGTAGGTAGGCTGATTAGGCTGTAACAGTAGCAAAATTTATTTCTTTATGTAAGTATACCTATCTTTATTTTCTACATAATTAATTAGGTACTGAAACACTGAACAATAATTAACTACAGAACAGCAGATTATTCCAAGACTTTGACACATCTCCATCTTTTATGTACGCATGGATGGTAGCAAAGATAACATGCATACATCCATGCATGCATGCTACCTTTGAGAATATGCCTTTGATTGACCAGGCAAAACTACAAGCAAGGCCACCTATGTATATTTAGATACACGGAATGTACAGCTGACTTTTTGACAACGTTTGCACGATGGTGCTATTGGAATAATGAATGGTTTCAAACTAGAACTTTTGACGTGCGTCCCTCCATCATCGTCGTCAGTCCATCTGTCTGTAGTTTATTTCAGCTGAGGTGTAATATCGAAACGTTTCACTATGACAATGATATCACAGGTACTTACCTGTGATATCATTGTCATAGTGAAGCGTTTAGTTAGGCATAATAGGGCTAATGTCCTGTTGATTGTACTTACGTTAAGTTACGTTACCGCGCAGCGCGCGGTAAGCCGGTAGCTTAAACAACGCTCTTTAACAAAGCAATGACTGTTTTGTAATAGAGATGAATAAGGGCACACATTACAATGTATCATTCAGCGTTTCTTAATATGAGAGAAACTGTTGTCAAATATGAATAATTAGTCAGCAGGTATGGCATCGCGAATGAAGTCGCGGGTGCGGCTAGTCTTTAATAAAAACCTATTGCACGTAAGTAAGTGATCACCTCAGAGATAAAGCCTGGTCCACACAACACGCGGGCTGGTGGCGGCTAATGCCGTCAATTACACGAGCTAACAGAGCGAGTGCGAACGTCCGTGCTTCATTACACAACCGCTCGCAGCGCCCTCGGGCGTAATGTCCTAGAAAATGACGCCTCGTCGTGACGATCTTTGACGTTTGTTTACGCGTCAAATTCATGAGGGCCTTAATTTTTGATGTGTTCATTTTGTCTTGAGTTGACGAGATTCTGGGGTTTAGCGGTTGTATACTCGTATATAAATTTATTTTCTTTCATTCTTTTTTTCTTTCTTTGTTTGGTGACCCCAAGCGAGGATAACCAATCAATCAAATCATTTATTTGCTGAATACGTTATTACAGGTAGGTACATGTCAGATTTTATAACTAGAGTGATGTCAAATGTATTCAACCCGCAAGCAGGCGTGCAAATAGTAAATATTGCCGATAGTTAATATATTCAATAATAAAAATAATCAAGGAAATAATACAATAAAGAATACATAATTAACAGTCAGATAATTAATTGACAATTATAGTCAAAACATCATAAATTATTCTACTTAAAATTAATATATTCATTTACACTATAGACACACTTGTCAAGCGTCTATTAATTTAATTTGTGTTTGAATAAATTATCATTCAAGTCTTTAATGGGTTCTGGTAACTTACTAAAGATGACGATGATCATATTAAATACATTTTCCTCATAGATTCGCTTGTGGCATTGTGGCTTGTACAGAAAATTATCGAATTATGCCGTTTTCTGTCGAGTGATAATATCCCTACGTTTGGTGTTGCAGGTAAGATTTTACAAACATTTCCAATGTACAAGCAAGGTCGAGGCATAATGTTACAGACGCTAAACAGAGGCTTGCAAGAGTCACGAAACTAAGCTTTGTTAATAGCCCTGAGTGAACATTGCGGCCTTGGCAAAAGTATAAGTTACTTACCTCTCTCTACTTATTTTGTTTGTACTTATGATTTTAATAATAAGTTACGCGTATTTTTATGTTTTGCCATTTGTAATCAGTAATCCAATTGTATCCAGTAATTTAATTACTTACTTTCATTCTCCTTGGCTGACTTCGACTACCATCGTTTTAACTTATTATGGAAAATAAATAATATTTATTCAATCACAAAATAACAAAAGCAACAAAACAACGATTTCTGAACAATGAAAAAATAATTCTTCGTACACAAAGGTTCGAATTTAAACACAATATTGCACAGCAAAGTCACTCAAGGAATACAATAGAAGCAAAAAACGTATTCCTCAGTCCTTAGCCATATCTTAAATTAAAACATTGCAAAGAGATTACTCGGGAACGTTTTATGCACAATATTTGCATTTCCATTTGTACCGGGTTTCAATCAAAAAATAATAAATGATAACGGAATTCCCTTTCACCAGCATCCGGTCATTTCACTGGCCTCTAAATTGTTTTATTTTATTTTTGATGTTTTTATAAAGCACGGAACTTAAACGAGCGTAAAATCTAAATGGCCAAGCATGAGCGTATGTTTGAGTAACAGCAGTGAGTTTTTTCTGGCTGCTTGTGCAATATCATACCTTATTTTCCGAGAACGCAAAACTATCCACAAAATAACCCAAAAATTACTACGCGTTGACAAAACCTATAACCTAATATAGGATATAGGTTTTGCTCAGGAACCTACAGTTTTCGAGGGAGTCGCTCATGAAGGAGCCGAACTAGCCTTGCTTCTGACAGTCAACTTCGAGCAGTCCTCTCGCAAAGATATCAACTACCCTACTTAAATCCCTATTTTCTTTTCCAATATTTCCAACGCAGCTTTAGAATAGGATCTTGGATGACAAGCAAGCCAGTCGATTCCAATCTGCCATCAGATCCGCCGGGTCCATTTCTCCTACAATGGTTATAGTAAAACGATCCGCGGGTGAATTGTTTTTTTGCTTGTCTGTTTCAGGCTTTAGCACTCAACAAGAGAGTAAGAAAATGCGATAAGAACTAAGAAGTACGAGAGGGTCAACTTGTGAACAAAAGAGTAGATATATTTTGCTAAGAGATGAAAAACCGACATAATATTTATAACTGTTTTTTTACTCCTTAAATGCGCTCGCACATAATTCAGCGGGCTGATAAGAGAAAGTAAAATTATATGAAGGTATTTATATAGGAAGGTAGTTATTTTTTGAGAAAAGGGTTCCCGAACTTAAGCCTATACTTTTTCCGTTATACGTCTATACGTTTCAGTAGACACTGCCAGTGTCTACTCGACTTGGCGGGGCCACTCAAAATTCAAAATTCAAAGTTCTTTATTTCCTTTAGACCTTACAGGACTCTTGGACACGTCACAAAATTCAAATTACATAAGTAAAACTAGAAAATAAGGTGATCGCTTTGATTTTTGCTCACTTCAATATTTTTAAGGTAAAGCAAAGAAGCGAACAAGAAACCGGTAAAGGTTTCTTGTTCGCTTCTTTGCTTTACCTCTATCTTTGTTACGTTGTTAGTTTTCGAGTTGGAGCAAAACTTGACCCAAGCTTTTTTATCCTCTAGATAATCTGATATTTTGTAGTATGCCTTTTTACAAAGGAGATGTTTGACAATTTACTTAATTTACACTCACGAAATTCGTGAGCCAAACAATTCTACAAGATACCTACAAAACTTTCTAAAATGTTGTTTCCAAGGGTGCTCCCAAGGGAAAGAAAGCTTTGAGTCCCCCCAGCTTAATTACACCCCTACGTGATCAGGGCAAAGCCCTACCGTAATTATTTCCCTTACGTATTTTCTATTTTCACGTAGAAAGAAGTGAATAGGATCCAATCATAGTGGGTGAATGATCTGGATCTAGTGTCGATAAAGATTTGGTATACGAGCTTCTGCCAACGACTTCACTCACGTGGTGCCCTTAACTTAAGCAAAAATAAACAAAAATCACTTGTAACGAGATAAACGAGATATTTGCCATGATTTGTGTTGTTTTGTGATTTTAATGGGATACCATCATGTTATTAAGGTGTCAATAATAAACATGATTTTCGTTTCTGAAGGTTACCTATGTTACTTCGGGTTACAATAAATATTATTATGGTCTAGGTTTAGGAGAAAAGGACAGACAGACTTTTGCATTTTTAAGTAGTTTTAGTAGAGATATTATTTGTTATACGAGTTTGCGATAAACAGGATTATTTTGGAAAGATATCAACCTCCTAGTTTTCGTGCTAAACAACATTATTTATGTTCGCATTGTTTGGATAAATAGACGTAAAAGTAGAAAATATAAATCACTATCGTAATTTATGTGAAGGTTGGCTTAATAAATTTAAGTTTATTTTTAGTATAATCGTATAGAAAAAGTATAGGCTAGTAAGCTTGACTTACTTTGGAGCTAGGTAACACTGTGTAGAATGTACAGCATTAATATTATTATTATATTTTAATTTAAAGCAAAAGAAAAAATTCAATATACAGTTAGATAGGTACCATAACTTTTGCCCTAAGGTTGTGCAACGAACTAGATGTGATTTCCATTTGCAGATTAGATTATCAGAAGTACAATTCAATCAGTGCATTTCTATCCTCCACAAATATACCCTCAAGAGCTAGGTACTGATCCAGGTCCTAGCGATAACACTGCGCTGGGGTCGATGCCTTCGAGACGAAGTTATCGAAGCTCTGGGGAATAGGTACGGAGAGTGTTGGTAGAAAACAATCCGCTCTTAATGCTTTTAAGGTGGTAGCTTTATGATTTTCTATTGTCAACTGTGCACCTCCGTGACGCAGTTCTGGGAGAGTCCTGGGGGGTCTAAAATTTTTATTTCTTCACCTTGATTCTTGTGCTGCTATATGACAAAGGTAATTTTTGAGAAGCTGTTAAGCTACATTTTTTGTGGAAAGCGGTGCTGGTTTTTGAAAGTGTTTTTAGCATGTTCAATGTCAAGCTCCAGAGATGCGCGTCGCTGCACATCGTGCCGCGGCCGGCTGTCGAAGAAGGCTAAGTGATCGTTGATGACTGATGCACGGCAAACCTTGCATACACACACACACACACCCTCACACACAGGCTGTCAAATCACAAACAGCGTTTTTGACCTACATTGGACTGAACATTCAATGCTGCAGGGATGGTATGCAAATGCTCCATTGAGAACTCCCAAAAACCACTCCCATCCATCTAAATCTGTATTCTAAAAAAATCAGTTGAAGCTATAAGCTGCACATATGATCTAAAACTTGCGCAAAACTTCGTGTTTTCAAGACAGCACGTAGAGCACAACACGTTAAAACATTAATATGGTAAAGCACATCCCGCGGGTTATCATCTTTATGAGGTGCTTACACAAATACTAAAGTAAAAGTTAATGTTACGTATATAAAACGTAATATGTCTGTTATTTCTGCGCAGAGTTTGTCGAATAAATCTGTATATTGTCGACTGCAATATTAAGGAGTAAATTATTTTCCTTTCTTGGAGATCAATATGCAGTTGCCACACATGATCACAATTGGCAGAATGGTACAGAATATACTCTACCAAAATTACTGATAAATTAGGTAGAGCAACCTCTGAACGATTTGTAGAAACACCCTCCACTTATGAAATGCTCCATTGACTGCACTAGCTTATGAGTACCTAAAAGTATCTCAAAATACATAGAACTTCAGCCAATAATTTTGACTTGCGCCAAAGCACGTAGTTTTGTTCTCTGCTATCTCCAGCCATCAAAGCAATGCACAGACGTATGGCGTGGCGTACAGAGATTACCGTGAGTTCGAGTTTAATACTTATTTTGTCGGGTATGTATTGTAATCAGGAAATTACATAACGAGACCTGACGATTATTATGACTATTCACGGATATTTGTAGCGTTTACCTATTTGTCCCGAAGTTTCAACAGGTTTACATACTGTTGTGGTCGCGAGATGACAGGAGTACTAGAGCTACCGCCTCTGCGAAGCGAGGGCAGCATTATTCGTAACTACCCACATTTGGTCTTCAGAACTAGGATTGTCCATCTGCACCCTCGTGTAAGTTAAAAAAATCGATATTGTGGCGCCGTGACGACTTGACATAACGTCTCGTATAGATATTTTAGCAGTATACTGGGTCGATTTTTGGACAGGGTAGTAAGGAGAGGTACTTTAATCGTTGTAGCTTCAGGAAAATGGTCTTAGGAGACTATCCATAATTTTTCAGAAACATTTTCATCCAGAGATAAAAAAAAAATTACATTTAGCAAGATAATGGGTATTTTACACAAAAACTTTTTTGATGTTAGTCGATCCTGTTTCTGATAGTACTGATCAAAAACGTCTACTGGATCAATTGAGATTCGAGTACTAAAAGTGTCAGAAATCGCAAAAAAACTTTTCAAAATCCGCCCCGTTAGTGGTATAGCTATACTATAGTACTAGGGTGTAAGTAAGGGGGTAGGTACTCACCCGGGCGCGGGACCTCGTGCCCTGCTGGTAGTCGTACCCGCGGCCCTGTTGACAAAGCATAAGGGTTAGATACAAATAAATAATATCATACTAATCATACTAAATGCGAAAGTACGTGTGAATGTTTGTTAGCACGTATCTCCGTAGTTACGAAGTAGTGTAGAGTATTCAATAGGTTAAGTAGTTACTTAACCTATTGAATTGAAATGTGGTATGTAGATAGTTTAGGTTCTGGAATAACACATAGGCTAATCTTATTTTCAAAAATTGCCTTTAAGAGGCAAATCTCTAAAAAGGGTGGTAAAGTTTGTATGGAAAATTATTATTCCTTGGTTTGATTCCCTCAATATAAATAAACTATAAAGTAACCAATGATACACGTTTTTTTTTTTTACAAAACGACCCTTAGGTGTTTTGCAATTAATTTCCACGCGGGCGAAGCCATAAGGCGCAGCTCCATCTCCATCTCCAGAGACTATATTGGTCCACTGCTGGACCCAGGCCTCTCCCTGATAGGCGCCTTGTTGGCTTTTATCTCACGCGCATCGGTGGTAGAATTGTTCTTGAGGGGGCGCTGCCCACCCCCGGTGGATATCCCTCAGTTTCCTCTTAGGAAACCCGCGGGAAGAGTTGGGTGGTACATATTCTAAACCGGCACCACACAAGGTGCAGCTAGTTATCCATAACACAAGATCTGCTTAGCCGGGGGTAGATGCAATGTGACTTGTTCAGCATTTCTGTTTTGCATTTTGTGTCCTATAAGATGGTGCACGCTTTCCTAGAAGGAACGTATTCACTCTGGATTTAAGGACTCCAAGATTGTACTCTAGCAGGAAAACAGACGCAGGTAGCTCATCCCACTCTCTGGCCGTGCTTATTATTATACAAGTAGAGCAGAATTATTTGTTTCGACACTGCAATGTGTAATGTCAACCAGGTACTGGTTTTTCTGTGCGTCTGTTGGTCCTATGGTGGAAGAAGATGGAATAAGGTTGTGCAATGCCTGCCCACAATGTCGAAGATTGACAGTCTGGCACCGCGCCGTCTGTGTGCGAGGCGTTGCAGGTAAGCCTCTGCATGCGAGTAATCGCCTATAAGTCTAACATTGCGTCTCTCAACCGACTCTAGGGTTTTAAGCTGGTATCTGGCTCTGACGAGTAAAAATAAAATTTACAGGTTTTCTTGATTTCTAAGAACCTGAACATTTTTTTTACTAAAATAACCACGAAGCTCTACTTTTTCCGTACTCCTAAGCCATCAAGAAGTATCAACAAATAAATCAGAACGTTAGCACACTGCGCGCATCTTTACAAAACCTGGTTATAGCTAAACAACTAAACATAATTTAAAACTTCACTAAGACCACAGAACAGTTGCTAACACAATTCCTTAAGTTTGCTCTCACCGTAAACAGAGGCTTGGATTTTTACGTTATTCAAAGTTTAAATTGAATATTTATCGGACAAAGCGGCGGCGCGGGCGAGGCGTTTGAGAACACTTGACACTTTAGTTACAAGTCCGCAGTGTACGTGGATTGCGTTGGTTTTTTGGGGTTCCGTTGTCAAACAATTCATAGAGGGTTCTTTAAATCGATACACGGGTAGATTGCGTCTATTCACTTATTTTCCCGATAAATCAGCTTAACTACGAGTTGCCATGGCAGGTTACAAGTAAAACTTATAAGCTATTAAGTATATAGTGCTGAAAGATCCCTTAATACAAATAAATAAATAAAATTTTAACCCGTTTCCTTTGTTCGTTTGTTTTCAAGTGGGATTACGATGACTTCGTTGCCCACAGGTTCACATTGACAAACTACTTGAACACAATTTTGCATACTTAAGCAAAGTTTCATGTAAATTGTTTATCATTTACATTCTGTCCAGAGGAGAGCGTTACTGAACGCGACATAGTTTTATACTTTTAGAGTTAGTTCTTTGCATTATGTTTTAGTTTTCGAATATGTATCCTGGTACCTACTAAATAAACTAATATGTATGTTAAAATTCTACGAAATCTGAGAAAAATAAGCTTCATCGCCTCTCTGTAAAATTAACGAACAACTGTTTGGGGCGTCGCTTGTAATTGTAAGTCCATGGGAATTGTCATTCGAGACGCAAATTTATGTCGCTCAGAAGTTGAATGGCAGCTTCATCGGCGTAAATCATGAACCTAATGAGACTACTCTCGTTAATGTTAGAAGTTTACGAGAATTTTGTTTTTGTTGTCCAGCTGTTCAAGGTCTGTGCTTGCTTAAATCGCCCCTTGTTGCATAAATAAAGGGAACTTTTGTGATTTAATGGGCGGACTGAAGTGTCACATACATTTTAGGTAGGTACTTGTAGGCTCACAGTCACAACACAATATACACCCTTGCACAAAACCATCTATTTTATGTTTGTACGATCTGCAAATATTTGTTCTGGGTATTTTCTATTTATAATTTAAAATAAAAAATATCTATCTATGTAATGTATTGTATTAAGATTATCAGTCATCTAGTACCCATAACACAAGCTCTGCTTAGCTTGGGGCTAGATGATGCTGTGTGGATTGTCCAGCATGATTGTTATATTATTATATAATATTGAATTATTAGCTGCACCCAGCGGTGTTACCCGCGTTATTAAGTACCAAACAAACATTTATTTGTATTAATTGTATGTTCATCACGGGGAACACTGCACTTTTCGAGACCAAAAGCAGCTTAAGTGTTAATTCAGGATATATGCTAGCCTGGTATCAACTTTTATCCAAATCCGTGCAGCTGATTGAGCATGAAGGAGTAACAATCATACACACAAACACATACATACAAACTTTCGCCTTTATAATATTAGTGTGATACCCAGATAAGCGACCACATCGATCAAGGTATACGCCGGAGAAGAGGGCTGTTCCTGCTATCTATAGTATGGGTCCCAGAGAATCCCTGCGAGATAAATTCAAAGAAATAAACATAATGACAGTACCATGTCAATAAATTTATGAAAAAATATTGTACATTCATAGAAATATCAATCGGTTCCCTAAAAAAAGCGATGTACATAATTTGAATACAAGAAATAAACATAAACTCGCTGTGCCCACAACTAGACTACACAAAATTAATGTATCTTTTAAAGGGCAATGTATACGCTTCTACAAAAAAACTTCTAGAGAGTTGCAAAAATTAAAAAAAAAAATTATAAATTCAAACAAATTGTCAAAACCTTCTTGTGTAAAAAGGCCTACTATAAAATATCAGATTATCTAGAGAATAAAAAAGCTTGTGACGGGATTTGCTCCAATTCGAAAAATAACAACTAATAGGCTAAAGTTTTCTTCGTCGCTTCTTTACTTTAGTCTACATACTGAAGCGACTGAAATCAAAAATATCACTTTATTTCCGTGTCAGTGTTTAATTATTAAGAATTTGACCTTTTCTAAGTGTACATTTATTGTATTTATGGAAATAAAGAGTTTTTGACTTTGACTTTGCCGGCCCCCGGCGGATACCTGATCGATGGCTGACCATGACAAACCCATATTACAGTGCCAAACATTAATTTGCGTACAACCGAATTTAATCAAATCTCCATAGAAATAAAATAAAACGTTAAGTGCGAGTCAGACTCGCGCACCGAGAGGATTGGGTACAGATTCGTATTCGTACGTATACGTTTGGTAACAGATTCGATGAGCAAAAAAAATCGACTCAGACGCACAGTGCGTCGAATTCCCTGATTTGGAAACAATTTAAAAAGTAATAAAAATCATTTTGAAAAGAAATATAGTAACTACAAAGTTACGGTTTTCGGATTTCGTGATTCTAGATCAACCCTATCGATTTTAGTCCTTTGGTCTTTTTATTTTTTTTGGGATATTTAATCAATATTTGTATGTTGAATATAATTAAGATTTCAAGAAATAAAAGCTTTTTTATTTTTATATATTTATGTTATTTATAACACAATAATACAATTTTTTTTTCCTTTACTTAAGCTTTAATCCCTTGGTTTTTGCTATATTATTGCATCATTCCAGACTTGTGAGAAATATTTTTTTTTGTGATAGAACTACAAATATTTAATTTTTGGTTTTTTCTTTTTGGTGCTATGAGATTCTCGATTCTTGCCCAATTTCATGATTCTAGGTCAACGAGAAGTACCCTATAGGTTTTCTGTGTATGCGATTTCCTTGCAAGTGTCAAAATTATGGTTGTATCTCTTGATTGCGTTGCGACTTGAGTATTTGATGTTAATATCAAATCAATAAATTCACGCGTTTCTGAGAAAATGGTCTTGACAGACGGACATACAGACAGACAGAAATACGAAAAACAAAGGGATCCTATAAGGGTTCCTTTTTCCTTTTGAGGTAAGGATCCCTAAAAAATCGTACGCCCACTGCTGAACATACCTCTCCCAAACAGGGGGGGGCTCTTATATAATCACCATTCTTGGCAGACGGATTGGTGATCGCAGTTGAGGGTGGTGGTGTTAAGGCTGGTGTATGGCCCAGCGGCCTTCAGAACACAAAATAATTATCTATAACCGTATACATAATTTATTTATTCGTGAAAAGTTCAATTTGCGTAAAATACTTTGACGAATATTTGAGTGAAAGAAAAATACTCGAAATTTGGATATTACTTCTAAACGCTGTTGATTAAGAGTATTTTTCTTTCGCGCAAATATTTGTCAAAATATTTTACGCAAATTGAACATTTCACGAATAAAACAAATTATTTATACGGCTACACCAGCCTTAAAAAACACAGAAGTTCGCCGCTCTCCTTCCTCTACTAGTATTTGGCCAATTTAGATAAATAACAGGCGAATCTTCCATCTTTTTTTAAATTGTAACGTCGGAGAAAAAATCGCGCATAGATACAGACGTTAGGTAAACAAAATTAGTCGTCAAACGAACTGCTTTGTTTACCCAGGGCATGTAATTACATTCCATAGATATTTTTCCTCTTAAAAATACACTCCATCTCATTCCAACACCAAGATAAATATATCTTACATCTTGCTCTGTTCCACTCAGATCGTTGAATATTTAGAGATCGCAGAGATTTTTGTAGGAATATTGGCAGAGTCAATAGAATTTAGTCCTGCTAATAATATTATTGTTTGTGCGTTACATCTTCTAGATATTTGCTGACAAATAAAAATGTTCTCGTATTTTTCTACTTATTGTAATAAAGTATTTCTGACTGAATACATTTTTGTAAGGTATTCTTAACCAATTGTACCTACCCCGGTCACTGGAGAACGCAATCGGCAGCTGTATCTTGTAGAAATGTTTTAGGAATAAGATATCAAGATTTCAGGAATTATAAGGTACCTCCTGTACCAGGTAAGGGTTACTATCAAATGCCAATAAAACACAGTTATTGTTCAGAGACACGTCCAGCCAACCGATATGCCATGCGTCCAGCCGATATGCCGCCCGGAGTGCGAATATCCACCGCGCGCCCAGCGCGCGTGTCAACCCGCGACCGGTTAGCTAACGCGATGATTAAAATCTATTGCGTTGAACTAATTGAGGTAACAAGCAGAATGCCCAGCTAATGCTAAAGAGAGAAAGATATAAAAAACATTTATTTGAACCTATAATACATAACACAATTATAATCTGTCTGGCATTGTTAATAGCAAAGTAGACTGCGCAGAGCTGCTGCAGCAGCTCGGACTTGACACAAACTTTAGAACTCACAGGTACCCTACTTACTTTCACTTTTCATCTTCCAACATGTAAAACCAACTACAGACAAAACACATTTTTGATGAGAGCATTCAGAAGTTTTAATGTTCTTTCCAGAGAGGTTGATTTAGATAATATCTAAATCAACCTCTCTGGAACAATTTTTAGTTTAGTGGGAGGATTAAAGAACAGTGAGTGGTAGATTTTTTGATGCGTCTTCTTGATTAGACATTTGTGTTTGTCTTATGTCATTTCTTAAACCAAAATGGGTAGAAATTTCTTACCTACCTCTACAAATTTATACATAATAATAATTTAGCCATTCGACTACTAATGGTAACTTTTTTTAGTATTATTTTCAGTCGCTTTTTGTGAATATTTTTAAGTGACCTTCAGTATTTAGTCATATAATTACTCATTTAGTTAGCTGTTAATTTCCTGAATATTGTTAAAATAAAATAAATAACTATAAAGTGATAAAGTGCTAAGCTAAGTGTCGCAACCACATCACTAATATTATTATCAGAACATTAGTTTCCACGGAGTGCATGAGTCAATGGATGGATCAAATCAAATCAAATCAAAAACTCTTTATTTCCAATAATAAAATAATTGTACCTTTACACTGACACGGAAATAATGAGATATTTTTGATTTATGTTGCTTCGGTATGTAGACTAAAGCAAAGAAGCGACGAAGAAACCTTTAGCCTGTTAGTTGTTATTTTTCAAGTTGGAGCTAATCCCGTCACACGTTTTGTTATCCTCTAGAGATAATCTGATATTTTATAGTTAGCATTTTTGCACAGGAAGGTTTTGACAATTTGTTTGAATTTATTTACTGATAATTTTTGCAACTCACTAGGAGTTTTGTGGTTGAAGCATATACATTGCCCTTTAAAAGATGCAATAATTTTGTGTAGTCTAGTTGTGGGCACAGCGAGTTTATGTTTATTTATATTATTTAAATTATGTATATCCCTATTTTTAGGAAACCGATTGATATTTCTATGCGTGTACGATGGAGGCGGCGCAGGACCGCTATTCGTGTTTTCGTTAGGGGGATGCCTATATTCTATGTACACTGTTGAACATAGGCATCCCCCTATGATGATGATGAATACTTTCCATAACAGAACAGATAGGAATACGCTCTACGATGCTTTGCTTGCATCTATGTGTAGGCAGCGATATTATATTATTTATTATTATTATTTGGTGTTTATTTATTTATTGAGCACTACCAACAGAGGATACACATAAAAACACAAACATAGCAAATAATGAGTTAATAACACATCACCAGTTGTGACACTCCAATTATAGGTAGTTACAGATAACACAAAAAAGAGTTGCCAAGGCAAAACACACACACACAAACTAATTGTTCTCATAACAAACTAATCATAAATCTAACCCACCCTAGGAACACTCCGCAACGACCGCCACTCACAAAACCCCGCCATTTACAATCCCACTAGATTATAAGCTCACCCACACGCAAAATATTCCAAACCAATTTAACTTGCTCTAAACTTCCCGAGATTCTTCGATCGATGCTACCTTTTAAAGGCATGGAAGTAATTACACAAACATTCTCTGTAGGTAAAATTCCTGTAAGTGAATGAAGTTTATTTATTTATTAAAATAGGTACACCAACAGTATACATATGTATAATGCTTATATAATAAACGTTAACATGAGACAGAATCTAATAGAACGTAGTTCGCTTAGAAAAGGTGGACACAACATTTATTTTTATACTTTATTGAGAAGAAAAATAGAGGTACAATCGTACTGTCAATGTAGCTGATTATATAAACTCGCCTAAAGAAGCACTTAATGCAAGAATAAGGAATAATAAATATAAAACTTATATACCCATATATTTAAAACTCTTAGACATGTAGGCTCAAACAAAATGACTCAATAGAATTTATAACTCATTAGCCGAATATATTATAAAGTGCCCTCGCATGGCAGCTGCCAAAACAAAATTTTTAGAAATTAAATGCGATCTTTGCACTTTAACCATATACATTCTCAACTAAAACATTATATTTTACCAGCGAAATGTTAACCGTAAGGCAAAGTTAAATATCTCACATTATTTCGAGAAAACATAGAACACGAATTTATAACCCTTATATTTTACAAAAAAGAGGAAAGCATAAAGTTGCTGTAATCCCCAAAACTAAAACTAAATTTGCTAGTAACCAATATGCAAAACAATCAGGTAATTTAATTAATGTTATTAACAAACTCTAAACAGATATTTGGAGGTTAAAAGTAGCTTGCAGAAATGGTTACTAACAAAAAACTACAGTGAGACCGAAACCCGACTATTATACATAGAATAGTAATATAGTTACTTAGAATTAACTGCTTTAGTTATAAATGTTATAATAAACCCAAACACTTATTTATTAATTTAAAGATACATTATATAAATAAGTGGGTATCAGACGAAGTGCATCAGCATTGGCATACAGCGGGGCAATGCAGCCAGCGTCTTGGGGAAGATTCCGACTGGTATTGATATGGATCAGTTGAGCTACCAGTAGATTGTTTGAAACGGTCTGCAGTTAGCTTAATTGTTTAATTGTAAATACTAGTTGTAATTTGTTTTATAGATATATTAATTAATGTATTTATTTATATATTTATAATATTGTTCAGCTATCATTACAGGCACATATAATAATCATTATTATAAAGACACGTTGGTGTTCAAAAAATCCGTCATCTTATAGACGTTGATACTTCTAGACTAGTCTATTTCAGCTACTTCCATAGTGTCATTATGTCTTATGGCACACTGCTGTGGGGGAACGCTTCATATATTAACACCGTATTTGTGCTGCAGAAGTGGGCTGTTCGTGCAATCTATAATATGGGTCCCACTTCCAGAGAAACCCTATGTGAAAAAATCAAAGAGTTATACATAATGAAGGTACCATGTTAATATATTTATGAAAACTTGTTGTACACTCATAGGAATATCAATCGGTTCCCTAAAAATAGCGACATACATAATTTAAATACTAGAAGTAAGAATAAACTCGCTGTGCCCACAACTAGGCTACACAAGATTAATGTATCTTTTAAAGGGCATTGCATACGCTTCTACAACAAAATACCAAAGGAGTTGAAAAAGTTATCAATAAATAAATAAGTAAATTAGTACCTAACCTAAAACATTCACGCTCGCTACTCAAGCACTACCACACAAATACACACTCACTTGGTTTGGTAGCTCCTGGTGCCCGGACTCTTAAGAGACCGGTGTTCTTGGGACTACCAAACATAACACACACCAAACTCACACACTACCTAAACGCACACACATGTATTGTCTTTGGTTTGGTAGCTCCTGTTGCCCGGACTCATTATGAGACCGGTATCCTCGGAACTACCAAACTGAACACATAGTTTTTAAACATGTACATCTAACAACCAATACTCTATTGATGTGCTGGCTAGCTAAATTATATGGCCATCGACGGGCAGCAGCGTCGACAGTCTGTGAAGCCCAACCCGCATGCGCAGCGTAGGAATTATGGCATAACTCTAGGCTCAGCAGTGGTCAACTGGTGTTGTTGTTGTGCTAATTAGCCTAACCATCTTTCCCAAGGTGACAGAGACGACCAACCTAGAACTAGCCCGATACATCCCAGCCAATCACCGTTTACCCTACATTTCGGGAGATACATTATGCATTAGGTAGGGATTATTATGTTAAGACTCGTATATTCTGGAAGTAACGACCTCTTGACCAAGGAAAACAGAAATCGAGGCCGTGCATCAAAGAGGGGTGATTTTAGTTAAGGCGCGGGGATGCCATTTATTATTAGGAGTAGCCTTGGGTCCTGTGATACAGCTCAGCCTAGTTCGGGAGTCTGCGGACTCAATATTATATTGTAAAATTATTATTGTGTCAGAAATAAACGATTTTGATCTGTAGTTTCTTAGGTAGGTGGTCATCCTAATTTCTGAATTAGGAAAATTATATATGGTCCATTATTGTTTACTTCATTTTGCCTGTTTAGATGTTATACATTTTTTACATACGTATAGATAAAATCATAATTGATCGAAGCGCATTTATAAAAGAGTTTATATAAAACGCTCCCAGTCTATAAGAACGTCAGGTATGGAGGTCGTCCACTGCTGTTCCGACAGCAGACAATAGTTATGGACCTAGCCAATGACGTCACAAAAAGTGTGAAGTAGTACGTAAATGTTCATATGTATCTAACGCAACTTTTGTTCATACCACAAGCACTGTTGTTGGTTCTCTCACTACGGACTTAAAATGAAACAGGAAATAGTAATTCAGACAGTAGCAATATAATGATGTGATTTGGCGCGAGGGACTAATGCAGAATTGGCAGCGAGTGGATTGAATCTTCAGTCTGAAAGTACCTCTATGAGTAAGCTTTTTTTAAAAATGTTTTCTTTTGTTAATAATACATTATCTACTCTATTTTAGAGTTTTAGTACACATGCAAAATTGCAAGCCTGTAGGTTTGTTAATGTCCGAGATACGGAAGAGAACAAAAGCGTGATGAATGGTTCATGTAAAGATACAAACTGCTATTAATTGAGTTAGTTACTCGTTTCTTTTTGAACATGACTGACGCTCTATCGCACGTCTCGGTAGCTATCAAGTACCTGAGTATTATTTCGGTAGGTATTATCTATTGTGTAAGCTTTTTGAACAAATTTAGATATCTTAACTAATAAAAGCATAAAACAGTGTTAAAAACAGACCTATAGGACCTATAGGAACAACAAAACGCAGATATAAACGAATAAATGCAATATCAGATTCAAAATGTATCCTCGTCAAGTAATAAAATAAATCACAGAAAATAACCCACCTTGCGCAGTCGGGTAAAAACAAGTGCATAGGAACGCAACGTTTTGTTGCTTGCACTGAGCTGCCGAACAAAACTCCAGAGAAGTTTATTTACAAAAGAGCCAAAACCTTTTCAACCTATTATACAGAAAATAAGAAACATCTCCGAAGGCTTAAGTTAAGCTACTTGGCCTGCTCTAGTGCACCATTAAAATATAGAACAGAAAATCTTTAGAGAATTCTTGTGTAAAAACAATTTGAAAATGCCAATATATTCTCCGAAGTCGTTACCGAAAGATTAGTGTCCAGTACGATTACAGGGAACGATGAACTATTGAATTTAGCTGCGGGAGTGGGATGGGAGATGCAGTGAGCAGTGCAATTGGAATGAGACAGCGAGAGTCGTAAACCGGGGATGCTACTAGTAAATATGATCTAATGCAAGCGATCCTCGATTGCGGTTGCTAAAGGAAGTGTTTGAAGATGGCGGTGGAAGGATTTTACGTTGAAAGATTGATTGCAAAGTAATTGATCAGTGTGAGAGAAATGTTGAGGTGTCTTATTATTATATTCAAATTCCTTATTTAAGTTAGACGAAAAACCCATTTAATTATTAGAAACTCTAATTTAGGTAATTCAGAGCAATTTAATACCTGTCGCTGGCCTTTGCCCAGCAGTAAGACAGAATAAACTGAACCAAAAAAAAAAAATTACTTCTCGATTTGTGCCTCAAAAATTCTAAAAGTTTTAGAATATTGCCTACGTTACTGGCGGTCGCTGTAAAGCAGCCACCGCTACTTCGACATAGAGCTAGTTAAAATCAATTCTACAAAAGCCAAAGAGAACTGTTATGAATAGTATTATTGCAAACTAGACTCTTATTGCTTGAATTAGAATTTATTTTCGTGAGACGTGCTGAGAGGTCAACAAAGGAATATCATTTGTGTAATCGAGTTATTGTGGATAGGAAAATTGAAGCACTTTATCTCTTTGTTTTAGCACTTTAGAGTACAATTCAGATTGCAATCGTTTTTATGGATAAGGCAATATGACATTTGATACGAAATAGAAGCTTTTTAAATCGAATTTAAAGGGAGGATTTATATGGAATCCGTATTTATTGGATTTGATAAATATATTTGAGCTTGCAACGCTTTGGAACGTGGACATATAAATACAAAGATCTTGCACGATCAAGTGATTGATTGATGTGCACTGAAATAATTTACATTTTTTCTTACTCTACAATGTATATTAAAGGAACGCCTTTATAATTCGAAAAGATTATCTCTCCTTATTTAGCACATTTATGTCAACTGCTGAACAAGCCTCCGCCAAAGGAGGCAGTTTTGTCATATTCACCACGCTTGGCAGGCAGATTGGTAGTCGGAGAAAAGAAAAAGAAAAACATATTGAAGACATATTTTTAGGATTATTTGACTATGCTTGGAGTATTTCGAAGGAACAGCCAAGTACATATTATATTGTGAATTATGAGAGCTTTATGCAAAACTAACAGAAGTAAGATGTAAGAAGCCCAGCTACAAGCACTTAAGCGAACAAAGAGAAACACCTACTCGAAATTACATTTCGATTTATATAAGTCTCGGAACTTTCCAAG
Organism: Eupithecia inturbata; assembly: GCA_963662085.1. Taxonomy (NCBI): domain Eukaryota; kingdom Metazoa; phylum Arthropoda; class Insecta; order Lepidoptera; family Geometridae; genus Eupithecia; species Eupithecia inturbata. The sequence continues at coordinate 1,284,738 of OY759181.1, read as the reverse complement.
GTTTGCGTAACAACAACACCGAAATCACCCCAGAACGGGGGAGAAAAGCCAAAATGGGGCGAAAAGACATCCAATCGACTTACTAGACACCCAACTTGCCCCAATAATTTTAACAGGACTTTAATCTCGGGTTGTGAAGTTTGCGGGGAATTGTTACCAAATGGTGTTTAGATGTTTTTGGGACACGCTCGGCTCATACCTATGACACTTTGCGTTTGTAATTGTTGACTGATGTGGGAGCTTATACTTATACATAATATATATATTGATGTATGATTCCACTGTTAGTATCTATAAGTAGCTATCGACATGGCTCACAGAACTAACAGTGGAATCATACATCTCATCAACCTCTGCTTGAGGACCGGACTCCACCAAAGCGGAGACGCGAAAAGAGGAGATGGGTTTTGCATGTTTTAGGGACGCGCTCGGCTCATACTTTGAGTTTGTACTTGTTGACGAATGCTTATTGACTTATACTGGACAAGCGGTTGTAATGTACCTCTCGTCAACCTCTGCTTGCGGTGGGTCAAGCCGCCGCCGCCGCCGCCGTGGCCAATCGCCACCCTTTTGAAGTTTGAACTACCAGCCAGTGCGTACAGACACAGATTAGGTAATGTACAGATTCTGTCTGGAGAAATAAACCGATGTGGATTGAATAGATTGGTACGAGTTTCTGATATCTGTGGTACGAGTAGTGAAATATATAATGCTGTGCGGCGGCTGACATTATTTATGTAATTTGAATTTTGTGACGTGTCCAAGAGTCCTGTAAGGTCTAAAGGAATTAAGGCACTTTGAATTTGAAAACGGTAGCCCACTCTGCTAACCTCATGGACCACCGAAATGCTAGACTTTATCTTAAGATGTAAGCTCATTAATTATAGACCTTACGAAATTATTACTCTTTTGTAGAAAAAAATACTCTAAATTTGGTGTCTGCTGTAGTTTTCTCCTTATTCTTTACTTATAGGTATTAGTTTTTTAAGGTTATATATATATTAATTATATATATTAATCATTATAGATATTTTAATCAAAATTACCATGTTCGGAAATTCCGTGCGTAATGTATGGAAAAGTGTTATGGCTGATTATAACATAGAGAACAAATCATTGTTGTTATTGTTATTTTAAACAGTAGTTTTACCGTAAAGTTTGTAATTATACAAATATTACATAAAAATTATTATTATTATTTATTTGTAGTAATTTGTATGAGCAAGGTATTATCATCCTCCAGCACGGTATTGCCGCCAGTTCGATAATACCGCCTTTTCGCATTTTGTGGTATTTTGATAATATATTTTTTCTGTATTTGATTTTAACGGTTTTGTCACGCTATAAATGTGCTTAATAAATTATTACGAGTACCTTAAAAAAAGGTAATATAACCCTATTCCAAGCTAAGCTTTAGGCATTCTCGCTTTGGGGCGCGGTAATATCCGACTCTCCCCTACAGGGTTGGCTTAGTGTAGAGTCCGCAGGACAATTCACTTGAATTCCAAAAATAATTTAATTTAATTGTTCCAAATATATGTTAATATTTTTTTATATTTAATTCTAATAACAATCTTTGCTTGGCCAGGTTGATGATGCCAACGCCAGCTTTGCTTGCCTTCAGGTTGTTGGAAACATGGAAATATAATAAGTCGTACCTTCTGCGTGTTGACCTCCCTGGTGGAAATGCCCATCTTCTCGTGGTGCCGCAGTTGCACGGGGTATATGATCTGGTAGTAGTGTGCACCGATGTTTCGGACCAACTCCTGGTTCTGGCGGTATTCTCGCAGTAGCCTCTCCACTTCACCTGGGAATAAGGGGGAAATTAGTTATCTTACATAAATAACCTATTTATTGGATGGGGAATAGGGGGGGGGGGATTTGTTATCTTGTACAAAAAGTATGTATAACGACGATCATTTTGGCACAGATTTTAAATTAAATTTGGGTGCAAATACAAGAAACAGAGGCGTGAGTCTGTCAAGGCACGATGGAGACGTCGACGTCTCCATCACGTCTCGACTGTTGGTAGTTCGGTAGCTATCGTAAACGTGTCGAGTAGCTGTCGAGCAGGGATTTAAAAATGGTTCCTATCTGGAACGTAGCTCTTTTACGAACCATTGATATTCACAACCAGGCGACTCAAAGGCAAAATTATTATTTTTATTTGCATATTAGTAAAACAAAATTAGTTGCTCATAAATTTTTCGTTACTTTATTGTGTTAGTATTCCTACATGTAAAATAACAAATAAATACGCGATTTAAGCGCCATGTTTTGGTAATATAAAGAACTTCACGGTGGCGTTAAAGTCGCAATTCTGCAAAATTTAATTTACGCCTTATTTTAGGTGCCTACGTATTATTTATCACTTTATAACATTCCGACAGAACTGAGGTACCTACCTACAAATCGATTTATCACTAAACCTGATTAGTAGTGTGGATATTTCTTTATGTACCAATGTAGTAGTAGTAGGGTAAGAAATCTTAGAAAATAAGTTTTTGCTACTGTTTTCTCTACCAAAAGAAAAATCCAAGCAATAACACAGTCTACTGTAATTTAGGTAAGCTTGGATCATGTTTGGAGGCCATGTAAGAGTGTACCATCTACGAAATATTTTATTTATAATCAACAAACTCCAAAGTAAGGTAAACTAGCCGCGTCATAATATTGCAAATATAATAAAGATAGTAGATTATCTCAAATCTTTATTTCAAACCAAGATTTACAATTTATTTTCTTATTTTTAATATGAAAAATGCAACATTTTACGAAATATTATTCTGTTACATATCACAGAGAAAAAATATTTTTACCTCAATTCTTGCTACTAAAAATATGATAAGCATTTTCAGACATTATTTGTACCTTTAAACAGTTTTATACTATTTTAATTATAAATAGAAACATTTTTACGTTAGTAACGTTAGCATCATTCCAGCAGAAAAATAAAACAGAAGAACTTTTAATATTTTGTCTTATGTGGTGGGAACAATAGAGCTTTTAAGTTGCGGCGGGATAGTATCTAGCGGCTTCAATTAAAAGCAAATAAATGAATAACTAAATTAGCTTTTATGTATTATTATTCAGTGAATGAAGGAAGTCGAGTCGAGTCTTCTCGTCATCCTTACCGCAATGCTTGAAAACGAAAGTTTTCAACCAGTGCGTCCTACCCGTTATGACCTACGGATCTGAGACGTGGACACTCACGGTAGGGCTGGTCCACCAGTTCAAAGCCGCTCAGCGAGCTATGGAAAGAGCTATGCTCGGAGTTTCTCTGAAGGATAGGATTCGTAACGAATACATCCGACAGAGAACCAAAGTTATCGACATGGCTCACAGAATTAGCAAGCTGCAGTGGCAGTGGGCTGGCCATATCTCGCGAAGAACAGACAACCACTGGGGTAAACGTGTCCTCGAGTGGAGACCGCGACTCGGCAAACGTAGTGTAGGATGCCCTTCGGCTCCGGATGACGATCTGCGAAAGACTGCAGGCAGATGCTGGATGCGACAAGCTGAAGACAGGGCGCTATGGCGCTCATTGGGGGAGGCCTATGTCCATGAGTGGACTAAGATAGGTTGATGATGATGATGAATCAAGGAAGACATTTTGTACACCTCAACTGCGACCACCAACCGGCCTGCCAAGCGTGGTGACTGTGGCAAAATCTACTGAAGGTGCCTCCCCTGAACAAATTTAGGGGAGAAGGAAGGGAGGAAGAAAACATGTTATGGTGTACGAAAATGATGAATACACGCTTTAAGCATTGATTTCTAAAAATATTATAAATAAATAAATGATCTCCAATAGTTACGCATGTTTTTAACTAGTAGTTTCATGCATCGGAACACGGTACATAACTGGAAACTGAACATGCTGTAACGTTGAACTTACAGCTTGAACGCTTTTTTATTAGTTACACCAAAACCTCAACAACATTATTAACGTAGCAGCTTTGTACTACTTCAACGCGACTCGTATAATATTAAATAACACCAAAGCTTTTAACCATTACTTGCTATGTAAAGAGTCAACAGCAATCGCAAGTTTAAGACGAAGTAATAAAGCATCCAGCTCGAGACGTAAATCCCAGTTTACGGGCCTTAAACCCAACAATAGACGTCTAGAATGAAACTCATTTAGGTCATAAGTGTTACACTTACGTGGTCCAGCTTGCGTTACGTTTATACGACGTGAAAAATGTAGGGGAGGGCTGTAAAAATGTTTTGTTGGGGAGCATACGAGTCGTGCGCTGGCCGTTTTAGAGTGTACTTTGGAGGAGTTATCTCTCCACAGTTTTGACGCATGAAGCAAAAACTATTAGCGTATATAAGTTATTTTTCTTGTGGAACCCCATTATAAAGGTTGCCTACGTGTATCTGCGCCTAAGATTTTTTTGGTTGTAACTGATTCTTATCAGTTACAATATTATATTATTGGTGCAGGACCGTGTGGAGCCCTGCGTGTGTGTTGGAGTTTGAAGTCGGCTTGCAGATGATGATGATTTTGATGAACTAATTGTAATGCTAAATGTTGCTTAACAACAACAAGCTATAAGTCGTGTAGATAAAGATTGAAAATGTCATGCTGTTCTGCTTCAAATTTGTTAAATCTGGTGTAAGTGGGACATCATGACATTTTTATACCTACATAAAACAGAATTATCCTAATGACAAAATAAAAATCAATTCCGAGAAATAATCAAAGACACTACTTTTTTCGATGTTACATAGAAACTGAAATATGGGTAGGTAAGCTGACTCCTTCATTTCTTTACCTTCCTTTTGGCTTTCCCGCAGTCAGGTAAAAAAACAAACCGCCAAGATTGCACTCCCATCAAAACTAATGAACAATCTACGGAAAAACGTTATCCAACCGATAAACCAGCTTCAATAACATCTACCTCGAGGTGAGGTTTGAACCCAACTTTAAGATGACGCTTTAAAATTTTATCCTCTAACCGTCGGGTTTTATGGCCATCGATCAGGCGCCTCAATGGCCAAGATAAAGCGGATGGTTACGATAGTGACCATGGTTTTCATATCTATATAACGGACTGGGGCTAGAGTAAAGGGACGGGATCGTTTGTGAGCTTTGTGAATGTTGCTGGTTTGTTGGTTGCGTTGAATGCAACTGCATCAGTTGTAAAGTTTACGCCGTGATGTCTCAGACGGGAAGAATCTTCCGTGATTATGGCACTGTACTGTGCTGTACCGAAATATTTATAGGACTATTAACACCACTCATTATGATACTTCCTACCATAATACCGCTAACCGACACGACTGGGGATTGAATTATAAGAGCGAGGGAATAGAGACTTACTTGTGCACTATATTATGTTCCCCGCACATGCCTATTCTCCGTTAACACTAGCAACTGTGGCCGAAATTCGGCTAGAAAGACTTTATTATCATACCGTAAGAAGAATTTTGTCGAAAGTTGTTTAGTAGTACCATTCTTATTTGAGTTTTATGGCTTCTTGTAGTAACATGTGAACATGGTAAAATTAAAAGGGGTATTTTTATAGACAGACATCTGGGTAATTTGAACACCTGTTTATAAACCTTAAAGTAGCAGATAGTACCTATACTCTAGATTCTAGAATCAGATAATTTATTCATTTACCTATGTAGGAAAACTTTACTCAAACTGATAACAATAACAATATAACCACAAAAACATCAATAACGCGTAGTTGCACACGGACGAGAAATTAATAAAATTATGAATGAAAGCTGTCTAAACCAAAAATAGTTTCGACCTTCTCGGCTTTGCTCTGATGATACTAGCGTCGTACAATATTTACCGCTAATATTTATTTGGTTATGTAAAATGTTTTATTTAAAACAAAACCTAGGAGTTTAGAACCGAGTATTGTACCACTACAATACTCGGTTCTAAACTCCTAGGTTATAATAAGAACAGAATAAGTTTTGATTAATAAAGAATATACAAATACAATACAAATACAATACAATACAAATACAATACCTAAACCCGTAGTAAACATATTTCATCTCGTAAGTAATTCAGGCTTCCGCGGTATATGGGAAAACTTCGGCAATATTGTTCAAGGCAATTTGCCGGCAATGATATCAAGTGATTAATGTGTGATGTCTGCTTGATTACATTCTCATTGAAGTAACATACACTAATTTTATGTAAGAAAAGGAGTTAGAGTGTAATTAAAATTTAGAACCCTTGAAATTGTAAATTCTACGCGGGCGCAGGTGCGGGCCACAGCTAGTTTAAAACATAATATTTACCATAATATGATTTACAACATGCATGCGTTTTTCTTGGAGTAAAAGTTGCCAATTTATTTATTAATTGTAACGCTACTTAAAAAAACAATTTTTTCCTTCATGTCAATGTAATCTTTTTTATTAATGCATTGCCTAGGTACGACCAACAAGGACGTAGTGCTGCTGAAGTGAAGGTTCAACAGATAAACACAAATGCCTATGAGGCATTTCTATAGGTAGGTACTACTCAATCATTCTTATTGTGCAGATAGATCCATACTCCATACTAATATTATAAATTCTATAGTAACTCTGTCTGTCTATTTGTCTGTCTGTTACCTTTTCACGCCTAAACGGCTAAAAGGATCTCAATGAAATTTGGCAGGGAGGTAATGATATCTCGGGGACGGACATAGGCTACTTAAAAATCGCGTGCGAAGCAGCAGGCAGCAGCTAGTAATATAAAGTATATGTTTACAAATACTCGTACAATCAACAAATTAAATGTAATGTTAATACGCACTGCCAGCAGGTTCGATAAATAACGGCAGACACCGATTGCTACCAATGAGTTATGATGTTATATTGAAAACAAGATGGCGGTGATAAGCGAATTTGTGTGTTTGTGTTTGATTGGTTTAATTTTTATCCCGGAGAAAAGCGTGTTAAGCCGCGAGGAGCAGCTAGTCTCTCTTAGTTGATGGACACAAGCTCATAAAGAAAGCAAGAAAGAAAGAAAATAATTTTATTTGGAACCATAATACATAACACGACATATTACAAGACACATTACAATAATAAAGAAGTACGAAAAAAAACACAAAATTATAGATAAAAAACAGACATCAACACCATCATAGCTTACTAATACTCTAATAATGTTATAAAGGCCAAAGTGTATGCCATTCTGAAGATGTTTGTCCGAACACAGAACCAAAACTATAGATCGGGCTGAAAATTTGCACACATAAAGAGCTGGACCTGGAATAACATACAGGTTACTTTTTATTCCGAAAAAACGCGAGCGAATCCACGGGTAGAAGCTAGTTGTTCTTAAATCCTGAAACAAAACAACACAGCATGATCCGAAGCGCATCTATCTGATTACGCCGCAAGATGGCAGCACGCTCCAAATGCACGCCACAATGCCAGTCTCCCGAATTGAGATCCAACCTTCCTCATGCTCTGATTGTCCCGCGGCGCGTTTTGATCAGTTGTTATTGTACCGTTTTTTGATATTTTATCTTTTTGAACATTTCATTTTTGATATTACGTCGCCTTTGTTGGGTGGTCGTAGTTTATTTGTGGGGGTTTGGATTAAAATTTTAGCGGGAGTACTTTCATAGACATGCGAAGAGTTGAATTGTTTCTTATTGTGAATTGGTTTATTACTTGAGTTACAAGCATACTACAATAATATTGCCATATTATTGTGGTTTATATATGTTTTATATGTATTTTAATTGATACTACATAATGCGCACCTATTCACAATAATGTAGGCTCCTGATTAACTAGCACTCGGTATCAACTTTCTGTCACCGTTTTTGCCCTATTCTGTAATTTAATTGTTACAATTCGTGAACAACAGGGCTGATTATACTTAGAGTAAGACTACTTCCTCCGGCCTGGTGGGATGACGATACGTGAAAGACTGCAGGCAGATGCTGGATGCGGCAAGCTGAATACAGGGCGCTATGGCGCTCATTGGGAGAGCCTATGTTCAGCAGTGGACTAAGATTGATGATGATGACGATGATGAAGACTACTTAAGTTTTAATTTTTGTTTACAGTAAGAGCTGAGTATAATTGTATGTTGTCGTGAATAAATAAAAATAAATAAATAAAATAGTCGCTTTTGTTTGCGGCTTCGCTCATGTGGCCCAAAACAAAACAAACCCTTCAATGCTTAGCCTTTGCTTAGGAAGAGCTGCGGTGCACCGTGCACCACAGCTCTTTCTATATGGAAATATGCGTCACTGAAAGAGTTGTATAAAGAGTTGCCAGTACTAAGGAATATTGTAGCTCAGTGAAACATATTTTTAGAATCGGAATATTTAACCTCTGAGCTCTTTATTGTTTCGTTAAATCCATTTTTAATAACTAGTTTTGATTAATCCATAGCCTATCTAGAGCTATGAAAACTTTTTGTGAACTATGGTTCGCAAGAAGTTGATGAAATATGTCTCATTTGCTAAAAGATAACACTTTCCTATATATAAACATCAAAGCATAACACGTTATCGATTTCTACAACTAACTAGCGACGCGTTTGGTAATTATCAAGTTTGCGTAAAGTTTCGACTGAGTACCAGCTATTAATCATTACTTATGAACACTGCTAATTTATAGCTTCTAGTTGATATTTGAAATCAAATGTCGGATCGAAGGTTGATTTTGCGTAGAGTTTGCTTTGGGGGTACTTTAGGTATAGAATATTATATTGAATTGAATTTGAATTAGAATGCAGCCAGCGTCTTGGAGACCCTTCCGACTGGTATTGATATCGATCAGTTAAACTACCTGTAGATTGTATGCAATAATCTGCAGTTAGCTTAATTGTTTCGATTGTAAATACTAGTTCTAATTTCTTTTTATTATTTGATTGTAATTATATTTGTAAATAAAGGCCATTACCATCCTTAAGAAGGTATGGTATTAAAATTTATATATAAATGAATAAAGAGAAAAAGTCTATAATAAAATCTAATAAAATCATCATCATATCAGCTCACACCCGTTCACTGCTGGACATAGGCTACCTACCCCTATACGACAAATAGCGGCCGCTACAATATCGTCAGTCCATCAAATGGATAGTCATAATAAAATATACAATTAAGTGCCTATTTAATTTTCAAAAGATTTATTTTTGGTAGGTCCTATTTAGGTACTATTTATGAAAAAAAATTGGATAAAAACGTAAATAAATATATATGTATGTATGATAACATGGTTTATATTATACCATCCTATAACTTACTGTTCGTTGGCCTTCGTTCAGTGCACGGTTCTTAACTACTGTTATTCAAACTTAAATCTCACAGCTAGAAGCTAAACTAAAAGCTTAAAAATACTGACCTCACTTTTAAATAAAAGCAACAACACAAAACATTTAAATCGCCGCGTTAAACGCTCGCTAATTGCTTACGTAATAGTTAAAGTTTCACCGTTTTGAGTGTGGCCCAAACGAACTCAGCAAACAGTACCCTTTTGCATTAGAACCCAAACTAATCATCAAGTTCGGAACCCTAATTTTAAACAAACTGTAGCAAGAACAACTGGGAATGTAATCAAAGTTTTAAAGATCCCAATCTTTAATCGACTGTAAATATTTTAGAAACGTTTACTAACATAAGCCTTAAACACAACCAGTTATTAAAGGATATTTACAGAAATCTAGGTTTATATATATTTATTTATACAGCAAGGACACTCTTAAGATTATATAATTTTTAGATAGCGAAAATACAGAAAACTATGAAAAAATTTGAATGATTAGATACCAATTCATAATTAGTAGATACGTGCTAATTTTAAATGAGAGCATTTCAAAAAATGAAGGTGCCTACGAAATTAAGCCCACCGCATAATAATAAAATCCCTCCAAAGATTTCCCAACAGTTAGGAACTTTCCATATCGCAGAAAGTTTTATTACCTATCTAAATTACTAAGGTTCGGGCCCAATTAGTTCAGTGTTGCGGCGAGTATTATCGGTTCAAGATACCAGCGTCTGCACTCAATCGCCAGGTCAAGGGTCAGTGCAGGCAATGCTAAGCTTCGCGGGTTGCCAGCTTAAAGCTTTAACTCGGTGCTCTACACGTGGCACTCGGCAAGCCCGGCTACGTACTGTCCGGTGACGTGGTCGAGGGGCGTGAAGTAGATGAGTTACAAGCAGCTGTTTAACTAGCCACATTTTTTTTTTAACGGAGTAATTCATTTACGAATAGACTGGTCTGGGGGGCCCAGAATTATAGCGCTGTAGTGGAATTGAACATAGCTACCGCCGTATACTAGAAGGAATCCCTGATGATGCAGTGAAAGTCCAACCTTCCAATTATATGTGTTTATTTCCGCACACACAAACACTTAGCACTAAAGAACCCACTCACACATCCTACGTATTGTCAGCCGTCCTAGTCTTATATTTCCATGGTTTTCTGGAAGCTATATCTATCTCTTTCTTTATTCGAGAACATTTTTGCTGTCCTTGTCTTTCTTTTCGATTCATTCTAGAACTTTTGACAAAATCTAGCCTTCCATGTAGGTGACATGAAAGGCTAGATTCTCGAACACTCCACAAGGTTCTAAATCCTTCTTTGGATTTCCAGAATGTTTTACGGACTTCCATAACGTCCAGAATATTCTAGGACTTTCCAAAGCTTTCTACGCGTTTCTTCACGTCTCTCGAAATCTCTAGAATGTTCGACTGACAATGCGTTGAAATAAAATCTTAAAACTAGCTTAACCGAATTAATCTACATTCAGTATTGAATAATACTACATAATACCAGAGTATTATGTAGGAAGAATAAGAATTCTTCCTCCATCAGCTGTAGGTAGTTTGATAACAAAAGAGCACTTGTTGATCCATCTTGTTACATTTCCTCTTCATTTCTTACATCAATGATAGACGCTGTCAGTGTTGTCACTCACTGGTCGCTGGCCTGATGCGCGTGATTGGTGGATCACTTGTGTACAACTTCATACCATGCCTTACGTCACACCGCTGTGTTTGAATTATTCCAGTTTCCCCCTAGACAAATCCCCCTTAAGGGAGAAAAATGGAAACTTAATTTTTAAAAGTCCAGAATTTTCCTCAACACTGCTTGCGTAACTGCCTACCGTGTTAACAAATTTATCTGTTCATATTGCTATTTTTAGAGAACCCTAGTGTCTAGGTAAACCTAACTTAGGATCTATGGCACTATTATCAAAACATTTTTATTTATTTTTATTTTATTAATTAAACAAAATCCACAGCTCTCTCAAGTAAAAGTAACTAAACCTAAAAATATAACTTACAGCCAATAACAGGATTTACATTTTATAAACTATGAAAAATTAAAGACGACAGTCACCAATATTGTCAGTGTGGCATTAAAGAAAAACATATGGTTTTGGTTGGCAGGTAGAAAATGCCTCGGCATTAAGCCCACGCTTTGTACCTTAGTGCAATAAAGTGTTACAAACATGTAATCTTTTTGACAATAAACCATATCTATCTATCTATCTATCTAGTGCCTTCTAACTTCGAGGTTTTACTCTCAGTATCCAGTTGATACAATTTATTTTATACAATTCTCATGGAGATATTAATTTGTATAAGCGTCAACAACGTAAAGTAGATGTCACGCCAAAATTTCTGAACGTATTGAGCTGAAATTTTGCATAGATGTAGTTCTAGACCTGGAATAAAATATAGGCTACTTTTTGTCCTGGAGAAACGCGCGCAGTCGTGGGCAAGAGATTTTTTTGTAAATAAAAGCACAGTACTTACACGTACACAGGAAAACCAGACACGAGACTATTTGCGATCATTAAGTACACGTTTTTGCCCCGATGCGAGAATCTGCAGCCCCTTTTTGGCTCAGACGGATCTTGCCCCACTTTGCCATAGATACCGTTAAAAGAGGCTTTACAAAGTTTAAAGTTAGCTAGACTTTAAAACTTTTTTAAATTTTTAGTAATTATCTGACGCTCTCGCTAACTTGCGGGTCTGACATTTAACATTACTATAAACCTTTGCCAAAATATTACTACCATTTTGATTTATCAACAGAAGTTAATATCCTTCAAGGAGGTTAGTAAAATAAAATAGGCAATTTTAGCTCAAATTTCTATTTCTATCCTAAAAATCACAATTTCTCGGATTTTTGTATGCAAAGCACAAAAATCCGAGAAATTGTGATTTTTAGGCTTAGAGGTACGTCGAAAAACCCTATGTGTAGAGGAACCAAAACTTGGTTCACACAAGTGCAATTTCGAAAATGGCGGCCCCCACATATCAGAAGCTAACAAACCAGCGCGGGCCGTACGCGAGTTTAGTTAATAACGGGCAATAACGGGACTCGCTTTGCATGCAGATTCGAGACCGGCCGAAGACAGAGAAGTGTGGAAGCGGTTCATCAGCGTCTCCGTCTTTCCACGACGTCACGATTTTGATGAATGAAGCATACGAGAGAGAAGATGTTTAACGGTCACTATGGCAAAGCGTAAAAGCATTAAGCGTAGAGTCAAAAATAAATGATGAGCGTAACATTTTCTACTTTTCTTTTTTTGTAAACTGCAGGCAGATGCGGCAAGCAGAAGACAAGTCGCTATGGCACTCATTAGGGGAGGCCTATGTCCAGCAGTGGACTAAGATAGGTTGATGATGTTGTAACATTTTCATAGAGCAAGTAAAACTTACGAGTTTAAGTTTTATATCCCGAAAGCACTCGCAATAACGGACAACTACTTAAAGATAATATAAGTCATGAATATAAATCATGAAGATTTTTGCTTATTTTGCGCTCATAAAGACGGTTGGATGAATGATATATACTGAGTATGTGAGTTAATGTATGGAGTGTTCGCCATAGCGGTGCGTGCAGTGAGAAACTTGAGAAAATTTGTACAAAGTTGTAATAATCATATACTTTAGCGATATTCAAATCCCGAATGAATAAGTTCCTTCTGGGAAGCGTGCTCCATGTTAAGCCACCACATTCCTAACAGAGGCTTAAAGTCACTGCTAAGTAACTAAAGTTGTGTAACGATTTTTTTTATTAATAAGTGATCTATAATATATTTAAATGAGATGGTGGTTTAATTAGTGTGTTATGAAAGGTTTAAAAATTTTGGATTTTTTTTTACTAAGTTTTGATTACAAGAATCGAATTTTATGAAAAAATTGTTCAGCAAAAGTATTTTCCGATGGGAATTGAAGTTCCGCTATATGATAATGTTTATTACTCGTCTTCTCCAAAATCGTCCTTATAAAAACAACTTAAATATTTTAATTTCATTGATTTTGAAAAACTTACATAATCATAGAATAACGTTGGTGCAGGTATGCACCGCCAGAATACCTCTAAGATCAACTTTACAGATTATTGTAGTAAAATACGGACCAGCACGCTAGCATACATACCTACGCTAGCATACATACGCTAACATACATACGCTAGCATACACACGCTAGCATTCATACCATTATACGGACCTTAAAAACTAAAATTAACTAGTTAGATTGTTATTCGTTTAATAAAGGGAATACAGATTTAATTTTCTAAATTGAACAAGCTATTAACAAATAAAATAACAACTGACGACCGATGTAGCGCACCTTCGTGCGTAATTTGTTCGTATGTAATTTTTTCCATTGGTTCGATTCTCGCTCTGCGACATATGTTTGTACGATGTGCAAATATTTGTTCCGGGTGTTCTGGGTATTTTCTATGTATATTAAAAATTATCTAGGTATCTATGTAATGTATTGTACAATAGAGACAGTTGAGCTGCCTGCAGACTGTTGCTAACAATCTAAAGGTAGCATATCAAACGAATGGGTACCTACCGATGTTCGATGCGTCCCCAAGACGCAGGCTGTATTGCCCCGCTGTATGGCAATGCTGATGCGCTGCGTCTGATACCTACCAGCTCTCCGGTCTTTGATATATATTGGTCTTGATCAATATATTTTTTATATCAGCTCATAATTTCATCTCTATAGTATTATTTCATGGACACAAAGAGGTACCTCTTTGTGTCCATGATTTATCGTTCAGAGTCAGCCTTTATTGCTTCTAATTACATGTCAACGCGAAATCACAACGTAAGCATTTTGTTTACAAAATTGTTGCATGAATAGCGAGTACGTGAGGGTACTTGGCGGTTTTGTACAATGATTAATTTTCTAAATATATGTACAACACAAGAGTTTTCCGGGGTTATCAGGCGAGCAACTATGTGGGGAGTTGAAATTATGTGGTAAGTGCTCATTTTGTATTGGTATGCTTGAACTACCGTACCGTTGGATTGATTGGACGGATTTTAAAATAAGTTTAAACTAAGTAAAAAACAGAGCTTACACATTTGCTCCCTTTGGGGACCCAACCCACGTACCTAGCGTGAAGTGACGAGGCTCTCCGGGTTTTTAAAAAGTTATCTGAGCGTCTGGTCGAAGCGACGCGTGACCTGAGAGCTGGTGGGTATCTGGCGCAGCGCATCAGCATTGCCATACAGCGGGGCAATGCAGCCAGCGTCTTGGGGACGCTTGCGACTGGTATTGATATGGATCAGTTGAGCTAGCTGTAGATTGTTTGCAACAGTCTGCAGTTAGCTTGATTGTTTCAATTATTGTAAATAGTAGTTCTAATTTGTTTTTATTATTTGATTGTAATTTTCTTTGTTAATAAAAGCCATTGCCATTAAAAAAAATAGTAAGAAACATACAGCTTTATTGAGAACTTCCTCCTTTGTGTTAAGAGTGATTCATAAAATTTCTGCTGCCTCATTTTTTTTTGTTTTTATTCTATTGACTATTTAGTATCTATTACGTAAAAATAGAATAAAAAAGAAGTTAAGTATCTATTTAGTAAAAATCACCCTGATTTCAGGAGGTGTTGTTATGAAATACAGGGAACAAGTACCAAAAGGCATAGTTCAGTGACGTGTTCACTACCTCCTGTATCAATTTGGAAAATATTCCTCATTTCCTTTTCCCAAATTCCGATGAGATTAGGAAACGACACAGGTGCTTTTCTATTCAGAACTTTTGCAGTAGACTGTGCAAAAGTGATTTTGCACAGTCTACTGAAAAAGTTCACCCGTATGTGAAATGTGTGAAAAGTGGCTTTCACACATTTCGCATACGAGTATTTGCATTTACACAGGATGTTCCATTTATGCCGGGCGTTTATAGCTACATTTGTTCGCGGTGATTCAATTTAGTTGTTGAAATTACGTCATCAATTCAGCCAGTAATTTGTTATCGATGTGGATGTCATTTGTATAAATTGCGATATTAATTTATAGACAACTGAATGTATTTAATTAAATGTTTAAAAGCTTTTCGGCATGATTTAGTTCGTTGAGGATGTCATAAACAACCTTTTCTTTGTGTCACTAGGAAAGTTCTCTTAAAACTTTTTAACAAAAAACCATACCTTAATATAAATTCGAAAGTAACTCTATCTGTCTGTTATCTTTTTACACTAAACTACTGATCAGATCTCAGTGAAATTTGGCAGGGAGGTAGATGGAATCCCTGGGACGGACATAAGCTTCTTTGCAGTACTTAGCGCGGGCAGCAGCTAAAACTTTATAATCCCAACTAAAAATCACTTCAACGATTAATCTCAACAGACCGCTTAGCTATAAAAATCGTTTATCCACTAAACCTTCCCTTCATTTACATTTTAAGTTCCGTTCATAAAATTAGTATCCTTTCTTCCGAACAATAAAAACGAACTAAAAAACTTCACTTTATAGGATTGAGGTGATCAACAGATGTATAGGCTGTTTGTTTGGCTACTGTTTAATTGTGTAAAAAAAAAAACTGTGTGTCACATATTTAAACCAATGATTTATTTAAGCCACCTTCTGCTCAGCTGTCAGATAAAAAATAGCTTCTTCGCCTTTCAATTATATTGTTTATTATTGTTGTTTATAAAAATCTGTTATTTAAGTGCCCTGCCATTTGCTACTCGAGTTTCGCAATTCTGTATGTTATGTCTATTACCTTAGTTCTTCAACGGGTTTCCTGTTTTCTGATTCGGTCTTCCGAAGAGACATCGAGCATAGCTCTCTCCTTTGCTCTCTGTGTAACGTTGTGCCTTATCAAGAGGCCCATTGTAAGGCACTACGTATCTTTGCCATAATTCTGTCGCAGATGAACTAATTTCTAGAATTAAATTCGTTCAGTAATTAAACTTTCAGAGATTAAAACCCTTTACATCATTAACTCCCTTGTCAACCGATTTCGGATTGCAAAAACTACCGTCAAAAATCTATCCATCAATATCCAGTGAAAGCAAACAAAAGGAATGCTCATAATTCGTACACAGAGTGTGTGCGTCTGGTTTCACGACGTTTCGAGTGAGTCATAAACTGCTAACCGCTCATAAACGGCGAGATTGGACAAAACAAAACGTGCTCACCGAGACAAATCATT
Organism: Eupithecia inturbata; assembly: GCA_963662085.1. Classification (NCBI taxonomy): domain Eukaryota; kingdom Metazoa; phylum Arthropoda; class Insecta; order Lepidoptera; family Geometridae; genus Eupithecia; species Eupithecia inturbata. The sequence goes on along the minus strand of OY759181.1, from coordinate 1,268,326 downwards.
GGGCGCGGTTTTATTAAGTTAAGTGGAGCCATTTTATTTTTATTCTACTGGTAGTTTTTATTAGCAGTAAAACAATGGGAGAGCCATGGTTGTTGGTAACTTTCGAAGTATGAAATGTTGTCTAAGCATTTTTTAGACAACAGTTCTTACTCGGGTTTAAAAATTGACCTTAATATCCGATTCTCTGAAACCCGTATTATAAAACCATGCTCAGACATCGATAAACGCTTTTGCCATAGAAAGTTTTGCCTGAGCAAGTTTTTAGGACACGGGCCTTAGGCTTCCTGACTATCAGGATTCACACAGTTGAGGGACTTCATTTGCCCAGAAACTAGATAAATACGTTAGGATGAGAAAATTACGAGATTCCTTTATTATTAACTTGTCCACTCGCTCCGCTAGCATCCCCGCTGGCACTCAAGCGGTACCCTTGCCCGGGGCGGAGCGGAGATGACAGGTGCATTATGCATGCCACTGCATTTAGAGCCCGGGAACTGGGTAAAACCACTCATGGTGAAAATATTTTTTCAAACGCGCGGACAATGTGATCCGATTTAAATAGATCGAGCTGTGAGGTTCAACAGTTTATGATTTTTTTCATGCTAAATCCTAATTTTAATGGTGATCTAGACAAAACAAGGTTTTTTCTGTCAATTTATACAACTACGCCTTGTTTCTAGATTACAGCCCGTATTCCAGTTGGAAGCATTGAAGAGAGCCTAGAAGATACTGTAAAAATTCACATTTACTGCAATTTCCACATTAATAATAACTAATTTCACAAGATTAGACAGAACTAGTAAGCCAATAAAATAAAAAATTGCCACCCACTTGTGTGATATACACAAGTGGGTTCTTATTTATTTATTTTCTGCTTTTTTGTATAAATATAAACTAAGTCCCATTTCATGGTAGCAGAATTTTTAAAATTGTTAATTATATTAATAAAATAAAAAACGTTGCAGCCATACGTCTAACGTTTCAAAACTTGATTCTAATATACAGAAGGTATATTAGAATCAAGAATGCTTTTTGTAGCACATACGTGCTACAAAAAGCATACATTTTGTATACCATATATATATATATATATATATAAATATGTATACATATACTATACCCTGCCGCGGTCACTATCCCTACAATAACCTTACAGTTTGATCAAGGGACGTAGGACAGATCATAGGACGTAGTTTAGTGGTGACATCGCTCTCACTCGCGGCTCGCCCGCCGCAGCGCACAGATGACGCGTGCATTATGCATGCGCTGCATTTAGTGATAGCGGAATGAGCAGGGCTGCACTGAACCATCGCTGGAGTAATATTATCGTTTACGTTATTAGTTTTAAGGAAAATCTGTTCAAAGCTGAAACGATCAAGCTACGTTTTCGGTGGTCAGCGAAACGGTTTTACCAGTTTCGAATGGAAATCTTGTGTAAAACTTTTCAATGCAATCTGTAGATTTTTGACAGTTATCAATAAATAATCTACCGATTGCGTTTTCGATTTTAGGTTGATCAGTAACGTGTGTGTCTTAGAATAATTTCGTGTAAATTTTGTAGATTTTTTTGTTTACTGTAATGTCAAATGTAATAGTGTGGTAGGAGCAAGGCATCCTCGAGGCAGACCACCTGCCAAAAGGGCGGACGATATCGTCAAAGAAACCGAAAGACAGCAGATGAACAGTTTCACTCGCTCACATTTGTTTCACTCGTTAAAGTGTGGCTTGATAGTTTGTTGTTCAAAATGGAGGCTTGTAAATTTTTGTTATTTTAGTAATTCAAAGGCAGTATTAACGAAAAATATAAGGATGAAAGATATTTAGTAACAATTCTGCGAAAAAACCTTCTCCAATAAGATCTAACAAAAAGTAGTCCGTGTAGATGACCAAACCAACCACAAAATGAAAGAACATCTATAAAATCATGTCGTCAGGTAACGCCCGAATCTATTATATAGTATTAACATAATCTGTGTACATTTTATTGCTGAACAGATGTATCAGCCAGAGTGTGACAGAACATGAAGCAGGCACTGAGCCACGCATGAAACCCGATATCCTTGTGTATGCTTCGCCTATAAGGCTAATGTATGTATTTCAACGAGAACTTATATCATGTGTTACGTTTTATGGTGTAACTAAAAACGTTTTGACACAACAACAGATCTTATTGAATATAATGAAAAAGGTTTCTTACTGGTTGTACTCAAAGCTTGTTTGTAGACAACGACGACCTCTTTGGCGCGGCGGGCGAAGGTCCGCTTGTGACGTAGGAGGTTGCGGTTTCGATACCGCGACAAATATTTGAACGATCTGCAGATATTTGTGGGTGATCTGGATGTTTTCTATGTTTGATAAAAAAATATCTTTGCTGTGTATTATTGTCCTGCTTAGCTTGCGGTAGATAATGATGTGTTAATTATCCATCATTATTTTTTTATTATATTTATTTGAGTCCGTTTTATGCAAAGAAGGAACTTTGAGAAATTGGTTGTTTCCAAAATGGACGAAGGGGTAGGTGAAATAGTTATTTTGAAAAGTTGTCCATTGAAATTACTCGCTGACCATCGTCTAATGTACACTATAATAGCGTTATAACTATAACCGATAAAATTTGAACTCCATGTACCCCATGGATTATTTTGGATATAACTAAAAAGGTTATATCTTATTTTGTATTTTTGCTTTATTAAATCGACACCCGATTCAAAAATAGATAAGTAAATATACCTACCTATTTAATTATGTCAAATAATCAAAATGAAAGAATAGAATATGAATATTAGAATATTTTATTTTATTTGCAACTCAAATAAACAAAAACAAAATACGATTAAAAAATAAAATAAAAACAAAGCTTAGGTACTAGTTTTTGCATTGAGTCACAAAGCGGTCTCTGTCTCAGCATGAGCTAGCTGTAAAAACATTACAACCAACGCTGGTCTTCCGACAGAGCCGTGAAAAATTTTCGCGTTTATTTTTTTTTATCTAATGTGCTAACTACACGTGCACCGTTTCACGGTTTGAACACGGATGTCTTGTAATGAAAATTAACGCTAGGTGGCTTTAATTTCAACAACCCTGCAGCTTCACCTCAAAATCTTAGTAAATCTTTCTCCAAAATATAATTGAACACCTCATTAAGCCCAAATAAACCAGAGCACTTCAACTTTAAATGGGCCGAGTCGAGGCAGATCGTAAGTTGCCTGAACTTGGGCGTTTTTAACTTGTCACTCACAGTCACGGGCGTCGCTCGTTGAGGGCGGGTCGTGGTGAATATGGGAAGGGATTGTCAATGGGTGTTGGTTGAAATGCAGAAGTAGAGATGTAGGTAAATATACTACATTATTTTGAAATGGCTACGTTCAGGCAACGGTATATGTGAGCAGCAGGTACGAGACAATTTTTTTTTTGTAGTTTTCATTAAAAATCACGCATTAAAAAAACTCAGTAGAAGATGTTTTTGACAGTTTTCATTTGAATCTTTGCTTTTCATGCAAAAATCTGCTCTGCTACCAGTGGCTCCACCGTTGAGAGTGTGACCGAAGGTAAACTAACACAAAACAACAAAGAACCTCCGACCTAAATAAAGTCGCGGAAAAATTGCAAAGTCCCAACTTTCAGAGTCAACATGGAAATTACCAGACTCCGTAATAAAAGCTTTAGTAGAAATTCTGAAATTATATTAACTTTTTAACTCTTTGGTGTAATATTCGTAGAAATATCGGATAATACTTGTTAAATTATGATATTCTACTTTCTGACCGCAGCTTCGCACGCATTGTTTCTATGGAAACGTTCCAAGGTTATTTCTATCTAGTCAATTTTATTCGAGATCTAAACACAGACCTGTCTCTGCAAATCTACTGTCTATACAAAATCTCAGCCTGATCCGTTCAGCAGTTTTGGCGAAAAGAGGTAACAACATTCATCCAAATATCCATACTTTCGCGTTTATAATATTAGTCTAATGTGATGAAACAGGTACTCGTATAAAACGCTTACTAATTGATACGAAATCATCACCACACAATACAAAAGCTTTCAACATTGCACGAGTATTTGCATTAATATTTATGAATACCGAAACAACCCGATGATTGATATCTCACTTGTAATTTTGATCACCTATCATCATTTGTGAATGGCGTCATATATAAATGATGACGCCATTAAATTATTAGTTGCGACAATTCAACTACCACATTAATAAACTTGCAAGCATTATAGTCCTTAATACGGCGCAGTAAGGCTTTATATATCTAGCTAGATTCAATTAATTTGCACATAACCTTACTCGAAATTAATTACAGAAGCATTTACCGAGCGGTAAAACAATTGATAGCTCGTAGCGCTACGAAGTGCTACGGCGTAACGGTGCGTAGCAGCTCGTAGCACTCGCGTAGCAACTAAATCAGTTTCGTTCGGTATTATTGATTTCGTGAGCGCACCCAAGGGTTAAGTTACACTGAAAGCGAACCGAGAGATAAATAAATACATCAAGTATATTAAATCAGACTACAAATACCTAAATAGTTACACCTTTTTTAAGTTTTACGGGACAAAAACGAAATCCCATGGGAGTGTACCTTTTGCGAGACTACCTCGAGAGTACATAACTTTTCAAACAAAAAGTAATTTTTGAGAAACCATCAATCTGCATAAAACTGCATTCATTCGAACCTATGTCTGATTGTTTGTATTTTTTAATTAGAGGTATAGTCTTATTAATCAAATTTTCGTCCATTTTTGAAGTCGTTTAAAAATACTATAATGTGATTTATTACTCAAAAAAAATTGTGTTTAAATTGTATTAGGTGTGGAGATAAGAATCAATAAGCTATACAAATTTTCAAACTTTTCAATTCGCTTTCAGTGTGCCCCGACCTACGCCCTGACCATAAGCTATTGAGATGCTAATTCAGCCGCGTGTTGGTAAAACGACTTTATATCGGCGTCGTAACGTCTGTATCTGCTTGTAGTCGTGTAATGAGTCAGTGAAAGGTTGCTGAATAAATTGTTATGTATTTACCGCGTGACACGACAGCCACTCATTACAATTTATGATGAGTCGTGAGTCGATATGTACGTGGGGTATGAGTCGTTATGTAAGCTTGTACAGTCCGCGCGCAATCAGAATGAGTAGGAACCTGGTCAATTATTGGTGGTGGCCTAAATTTAGCAGTATTATTTTTTAACCGATTTTAATAACAGGAGAAGATTCTATGTTCTTTTCTTCTAAAAATAATTTCATAGGAGTTGGAAAAATTACCAATAAATTAATTAAAACAAATTGTCAAACATATCCTTTGTAAAAAGGCTTACTACAAAATATCAGATTATCTAGAGGACGAAAAAGCTTGGGACAAATTTTACTCCAACTCGAAAACTAACAACCTAACAAGGTAAAGGTTACTTTTTCGCTTCTTTAGTTTATATTAAACAGATTGAAGTTAACAAAAAATCAAAGTGAAATGAAAGTGAGTGATTATTTCCTAGTTTTACTTAAGTACTTTGAATTTTGTGACGTGTCCAAGAGTCGTGTAAATCAAAAAGAAAAAAAACGCCCTTTGAATTTGAATTGATCCGCTTTTTTTTATTTATGTTCGTTTGCCAATTTCTCCGTCCGTCATTGACGACCGATGGTTGATGATCCGCTATTATATATACATGATTCCAAAATGGTCCTATAAAAACTTTATACCTGGGGGACTAGTATTTGTTTAGCACAACTGAAAAAAACAACACAATTTTTTTTTAATAATTTCAGAACAATTAAATAATGTTAAATTACAGAGATGATCAGGGACGATTATCATACATAAATCGATAATTTAAGTAGGTTCATTTCTTGATGGATATGCCTTGATTAGTATTCCACAGTGAGTTATAACAGTAGTTACTGAAGCAACGTATTTCGAATTCTCAATACTAAACAATCAATAGTTATGATCGAACTCGATTCTGTCTCGATTCTCCCGATTCGATTATTCTCCGAGCCACGTTTGGAATGCATGAATATTTGACTGTACAATTGCTTACAATATTTATACACTTTATAATCATGTCGCTTTCAAAGCCAGACTATTACTGTTGTTAGACTTGATAATTTTAAGTCTGATAATATGAGTTTCTTTGTGTGACATAGTGTGAGTGAGCGAGATGGGCGTAATTTTTGAATGTATGAAAAATACGGTGTGTTTTTGGCTGTAGAAGGTTACACAGGATTTATTTATTGGACAGATTTCGTCAAATATCCATAGCACCTCAAATCAGCCTAATGAGTTCAAAGTTACGTGTATTTCACCATCGCATTTAAATTTTGTGGGAATAGCCCGTAAGTTATCAAGCAAATTTAAGAAAATGTAGATTTGAGAAAGACTGCAGGCAGATGCTGGGTGCGGCAAGCTGCTATCGCGCTCATTAGGACTCCGCCAGTGTCCATTTGTGAATAGTTATAGGCTCATGATGATTATGATGATGTATATTTAAGAACGTAGAAAGGAAATCAAACCAAATCATGAAGATACTGCACGAGAAGAGTCAAGTACTAAATAACTTTCCAGAACATTAAATGCAATTGCTCAACTGAATACCAACCCACCTATTGTCATCATGATGTTGAAACTTGTCGTACTAAAAGCTACAATAGAACTGTCAACCATTAGATCAACCCTGCTAAAAAATCTTAGAGAAGTAGGTACAGTGAACGCCAAAAAGATAAAGAAGCTATCCGTTCTCAACAATATCAAAATTTTATTAAAATAAAAGGTAATAAACAAAACTGAAAAGCAAGTTAATGTTGATAAGGTGATTTTGTTTTTATACCACTAGCAAATTTGCCGCTTTCATAAATGACTGAAATTGTTCAGCGCCTTCTGGCATCAAGAATGTTCAGTGGCTTTAAGGTTTAGCAGTTTCTGTTGCTTTAGATGCCGAGCCGGTCTCGGCAAAAGAATCGACCCTTCCAACTCAGACCGTGGGTACCGTAAGAGCCAACTAAAAAAACCTACCACGGTAAGGTCAGCAGCTCCTACTGTATTTTTAAACACCTCCACTGCCATTAGCAATCCGCCTAGGCTGTGGCAAATCGGAGAGGTCCGTGTACGTCATGGGTCCCTCTGTATATATCAAGGAGGTTGCATTGCATCCCTTTGGACCCAATCCAGGGGATGCAATGCAACCTCCACAATGACGGCCTTCAAATCGAGCGTAGTCTCAATTTGAAGACCATCGTGGAGGTTGCAATGTGTGTGGCTCCTCGAAAACTCGTTCTACTCTATAAGATAGTTTTATGAACTGCCAATTCGTAAATAATAATAATGCTTTGATTTAAATGAATAATTGTGTATCTATAATTCATATTTTTGTGATGTGAGGCGTTTTCTAAATAAACGCCAAGTGCGAGTCGACTCACACACGAAGAGTTCCGTACCGTATAAATAAGGCAACTTTTTCAAAGAACATAAAATTCTTACTTGTTCGGAGACCTCTTTGAATTTTCAACTTTATTATATTTTAGTATTTGTTGTTGAACTGTTACTTATTTACAGAAAGTATCGAAACACAAAAATATATAAATACAATTTATTTATTTAGCCAATTTACAAGTCAATAAATTTTTGCACAAAGGGTATACAAGTTCTTAAATAATTCGAATTACACATACCTATAGAGTATACAACACTGAATTTGTAAATTAATAAACATTAATAAATTATAAAAAAGTCAAACAAGGTACAACATAAAAATAACAATAATTAATTACCATTAGTCTTCTTTTTCTCAAGTAGTTTGCCTATAGAACATAAATTCTGCTCGATAAGCCAACGTTTCAGACGGAACTTGAAGCTATATATATTGATATCAGCTGTGACAGAGTCTTGCAGCTTGTTGTACACTGCCGGACCAATAACGTGAGTCAACCTTGAGGACTTCGTGAGGGAGCGGGCGAAGAGTTTCATGTCCTATTGTGGTTCAAGAGATACAGCCTTGACTAATGAAGAGCATAAATAACCAAAAAAATAACAGGTTTTTTTGTATAAAGTATTTTATTTTTATTATTTGTTAATAAAGCGGCAAGAGAAATACACATTCTCTGAAAATTTCAAATGTCTACTTTGTACGGTTCATGCGATAGATCCCTGTGACAGACGGACGGACGGACAGCGGAGGCTTAGTAATAGGGTTCCGTTTTCACCCTACAGGTACGGAACCCTAAAAAAATACCCAGATTTACCTTAAAACTCAATAGAGGACAAGGATCTTTGGTGGAATAATGGAGGTGTTCATTGGTGTCATGTCAAACTATGCAAATTCTATGCAAGGTCTATGCCATTTTATTTGACAGCACCTAACTCAAAGCGCCATCTTTTCAGTCTGGTTGAACTATTCAACTAACTAACTATTGGTATAATAATTTTAAGTAAAATAGATAAGCCTACGTTTGGTTTATTTGAGCACTGGGTTAGTGCTTACCAAACGTAGGCTTTAAGGCACTGCTTACTAAATTATGAATCGTAACATATTTATAATGAATAAATTATCTATGTATCTATTTATTGATACTAAGAAATCTTGAGGATTTGTTCTTCGCTTCTCGGCGGTGACTGTACGTCACGCTACAGTGCAGGCAGTAACGGGTTGTGCTCGCATGCTTGGTTCGGTGATGCCTCCCGCCCCTTGGTTTGCACGCTTCGATGCCGTACACTGAGCTCTGCACTGTACTGACATAGAGTTATGTAGTTAGTATACATACTTTGAATTAAGCATACCTAATTAAGCATCCTTTATAGTGGACTATAGTAAATTTACATTATCTAAGTATGCCCAGTGCTCATACGGCGAATAAATGAGTATGTGCAACGTGTTATGGTAAGATTTCAGTGAGTTGACGGAGCGTGAACGATTTTTAACGGAGTTCAATGAAAAGTATTACCTACGCGTGCGATAATCTTTCGATCTTCGAGTTATTTTATTTTTCTAGATGCATTATTTTTAGAATTTCGGTAGTAGTTACTGATTCCTAGTTGTCCGTAAATGATTTTTTTTTTGTTGGTTATATTATAACCCATTATTAGTCGTAAACAAGCATACATTGAAACTTCATCTTCAATAAAATAGAGTAGGTCCCATCACATCCCATTCTATCTTCTAGTTTAGTAAACAAATTAAACAGACTTTTACCATAATAAAATCCCAAAAATGTTTCGACTTCGACGGGACTTGAACCCGCATCTTTCACTCAGTACGGGAACGTGCTAACCAACTACACTACGAGGTCAAGGGACGTAGGAGTCGAAAAACTTTGGGACTTCCTTTGGACTCTAGCGCCGTTAGCTCTACCTACAGGGAAACATTCAAGTTTATCCAATCGTGTTCAAAGACTGAAGTTACTTTTACTTCGTTTGACGAGAGATGTCGCGTTGCTCATTTCTATGGTTTTTATTATTACAGTGGGAATTTTCAGGATATTATTTGATTTCTTATAAATTTACCCAAGTGTGAGGCTTACGCACTTCAATAATAAAAATCTTAGACTTTTACTAGATATATTAAAGTACCCTCTTACACAATAATAAATGATGGCCTCGTGTCGTCCATACTATTTGGTCGGTACTTGTCAAAGTGAGTATATATGTAAGTCATATTAGATCTAGATTTTAGAAGGTAAAAATTATATCCAGAAAGAAACGTCTACTTATATATTTCTAATTATCCCCAGCCATAAATCAGAAACTCCCAAAGGCCTCCAAAGTCATATCAAGTAGATGGTTCCCTGCAGATTGCTTTCAGAGGCGATTCCGTTCCACGTTTATACTATGATGTAGATGTATAAATGTAGATTCGATTTCAAGGTTCACTTCATACGGACTTCATTTTGATGGGATCTCGAAACTTTGTTATTGCTTTATTATGAGCGAAGAAAATAAGGAGAAATTGGTATCTAAAAGTTTCAGAGAATAAAATATATACGTTCTTTATTATCTTCGATTTGTTAATTTAGTTGCGTGAATACTATTTAAGTTTATAGAGGTTTATGGAATTATGAAAGATTTATGTTAATTTCCTTTTAATCAGATTTATAACTAACAAAAAGAAAACAACTATTAAATAATAGAAACAAATAATAGCTAATATTATTTACAATGGAAGCAGTTAAGCTAATTGCAGACTGTTGCAAACTTGTAAACAATCTATTAATACCTACCAATTGGAAGCGTCCCCAAAACGCTTGAATTGCCCCGCTGTATGGCAATCTAAACCTAGCTAAATAAATACCTACTGTTTTACTTTCTCCGTGGTTTTACGTATTTGAACTCTTTGTAATTATTCCTATTTTTGTAGGTTTACTTAGAATAATGGAGGGATGGAAAATCACACGAGTTTTCCGCCTCGTAAAACCAACCGCAACAAAATACGTTTCAGCTAAATTCCACAAATTACTTTTCACCTGACCTAATCCACCAGTTCATCGGTTTCACCGAAACAAACTGAACATTTAAACCGACTGTATCGGGTTTAACTCGGCCAAAACTAGTGCAAGCCAGTTTCAAATCAAAACTGCTTTAACAGGCGCGCTTTGATGTGGCGACACAAAACTTCGGTCTCGCTTGTAATGAGTGAATTATTATTCGAACTATTCGGTTTGTATTTGCGCCAAAATTTGTATTTAATTAGGTTGAGTTTGAATGGAGTCTCAGGAAATTTGTAGTAAGCTTTTAAAAAGTTTATTGATCAATGGGTGTAATTAAATAATGTTGTAAGGCAAATGGAATTTGAAAGGTTAATGGGGTCATCTACCTACATGCATTGTCATTGAAAATTGAGGCTGTTATAGGGACGTATTACAAATAAAATAAACGTTAAAGTTCATTTAATAAGATAAATTTAACATAATATTTAATTTTACAGGCTTATAATTATTTTCAGTCTTCGTTTTCCATTATATCTCTACGTAAAAGTAAAACAATACAAAACTCAAAGAACCTGCAAGGCTAGTCGCGACCCAGACCTTTAAATATTAAAGATAGCTCAATGCAGCCCGTTCCCCACGTTCAAACACTACAACATACATTACATACTCACATGCATACCCGCATACATCCACGTAGCATCCTATGGCACTCCCGCGAACGCAAACTTTTGTACCCTCAAAGGTTATTTATAGTACGCATGGAATCGCTTTTGATTTTTATGTGCATGAAAAAGAACGTAATAAGTTTCCCTTTGAAGAGCGCAGATTCGAATAGTTTCCAATTATGATTTTGTTTGGTTTTCTGTGCCGAGTGAATAGATAAGTTTTTTAAAAACCTTGTTCATACTTCAATTCGAATATATAGCAATAAAAGTTAGCCAGAAATTAAAAAACCTATCTCCATCGACTTTAATTGATATCTACAAGATATAATGAAAACAAATTACGATAATAAAAATAAATAAAATACTTTCTTAGAACAATATAGAACTTTACAACCAGCTTAAAAAACATAACTGTAAATAACTGACTGACTCTTTTGATGAAATATTTTCGTAGAAAAATCCTTATTTGTTGATTTGTGTTTTTTTTTTTTCAGTTTAATAAGGGTGTTTACAAAAATCACAAAAGCTACTACAACCTGCCAACTACAACCTGCAGGGCTCCCACGAGAAGCGTGTTTTGTCTCGATAACTCGAGAAAAGTGGTGGCATCTCGATTTATCGACCGATGCTAGCATGCAGCACCAATTATAGTCGTCACGTCGCATCACGTGAACGGTTTCAGTGAATGTATATAATTGTGGTGCGCATGTTAGAGTAAATGAGAAAACAACTGACGACGACAGACATAGTCGTCACGCGCACACCGTCTTTCGTGGCGCGCATTTTAGCCCTGCTGGGTCTCTTCAAGACAAGAGTAAACTTCTTCTAGACCTTCGTGATAGGATACATCATCGGTCAATTACAACCTATCAGGTTAGATTGTAGTGAATTAAGGTCTAATCACAATAAAAAAAAGAAAAAGCTTGCTAATGGTCGGAATAGCTTGCTACGGCCTCGGTCGGCGTCGCAACTTCATCTTTCTGAGTATAACAAGTCACTATCTCAAACAGAAAAGCTGAGATTTTCAAAGAATTTATAGCAAAAAAGCATCTTTCCGACAATTTATGAAGCAACTTAACTCCTCACCACTCTTCCCTCTTACCTGTTACAATAAAAAGCCGGTTAAAAAATTCATAACAAGTCCCGCTATGGCCCGGTTTATGGCCCGCTTCCCGGTGCGGCCCGTGACAAATAGCGGCCCACGTCCGGCGAATGTTTTTACAACTCGCTGGCGATGTCCGTATTATGGATGAAATTTTTAATGTAAAATGGCCTGTACGTATGGGGTTGACGCGGTGTAATGGTTAATAGGTAAATAGTGTTAGCGCGAGAGCTGGTACTCCAGCCTTTGCGCGCAGGTACTTCACCATAGATTGATTCCATCCTCCCGTCTTCCAATACAGAGCGTAGGAATATTATGAATATGTGGCGTAGGCAAGCAATCCATACAAAAAATGTGTTGTATAGTTTAGCACTGTTTGATGTTCTTTTGTTTGGCGACGGTTCTCTGTTTGTAAGACGCGCTCTGTACCTACCATTCTTCCTCAGACCCTCGTGCAGTATGCCAGCAGCTGGCATACCGCAGCTGCTGCGAGAGGGGTGCGCCTGGCTGCTTATAAAAAACAAAATCTACGAATTTAACCGCGCGATTGTTTTTCGTAATGTGGTATAGACCATGGCGGCCACTGGGCCTGTCTTGCAAAATCTTTTGCGTATAGGAAGGCGACTAGCTCTCGTGCGAGGATTAAATACGAGGTTACAGTGCTGACAGGCGGTAGCCGGGATCCACGATCCCACTGTTACACACATCATTTGCATCTGCAGTGTGCGGGTGTTGCGGAGAGCGGCAAACTCTGGGTTTTTCCAGTCCGGCAGCATGTCGCGAAAAAACAAGAAAATGACGCATGGCATAGCCAATTTAGGCGTTGTGTGTACATTCTGTTGGGCCGCATTGCTACAAATTTTTGCGTGTTGACTCGAACATCTAACTATTTTTTAAAACGAATAAGACAAGATTCTTTTAATAAGGTTATACTTACGTCGCGTGGGAAATTATAAAATGGGTTCATAGTATTTTCTAGGTCCTACAAGTAATTTATTAACAAGATAAGAAGTTTTGCGCACATTTTAAGCCATTTGACATTATGTTTTTTAGTATTAAATCTTTTACATGTCATGTTGGTTCATAGTTATATATATATCTAATTCACTTGTAGAAAGTAGATATAAAAGTAAAGGATTTTTGTACGTAGAGTCATCCACATTAAATGAATACTTTTCAATCTTGGAGGCAAGTAGAACACTAAAATTATTTGTGCTGATGGGGAAAGTTATATAAGCAGTAAACACGATAGAAAGACTGAAAACGGAAATGTATCTAATGAGTGAGTTTGATGATAAATTGAGGGTTTTAAGCGAGAATGAATAACTAAGAGTATATTGTTATATTCATTAATCACTCACCAACTGGGCTTTCTTCATTCCAGAATGAGTCGTCCAAAGTATAGTCGGCTTCTGCGACAATAGAAAAATATATTGTCAGTCTATGTTGTGAACGAACTATATAACTATCTTGAGGTCACAATGGGCTTTTATTGTGTTTTATCATTCAATAATTTCAATAATTTAAAGCAAACCATAAAATCCATACTAATTTTATAAATTCGAAAGTAATTCTGTTTCTATGTCTATCTGTTACCTATTCACCACATAACGACTCAACGGATCTTAGTGAAATTTGGCAGGGAGATAGATAATACCATGGAGAAGGACATGTGCTACTTTTTGTTCCGGAAAAAAAGCATGCGAAGCCGCGGGCAGTCAGTTATAAAATGGACTGCACGAAAACGCCCAGTTAAAAAAGAAACGAGGGTAGGTGCCTTATACTTTGCGTTTAGCGGCTGCCCGCCCTTCGCATCTGAGGGCGGATGAAAAGAACTAAAGTAGGTAGGGGTGCAGGGTCCTTAATCTTTAATATTCCAAATAAATTAAAATCGTAAACGTGTTTTAAAATCTATGAAAATAATTAAGACATTTTTAATTTAGAACACTGCTATATTTAATTAAAGAAGTTTGAGAATAAAAAACGTGATATACTTAATATGTTTGAGTTTTTATTAAGCTAATTTCCAAAGAAATGAAGAAAGTTTAACATTTAGTTTATTCCAAATGCCCTTCCCTCCTACCCCTGTAGAGAGTAGTGCCTCTTTCCCGTCTCATTTTACCTAAACCATTGAAATCAATTCAACCAGGAGCGAATTAATCAAAATCCCCCTCAAAAAAGGGAGGCATGCAAAAAACAATAATTACCGGTAGTGACATTGCCACAATAAATAACACAATGGGGCTGTTCGCGATGGAATGACGGGTTTTTTTAGCCATTCATCGTAGGGTACCGTCAGCAACACAATTAGCTCACGAAAATAAATAAATAAATAATGCTGGACAAATCAAAAAGTATCGTCTAGCCCTGAACTAAGCAGATCTTGTGTTATGGGTACTAGATAACTGATATAATAGAATACATTACATAATATACATAGATATAGGTTTTACTATGTATAGGAAACACCCGGAATACCCGGAATTAATATCTGCAGGTCGTTTAAACATTTCTCCCGAGGCGGGAATCGAACCCGCAACCTCCTGCATCGCAGGCAGACCATAGCCCGCTGCGCCACAGACTTCGTCGAAACAGAATTGCCACCAACGACAGCGATTTGTCTAGGGTAGGATATACATAAACGACACCGGATGCGTAATTTATTCAATATTTTTTTACTCTAGCTTCGACAAAACGTTGTCTATGGTGATTGTTTATGTTACTTACTGCTACATAACGGCTTTTCTATTTGTAGGTGACTGACCAGCTGGTCCATCAATTGCATTGAGTGAGGGCTTCGCTCATAGGTACAAGTTTCTGCAATAGCCTACGCTTACTATCGGTATTATGCGGGAGTCGCTCACTAAATGTCATAGATTGATTGTGAATAATTGTGAATAATTTCCTAACATGTTACAAACATCACCACCAACTTAGATATCCAATAATATTGATTAAGGTTGATCGTCACGAGTTAGCGCGAGACTCAATTTTTTTCGTGGATTGTAATTTATTTCAGCGTTCTACAAGGAATAAAACCACGGAAAAGTAATTTGCCGCAAATCGTCAAATATTTTCTATGAAACCATGATAAAGGCCACTTCGATTCAATTGTATTTTGGGAGCATTTGGGAAAATGTTGATTTTTACCCCAAAATTTCCTATTTTCCCAAATGCTCTAAAAATACCAGTGAACCGATGTTAGTTTATTCATAGCATAATAGAAAATGGTGTACGATTTGCGGCAAATTACTTTTCCGTTAGTTTTATTCCTTATAGAAAGCAGAAAAAGTTAAAAACCAGAAAAAAAAATTAATCTCGCATCAACCCGTGACGATCCCTTAAACATCAAGCTTTTTCTGAGATCAATGTATACAGCGACTGTCATTGCTGACTGTACCAACCCTGCCCTGGTAGGTAGGCCATTGTTGGTGTAATTACCTCGTTACCCGGTGGATACGAAACAATGGCTTCTGAAAAATTTATGTGTGAAAGTGTATAAATTAAAGCGTAATTATGTTTGATGGCCGAAGGGCGAGTAAGACCCAGCAATAGCAACCTGTTTTAATTAGCAAGGACTATGCTTGAGGTAGAACGAATTTTTTTGGTGGGGAATGACCGTAATAAGTCTGAGTTCATTATTATAATTAGTACGGCGCTGCGTGTTCGCGGTCAGTCGTTAGAAATTACCGTGCCATAGTGAGTTGCGAATATAAACGCTCGTATATTACCTCTACAGTTATACAAAGAATTAAGTGGGATGACGAAAATTACCAGATTTAAAGTCTTCAAATTACAAGGCCCAAAAGAGGTTTCTTGATAAGTATCGAGACGATCCATTTTTGTATGGGTTTAGGGTTGTTCATAAGTTTGAACTGTGGAGGCGGACACGGTATGGAACTCCAATCGCAAACAAAAATGGAAAGTCTCGATGACGTCTCGATACTATCACGAAACCGAGACGTAGGATTGGTATACCAGCAAATCTAAGTGTCTACACTACACACTGCAGAGCAAAGGCAGCCTTTTTCACCATTATTATATTATTATTTCGTTTTAGTTTCTAAATAAAAGAACATGGATATATCGCCGCCGGATCGTAGAACAGCCTGTTTGTAGAATGGCTAGGGCGTTTGCAAAACGGCGCAATTCTACAAATTGCTTATGCCCATTATTGAAAGATCAACGTTCAACGATATGGCTAGACATAATTTAGCCATATCGTCAAATTAAAATCAGAATTCTACAAACGAGCTGATTCTACGATTCAGGGGCGACATATAGATATAGCTTCTATATCCTATACAGACTTCTATAAAATTTCATCTATATATCTATTGCAATCTTTTTCTTCTTATGTTCACAATACACAATGAAGGTCGAAGAAAAGGTATACTGAGAGCTCGTTAAAAGCCTTATATAAACACCAACATATCGGA
This sequence comes from Eupithecia inturbata, assembly GCA_963662085.1. Taxonomy (NCBI): domain Eukaryota; kingdom Metazoa; phylum Arthropoda; class Insecta; order Lepidoptera; family Geometridae; genus Eupithecia; species Eupithecia inturbata. The sequence continues at coordinate 1,251,703 of OY759181.1, read as the reverse complement.
CATAACACATAATAGCCCCCGTTATAAAAGGCAACCCCAAAAACAATAAGACATAGAATGCGTTCCCATTAGCTTTTATAGCTCAATGAGAACCTACGAGTACCTATAGATTTGGCGAAACAATATCGCTACGTTTTCTGTTAAGGTGCTTGGAAGAAAGCGCTTCTAAGCGATAAGGCCGCCCCTTGTACCTTTTATTTTATGTTAATTGTGATTTTTTAAAATTTTTCTTGAAACACTGCTGTTTGTTATCTACCTCTATGCTAATTCATTTTAAATGTATTTTGTATTTATTTATTTACCATTAATAACATGGTCGTTATACAAGGCAAGACAGAAATTGTACAGTTTGAAAAGACAAAAACATACTTCACCATCAATAAAAACATTTAAAAAAAAGTGAATTAAAAAAGAACTATTCATTCCAGATCATAAAATTCAATGTTATGTTTTAATATTATTTGAAGAAATGGATTGTAATAAAAGTACTCATAAATTCACTGATGCTGTACATAGAATGCATTACTTTCAAAGAAATGATTTATTTTTGGTTTGCGTAAATATGATCACGTCTCAATGTACAGAGCTCATTTAAAATGGCTTCCAATCCGTCGCCGGCGTGATTCGCACGTTTTCACACTTATTTTCAAAATTCTGGATAATTCTCTTACTGCGTACGTCCGTGAGCAGTTTGAGTTTCTTTACCCCCGCGATAAACCCTGTAGAACATCATTGTCCCTTCTGAAGTTTCCTGTGTAGAGTACACAGTGGCTCCTTCGCTATCGACTCGGTCATGTTATGGAATTCTCTCCCACATCATATTTGCGCTAGCCCCTCACTCTTCATCTTTAAGCGTAAACTCAAAAAGTACCAGTAGTTCCTTTTTCACCCTCCGGGTACGGAACCCTAAAAATAACCGAGACAGAAAGAAAAACAGTCCAAACAAATAGCAGTTTCCCTTCGAATAATTAGAAGTTTATTTCAGCCACGTGGTGGTGGTAAATATATAATAGAAAACTAAATTGTAATCTTTCATAAATGTATGTAAAACAGTACCTAAGAATATTTTGTATTTTATTAGGAACTCCATCCACTTGAATTTTGGAGGAGGGCGTTGTCATCTGCGGCACAGTTTTTAAGCTTCTGCAGATAGCATCGGTTGCCTTTTTAACCATGTAACCATTGCTTTTGTTCTAAAATAAATTATTGATTAACAATACACAAAGCTATGATATTAATTAATTCAAATCAAATCAAATCGTTTATTGGAACCATGTACATATTTAAAACAAAAACAATGCAACGATACTGACGCTAAAAGTATAAAACTGTGTCGCGTTCAGTATTGCCCTCCTCTGGACCGACTCATAAAGATAAAAATTTTAAACAAACCAACACACTACTAACAATTAAAAAACTAACAATTAACTGGCTTAGATCATCATCATCAGCATCAACCTATCTTAGCCACTGCTGGGCATAGGCCTCCCTAATGAGCGCTACAGCGCCCTGTCTTCAGCTTGCCGCATCCAGCATATGCCTGCAGTCTTTCGCAGATCGTCATCCCACCAGGCCGGAGGGCGTCCTACTACGTTTGCCGAGTCGCGGTCTCCACTTAAAAAACACTTTTACTTTTCAGTTCTTCGTGAGATATGGCCTACTACTGGCTTAGATGGACGAACAGAATCTCTGCCCGATCAATTCCAGTAAAGCAGTAGGTATACATAAGAGTAGACAAACGTTGTATGAACTGTATAGTGAAAAACAATACAATTTTAGCCAGGAGTTCAAAGGTAAAGTAAAAAACTACTCAAAAATGTTTAAAAAAGTTTGTCAAATAGCAAAATCAAATTATATTAGCTCGAAAATTTGAAATAGTGAAAATGTAATAAAATCAACGTGGAAAATAATAAATAGTGAGACTGGAAAGGTCAGTACCTACGATAATGATTACAATTTAAAGATTAATGATTGCTCTATCAAAAATGATGTTGTAGTAGCCCAAGCATTTGAAAACTTTTTTACTGATGTTCCAATCTCTACTACAAAGTGTCTAAACTCTTCTCAAGTAATCGCTGAGTCATTACTTAAAAAAAATGTACCTAAATGCGAAAATAAACTTAAATTCAACCATGTCGATGAAACTGACATTAAAAAAGCCTTTAAACTTTTAAATATAAAGAAAACTGCAGATCTCTGGGGCATTTCCGTTAGAATTATTAAACCATTAATTGATACTATTGCACCAGATCTAGCTTTTATATTCAATGAATCTATTGATTGTGGCGTATTTCCTGATCTAATGAAATGTAGTAAAATAATACCATTGTTTAAATCGGGTAGTAGGTCTGACCCCACTAACTTTAGACCAATATCAGTACTGCCTACATTCAGCAAAGTTTTTGAAAAACTTATTTTGCATCAATTGCTTAGACATTTCAATGGCAATGACCTGCTACATAGTAAGCAATTCGGGTTTACTCACGGTAGGTCAACTACTGATGCCGGTGTTGAGTTAGTATCGCATATTTTTGATGCTTGGGAGAAGTCGCAAGATGCTGTAGGTGTTTTTTTCGACTTGTCAAAAGCATTCGATTGCGTACACCATGAAACATTAATCAGGAAACTACATCACTATGGAATAAGAGACACCTCTTTGGATCTTCTTACATCTTACTTGAGTGATAGGATACAAAGAGTTGACATTAATGGGAAACGGTCTTCGGGGTCTGTAGTTACAATGGGTGTACCACAGGGTTCTATCCTTGGTCCTTTCCTATTTTTAGTTTATATTAACGACCTGCCTCATCTTGTAAAGGATAACCACGAGATCGTATTGTTTGCTGATACTTCATTAATTTTTAAAATGAAACGACAAAACACTAATTTCGACGATGTGAATAATGGAATCTCAAAAATAGTCCATTGGTTTAATGTCAATAACCTTTTGCTTAATGAAACCAAAACGAAATGCATTAGATTTATTCTACCTAATGTAAAACAAGTTAAGGCTGATGTAACCGTCAAAGGAGAAACGTTAGAAATTGTTAATAGTACCATATTCTTAGGAATAACCTTAGATAGTAAACTTCAATGGGGCCCACACATAGACAAGCTATCGAAGAGACTTAGTTCTGCAGCGTATGCAGTCAAAAAAATCCGTCACCTTACAGACGTTGATACTTCTAGACTAGTTTATTTCAGCTACTTTCATAGTGTTATGTCTTATGGCATACTGCTATGGGGGAACGCTGCAGATATTAACACCGTATTTGTGCTGCAGAAGAGGGCTGTTCGTGCAATCTATAATATGGGTCCCAGAGAAAGTCTACGTGAAAAATTCAAGGAAATAAACATAATAACAGTACCATGTCAATATATTTATGAAAACCTATTGTACACTCATAGAAATATCAATCGCTTCCCTAAAAATAGCGATGTACATAATTTGAATACAAGAAATAAACATAAACTCGCTGTGCCCACAACTAGACTACACAAAATCAATGTATCTTTTAAAGGGCAATGAATACGCTTCTACATCAAAACTCCTAGTGAGTTGCAAAAATTATCAGTAAATAAATTCAAACAAATTGTCAAAACCTTCTTGTGTAAAAAGGCCTACTATAAGCTTGGGACGGGATTTGCTCCAACTCGAAAAATAACAACTAACAGGCTAAAGGTTTCTTCGTCGCTTCTTTTCTTTAGTCAACATACCGAAGCGACTGAAATCAAAAATATCACTTTATTTCCGTGTCAGTGTTTAATTATTAAGAATTTGACCGTTTCTAAGTGTACATTTATTGTATTTATGGAAATAAAGAGTTTTTGACTTTGACTTTGACTTTTGACAAAGCGCAGTGAATCACCGGACTGTACTGGCGACATCGCCGGACATAACTCACGCATACCGTAATCTCTGTACCTAATGTTAATCAGAATCGTTATAACCAATTACGTAGAATTGATAGAATGGTTCTAATAAACCGGACTAAATTAATATATCTGATTGAAATAGCCAGTAGATTTTGATCGATTCTTGCTGCTTAACTTCGTTGTTCGGTGTTCAACTTGGTACTGACGTTGCCCCCTCCCCCCTAATTATTAAATTGTAATGTTAAGGCAGCATAAGTATTAAATACTGTGTCAAAATTTCAACTGTCTTCCTTTTACGGTTCAAGAGATACAGACTTGACAAAAGTAGAGCAAAAATAGCCAAAATATCACGTTTTTTGTTTGGGAGCATCTTTTATTTCAATATATATTATTTGATGTTAAAGCGGTACACACTCTGTTAAAATTTTATCTGTGTGGTTTATGAGATATAGCCCGCTGACAGACGGACAGACGGACGGACGGACAGACAGCGGAGGCTTAGTATATCTGTATATCTTTCTCCATAATTCTTTGTTTATGGACTGGTTTCCGCAACTAGGCCACAGGTGGGCCCTTTTTGCGTGTCGGGTGGGGGGCTGCTAATCTAACCACCCGATGTCCTCTAGGAAAGCCAGCAGCTCGCTGACGCCAGTGCATGCCTCCCTAGGCGTCCTCGGTGTCCCGAGGTAGAGTAGTCTTTGAGACGCTACGCTATTGCACTCTACAAGCACATGCGGAGGCTTAGTAATAGGTTCTCGTTTTTAACCTTTGCGTACGGAATCAAATAAAAAACAATTTTTTGTGCCTTATATAAATTGACTCCTTAACTTGAGGCTACCTCTGTTATATGTGGATGCTTAATACCTATAAAATCACATACAAATCTTGGAGCCTTACTTAAGTGATAGAAAAACAACCTTACGAAATAATCTTATCAACTGAATAATAAATAAACAACATCCAAAATCTATCGTATCAAAAGGTTTCCGGGAATGTTTAGGAAATAAGGTCATGAAATAGGATCCCGGGAACTCAATTAATCGGTGTTGTAGGTCAGAGTACAGTTTACTTACTGCTCGGAACGGAAGTTGTTTGGAGTTGGTCCTCTATTGGCGTCCAACGTGGGGCAACGCTTTCTGAACAAACTCTAAAACGGAACGAGTTCTGGGAATCAGAGATGAAAATGCCGTGTCATTATTTTAACATAATTCATCAGAAATACGTATAAAATTGGTAATTACTCGTATTCTAAATTATTATTCATCTTAAGTTTGAATTTTGTATATTGCTATAGGTAATTGAATAGTCCAAAAGCTTCGGAGCCGTTAATTGTGACCTTGCACAATAAATTTTCTCTCTTATTAAAACTGTTTTTCTTGGCTTGTTTTCTGCTAATTCTGATTCCAACAACCTTCTTTTTCAGAGAGAGACTTGAATGACTTTATATGTTTTCATAATCTTAACAATTTTCTTCAATACATCATTATAAAAGATCAAGCGTTAGCACTGCTTACGCTAATATATAATATAATTGATCTTCAAAACACTAACCTAACTCAGCCACGCCGCTTATCTCCACATGCAGCATTTTATAGAATGCAGCTAATGTGCGGTGCTTACATTATTTAAGATTTTTGTTGTGATTACAGATGGGGTTTGGGTTTTACTTAAATAGCGGTGTTGTGTAAATCTTTTAGGTAGTAATGTCAGTTTTTAGTAAAATAGTTTGATGTTTTCAAAACGTATTAGAGCAACGCCATAGAGAAAAATAGTTCTTAATCAAGAACAAAGTTCGTAGATCATAAAATTATTAGTTTTTAATTCGAATCGAACCCAGGCTTGGCTGAACTCCGGAATTATTATGTAGGCTGAACGTTCAAATGTAACCCAGCTATAACAATGGCGGAACGTTTTTAAAGACCTGACCGTCATATTCGAAAGATTTCCTACAAGAAGCAGATTAAAAGTTTCAGGACAGCCCTCGACTACAATCGAAATAATGGAGCCGAAGCAGATTTCAAAAATGTACGGACATTTTACCAAGACTTATTCATTCTGAAGTAACAAAGAAGTCCGGGGAATTTTTCTTTAAGTAAAGCCACAACAGATTTTAAAGTGTGATCTTATAAATATTAAATGTGGTAAAAGTGTTCCTGAAAATATATTTCCTATTTTCTCGGGTGTAAAAATCTGTTGTAAATTGGTACTTATCATAAAAGTAAAATAGTTTTGTAAACGCCTTAAGAATTTGGATTTTTCTAATCAGTATTTTCAGCAAAAAAACAATAGACAAACTAAAGGATTTGAAGATGGGTGATCTTCGTGTATTTTGTTTCATACGTCGTAAAATACTTCAGCTATGAGATGTATTTCGTATATTATGCGAATGCATAGTAATATCTACATTTTCAGCTCCTGAAAACCTGCCTACACATACCTAGGTACTAAAGTCCCGCCTACAAATACTAAGGTACTAAAATCTACCTTTCGAGAATGACTGGATTTCATATAAGAGATTTCCATATAAGAAACAGATGCCAAATCCGTCAATCGAACAATGCGAAGGAGACAAAATTCTCAGTCAAATTGCGTGCCGCAATAAAATTCCTTTTTCGCGTGTTCCAAGAAGTATCGTCTCCAAATCAAATTACCAACCTTCCGTAGTTATGTTGGGTTCGTTCTGTTGGTACAATTGTATCAATATTGGACATCGTAACTCGATTGAGTGCTGTCAAGTCACGCTTGAAGGCCTGAAAATTGAGAAGTACAGACTATAGAGATGGACTATGGTTAGTTTTTATGACAGGTGATTGTCAGTTGAGTGATAGTTGCACGCCAATCCCCTTGGGGTGTTCATTTCCACATATTTTTTACATCGTTATTTTTTGCCTACTCTCGACTTTAAATCATAACAATAGCTTTGCATTTACTACCGCAAACCACATAAACAGTGACTGTGCCTAATAAGCCAACCACTTATCTGCAGCGAACATTAACAAATTGCGCTCAACTACTTTTAGGTCGACGCCGCAAAAACTATGGATTGGTTAAATAAGGGCGAAACCGTGACTTTGCTTTACAGTGCCTAAATGAAGCTAGCTCTCTATAGTTTTATGTATTCACAAAAATTTGAATTTCTACATTTTGGATGTTTTAAATCATTTGGTTTCCTTATTTACAAGCTCTGCTTATTTTATGCCGTGCGAAATGTCCATAATTATTTATGTGCCTATTTATCTACTTTACAATAATGAAGGATGGTAATCAGCCGAAACTGTCATACTCGTAGGTTATCTTTCTTAAAGGTCGACAGGCTGCTCGATCGGACGCTCCGCCTTGACCGCATCAAACGGATATTTGTATTGTTTGTATAGTTTGCCATAAAAGTGCGTCCACAGATCCGCACCGCCCGGAGCGGACGCATCGGGCGGTCGGTAATGGCAACGATCAATTTAATGCAGATGACGTCATTATTCGTTTGCAAATGGTCAGCAGTCCGGTTGCTGCGATTGCAGTGGATGCACCACCCGGCATTACACTCAACAAATCCGTCTGAAGCGATTAGCGTGGACCGCCTGATACCGACCTGTAGACGCTAGCCTTGAAAAGGTCGTGTACGTGAAGAGTATTAAAACATCTCGTAAATAGTTTTCCCTGTCTTCAAAGTTATATAAAAACAAACTCACAGAGAGTGGAAAACGACCTGTATTTCTAAAAGTGGACCAGCTGTCGGGCTCCATCCTCGGATTGCGGCGGGACCCATGTGCGAAAGTCACGTTGTTATTTAATTAATAATTTTAACTTGCTTTCCGTACGGACGGCAAATTGTAATTTGATTGCGGAGTTTTTGGCGTCAGTGGACACTGACTTTTTGTTTTGGGTCTATTTTGGACTTTTTGGGCCTAATGGCCGAAGCAATACCTACGTGATGATTGTAGGTAATGTTAAATAATAGCAGTGTTTCAGAGTGTTTTAGGACTATTTTAATTATGGAGCTTCAGAAAATATTACCTGATGTTAAATGTTCAGAAAGCAAGTCTTCACTCTGGTCTGGTTTTTAGATAAATCATGATAGTTGTAACATATAAGATTTAGTTGTAGGTAATTACGGAATTCATAAACACAAATACACAATTTAATTAAAATTTGCAAGGACCTATATTCATAACTTAATGTCCTGAACATGCATACTTGAACGGAATATTTAAACTGTAGTTTTCTTTGATACCCTAGAACCAGTCCATCTTCTGAGTATCGTGCACTGGTACCCACGACACGAGCCAAGTGTGGGGCCGTAGCCAATCCATAGCCAATCCATTTATGCATCGACGGATCAAACCGTGTTTTGATCATGTTGTGTTAGGTCTTGAAATCAGTAGCGACTTTGTTTTTGAATAACCTCTCTCCAGGCAAGCGACCCAATTAATATAAGGTATTATGGAGTGTACATTCCGAACCCGCCGCCGACACTACTCGGCGGGTGTGTGCGATATTTCAGTGTATGAATATTTTAGGCAGCCGCCACTGTTTAGTCAATTTGTCAACGGGCCGGCTGCTTGGTTAGACTGTAAGGCCACGGGCGCACAGCAAGATGGTAGCTTGGATGGTAGATGAAAAAACAAACGTGAATCATAATAAACATACACTAAGAATAACATTCGTAAGTATTTAATAGTGTAAATATATTTATTATGCTTAAAAACGTCAATAAAAAAGTAAGGCACTATTTGTATGGCGTGATCGGATGCAACTATTTGGCGCCATTTGCCGTGATCGGATGTAATCGGTTCCAGTGTGATCAGATGGGAACTACTCGACTTGATGCAGCGGCGCGATGTAATCTATATCTTTCTGAATTTTTTCCATACTAGTGCGGTCTTGGCCTAAGTGATTGCAATACAGTACAATTTAGAATCCCATTAGAAACACCATAGCCCCCCCGCTCTCATTTGCTACAGAAATACGTCACGTCCGTTAAACCCATGTGTAATTTAATTGCAAATCGGCTGGATTATGTTCTACGCTCCGAAAATTTATTATCTCCCGAGGTTTGCGAGTAAAGTTTTTCCAATCTGAGCTGACGCTAAATAATCAATTACCTGTACCAGTCCACTGCTGGACGTAGGCCTTCACTGATAACCACCTTATTGGCTCTTATCCTTGGGGGGTTAGCCATAATCCCCACGCTGGGCATGCGGGTTGGGGATCGCAGTCTTTGATCGCAGTTCTGTTCTGCAGGGGGTGCTGCTGCCCGCCCCTGGTGGATATCCCTTAGTCGCTTCGTACGACACCCGCGGGAAGAGTTCGGGTGTGACATTGTCATAAAAAGTATCTACTTGTATCATGTAGTATTGAATTGCGTCAGAATTTTACTTTAAATCACAATAAGGTCCCTATCAGTCCCGTTCAAAAACCGGTCAGCAAAACTCCCGCAAATCCCCGCGAAACTATTGGTAAACATGTTTCAGATTAGGTAAGTATTATTTATTCAGAAAACCTCATTTGTCTGTTAACCTTTCTAATTTTAAACTCGTTTAGGGCTGGATTATTTACTAATCAGGGCCCCAATGCCAACGTTTCGTTTAGTAAACAAATCAGTTCGGCTTTAGGCTGGATTGTAATGTGCCGGATTTGGCCCCATTTGGGAATGTAAATTTACGTACCTGCCATTTATTTTGGTTTAGAAATTAGTAGGTCACCAATGTTGCCGCGAGTTTGAACGTGTTTTTCACAACGAAACCAGTTTTTAGCATTTATAAAATATATTTAGGTACGACCTGAAGTGGCAATCAATTTAATTAGCACAGTTTACTAGTTAGTAAAAGGTCCTAAGTAAAGCAGCATGTTTTGTCCCATAAACCAGTTCCCATGGAAAATAAATAATTTTTTAACGTTTCCATAGAAACAAAGCGAGCGAAGAAGCGGGCAGAAACTAGTTTATTAAATTTATAAGTCAGATAGCTCCACATTTTGAATTGTTACTTCGAAATGTAACAGTGAAAAATTATTTGCCCCAATTTATATTCCAAGTATCTGATCCGATGGATAATACAAACACAATTATTGAATTACCAGTTATAATAAAATTCTACAAAATATCATCATCTATACGGTACCATTACGTCACAGAAACAAGCGCAGGGTATTCCGATCCTTAACGGCGTTAGAATAAAGCATATTCTCGCTGTGCCATTATTCGGGGCTATCTTATAGGGCATAGTATATTGAAATAGGGGGATGGTTCGAACTGTCGTAAGCAATTTCTAAATTGGATTTTGTTAGGGCAGGAGTACCTTGGGTGGGCTTAAGGGTAGTGCCCGCTAAGGCTTAGCATGGAATAAAGAATAAAAAAGAATAAATAATTTATATTCACACACATGTTATATAAAAATAAGGGAAAAACAAAAAAAAATATAGGTACGTAATAAACAAAAACATAGGCCTTTAGATTTAAATTTAGAACATAATACAACAGCAAAGATGCTGTTCCTTTTTTAACCCTTACGACTCTACTACATAGAGTCCATGGCTTAGTGAGAGATAAAAAAAATGTTCTTTATATAATGGTATACTGTTTCTAGTAAATAAGGTAGGAAGTACCAACACAGGTACCTGTATATCATCTCCGAATACATAAGCGATTTTCCGCCCTGCCCTGTTGTCAAACATTATTTAATCGGATGTCAAACAGAGACTTGTAAACTTATCAAAACGATACAAAATTTTTTATTGTACACCACAAAATTAAATAAAAATATAGACATTAACATAAAATAGAAAGTTACAATGGGCGGCCTTATCGCTTAAAAGCGTTCTATACAAATTTTCTAAAACTAGGTACACAAAAAAGTGTATAAAATTAATACAAAATATCACGATTCACAAGTCAAAGATCAGATTTTGGAGCCAGGTCACTACTTGTGGCGGAATACTTTCCAGGTCACTCCAGGGCGTCTGGTCCTCTTCACCGCTGTCGAAGAGTGCAGAGTTTGTCCACCCCCACCTATACCGGAAGTAGTTGCAGCGAACGTGCCCTATTTTTAGCACATTTAGGCGGCACCATTGTTTGCGAGGCAAGGTGAACCCTTTAGGTTTAATAGTCAGTGTGTTAAGGGCGCGAGCCGTTTGTCCAGCCAGTCTTTTTTTCCAGTTTTCTGTGATCTGGAAGTTCTTGAGTTGCTGGGCCAAAGCATAGGGCGGATGTCGGGGTTTCAGTCTGTGAGGTGGTGGGTATAAGAAATTGTGGTGAACAATTAGTATAGGCTGCGACTCAATTTTGGCCAACGCCCTTTTCAGCGCGTGCTTACTACAAGTTTTGGTAATTCGATTGGCTCAGCGCTGGCAGCCAGTGAAGTGGAGCTGACTTCACGGTGTCAAGAATTGAAATAATTTTATAGATGAAATAGAGCGTTGTCTTTATTCTCAGCTGGCTGATACGTTAAACTTAGTAAATAAATAGTTAGTCAAGTTAAATTCAATTAAATCAAAATATTTTAAAAATGAACAATCAATCAAATCAAATTATAATACAAAAAAATCCTATTTCAAACGCCATCCAGAACAGCTGGGTTCCCAGACTATCCTAGACATATATTTTCTATAAATTGCCTCGAGGTGGTTCAAGAAAAGGCTTCCCGGAGGCGGCCGTCTACTCGAGTTGGCAGGACCACTGGCCCCTGGTTGACTGATTTACCACCTGGCAAGAACTGTATATAATTTATCTTCTGTAATTTTTTAACGTACACGATAATACAGAGTATGAACTTATCTAATAGGATAATAAGTACAGTAAAGTAAGTTAGAGTTATAGGAGAGGCGATTGAACAGGTAGAGGAAGTGCATTGGTACTTTTATTTCCTACACAAACAAGGTCCATGCAAAATTTTGCATCCTTTGGTGTATGCACTGATTTGAAAATCACGCCGTGCCTTAGCGGGCACTAGCCTTAAATGTGATGTTTCATTAAAACTTGCGAAGGTGCTTCTTGGCCCACTTTCCCTGTTACATTTTATTTGAAATGTACTTTTCCTTTGTAATTATTAAGCGCTTTAACATTCAGTGTCGTTTTACCGATTCCCGCTTTTTGGCCTGAGGCTTTTTTACCACATTTGTGGAGACTGAAGTTTCAACTGCAAAAAAAAATTGTGCCAAATTCATAACGTTGCTTTTAAAATATTTCAAAAGTAGGTCAAAGGGTTATTAGAAGCTTTTGCAAAAAGCATTTGCCGAAAAAAATAAGCGTATGAACAGCGTACTATTGTCTCGGAATGTATTATTTTTAAGTGGAAAAATTCCTTACAGAATCACTTTGGTTTTTATAATTTATCATGAATTAGACCTTCGATTGAGGTAACAACATAACAAAACAGATTTTTTAGAGTAAGCTTCACAAAATGTACATTCTAAACCACTACTCCATAATGTAGCAAATCGGATGAGTCGCCGCAGAGGCCAGAGCTAATCTCCAAAAGGTCTCAGCAAATAATGGTTTTTTTTTTCATTAAATCCGATTGAAACTCGTAATGAGCACAATTATACTGATTACTAAACCTAATATCACCTTCGAGGAGGCTGAGCAAGGACAAAGACATTACTGTAACCTGCTAATTTAGAAACTGACCCTCGCCCACGGCTTTGGACGCTAGGATATTTTTCTCATGATCCTATCCTTTTTCATCGTAGCGCTCGCGGCTTAAGAACCCTTCTTCTAGATTATCCCGTAGATGCCGTAATTGCCGGGAACTTACCAGAGGCAGCATCTTTTCTTCTTTGTATTTTAACACCTTAACTGTGATCAACAATCCGCTTGCCAAGCGTGGGAACTAAATTACTCCAAACACCATTCTGCAGCCGTAGCACTGGCCTACAGGCGCCTACTGTAAGACCGTCTAATCAATACAATTTTAGAATACCAAAATTGAAGATTTCGATTTTTTTTATGATAATGCTATTGTTTTTTAAAAAATCTTCTGGAATATTTTCAGCTGCCCTCATTAGATTAGAATTAAGATTGTACAATAGGAATAACACTGACTTCTAGTCTATTATCACCTTTCTATTTTTTCTAAGTCAAACTCCCTAAAATTAAGACTAGGTATTGTAATTTTAAACTGATCTCAAATTGTTAATTACTTGTAAATACCTAAGTAGATATATTGAATGTTGTGTCCACCTTTTATAAGTATACCTGTCTCATGTTAACATTAATTATTGTATAAGCATAATATGTATACTGTTGGTGTACCTATTTTAATAAATAAATAAATAATGGCTAACGTGCTTTCACGGACGTATGTATGAGTGCTGAAGTAAGTATCCATTCTCACTTTTGGGCAAAGACCTTGTCCATCTCAAGCTACTTGTCTTGGTCCATGCTAACTTCTGCCAGCTGCAATTGTATTGGGCCAATTTATCGCTCTAAGGTTCTGTTGGGATTTTTTTATGATTTCAATGGCAGTAGGTACTAGGTACTCAATGCTGCGATTGGTGTACAGCAGTGGAAAGGTTGACGCGATAAAGATAAGAAGAAAGAACACAGGCAGATAATGTATGTATAATAATACTAGCGTATATAATGGACACTCTGCGCCTCCCACCTGAAAGAGCTTCCTTACCCCGCTGGCCCCTAGGCAAGTTTTATTGCGGTCCAAATTCTAGGGACGTACGGCGTACGCACGGGGCACAGATGGCATGGGCACAACTCGCTTTAGGCATGGCTAATAATTTTGACAGACGACGCCGATGGTGTTTGATATTTTGTTTGTTGTTTGCTCACATACGAAATTTCGAGTGTGCGGAGTGTGCCATAAGATAAGTAGGTCTCCTCTTTATTATGCCATTATTTCTACTATAGAGGATCTTCTACAAGAGTGGGTGAATGTGGTTTGACTAATACTTGTTCGGTTCTAAAAATGAAGATATTTTATATCATACAAAGGTATTTATTAATGAAAATGTTTAACCTTTACGTTTATTCAAGTTCGAAAACGGATGACAGACGAATGAAATGATGAATAAAAGCATTCAAAATCAAAAATTATTTCGAACTTCTGCGATTTGCCCCGACGACGATTCATACAATATTTTTTACCAAATATTTCTTTGATTTAGTAATCCCTTTGATTACAAAATATATTATCCAGAGTTCTGGAACCGAGTTACTCTTCGACTCTACTTTTTGGCTTAGGTAAGGACATACATACTGTCAACTTTTAATGCCTGCCTAAAACATTTACCTCTTGAACTTCCTTAAATGAAAATTAAATACGAAACTTCCTACAACAAATTAACAAGCCATAAATAACAACCGAGCTGATTAATTTTACAACGAAACAAATAACATACCCCGATATAATCTTACGCAATACATAATAGGCTTGTAATTGGTGTATTAATTGCGAAGGTGAAGTTACTTGGCTCAGTCACGCCATCTTGCGTGTGGCTGGGTAAACAAAGAGTTCGGAAGATCTCGTTGGCTTAGTTGTAAGCTTCATTTTAATTTGAATAAGTGGATCGTCAGACATTTTTGTATTTGGATCACGAACTGGATGTTTGTATTCGATTTTCCTGAAATCTTAACCAAAAAAATAAATTATAAAATAATGTCATAATAAAAACAAAAATTTAATTCAAATTCGTATTTACAACAATTTAAGAACGAAAGGGATCCTAATTCAAATTACTAGTATATCCAAACCAGAGGCGTAAGTCTGTCAGGGCGTGATGGAGACGTCGACGTCTCCATCACGTCTCGACTGTTGGTAGTCCGGTAGCTATCGTAATCGTGTCGAGTAGCTGTCGAGCAGGGATGTCAAAAAGGTTCTTATCTGGAACGCAGCTCACAAACGAACCATTGATATTCACAACCAGACGACTCAAATGCAAGATTAATTTTTTTATTTGCATATTATTTAGTAAAACAAAACTAGTTGCTCATAAATTCTTCGTTATTTATTTGAATTAGTATTCCTATACGTTAAAATACCAAAATAAATAAGCGATTTTAGCGCCATGTTTTGGTATATAAAGAACTTCACACTCGGTCAACACGGTCTATGGTAGTTGTAGTTGAATTACTAGGAGATGGCGTTAGAGTCGCGATTCTGCAAAAACATAATTTACGCCTTATTTTAGGTGCCTACGTATTATTTATCATTTTATAACACTCCGACAGAACTGAGGTACCAACCTACAAATCGATTTATCACTAAACATTGGTCACTGATTAGTAGTGTGGATATTTCTTTTTTCTCTACCAAAAGAAAAATTCAAGCAATAACACAGTCTACTGTAATATAAGTAAGCTTAGATCATGTTTGGAGGATCCACCATTTAAGATTGTACCATCTACGAAAAATTTAATTGATAATCAACAAACTCCAAAATTAGGTAATTCTTAGAAAACTAGCTATGTCATAATATTGCAAAAATAAAAATGAAAGTAGATTATCTTAAATCTTCATTTCAAATACACAACAACAATTACAATTACAATACAACAAACGTTACGTTACAATTTATTTTCTTATTTTTAATATGAAAAATGCAACATTTTACAAAATATTATTCTGTTACTTACCATAGAGAAAACATATTTTTACCTCAATTCTTGCTACTAAAAATATGGTAAGCATTTTCAGAAATGATTTGTACCTTCAAAACGTTTTATACTATTTTAATTATAAATTATTTACATTTTTACGTTAGTAACGTAATCATCATTCGGACTCGCAATTCATGTCAAAATCTGTCGTTTTCCTAGGGATTTTTACATCTCTTGACGTTAGTAACGTAAAGCAATCGAGAGCGTAGTTCCATGTCCGCACGAAAGAGGCGCTGTACCAAATTGTATGGAAAAAGGAGACGTCACGCTCACGTCTCGATACTAAAGTCAGGCGGGACTAGAGGCTCAGTTCAGAACTACCAGAAAAATCCACATTTCTCTTATTACAACCAAAACAGACTGGAGAACTGCGCGAGTTTGCCAGCTCTCAAAACGGGATTGAAGCACGAAATATTTCAACAAAAGAACTCAATGGGATCGTTTCAAAAACTATAAAACAGCTGGAGAAAGTCGGCGAGTGTGTTGAGCGATAAAACTTTTTACCATCGCATCGAACGGTTCACTACAAATGTTTCAATTCTAGATCGCCTTCAGTTTATGCAGCGAGACGGAAAAAGACTGATTCGAAGAAATACAGTCAAGACTACAATAGAACAGTCTTTACTTATTGGCTTGATTATACTATAAGACGGACGGCTATGAATGATAATAAGTAAATAATAAATAATGGTGGATAACTCACACAGCATTATCTAGCCCCAAACTGCCTGTGTTATGAGTACTAGATGACTAACAAGGACGAGGATAGAAGCCATCTGGAGTCGACTAAGTCGCTCCAACAACACCATCCTGAAGGCTCTTTCTGACAATCTGGCCAATCCATCGAGTTAGAATCCTAGTCCAATCCCATAAAAAGTAACTGGATTTCTGTCCACACGGACGGAAATAAAAAATAGATAAGTACCTATCTTACGTTTGTTAGTTTTAATCTTTTTGTTTTATATTTTAGCATTTAGCATCATTAAATTAATTAGTTTATTCAGTTGCTTCATGTTGTTACGCAAAGGTTCTCAGGTTTAAAAAGTAGGTATACTTAGTATCAAACATTAACCCTGTTGAGGCGCTACAGCATGTATAATACTTAAGCTAAAATAAATTAATCACGTTGATAGTAAAATGGGAGCTTCCATAAAATTATAAAGTAATCAATGTCCAAAAATCTAAACTTTCTCACACATTGTCTTATACCGACGACGCCACATGTAAATAACAGAAATAATATAAGGGAAAAACAATGATAAATTCAACGAAGAAAAATGAAAATCCACCCGAATGTTCCAATCTAGGTGAACAAAATCATTTTACGTTCCATTTCTTACAGAAACTTCCAATCCATTACACGAAAATCATAAACTGAACCGCGACATATATACGCTACATATTTATGAGGAGAAAACACTGATTCTGGTGTTGAAAAACTAACCTTACGTCGTTGAGATAAGGCGAGATTTATATGAGAAAGGTGAGAAGGCACGGGTTAACTTACAATGCGTTCCGGAATATTCTAATTTTTATTTTATTGGAAGGTGTTGGCAGTACGGCATCGACGTCTACTCGAAGGTTTTTTTATGTTTTTAATTTCTTGCTGTTTGAAACTACTTTTAGTAAAGTACGTAACGTATCCTACAAAATATCATAATTCCCTTGCCCAATTTTATTTAGCTTCGTTCAGCCGTTCAGCCATGAAAAGGTTATCCAAAAAAAGACAGATAGGTAAACAGAGTAAATAGGAAAATAAAAAAAAAACTACATCATAAAGTAGTACCCCTATTAAATCTGACTTTCCCAAATAGAACACAATGTCCTCGAGTCCCTGTCAAGGAATAATGTTAACCCACTAGCCAAATAATAACCAACCAATATTGTAATAAAGGAAAATCACCTTTAGTTAATGATTGGCCTAATTATAGCCATTGTACACCGCACGTGTCGGCGACACGTCGGTGTACAATGCAGACGCAGACGTACCCACCGGTAGTGAGGGCTACTACTGCAGAAGTTACCCCTGACACAGATTATATACTATTAAAAAAAGGAGCTTACTTATCAAAACTATAACTAGGTTATAAATGAGATAAGTACTTATACTATACTAGCCCCTGTTAAACATTAAGTAGTGATAGAATGCCTCGTCTAAAAGAGAACTTAAGGCCGTTAGAGTTCATTGGCTATTCATTCAAAGAAGCCGAATTCTGCTAAACAATCGCTTTACTATGGCGTCGCAGAATCCTCCATAGATGAAAGAAACTCTACGCACTTCTGCACTGAGAGCTTTCTAGAATGATTTTAACCTTGACACTTTTGACATGCGTACCTCAGACTGTAGTTTCTTTCATCAAAGGTAAAATGCCAAAATGTGTCATTCTGAGACGATACTATTGCGATTAATTTAGTGGAATTTGGCACCAGGTGACTCAACAAGAAATAACATCGTTCAATATCATCATCATTCAAAAAGATGTCACTTATTATCTCAGACCAAAAAAGCTTATTATAATGTGCACGACTGAACGGCAAATTGTTATATGAATGAAACCAATAAACTCAATGTTATAACACCTTTAAAAATAGGTAGAAAACTAATGAATGAAGAGTACTTATAGGTTGAAATCAATAGCCTGAACTAGGCCATATTTAGGTAGGACCAATCGCCTAAATGGCCTCGTACCTAAATTATTGGTATTAGGTTTAATGTCTACAACAAGTATCTACTTTATCAGCTACTGCAGTCAAAATCACCAACTTGAACATAATAAAACCCTCCTCCGTTGGCAGTCGAGCAAAAAGCAATGCTCAATGAAGACAACATCTCGGCGTAAAAGCACGAGGTACACACGTCGCCTCATTACGGACACAATAAAGAACCTTCGTCGAGACTTCAAACAATGAACGGTCCAGAATCCATTTTACCCGTCTCGCTCGAACTAGGGTTGTCAAAACTTAAGAAAACGAAAAGGAAATAAATGTATTTAAGAAATAACAAAGAAAACTAGCTAACACGCGACTTCGTACGCATTTTGCCTGGATAAAGAGTAGACTTTATCTTCTTCGAGGTAATAGATCCATTTATGCTACTTTCGGAAATTTTGGTGTGAACAAACATCCACACTTATATCATATTTCTCTAATTTTTACGTGTGATCACAATACAAGCTCGATATTATATTAATCACTTAAATAGATATAATTTTTGAACATGAGTAAGATAAGAACATTGATTTGCTTTTCAAGAAAGCCAGGTGCTTTTCAAGAAAGCAGGTAATATTACTTTGCGGTTGTAATAATTACAACAAAAAAATTAATCATGTTGTAAATTATCTACAAAATGATATTTTTTTTTAAATATTCCTTTTCTTTCTCAAAATTAAACATAAAGATAAAATTTTTGCAAAACTTTTTATAATATTTTCTATTTTGCTTAAGATTGCGAAGATAAAGAAATGGGAGCCGCCTTTTTCTTCTTCCACTCTTCTTTTAGGGAGGTCTTAGTCCTGCTGTGGAACAGTAGTTGCTGAATACCGATTTTTATTTTTATTGTTTTTGTACCGAAGACAACCCTAAGACTTGTTCCTTTCCACGGCTGCGTTTTTCGTAAGTTTCCCAAATAAATGCTACTGGATATGACTCTGTGAGGTTTCTGTTGAAAATGTTTGTCATCTAACCCCAGTTTAGCTCACAACTAAATGAAAATAATAGGATTTAGTTTTTTCCAATAACGAGGTAATGCTGACGCATTGTTGCAGCCCGCTGGTACCAGAAGACCCGAATTATAAGGCTATAAAAATATCACCTGAATTTGTTGAACTGCAACAACTTAGGCCGCAGTGACATACCAACTATCTCTTCGACTGTGGCGATTACGAAAGTATTTTGCGCAAGTTAAACTTAGTTAACTGGATTATTGAATCTAATAGTAGCACCCATAAGGACGCTGTCTCATTTCTTTAAGATACACCTACTGACCTATGAAATAAATATGTCCCCTCAAAACTAGTAAATCAATCAACTAAATATCCCCTTTGGTATAGGTCACCTCTTATAAAAATGCTCAAAGAGGCAACTAAATTTCACGCCAAATTTAAAAGGTACGGCATTTCAGACTACGACTCATTTGTTATCCTACGAGAGCTTGCTAAAAAGCTGCAATCAGAATTAATAGGAAACTTTATTGCCTCCATTGAAGCTTCAATTAAAGACAATCCTAAAGCGTTCTGGACCTACCAGATTTTGTTAAAAAAGTAAAAATCAATCTAATTCGTACCCCTCTGTTTCAAATTTTGGTCAGCGCATTTTAGATAAAGGTGACGAAATATGTGAAATACTCAGTGAATACTTTCACTCCACCTTCCATTTTTCAACTAGCCACCCTTAACAAGTTGGTTATGATTCTTACCCGACTTACCCGTTCTTGACTCTTGGCCCAAATAAATCAGCCTGACCGGACAATGTTCCATATACATTCATCATTAGGTGTGCAGGTAGCATCTCCACTTACAATATTATACAGAAGATCTATTAAGGAGGGTACTGCACCAGATATCTGGAAATCTGCGTTTATTACTCTTATACATCAAAAAGGCCCTAAATATAACGTCGAAAACTATCGCCTGATTTCCAAATTGTGTATCTTTGATAAGGTACTCGAGCGATTGGTATACAACCAACTTTATTCAGCTCTTAAGCATACCATTTCTGAGAGCTAACATGTTTTCCTGAAGAGTAGATCTACAACATCTAATTAGCTTCTGTGTGCTGAGTATCTGTCACACAATAAGTCGGAGCCTGCTCAGGTAGATGTTACCGACTACAGCAAGGCGTTCGACAGGATAGACGACACTACACTCTTAAACAAATTACAGTCTGCTGGAATAGGAGGAGACTTGTTTCGATGGTTCTCCTCTTACTTATAAAATCGATCTCAAACTGTGGTTTTAAATGGGTACACTTCTACACCATTACGAATCCTACAGGGCGGGTGTTCCATAGGGCTCCTTGCTGGGGCCTCTTCTGTTTACAGTTTATATTAAATATATATCTATTAAATTCAACCAGTCTTATATATTTTTCTATTCCGACGACATTGGATTTATGTCCAATCCGAAAGAGCGCAGAATGCCTTAAACTACAGGAAGACTTTATTTGGATTCGAAGATTACTGCCGTATTCATAAATTGAATCTTAAAGTTCTTAAAATGTTATGTGCGCTCTTTCAGCTTTAATCCATAGTTTTTGCAAAAATTAAATAATTCAACTGTTGGAAGAGTGGATTCTATCCGAGACTTGACATTTGACTCTAGACTGCTTTTTGACAAGCTCGAGGATAACATTGCCTAGAAGGCATCCAAAGCGCTAGGCTTTGTGATTAGAATGTCGGCGGAATTTGAGCAAATAAAGACATTTAAGATCCTATACTTTGCTTATGTCAGGAGGCATCTCAAGTATGTTTCTCAAGTGTGGAACCCTAGCTATAATGTTTTATAGATCGGATCGAAGGCATCAAAAAACGTTTCCTCAGATACTTGCAATATCGAACTATAGCTTGTATACCTAACTATTTATCACGTAGGAAGTTTCACATTTTTAACTAGCAGAGAGAAGGCGTGGAGCGGGCGTTCTGTATCTTCTCAGAATTGCGAGTGGCAGGGTCGACTGTCGAGAACTACTTGGTTGCATAGGGCTCAGAATAACTCCAGCATCTCTCAGAAACCATAATATTCTACGTATCCCGTCATCTCAGTCGCGATACAGACATAGCTCATATATTTTACGTGCGAGCAGATACTTCAATGCAATGGCAAAAGAAGTTGATTTGTTTAACACTTCTCCCAGTAACTGTAACTACAAGCGTATTTGTGGTAATATGTTCGTGAAACGAACAAGCCGCAAGCGACGATAGAAGGCGAAGTCAGGCAGAAGACTTCAGTGTGAATCTAGCCTCAAGGCGAGCTGACGTGCGCGCGCACAGAGATCCACTCACGGGTCAATAGAGAAAAATGGCGCACTTTGACTCGCGTAATTTATAAGAGCGTCCTATAATTTGTAAAACCAAACCTGTAAAAATCAATCATTATTTAACAAGTGGCGACCGTGACAGGACGCTTTTGCGGCATGTGTATACTTACGTTCAGAAAATACGGATGTAGGTATAACAGTAAAATTACTAAGTGCTAAAGCTCGAATTACCCTATAAGCCCAACGACACGATCCCACGATTTGAGTTGTGTGGAACTCTTCTAGGCGCGCGTCTGTGTTCTAAGGTTCTGCAGTCATTACGTAGTAATGTTATTAAGAAATACTTGTGGACTGACTCGACAGTAGAGTTAGGGTGGTTGAAGACATCGAATAAACTTAGACTTGTTTCTTAACTTCACAAATACCATCCGATTATGTTGGTCCACCACTTAATCTCTTCAATACTCCACCACTTAATCTCTTCAATACTCTTATATACAATTTGTGAAACCTTTTAATATGCCGTTCTTATGTTTATACCTAATTTTTGTTCGTGCTTAGCCGTAAGTTGTCCTAAAATTAATAATTAAATAAAGGAACACCATAAAATCTGCCAAAAACTGGGATGAGACGAAGCACTTTGACTGGCTCATTAACACCGACCGAACACAAAATAAACTAACACTAATTTCGACACAAGTATAAAATATGTATAAAATAAACAAGAAGGAAAACAAACAGGTACAATAACATGGATGTATACTATACCATAGAGGTTGCGGATTGAACTAATCCTCTGTTGGTTTTTGCTAGTAAACTACAAAAGTTTCCGCACACATTATCATGCCAATATATACTATCAAAAGAATACACCCTATTATGACAACACTAACATGCGTCGACTATTAGCGAGTTTACAGAACAAACAGGTTCAGCGTAATTATGTGCGCGTAAACAGTGTACATACACCTTTATGGCAGCTAAACAAACTAATTTGAATCTTGTGCACTGAAGGTAAAGAGCATAGTAGATTGTTAAATACATGTTTTTGGAAGGGAAAATAATATTGCATTTGTATTTTCTGGCTTAGTTTTCGTAAAACAAAATTACTCACACAGTTCAGTATCACAAACATTTTAAAAATAGTTATAATTTTTTTCTGTAAGACTCCAAAATTATTAATCGTAAATTATAAATCGAGCAACATAAGCTTAACTTTTTATTAATTGAATAGGCGTTACAAGTGAACGCAAAAATTAGACTTGATTCGCGAGCCTTATTTCGTACTTTCGTAAACCTGTCGTACCTTTTTTTTATCAATAAATAGAACTTCTTTTGGCCACAATCTCACCTGATGGTAAGTGACTATGTGACCGACAAAGTATCTCGAAGGTCTAGAAGACACCTATTCGCTCTTGTCTTGAAGAGACAGGTTATAGTTGGCTGAAAAGAGCCCTTTCTAAACTCTTCTATGTATTTAAGCTATTTTCAAAGATTTTATTCCACAATTCATGGTTACCACATTTCGCTAATTATAAAATAACTAAGCGGACTATTCCAAAAGCGTTCGATAATAATCGCAGTCTCAATTCATTCGCGTTCGATAAAATGTCGCACGGTTTTATGTCGAATCATGCCAGTTTACTACTTAGCGAGCTGCGACGTAGTTTATAGGTGCCGTGGTTCATATATCGTGCCAAGATGGCCGTAAATCTACGTTAGGTACCTGACGTTTTGGTATCTGACAAGTTGTTAGGGATTTTTTTATGGATTCATAGTTTTATGTGCGGAGGCAGAGGCCCGTCTGAGACACTAGTGGTTAAGGTTTAATTTGCCGCGGTAATATTAAGTACGTACTGTAAAGGCCACGTAATGGTTGTACTAATCCAAAAAGGACTAGTCCAACTATGGTTTTTTGAAGTTAGCGACGACGTGTCGAAATCTGTCGAAATTCGTTGGGACACCTTAGTACGGGATGCGGTGCCAATTGCGCCACAATGTCAAGTGACGTAGGAGTCGAAAACTTTGGGACTTCCTTCAGACTCTAGCGCCGGCGTTAGCTCCTCCTACATACAGAGGAAACATTAAAGTTAATCCAAACCTGCCCACAGACTAAAGTTACATTTAGTTCGTCTGACGTGGTGACGAGTCGCGTTTGCTGAATTCTAAGGTATTTGTAATAGGTTTTGGTAATTTCTAAAAAAATTTATATGTTGCCAAAAAACATGTGTCCTTTACTCTACTGATTGAATTATATTCAACTAAATTAAACATCAAAACTACTACAGAAAAAAGTAGGTACATCTCGGAAAAGAGAATTCATCCAAATATAGCATAAACATAAATCTAACATAGCTAAGTTAAGGTCTATGTTATTCCCCACGGTCAAACATCAAAAGAGCATCGAAGGCCGCTGGAGCCCGAGAGCCCTTAGGAACGGGGTCTGGCAAGCCGCCAGCTCTCCTCCTATCAATTTCAAACCTACTGCTTTGTTTTGTGAAACCAGTTTCATAATTTTTTTTACTTCTCTAAATAAAAGAAAATTATATAGCGTTTCAAATTCAGTAAGAGAATATAGGTTCTGTTTATGATAAAAATCACTAAATAAGATACACAACAAAGTCGGCGACACTTCCCGGGGCGAAAATTCAGTGTGTGGATACCGCCTGTGCTTTGTCAACTTGTCGGCGGGTTTTGGTATGTAAACTCCTATAGGCACCATTTTCGGTAACAGCAGCAGCAAATTTTCACAGATTTCGAAGGGACAGGAAAAAAGTCTATTAAGCCGTGACGAAAATCCACTCCAGTTGCTTATTGAAAAGGTATCCCTTGACTCACAATCCCTGCTGATGAAAAAAAGCATAAAGCTTGCTTCTAGCATTTTTATTATTCACAAAAATACCCGCAAATCAAGTTAAAAAGCTTTGCACACCTTTTAGCGTAAAAAGCCCCTAAATAATAATGCACATAATAACTTCACGTGTTTACATCCAGCTGTTAGTTTTTAAAAGCACGTGACGCGAAAATTTCCAGTAATTTAAGTGAAATTTTAAAATTTCCGTTTTCATTATTACATTATACTATTCTAAAGTGAACTTTGTAGCAGATGAGTAAGGCTTTTAATTGTATGCACAGTGTACACGTGTGAGCATTGTCTTGAAACGAAACGTTAAGGGGTGGAATGCTATCTATCCGATTTCCAAATCTAAAGCGGAAACTTGGCAGAAACACAATTATTTGGCATTATTATCGATTATATTTGGTATTATTTTATATTATCTATTTTCGCCACTCATTGGTTAATTTATTTTTGTTTTTACGTAATCAAAATGCAGGCAGTGAGCGGCGAAAGAGTACGAGTGGATACACACACGAATTCATCTGAATAGGCCATAGGGTTGAGTCTTTTTGACGTTAGTAACGAGACGTAATCGCGATGTTCCTTTTTCCATACAATTTGGTATAGAGTTTCTATAGTGCGGACAGGGATTTACGCCGATCCCATACAAAAAGGAGACGTCACGATCACGTCTCGTTACTAACGTCAAATAGACTCACCCCTCAGCTGTTTTAAAACCTGGGTGTAGGAATTTATAGTACCTAGGTAATTTATTATTCAAACCATAGTGGGCGTATGAACCAAAGAACCTAAATTTCTTTATTTTCAAAATTGAATTGGAAATTCTTTCAAACCCATCCTGTCAAACTCGTTCTTAATATCAATCGGTTCCCTAAAAATAGCGACTTATATAATTTAAATACTAAAAAGAAGAATAAATTCGCTGTGCCCACAACTAGGCTACACAAGATTAATGTATCTTTTAAAGGGCAATGTATACGCTTCTACAACAAAACACCAAATGAGTTAAAAAATTATCAATAAATAATTCAAACAAATTGTCAAACATATCCTTTGTAAAAAGTCTTACTACAAAATATCAGATTATCAAGAGGATGAAAAGCTTAAGACAAGTTTTGCTCCAACTCGAAAACTAACAATCTAACAAGGTAAAGGTTTCTTGTTCGCTTCTTTGCTTTACCTTAAAAATATTGAAGTGACCAAAAATCAAAGTGAGCACTTTATAAGCTAGTTTTACTTCTGTAATTTGAATTTTGTGACGTGTCCAAGAGTCCTGTAAGGTCTAAAGGAAATAAAGCCCTTTGAATTTTGATTTTGTACCACGCACTTTCTCAATTCCATAAAGTGATTTGGCTAAAAGCAATTTTGGTTGCAAAATTAAGCTCTACCAAGTTCTGTGCCTTAAATACGTAAATGTCTTTTTCCCCGGATTAGTGAGCGGGGCTAACGAGCCTCATTAGCTGAGCCGTGTGCGCGGGCCTTATAATGTAGCGACGTTTGGAGACGTGTGTAGCCAGGTTTTTTGGGACTTTGTTTTGTTGCCTTTTGTTGAAGTCGATTGGATTATTTTGTTAGGAGACGACTTTCTACAAAGAATACAGCAATTCAATACAGTGTTGGTGACGTGACTAGATATGTAATAGTAGATTGTATCACAAGGGAACAAAATAATGTATTAAGGGCGAGAGCGATTTTTTGAATCCCGAGAGTAGCGAGGGATTTTAGAGTAGAATCCCAAGCGTTGCGAGGGATTCAAAGTAGGTACTTCGATCGAGGTTAAATAATTTTGGTACCTTGTGGTACATTCTGCTTTTCATCCTAAACTATGAGAAAAATTCATCATACGAGAAAAATATATATGAGATGCTTTTAGTAGTGAAGATGGTTTATATTTAGGTACTTAGCCAAATCACAAATACAGTTTCTGAAAATGACTTTGCTTCCATTTAATTTTTCCATATAATCAAATTTCCATACGCTTTCAGATACTTTTCTCTCGATTTGTTTGGAAGTAAATTGTTTATCACAGTTTTCGCATTTAATTTTAAATTTCTCATGTTAATATTTTACTTTCACTGTTAGAACTCATGTTTTATTCAATTTGTGTGTGAAATAAAATTAAAATTGTCTGTAATATTTTGATAAAAAGTGTAAACAAAACGAATAAAATTCTTTTTTTTTTAATTTGAATATCCAATGCCGCGTAGGCATGCGCTTTTTTATCTATTACCGGTTCTTTATTGAAGCGAATTGCATTCAAACTGTATAGTGTTCCAAATCCAAAAGTCATTTCGTCACTGTTATTAAGTGCGCTGGAATGACCCACTTTGTTCGCACTTATCGAGGAACCCTTTGCCTCTTTCGAATAGATGGGATGAAAAGTAATAACTAATTTATCAGACAATTTTTATCCCCGTTTTATGTTTTACTAGTTTACCATAGTGCCTAGATAAACCTAACATAGGATTTGAGACACTACTAACCAAAAACATGTAATCTCTTTGACAATAAACTATATCTATCTATCTATCTATCTAGTGCTTCAAAGTAGTTAGCGGACACTCTTCATTACCTCGAAGCATCATACAGGCTAAAGGTACTTTGATAGACGACGTATCAAAATGCTCCTCTATTTTTCTCTATGGTTCTTAGCTACGACAATCTTATAGGCCTTCGCTTTTTACTTTTTTTTTCATCTAATCAGAGGGCATTTGGTAAATAAAAGTGAAAAGCGAGATCCTAATCGGGTTTTTTTTAAGTTTTCAATTCATCATTTGTTAACTGAAGCATATAAATAGATCTGCCGCACTATGATGCGCATTCGAAAATTATTTAAAGCCTATCGATAATTTTACATGAAATACTCGAGTTAGAATGTACCTACTTGTACTTATGTGATAGATTGCACACTTATTGATATTTACTGTACCAAGAGAGTTAAACACTGACGTAGCACACACAGGTCCCTCAAGTGGGCCCTAAAACCAAAACCTGCGATAAGTACAAGGTCCTCATAAACCCGAAGCAATTCGACCAAAGAAATCAAATACGCATTACGGCCCACATCGCCATCAACCGATGTTATGGGCCAACTTGTCCCATAAAAAGACCTTCTGCTTTTTTCTCCGTATTTATTTATTTTATTTCCAAGTCGTGAAGGAAAGTTACGGCTACGGAGGTGAATTTGTATCGGAATTAACACGTATTAGTAGAATTGAAGTGTTTTGATCATTGGTTATATGACGTACACATTTTGGGTGCCCAAGATGTACATGCCAAATTTAGAGGCTCTTGTGGCGGCGGCAGTGAAAGCGATAGGTGCTATAAAAAATGCTGGATAATCCACACAGCATCATCTAGCCACAAGATAAGCTTGTGTTATGGGTACTAACTAGATGACTGATAAACTTAATACAATACATACATTACATAGATACATATATATTTATTATTATACATAGAAAATACCCAGAACACTCAGAACAAATATTTGCAGATCGTACAAACATTGGTCTCAAGGCGGGAATCGAACTCGCAACCAAGGTAATAATCTTCGTCCCACCCGGAACAAATATTTGCAGATTGTACAAGCATTTATCCCAAGGCGAGAATCAAACCCGCAACCTCCTGCGTTGCAGGCGGACCTTCGCCCGCCGCGCCACATCGGTCGTCAAAGGAAAATGTTATGTTCTGCTATGGAATGTTATGATCTGTTCTGCTCTAGCACATGAGTGTTACCTGTTGTGTGAGCGTGTCCTTGTTTTGCTTAATTTTGTTTAGTTTTAAGATTGTCAAAGGTTCTATAGTGCAATATAAATCTATTTTACTTTAAAAAATATCAAATTGTCCTTCGGTAACTTGATATGATTGTAATACCGATATAATTTGTGTCCAAGAGAAAACCGGAACATTTATAGGTCTTTTTTGATAATAAATGAATCTGTCATTATGTATTAATCAATAAAATCTTTTAAATGTTATTTTATATTGATAAAGTAACACCAATGAATTGCATAGCAAGCAAGCAAACAATATGCAAAAGTATCGAGACCCCATGATCCAATGAACCTAATGATCCTGAACCAACGTTTTTGTTTCTTTATTTGCTGATGCAAGACTTAACCTTAACTCGTGACCTTATGTAGGACTATGAATAGATTAACTGTTCACTAGCCTCTATACAAGAGAGATAATATTCTATCGGAGAAAGATATCTATAAAGAAGTATCTCTTTTGCAGAAAAGGGCGGAAAGCAAAAGGCTAGTTATTGAAGATTAAGAAGCTCATAAAGAGCAAGTAGGTGCTCTATAAATCTGAAGCTGGCTCGGAGCCAAGCCTCGCTGATATGATGATGATGCTCAAAATCACTACAGTGATATTGACTTCGATGGTCACTATGTTATTGAAAATAATGTTTCCATCGCATGTATTTATTCTGAAGGCGTTAGGGTTGGTTTTTGAGAGGAATTTGTAGTATTGTGCTGTGTGGGGCCGGCTTAGAATTTGCACCACCCCAACTCTTCCCACGGGTGTCGTAAGAGGCGGTTGAGGGATATCCAACGGGGGTGGGCAGCAGCGCCCCCTGCAGAACAATTCCACCACTGAACTGCTATCCTAACCCGCATGCCCAGCGTGGGGATTATGGACATTACTCCCCGTGAGATAAAATCCAATAAGGCGCTTATCAGAGGGAGGCTTGGGTCCAGCGGTGGACATAGTGATCTTATGAGAGACTACTCTATTGCAGGAAGTTGTACATATCTCTTGGTTGTTAGCCTGTTTAGGGCAGAAAAATTAAGAAATAATCCTCCTTCTTGCGCAGTCAGGTAATAGGGATTTTTGGTCATCATTTTGACGTGAAGAAATAATAAACATCCATACTTTAGTTTTTCTCGGATAAAGAGAGGCATCTAATGTTTAACTAATATCTATGTAAAGATTTGGCCCAATATGTTAAATACTTTTTTTGTGAAAGAGTAGTGTGATCATCTACTTATTAGAAACGAAATTGAAAATACACTCACAAAGCCATTAACATCGAAACTAAGAACGAACAGGTTGCGTAACAGTAGCGTTGCGGGGTAGAGAAAATTTTCAATGTATGTCGACAAAAGATCTGGCGGGGTGCCAACGGGAGTTTGCCTTTTGTGCGACCACCAATCAGGTTGGCAGTCCGTTAATGCACCTCGTCTCAGCAGATATTTAGCTTGTTTGAAGGTGCAAAACTGTTAGGCACAGGCATGTAACATTGTCATGGTTTAACAACTTTACATTCGATGTAAATTGTACATTTGAGCAAACATACATCCTGATTTCTTTCGAACTCGATGCTGATAGCTGGAAAATGACCATGTAAACCAAGTTACCCGAAGAAGTTTTGTGTTCGGGTTTACTTTGGGTCGCTGAACCATAGGAATAAGTAAGAATATATTCAGATATTATTAGTGTAATTTTTGCACGAAATTTTTGCACGGGCACGCCTGGTCGAAATTCAAAATTCAAAATGCTTTATTTCCTTTAGACCTTACAGGACTCTTGGGCACGTCACAAAATTCAAATTACATAAGTAAAACTAGAAAATAAAGTTATCACTTTGATTTTTGCTCACTTCAATATTTTTAAGGTAAAGCAAAGAAGCGAACAAGAAACCTTTACTTTGTTAGGTTGTTAGTTTTCGAGTTGGAGCAAAACTTGTCGCAAGGTTTTTTATCCTCTAGGTAATCTGATATTTTGTAGTAAGCCTTTTTACAAAGGATATGTTTGACAATCTGTTTGAATGTATTTATTATATGATAATTTGTTGTCGATTAGTTCGGATAGCTAGTTACCTGTAGGTACTAAATTTCGGGACTTCGCTGACACTCTGCTGCATATAAGATTATGAGTCCTCTAATATCACTTTAATATGACATACTTTATTATAACTCTCAGTGCAATAACTCTATGGCCGTATTTCTACATGGCGATATTATCGTGGAGATATTTTTATCGACTGCCACCACCAAACACATGGTTCGTGGAAAAGTTTTTTGAAGAGTAGATAATGTATGGGGTTCCTTACCCAGAGGGTGCCAACACGACCCTATTACTAAGCCTTAGTTGTCCGTCCGTCCGTCTGTTAGCGGGCTGCATCTCATGAACCGTAATAGGCAAACAGTTGACTTCTATTGGCGCTATAAAAACTCGCACTTGGCCCTTTTATTAAAGGTGATCACTGTATATTTTATCGATTTTTTTTAGTACAATTTATAAGTAACGCACTATAATAAAAAAACCTTAGAATTTATATGTTTTTAACGAAATGATTCTCTCTAAATTGGTCACAAAAAATATTCGATCGTAAGTACTTTTTATATCAAAACAGCTTCTCAGAATGTATAACATTAGGTACCTACTTCCGTTTCAGTAAAGGTACCTGGTGTTTTTTCTTAGAAATGTGCAAATTCTGGAATAAGGATGAATATTTTTAATTTATAATAAAACTATCACAGTACGAGTAATATTATAAAGTCGACAGTTTGTATATGTGTGTGTGTGTACATGTTTGTTACTACTTCACGCTCCAACGGCTTAACGGATTTGAATGAAATCTGAAACCAGGATAGCTACCATCCTGGATTAACGCAGGCTACTTTTGATCTCGAAACATATGTGTTCCCGTGGGATAATCAAATAACTCAAATAAAAACTTATTTACCGAGGGGCGCATCTAGTAAGAAAACGTATTTTATTTAATTTTAAGAAAGTTTAACTAAAAGCCTCTTATCAAATAAGGACACCGGATTGCAATTTATGAAGAAAACCTCTGAACATGAGTTAATTATTGACTGCGGGCAAATTGAGTTCTGAGTTCACACAACCCACATTTTCAAAAAGAGGTTGTCAATGCAAACTCTATACAACAAACTAGAAATAGTTCTTCGTTTTCCAAAATCACAACTAACGTTGTCCCATAGGAAGGAAATAAATAAAACGCGGTATCTTTGACAGCGCGCGTCCGGCTGATATACGACCCAGCGCGTTTTGATCTGATAATATTTATGGGACTCTACTTGTGTAATTGGGATGCTGGGCTTTGAAAAATTATTATTTTACTTGGACGTATTGTAATATTCTTTGTAGTTGGAGGACGACATGATTGATGAATAGACTAGACAGAATTAGAAATATCCCCGTGTACTTCTGTAACATCTTTAGGTGCTGATGGTCCAGTTACCAAAAGTCCTGTTTTTTTTTCAAAAGGAGTTTTCATAACGCGTATTTCAATTGTACGCCCATAACTAATAGACAAACTGTTGTTTCTACCTAGTTTAAAAAGTTTTTTCTACAGTTTCAATACTATATACATTTCATTTTGTTTCACAATAGTTTTTCCAAACCACTCCAGGATAGCCAGACCATAGATAAATGATACCCATGGTCTTACCGAGGTGTATCACTTAGCTGATGGTGACTCAGATTTTGGAAACGTCATTGCTAACGTCCTTTCTGCTGGTTATCGAAATGTGTCTGTCTGTTACCTTTTCACGCCTATTAATAACTTTAACAGCTGAACGGATCTTAACTAAATTTGTCAGGGAGGAAAACGGTACCCCGGGGACGGACATAGGCTACTTTTTATCCCGGAAAAGAGCGTGCGATGCCGCGGGTAGCAGCTGGTTGTCTAAGTATTTTAATAACTATAGCAGTGAACATATATGGTGACACTTCAGTTGGAAGCCCCAGCGGTTTTAGCTGAATAAGACCTTTTGACAAGGCAAAACCTTCGGGTCGGGTTGTTTTATGACAGTTTTGGCTAACCGTCGTAAGCGGATTTAAGCTGCAGTTAATCGGCAGATGAAACGCGGCCTCAGAATAAAGCTTTACTCACAATATTTTTCTTTTTGCTTTTTTATGCAATTTGTTGATGGAATAGGCAAATGGCCCAACTGCAGACGTTAATCCCCTAAAAAATTAATCCCCATAAAACGTAGGGAATAAAAATTATTGATCAATTTACTGACGTAGGAAATAGAATTTGCTTGACAATAGTGTGCTATGTTCGGAGCGACACATTGTTTATTAATTGTATAAGAAAACTGTTTCAGGAACTAAAGCCCAAATACACTGGGCTTTAGTTCCTGAAACAGTTTTCTTACACACTAACGGTAGAAACGCCGCAGTAGTTGCTTTTCTGTTTTTAGATAGATAATCCTTCTTATGTCTTTTAAAACAATAAGTGCTTCATTAAAATTATCCTTTACAAAGGCATAGAATTAGCGGCTTTATCATTTTAGGCTGGTGTATGGCCCAACGGCCTTGAGAACACAAAATAATTATCTGTAGCCGGATAAATAATTTGTTTTATTCTCGAAATGTTCAATTTGTGTAAAACACTTTAATAGATATTTGAGTGAAAGAAAGATACTCAAAATCAACAGCCTTTAGAAGAAATATCCAAATTTCGAAAATATTTTTTCTTCGAACTTCTGAGCTTGAGTATTTTTCTTTCACTCAAATATTTAAATGATTTTTAAAGCTCTATGACGCAGTTATTATGGGTCAAGCGTAACGCGCGGCTGGGCCACGAGTGCGTACGGGCTGGTATCATCATTGGTTAACAGGAAGTAGGTCATATGCTCATCAATCAACTAACTACATGATAATCCTATACTCCCCCAACGTCTTCCCCCAAACATCATTTGCCCGGGTGAACCGTGACCTAATAACAATCATAGGGTAGATACAGTCAGCAACAAAAATTGCTGTACAACAATTGGTTTTCAAAACTAATTAGAATGCGTTTTCGGTGGACAGTCAGCGTGGGAGTGGAAGCGGTGTGTGCTTTGTGACTTTTGTATCTAATTGTAAATAAAATCAATGTCAGTTAGGATGTGTATTACTTCTTCACGGTAAATTCACGGTACAATTAGTGAACTGAATCGGGTTGGAACTGGAACAACTTAAAAGTTACTTTTATATGTGAAAAACGCGTGTGAAACCGCGGAGAGAAGTATTTGTACCCACGACGGAACGGAGACGGTATATGCGTTTAGGGTGTGTGTGTGTGTGTGCCTTTGCACATGTTCCCAATTATCTACAAAACGGCTCAGCCGATTTAGACACGGTTTTCTGTATTGGGCTCTGAATTTGTTGGCAATGGCTCTTAGCTGGGTGATATGTTGGTCACTCGCTAGGAAGCGCTGTTGTGTTTGTATTTGTTGGCAATGGTTCTTAGCTGGGTGATATGTTGGTCACTCGCTAGGAAGCGCTGTTGTGTTTGTATTTGTTGGCAATGGTTCTTAGCTGGGTGATATGTTGGTCACTCGCTAGGAAGCGCTGTTGTGTTTGTATTTGTTGGCAATGGTTCTTAGCTGGGTGATATGTTGGTCACTCGCTAGGAAGCGCTGTTGTGTTTGTATTTGTTGGCAATGGTTCTTAGCTGGGTGATATGTTGGTCACTCGCTAGGAAGCGCTGTTGTGTTTGTATTTGTTGGCAATGGTTCTTAGCTGGGTGATATGTTGGTCACTCGCTAGGAAGCGCTGTTGTGTTTGTATTTGTTGGCAATGGTTCTTAGCTGGGTGATATGTTGGTCACTCGCTAGGAAGCGCTGTTGTGTTTGTATTTGGCGAATACCAATGTTCCCATTTATCTCCAGTTTTAAAACTTAGACACTTTTTCTTTAAAACATTTAAGGTTCATTGCTGATGGTTCTTAGCTAAGTTGTATAGTGTTAACTCACAAGGGGGCGCTGCAATCAACTTTTTAAAATTTAGACACCATTTTCTGTAAAAGGTATGAGGTTCATGCCGATGGTTCTCAGCTATGTTGTATGGTGTTTACTCGCAAGGGGGCGCTATAAGTCACGTTTTTTTAGATACTGTGTGTTTAATGTATAAGTGATAGTGTTTGGTGAGTAGCACTTGCTTATGAGCAGAGAGCAGCTGGCGCTCTGCTGATGCACCAGAACCTTAGCGTAAGGAATACAGCCAAGATACACACAAAGGTGATGATGATGTCCTCCGAGCCGAATCTTCGGCCGGCGGCTAGTCACAAAGGAGACTAGCCAGGACATATTACAGTGACCAAATGTGTGCACAACACAGGTGCACTCTCTATTCCTTCACTGTCATAATCCGATGGGACGGCAGATTGAAACGACCTGGGAGAGGTCAGGCGCAAGACCAACGGCTTAACAATCTCAATTCAATTTCAAATTATTTATTTTACTTTACATAATACGGTAACATACCGACTTACATGACGTCACATATGATACTTACTACGTCACATCAGGCAGTAAGCAACGCAACGCAGGATCTCTCTAAAAAGTTTAAAATAACAACAAAGATTTTTTTTTGCAAAACCCGCGACGGATACTGTGTAATCGAAAATGAAATAAATAATTTTAGTAAAACCCCCGACAATGGCAGCCCGCGACGGATTTTTTTGTTTCTATTATAATAGGAAGGTGAATAAAATTAGTTAGCTTTATTTGATTATTTATAAATTATCATTGCTGTTTTATCCATTCCTCTTAGTCGGGGGTTTTACTAAAATTATTTATATCTTTTTCGATTACAAAGTATTCGTCGTGGGTTTTGCAAAATTGTATTTTGTTGTTATTGATTTTTTGGCCCACTTCAAATCAAATGAAATCAAAAACTCTTTTTTTCAATAAATACTATAAATGTATGTATAGAAAAGCTCAAATTCTTAAAAATTAAACTCTGACACGGAAATAAAGTGTTATTTTTTATTTCTGTGCTATGAACTACAGAGATATACCGTTATCATTGAAATCAATTCATGATCACTTGTTCTGCTACTTTCGTTGCTGACTGTACCTTGTAGGTACAATTCTCTTTTGGTCCATCTGTACGTTTCATAACACTCGCTGTACGGCCATCTTCCCTAAGCCGCGCGATCGTCAATCTGAGCGGATTAGCTCCACCACTGCAACTGTTATAAAATGTGTCTTATCTGTATTGTTTTAGAGATTGTAAGGAAATCATGATTTTGCTAAAAAAAAGTAGATAAATAATGAAAACTGGATTATAAATTTAGCATAGAATACTAGACTTAATGTAAGCAGAGCTTGTGTTATGGATACTAGATGACTGATATACAGTATTTTGGTTACGTTTTGTTCTCATAAATATTCTTGTGAGTTAAAAAAATTGTGCTTACGCAATTTAGACGTTTGACTCCACCACTGATTTATAAGCCAAGTTTTACAATGCCAAGGTTTTGTTATAGCTTCGGCAGATCGTAGAATCGGGAAGAAATTAAGTACAGAACGAATGCTGATTAGTTGGGAGAATTATTTCATTCGACGAGATGGCTTGCATTTTACCGTATTTTGAACGTTCAAAAATTGGCATAGGCTTTTAACTGAATGGCGCCTTTTTGTAATCCGGCTAGCCATTCTACAAACGGACAGATAGGTACCTACATAAAAACACGTCGTAATCGTAAATAATAATCCATTAAGAAATCAAAGTCTTGTTTTAACTCTTAACGATAAAAATATTAGAAACCCTATTAAAAAGTCTTATTGGAAAGTAAGTATTAACTTATTGAAAAGTATACTTAGAAAACACTTTAAACCTTTTTAAACATGAAATCCTTTAACAAGTTCCAAGAACATTCTAATTGAGTTTCTAAGTTTCGAAAATAAAACTTGATTTTACTTTGAAGTTAACACACTCAAAGGCTTTGTTAGGCTTAAGCTGTAAACCAACAACGGGCCTGCGCGGCTACCGTCATTTTCAGGTGTTTATCACGCAAAAGTACGTTCGCCTTTAAAGACGTTTGTACTCGTTCTGTTCGTTCTCGATCAGGTTTTCGGCAGAAAATAAGTATTTTTGCTTTTAAACAAAAAAGTCACTGAGCCATGGCCTATTTGTCATGCTGCACACACACTAACATGCATATTAAGTTATTACTACTAGTTAGTACTTAGTTTTTTGTAAATGTTCATTTGATGATTTTAAACTATTATTGTGATAATGTTTAGAATTGTGTATTTATGTAATTTTTTAAATTTATAATTTTTTAAATTTATAATGAAAATTATAATTAAATAATAAAAAAAATTAGAACTAGTATTTACAATTGAAACAATTAAGCTAACTCCAGACTATTGCAAACAATCTACAGGTAGCTCAACTGATCCATATCAATACCAATTGGAAGCGTCCCCAAGATGACGTCCCCGCCATACAGCGGGGCTGCTCTGCCCCGCTGTATGGCAATGCTGATGTAAATTGTATGTGTGTGTGCCAAAGAATTTTTTAATCTATCTTTAATAATCTTTAAAAAGACTTTAAAATTAAAAACGCATGTGTCTGACACTAAGAAAGACAAATATTTTAAATCCTTCATGGTTATTAACGCTAAAGCCATTTACAACGGCATCCCGTTGAAATTTTTTTACAATTAGTTTACAATCCCGTTGTAAATGACTAAGAAAGACTTCGAGTTGTGTAAAGGCCAAACTTACTGTATGACGGTTACATAAAGATTCGGATTGAAAAGGGCAGCCACTCTCATGCTGTTCCGCTTAGCTTTGATCAAAAATTATCTACAGACAGAGGCTGTCATTCTTAGTTCTAATCTTTATTCACGCGACTTATATAATTCTCTTGTGTAAGAAAAACCTAGGTCTTAACTTTGGACAATAGCTAAGAATCGTTTGTTTTCAACTGTAGATGTACTAATTATTTTATTTAGAATGAGAAAAAGAAGGTTATCCACTGCCTTAAGCCGGGTACAGACCAGGCTTATGGGTCGTAATACCATTCACAGCAAGCGTGATACGTTACGCCGTGTGCTTGCTCGCTGTGTATCACGTTACATTACGCCCCGTGACGCCGCGCCGCGCCGGTCAGTACCCAGTGCCCACCTTTTAGTTGATATAGTTTTCTATTGGGTGAAATTTAAAACATTTTTAAAGGTTAATTTCACAAATAAACGTAACTTAGAGCAACTTCAGACCGTTTTCGTAATATCTTAAACGTGCTTAGCAGTTTAGGTTAGCAACTTAAAATTAGGTTAATGAGCGAACATGTGCATAATGTTCACGTGGAACTTTGTTGCACTGTCAGCTTACACGAATTTCATGTGAAATTAATGTTCAACTTTGTGACGAGTCAGCAATAAAGTGCATGTCATGGCATCTCTAAAATACTTATAAAATTAATGTTTCGAGGAACTATAAACTTTGTTATTGCAGAGATTGGACTCAAAATTGTAACTTTAACGTTTTGTCATAAAGCTCTTGGCTTTTAAAATCTAAATAGTTAAAGACAAAGCTTTGTTAAAAAAATCGGGAATTTTTTTGTGATTGTTTTAATCACTGACTTATACACATGAAGTCACGTTTCATAAAAAATCATAGTTTTAGATAAATTATTATTTCACATATTTCCCTATCAGAAAATTATTTTTTGATGAAGTAAAATTTTAAAATCAAACTACAAAGTTAAAATTGAAAATTAAAATCTTTGTCTACTTCCAGGCCATAATACCATCGTAAACCTTATTAGAAATATCCTACGAACCTCCCGAAACGCTGAGCAGTCTATAAAAAGAGTCTAACGAGCCCACAAACGGACTGGGAGTCGTAAAACTGGGAAATAATCGAATAGGTGGGCCTTAATGCATGGCTATGTCCCGCACTCAGGGACTTTCAATTTAGTGTGTAGGTGGTTTTAGTTTATTTAAGGACATTTTACATTATTATTATTTTGTTATATGTATTAGTGTATTATTTTAGTAAGTAGGTATTATGTGTATTTGTTAGTAAAAATAGTTTGAATTAATGTTGTAAAGCACCGCCATCCTCTATTTCTCTCACTATCGTTTTGGTTGCCTGGAAGAAATCGCTTTAAGCGATAAGGCCGCCAGTTCCATTGCTGTTCCCTGCATTATGTTTAATGAGTACTATCTGTTTTATAAGGTGATGAATAAAGCATTATCTATCTATCTATCTATTTTATTACGAACTATCACTGTGCTATCACTACTTTTTGACTTTGAATGACTACATTGGACTACTACCTATGGATTTTGGATTGATACCAATCATAGATTTACAGCCGGTTTTTCCTACGGTAATCATTTTTGTAATAAAGTAATCAATGAAAATAGAAATAACTATAATTTGACAAGAGATTATTGAGAAAGAAAATTACAATCAAATAATAAAAACAAATTAGAACTAGTATTATCAATTGATACAATTAAGCTTACTGCAGACTGTTGCAAACAATCTACAAATAGCTCAACTAATCAATATCAATACCAGTCTGAAGCGTCCCCAAGACGCTGGCTGCTTTGCCATGCTGTATGGCAATGCTGATGCGTTGCGCCAGATACCCACATCAGCTCTCGGGTCACGCGTCGCTTCGACCTGACGCTCAGATAACTTTAAAAACCCGGGGAGCCTCGGTACCCCACGGACCTAGGGTCTCGACCCCAAAGGGAGCAATTGTGAAGGCTCTGTCGAGACCTGCATATATACGCCTCTTGAGATCCTTGGCCAAACCTGCCGCCGCACCAGCCCTCGGTGATTGATTGATTCACTTATCACTATCATCAATCATCATCGACAATATATACCTACTAGTCCACTGATGGAAGCAGGCCTCCCCCTTTGAAGAGCCTTATCGGAGGGAGGCTTACTAATCACCATATCAAAGCCTTTGTTAGTTGTACAAATCACTCTCTTTGCCAAAACCGAACGCAATGACTTTGAAACTGAACGTACATACTCGTAAGACGGTGATATTTGACAGGTATTTTTTTTTATATCGTGAATAGACTTTTGTTTGACCGCAATCGCACCTTATGGAAAGTGACGATGTGGCTGCGGTAGTTTCACGAAGGTCTGGAAGACACTTATTCACTCTTGTCTTGAAGAGACCCAGTAAAAATAACAAAATCATCAACCTATCGTTTCTTTTAAAAATAAATAACCAAATGATTATAAACATTTACTGCAATAAATGATCCTTAAATTTACTTCGAATCACTTTTAGAATCATTTAGGTACATACAACTGTTACAAGAATCTAACCTTGTCTCAGATAAAACCCACTTTAACTGCTTTAGCGTGCAAAAGCGTTAATTGAACAAAAGGCTTTTTTCTCGCAAATCTGCATTCGCCAAGAAAACCCACGACAGCATTAAAAAGTCTGGAGCTTTTAAAACATAAAGCTACAATTGGGTTCCTCTTTGACTGGGTAATTGTATTTTGTCTATAAAATGTAGAATACATTGATATTGCACCGTTAAAAGAATAGGTAAGTCATTGTATTGGCAACAATCGGTGAATTAGCAAAACACAAATAAATATACATAGTTCTTACAAAGATAAGTTTATACATTCGTTCATATATGAAAGAACACAAATATTTCACAACCGATCATTTTGAACCCTAAGAACAACAAGTAGGTAAGCTCCCTCGTTCCTATTCATCCAGAAATATGTAGTTAAATATTATAAGTCGGTAAATAAGGATATCTGATTTTTATAAAAATCACAAATTTATTGAGAAACAACACCAAAAGTTTCTTCTTGACAGGTTCCATGTCATCGCAGTTTACTACGATGCTTGGACCTGGCAAGATCACTATCGATGGAGCTATCTGTACACAAAGGAAAACCAAAATATACCTTCTTTCTAAACGTATCTCTAGCTAGTCATGTTCACCTAGTACCTGACATGTAGACCCTCGTGGCACTGTGCAGCCGCCTAGCCCGTCGATCTTCACCCGGAGGCCGGAATCAAGCAGTTATTTCGTTTTAGAATCCAAACGCTTTGCCCAACATTTTGGCAACGGTAAAGCGTAGGAATTCTAAAGCGAAAACACAGCATTTGCAGGAAACTTGACGTCTTCGGTTGCTTGACGTTCGGTTTCTTAATAACTGCGACCTACTACATTGGTGAGACTGTCTTGAAGAATAGAAACTAATTAGAACTAGTATTTTACCGATTATTGTATTTATGAATGTGCTTGGTTTGACTATAACAGTGTTTCAAACATAGATATGAAATAGTGCCAATTCTCATGCTTTTTTAGAAAACGCATCGCTTTGGTCTATTTAAATTATATTTAAATAGACTAAAGCGATGCGTTTTCTATGTTAATTATATTTTATTCAATTCTTATTTATTTAATATTCTCATCTTAATTAATTAATTTCCAGGACATTATCTTATCAGTGGTGGTGTGAAAACGTCTTGTATAGATATTACAATAACATAACGATTAATTTATGTACATACAACATAAAAACACACCTTAATTGATAATCGAAACAAAAATTATACTGATACAAATCTTTTGATATCATTGAAGCATATACACACCTGAATCACATACTTACTTGCATTGTATTTATTATTGTATTGTATTGTATTAATTTATTTCAGATAATTAAATAATCCATATTCCACACAAAAACAAAACAAATAAAAAATTACAGTCAATAATGTATTAATAAGATTAGTTAAATTAGTTAATATGTGTACCTAGTTTAGTTTACGCTTTTTTTATAATGTTTCATGTCAAATAATCCTTTAAAATTCTCATTTTTTAAGGCCGTTACGAATTCCCATAGACCTAACAGTAGGCAATGGCATATACGAGTATAAAATGGTATATTCCTATGCACTATTATTGTTGTCTGAAATAAAGATTTAATTTAATTGAATACTATCTGTAGAGTTACAGTTACAGTTACAGCTTATAGTATCTTGACCAAGAAAGAGGAGAGTACGAAGAGAAGTAATGCTTATTCCTATGCAACAAGCATAATTATAATAAACTTTGTGTTTTTTTGTATGGTTTGCAAATTTATGTGAGGACTAAATGTATAATGTAAAACATTTATTTTTATAACTAAGAATTCTTACTCCGAACGTTGCAATGCCCTAAGAGGGTTTATGTAGATTCTACCTAAAAATTGTAACACCTTGTAATGGACGCGAATGCAATAAATAAAAAAAAAAAACATCTCACCGTAAACGCATATACCGTCTCCGTTTCGTCGCGGGTAAAATATATATGTAAATAGTTAGAATTATTTAAGTCTTCCGTTTACAATCTGAGCATAATTGTTCTAATGTGAAAGACTATCTAGAATAATGTCTTAAAAAAAAACTAACCTAAAAAAAAACGTTGAAACTTACCGGTGCAACATAACATTGATGCTAGCAGGAAATACGACATACCTGAAAACAAAGAAACAATATTACAAAACGACATTCATAAATTTAAGCCAAAAATGTTCATTTTATTTTTCGCAGTATAGTTATTTCTACAGATATAAGAGCAAAATATACATAAGTATATAACTCTTTATTGTACCGAACAAAGACAACAAAACAGAAATAATCTCAAACCTCGCCGACGTACTAAGGGCAATTTGAATAAAAAATAACCATTGATGGTTATGGTTTCAAATAACCTTCATAATAATAACCTTGTAAAGGTCAATAAACAAAAAATAACCGCATCTCTTGCCTCTTAACCATGATAAGATTTCCATCTCGAACATTCCTGATATTTGAAAAGGTCAACGGCCTCTTGTAAGGTACAAATTACTTCGCTAAACGAACACTGAATTATAATTGTAACCGGCTGTATTTCCAGAACAGATAACATCGGGACCGAGGTGTAGCTGACGTCAGCGTAGCTGATTCAGTTACATATTTGTTTATTTTATTACGTACCTTTAATACTTGTGAAAAGTCAAAATGGAAGTACCTTTTTTTGTGCCATAAAATTAAAATTTTAGAATAAGGACAGCAAAAAAGGAGTCACTGTTCTACATAGAATCGGCATACCTTCGATTTTATAATCATTCAGTATTATATATACGGTATACCTATATCAATCAAGGTCGTCAGCTATCGAACTAAAGATTTTCGAGGTTGTGTCCTTGAGAAATTCCATTATTCGGGCTCATCTGAATTTTGTATTTAGTTATACGGCTTCCTGTACTTTCTGGATATTGTGCACGGATATTTCAAGTTTCGGTACGCCGTAGATAATTTCCAAATAACTTTCCATAAATAATCGCACGCTCTAAACAAAATCAACTAAGATATCTAAGGAACCTCCTGTAATAAATAAGTAATAGAAATATTTTCATCAATGCTACATTTCTCTGAACACGGAAGGGCGTGAAAATTACCTTTTTAACTTCAAAATATAACCAGCTGAAGTTAAAATGTCTGTGAAAAGTCCCAGTAAGTCAGAACGGTTCCTTTTATGTAAGAGCTGTAAATTTAATGCTATAGAGATAATTTGCGTCAACCGTGAAGAGTTCTAAATTTTATGCCACGTTTGAGGCCTGTAAGCGATCCTTTAGTCAGAAACTTTATG
Source organism: Eupithecia inturbata (assembly GCA_963662085.1). Classification (NCBI taxonomy): domain Eukaryota; kingdom Metazoa; phylum Arthropoda; class Insecta; order Lepidoptera; family Geometridae; genus Eupithecia; species Eupithecia inturbata. Next base: position 1,209,013 of record OY759181.1, on the reverse strand, counting down.
AAATTTTCTATTATTCGTTGTTTTTAGTCAACGAGAACGATAATAATATAGGTAATTAAAACAGATTTAATTCTTGAAAATAATTGTGATGAAATAAATTATTGCCAATTTTTATTAGCGGTCTCATGATATGTAAGAATAAGTACTCAACAATTTAAATTATACCTTCAATGGTATATTTTACTAATACAATCTACCTAGTGAAAGGTTTTTATACGGATTACACGAACACAAATTAATTCCAACCTTGAGTTGAAGACATACGGTTAGGCTCTATTTTGCCACTCCTCCGCTAAGGCCACAACATCCTTGCCTTAATGTATCTACTGGTACAAAAAAATCTTTCTTCGAACAAACACACGCAGTTCCCATACAAAACCATTCCCCACGAGTATTCCATGGAAACCATAAAAAGCATCACGTATATTAAATTTATCAGTTGCGTACAAAATTAAACCAAACACGCCGAGAGTCGTTTAAGCTCCTAACGTTTTTGTCTGTGTTGTACTTTATAGTAAAAGTTGTATTTATTATTAAGGGTAGGCCTAGTAAAAGGATAATTTTAATTTGTTGATAAAATTTTAATTTAAACAAAAAATATACAAAAGAGACTTAAATTTACAAAAATACACGTGAAACAGTTGAGCTATCACCATCATTTGTTCCATAACAATTAAAACTTCAAATATCACAAAAATATCAAACTAACCACTGAACGACGATTGGACAATCTGCAGCTACGTTAGTTAACTTTGACGTATATAATGTACGAAACCTCCTGTCAATAACGTCAAATGTAACCGTCACACTTTTTCGCATTTTTGACACCTTCTGTAATTTTTGATACTTTCTGAAAGTGAGTCTGGGTGTTAAAATCACTATATTTTCATACTCTTACAAAGCCGCACAATTTATGATAACAAATTCTCATTAGATCCATTCTATGAATTAATATATAGAAATAAATCTAATGAGAAATAAAATTCTCAATGGATCTAACAAGAATCATCTAGATATAGGATAACTTCTGAAATTGCTCAAAAACCACACATAAGGATAAGACTAGAAGAAAAACACTAAACACTATCAACACAAGGATTGAAATCATAAACCTTATTCACAGCTGAGCATTAGCTTAAAGCTTATTACGAGAATTTAACCCCCAACTTCGACCTAAACCCGACGCACATTAAGCCTCGCTATCTTCTTACATATTCTCAGGAATGCTGGCCTGCTTGATCTTGGAAGCGTTTTGAACGTGGATTTGGTAAGTGAGAGTTAGAGGTTAAACCCTAAGGTTTTTAACTTATGGAGTCGACTAGGTACGTTCTTTCCGCATATTTTTCTGACTGTGTTTTCGGTGTACCTGCAATGGGATGAGAGCATGATCTAGCGAGGATAACTGTATGAAACTTGCATAGGTAGTTCACGAAAACTATAAAAGTTTTCGTTTCCTTCCTACACTTAGCGCCTTGCAGCTACTGGATACTGAGAGGAACTAATTTTCACAGTGATAGCGTTCAATAGTTTGATACAATCTCTGTTATGGTTTTCGAATGATTATAAGTGATTTCTAAGTTTTTTTTGTTGTACGGAGCTCCTCCCTCCTCCTTCGGCGGAGTCTTTTTTTATTTGGGATATTATTTGATTTCTTATGAATGATTTCTTGCAGTTTGGCAGTACAACTTTGACAAGTGCATACATGCGCCTACAATGTGCTACAAGCTACAGGCAGTTAGCACTAGTACCCTAGTGCTAACTGCCTTTTTGTCATTTCTTACAATGTGCAGACATTTTGCCAGTATTAGACCTTTGATCGGAATAATTAAATACAAATGTCGAGTGAAAACCCAGAAATCGTAAACGAAAACTTACTACAACTTCGCAAGAAAATTGCCACAGATTTGTTACTAGCTTGATACACTCTACAAAACCCTCATTTCCAAAACGACACAGATTTTACAAAAGCATAAGGTACGTATGTACGTGTATTAACAAGTGAACACGTACGAAAAGAAACCCAGAGTGTTATGAAGTAAGATAATAAGCCCGAATTGGATCTTCATACTGTAGGTGGGTCCGGGCGTGTCTGGCATACCAAGAGAGGTATATAGGCTCAGAAGCGGGGAAATAAAATTAAGCCAGTTAATAGGCTTTGAAACGGTATTTGGTGGAGTTTTGATAGTATCGGCCGCAATTAGGATTAGTTAATAATTTCGTGGTACGGTGGAGAAGTAGCGTGCGGTAATAAAAAGACGTTTCTAATAAAATGTTATTCTATTGGGGCTTGGAGGTTTGTTACAGGTGAAGCTCAATTTATTGGATTCCTTTAAGAATTTATCTCATAGAAATAAATGTATTAGAGGAAACGACTTATAGTTGGAATAATTTATAGTTTGCGTCTTAATTGTGTTTGTCAAGAAAAATATGGTGTTTATTCTGTTTAAAAACACATTGTTTTTGTATTGCAATAAGTAAAATCATGATCACGAAAAGTTAAATTACTTTCTTCTAAAAATAAAAGAGCTTTAGCTTCTCTAAAGTGAACTAGATCGTTAAACTCGAAAACGCCCAGAACATTTCCTAATAAAAAAAGGTCCAACAATTACATCAAACTGAAAAAAATCTAATCTTACAAGACACCCTTTTGACACACGGTAATAAGGAAACGTTTTAAATTGAGGAGGAAAAAATCTTGAGATGTCTGCAGGCTCTTGGGACAGTTTACACAGGAAGCAGGAAATCTAAGCCTCGTACATAACGGAATTCTAACGTTACACGATTTAACCCAACTGCCTCTTTCATAAATATTTTTAAACCACCACTACAGTGTGTAAACCTGTTGAAACGTCGGGAAAAATAGGTAAATAAACGCGATAAATACCCGTTAAATAATACAAATAATAATGTACCTTTTTCATTTTAACAGAATGAATGGACATAAGTAGGAGCAAAATTGGTAGAGCCACGTGAGAGTTTTTGAATTTTAGTAACATTGGCTTGTGTGGGAGTTCCAGTAGTAGTACACACAAAATAGTTGGCCACACCACATCATTTTTTATGTATCTTGAAGAATATTCCAGTGCAAAATATTCTCATCCTTGTCTTCAGGCATAAACATGTGTCTATCTATGCCTGAAGATGCCAGTCAAAATGCCAGTATCTTTTTCACGTTTCCTTCTCTTATCACTTCCATAGCCCAGAAGGTGCCTAGGCGTTGCGCGTTACAATTGAACTATAAAATACGACAATACATCGGCGCGGGTAACCAGTCCCTACACGTTTCCATCCTACCCTCATCTCTACTCCGAAAGCAAGCGGTCCAAGGCAATTTGGAGGAGATTAAATCCCGGGGCCAGCCGGGCGTGCGGGCCCCGGGCTACGGGAAATATTAACCGGGACAATACTTCTTATTGAATGGATCGCCTATCGCACGGAATTGTGTATTCAATCATAACGTGCTCGTTAAAATATAGAATAGTAAACAATAAGAAAACAGTTAGGTTTATAAATGTTAATATAAATGGTTATACTAGAAAATAACAAATAATAGTTTCTAAAACTGTTTTTTTGAAGGCGAAAGGCGCAAACGGAGACCAATCACAGCATAAACAAGATCCGTCAAGTGCGAGTGTAACTCGCGCGCCGAGGGTTTAGAACGTTTGTCAAGTATACCAAAATGTACTTTAAGTAGGTAGGATACTTTGCTATATAATGAATACCTAAAAATTAAAGATTTCAGATGAATCGGTTTGAAAACTTCGGAGTATAGAGGGTAATAGTAAAAATCGAATTTTATCAAAATATTTCTAAAAGTATTAAATCTACAGAAATTTTAAAAACAAATTTGAGATGTTCAAACCGATACCTTTCATTTGATGAGGTTTTTCCCTTTTGAAAATGAATTCCCCCTTTTTGTAAATTTTCCAAAAGTGTTCTATTTACAGACTTTTCTATATATTTCCTGTAAAATATAGATCCATACCTACAAACGCTACATACATTTCAGATGGATCACTCTGCAAACTTCGGAATGGGTAATTTTTTAACTTTATTAACATATTTCAAAAAGACATGAAATCTACAGAAATTTTAAAAAATATTTTGAAATGTACAAACTGATACGTTTCATTTGATACCCCATTTTTGCCCTTGTCTTTAAAAATTTCGACATCACATTATGCACTGAAAATTTTCATTTTCATTTTTAATTGTTATTCTTTTAATCTGTACAAGCGCGCGCGTATTACTATTTTACATTTTAAGTTATTGGCTGCTGTAGTTGCTGAGATATTAAAGACGGAAAAAAGGACAGAAAAACGCGAGACCATCAGGGTTTCGAACCCGATCTCCGATCTTCGAAACCCTAAAAACACGAATAGATCTATTCTCTATCTTTACTTTTTTAAGAATTAAATTTTTCTAAGCCCAGGCGCGCACTAGCACTAATATAATATTATCCATGTAGCACGCACACCTAGCGCACTCGGCCAGCGGTCAGTGGCCATACCGAGCCACGGCGCGGCTTTGATCTCTTAATATGATGTCTATCGTCAGTTGCAAATGCGCTGTATTTGCAACTGACGATAGTGATTTGGCCGCGTTGCTTGGCCGTGACCCTTGCGGCCGGGTCGCGCGTCATGGCCTAGTGCATTATTGCTCTAAGCGTGCACGAAGTTGATTGTGGCATGACGACTTTAACTACGTAACGTTCTAGAACGCAATTATATAGAATTGTTTTTTTAATTTTGTAATAATTTTTATAATCAGGCGTTTTCTAAAGTTTTGTTATATTCTGATAAAAGTAATTCTGTATTAGAGCATGTCGTCAACTCTTTGTAATCTGTCATTTCGCCTCTAACACTAAAAATGTTCATGAACTCTAAAATACAAATTAATGAAAATGATGATGATGCGGCCCAAAAGAATGCTTTCTGTCAAACGAGTTCCAATACTTTGTCGATATTAGATTGAATTGAAAAGCGATAGGCTGAAATATATTTTTCTCATTAAGACATTTTCCAAAGCTTGTTTCTGTATTGTGGTTGTTAGGCAAATTAAAAAAGTCTTGTAGAGATCGTCTATTTTAAATTTGTATATTACCGTGTGAGAGACACGGTATACAAACACAGCGTAAACAATTTGAGCGCTTCGCCGAAGAGTTATGCTAACGTACAGCTTCGTGAAGCTTACATTATCGAAAGCGGCTTGGCTTGCGAGGCGGTTCAAATGATACTGTGTTATCGACTGGCTTTAACTGAACTGAAATGTCAACTGAAAGCACGCTATTGGATAACGAAGATGCGAAGTGAAATCAATAGGTCTCTGCCATCCAGTTGTTCGTAAGCTGATTAACTAATCAATAACTACCTATGGGCCGTACCTAACGAGTTTGGTTGTCAAGCTATGAACCTAGATCTCAGTACTCACGGGATCCCCTTGGTAAAAAACTCGAATTACATTAAATTCAACATTTTGTCTTTGGTTCCTTGAATGTGAAAACACGATTGAGGAAAAAAAATACGATAATAAAAAACATGACCAGATTATGTGCGAAACAATGAAATGGCAACGTTTCGCACATAATTTGGTCAAGATCCCAGGAACCCTGCGGTCTATTGAAATTACTTATGCTTTGATTAGTAGGTGACCGACCATTTGGTTCCTTGAACCACTTATTTCATAAGTTGTGTAGTTTTCTTGTTGGTTATTATATACGCCGTTCCAAGAACGTATGTTCTGTCCCGCTCCTATGAACGCGAAATCCTATGCCTATCCTTTTCACAATGGCGCGCATTCCGCCCTCTTATATCTCTTGTCAAAATAGTTATTTCTCTTGCCGAATTGTCGTAAGTTCTTCGGCGTCTGCCTAAGATCATATTGGTGAAAAAGTGGAACTACATTCGACTCTCTGTAGATAGTCGGTTGCAGGTTGAAGGAACGTTGAGTGTTTAAATTTTTAGGGTTTCGAAGATCGAGGATTCGAGTTTGTTTTATGTACCTTGCCATTGATTGATTGATTTTATTAAACAACAGAGTGAAAACGACCAGCGTTATTGTTTTATAATTCATTTACAAAAAATCATTTATAAAATAATTTTAGAAACATCTATGTACATAATATGTACGTACATAATTTGAATAGGGTGCCATTCTACCCTTCGTGACTCGTGAGCAGCTCAGTTCAAAAGGGTTATGTAATTTCAGTGAATGCGTCAATCCCACTGAATCTGAATCAGCCCAACATTCGCGCATACATATTTTACGGAGAGCGCGCGAGAAATCATCCTCACGTTACTTATTTATTGGACATAAACCTGAACACCCGCCCGCGCCGGTATCACCATCCATCACATTTATTTAGCACAATAATCGTATTCAGTTATTTCAAAACATACTTCCGTTTATTTGTATTTTATTTTCCTTCGGGTTGTGGCCATTACTTGAGCCAATATTTGTTGTGCTGAAAGCCCAACGGTTGTGTGTTTTTTCGTTATTATGACGCTGTATTGAGGCGGTGAATTGCGAAAAGTGCCTGTAGCTACTAAATATTTTTATTTTTAAACACACAGTTAGTGTTGTGTGTCACCCGAGTGAGCAGATGGACATGACTAGTTGCGAAAACCAAGTGAGGGTAGTTTCAAAAAATGCTGCCCCTGCTTCGCAGAGGCGGTAGTTCCAGTATTCCAGTCATCCCGTGACCACGACAGTGTGTAAACCTGTTGAAACGGCGGGAAAAATAGGTAATTAATCGCGATAAATAAATAATAATACTAATAATAACCTGTAGCTACTGTCACAGAATAACTATACAGTACCTACTGTTCCATATGCCTAAAGCAAAATTAAACAAACAGTATGAATGTATATTGAAGCATTTGGAACAAACGGAGGCGAACCGCAGCTATATTGTTGATCAAGAGCACCAATGTTTTAACCTAATAAGAAGAGCATGGACTGGGTCCCGAGTCCTGACGCGTTGCGCTTCGCTACGTCAGCCTGCGTGCACTGAGGCAGCCGTTTGTTCATCATCATCATCATATACATATGTCTTGGAGACGATATATAAGATTTAAGGAGGGTGACCACCTTCTTTTGTTTCTGCGAGCCTCCTTGGTACTGTCCCAGAAGAAATTTATTTAACCAAATACGAAAGCTAGATAGAATACACCTAAAATACAGAATTTTTCCAGTAATGGTAAACTCTGTTTTGAAGACAATAAGTAAATGTCTATAAAAACAACCCATTTAACGTGCAACTGATTTACAAGAAATATATTTTCGATGCTGTTAATTACAACAGGGTAAAAATTAATTTATTTTGCTATTGAAATTACTCAAAATTAAAATTATACAAAATAATTAAAGCGAAATTCTGATAAACAACAAGCGTTTAGTGAACATAAAACATATCCGAACTCATCAAACAACTCGAAATTCGAAAACGTATTTTAATTATATCCCGGTTCCATCAACTTTCCAAATATATCATTTCCAAATGAGCATCCAGATTTAATTTAACCTCTCGAATGTCAAACGCACTTGGTGGCTTCCAACGATAAATTCCACCTCGACACCTATTTGACTATTTCGTGCACACATTCCAACTGACAATGAAAAGAACCTGGAAATTACCCAGAAAATTGAGAAAGCCCTGACTTAAAAAACTTTTTCAAGCACGCTTCACAGCGGCTAAATTAACTGAGGATAAAAACAGTCTTCGGTGTTGGGTAATAAAGTGCAATTTGTGTTGTGGGATGTGGCTTGTGCATCCGAGGCTCTTGTCGACTCACGTCTTGTGCCATATTCAGGGTTGGCACAACGTTTATTATTCAATAGCTAAATGTAATAGACATGTTTGAGACGGCTAGCGTCTGTGGATGGCAACATTTTGTAAAGGCATTTGTAGTGAGTTGAGTAAACGGAATCCGTTCACATTGGGCGTGATCTTTTTAGGTTTTCATCAATGCCGCTATTGTGACGCAAAACGGAATGGTTGAACATATTGATGCCCTTTCCACCTGAATGAGTGACCTGTCTTGGCATTGTTGGATGAGTTGGGTGGATGACAAATCTGGCCAAGATCGGTCGGTTTTGATAACCCGCGGCGCTTGGGCCGTTTCTCAGACAAATGACGAACGTGACATTTGGGATCCTACAACTTGACAAAGCTTTGGCAGACCTGCAACAATCACCGGTTCTGCAGGGATAATAGATTTTCGAAAATTCGAATATCAAAAATGATTGCGTTTTTGATGAAGTTTAAAGCATACTAAACTTTTTACGACGATTAATATCAAATTCCTTTTCCTCTCATACATAACCCAGAGACTTCCACTCTGCCACTAACATAATTAATAAAAACACCTTATTTTGTAAGTACTAAGTAGTATCCTTCATCAATATTGAGAAGATTCGGGAGCGTCCGAATTTATCCATACGCCCCCGAGGAATGGTATAATATTGCAAAGAATTGCCCAACACTTATGTGGTTAATATTTGATCAATGCGTTGTACCAACGCTATGAATAATTACGCGGCTAAAAATTTGCCGTAACTTGGGAGAAATGTAAAACTGAGGAAAATGTGGCTCTATTGTTTTTTAGGTCTTAGTTCTAGTTGAAACTAAAAATTACACTGTTTGTATCGGTCGGGAAAGTGGTTGGATTGGTCGGAAAAGTGTTATGGCGTAGCAAAAAGCCATATAGTTTAAAAAATAATTCGCCCACAACACAGTAAATCCCATATTTTACCAACTTTAGCCATAATTATAACTTAAGTTACATATCTATGTATGTACATATTTACAATTAATAAATGAATCTAAATCTGAATCATAGTTCATTTAACTTATTTTCTGTTCGGGTCAAGCCTTTGAAATCCTTGAAATTGGAAACGGAATTAACCCCCATACCAATTAGCTGTAAACGAAAACTACCCACTTTGGGAGTTTACACTAAACTAGGTGGCCAGCCTCGGTCTCATTCAACTTTATCTTTGTACTCTATTAAGGTCTACCTCCAACTTTATGTGGAAATTCGGCTTTTAATTCGGCTTTACAGACCGGCTTCGTCTCACATGATTACCTAGGTTGAAACTTATTCTTTTGATTGTTATTCTAGCTCTGCTGCGACTAAGTTTGTGTTTGCTTTGAGTTTTCGTATTGTATCCTTTGTATTTATTTAACGTATGTGTTTTCATACAGATAGTCCTGCGCGTAGTTTATTTCAAATATGAACTTGTTAGATGTACCTAACAAAAACAAGCTTTAGTGCAATCCTCAACCTTTCAACAAATATCGTTTCACTTAGAGAGAAGTGATTCTGTCACGTGATGCGTTCTTAACATATGTTTCGGCTTCTATTATCTGTTTCGATAAAATTTCGGCCAATTCTGACCTTACACACGCCCATAGCTGAAGCTTGTTTGGTGTTTTGCACATTATCTGTAATTGTTGGAGTGCCGGCTAATGATTGCCGCAACAGCGGGCCCGCAGTGATTGCGTTTAGTTTCACTCCTACTAAAATGTTTGCTCCCGAATGTTTCGATGTTGACCTACGAAACATGGGGTCTCGTTTCAATGTTGATTAATACATTTTGACGACAATTTTGGATGAAATTCGGATGATGTTGGAGGGATGTTTGTTGGTCAGTTTACAAGGTTTACCATGTCTATGCTGAAAACTGAAAATATTGCGTTAATTAAATGTATTGGGTAGTTAAATGCTAATATAGAGATGTAGCAAGTACCTTTTTATACATAAGTTCATAATTATAGTGTTGTATTGAAAGTTTTAAAAAAACCAATGATTTTAGACAATGTTAGCAAAAACAATTTGTTCTTTAATTTAATCTTACACAATCCACAATGCAATTTTCGGAACGCTCAATAATTTTTCAAAAATGATTAGCCTTATTCTGTGACCTATTTCATACTGTTTCGGGTTTCCGTCCTTCCTACACATCGTTTTAGAGTTGATTTCCCCACGGCACCGCAGTTATTGGGAGGCTGAATCTCGTCCAATTTTTATCATCCACTTACGGATCTGTTTAGGCTTTTTAGTAAATTACCTTAATTAGCTTGAGCAATGGCTCAAGCTAGGATTAATTCATGAACAGATGGAGGATATGCGTGCATCAGTACATAACGTTTAAAAAATAAATCAATCAAATCAACATAAAAATAAATAATGGCGCTAAAGTCCGAAGGAAGTCCCAAATTGTTTTAACTCCTACGTCACTTGACCTCGTGGCGCAATTGGTTAGCGCATTCCCGTACTTAGCGAAGGGTGTGGGTTCAAGTCCCGTGGAAGTCGAATTCTTTTTGGATATTAATTGATTTCTTAAAAATAAATCGTTTAAAACTAAAACAATAAGTTGCAATCGTCGTATAGAGACGGATCTGCATTTTAGCTACTTTACAGGAGAGCACTTTAAAGTTTTGGAATTGGATATTTCGTCATATTTTGTAAACAGCTAGTCCGATCAAACGTAAAATTTTCAATAGTTGCTATTTGTCAATAGTTTTACGATATGACCTACATAAAAAAATCTAAATGATGCCTAGTTTTCGTAAAAAGTCACATGCTTCATTGTACTGCGGAGACTAAGTGACGGATGTAATGGTACGACGTTATAATTCGGAGCATCATTGCAAAATTCATGGCGCATTGTATTATCCGCCGTTAATTTGGGGACTTTCAATCAAATCAACTGGCGTTTGTGAATGCGGTAACTAGGAAATAAGACGATAAATAACTTTGTGTTACAAAAAACATTAAATATAAAAGTTTTACAGCTACATATCAAAATAGGAGGTAGGTATGCATAGTAATTTCTATGAAAAGTTAAAAATAACCAAAAGTTTTAATATCAAAATAGAGATTAATATTTTTGTCTATCTATACCAAGGTGATCTGGAAGAAATATCTTATAATCTCATTGCTATAAGGCCGCCTTTTGTACTTCCACGATTCTTAGTATTTCTTACTATATTGTTTTTTGGTTTTGGTGTATAAAAATGTATGAAGTGTTTTTGAAAGTATATTTATGCGACGCGCTAGCACTCTATAGAAAACTGACGGTACGTTCAATCCGTCACGAGGTGGAGGGTTGCGGGAGCCAAGGTCAGCCTCGTACACTGACAGATCAATTCAAACGTTGTTTTACTACGCACATAAAATCAAAACCGTTGGTATTCTACTCTATATCATGAAAAATACCAAAAAAAAAAAAATTATATATCTTTACGTTTTAAGTAGGGTTCTGCAATAAAACGAAATTTGCAAAAAATCAGATCCGTCTCTGTTCTACGACTGCGAATATTATCGGGATTTATGAGGAACATTATATTTATGAGGTATGTACGTAGTAATACAGGGTGCCACTTAACATGTGTAGTAAAAATAATCATAAGTCCTAAAATAATTACATGACTTAATTGTTTAACATGAAAATAATAAACGATGTGATTTGAAATGTTGTTTTGCTACATAAATTGAATTTACATCTGATTATACGAATATGTTAATTCTCACCTGAATTTCAGTCGGTAACTTTGCCACACTCTGCCCGGAATTTTTTAACCCTCAAAATAAAGTCATCGTGATTTCCCCTGACACCTTAAAAATCAACTCGAAACTTCGTTTATCCAATGCCCTTTAGCGGGTACATTAAACTGTGAGATCTATCCCGCGTCGCAGATAACACTCCAGATTCAGAACTTCAGTCATAATGAATTGTTGCAAGCAAAGACAAAGGAACTTAAAACTCTTTTAGTTTAAAACTCATTTCGTTTTTTCACAGAGATGAACAAATACTGAAGGAATTTTCTAAAAGTATCACTACTTCAGCTTGATGGAGCACATAATTTATTATCTCTTAGGAAAATAGAGCTGATGTAGATAAATAGAAAAGATATTAACGTGAATTGGTTAACTGTCAAAGAAATGCAAATGTTGAATCAGTATCTAAACAATATTATTTACTCTGCCACGATAATAAAATTATTCTACAATCAAACCAAAATTTAAACTGAAGAAGCGATATTTAGCCAATAAATTAATTTTGGACAATCCACACAGCATCATCTAGCCCCGAGCTAAGCAGAGCTTGTGTTATGGGTAACTGAGATTTTTAGAAAATATCTGTAGATCGTACGCACACATTAAATAAAAACCTGAATTGTATTCTAAAGTGATGACAGATTATTAGCTCGTTCTGTTATTTGAATGAGATTACTTGCAGTGGTGTCACTTATGCGTGTGTGGAACTATTAATTTGTAATGAGCTGATGGATGAGACATTCCCAAAAAAGAAAAAAAAAACAATATTACAATATTACAATATACTTTAAAACGGGCAATGGCCTTTATTAACAAAGAAAATTACAATCAAATTATAACTAGTATTTACAATTGAAGCAATTAAGCTAACTGCAGACTGTTGCAAACAATCTACAGGTAGCTCAACTGATCCATATCAATACCAGTCGGAAGCGTCCCCAAGACGCTGGCTGCATTGCCCCGCTGTATGGCAATGCTGATGCGCTGCGCCAGATATCCGCCAGCTCTCGGGTCACGCGTCGCGTCGACCAGACGCTCAGATAACTTTTTAAAAACCCGGAGAGCCTCGGTACCCCACGGACCTAGGGTCTCGACCCCAAAGGGAGCAAATAAGTAGGCTCTGTCGAGACCTGCATATTTGCGTCTCTTGAGATCCTCGGCCAAATCTGCCGCCGCACCAGCCCTTACGGATGTCCTCGGAAGATGGGAAGGCGCAAGTGTGTCGACGCATGTAGCGTCCCACACAATGGGCCTCCCCAACTCCCATGGGACTAGTGTCATGCCGTCAGGCCTCTTACCATCGTCACGCAACAGACCATTCGGTTCGAGAATAGCTGGTACGTTAGCGGTGACAAAGGCCCGCCGGATGACGTCGTTAAGGCTGGCATGACGAGATATCCTACCGGCGGCCCTAGTACACGATAATCCGTGATGACCAAGCTGTTCGACAGCAGTACCGCACTGGCATTGATGAGGCGCGCAACACATTGCACCCAACCGAAAACTTAATGTGGATGGGGATATTTCACGGACAGTTGAGGATGTCAACGGGATGTCATGTAATAATAATAATAATAATCACAGTCTATTAGAGCCTTATCTCACTGGCGATTTGTGAGTGATTTCAAGGCAAGTGCACAGCTCGCTGCGTGTCCACGGCTTCGTCTCGGCGTGCTCGCTGCGCACTCGCCTCGCATTGAAATCGCTAGCAAATCGCCAGTGTGATAAGGCTCTTAATGTTTAAAGGTAGCAAGTTTTTCAAATATGCATACAAATTTTCTTTTTTTTTACATGTATCGAACGGTTTCTGTACATTCCGATTCGGACTTAGTTATCTAAAAATTATAAGGTAATTTTATCCCCTTGAAGTAATGCTCTCAAGGGGGAAAAGTGGCATAGGGAAAAATGTTATCTTATTTTAAATTAAAGTCCAGTTTTTCCCCTTAAAGTGGATTTTTCAAGGGGTATTACTGAAATAAACCAAATTAAAGAGCTGGAACATAAAAAAATACTCAACAAATCCACGGATATCTGCCGATTCGGCAGTTAACTCAAAACAATAAAGCCACGTTACAAAACGAATTTATAATGAGACTGTCCAATACCAGCTGACACTGAGTGAATCCAATCGAAAGGCTTTCCGAATGGAACAGGCTCGTCCAAATCGGATGGGAGATCGGCAAGGCGTTGGAACAGCTTGGCTTCACGCCAGAATGTATTACGTGCTGAACGTGATGCTACACCACGTAAATACCTCACGCTAATACGGTAAGTACTAGGTGCCCACATGCTCATTGGAAATAAAAATTTAAAATTATATTTTTGATATGGAGGGCGTGATTCCAATATAGATTTACGTTTAGCACTGGATATTCGCCAGAATCAGGACTGCAAAATGTGCGCATCTGGCATTTTTATCCGGAAATAAGCGAAAATTAAACAAAAACATCTAACTGGTACCTATAGATTAAGTTTCTGTTGGCGCGCGAGTCACGCGCGCACTTAGCGGATCTTATTTATTCGGAAACAAAAACCTCTTACTATTAATTCACGGTAGTAAGGAAAAAAAACTATCTTATCTATATAAGTACCAGGATTTATATACTCGTTCTTTGTTATTTATAAAATCTAAATTGGAACCAAAATAAATGAAAGTTAATATAAATCGCAGTGCTTTTTATACAAAACAAAAATAGCATCTTTTATATCTTATATGTATACAAAAATAGGATCATTTTTCAATCCAATATCAATTTACAAAAAGTAATGCTTACCAAAATCTAAAATAAACCATAAGAGTGTAACCCTATGAAGCGGCCCTACGAATCCGCCCGCCTAAGAAGCTCACAGGCTGATGGAACGCCATCCGCCCGGGGCGGACAATCTTCTCTGTTAGTTCGCCCTCGTTCTCGACACGATAGGGTATCATGAAACACGTATAAGGTTCTACCTAGCTGACGCAGAAGGTATGACATTGTTGACATCCTTAATTACACATAAAAAGCCAAAAAGAACTCTTCAACAAAATGTATTCAGATACCTGCCTCTTTTTAACGGACTTCATAAAATGGAGGAGGTTCTCAATTCATCTGTATGTATTTTTTCTCTGTTGACTAAACAGCTTATGCAACGATTCATCTGAAACAATTAAACATAATAATAAAAAACAAATGCGGGTATCAATATTGTTAGCCTTTTTACCTTTGACTAGCAAATGAGTTTATTTCCTGATAATGGCGCGTATCGATTGATCTAAGTCCAAAATCTCGGGAGCTCCAAACTCATGGTAAATATCTCGATATAGGTCCATCGTCTATGTATGTTATGTATTTTATTAAGTACCTATATCAATTATCTAAGTACCCATAACACACACTCTTCTTAGCTTGGGGCTAGATGATGCTATGTGAATGGTCCGGCATATATTTGTATTAATTTATTTATTGACCATAAAAAATTAATTACGTTTCAGTTATATGTATAACTTGATTGTGATTAAAAAATACTTTTTCTAATCTATTGTATTTACGAAACTAAATATTTATTATTTTTAATATTTTTACTTTATTTTTATCATTAAACCTACCAATATTCTTTTTCGTAAGCTAACCTTACTATACATTAAACAGTTACGTGAAGCAAATCTCAGTTTTATTAATTAGAGCTTAAGTTCATTTTCAGTTGGAGCCGGGAATGGCTAGGTACTGCAGTTTTCTCATTACGTCTTTATAATTACTAAATCCTGTTTCGGCGCTTGGCTCGAGCCGGGGCTTATTTGTCATCTTTTTCATCTCGAATTCGTTATTTTTTGCTAAAAAGGGAACATGCCTGACGTCTGTTTTAATTTGTATCGTGGATATACTAACAAAAGAGCTGTCAGACATTTTTCTTTATTTGAAAAGTAAATCAAAAAACCACTTATATCTACGTAAAAAAGTTTCTCTGATTTCTGTTGTTGCTGCCTCGTTCAAATTAATTTTCTAACCAGACAAAATGCATTTCCAAGGGCTAGACTTTATTTCGAATTGGGAAGACTCAATCTAAACCCAATTTTTACTTAGGGCAATAATGTGTTTTTAAAAAAATATATATAATGTATATAAGTAATTGACGACTGATGTCGCGGGCGAAGGTCCGCCTGCGACGCAGGAGGTTGCGGGTTCGATTCCGGGCTTGGGACAAATGTTTGTACGATCTGCAATTATTTGTTCCGGGTGTTCTGGGTATTTTCTATGTACAATAAAAATATCTATCTATGTATGTATTGTATTATGTATATCAGTCATCTAGTACCCATAACACAAGCTCTGCTTAGCTTGGGGCTAGATGATGCTGTATGGATTGTCAAGCATTATTTATTTCTTTAATTAAAATTATTATTATTTGAGCATAAATTGAGATTGGAAATGAGATTTAGTGTAAGACCAAAATACGTTCATCAGATGCAGAAGTCAGCTCAAAACACAATTTCACACAACAGATTAAAAACAGCCATTGTTCTGAAAGCTGAGATTTTCCGTATTAGCGAACAACCAGTTAGAATCGGACAATACTGGACTATATAATGAGTTTACCCCCTTACCCTCCTTCAGGAAAAGGGGGGTAAAGAGGGGCGGGGGTGAAAGGAAATGAAATCCTGAACTTTCGATATTTACACGACGAACTCGTTTTAAATACGGACAGACTTTACCTTTTGCTGGTTTATTTACACGCGTACAGCCAACAAACGGTTGCTGCTGCCTTTTTAAAACAATAAAAAAGTATTAAAAGGAATTGATATTTTATTATTTGTCTGTTCCTAAAATAAATAGCAACCATATTGAAAAATGCAGATATTTCATCAAAGCATTGAAAAACTATTTACAGTTATAAAGCTATCGATTTTATGATAACAATTAAGAAAACAAATTACACTAGTATCAATCCTCCTCCTCCACAGCCTATTTTGGACCCAGGCCCCCCCTATTTGTATCGTACAAGCGCCTTATTGGCTTTTATCTCATGGGGGGTAATGCCCATAATCCCCACGCTGCTGGGCATGCGGGTTGGGGATCGCAGTTCGGTGGTAGAATTGTTCTGCAGGAGGCGCTTCTGCCCGCTCCCAGTGGATATCCCTTAGTCGCCTCTTACGACGCCCGCGCGAAGAGTTGAGTATCAGTCCAGATTCCGCCAAAACTAAACAAATTTGGTTGCACTACACAGAATGCCATTCCTTTTAGTTCGATCGGTATGAAAGAGACGGTAACTCTTTTAGTTATGTCAAATTCGTGTAGGTAAATACATTTTGGTGACATCCTTAGTAACAATAATGTAATATTTTCTTCACCCGTGACTGTTTGAATTACTTAATTTCCTAATAAGAAACAACAGATCGCGAGTTACCCTTAATGCGATTCAAGTAGGTAACTCTGACCTCTTACAATTCCTGTACAGCGAGTTGGTACTTCCCTTTGTATCACAGTCCTTCAGTCTTCAAAGCACGCTGATCCTTAGATCCCCTCTGCTGTAGCCAGAGTACAATGACCCTGAACCACGACAAACATAACAATAATTATTGATATACATTTTACGATGTAGTGCATAGATAAAGAGATTCAGTGTAACATACTCGATAGTGACGGTTCAGTTTTATTCCTTTTAAAACTTCTGCTGAAGGCATCGTTTCTATTTATAACCATGTATCCATTGTTGTTGTTCCATAATAAACGATTTATTATTTATTTATTTTGACAACCTTAGCGGCGCAGTGGGTGAAGGTACGCCTGCGACGCAGGAGGTTGCGGGTTTAATTCCCGCCGCGGGACATATATTTGTACGGTCTGCAGATATTTGTTCCTGGTATGGATTATAAAATGTGTGGTATTACGTTTATTATTTATATAAAGCTCTGCTTACTTTGGGGCTAAATGAAGCTGTGTGGATTGTCCAAAATTATTGAATGTTGCAAAAAAAGTGCTTAAAGAAGTTTTCACTTTAAAAAGCTGAGGTAAAAGCCAATATTATGGCGGAGAAAAAAACGTTAATCATTGTAATTCCAAAGCGGTAGTCCGTGCTGGTAGTCCTCATCCGCCCAAAGTGCAGCTTCCTGGGCGGACTTGGGCGGGCGGATAATCGCAGTTCGACGGTAAAAGGGATACTGTCTGAATAAAATAAGAGCCTTTTAAATAATTTGGTGATTTGTAGGTTCTAATTAGTGGGTAGAATAAACGGTTTATTTTAAAGACGAATTGGAAATTATGCATTTATAAAAATACAGCTTATTGTAGGTAGATGTATTGCATGCTTATTTTTTTTACTTTAAACAGCCGCGTTTTTTTTCTTATCGCTAACAATAACAGAAAACCTTAAGCCAACAAAAGTATCGTTAATCTCACTGTCGCTAAGCCGTTAAAAATATTAATGAAACTGCCCTATTATCGTTAACCGTCCAGAAATTATACCATTATACAGCTAACAGACGTCTTCAACACAAACTGTCAAATAAAAAGACTCTCCGAGGTAAAAGGCTGGCTCCATAAACGGAGGAAACCACGTGAAATGTTCGAGCATTATGTTTATAACTGCCATCAAAGTTGGCTACGAGGCGCAAGTATAAGTCGTGTAGATAAAGATTGTGATTGAAGATGTCATGCTATGCCGCTTTGATCAAAATGGACAATATGACCTAAGCGGGGCATGATATTTTCAATCCCAATTATTGTCTACACGACTTCTACTCGAAAGTACAGCATACAGATACGTACAGTAGTAAAATGGTAGTGGGTTTGAACTATTGTGGAAACCACAATCGGTTATTATGAGATTTTTACCGGTAGTGAGATTTGGACGAAGTCCAGCAGCGGAGTGAGATATCAGCTGACCAGGAATGATCAGTGACTCAGAGGAAAATTCTACAAATTGTTCAGATATGTCGAATTTGCTAATTTTGTTTTCAAAAATGCTTTGGAAACCTCGATTAGGTGTAGTAAAATAGCTCAAATTCAAAGTGCTTTAGTTCCTTTAGACCTTACAGGACTCTTGGACAGGTCACAAATTAAAATTACATAAGTAAAACTAGGAAATAAAGAGATCACTTTGGTTTTTTGTTCACTTCAATCTTTTTAAGGTAAAGTAAAGAAGCGAACAAGAAACCTTTACCTTGTTAGGTTGTTAGTTTTCGAGTTGGAGCAAAACTTGTCCCACGCTCTTCCAGGGAACTACGCCTTAATGCGTAATCCGAAGTTTGTACACTTTGTATGTGGCATTAGACATAAAACAAAACATACATTTTATTTCTCGGAATATCCACTCGAATTGCATATATTTGAAGCCGTCTCTGCTTCGGTTGTGTCAAACGTATCAAATACAGGAAAACACAAAAGCTTCGGTTGGAATGGCGTGCGCAATGGTACTCGGCGGATTTCCGCAGAATTTACAAAAAATATTTGGTTTCACGAATTGATGATCGATAGATAAAGCATTTATGTTCTACACAAAATACAAAGATGAGTCCTTTATCATGAAAGATAAAGTACGTACAAGCAGACAAAACAAAAGAGTTAAGTAACCAACTTAAGAATTATTGCGATTCAACATAGAATTCAAATGAAAATTGGTATAGCGCTATCTATTTTAATTTCGATGAATACATTCACAGCTAAAAAAAAATCTTAATAGCTGAAATAATTTGCATACCACATTTTTAAAAGTGACTTCAAATAAAGGTTAAATGGGTTTACTCTTTGTAAGAAATGTTATAATATCCTTGAATGTTGGTTCTTCATTAGGGATCGCTTGGTTAGTTTTCTTTTGATCACCAAAACTACTGCGGCCCGTTTTGAGTAATTAAAACACTATGCCATTAGAATTAAGTACAATCTGCTTTGGCATCACAATATCAATTAAGACAAACATTCAAAAACTCAATTACAACAAAACAACGTACATCTTAATGCTTGGATTGGCGTATTGCCAGCAGCCTTCGTTAAAGCCTATAACGATGACATCCTCGAACGGTCGTTACTCGTTAGGTATCGAGCGGTTCTCAACAATTGTTATGTAAAATGTTTTTGTTCGTTAGCGGGTGTCGATTGCTGGCAATCGGAACTGGCGGAAAAATAAAACCTTTTTTATGTTTTGAGGCTTTATTGGAGAGATAAATGCTAATTTATGAGGAGATATAAAAATAGATTTGTGTCTGAAAACGGTAAAGACTTTCGCTATAAAGCTTAACATATTTACTATAAAATGCGCGTCAATCTACTTGTACCAGACCAAAACTTTGCCAGGGGTTCAGACCTAAACCTAAGTTGAATAGCCATCTTTATTGAATAAGCCCTTTAGTTTATTGATAAGGGTACAAGTTGATAAAAGTAATATTTGGTAACGTCAGCAACAAACACAAAAACACTGACATACAACACAAAAGCTGTAGGTACAAGACAGGACGAGATATAGCCAGTCCCTTTTTATTACGTCCTGAATTTCCGCAAAATATGTTAGTCGGAAATGGCTGACAATTGATGAATTACCATTTACTAAAAGCCCGTGGATAAAAACTAGTGGATATCGGCTTCCGGCCGTCTAAAACAATGATTTATCTACGTCTTGTCTTGTCTATTTTATACCTTGTGATATTGGATAGAGCTTTTTCAGTTATATCTTTGAACATTGTGTACACAAAGATATCTTGGTGTCTAGTTGAACCAGAGTGAGTTCGTTCACACTTTATTTCGGTGGAAACTGAGCGACCTATAATGGTAAATCATAATCAGAAATCATTCCTCCTCCTCCACAGCCTATATTAGTCCACTGCTGGACCCAGGCCTCTTGTCGGTACAATAGGTCTTAATAATAAAGTAATAGCTTGAATACTTTCTGCCTCGTCAAGGCGTGCAAAGTTAGTACAAATTTTTATAATGTTAGGCTCAAAAGTAATGTCAGAAATTTAATAATAAACAATAAAACAGATAAAATAAAATCAAAAAATGTCAAAAAATTGTTACTTAATTAAACGTCTTCTAATTAAAATATTGCTTCCCGTCATAAAACAATTATTCATTAACCACATTTTCAGTTTAATTTTAAACAAATTGGATAACATTGCTTTAAATTCACAGAGTAACTTATAAATGCGTATTGCCTGATGATATGCATTCTTTTTTGCAAGTTTTGTTCTGCATTTCGGGACATGGAGCCTGTCTTTATGTCTCGTGTCTCCCCATCACATCTGCATGAGTCTCATAGTAGATGGCTCATGGCCCGCACTTTTTTAAACTATCTAATTTATGGTTGGGGCCGCTTCATCCCAAATACCTGTTTGATTGTGAATTTAAGTACCTACTAGATACTGTTACTAACAAAATATGCATCTATATGATTCTTCAGAGATGCATGTAAGTTTTTGACTTAAATAGTGGAGTAACTAAGCACGATCATTGTTTTGTTTCAACTTTCTCTCTCTTTTACTGCATATCTCGATCGCCGTATCTCGCTCACCCAGTCGTAAAGGTTCTCAGCAACTAATTTCAAGCGAACATATATTAAATCCAACTTCATTAAGCATTGAACAGGCAATAACAGGCTGAATTAAGCTCTCTTTCTCGGTGGTGAGCGGCCCCTTAATGATGGTAATGAAGAAAAACGACCGCCCCTTAAGTTCAGTGATAATGTGAATTAGTTTCTGTTTGGTTTAATGCTCCATTTTTTTGGGTGACTGCGTCCTTTGTAACAAGCCTGGAATATTTCCCCGTCTTGTTAAATGACTTGCTGGAGATCCTGTCACGAAAGGCTAATCCTTTGAAATTTTGTTACTTCACCACCAAAGCACTGAAACAATTATCTTTTGCTTAATATAATCTTGCCCTATGTGTCGGCCGCGGCGGTTGAGGCGAAATAATCGACCCCCAGAACTCAACTCGTGGAGTTAGTAAAAGCCGACTAAGTAGGAAAGGGCAGCAGCATTCGTCTGTGTTTTTTAACACCTTCACTGATCAGCAACCTGCCAAGCGTGGTGATTATGACAAAACCCCCCCTTCTTTGGGGGAGGGAGAGTGTAGATAGGTATGTGTTACCTACTACTTACCTAACTACTTACATATTTCATGGGAAAGAAAATGTTACATAAGTGTTAACGACAAAAATCGTTTAACAAGCTTTTTTTCGTTGCACATTAGACTCGTGTACCACCAGCTAATGAACATTTTCATAGTTTAATTGTTTTTTAAAGTTTTTGTAAGTGTCAAAAATTTATTTTAAATTTATTACAGTAGATTCCAAGGTTCAATGTATTTTTCAAATGTTAATAGATGCAGTTCAAGAAGGGCATACAAACACAGTGTTGACGCGGGAAAACGGGCGACGCGTGACCAAACGAAAATATCCCAAATCACGTACGGTACAGAGCCCTAGTTAAAATAAACAATTCTACAAATAAAACGAGAAATGTTTTTAGAGTTCCGTACCCGTAGGATGAAAACGGAACCCAAAAACTACTAATAATAAAATAAAATTAAAAATTTAAAGGACGAAAGGAGAAATTAACATCTAATTTTAAATCGTTGGGAGACCCCCAACGAGTGAAAATTAGATGTTCTTTGAAAAAGTTGCCTGATTTTTACGGTACAGAACCCTTCGTGTGCGAGTCGACTCGCACTTGGCGGTTTAAAGAAAGTTTCATGTGATTCAAGATATACATCCTTGACCAACGAAGAGCAAAAATAGCCAAAAAAAATCAAGTTGTTTTGTAAGGAAGCCCAATTTAATAGCGGCAAGAACAATACACATTCTCTGAAAATTTCAACTGTCTACCTCTTACGATTCATGAGATAAAGCCCTGTGACAGACGGACGGACGGACGGACAGCGGAGGCTTAGTAATAGGTTTCCGTTTTCACCCTTCGGGTACAGAACCCTAAAAAGAGAATAGTTGTTTTGTAACTAAAATGAAACAATGCTTTTTATGTTTTTCACGCTTAGATTTTGTGGTGGAGTCCGAAACTATAGTATAATCACTGAGGAGATGTCAGACAGATGTGGATGTCGAAAGCGTAGGGCATTGTCGCTGAGGTGTAATATGGTGGCTCGCAGATTTGCACGTTTTACAGCGCCAGTCAAAATAACACTTTTTGAGGCGTGTTGTACTTCTTTCTACACGTGCAGTATGTGGGCCAGATATACACAAAAAGCCTACAACGCCTTACGCGTCCAGTATAATAACGGCTTCAGGATGTTGTTGGGGCTGCCGCGGTACTGTAGCGCATCAGGGATGTTCGCGGATGCGCATGTGGATGGGTTCCACGCAATCATGCGCAAGCGGGTCGCGTACCTGCTTGCGCATGATTGATTGATTTTATTTTAATTATTAATTGTGTACTGTATCGGGTATCTAGCGCAGCGCATCAGCATTGCCATACAGCGGGGCAATGCAGCCAGCGTCATGGGGACGCTTCCGACTGGTATTGATATGGATCAGTTGAGCTACCTGTAGATTGATTGCAACAGTCAGTTAGCTTAATTGTTTCAATTGTAAATACTAGTTCTAATTTGTTTTTATTTTTGAATTGTAATTTTCTTTGTCAATAAATATATAGAAATTAATATTGTGTACCTACAATTTGAATGTGTTATGGATCTCTGGTCTAAAATAAATGATTTATTATTATAATGATTGTTTACTATCTTCGCATGCGTTTTCCTGGGATAACAATTATAGTAGCTTATAATGTATGTTAATCCAGGAATAGAAATACATTACTTATGCAATTTCAGATCCATTGAGGTTTTGGCGTGAGAGGGTAACGAACATTTAACATTCAATCTTTCGCATTTTTGTAATATTATTATGACTTCTTACAGGAAAATAGCTTATGTCATCATAAATTAAAAAAATAATTGCCAGTTGCTTCTTCTTTATCCAACGGCCATTGAAGTTGCTCGTTGACTGTACCGTAATTCCTGCGTACGTAGCGTAAGGATTTGTTGCTTTGTATTTATTTGTATGGTACAGCATCCACTGGATCACATTTCTGCCGATACTAATCCCTGAGGTCGGTGTTTCTGTCAATCACGTCATCCGCAACAATATCCTCGTCACCACTCTGGTTAAGCTAAATCTCGTCCGCAATAAAACTCGTCCGCGGGCGAGTTGTCCACTTCACTTTTGAGTAGGGGTACAACTCGTCCGAATCTAAAGTCTCTTGGTTTATGTATGATTCGGACGAGTTGTATCCCTACCCCAAAGCACAGATTTTAAAATACTATAGTAGTTCTCAAAGTGAAAGTCCGCAAGAAGATCGTCGTTAATTTTCAAGGATTCTGTATCGAAATGTTTTATCCACAAACACATCCAGACACAAATATTGTTGTTGCGATGTCTGTGTGGCCGCAACTTCATCTTCATCTTCATCGAGTCTTGTACTGTAATGTGAAAAGATACGAAACTCGAGTTTGCCGATGACGTCGTCCGCAACAGAGCGCTTTGAAAATACCTGTATTGCCGATGCAAAATCCGAAAGCAGTAGATGCACTCTATCGGCGTATTGTAAATACCGACGCCGCGTACGCTGCTTACGCTCCGAAGCCGATCCGGGGGACGCACAGCTTTAAAGCGACTTTGCAATAAATACAGATACATCTATCCTACCACAGACAACATCAAATTGTAGAACACATCACCCAACTAAACAAATAATCATGATTACTGCACAAACAACGTCCAATTTGGGACAAAATGTGGCGCAGGCAGGTGTTAAAATATTTAATTGTGCGGGACAAAGCGGGCCTGATTCAGTAATCAGGATTACGTGATGACATAGATGATGCAGATAATGTACGGGTGCAGAGATAATACGTGTGGTACTAAGTTAGAAACTAAATCATAATTACGGGGGACCCACGTTAGATTATGTACGAAATCGTGTCGAAGTATAGATTAGTTTAACAGGCACACGTCGTCGTGTGCAGATTAATTTTTGTGACATCATTAGATTTCTCACAAGTGTGTATATACCTACAGGGTCTCAGCTTTTTGAAAGCCCCAAACAATTGAAAATACCAAATTATCTATCGAATATATTTACTATAAATTTGGGTCGAATTTCTAGTTTTAGGCGTTACAATGGCTTGCGTGTTAACCACAGTAATGAAACAAAAATTAGGTAATAACCAACTGGGATGTTTTAGCCGCAAATTTGCTGCAAAGCCACATTCTCTACTAATGCGACGATTGTCTGAAACATTCATTGTTTTAGTGCTACTGTTATTATATGCATATCATTTCTAATTATATACATACTAAGCTCGTAATGGAAATGAATTAATAAGAAGTCTTTATTTGTAGCATACAATTTAAACTCAATCGTAACTAAACTTATAGTACGTACACAACCACCATAAAATCTTTGTTAAATTAAAAGATAAAACTTAAATGCTTCAAAATGGCGTCTGACTCAGCATTTGTTGTGATATCTAGCCGGTGGGCATAGTAATCACAACGCTGATCTTCCGTCGAAGCCAACTGACGCGTGACGTACCTACACTAACACAATTTTGTTTATTTATTGGATATACATAAGTTTAGTTTAACTACACATAAAAAAATGCACACAAAGGAATGGGAATGAGATTGTTATTTTCATAAATAACAACGTTGGTCGATTCTTTCTAGAGGGTTTTCACTTTTTAGTGAGGTCTTTGACAGTTCACTATGGAATATTCGTACGACGTGCGCGATCAACTTAATGAAGTATCAAAGGTGGCATCAGGTTGCTTGAGAATCAGCCGCACACTTTCGTGTCTGGCTGAATGCCGAATAGACCAATTCGAGAGCAGCATTCTCATCTTCTTCATCTCAGATTCATTTGGAACAGGTAAAAGCTCCCGCGAGTAGCAACGGGGTATTTGATAATGACGGCAATGATTATACGGCTAAATGGGATAGCCATGCTGACAACCGCAACTCCTACAGAAAAGCTGTCGCTGATGGTGTAGTTGCGCATGCCCAACCTTGGCTTGAAATGTTAGCACTAAAGCTGACACTCAGACACGAACGTGGCGCTTAAGTTACGACAAACTTTAATAATTCCATCTCCACTTCCGCGTTTGCTATCCACCGAAAATGTAACCTAGACAATACTTTTTCTCTGACTGAATGCATTTGCCAGATGTTTACACTACATGCCATAAACACAACAAATAAAAAAAAAGTCTTTGACAGATTTGAAGCTAAAAGTTACTTGAAAGTAACTTCCATCGAAAGCGTAACAAGGTAGCTAAAGTTCAGTAGCCCCAAGGAATTATGCAAAACCGCATTTTATAATACATTTTCGCGGCATAACCAGTGGATTAGCCGCGTCAGCTGAAGACGGATAAATTCTTTTCTCATTCTGTTTTATTGCGTTTCCCAAAGCCCCGTGCTTCGAGGGGTTTATAATTTAAATAATTCCATTATGAAGGGGCTGTCCTGTACTGTCATTTGACTGAGTGCTCATACTGAACTTTTTGTTTTGCTGATAAGTGTGAGAGTTATCGGGGGGTGCAAAGATGGGGTCTGACGAAAACATATCTAAAATAGTTGGATGACTCTGATAAGGCCGCTTTACAAGCATCGGAACCGCAGATTGACAAAGTTTTTTTCTAGATAAAAAATTGCGTGTGTCTGTCCTCAAAATACAATCTATCACCATTCAAGAAATCGCTTATTTATCGTTTTTATATAGAACATGTGTACACATCGATCTAAGTAAAAGTAAAAAAGGGGATGAGGTACTTGCTTTTCGAAAGGGGAAGACTCAAATTACGTGCAATTAGGTCCACTCACCTCAGTCATAGTCGAAACAGTGGCGTTCGTGTTACGCGTGCTTGCTACGACGTATTCAAATGTATTTCAAATATTGACTAAAAGACTACAGCAATACCCTCGTGTTTTCGCATTATAATTATTGCACAGGATATAAATCTAACTGTGAGCGAGTGTTTGCGTGTAGTTGTAACACAGGCCAGTTGTTGAGAGAGCGCTGGGAGAACGTCCCATATCTACAGACTTTACTTTTCTATGTGTGTACATTACCAAAGGAAAATATACACTATTAAAAAATACTTTGTACTTACTCAAAGGTAGCAATTTTTCCTAAAAAACAGAGAGATTTAAGAGCAAAATGAAAAACCAAACGACTAATAACCTATCTACCCAGCACATAGAGCAGATAATCAATATTCATATTACTTCCGTAATCCTGACGAAGTGAAAAGCCCGCGGCGTTGGCCCCGGGCCAGCTCGCTCAATTAGTAAAATAATGTTGTACATCATACTGATCTACGTAAAGGTCGTGTCACACTGCCAACAAATTGTCAAAGCCTTCTTGTGTAAAAAGGCCTACTATAAAATATCAGATTATCTAGAGGATAAAAAAGCTTGGGACGGGATTTGCTCCAACTCGAAAAATAACAACTAACAGGCTAAAGGTTTCTTCGTCGCTTCTTTACTTTCATACGTCAACATACCGAAGCGACTGAAATCAAAAATATCACTTTATTTCCGTATCAGTGTTTAATTATTAAGAATTTGACCTTTTCTAAGTGTACATTTATTGTATTTATGGAAATAAAGAGTTTTTGACTTTGACTTTGACTTTGACTGATGGTAGTGAATAATATACCAAGATACTGGCGTGTTTAACTAACTATAACACTTTTAAAATTGCAATAACTTTTTAAGTAGGTACACAAGATAAACCTTCGAAATAAAAAGGATTCGAAAAAGAGTTTAATTTTGTATATTATAAAATTGTTTATTATTATTTTGTATATAGAAGAATGAGAGAATATTCCCCAAAATCAGCTCCGAAAATAAGTGTTCAGTATGCCAAACCGGCTCGAAGCTGTAATCAGAGCCCGAGGAGGCAATACCAGTTATTAAAATTAAATAATTTGTAAAACGTACTTATAAAATGTTAATTGAGTTTTTGGACACTAAGCTAAAAATGCCTATTTTATTATTTTATCTTTTTTTTTAATTAAACATTTTACTAATGTAGTTTACTGTAGTTTCAAAGATACAAAATTTGCTATAAAACGTTTTTTTATTTAAAATCTCTAACTTCTACAGTTTAGAAAAAAACTGAAATTTTAAAAGTGTGATACTTAGCTTTGTAGACCAGTGTAGCTTTTGAAGCAAGTTATTAACTATAATTATTGACGTCGTTAGGTATAAGAAAAACTCAAACACCACAACGTAGATTTTGGTTCTGTTTATAAGAGACACTAACATTGTAGCAATGACTCTAGAATGCAAGAATGTAGAACCACTGCAGCAAGTAAAATCAAAAAATCAAGATAAAAAGCCATAACAGATACGCAAAATATAAGTCTTTATCTGCAAAAATAACAGATAGTACAAAATCCCTCTTGGATTGTGTGTCAGCGTAACGTTAATAATGTCAGCAGAGAAGTGCGGGTGTCAGCGTGGTTTGACCCGGCGTCAGCACCATAATGCGCTGCGAATGACACCGCGGGTCACTGTGAACCAAGAGAGGATATATCCAGCTGTGTAGTTATGAGAATATAATGGAAAACTTGTTTGTTTGGACTCAAAATAATGCTGGAAAATTATTCACATTGCATCATAGCCACAAAGAGTTTTTTAAAGTATGCAGAGCTTGTGCTCATGGGAATAAAATGAATATAGAGAAACATTTGTTTGGACACAAATGGATACCGCTAATCGGTACAAAACGAAACTATAATAATGGTATGCAAACATAACAGCGTCGAGAGATGTAGAATTTGTGCAAGTTTTACTAAAATCAAGTGAATAACATTTAGGGCTACAATCTGGATCAAAACTGTTATTTCGTAAGCTGTGATATAATTATATTACAATTAACTAAACTAAACTCGATAAAATTAATTATATGACATTGTATTAATTGCTGAGCAAGGGTCAAAACTTCTTAAGTATATTGTTGATTTTATCCTGATTCCTTGATGAAATGAAAATATTGCAACATCACGTATCGGGAAATTCTGTTCAATTTAGTACCTAACTCGTAAAAGCAGAAAAAAAAAGAAAAACAAAGTGGGAGTATTTTGTTTATAGAAAAAACCGTAACCCAAAGCTATTTTAAATTGAAAGAAGAAGGAAACAATGAAACGGCACATTTATTTTTTGACTCATATATTAAGTTCGTGCAATTTCCGTAGCAAAGCACAATGAAATGAATTTATGGCGTTCAAAGGCCGATACCGAAGTCGGGAAACAAAATAAATTTCTCTCATATATCATTTAACAAGTTCATTTCCCTGCCTCTGGTCCCTTTTATATCATTTTGGGTTTGACGGCTTAGGCTTAGTATCAAAAATGGCGAATTTTATCCAATTTTAGGTATTTATTAAACGTATGGCAAAGGTAAAAGGATATTCATTGAAATTACCCGAAATTTGAAATTAACCGATACACAATTTCAATACCTATTTATTTGTAGGTATTGCTACAAATAAATAGGTATTGAAATTGTGTATCGGTAAACCCTCCGTATATCACAATATTTTGATGTTATGTACTTCAAAAGTTTAAAATGTAAGATCTTATTAAAAATGCTTGTGATTCAGATTAACTAATCACAAGAGAAAACTAGAGAACTCCTAAAATTTCTGCCCCAAATAAAACTCTTTAATTCTACAAATCAAATGCCAAACAAATCAATTTAACCCCAAACCTCCCTTCTCATTTCAACTCGCAAAGATAGCCGCCATCCAAAAATGGCTGCCACACAACAAAACTCCAATTATATCCCTTATTAATTAGAATCAAGTCTTCAAGAAGCCCGACTGAGTCACTCGTAATCGCTAGAAATTACTCTCTTTGTAAATGAAATGCTTTCGCCTTGATTCGTAATTGCTCAGATTAGAACGATCGCTGACTGAGCTGAGGAATGCAACCGGTTGAGAGATCAAACAAATAGTTTCTTTGATTAAGAACGGTATAGGTCTGCTAAGAGTTTGAGACTGACAGCAAACTTATTAGTGTTTTTAATTATGCTGGTAATTTTATGCAGTGCCACTAAACTCCATAAACTGGTAAACAAAAACTCGTTTTTTGAACTGATTAACTTTTAAAGCAACAGAAAAAGTTTACATTACAATAGTTTCTGCCCGCGGCTTCGAAATATTAATTTTCGGAATAAAAAATAGCCTTTAAGCATATCTATATGTCCACGCCAAGAGCTTTATGTGTTTTCAGCTCAATCAAGTCAGCGTTGACTTTGCACAAACATCTTCACAACGGCACAAACTTTCGCCTTTATAATAATTATAACAAGGATAAGAAGTATGGATTCCTGTTTTTATAAACAAAATAACGAAAATTCGGCACAACAACCTCAACAGCAGCACCCTGCATGCCGGTTCTTTGCAATAACAATGACGAGGCATGCACAGTCCTTATGCAATAGTACGGAGCTGGAGCTCATTACGCTGCCTATAGGAGCATTAACAGTGCCCACGTCAAAGCAACAGGGGCCTGATGTAGTAATGATATTGTTATTCACATGTTACTGGTAATTTTATGAGTAGGGATCTGACGTGTGGAGCTGTGCAGCTTGAACATATTGTAGCAGCAGGTTGAAATGATCATTTCAACCTGCTGCTTCCAAAATACAATTACCGTATCAGCTTACTACAAAAACAATTTCTCGCCAAATATGTTGATGAAAACTAAATTCTCCTTGTAAATAAGAATAGTATAAGTTTTGATAATTAAAGAAATTCAACACGTACCTTGTGTTATTATTTCCCCTCTGTATCACAGTGGGCGGAGGCCTGCCTGAGTGCTATCCCGCTGTGAGACGAATGTTTGCACGATCCGCAAGTAAGTATCTGTTCCGGTTCTAGTTGCTTATTATATTCAGTCTAGTCATTCTTTAAATCGTTCTTCATCTAAGAGTTTAGCAGTATATTAGTCATCCAGGATGCTCCTATAACACAAACTCCCACTTCTTTGAGGCTACCGAAGGTAAGCAGAGTTTGTGTCATCGAACACATGACGCTGGGTGAAATGATATATTATTAACAGACTTTTTCAAAAGGTAATAAATAATATTCAAAGGCTATTGTTATTTACACTGACTAACATAAAGGGCGGAAATGTGAGCACGACCCGTCCGTTTCCGTTTACCTCCTGTAACTGTTCTGTTGCACCGCCAACTTTGTGGACTGAACGACTTTCCGTTCAGTCCACAAAGCTGGCGGTGAAGGTCATTTAGCGGTACTTGTATTAAGGAGCTATTGGAGAGTAAGCTAAATTGCGGTTTAGGGTATATAGACATGTGATAGTGTCAGCCAAATTTGGAAAGAAATGAGCGGCGATATGCATTTGTGATTCTTAGTATGGCTAGACAATTAAAGGCGTTTCGGAAAAGTGGTTATTAACCAACTGAACATAAGTAAATAATAGAATAAAATATGTTTATTTCTGGCGTCAAAAACTCATATTACACAAACATTATCATTAAAAGACTAAAAACCAACCGAAAATATTGGGTACGATATGGGGTACGAAAGTATGTAATTTTTTGTATTTTACTAACATTGTTGGTATTTTTTTTTATTCTATACGGTACCTACTCGTAGCAATACCATTATTTCATGGCAGGTACCTACGTTAAAGTTCGCTCAAAACCCCATAAGATATCATTTTGCCGATTTGAATATCCGTAAAACCCCAAGCTCTCCCCAAGAAAACCAATAAAATTTTGTGGCCCTGTAAAATTTAGACAATTTACTGCTAATAATTATTCTACGTCACGTCCAGAGTATTTGCTGCGAACATTACGGCCTGTGAATACATAGCGGAACTCATTATGTTTTTTTCGGCTCATGATATAAAATTATAGGTTTAGAATTAATAACTTGCTAATTGCATTGTTGATTGCCAGTTCAAGTATCGCTATTGTAAAAATTTCAGAGGTGTTTAATCCAGTTAGATGCCGAGCGACTAAGATGGAAAAAACGCTTTAACTTTAAAAAAACTGCATAATCCGGTGCGGTGTGCAGCCAATTTCCGAAACTAGTCATTTATTTTTCGTTAAAAGTTTTAAAAAACTCCTACATCGATCAATACCAGATCTAATTTTTTGTTCAAAACAGCAAAGTTTCCGAACTTGGAAAGCCTTCTAGAAAATTCCTAAGAACAAGTACAACACAGGTATACGGAATAGAATACACGAGTGCAAATCTTGTTACGTCTGGCTTGGCAGGTCTTGAATTTAAAATAAGCTTTGCCGCATATCAGAATTGTTTGAGCATGTTATATGTTAAAAAATCTAGGAAAAGTGGACTATTTGCGGGAATTTAGGCAAGTTTAGAAAGTTGGTATAAATGTGTTGGGGCTTTCTTTTTAACCGACTTCGAAATATATATGTGCTTTTTTTTTATGTATGTTCGTCAATTTCTCCGTCATTTATGGACCGATTTGGATGACTCTTTTGCAGTTATATAGAAGCTATTCCCGAGGTCGTCCTAGTATTTATCTCGCAAAACTTAAAATCAGTTTAAAACTAAGGGATTCGAAGTTGTTTTTAGATTTTTCAAATCAAACATAAATCAATAATTTTATTGCATGAAATATCTCAATGCTGATTTTTATATTTAAGCCCAAGGTTGAAAGCATAAAGGAGGAAGGTTAAAAATGTGTCTCGAGTTCTCGATAAAACCCGAGAGAAAGAACGCGTAGCTTTTTGTAGCTCTTCTCGTAGCACAATAATCGTAGCTATTCTCGAAGCGTCCGTCCGTCGCTACGACGCGACTCGTCGTAGCGTTTTTTGTAGCTCATTTTGTACAGAGCAGGGACGTTACGGAGGTGGTTCATCGGAACCGAAATGGGAGTCGGACTTTGAAAATTTGGTTTGTCGGAGTCGGAATCGGAACCGGAACCGGAGTCGGAAGTGGAGGCGGAGTCGAAGGTGGTGGTAGATAGATTGAGACTTGAGAGGAAGTGTTAAGAGTGGGCCTCATGAAATAAAATAGTACAAATATTAATTACTCAGTCACTTTTATTTAAACTAAAAAGTAATAAACTTACCTACATAAAAAATAAAAAAAAAACAAACAATGTTTTCTAAAATTAGTTACCAAATTAAATCAATTTAATGAACTCTAAAAGTAGAAAATTATATTTACTTAATAAACAAAAGCTTTACAGCTTTGTCTCCGTCTAATTTATTTCTTAACGGGTCCTAGATTAGACCAGCATCACTGAAAAGTAGTTCATCACTGAAAAGTAGTTCATCACTGAAAAGTAGTTCATCACTGAAAAGTAGTTCATCACTGAAAAGTAGTTCATCACTGAAAAGTAGTTCATCACTGAAAAGTAGTTCATCACTGAAAAGTAGTTCATCACTGAAAAGTAGTTCATCACTGAAAAGTAGTTCATCACTGAAAAGTAGTTCATCACTGAAAAGTAGTTCATCACTGAAAAGTAGTAGTGAAATTTGCGGGCAATCGATTTCAGGACTTTTATATTTCCATTCACTCTCCACCACAATAATGGATCCTCATTGATATGAACACCTTTGTCTCCTGTAATATCAAGTAAACTTCTTATACTGCGAAATTGGTCCAAAACTGCAAACTACTTGTTGGGTGTAAGTAGTATTACAACGCCATCATCACTACTAGCTTTTATTTTTTATTAACCTACTTATGTTATTAATTTTTTCATGGTTTGTCTCTGTCCACTTTGTGTTTGTTGTATTTTGTATTTAAGTATGTGTATGACGTAGCCACCTCAGGCACCACGGTCTCCACCGAAGACCAGCGCTACGGCATGATTCGCTCTGTCACGCTGTGTGGTAACTATTTTTGTCGCGTCTCTATATTTTATTTTTATATGTTGTACTGTGTACTTTATGTGACAAAATAATTTTTTTTTTACTTACTTACTTTACTTACTCAACAATATATTTAATAAAATTGTGCCGCGTGCCACCGCCCGCTATCAATTTCGCTCGACGTCCGATTAAAACCGCTGATTGAAAGTTTCGGAACCGAAGTTGGAACCGAAGGTGTAGTGTCAATCGAAAGTTCCGACATATCGGAATCGGAGTCGGAGCTCCGTAACATCAGGGATGTTACGGTACAGAGTGTAGCAGCTACAATATTTAATTGGTTAGATTCAAAGTACAACTCAAATTTAAAAACACTTTGTATTAACTTGATTTAATGTGATTTAACTATACATTTCTATTATTTTGTATGTTGTAGGGATCGTACATCTGAAATAAATGAGTTTATAATAATAATAAATTAAATGATGGCTGTTGACTTCTAAGGGCTCACCTCTATAAGCGAATCCATCCCTTTTCTATAATATTAAAGAAAAGAAACAAATTAGAACTAGTGTTTACAAATGAAACAGTTGAGCTAACTGCAGACTGTTGCAAACAATCTAGAAGTAGCTCAACTGATCCATATCAATACCAATCAGAAGCGTCCCCAACACGTTGGCTGCAAGAAAATTATTCCCAAGGGATTAGTATTTATCCCGTTAATCTTAAACTTAAAACATCATGATATTTTTGTGGAATCACGACTAGCTACAACAATTCTGGTGTTATCTGCGCCAACTGTTAATATATTTTGATGATTATTTCATAAATATTGATAAATAAATATTAATTATGACGTGCGCATAAATATTGATTATGACGAGGTCCCCTATAAGATTGATTCTCGAGGGATGTGCGCCGTAAAATGTAGGTTTGTAAAACATCATCACAATATGAAAACTTCACAATCACTGGGGATCTACTCGTAAAAACCAAAATTGAAGTTTCTGATTCGTTATCGTGTTAACGCTATCTTATGCAAGTGACATTAGAGTCAACGTCTCAAAGGTCTCTGTATCCACGTATAAAATACAAACTACATAATTATGTTTTTATCTTAAGATCTGTTGCCATACCTATCCGACAGGGTGCAATGATATATTGAATAATTAATTGAGTTTGTTTTGCTTAAGAACTAATTTAATTTAAACTAATAAACTTCGGTTTTCGTTTTCTGAGTTGACCACCTGGTAATTAATGGTTTCCATGGCAATGGGCGTAAACAGTTTCATCCATATGTGTCATCAAACTAAATTAAACTCGAATTATATGTATTAGACGTCGCCACTAGAAAAATTAGATCGCTCTTTCGAAGCTTTCCGTCTGGGTTTAATAGTTGTTTTACCAAACACACACAGTTTCAGTCACAATTTTTTGTACACGAACATAGATGAACACTATTAACCGGAATTTAAAGTGGTTTATATTTTTTTAAAACACGCCAAATCTTAATATATAAAGGACAAGCGATTTTCTGGGGACAACGGCCAGCCCAAACCGCTGAAGCTAGAAAGCTGAAATTTTAAAAGCAGGTACCAGTTACTACACAACCTCCCGCTAAGAAGGGATTTTTAGAAATTCCATCCCTAAGGGGGTAATAACCCCTTTGGGTTAAAGTTTTTTTGGTGTTTTTTGTACCTCTTTAACCAGTAGCCGAATTAGCTTGAAACTTACAGAGAATACTAAGAATACGAAACTATTGAACACGGGTTTCAGGATACTTCAAAATTTTTCTTAAAATTTTGTATATTGGGTTATTAAAGTTAATGATTCGTAATTTGGCTTCGTACTAATATGTCTGTAACTTTTTAATGCATAATGCTATTGACCTGAAATTTTCTGTATATATAACAATAACAATAAAATTAATCACGTATTCAGGAATTATCAAAAAAACCCTTAAGAGGGTAAAATTAGGGTTGAATTTATTGATGTATTTTTTGTAACTTTTTAACCACCAATTAGCTTGAAACTTACAGCGAATACTAAGAATACAAAACATTATGAAAATGGAGTAAACCGGATTATTAAAGTTCGTGATTCGTAATAAACTGTAAAGTAAATTATGACACACGTATTTTTTTTTTACATAACTACCCCTAGAGGGTGTTCAATCAATTTCCACGCGGGTGAAGCTGCGAGGCGCAGCTACTTATTGAATAAAAGAACACCCATCGAGGAACCAAGCCATTTCCATAAGTTTTAGGTTCACAGACGCACAGAAGAGCCATCACCTAAACCAGATTCTCAATTCTTATAATAAAATCGGGTGAAAGGGCGGATGTCCGGCCCTTCATCCTTCATCGAAGTTTGCTGCTCAATTAAACAAAGTACGAGACAAGTATTGCCGGTACATTCAAACCTTTGATGTAGGTACTTAAGGTTTTCGACGTTTTGAATTTTTCATCATCGTGCAAGTATTAAGTATTATCTTTGTTTAGCGTTTTTTAAAAGGGTTGCGAATTCTTAATTTTGTTGTACTTTCTTTTCTTGAGACGATACGAATACGATAATGGACAAAAGTTTGGTTATAACAAATATCTTTACGCTTTCTGACATTTCCGTTCGCTTACCAACCCCAAGTGGGTTTTTGCTTCCGGTAGAAGTCATAAGAAGATAATATTTTGATCGCTCGACCATAAAACTTTAATTCGTGGCTGAATTGATTAAGGATATTTAAAAAAAAATGGCTATTCAAACGTAAATTTCCAAAGCTGTTACAAACAACGAAGCCAAAACCTTAATAGTAATACCGTCGTATCAAATGTTATTAATATCCAATCATAGATCACAAGTTACCGCATTTTATTACCTTCAATTTGAATAATCCAAAACTTTTCTTACTTTTTTCTTCCAGCCCCGAAACTCGAGAACCCCAATTATAAAACCACTCGACAGCAATTGGCACATGTCGTAATCGCGGTAAACTTCCCCCAGCCTTCCGAAACTTACAAACCCTTGCTAAAACATTATTCTTAGGGCTTCTTTTCACACGGCGGGGCGGCGGTGGCGGGAGTATCGACGCTTTATTTCTTTTTAGGGTTCTGTACCCGAAGGGTGAAAACGGAACCCTGTTACTAAGCCTCCGCTGTCCATCCGTCCGTCCGTCCGTCCGTCTGTCACAGGTCTCTCTTGAACCAGGATCTCATGAACCGTAAGAGGTAGATAGTTGAAATTTTCAGAATGTGTATTTATCTTGCCGCTATAACAAAAAAAAAAAAAAAAATTAAATTAAAGGGGGTTTCCATATAAAAAACATAATTTTTTGGCTATTTTTGCTCTTCGTTTGTGAAGGTGTTACCGATTCTGACTCTGTTTTTGTCGATTAATAATTAGATGTTTTTTTACTAAAGCTAAAAACAGAGTTAAAGGCGTTCGAAGATCGAAGATTTGGAGAGTGCTACCACCCTCAAATACAAAGATACAAAAATCTTTGAAACATGTTTTTTTTTTTCAAAATTGCCACGCACTATAAACATTATGCATATATTTGGATAGAGAACACTAAACAAAATAAAAAATCTCATGAAATAATGTCCTAAAGCGTCAGGTTTCTGAGATATTCACAGATGAAAATAACTATATTTGTTCTTTATATGTATCTCAGAAACCTGACGCTTTAGGACATTACAGACAGAAAAGGTATTCAAAATTGAGAACACAAATATTTTATTGGAATAAGTACTACTACATAGATAAGCCTTTAAAAAACTCGGTTTTAGTATTCTAGATTTGATAAGGTCTAAAAAGCATGAATGAAAACTTCACTAAAACTGATAAAAATATCGGAAAAGAACAAGGTACATCACTTGAAACAAAAATACAAACTTCAACAACGTATAACTGCATTAGCGCAGCCAAAAAGTATATAATTCGAATTCGAAAACGGATGGCAAAAAATGAAATGACGAATGAAAGCTTTCAAAGCTATTTTTTTATAGAACTTCTGCGATTTTCTCCTATGATATCAGTGTCATAAAATATTTCATTTTGTAATGCCATTGCTTACAAAAAAAATTTAGGATTCTAGAACCGAGTGGTGTTGTGTCACGTGGACTAATAGGGACGTGACGACCTGGAGGGTTTCTAAGCTCATGATGAAATATCAAGTTCAAGTTTTGTTTTGTTTTATTTAGGAACCAAACAGTTATAATAATACACATTACATTTGAGACTTCAAATTAGTTAAAGTTCACCTCAAGTATCAAGTTGAAACAAAATTATACAGTTAAGTAGAATAATAGATCAGTCGGTAGATGTCCAAATAGTATTTATGTACCCCTAAGCCTCTGGACTCGTCTCTTCCAATCTCCAAATTAGAAACGCCCTGTGGACAGTAGCCTAAGCCCCCTCAATACGCCACCCCTCCACCCGTGTTGATATTTGACAAGTTTATTGGATCAGTAATTGAATTTTCACAAGCTTTTATACTGATAAAAATAATATTTGCAAACTTTTCCTAATTTTCAACTAATTTGGAATGATGGAAGCTTTTTGATGACTTATTTTTAAGTGTATAAAAACAAGCATACCTCTATCGTACCGTCTATCCAAGCTTAGAAAACGAGATCACTAGATCACAGTACTTTCGGTAGCTAGAATTGGTTCTTCACTTCAATTTAACCCCCTAAACTAAAAGCTAAAGTTCTATCCTCAAACTAAAGTAAAGCTAAGTGGAGTCCAAGTTATTCAAGCGGTGTCCTTATTCACTTTGTATGGTCAAGTTAGAGCAAGTAAAGCAACGTTAAATATTTTGTCAAACAAATGACAAACCGACTGAACATGAGAGCCTGTGCCCACAGCGACTTTCTCAACACATTGAAAATAAATAATAACGCGTGCCAGACGTTTCGCTACACCATGGCTAACAGCTTAAAAGCAGCTTTACTTATTTATTTAATCTTTTGAATAAAGGCTATTAAACTAGTTAAAATAAGCTAACGGTAGATACATTTTATACACTGCACAAAAAAAAATTAATGAACGTTAGCACGCGTCGTTAGGTAAACTTGTCAAAAGGAATCGTGTGCATGGTTTTAAGTTCGTTCAGCTCGTAATAGGCGCAGCTATATGTTGGCCATGTCATGACTCGCAATAAATATTCTTATAATTTGATGATTATTTGCCAACAAGACGGACCATGAAGCGCTTTAACACATTGAGTGCCATTAACGCACGCGTTATGTTACGCATGTTATGTTAAGCCGGGTACTGACCGGTGTTACACAGCGAGCGTTCGTGCAGTCAGTACGGGGAAAGGAGGCGCTCGCAACGAGCAACAATACGGATTGTAGCACACGGCGCGTAATGTATCATGCTCGCTTCGAATGGTACATTACGCCCCGTAACACCGGTCAGTGCCCACTTTTACGCTATGCATGTTATGGCACGCGCCTCTACTCCGGTTCGAATCGCCGAAGCTGGGCAGTGAACACAAGAAGATTAACGCGTTAATGGCGTCGTGTTATTGGCAAGGAATAGTGAATACGGGCCCGGGGTGTGACTGCAACTTGGCCGGTGATAAAACAGACTAGTCAAGGTAGAGATTTAAACTGCAGCTGAATTCTTAGTTTTTTGTACAAAGTTAAGTTTAATTCAAATCTTCTGTTTAGTTATTTCCATTTAGACTTCTTTTTAACAAATACTAGGCACATTATTAAAAAATTTTTGATACCCCTATGAAACGAAAAATGTTTGATACTGAGATTTGTAACCAATTTAAAAATTGAGCTGGATGTACCCATGTATGCGAACTCATGAAAAATAAAACAAAATGTAATAATAATAAAATAAATGAAACTAAACAATATTAAAGACTGTTCTCAGCAACCGTCTAGCAATTTATATTCGTTTAAAACGCAACATTACCCTCTGAATCCTTTATCACCTTAATCTCATTTAACCTTTTACTTTCAAAATAGTCTACAAATACATACTTTGAAATTCAGAAGGCATTCCTACCCACTTGTCAAAGGGTACAAATATTATTTTTTGAAGAGATATTAAGTCGATTGTTTTGGAAAAGTAAAGTAGACTTCGAATCCCTTAATGTTACTCTGTTTTTTAAGTCTTGCGGGTGAAATACTAATCCCAAGGGAATAACATTATTATATTTTATGGGAGCACCTCGGGATCATTCTCTAAGCAATAGCGAAATAATATTTAAAATTGGTCCATAATTGACGGAAAATCAATAAACAAAAGTTAAAATTAAAAAAAAATACCTACAGCCGATCTGCAATTTTTATGTGCCCACAGGGGATTTGTGGTAAAAAGCTCCAGAAATCCCCTGATCTATTTATTTACACCGTAAGTAGGTAGCTATATTTAAAATCAAATGCAAACAACTAAGCAAGTATCTTAGCTTACAAGTCCAAAATCTAAACATCTAGTGTATAAAATTTACATAATAAACGGCCAAGTGCGCGTGAACTAGCACACGAAGGGTTCCGTACAAAAACAAATCGGGCAACTTTTTCAAAGTACGCCAATTTTCACTTCTTCGGATACCCCTTTAAATTTTCAATATTATTATATTTTTAGTATATGTTGTTATTACAGTTGAAGTGTTACTTACTTATAGATAGTTTCATGTGTCTACCTATTGTGGTTCAAGAGATACAGTCTTGACTAACGAAGAGAAAATCACATTTGTTATATGGCTTTTTATTATGATATTTATATTTTTTATTATTTGTTAGTCTAGCAGCAAGTGAAATACAAATTCTCTAAAAATTTAAACTGTCCTCTTACGGTTCATGAGATAGAGCCCTGTGACAGACGGACGGACAGCGGAGGCTTAATAATAGGACCCCTAAAAAGCAAAAAAAAAATTAACCATTGCGCGGTGAAAATAGTGTAAGTCTTCA
This sequence comes from Eupithecia inturbata, assembly GCA_963662085.1. NCBI lineage: Eukaryota > Metazoa > Arthropoda > Insecta > Lepidoptera > Geometridae > Eupithecia > Eupithecia inturbata. The sequence goes on along the minus strand of OY759181.1, from coordinate 1,168,721 downwards.
CGAATTCTCTGTATTGACCAGCCGGTACTGAACCTTCGCTCTCAACCTCATTGTGACCAAAATACCACATTGGAACGATTTCCAAGAAGACCTGAGTGTGGCCAACAGTTGATGTCGTTCAGTTAAGAAAACTTTTTAAACTTAATAAGTTTACCCATGAAATACGTGGTATGAATCGAACAAACTTTGACCACGATAGTTTACAACTAGTTAGAAATCAACGGATCACGTAAGCGTAAACTGCTTGGATGGTAGAAACTCGAATGTTAAGTTAGGTAGTTTAATTGTTAGTTGGCGCGGAAGGTAGCTCTCCACTTACACTTGACGACTAACAGGGATCGGTCACCTGCACCAGCGTACTTAAAGAATGGGATTGATGACGTCGTCATCGAGGGAAGTAGATTTAAAATCAGCGCTGCATGTTCCCTGCATGCAGCACATTGCTGAATCTACTCCCTTTGCCTGTGATAAGGAATTTTTTTTGTTTTTTTTTTTTGCTATTTTGCTCTTTATTTGTTAAGGCTGTATCTCTTGAACCACAATAGGTAGAGACATGAAACTTTCTACAAATAAGAAACACTTCAACTCTAATAACAACAATTACCTACTAAAAATATAATAAAATTTAAAGGGGTCTCCGAACAAGTGAAAATTTGAGGTTCTTTGAATTGCCTGATTTGTACGGTACGGAACCCTCCGTGCGCGAGTCGACTCGCACTTGGCGTTTTATTTCACGCAGTAGAAGCGCCGCACAACTCATCCCGTGGCTGTCGTAAGAGCTTATCAGAAGAAGGGCAGCAGCGTCCTTCTTTGTATTTTTAAAACCTCCAATGTGATCAGATCACCAATCTGTCTGCAAAGCGTGGTGATATAGTAAAACCCTCTCGTTGGGAGTATTGTTCAGTGTGACCTCTGTGGCGCGGCGGGCGAAGGTCCGCCTGCGACGTAGGAGGTTGCGGGTTTGAGTTCCGCCTCGGGACAAATATTTGCACTAACTGCAGATGTTTGTTCCGGATGTTCTGGATGTATTCTATGTATAATAAAAAATATTTATCTATATAGTGCATTCTATTAAGTATATCATTTATCTAGTAACCATAATATAGATGGATAGATAAGAATTTTTATTAAGTTTGTGTGTGAACTTAATAAAAATTCTTAAAAATTATATCTATCATAACACAACACAAGCTCTGCTTAGCTTGGAGCTGGATAATGGCTGTGTGATTGTCCAGCGTTATGTATTTAGATATTTTTCGACAAAAAGCCGCTTCCTCTTCTATTCCCTCTCTCCCCTACGAGCAGTAGGTACAGTGTGAAAGGTCCATTTAACGACTTAACCTTATCCATGCGCCTTAAAGGTCATCAACTGAATATACATAACTAAATCGAAGGTACATTCGGTACACTCACGTCCAAAATGCTAGGAGGAATCGATTAGCGCCACATAGAGAGCGGCCCACACCCAATTTGTACAAAGTGTCACTTACGATAACTTGCCGAAATGGCCCATCAGGGGCGGTTAAAGGACGCCCCGATGTACGTTCAAGACTTTAGTGTCAGTGCACATCACAACACACTAATATTATAAATGCGAAAGATTTGATGGATGGATCGATATCTGTTTGTTACTTCTTCACGCCCTAAAAACTGAACGGATCGGTCTGCATTTGGATAGATGTACATATGTAGGTCAGGTCTTGGCCTGGAATAACATATTTTATAGGCTGAATTTTATCCCATAAACCAGTTCCCATGGGATAGAAATAACCTTACGTTTCCATACAACAACGCGTGCGAAGCCGCAGGCAGAAGCTAGTTGTCAAATAATCAGTCTTTTATTTAATTTATTTATTAAATATATTTTGTTTCCCAAAAGTTGTAACTTTTGGGAAACAAAACTTTTTTTAAGTTCACAGTAACCTTAAAGAAACAGACGGTAAAGTTAAAATTTTATTTCCTGTAGCAGGTACTATGACACAAGAGTATTTGTGATAAAAGAAATATTCAAGAACAAACTGAATGGGTAAAATAGACAAAACAATACATAACCTACATAAATTTGTTACAGAGAAAGGTAATCCTAACGTAAAATCATCCCGCCGGAAAGATAAAACGTAGTATACGAAGTAGGAAATGTTTTTATCAGGAGCATGTAAAATTACGAGACAATTTGACAGATTCGGGTAGACAATGGAATAATGTGCGCTCACACGCTTTTTCGGGTTAAATGACATCGCATGATTCATTAGGCACGGGGCGAGGGGTTAAGGGGTGTCTCAGAGAAGCAAAGTGCAGAATAATGTCACCCGCCTTGAGTGAACGTCGGTTATTTATTTTATAGGAGGTTGCGAATATATAAAAGACGGCTGTAAAAAACTGGGCATCCTCTGGTTATTGGACGATTCGTTTTTATGACAGCTTCATGCTAGCTGCAGGATGATTTGAAATAAAAAAAACTCTGCCTGAGATATCAAAACGGTGTAAAAAATGCTTGGCGGTTACACTTTTGATTGTGACTGTATGTGATTAAGCCGACCACAACGTGTCGGTGTCCCCAAGTTAGGGATATCTAAGTGGTGAAATAATAATAATAATATATATATTTAAAACCCATAAGCACGTTGCTCACCGAAAAGTCATAAAGATGGTATACTCAGCCTTAGGACAGTCATTATCAGACTATTGCATAATATCTTTTGGTGGTGCAGCAAAAACCCATTTTATCGAGGTTGTTTTATCGAGAGCTCAGCGTGCGATATTGAAAGTTTGGGCTGGACTGCCGTTTCGTCATCCTACAGTAGAGTTATTCAGGATACAGGAGTGTTAGGCACTGGGATGTCCTAACGGTGAGACAACGTTATGTGTTGCATACTGTTTTTTTGAAACACATACAATTACAATTTGACCTAGAACTTAACAAAGGTAAACGCAGAAAAGGTAAGGTGTGCCAGGCTGAAAATTTTAATTCTCGCCGCTCTAACAATTTCTTCTGCTTCCAAGGGAACTTTCTCTATAATAAATTGAATAAGTCGTAATAAGTAGTAATATCTATCCCCTACACAAATATAATTGCAAACATACCTTAACTAAATACCTAAATACAAATACGATCAAACAGAAAGTCTGTTATGTCCTGGCTCATAAAGTGGATAATCTTAGAAACTAGTGAATTATATTTTATTATTTATTTCTTTGCCATCTTGTTACCCGAATTGTGCCTACTTATCATCTTCTCATTTGTCCTGCTGTCCTCAGATGATTTTACCCAAACATAAATCAAATTCACACGGCCCTGCACCACAAGGAAATACTGCCTTAATAATTAATTAAAACCTGAACTTAATAAAGTTTCTCCTAGGTTATTTTGTGTATCTTTAATTAGGTATTATTTTTTTCTTTTTATTTTGTTCTGTAATCATTGTTTTTATCTTAAGTTGTACACTTGGCATAATGTTGTTAACCGAGCTATAATAATGACATGTAGTAACTGCACTTCTGCCGCGGAGTGGGAGCCTGGTGGGAGACCTGTAATACAGGTTCCTTACAAACCTATCGCAGGCACCAGTCTCGCGCAATGTTGCTTATATAGTTATACCTACTATTTTAATTTTAAATGTAAGCTCATTGTGTGAAGAGAACATTTAATGATTTATTATTATTCATTATTCCCCAAGTTGGGGATATCTAAGTGGTGAACAACGGGAACAATCCGTTCAGACTAGCTTTAAGTAATGGGCTAAAAACAAGTGCTATTTTCCAGAGTTTGCTTTCGCATATTTGTTTCTTGACTGACTTATTTAGTTGTATTATCGTATCCAGATAGCCACGCAAAACTATCCAGTTTTATTAGCCAACTGTTTCTATTTTTACTAACCTAAAAGCATGGTTTAGCTCGGTTTAACTTAAATAACAATGGCATGTAAGTACTGCCAAGTTCAGAATCAAACCAGAACAGTAACATTCTAACGCAATAAAATCGCTACAAGTCTAGAACCACCATTGGGAAACGAAAGCACTCCAAAAAGCCTTAATTGTTTTCCCAGAATTGGACGCCCGCCAAAAAACAAGAATGGACCCGAAATGCTGTCTCCCATCGACTCTGTAATGATTAAATTGTTTTTCTGCCGCTCAAATAATTACAAAGTTTCCTTTCATTTTCAAGAACGGTTTGAAGCGCTGACGTCACAAGGTCGCTGTAATTGATAGGGCTTTTATGAAACGGCCACTTATTGTTCGAGGCTTGTATTTTTGCAACGTCAAAAGGCTTTTGTAGATAAGTGTACCTGAAGAGCTTATATTTTTTTTATAAGGATTTTTCTCAACAGTAACTATTTATAAAAGAAATGTTTATAACAAGTGTATAACTTTTTAAAGTAAAATACCTGAAGAACTAAAATAATTAAATGGAAATATATTTAGTAAAAAGATATCGAGGATGGCTACAAATATTTTTATACTGTGAACGAATATCTAGAAATTTGAATTATTACCAATGACTAATATAGTTTAATTTAGTATATAATTATAATAATATGACTCGCTCAATATTTGCACGCCTGCGTTCAGGCTGAATACATTTACTAAAATAGTTATAACATCTGACATTGTATAATAATTTTGTATTGTTGCAAATAAACGATTTGATTTGATTTACGTCGCTGTTAGGTTAAAGTACGAGTACTTACTGGTGTGTTTTTTTCTGCCAAGACGCACCTACGACCCAATACCTATTTCAGGCAGGTCAAAGGAAAATGTACAAATGGTCCATGCGAACTTCATGAACATGATGTTTGGTTCCGATCAGCTGGTCCAGTTGACTGTACCACCGACAAATTTATTTTTTGTTGTTTTAATAAAATTAGTAACAATAACATTACCATTACAATTATTTGAAGGTTGAAACGGTGAACCCACCCTTGTTGCTACCATGTCGCGTTCACCGCTGGACCTGTGCACGCGCAGGGAGGTGGTAGAACACGTCCATGTGCGTCGTTGGCAATGATAATGTTAGTCTATAACCTACACACCAAAATCATCGGCCGACGAGAAGTTGAGAAAATACTGTCGGCTGTCTACCTTACAATATTCGCAGTGAAGTGTCCATGAAAATCGCACCAACCCGCCGGACTGTGTCGGCTGGTTCGGTGTGTAGAGTTTATTAAGGCTGGTGTCAAAATAAATATACAAATTTAGAATTAAAAAAAAAAATCGAAATTCTGATATTTCTCCTTAACGCTACTGAGTTTGAGTATGTTTTCTTTAACTCAAATATTTGTCAGAGTATTTTACACAAATTGAACATTTCACGAATAAAACAATTTATTTATACGGCTACAGATAATTATTTTGTGTTCTCAAGGCCGTTAGGGCATTGATCAGCCTTAAATAAAGTTATGCTGCATGTCTTTCATTTGGTAATGGCTTAGATTAGACCATTTAAAAAAGTCTTATTTAAGGATGATAGTAAGTGAAAAGCGATTGTCACATTTCCACTTCTTCTAAAGGTGTCACAGCGTTTAGCAAATCGTACTGAAATCCTATTTGGCATGCAACCAGCTGAAGTTACAATAAAACATTCAGGCCGCCAGGGTACCTGCCTCCATGCTAGATTGATTTACAATTTATTGGCAAAACACTCTGCCAAGGCTTTCGTCTAGAATTGTACTGTCAGCAATAACGTAGCTGAACGAATAAATATAAAATAAAATAGTTTGAAAGAGTTTTATGAACTCTAATAAAGTATTTATCTGAATAAATTATTAGACAGAATGAATAAAAGTTTTAAAAACACTAAAAACTCAAAAAAATGTCGTTTTAATTTTGTATTAAAATTTAATAATATCAATATTTTTTTCGACTTAGACGGGACTTGAAGCCGCATTCTTCGCTCAAATTACCCTGAAATTACACAACGAGGGCTTACACATAAAAATAACAAAAACCCTAATTAAAATTTACCTATTTCACAAAAAGATTTTTATAGATAAACACAAAAAGACCGCTGATATGGTCATTGAAATTGGCAATAAAACTTTTATGGTGTCTGTACAAATCGCCATTTTGAATCGATGCTTTCGGTTCTTAGTTCAATGCATTTTGATTAATAGTTTTGGGAAGGATTATCGTCCTTTAAAAGGTGTTATGAAATACCTGTTTTTATCGTCAATGAATTATCCAAGACTTACGAGACCAAAGTAGACTGCCCACTTTTGTGCCAGCTTGAGGTCACAGCCTTCAATCAAGACTCGTGGATTACGGGGACTACGAAGACAAGTTTCAAAACTGGTTAAGGACTGGCACATCTGTAAAGTACCGCTATCGCACAGCTCCCGCTCGCCTACGACTGAAACCGTGACGATCGCGTCACGATTTCAGTCTTTCCTTTGCACGCTGTCACGCGGCGACGGCTAACAGCAAGCTCGCTGACAATCGACAAAAAGCCGTATGATCGCACATCTTACTTTAATAGAGTGGTTCACTCGGCTACAACGTGCGGGCCCTCTTGTTTCCGGTAAGCAAGGCGTAAGCCAACGAGTGGCAAAACTCGCTTACCGCGTGATGTCTGCTATTTTATGATGTCACTGTAAAATGTACCTAAAGATAACGAGTTTAATTATATAGTAATTTTTGATATGTGCGGTAGCGGTGCTGGATGTACAAACAGATTTATGCAGGTACCCTCTCATTGTTAAGTGACTAATCAATTTGAGGCACTCGCCTCAAAAGTGGTTTTCTGATTTCACACACATTTCACATGCTTCAGTAACATACCACCCTCAATTTTAACAGCAGATTATCGTGTGCATACCTGAAACAAACAGAAAATTCGATTAAGTACGCTAACTATACCATATTGTTCACCGAGGTGAGAAAGTGACTGATTCCTATCGAGTGTGTCATTTGAGATTTGCCTTACAACACACGAGGTAGGAATCGCACTTTCTCCTGAGTGATACATAGTGCTTTACATTACACCTACGGAGAAAATAAAACATTTTCCGAAAAATAATTTGCACTCTTCTCGTTATTCCAATAAACGAAATCTTCTTATGTATGTCTTGTTGTATTTATTTCTGGATTTCTCGCGTAATAGGTTCTCAATCACTGCTTGAACAATTTCTTTTATTACTGGCGGTGTCATAAAATCTTCACTATCACTCGACGACATTCTGTAGAAATAATAAAATTACCTGCCTCAAATGTAAATTTCAAATAAATTCCCACGAATACCTCAGGCAGGTTCTTCTTTTTGAATTACTGTTCCGAGAGCGGAAGAGGCCGATATCATTCGGAGTAAAAACTTTTTATAGTTTAACCTATAATGAAAATAACCATAGGAACAGGATGATATTTCAGAAATCTTAAAAAAATAACACGTTAGAAATGGATTTCCATACATTATTATGTCCCGACAAACGCGTGAGAAATTAAATTCCATAGATTTCTTCGACCTGCATTCTAGTACGCCTGCAATGACGTACTTTCTAGCTCAAATTTGGAAAAGGAATAAGTTACTTTCCGAGCAGGTGTAGTATAATGTATTTATTATGCATTGCAGTGATAATATTATAAACTTTATTGCTCTATCTGTGCTTTTAATAAAAGTAATATTCTGTGAAAACTAAGTACCACGCTTGGAATCTAGCAAGCTGTTGGTATTTTGAGTGCGGCACATTGCTTTGTTGACACTTATTTACTTATTACGATCTGCTAACGTTCACGTTCATACGAGAAACTCACGACTACCCGATCTTTTAAGAATAGCGGTCTTTTATAGAATTTTGTGTTAAATGATTTAAATCCGCAGTTTAAATAATATGGAAGATTTTCTACTAATAAATAATAATAATAATTCTGCTCTTCCCAAAAATATATTTTAGCCAGAGAGGAAAGTCCGACAAAATGGTTTTTTCCTACACACATTGCTGTCAACATAGGTCCAATTTCAATGCAATAAAACGCGTTCACGTTGCAAGTAAAGCGTTCAATATAAGATAAACAGTTTAGCGTTTGAAACGAGTTTAGCGCTTTTTATCGACATAAAGTTGATCCGTCATGCGCTAAACCGAGTTCAAGAGCTATCATGTCACGCAAAAGGTATTACTAATTTAAAGTCGATCTAGCTGAACTTACTTTAAGGCTTTAATTGGAACAAAATAAAATAAATTCTAACAAAAGACAATTGTCTTACGGACCATTAGAACCTAAGTGAGACGTTAGGAATTAGACAGCGACATAGAATCGGCGTCGCTGAGCGTATAATGTCACAGAAGGCTCAACTTGCGTAGTATGCAGAATTCGCAATGCATTCTGAATATCTCCGCGCTGGCATTGCATAATCAGCCAGGTCGTGCGCTAGCCGGGAGTTAAGGTTAGTCCCCAGTGACAGCTGAATCTATCTTTTAACCCATAAATAATTTATTTCAAATTTTTTTTATCGTGAATAGACCTTCGTTGGAGCACCATCTCACCTGATGGTAAGTGACGACGCGGCCGACAATGTATCACTGAGGTGTAAAAGACACGTATTCACTCTAGTTTTGAAGAGGTCCAGGTTGTAATTGGTTTATTTCCAGATCATTAGTATCGTATTTTTAATCATTTATGATTTTGAGTATTTTCAATATGGCCGTTTATCCTTATTTAGCGTGCTGCGTTTGTGGCTCCACCTGAACAAGGAACATAGTTCGCATAGCGAATGATTTTCCATTTCAGTGGGTCTAATATTTCACGTGAGAAACGCTACTAAACTATTTATGACAATGCGAGCGAATAGATATCATTTTATGCATTGTTTTTTTTTTTTTTTGTTTTAAGCAAATAAGCAAATATTAAGGGACTTTGTCGCTAAGCGACCACATCGCCCAGGCATTGTTTTTGTTTTTGTAACTCAACTATATGTCAATTTGATTATCTAAGTATCATTTAACTTCCATCGGACTTGCAGGTGCAGAAAAAGATATTCATTTCATTTGACGAGATGGCGACGTTCAGCCATATTGTTGAACATTGATTTCGTCGTTCAACGATCGGCCTTAGCATTTAGGTACCTGAATGGCACTGATTTGTAAACGGCCTAGCCATTCTACAAACAGGCTTATTCTAGAGGTAGATCAGACGGCAACATATACATTACAATGTCAAACAAAGTTATGTCACCATCAATACCTGGGAGTTTATAAAAGATAGATAACTTGTAACTTTGGTAATTATTGCAACTGGTCTGACTAAAGTAAATATTCCACTAATAGATATCCAGTATTCGTGACCAAAGCCGATGGCTCAAGCTAGGTGCCCATAAAGAGCAATAACCCTCATTGTTGCAATGTTGTCTGATTGCCAAGCAACACGTCAAGGGAATAATATTTGCCATTAAGGTTGTAATACTATCTCAAAGGGATTAACAGTATTAATTACCATAAACCAGATTTCTGAATAGCATTCAGAGGACGAGATCAGAGAGGTGAGTCTATTTGACGTTAGTAACGAGACGTGATCGTGACGTCTCCTACATACAAGTAGAAGCATTAATGAAAGCAATACTATTTATATTTTTATCCTCAAATTAAAACAATTGTTAATTGATAAGACCTATTACAATGATAATGAATATCTAATGTATAAATTCTAGAATAAGACAATTAATTGATTATTAATTATTTAAATATTGACATTGTATTTATTGATATACAAATAACGTGACTTTGCATGCTGTAAAGCTGATCATGGTTGTACTCATTCTAGTTTAATCAAACATCCCTATAACCCATGTTTTGCAAAATATATGAATTTGAATTTGAATCCTTTTTATATACAATTTGGTACAGCACGCCACTATCGTGCGGACAGGGAACTACGCAAATTCCATTCAACAAGGAGACGTCACGATCACGTCTCGTTACTAACGTCAAATAGACTCACCCCTTAGATTCGGATGGCTAGCCTGAAATAATTATACCTTATATTATATGTACAAGCTCGCACAATATAATGACGAAGTAAACCATATTATGCCTTACATATTTATCGACTTCATAAATGTATACAGTGGCTGACGTGAGAATTCCTAGTGATTTAAAGTGCTCCCTACATGAAATGTATAGAGGTAGTATTAAGTATATCATCATCAATAGTACCCATAACACAAGCTCTGCTTAGCTTGGGGCTAGATGATGCTGTGTGGATTGTCCAGCCTTATTGTATTTATATGTTTATTTATATAGGGTGTAACAAAAAGTAAGGACCAAACTTTCAGGGGGATTCAGCTTCGATCACAGAATACGGAAAAATATTTTAAAAAATTCCCGAATTTAGTTAAGACAATTTAGTTTTTATTTACTTTTCAAAAACTATAAGTCGGGAATTTTTCAAAATGTTATCTATTGACCGTGACGGAGTCTGAACCACTTCTGAACATTTGGTACTTACATTTTGTTACACCCTGTATAGTGAGTAATGATCGATAATAATGAAAATCGTTACTAAAATAATAAGCCATTTGACATCGACTATAACAGGCTAATGAAGCTCTCTAAGAGCAGATTTTTCAACCATTAAATCAATTTGAAAAATAACATTTAAAAATGTAATAACGAGGCCGAGTATGGTTTAGGTAAGTGCTTCGGAATTGGTTCAAGAGAGCAGTCCCTATAACCATAATTTGTTACATTTTCACATATAATTTATAATCCGGCATGTTTACATATATCTAACTAAATTGATTTCTAAATACGGCAATGATCTTTATTAACGAAGAAAATTACAATCAATAATTAAAACAAATTAGAACTAGTATTTACAATTGAAACAATTAAGCTTACTGCAGACTGTTGCAAACAATCTACAGGTAGCTCAACTGATCCATATCAATACCAGTCGTTGCGTCCCCAAGACGCTGGCTGCATTGCCCCGCTGTATGGCAATGCTGATGCGCTGCGCCAGATACCCTCCCTAGATTCAGGTCACTGCAGTTTGATTTTCAAAACAATACTAAATTATCCTTAAGCTCGTAGGAATGGCTCTACCTCAGGTATTTATACTTCCTTCATTATCAATGGGAACTAGAAGCTTCTACAGACAATGAGCCGCTGCGCGCCATTCCTGCGCTTTCATAGAGGCATCCACAATATTTGCGGACGTCTCAATGCTATGCCGCGGTTTATCTTCAGCCAGCATAGGGAATTGACGTTCAATAAATTGCTACGAGGATTTTGTCCTGGGTTGTCTGATCGGCTCTATAGAGGTGTTTGTGTGGCTTATCTATTGATCGGTGGTTCGATAGAGCGTGGTAAAGGGTATAATTATTTTATGTGACTGTAGAATATTTACTCTAACCACTTACACTCTAATATTTGATTGGTTAGAGCACACTAACCAATCAAATATTAGAGTGAAAGTGGTGTCAGTTTCAGATGTTGCCAAAACTGAAGTAAACAAATTTTGACAGAATTCAAAATGTTGCCATTCTTTTCATAACAATTAAATAAAAAGGATGGCATGATTTTTAGTGCAGCGAAAATCATTTAGTTCTGTTTTGGTGACTTTTGCATTGACACCAGTGTACAGTGTATCATAGTGTAACTAGCTAAAGAAAATTAAACAAAAACTATTTAAAATTGGTTACCTCTCAACTAACCCAGAGAAACGATAGATATTTAAATGTATGGAATGATACGTAAGCTTTATTATTTAATAATTTGTGATCAGGTATTTATCGCGTAAATTTTTATAGTTTTCGTAAACTATGCAAAACCCATGCTCTGATAAATAATAGATTCAGGCGTTACTTTGCGGAAATCCATTGCAAAATATATAGACAAAATATATTTAGTATCCGCACAATACCTTCTCTGATGAGATTCAACAAAATGCAATTCGCGCGCACTGAGCGAGCAGCCTAGCGAGGCAGCCTCGGCCGTGTGCCGCGCAACGTTTACCTCGTGAGGCAGCCTCGGACGTGTGCCGCGCAGCGTTTACCTCGCGAGGTTAATCGCTCAGTCAGTATACGGCTATATTCAGCAGACATACCGCCGCGGCCCTATCAATGCTTTTGACATGATTGTGCCTCGCCGTACGGTGTTGCCACAAGTCGGATCAGCCGGCGCCGCGCCGGATTATAATGAACGGGAACCCTTTGACACAGTACAATGTAAGCTGTAGATATGTTTGTACAGGGATATCTCAAAAACGTGGCTTTGTACTGTGAAAGGGGTTTCAAGATTTGGCATTACCGCCTTTCGTAATTTTTTTAAATCTACCGTATAGGGCCAGGACGCGTGTGCCGTATTTAGAATAGAATATGGGCAAAAACTGCCACCGAGTGTGTCCCACAATATGTATAGCGGCCACGCGGCCGACAGAGTCATGGTATCTTGTATATTCTACCAGCTTCCCACCAGTGGACTAGTTGCAGATGACAGGATAAATTTGATTATACGCTCATATCTCATTACTTGGCTGCTCATACCAGAGGTATTTATGGGGCGCTATTTGTCCCTTTAAGAAGGAAATATAAAAAAAAAGTTTATTTGACACACTTTACCTACACAAAACTTTAATAAGGAAAACTAAACTAAAAACTTACGTTTGTTACCTACAAACGTAAGTTTTTAGTTTAGTTTCCTATCAAGAGAAAAGATGTGAGTTTCGTAACCAGCTACGTAGAAAAAACTTTTTTCTAACCCTGTTACCGAGTTACCACAGTTTATCCCATGCACCATGACCTCCCCCAAACCTACAATGAGTGGTCATGCGCTGCCTGCATCCAGCACAGCAGCGGTTCCTCGCAATCATGACACCGTGCTGTTGCTTAATTTTACACATCTCTCCGCGCAGAGGCCTTTTTCTACTAAACAAAACGCTTCGCTATGGCAATGGTATCGTCACAGAATGACAAGTTTTGGTATTCTACGATAAGTGATGAAAGAAGAAACTACAAATGGAGGGACGCACTTCAAATGTGTCAACTTTGAAACCATTCTATCAATCTCTCTCTCTCTCTCTCTGTGCAAATAGCACCGCACGCACTATCTGTAGTCTTAGCACGGGCATTGTTGTCTAGGGTAGAATAGAGAAAAATTACGTCACATTGTCATCGAATGCGTAAATTATTTGATATAAATTCGTTCAACTTCAATAATGTACGCAATGTATGACGATGCGATATCATTATTGTCTATTCTACCCTAGAGAACAATCCCTGTGCTTGGCCTACTGGAGTTTCTATAATCTATGGATTCTACGTAATGATTCTGCGTCGATACCATTGTCATAGTGAAGCGATTGGTTAGCATAATTGGGTCCCAGCTTTGTTGTAGAGAGTCCCATCAACTGATCAGCATTACGCTTCAACAAAGAGAATGTTTTACGACGAGCTCCACATTCCTCCTCATACAACTGCGCCTACATTAATCTAGACCTTCACGTCAGATAATGCTATAGCAAATAAATCACGGGACGTTTGCGGCCGTTTAGAGATCGTCTGGGACGAATCTCTTTTATTCCACTCGAATTACATTTTGATATCTGAAATTAGGCTATATCATTTTTTAAAATATCATTCGGCAATATATTTGCATACCTATATAATAAAAGAAAAATATATGTTAGATAGGTTCTTTCGGGTTTAAGGTTTGGTCGATCATTCATCGATGGATTTGTTTAATTATGATTCATCATCGTTACTATCATGATGATTCAGAACAAACAACCGCACAACAGAAGGGATTTTATCTAACTTAACAAATCTAGTATCTACTGGTGTACAGACGTCCTATTTCTTGTCCTTTGATGTTGTATTCGTGAATGTATCACTCATATTATTTTGCCCGCTCATATGTTAATTTACTTCTGTTTTTTATTCGTAATTCAAATGCAGCCAAATGGATCAAAATTGTATGAGTAATACATCTATTTATTTATTGCATCATATTACATACATACATGCATACATTTACATAATTACATTTGTCAGAACTTATTGATTATATTAAGAAACACACACAATATGTACCCACTTAGGGTGTTGCAATGGGAGACGGCCAGATACGTTATATAATACTAATTCAATAAAATGGTATGAAATGTAAGTGTGTCAAATAAAATTAAAAATAATGCAAGATTTCAATTATAAGTCACCAAAAGTATCACTTAAAAATTCATTAAGTTCGTTGTAGCATTTTTCCAAGAGCATCTCTTTTAACCTAATTTCTAAAATACTATTATTTCCTTAGCTTTATCACACCTGAAACGACCAGCTGAGAATAATTTGAAATATTTAATGCATTCCATAAATTATTTTCTAATCTTTCTTTATTAATCGTTGTCCTTCAACTACTGTATAATGCTGGACATTTAATCCTTCTTTAAATTATTCTGTGGTCTGTCCATAGATAAAGGAGCTTGTCTATTAGCTGACGAGTCCGATTGGGTCTGAACCTATTATTGGGATAGTCCATTGATTTAACTGACCATTGGGTCACTTTGCTCGGCATAATTATCGACTTGATTGGTTTGGGCTTTAGGCTTACGAATTTGCGGTTTATACTTGGTTTGTAGACAAGGCTAAGCCTAACCAATGATAAAATTTCCCGTTTCTAGGTTAATTCTTGTTTATATCTAAAGAGTAGATTGATCTACGTGATTATCTAATTACCTAGATAGTCAACGTATAATCCGCGCGCGATCAAATGAGATGGAACTTACTTCCATCGCACAATCTGGGTAACCAGTGTGTCTACCATGAGTTGTCACAGTTAGATCGCCTGACGTTACTACAGTAGTTACGTAAATATTAGTACCGCGCATTTTAGTACCCAACTATCCGCTAGAGGCGCTGTTCAAGTTTTCATACATTTTTTTAACTACAGTCGCTAGCGATTATAGATTGTTAATACTCATGGTAGACACACAGCACTGGATTATTAATAAATCCAGTGCTGGTAACCGTTGTTTTTATCGTTTAAATAATGAAACGGGAGGGTAGTGATAAAGAAGAAGCCTATGCGCAACAGTGAGAAGGAAAATGCGTATACTTACCCAACAATGGGTGTAAACGGGATGACATTTTGCTAATAATGATTAGACAGGTACCTAACTAAAATTCTTGCAGGCACAAAATATCGTTCGTAAACATCTTAGTTTCTTTAACCTTCTGGATGCTAATGTCGCAGTAGTGCTTCTGTAGCAGCTTGTAAAATCCGGCTCCATAAAATAATGCTCATGAAAACTCAATTTATAAAATCATCTAAACTGCCACCGACCTTTAAAGTAAAATAGAAATATTTTTCTAAACGAGGTTATTATTTTCTTGAACAATATAAGCTCCTCGTGGATATTATCTCGAGTCGGGAGCTGCAGTACAAACGTTGACACTCGGCTTTGCCGGCTGCGGATCTACCGCTTAGACTTCCGACATAGACAATAATAGATAACGTAGAACGGAGTGCAGATAAATATGTGATATTGAACCTTCAATTGAAAATTAGGGTACCTACGCACTATGCGGTTAGCCGGAACGGGTCAGCCGTCCGGCTGTCCGTAGTTACGTTGGGCCACAGCGCTTCGAGCGGTTGGTCGGCAGCCGCAACGCAGTGCGTATAAAAACTATTTTCTCGTACATATTTTTGATTGCGGCCAACCGGACGGCTGACCACGTTCCGGCTGACCGCAAAATGCGTAAGGTACCTTACTATAATCGATACTAGAATGCAAGATATTGTATGTGAACAAAGGCAACTTTAACAGAAAACTACTAGGTAACAGCAAGGTATTCACTAAAAACACAAACATAATCAACACTTAATTGCACAAGCACAGCGAGGTAGGTTCATATTCAAGTTTGATATTGTACAACAGACGAACGAAATGATGAATTAAAGCTTTTACAACCAAAAATTGCTTCAAACTTTTGCGGTATGCTCCGTGGACATAAAATATCATCCACCAATATTTGTTTGATTTTGTAATCCCTTTGTTTACAAAATATATTTAGAGTTCTAGAACCATGAGTACATGTTAGTAGCACTATATTTAGTTGATCTGCCAAATTTACTTATGGGTACTTCACTGAAGTATCACTTGATATATCCTAAAGCTTGTATTTGCCAAGAAATATAACGCCGTTCTACATAGTAGTTATTTGGTTCTTTGGCAGAAAACTTTTATCTAAATCCGTCAGTAACCTAACTGGTCATGTCGTGCCCGTAAACATTTATTATGTTTAACACTTTCACTGCCACCGGCGCACACCGTGATCTTGGAAAGCGCGGATCGCAGCGACGCGATGGCGAGGTCTCATCACTGAAGTTTGTCAGTGAACGCGTTAAGAGTGGCTTTAAGAAGAATAATTGAAAGTCTACTAAACTTTTTGATTATTTGGATTTGGTCTCAAACAATGGTTGGTGACTTTAACGGTACCTTCCTCCAAAGCGATTACCGTTAAAATATTTCAATTTTAAAAGTTCTTTATTAAATAAAAACAATAAACAGATAATTTCCAGTGTGAGATTAACGACCTAGAAACAATTCAACATAAAAACATTTACAGCGTTAAACCATAAAAATAACAGAGACAACTAAAGATATATAGTTTGAACTTTATATTTTATAACAAAAGACATCCTACCTGCAATCTCGAGGGCCCTCCGGGCCGTGCAAAGATAACCCCCTTTCATTAAGGGTGCTTGTGTACGTCTGATATAAGTGCCACTTACGATATACTTTCGTCCGCTTCATTTCTGGCCTCTTTTATGAACGTGAACAATCCAAGATGGCGGTGAATGGACGGCTTTAGTTTTTAATGGATGGTTGGAGAAAATATATATTAACTTTCTTTAAACTATTATTATTTGTAATATACAGGCAGGTCATAGAGATGATGCGTGTATTGTATTTTAGTCCGTGTCAGTGCAACAATTTTTTTTATTTTCTCTGTTTATTTTTATTAATTGTAAGCTAAGTGGTGATACGGGGCGAAAAGCCACGTGTTTTTGACAGTCTTCTAAATAAATGGCGTCAGAAAAATCCATTGAAAATTAATGAAACCCGCAGCACACCTAGGTGCCGCTGTGCTGCAGTTGTGCAGGTGCCCATCGGGAATCAGCTGTTGTAAGTAAAACCGGGTACTGACTGGCGTTATGGGGCGGGCTTTACCATTCGCATCGAGCATGATGCCTGCTTGGCTTTGATATTTGTTTTAAATTACTGAGTTTAATGTAAAATAAAATTTATTTCTCCAGCGCACGTATACAATTTTTGTAGTGCAAATCGAAAGTCCTTTTTTAGGGCTCCGTACCCGCAGGGTGAAAACGGAACCCTATTACTAAGCTTCCGCTGTCCGTCCGTCCGTCCGTTTTTCACGTGGATATATGACATATATCCACGAGAAAGACGGACGGACGGATTAGAGCAAATCGAATCAATCTCGTCTACCACTTACGCTTCATGAGATACATTGTATCTCATGAAGCGTAAGAGGTAGACGATTGAAATTTTCAGATAATGTGTATTTCACTTGCCGCTATAACAATGAATAATAAAAATAAAATATATAGATATCAAAATTAAGGGGGCTCCCATACAACAAACGTTATTTTTTTGCCTATTTTTGCTCTTAATAAAATTAAAAATTTAAATTTGTCAAGGCTGTATCTCTTGAACTACAATAGTTTTTTTTTTCTTGTTCCTCTAACATAATCAGAGACTTTATACAACCTTATTCTATATTAAACGTATTTCTATTTATCTTATGTCTATTGTTTATATCTACTATTTTTTTTTCTCTATCAGCTTCACATATATGTATGCTATATTATATATTTAAATATATATATAAATCATATTTGAGCTATCTATTTCTTAAGATTAACTTTTTTGCGATCTTTATACAATAGTTTAGAAACTTAGGGCGTAGAAACTTATCATTAATTATGTTCTGTAAATTATTGCATGCAATTTGTACGTCCACAATAGTTAGATACATGAAACTTTCTAAAATTTAGTAACGCTTCAATAACAAATACTAAAAATAAAACAAAATTTAAAATTTAAAGGGTTTTTTTCGGAACAAGTGAAAATTTGATGTTCTTTGAAAAAGTTGCCTTATTTTTACGGTACGGAACCCTTCGTGTGCGAGTCGACTCGCACTTGGCGGTTCATTTATATCTGGCGGAAACGGAACTAAATATTTCCATAGAGTAATTACAGAGAGTGCGGCATAGATATCTATAATTCACAGATAAGAAACGGTCAATATCACAGACAAAGTTGTTGAACTGTCAACACCTGGTACGTTAGCCGTCAGTGCCTACCTTTAGAGATTATATAGCTACTGGATCTCTCCGAGTA
Organism: Eupithecia inturbata; assembly: GCA_963662085.1. Classification (NCBI taxonomy): domain Eukaryota; kingdom Metazoa; phylum Arthropoda; class Insecta; order Lepidoptera; family Geometridae; genus Eupithecia; species Eupithecia inturbata. Next base: position 1,150,373 of record OY759181.1, on the reverse strand, counting down.
TTTACCTAAACCTTCCAGTTAAACCACACCTACCGTTTACTACTCAGACGTCCACAGCTAAAAGTGCCCCTAAACAACGGGGCTTTGTCATAATCTTCTTTGTCATAATCGTAAATAAATAGCTGACCGATGTGGCGCGGCGGGAGAAGGTCCGCCTGCGACGCAGAAGGTTGAGGGTTCCATTCCCGCCTTGGAACAAATGTTTGTACGATCTGCAAATATTTGTTCCAGGTGTTCTAGGTATTTTCTATGTCTAATAAAAAATATATATCAATGTAATGTATTGTATTAAGTATATCAGTCATCTAGTACCCATAACACAAGCTCTGCTTAGCTTGGGGACGCTGTGTGGATTGTCTAGCATTATTTATTTATTTATAATCACCACGAGTGGCAGGCGGATTGATGGCAGTAGAGGTGTTAATATTGTTATGTAGATGTGGGTGGTGCAACCACAAAACAAAGTTTCTAAATGAAAACATAACCAACAGAAATAGGCTTCAATGTTGTAATGTAGATATTGTAAAATACGGTAGAGTTCCTATGAAAGGAACTCTACCGTATTTTACAATATCTTAAGTCCAGTCTGACCGTATAAATCCAGTGTCGTGGATACCGGAGCTTCTTATCACAGACTGTAACTCGGAACCGGTTCCCGGAGGAGTTATATTTTGAGTGGGAATAAAGCTTTATGAATATGTAAGGGTCTCTGGATGCGATTTTATGCTTTATTATGTAGAGTTTCGAATTTCTATCGTTCTAAAGGTAACAATGTTTTAGTTTTGATAAAAGCTCTGTTGTTTTGATTTGATTTTCAAGTGAGGTAATTTTTTTCATAGTGACTCCTTTCGATTGTATTTGGGTATGGATGAAATGGTTGATTCTCATATTTTGCAAAGATTCTAGAGGTACAACCAACAATTTTTCAGGATAAGCCGCTAGCATGCAACTTTTTACAATTTTCACAGATTAAACAGAGTCACGATACACGATAGAATCTTTACCGAAAATGAACTTTTAACTGATAGCATTGGGCCACATGGAGCAAAAATTTCAAATATAAAATCATTTATTTGCAAACAGTTTTTTTCGAGTTTTTGAGTGATTATATGAGTTATATACATAATTGTATAATCAGAGAGTATGTATGTTGATTCGAACAGACAGGTCGACCGCTAACAACATGTTCGCCACCACAATACACGTGTTGCATTGCCAATTTCTTGGCACCTTTGTCTTGTAGGTATGCGGTGCCAACCGCACGCTACTTCATGTAAATTGCTTGTTACGTCTGTGCATGTTGTGGTAAGACACAGCCATTTTTCATTCCATAACAGAAAGGACATGTTTTTCTCTGTTTGTAAGAATTTTGAAGCCAGTGACTTTGAAAGTGAGTTTTGAACGGGACTTAATTAGACTTTTGATGGTTTTTGGTTTTTCATTTATGCCTGTTTATCTATGAACGTAAAAAGTAGAAAGTAAAGGGACTGACGCCAGAAAGAACCTATGGTCGAGTTTGGAGTTAGCTGCAAATTATGTTAACAAATCCGAACAAAAAATTACTAAAATTCCTTTGCTTGGAGAATCCAAGTTGGATAAATATATAATTGGTAACAACATTTAAAGAACAAGGATCTCACTTTATAACGGGCAATGCAGCCAGCGTCTTGGGGACGCTTCCGACTGGTTGATATATGAGATGATATGGATCAGTTGAGCTACCTGTATATTGTTTGCAATAAAAAGCTTTGACATACAAAAACTAAATTGAAATGTCAAGGGTGTTGTTGAACATGGATATTGTTAATATTTTATTGAAATTACCTGCAAGAAACTGTACAAAATAACAATAAATTATTGAAATATATGTACAGTGCGAGTCTTACTCACACGTTGGCCGGCTGAGTTTTCTCTTCTCAGTAAAAGTTTAAAGACTTTACGATAATTACTTACCTCAAACTCACCTCAACAGCATATATTGGTGCACTGCTGGACGCAGGCCTCCCCCTTATAAGCGCCTTATTGACTTTTATCTCAAGGGGAGTAGTGCCCATAATCCCCACGCTGGGCATGCGGGTTTGGGATCGCTGTAGGTTATATTAAAAACACGTAACAAAAAATACAAAAGTCACTTAAACAAACAATACTATACCCTATCAAGCAGGTTTTAAGACTAAATTAAAACAAGACGACTTTCTGATGACGATGTTGTCGAGCGGTGGAATTGGATGCGTGAGTTGCATATTTTTTCCCGACTTTTTAATTTAGAGGAAAATTACTTTTTTTGGTGCTTGACTGAGCCCTTAAAATAATTACTGGGTTGAGTGATTTTGTTTTTCTTAAAATAAACGGGTGTTTATCCGTAGCCTACAAAAATATAAGGCCTTCGTAACTTACATTGCCTAAAACTCTCATAGTAAGTTTACACCACCCGTTTATTTAATCCATTTCCATCCAGCCCGTAAAGCTGTGGAACGCACTGCCTGAGTCCATTAGGAAAGCAGGAAGTCTATACCTGTTTTCAAAGCTCGCGTCAAAGATTTTTATTTATCAGAAAACTGAATATTGGTCAAATTTATTTTGTTCTTGATATTTAATATGTACATATTTGTATACCCAAATCGATCATGGTCTCAGATAAACTTAACTTTAGTGAGTGGGCAACAGTAGGTATAGGTACATAAGAGTAGACAAACGTTGTATGAACTGTATAGTGAAAAACTTTAGTGAGTGGGCAACAGTAGGTATAGGTACATAAGAGTAGACAAACGTTGTATGAACTGTATAGTGAAAAACTTAACTTTAGTGAGTGGGCAACAATAGGTATAGGTACATAAGAGTAGACAAACGTTGTATGAACTGTATAGTGAAAAACTTTAGTGAGTGGGCAACAGTAGGTATAGGTACATAAGAGTAGACAAACGTTGTATGAACTGTATCGTGAAAAACTTTAGTGAGTGGGCAACAGTAGGTATGTAGGTACATAAGAGTAGACAAACGTTGTAAGAACTGTATAGTGAAAAACTTTAGTGAGTGGGCAACAATAGGTATAGGTACATAAGAGTAGACAAACGTTGTATGAACTGTATAGTGAAAAACTTAACTTTAGTGAGTGGGCAACAGTAGGTATAGGTACATAAGAGTAGACAAACGTTGTATGAACTGTATAGTGAAAAACTTTAGTGAGTGGGCAACAGTAGGTATAGGTACATAAGAGTAGACAAACGTTGTATGAACTGTATCGTGAAAAACTTTAGTGAGTGGGCAACAGTAGGTATAGGTACATAAGAGTAGACAAACGTTGTATGAACTGTATAGTGAAAAACTTTAGTGAGTGGGCAACAGTAGGTATAGGTACATAAGAGTAGACAAACGTTGTATGAACTGTATAGTGAAAAACTTAACTTTAGTGAGTGGGCAACAATAGGTATAGGTACATAAGAGTAGACAAACGTTGTATGAACTGTATAGTGAAAAACTTTAGTGAGTGGGCAACAGTAGGTATAGGTACATAAGAGTAGACAAACGTTGTATGAACTGTATCGTGAAAAACTTTAGTGAGTGGGCAACAGTAGGTATGTAGGTACATACGAGTAGACAAACGTTGTATGAACTGTATAGTGAAAAACTTTAGTGAGTGGGCAACAATAGGTATAGGTACATAAGAGTAGACAAACGTTGTATGAACTGTATAGTGAAAAACTTAACTTTAGTGAGTGGGCAACAATAGGTATAGGTACATAAGAGTAGACAAACGTTGTATGAACTGTATAGTGAAAAACTTTAGTGAGTGGGCAACAGTAGGTATAGGTACATAAGAGTAGACAAACGTTGTATGAACTGTATCGTGAAAAACTTTAGTGAGTGGGCAACAGTAGGTATGTAGGTACATACGAGTAGACAAACGTTGTATGAACTGTATAGTGAAAAACTTTAGTGAGTGGGCAACAATAGGTATAGGTACATAAGAGTAGACAAACGTTGTATGAACTGTATAGTGAAAAACTTAACTTTAGTGAGTGGGCAACAGTAGGTATAGGTACATAAGAGTAGACAAACGTTTTATGAACTGTATAGTGAAAAACTTTAGTGAGTGGGCAACAGTAGGTATAGGTACATAAGAGTAGACAAACGTTGTATGAACTGTATCGTGAAAAACTTTAGTGAGTGGGCAACAGTAGGTATAGGTACATAAGAGTAGACAAACGTTGTATGAACTGTATAGTGAAAAACTTAACTTTACTGAGTGGGCAACAGTAGGTATAGGTACATAAGAGTAGACAAACGTTGTATGAACTGTATCGTGAAAAACTTAACTTTAGTGAGTGGGCAACAGTAGGTATAGGTACATAAGAGTAAACAAACGTTGTATGAACTGTATAGTGAAAAACTTTAGTGAGTGGGCAACAGTAGGTATAGGTACATAAGAGTAGACAAACGTTGTATGAACTGTATAGTGAAAAACTTAACTTTAGTGAGTGGGCAACAGTAGGTATAGGTACATAAGAGTAGACAAACGTTGTATGAACTGTATAGTGAAAAACTTAACTTTAGTGAGTGGGCAACAATAGGTATTGGTACATAAGAGTAGACAAACGTTGTATGAACTGTATAGTGAAAAACTTTAGTGAGTGGGCAACAGTAGGTATAGGTACATAAGAGTAGACAAACGTTGTATGAACTGTATCGTGAAAAACTTTAGTGAGTGGGCAACAGTAGGTATGTAGGTACATAAGAGTAGACAAACGTTGTATGAACTGTATAGTGAAAAACTTTAGTGAGTGGGCAACAATAGGTATAGGTACATAAGAGTAGACAAACGTTGTATGAACTGTATAGTGAAAAACTTTAGTGAGTGGGCAACAGTAGGTATAGGTACATAAGAGTAGACAAACGTTGTATGAACTGTATAGTGAAAAACTTTAGTGAGTGGGTAACAGTAGGTATAGGTACATAAGAGTAGACAAACGTTGTATGAACTGTATCGTGAAAAACTTTAGTGAGTGGGCAACAGTAGGTATAGGTACATAAGAGTAGACAAACGTTGTATGAACTGTATAGTGAAAAACTTTAGTGAGTGGGCAACAGTAGGTATAGGTACATAAGAGTAGACAAACGTTGTATGAACTGTATAGTGAAAAACTTAACTTTAGTGAATGGGCAACAATAGGTATAGGTACATAAGAGTAGACAAACGTTGTATGAACTGTATAGTGAAAAACTTTAGTGAGTGGGCAACAGTAGGTATAGGTACATAAGAGTAGACAAACGTTGTATGAACTGTATAGTGAAAAACTTTAGTGAGTGGGTAACAGTAGGTATAGGTACATAAGAGTAGACAAACGTTGTATGAACTGTATAGTGAAAAACTTTAGTGAGTGGGCAACAGTAGGTATAGGTACATAAGAGTAGACAAACGTTGTATGAACTGTATAGTGAAAAACTTAACTTTAGTGAGTGGGCAACAGTATGTATAGGTACATAAGAGTAGACAAACGTTGTATGAACTGTATCGTGAAAAACTTTAGTGAGTGGGCAACAGTAGGTATAGGTACATAAGAGTAGACAAACGTTGTATGAACTGTATAGTGAAAAACTTAACTTTACTGAGTGGGCAACAGTAGGTATAGGTACATAAGAGTAGACAAACGTTGTATGAACTGTATCGTGAAAAACTTAACTTTAGTGAGTGGGCAACAAAAGGTATAGGTACATAAGAGTAGACAAACGTTGTATGAACTGTATAGTGAAAAACTTTAGTGAGTGGGCAACAGTAGGTATAGGTACATAAGAGTAGACAAACGTTGTATGAACTGTATAGTGAAAAACTTAACTTTAGTGAGTGGGCAACAGTAGGTATAGGTACATAAGAGTAGACAAACGTTGTATGAACTGTATAGTGAAAAACTTAACTTTAGTGAGTGGGCAACAGTAGGTATAGGTACATAAGAGTAGACAAGCGTTGTATGAACTGTATAGTGAAAAACTTAACTTGAGTGAGTGGGCAACAGTAGGTATAGGTACATAAGAGTAGACAAACGTTGTATGAACTGTATAGTGAAAAACTTAACTTTAGTGAGTGGGCAACAGTAGGTATAGGTACATAAGAGTAGACAAACGTTGTATGAACTGTATAGTGAAAAACTTAACTTTAGTGAGTGGGCAACAGTAGGTATAGGTACATAAGAGTAGACAAACGTTGTATGAACTGTATAGTGAAAAACTTAACTTTAGTGAGTGGGCAACAGTAGGTATAGGTACATAGGAGTAGACAAACGTTGTATGAACTGTATCGTGAAAAACTTTAGTGAGTGGGCAACAGTAGGTATAGGTACATAAGAGTAGACAAACGTTGTATGAACTGTATAGTGAAAAACTTAACTTTAGTGAGTGGGCAACAGTAGGTATAGGTACATAAGAGTAGACAAACGTTGTATGAACTGTATAGTGAAAAACTTAACTTTAGTGAGTGGGCAACAGTAGGTATAGGTACATAAGAGTAGACAAACGTTGTATGAACTGTATAGTGAAAAACTTTAGTGAGTGGGCAACAGTAGGTATAGGTACATAAGAGTAGACAAACGTTGTATGAACTGTATAGTGAAAAACTTTAGTGAGTGGACAACAGTAGGTATAGGTACATAAGAGTAGACAAACGTTGTATGAACTGTATAGTGAAAAACTTAACTTTAGTGAGTGGGCAACAGTAGGTATAGGTACATAAGAGTAGACAAACGTTGTATGAACTGTATAGTGAAAAACTTAACTTTAGTGAGTGGGCAACAGTAGGTATAGGTACATAGGAGTAGACAAACGTTGTATGAACTGTATCGTGAAAAATTTTAGTGAGTGGGCAACAGTAGGTATAGGTACATAAGAGTAGACAAACGTTGTATGAACTGTATAGTGAAAAACTTTAGTGAGTGGGCAACAGTAGGTATAGGTACATAAGAGTAGACAAACGTTGTATGAACTGTATCGTGAAAAACTTAACTTTAGTGAGTGGGCAACAGTAGGTATAGGTACATAAGAGTAGACAAATGTTGTATGAACTGTATAGTGAAAAACTTTAGTGAGTGGGCAACAGTAGGTATAGGTACATAAGAGTAGACAAACGTTGTATGAACTGTATAGTGAAAAACTTTAGTGAATGGACAACAGTAGGTATAGGTACATAAGAGTAGACAAACGTATGAACTGTATAGTGAAAAACAATACAATTTTAGCCAGGAGTTCAAAAAGTAAAAAATTACTCAAAAATGTTTAGAAAAGTTTGTCATATAGCAAAATCAAATTATATTAGCTCAAAAATTAGAAATAGTGAAAATGTAATAAAATTAACTTGGAAAATAATAAATTGTGAAACTGGAAAAGTCAGCACCTACGTTAATGATTACAATTTAAAGATTAATGATTGCTTAATCAAAATGATGTTGTAGTAGCCCAAGCATTTGAAAACTTTTTTACTGACATTCCAATCTCTACCTAAACTCTTCTCAAGTAATCGCCGAGTCATTACTTATAGGAAATGTACCTAAATGCATTTAATTTTAATCATGTTGATGAAAAAGATATCAAAAAATTATCAAAAAAGCCTTTACACTAATTATTAAATATAAATAAAACTGCAGATCTCTGGGGCATTTCCGTTAAAATTATTAAACCATTGATTGGTACCATTGCACCCGATCTAGCTTTTATATTCAATGAATCTATTGATTGTGGCGTATTTCCTGATTTAATGAATGTAGTAAAATAATCCCACTGTTTAAATCGGGTAGTAGGTCTAACCCCACTAACTTTAGACCAATATCAGTACTGCCTACATTCAGCAAAGTTTTTCAAAAACTTTGCTGAATGTAGGTTAAGTATTAAACTTGTATACACCCCTGCCTTTCTAAAATTCTAAACTTTCTATCCATCCAAACGTTGCCTGGAAGAAATCGCTTCGAAGCGATAGGGCCGCCCATTGTACCTTTCTATTATATGTTAATGTCTATGTTTTTTATTTAGTTTTGTAGTGTACAATATAGAATATTGTGTTGTATTGTATGTATATACGACCTCCTTTCAAGACCGACAGCATGAGAAACCTCCTATACCGTATTATTATCATTGTTTCAAACAATATGGTCTACATAAGATCGTTATTTTCAAATTATATTAATAAGTCACGAATATCATACATACTTATGAATAGACAATTTTTAAAGAAATAAGTCAGGTCTTTCTTCCATTGAGCTTACTTTTAATCACTCCCAAAAAAACTTTCTGAAGGTTTGATAACATTAAAGCGCATATTATGATTTCGTTTCAGTTTCCTCTCATATCAAAACCTGCCTACATACTTCGTGTCCACTCTGCCCTATCTGCTTGATCTTTGCCCGCTCCGAGTGAGTTGTTGCAAATTCATTTCACTGTAAAGGTTGTCGCACACATATCAACACGAATCGACATGGTATCGCCTAATTACGTCGACGACCTCTGTGGCGTGGTAGACGAAGGTCCACCCGCGACTCAGGAGGTTTTTGGATCGACTCTCGCCTCGAGAAAATTGCTTTATATGTTTGGGAACCAAGATGACAAGAGTTGAGCTACCTGTAGATTGTTTGCGACAGTCTGCAGTTAGCTTAACAGTTAACAGTTGTTTGAATTGTTAACAGTTGTTTTAATTGTTAATTACTAGTTCTAATTTGTTTTTATTATTGAATTGTTATTTTCTTTGTCAATAATAAAAATTATTTCATATTTCAATTAAAAAGATGACAATGAAAATACACCGATTCAACTTTTAACATCCTAGCGCTGAGGCTTAAAAAACGCTAGGCAATAACGATGCTGATTATTGTGCGTATAGGGAGTTTCATACAAAGAAAACTGAACGTGTCGGGTTGAGGCAGGGACGATCCGAGTTGATATGTGTGCGGCAACCTTAATCCTCGTATTTCACCGGCTCTATTTGTGTACCTGCAGCTTTATTTTTATTTTGTCCGTGTGTTCGTGGCTTTATTACACGCTCATGTTTACTTTCTTTGCAAAATAGACATCGTTGCATTTTGATTTGTTTTCATGATGATATTGGTTTCATGCTCTCTAAACGAGGGATATGTTCCTAAGATCTGGAAATCTGCATTTATCACACCAGTACACAAGAAGGGTGCAAAAGATAACGTCTCTAATTATCTTCCCATTTCCAAGCTCTGTATCTTAGCCAAAATGTTTGAGCGGATTATTTACGAGCAAGTAATCGAGCCAGTTAGGAATATCCTCCCGTCCTCACAGAATGGGTTTCTTTCAGGAAGGTCTACCGTATCGAATCTTATTCTGTTAAACGAAGCACTCACTGAAACTATGGATGGCGGTAAGTATCAAACCGACGTGATCTACACAGACTATGCTAAAGCCTTTGACCGAATAGATCATAATATTCTTTTATCAAAGCTTTCTGCTGTAGGTATAAGAGGAGATTTATTAAGATGGTTCACCTCTTACATCAACAATAGATCTCAATTAGTGGTCCTGGGTAACTTTTTATCGAAGTGGATGGATATTCCAAGTGGTGTTCCTCAAGGTTCATTACTGGGATCACTCTTGTTTTTGATATTTGTATCGGACATTGACACTTGTTTCCACCACTCATTTGCATTGGCTTTTGCTAACAATATGAAAATTTTTTGCCCCATCTCTAGTAGACGCTTTCCTTCTACAGGAGGATCTTGATCGTCTTGATGAATATTTTCTGAAAATAAACTAGATCTAAATGTTAATAAATGTCATGTTACAACATTTACAAGAAAATCGAATGTAGTAAAGTTCAGTTATAAGCTTAAGGACCACTCTCTCCATGTCGTTAGTAAAATAAGGGATCTTGGGATCATACACGACTTAAAGCTACTGTTTGATGCTCATATCTCTTCAATTGTCAGTAAAGCCTCAAAGTCACTTGGCTTCATAATGCAGTCAACAAAAGAATTTAAGAACATCAAGACGATCAAGATTCTCTATATCAGATTTGTTCGGTGCCACTTGACTATGCCTCCCAGATCTGGAACCCGAACTACTCTGTCTCCATAGACAGAATCGAAACTGTACAAAGAAAATTTATTCGTTAAATTTATAATTGCGATCGAATGAGTCTGACTACCTTCGTAACTGTGCCAAACAGCATCATCTTCCACTGTATCTAAGATGCGATTTCGCGGATATAGACTATTTTAGTACAAATATTATCCTCTTCTATAGATTGTCCCCAGCTGCTGGGCAAAATTAATTTCAATATTCCGAACAGATCTTTTCGAAAAACCGATCTATTTCATCTTCCTCTAGTATCGACTAATGACCCACAAAATAGTTTTTTGTACAGAGCCAGGAAAAAAATTAACCTTTTGGATAGTGAAATTGACCTTGACCTCTTCAACGGCAGCATTCCTCGTCTAAAAAACAAACTTAATAATTCCTTCTTCAATAAATTTCTATAATATATTAAATGAGCGAACGATATCAGATATTATTACTAATCTAACTATATAGTTTATATCTATTATGGTAAACGCGAATAATAGCCTGTTATTATTATTTATGTGTTTGTTGTAAATTTGTATTCTGTTTCTTTATGTGGGAACTAGTTAATAGCCACCTTCACACATCGCAATTATGTATATTGTGCTGAAAGATCCCCTAATATAAATAAATAAATCAATAAAAGATGTTTTTGCTTCATGGAAAAGTTCTGTTGACCATTGCCATTTCATTTATGCAAAATTCTATTATCAATAATTTGGAAGAGTTTAAAAAAATTATAAACTGACTTCAAATTCCTGAACAATTAAAAAGGGTATGTAAGTAAGTAGTTTTAAACACTTTTTTTTTTAGCGATTTAGTAGCGACTTTTAGTTATATTCGAGTCTAATTTAGTTTGATGTGATTGATGGATGACACTTGGATGAAACGACGAATGAAAGAAAACCTACTTTGAAACACCAAATACGTTCGGTTGTTTCGGTTGACGTATCGCACGAAACAAACAACCTTACTGCTGCACGTGCAAACGTGCGTTACTTCGAACGCGTCACTAAATGACATCTTTGGTTTCGGATCTCTAAGAAATAAAGGTCAAAATTATTTTCATGCCATCGAATGTACGGATCGGGCGTCCTTCGTTTTATGCGATCCGCTACGGTCAACTTTGAATTGTTTTTCAAAGTAGACCACTTGTTTACGCCTGTTGCCATGGAAACCATTAGTGACCAGTGATTGTGCAAATTATTATCGATGATTTTAGATGCATGTTACGGCGCACATATTAATTCCTCGAAAATCAAACTTATATGGGACCACCTCAAAATCAACACATAAACACAAACGAAAGAATCATTTGCCAATCAATAAAAATGATCTTATCTTTATTATTCACCTACTTAATACTTTAGTAATTTTGATACTTTATTGACTGATCATGTTAAATTACATTATATGTATTTTTGTATTTTATCAGTACACTATTCACTTGTATTATTCTTCACGGAACTCGCCGATCGTACAAACAATACTCCCCAAGCGGGAAACGAATCCGCACCTCCGGCGTCGCGGTAGTCGTTAACATATAAATAAAAGCATTTCGGTTTTCTTATGGTTTTCCTCACCGCCAACAGCAGGCGTTAATGGGCACATCAATTCACAATGAAAAATCCACGGGCTAACAAGAACGTATCGGGAATAACATCGTGAAGATGTATATACCTACCCACCTTCGCAATAAATGTAAGTTATATTTAGCAAGCCTTCCGTCTTATAGATAACATGTTTGCTCCCAAGGCACCATCGAGATTTATGGTGGTAAGTTTAGTTAGTGGCGGGAGAAATAAAAAAAATATCGTTTTATAATATTTTCTGGGATTCACAAAGAAAACTAACGGAGAATTAGTTGTTGCAAATCGTTAATTAACAATTCCTTTGTGAACCTTCTCCTGACATTAACAAATACAACAAAAAAAGTATTTGGAAATCAGTCCAGCCGTTCACGCGTAATGCCGTGACCAAGGAGAATAGTGATTCATTTTAGGGTTCCGTACCCGATGGGTGAAAACGGACAGTTTTCTGTGAACCTATAGGTTCACAAAAAATTGTACACAGGAACAAGAAAATGCGTAGAGGAGGAATCCTGGACTTTTTAAAAACTACTTTTCCACATGTTTTTTCCTTGTCGATTTGAAATTCGCACCATCGTACATAGTTCCTCCATAAGTAACGTATAAGCATTACGTAAGGACCTACAAAAATAACAAATTGACTCCGAGCGCGAATGTCGAGGGACAATTGTAAACCGTTTTAGGGTGTTCCCGCCGCGTGAATAAATGATACAGGATCAGTGAGATAAATCGATAAAGTGAAGTGTTTGTTTTTAGGGGATTATACATGATCGCTCGTATCCATTTGCGTGTTCAGCAGAAAAAACCGATATAAGGACCTTTTTAAAGATCTCCTATACAGAAGAGGCCTGCGGTGGCGGCCAGTACAATTTCACAGCACATATATTTTGTCAATTTGTACTGGCCACCACCGCAGGCCGCCGTCTGGGAGACTCTATATTCTAGTTATTCGTCGTGTCGACCTTTTTCTAATGCTTCGGTAATGCTTAGGATTTGATATTGGCATTTTGGGATGAAATCTACTAGATATCAGTAGTACCGTACCTACCTAAGAAGAAAAACTAATACTAATACTTATGGTTTATTTGGGTAAAACCAACTTCATTCCTTCTCTACTTCGCTCCAAACCGTCCATCGAAAAACCAGAGACAAAACTAAATATTCCTAAAGCAGTTCCTGTTGTATGTTTTTGGATGATGAATGATGTGGATTGCTGGAGCCGTGTATGTTAGCTAGTTGCCTTACAGATAGAGGTAGGTTAGAGTAACGAACGCTGTGTGGACGGTGCTGATTTTGTGAAGTAAACCAACAAAGTGACTGACCTAATAAATATTTCGTTATATTTGAATGGCCAACAAAATATAAAACATTTACCTACAGTTAGAGTTTATTTTTGCCAGTTTAGAGTTTGCACCGCCCCAACTCTTCCCGCGGGTCTCGTAAGAAGTGACTACGGGATATCCGACGGGGGTGGGCAGCAGCACCCCCTGCATAACAATTCTACCGACGAACTGCGATCCCCAACCCGCATGTCCAGCGTGTGGATTATGGACATTACCCCCCGTGCGATAAAAGCCAATGAAGCGCTTATCAGGGGGAGGGGTCCAGCAGTGGACCTATATAGGCTGTGGAGGTGCAGGAGGAGGAGAATTTATGATGGTTATTGTTATGTATTTAGTACGAGATCGTCATAATAATTATATTACGTATTTAATTATTTTTATGTAAGCATTTTGTTATCGTTTCACTGGGGGTCATAATTAAAACATAAATGGCTATGCATGCAAAACTTTAAAACTAACAGTTCATGAATGTCTTAAAAGGTTGGCGGTTGGAGTTGCGTCATAATGATTTTAAATTATTTGTGGTGCGTATTCCAACTGATAATATTTCGACCTTCACTAAGGAAGAATTCTGGCCGAAGAATGAGCTGTTCCGACGTTTTCGCGGACGATTACCGGTCGCAGCACATATCGCGTGTCACACGTCGCCGACACTACGTGCTAGTAAATACGTTTATCTTCTGTATGTTACACCAAGGTGTGTATTTTATATGGGCCGTAGTGTTTACATCCTGTACTAGACTAATGTTGCCTGAAATAAATGATTTTTTTATCTATTTAAAACATAGAACTGGTAATATAGCATTACAAAAACTACGACATTAAGCAATAAATGTTGAATATATTGAAATACTACCTTGCAAGCCCCAGGCAATAGACTCAAAGCTTAAATCCAGTCTACCGAACATTCAAACAATTATTTCAATTAAATTCTTCTGGATGTATGGTTATATGACGAATTTGTTGTTCACATTGTCGTTTTTGAGGTTGGTGATGTAGTCATGTAACCCTTCTCTCTTCTATACTAAAGTCAAAAAATAAAAGTGACTCTTCTCAAGAGGGAAAACTGGAACAAGAAAAAGCGTAGAGAGAAAATTCTAGACTTTTGAAAATTAAGTTTCCAGTTTCCCCTTTGACAAATCCCCTTTGGATTTGTCAAGGAGGAAAACTGGCATAACTGGCCTCTCTTTATCCTTTTAGTTGTATTTCAGAATTAATTTTCTAATAGAATTTTAATGAAATTTCGCAAGGAAATTAAATTGAAGAAAAACATACCTATCCTTTTATGAGCAGAACTTTGGGTAATAGCTAGTATTTCAGGAAAAAAACAAATATTTTTATAAATTCAATCTTATCAAGCCAACGTGTATCAAACTTTTGAGCTGCCTCTATCAACCTAACAATAAATCTTAATCCCAAGAAATAAAACTTAATTTACCATAAAAACCGGTTTCAGTGACACAAACCTGCCAACTGCACGGAAACAAAGAAAGTTATTAATGTTTGCGCCCATTGTCTTCAATTCTGACATGAACCAGTGTAGCAAGACCCGCCGGCCGTAAGAAGTTGAGACTGGAAGGAGTTAGCAAGGGATCTACCTGACTGGGCGCTGTTGTCTGGTGAAATATAACAGTTTTCTATTGTGGGCCTTCAGGGGAAGATTCTTGGTTCAGTTTATTTTGTTCAGTTTCAATTGCAACGTTTTGTCTTATAAATTGCGTTGATTGACGGTGGAATACCGAGAGCTGGAACCTCCTTTATTGAGAGAAGTTGTCTATTGAATAGATAGATGCTTAAAAAGATAGATGCTTGGGATGCTTTAATAAATACTAAGGGTACTTTAGATATTTGATTTATGTTTGAAGGTTGTGGTTGTCTGTGAAATCAGAGACACGTGGGGGCTATCAACATTTTGCCTCAAGTTTCTAGACGCAGGGCAATGCGTTTTGTGACAGGTTTGAAATATTCAGGGCCTGTGAGATGGTATCAAAGCACTTGTACAGCTTATATTATTACTGGCCATTTTTAATAAACCATCTTTAATAACCCTCTCACTTATAAACATCTTTTACGCAATACCTAAGGGCCCTGTTAGTGATTTCTTCATCATTACCGATGTAAGCGGGTTAGCTACAAACCTAGTTTGTGTTGGAAGAACACTAACGTTTCATCCCTTAGCGAGGGATTTCATCAGGGTAATAACACTGATATGCCAGGATTTAAGTTTTACAGTCATTCTAATTAAGAAAAAGTCTGCAACGTTGTTTGATGTTTAAGATAATTTTATCTTTTATCTATCCATATACATAAAAGAAAGTCGTGTTAGTTACACTATTTATAAATCAAGAACGGCTGAACGGATCTCGGTGAAATTTGGCAGCGAGGTAGATGGTATCCCGGGGCCGGACATAGGCTACCTTTTATTCCGGCAAAAAGCGTGCGAAACCGCGGGCTGCAGCTAGTATATGTATAAAAAAAAGTCGTGTTAGTTACACTATTTATAAATCAAGAACGGCTGAACGGATCTCGGTGAAATTTGGCAGCGAGGTAGATGGTATCCCGGGGCCGGACATAGGCTACCTTTTATTCCGGAAAAAAGCGTGCGAAGCCGCGGGCAGCAACTAGTATTAATATAAAAAAACCTTTTTTTGAACAAGATTTTACCAAAGTTCTTCGAAACTCAATTCCAACGAGCCGAAAACTGATGAGGTAACGTCATTTAGTTTAGTAGTTCCTATGACCTCCTTCCGACTCCATCAGGACCATCGTCATCTAGGGACAAAGTGCTTGAGAAATCAAAATCAATGGATCCAAATTCGACAGGGTTACATCGTTTCGTGCAGTACCACAGCATTGTCTCCGAATTTACTTACTAAGTATGCCAAGTTTCAGCTCAATCGGTTGAGGATAAATGGTCTAAAATTCAATTGCAAGATTTTTCCCACACAAACGTATATAAATACTAACAGGGCAAGTTTAATGACGACCGATGTGGCGCGGCGGGCGAAGGTCCACCTGCGACGCAGAAGGTTGCGGGTTCGATTCCCGCCTTGGGACAAATGTTTGTACGATCTGCAAATATTTGTTCCGGGTGTTCTGGGTATTTTCTATATATAATTAAAAATATCTATCTATGTTATGTATTGTATTAAGTTTATCAGTCATCTAGTACCCATAACACAAACTCTGCTTACATTGGGGCTAGATGATGATGATTGTCCAGCATAATTAAAAAAAAAAAAAACTTGTACTACGTATGATAGTAGATGGAGCCACTCATCATCTTGTACATGGCTAAGCAAGTCAAAGCTTGCCGTGATGCGGCCAACATGTAAGAGAAAATGCACCGTAAAATTCAGACAAAGTGTTTACGTAACCAGAACAATAACAAACAGAATCAAATCCCACTTCCATTGATTTCTCGGTTAACATCAAAGGAAGCTAAATCCGGCGATAAACTAACCCCGGTTTAAACTCCGGTAAAGGACAACACAGGGCTTGTAACGGGTTAACGTTAACTCGACCAGTCTCGTAACGCTACAGAGTAGGGTGACCGTGCATACATTTTAACAAATACTTTTGACGAGCTGCGTCTTCCATCTTGTCCTGTCTTGCTGTTGTGTGTGTGACTTACGTTCAGTTTACAAAGAAGTGTAACGAGCAATAGTGAATACAAATTATTGTGTCGGTCATGTGCAGCTATTAGTAACTAATAAAAATAAAAAAACAAACTTGTTTAGTGAGGCTGCACAGCAGACTTAAACTTGTATTACGACAATTGTAACGCCACATTTGAACACAATTATCGCCCTCGTATATCTGCGTGCAAGCACGTACATTAAGGACACATTTGTAGCGGATGCAGTTTACGTACGTACATTTGATCGGTCGCTAAATGTGGTGCGGTAAATGTAGCGAGGTAAATTTTGCGTTGAGGTAAATGTGGTGACGGTGTGCGGCCCCTGGAGTATTTTTAGCTATGTTTGAAGAAAAATGGTGCAGTCGTTCAATTGTTACGATGGCTCATTACAAATATTTTGGCGGAAATTTCGAATTCTGTAAAATAAGCTTGTGAAGAAACGATTGCTATTCTTCTACTTTGCTGGAATTTTTACGCCAATTGATCAATCAAGATTTTAGGCAAACAATATAGTCCTTAAAAGTAAAGTAAAACTTCTCTGACTTTGATGTAGGTATTTAGTTTATGTACTTATTTTAAATGCGTATGTAGTTATAGAATTGTTATTTTAATGTATGTTATATATTTTTATAGGTAGTAGTTTATTAACTAGGTAGGCTAAGGATTCAATCTTCTATCTGTATTTGCACACGAACCCACTGTAACAAATTTGTCTCTCTCTCCCAATAAGGTTTGCTGGAAGAGAACTCTTTTAGGGTTAAGCTCGCCTTTGCCATAATCTCTCTAGTTTTAAGTTTTACATGTATTTGTTTTTATTAGTGCAATAAAGAATTAAGAATTAAGAATGAAGAAGTAAAAAGTAAAAAAGTCGCAGTCCTTAACCTAACTCTTCCCTCCTGGCCACCGCATGGATCTTTGGCCTATTATTCGGCCGTTTTACCGAAACGGCTCACATTTATGAAGCACTAAACCGTGGCTGGCGCCCTCTGTCGGATATACTTTGTTTACTACGTCTCAGAATAAATCTTAAAGGTTTGTTGCAAAAACAGATGAATTGTTACCGAGCTGCATGAGATACCTTGTAATTTGAAATGTTTGTGAGATGGAAATGGCCATGTTGAGCTCAAGGACTTCTTTGGTAGTGCTTAAGAAAAAGAAATTAAACTTTCTTGCTATAGTCATAAGAATCACTCCTAACGTATAAACTGTTTTATCACACTTATATCCTAATGCGAAAGTTTATTTATTTGTTACGCGAAGCCTACTGAATGAAGATAAGACATGAGATTCAGTTGTAGAACTTTTACAGACCTGGAAGAACATAAACATTGCTTTTATCCCGGAAAAAAACATTGAAGCCGCGGGCGTAAGCTAGTTAAAGATTGTAGGAATTGTGAATATAAAGAAGTGAGAATAATCCGTATTTTGCAACGTATTTATTTATACATAATA
Source organism: Eupithecia inturbata (assembly GCA_963662085.1). Classification (NCBI taxonomy): domain Eukaryota; kingdom Metazoa; phylum Arthropoda; class Insecta; order Lepidoptera; family Geometridae; genus Eupithecia; species Eupithecia inturbata. Next base: position 1,132,290 of record OY759181.1, on the reverse strand, counting down.
AGAGAGTGCTACGAAGTTGCTACGAAACTGCTACGTCGTAGCAAATCTCGTAGCAATAAAAGTATTATACAATTTTAGTCCAATAACTTTGCAGTAACGTTTCGCTACGCTTAAACGTACCTTGTTATCGACATAGCAATATAACTCCTTGACTTTTTAATTTAACGCTTAAAATCCCAGTAAAAATTACCACAAAAAATATTATACAAAGCCCAGTTTCGATCTCTATTAGTAAATTATGCCGGGAACTCATTACAGAGCCGCGTCCTAACCTCGCCCGACATTTACATAATATCGGCTAAGCCGGCTACTATCCTCCCATACCCTACAAAATACATGGAAGTTTTGGCTAATAGCTATAAGTTCTACTCTGTCATTTTGCCAAGTGACTATTTATGGTTGAAGCTGTTTCTATTTTTGTGACGAAAGGAGGGATATTTTTTGTTCGTAGGTATATAATCTACTTATCTTCTCTGTTTGAGGAAGATTTTTGTTTATGAGTTCGGTTTGACGATAGCATCGAGACGTCATCGTGACGTGTAATTTTCTTATGGTACAGTGCCTGTATTGTGCGTACATGGAACTACGCAAATCTCGTACAACAAACAATAACGCGCCCCAAACGCCTATACCGTCTCCGTTCCGTCGCAGGTAAAAATCTGCCGTCACGATATCTCGATAGTATCGTGAAAAAATTTTCTTCAGTCAAACGAATACTCAAACAGACAGATACCCGAGTTTAGCTTCTAGATAGCATCGAGAAGTCATCGAGACATTTCTATTTTGTATGGGACTTGCATAGTTCCATGTCGGCGCGTTAGAGGCGCTGTAACCAAAGCTCATGACCGATCAAACTGAAGTGTAAAAGACTCCTCTTTTTTTTAGGCCACTGCCTATACCAGGCAGTGGTTGTTAATGGGCTGAGACGATGTTGAAATAGAGAACTCTAAATTCGTGCCGATATATACATAATTGGATAAGTATGCAACATAGCATTTCACGGGTTCTGTATGCACCAATAGTTCACATACACAGCATCTGTCAACATTAGGCATATCTGCTCTGCGACTTTGAGTTAATTACCCAAGACTATAAGGGTCATAATACATCTTGCTGGACAAATATCCAGTGTTAATCGACTTTGAGTTTACTATGTAAGTTGCTAAAGGTCATAACAGCTTGACAATGACAATGTTAGGGTTCAGGAACCGCAGATCAAGGCTGGATTGCGACGGTGCTGCCCTCTGGTGTCCGCCGCAAGCTCGCTGATTGGACGTTATTGAGGCGCGCTGTAGAGCGTCCAGCCAAGTTCGTAAAGAAACGTGCGACGCAATAGCAGTGAGTATCTTTACACGAAGCATTGGGCACGCTTTTGGTCCAACCTGTACCTCAGATATTATGAAACCTACAAGCTTAAAATTTTGCATGTCTAGTAAAATTTATGAAAAAAATAAAAATACCAAATTTTATAAATAAATACAATAAGGTACTTGAGGTATTGAGGTTCGAAAAGTGCCATTTTCAACAACTGACTCATCGAAAACCTCAACCACTTCTAGTAACCCAGGAAGTTGAAATTTGGTAGGAAGGTGTCAGGTTTAGCGGATGAAAAAATCAAAACACCAAAAATTTTATATTTGAGGTAACAATATCGGTGCCGGTATCCGTGAGGTTATTTGTGAATATCTCATTGGATTATAGACCTATTGTTACACAATTTCACATAAAGACACATAATAATAACCCAAAAATAGCAAAAATATAAAATAAATAACGATGAACAATAAGATACCGTCTCATACAACAAAATATGGGGCGGGAAAAATTAAATTGGCCCACTTATGTCAAATCTAAAGTCAAATAAAAGATTCAAATTCATTTATTATTCTGATTCAGATTCATTTATTAATTGCAAATATGTACATAGTTGAGAAGCTTGAGTTCTAATTATAGCTAGAGTTAGTACATACACCCTGTTGGGTAAAGCGATTTAATATTTTGTTACAGATTACGATTATTAGTAATTTTTCCTTTTGTCATTCACTTGTCATTTTAATAATTTAGTTAGTTTGAATTGTAAATATTAGTGTCTGAGCTAATCTGTGTTTCACCTCGCAGCCGGCGCGCTCGCAGGTCCACCGGTGGAATCGAGTTGGTGTAGCTTCTATCTTGACTAGGCACAGCTTTAGGAATATCACATAGTTAGTACGTGGTCAGCCTTGGGTTTACGCGGTTTGAAAGTCACAAAAATGCACAGTCTTAAATTTTTATGAAATTGGTCGCGCAACAACGTTCTTCTTACACGTTCTTCACAGAAGGCGCTGCGTCGCTTGTTGGCCGTGATTGTACCTCTATACGAGGGAGTTCAATGTATTCTCGGTATTGGTATGAAAGAATAAGCAAAAAATTCTGAATAAAATTTGTTTTACTATGTAGTCTCCTAGAATCTCAATACACTTATTTGTTCGGGAAAGTAACTTTTCTATTCCCTCAAAAAAATATTTTTCTTCCTGGCCTGAAAAATGTTCATTTATTGCTGCCTTCAACTCTTCATCGTCGGAAAAATGCTTTCCACGAAGGACTTCTTTAAGATTAGGGAATAGAAAGTAATCACTAGGGGCTATGTCCGGGCTGTAGGGTGGATGATTGATTTCTTCAAATCCGCACTCCCGCACAGCAGCCTTGGCAATACGCGCCTTGTGAACCGGCGCGTTGTCGTGAAGCAGCAAGACACCTGCAGTCAATTTTCCACGTCTTTTTTCTTTTATTGCCTCCTTTAAATTACGCAGGGTGTTTGTGTAAGATGCACCAGTAATACTTTGACCTTTTTTTGTGTACGAATTTGACGTTTTCTTCAGTAGAGGCAGTAACCGGCCCACCGGCACGGGGATCGTCTTCAATGCTCTCTCTACCCCGTTTGAATTCACTTGACCACTTCTGAATTGTAGATAATGAAGGCGCAGAATCTTGGTAAACAGCCACCATTTCTTCGTGAACTAATTTTTGGTTTTTCCTTGTTTTGTTAGGAATTTTATCACAGCGCGATGCTCGATTTTTTTCATCATTGTCGAATCAGTCATCGTAGTATTGTCTTTTCGCAATGATATCTTGAATACTAATGGTGACAATTAAATGAAATTATGTATTTATACCCTCAAAGAGTGTCATTAACTAATGAGATAATTTACCTACCCTCATCATTAGTATATCACTTCGATACCGAGAATACACTGAACGCCCTGGTAGCTCAATCTCTCACTGCGTATAGCGCGCGAAAATATGAAAACAGGGTTGCTGTTTCGATCTAGACTAGACCTTCAATAATTATCCGTGTTGTAAGTATGTAATGTTGTCACAAATCTCTGAACAATAAATAGAAAAGAAATTACGGTACAAAACAACTAGGTCTAAGTTGTTCCTATTCTTTAACTGTAATTTTCTTTATGTAATATACGTACCTAATTTATTTTCACATTGTTCTCTTAACAGTATGATAATATATATAAACAATTCTAGAGATAATCAGTACAACACTGTCAGTTTATAAATTCATGTACATTATAATATTTTTTGCTGTGTAGCCAGAGTCTCTTTGGTAAATTTCGTCACCGGAAGGCTTTTTATAGTTTTAGGTAGTGCATTATATATTTTCCACACATGACAAAACAGTTTTTATGGTATAAACGGGTCCTGGGATGCCTACTCAAAACTATCCTATCAGGATCCCGTGTATTTCGAGGACACAGTTCACTCGCCTTTACAAACAATTGACTGTTTCCTTACAAACGAGGCTGCCTCAAGTAAGTAGAGACAAGGTAGCGTGAGCAATTTGAGTTCACTGAATAATGGCTTACAGGATTCCCACGGTGGTATACCAACAGTTGCTCTTACACATTTTTTCTGTGCTATTTAGGCTTTATTTATATAGGAGCGTTTTTCCCATAGTATAAGTCCATAGCACAATACCGATGCGACATACCCATGGTATGCCTGTAAAACCGTCCTTTGATCAGACGTTTTTCTTAATCTATGTAGAGCAAAGACAATTTATTTCAGCTTGGGCTTTTCAGTTGCAGTGTTCATCTAGAATAAAGCCTAACAATGTGGTTTGGTTTACTTCGGATATGTTATTGCCTCCTTTTGATATACACAATTGTTGTTTTTTATTTGCCCAAATGCCAAATTGTTGTGTCAGTTGTTTTAGTCAAATTTACGTTAAGGTTATTATCACTAACACACGTGCGATTTCGCTTTCTATTTCACTTTCTATGTCAAGAGTATAAACGTTTATGTCGGTATTTCGTGAAGTCGTAACTAGCAAAGAGATGTCATCAGCAAACAAGAAACAGGGACTTTTAGCTATGTCATTAATATCTTCTATATATATGTATAAAAGAAAGTCGTGTTAGTTACACTATTTATAACTCAAGAATGACTGAACGGATCTCGGTGAAATTTGGCAGCGAGGTAGATGGTATCCCGGGGCCGGACATACATAGGTTACCTTTTATTCCGGAAAATAGCGTGCGAAGCCGCTAGCTGCAGCTTATACTAGCTGCAGCTAGCGGCTTCTTTATATATATAGAGGTAAAAACAGTAGTGGTCCGAGGACACTTTCCTGGTAAGTAGACCAAGAAAGAACACCACTTCGGCATAAAAACTGCCAAATCCTATTAATTTATAATTATTTAAACTTTAAAAACTTTAGCGATCTGTTAACTTAATAAAGATTATTTTATCGGGTATTTACCCCGATAAATAATCTTTTATATTATTAGTTTCGGAATGAACCCCGGGTTTCAATAAAAGGGACCAATCGTTGCATTCGTTCCATAAATGTATAACTAGATGTCGCTAGTAAAAGTGTAAAAGCTTAAACCGCGAGAACGTACGGGTTTAAACGACCTCCATCGGTCGTTTTGGAAGGGTTGGACAATTCAAATCATAGCATAGCTGATAAGTACTGATGTTCTATATTCAAAAAGCCTGGATAAAAGCGCGTCTCTTACTAGTTGTATGAATTTGTAAGTTACTTTGGTAGGTACATACAGAAAATTTACTCATGTTCCTGGGTTGCGGATTATTCGCAGCTACACCTGTCTTCATAACACGGCAATGCTGCTTGAGTTTTTTTTATAAACCGCATTCCTGTTCCTACGTTTGGACTCATTATGAGGATCCTGACTGTTTCTAAAAGCTTGTGAAACATTATTTAGTGTATCTAAAATAATTTGGTACAGATGAGAACAAACTAACCCTGAACAAATGCGAGGTGTATTTGTTCAGGGTTAGTTTCGTTGCAACAAGCACATACTCGTATAATTATTCCATTTGACAGTTCCATTCAGAAACTCCATAATTCTAAGACAATTGTCATCAGCTGCGAATCGTTGCTTGTCAAAGTTTTAACGACGTTCCAGAGTTTTGGCGAACTTTCCAATCTCGAGTCGTGGTCATGCCTCTAGTGATGTGGGAACGGCCACTGGCGGAGGTTAGTCGATTCTCTCACGAGGTGATAGTAGTTTTAGACGACGTGATAGTAGTTTTGGAAACAATAATAGTAGTTTTGGCTAACCTTCTTCAAGTCGTGATTATCTGTACCCTCTAGTGCCCTCTGGTGGCCTCTAGTGCCTGTGAGAATAGCCACTGTCGGCATTATCGCCTCGTAGTTTTGCAGATCGTGATATTTATTTTGGCGATATTTTCAATATCGGAGCGATATTCCACTCTGTACAACTTTGCAGATTCACTAATGGATCAGTTTCCTCTTTATTGTCTACTCTGATCCATAGCCCGGGTGGATCAGTTTCTACTGCTTGAATCTATTCCACTCTGATCCATAGGTCGAGTGTATTCGTTTTTTGGATGATAGAACTACCTTCTAACCAATCAATGCAGGTTTTGACAGTTGGTTAGGTACTTAAGGTACAAAATCCCCTTAAACCAGTTAAAAACGCAACAGACAGGCATATTTTGAACTAAGACCATTTATCTTCGTCAAAGATCTCAGCATCAGAAATTGTGAGAATACCTAAAGGGATTTATTGAGTAAGATTCAAATTAAACTTGATTACCTTCTTTGAAATATTCATGGGGTAAGCCTCATAATAATTCAGAAATAGCTGCTAACCAAAAATTCAGGGGAATTTCGGACGTTTTGCTCTGATATTCAGGATATTCCGCTTCAGCCGAAGAATCATTTGAATTGTACTTGCTAATTTATGATCTAAATACTTAGCGATCTGATTTTAAATAAATATTTTTCATAACTTTAAGAAAATCCAATTTTAAGAAAACAGCTAGTTTTGTCGTTTTTAACATTAGTAACCTAACAAAGCTTTTCTTTTTTCTTTACTTCGAATTACATAATGTTTAAAAAAACGCATGCCATCCTTCCTGCACTACGCTATGAAATATCACCAAGTAAGAAGAAAAATCACTGCAAGTCTCGGTCAGTCTTTACTTTTGTTATAAAATTGGAAACGTTCTTGTGATTACCATCAAATCATAGCCATACTGAAGATTCTTCGTGGAAAGATTGACGCTCTCAGCGATGAGCTCCTGTAACTCTACGTCCCAGACAACTGCGTGGTAGGAAGCATAGGCTTTTTGCTGTGCCGTACTGCCGATCTCCGGCTGATGCCCAATCTCCTACTCCACGTACTCTCTCACCACTCAATGCCCTCTTGGACGCGAACCCTTTTTTTTCTTCTTTTTTTTTTTGGCCGAGGAAATCCGTTTACAAATAGACTGGTCTGGGGGGGACCAGAATTATTTGGGACTCGACGTCCTGATAAGGACGTAATACCCACTAAAACCTCTCCGGTGACCCCTCTCTCGCCATTTTCGCCGAACCACGGGAACATTTAAACCTACCGCGGCCTGACTGGCGTCCACTCTTCCTCCCATACATGGCCGGCGAGCCCACCATTCCACACACTCGCCGACCCCATTCGTCCGTCACGTTTCCTCCCCCCGATTGGGGCACAGTCAGGACAGACACAGTTGGAGCCGCGAATGTCGACCTCTGTGCCCAGATGGGCATTTCTGCCCCATACTACCAGGTGTGGGTCTCGCATACACACACACAGATACTCCCACTCTCACTCAAACTTGTTCTAACTGGACGCGAACCCTGAATGCGATATATGTTAATTTGTATTGTGTGTATTGTGGTGGCAAATAAATAATATATCTATGTCTATATATACTGACGTTTAAATGCCAGACTGTTTGCGAGTTAGGTACTAAATAGAATTATTTATCTGATTGTACGTGTTTGATCGCTATTTTATTTTAATATTTAATTTGAATTTTATTTTAAATATTTATTGTTTTTATCATTATTCAAATTTTATTATATAATTTATTAGTATTATAATGACTATGTTATGTAGGTTATTATCTGCTCCGCGGTTAATTCTTTTGACACGAAACTTTAGTTATTGTAAGTATTATCCCATTTATCACTTCGAATTGTGTTTATTTAAATTTTATTGTAATTCCTGTGTAACTAGTGTATTTGGAAATTTATTTCAGTGTTAGGTCAATAAATAAATTACGTAAAATGTTTCCTCCTTGATAACCTTCCAATTTTAAGCATGCGTAATAATTAACAGCCATCCAACTTTGAACCTTATCACATTTTCTGTAATTACGCCAACAAGTACCTACCTACATACAGGGTGTCTCATTAAAACTGAACGAGAATTGCGTGTTCACATAATTTTATAAAAGAGGTTAAATTACTTTCTCGTTTATCGTATGAGGCAGGGATCGAAGGTACTTTGTCAGGTCTCATTACTAGGAGCCGAAGGGCAAATTGGTTTACAGGTATCATTTTGCGATACTTATATTTAAATCAGTTTTTCAGAGGACTTCTTTTGTGAAGTACGAGTATAAAGATGGGAAATGGATTTATTTGAAGCGGATGGGAGATTCTCGAAATTTTATGTGAGGTTCGAGGAAGCAAATTGTATGGTAGGTACATGGATAAACATCTTTCTAATATTATATTTCAGGTGGTAAATGTTTGTTTGTGCGAGATCATGACAACAACAGCATGGATTTAGTTTTTAGCTCGGAAAACTGAAGCTAGATAAGAACAGACGTACATATATATAATTAATACAGTGATTCTGTCTTCTTTCTATCTTTGATAATTTGTTGTTTGGTAGTTCGATTGACAGTAAAATAGTCATGTCCTTAAAAGATTCGACTTTTTTATGACAATCGATTTATTTATGAAGAAGTTGCAATCGATTTTTTTATTATTGCTTAACATCTTGTATTATTTTACACACTTTACTCAGGTGCCTTAATTACTTAATTTTTTGGATCAGACTATTCAATAGAATAAAATATTATTATTTTTGTTGTTTTATTTGCTACTTGCTTCTGCCCGCGGCATTACACGCGTTTTTTGGTGGTAAAACGTTAAGCAGATTGAGTTACTGTGGTAAATTTTAATTTTGTATGCTATTTTCAATCCTTTTTCATGGAAAAATCATCTAGAATATATAATAATATAATATAATGCTGGACAATCCACACAGCATCATCTAGCCCCAAGCTAAGCAGTACTTGTGTTATGGGTACTTGATGACTGATATACTTAATACAATACATTACATAGATAAATATTTTTTATTATACATAGAAAATACCCAGAACACTCAGAACAAATATTTGCAGATCGTACAAACATTGGTCCCAAGGCGGGAATCGAACCCACAACCAAGGGAATAATCTTCGTTACATACTATGTCGGTTGATATAAATCCCAACTTTCGTAGTCTCCATATTTTTCGAGTTGAGAGATTCGCATATATACCTGTCAGTTGTTCATTCACTCACCTGTCAACAATCAGAGTACTTCATAGTCGTGCATAAACCAAACAACAAATTATTTTCATGGACATATTACCGCATGGTTATAAGAGGAAATTACAAGCACGCAGCTTGTTTATGGGTGCCTGCATTGTAGACCACTTTCATATTCGCACGTCAAAAGCTTAAATTATGTATTTAAAAACAAGATCCGTCAAGTGCGAGTGTAACTCGTGCGGCGAGGGTTTCGAACGTTTGTCAATTATACTATAAGTGCCGGTTAAAGACTTCGCTATTTAGTGACCACCTAAAAATAGTAGGTAGACGTGGTCACTGACTATAGGCCTCGCTCAAAGTCGCTGAGCGAGCTATGGAGAGAGCTATGCTCGGAGTTTCTCGACGCGATAGGATCCGGAATACGGAAATCCGTAGAAAAACCAAAGTAACCGACATAGCTCTCAGAGTTAGCAGGCTGAAGTGGCGATGGGCAGGCCAAATAGCTCGCTGAACCGATAACCATCGTTCTGCAAATTTCAGAGATATGGTCAATTTTTAAACTTTTTCAATATATTTCAAAAACTACGAAACCTACAAAAATTTCAAAAACTATTTTGAATTGTAAAAACTGTTACCTTTTATTTGATATCACCCTTCCACGTCCACCTCCACAGCCTGGGTCCACTGCTGGACCCAGGCCTTCCCCTGATAATCGCCTTATTGGCTTACTGATATCACATTTAAAATTCCGCAACACAATTTGTACTGAAAATTTGAATTGTTCTTTAAAACTGTACAGGCGCGCGAAAAGTACTATTATTATTGTATTTTTATTATTATTTTATATTTCAAGTCTGCAGTTGTTGCTGAGATATTAAATAGGGAAAAAAGGTCAGACAGAGCGTGACCATAAAAGTTTCGGAACCGATCTCGAAACCCTAAAAAGAAAGGCTGGTTGCCTCGCTCGTCTTCTCCAAGATTGAATTTAAACATTGCGTCTTGACACCAGACCAGCATTTCCTTATTTTTCCTTTACATACAAAACCGCGTTAAAATATAAATAAAAATGGCTTATCCAAAACATTTTACAGGAAACTCCACCAACTTCAAAATATGACAAAATAAAATTAATTTGAACCCTCGTTAAAAGTAACAAAGACCAAAATACGTATTATTTTGGAAAATTTCAATTTGCCCGACGCAAAAGTAGCAATTCGCAAGAGTTAATTCTAAGAGTTCTTATAATCATTAAAATTCGAGACACGTTCCTTTTGGTCTTATTAAGGGCTTGAGTTTTCCAAACCATTATAGGCTTTATTTCAATCGTTATAAGGTTTTGTTTTATGACGTTACGCGCTCTATTTCTTAGTCGCTGGTGTTTTTGACACATTATTTTATCAAAGGCCACGTGGCCTCATTAAGAAAATACAAACAGAATCCTTCTAAAAATATGCCAAGAGGGAGTTTTTGTCGGTCAGCTAAAACGAGAGCTGATTTTTGGGAAAAAGTTCATCATGGGAAATTTACTATATAAACTTTCAAAAACCGTCAGTCGTGGCTTATTCCGTAAGTTATAGCCTGAAAGAAGCAAAACCCAAAGCCCGCTTTGGGCTTTTTCTCCTTGTCTTATAATTTCATCTTAGTACCTACAGAAGTTTGAACTACCTATTTTCTTATAACAAACGCTGTTCGTTCTTGCACAATCAATTGACGAGAACAGATCGAACGGCCAGCGCCACAAGAAATCCCTAACAATAAAACAGTGGTGTAACGGAGTGACGGTGCATCTGGCGAGGCAATCTCAAATTATCGTATCGACCGCCCGCCACGCTGCGATCCATTAATCAACTGATAGGATATAGCCAGCAATGTAGGTCGTCCATTACTTTATTGTCTGCCAGGTGCAATGCTCGCGAGACGCGGCCTTAAATGTACAATATTTAACAATGTGAAAACTTAATGTATTATCGGGTCCTTATGGATTTTCGTTAGAATCCTCCTTAATAAAATGGACGTGAAGCTGAACCAGATGTGCCTTCGTTATAGGTGGGTGCAGGATTAGAGTCCTAAAATATGGACAAGATCCTGCCCGCGGCTTCGCACGTTCTTTTCCAGGATAAAAAGTGGCCTATGTCCCCTGGATAACACCTACCTTCCAATCAAATTTCATTAAGCTAGGGCTAGATGATGCTGTGTGGATTGTCCAGCATTATTATTATTACTATTAAGATCCATTCAGCCGTTGTGGCGTGAAAAGGACAGACAGACAGGCAGAGACTACTTTAGCTTGTATAATATTAGTGTGTATATCTTTAATTCGTATATCAACCTTTTGCATTATTTATTGTCTATTCTCTAACTATTTGTGGGTTGGTTGAAATAAAAGAGTTTATTCGATATACTGAGTCTATTCACTACACAGAGACACGAGTAAGAAAGGTGTTACATTTACGATAGTCTATAATCCTTAGTTAAGATATGTATGACCGCGGCAGAGGGTTGAGGTGTGACTGGTTAAACTTGGCTGAGCTACTGAAATAGCAGAGTTGCCGAAACGCGTTTCCGCCGCGTATTTTTAGCTAAATTGTGTCACTACAAACCTTACAGTCAGTATTTGGCACGCTGATCATCTCTATAATTAACTAATCAATTATCAAAGCTCTTCTCCACGTCAATTTGGCAAGAGAAATTGCTATTTGATACGCCATTTGATCATCGACCAAATGTAAAGGTGCGTTCAGATTAAGGCAGTTGTCTCACCGCCGACGATGAACGAGAAGCGAGTAGAGCTAGAAAGTAGAAACCAGTTGGCGAGCAGCGGGAACCGAGTTTGTAGTTCCGATAGTTTTGTCGCTTGGCTTTAAGCGAGTGTACGAGTGCGACGAACGATTACTCGGGCCACTCGCTCGCGGCGGCTGTGACCGCTGCTTGTTGGTCTCTCGGCGTGAGTTCTGACCGCCAAGCGAGCATCGCTGAGCAAGTATCGCTGAGCGTGTATCTTTGATAGCTTTTGTCGCTCAGCGGCAAACTAGTGGAGTGAGTCCTCGCCGGCAGTGTAAACAGTCAGCGATCAACTATTAATATATGCATCTGTTTTGTGTTTACGGAATGTATTATATTGTAAGTTTCTTGAGCAAGAAAAAAGCCAATAGTTAGTCGCTTCCTCGCCGGTGGGACACCTGGCCTTAGTAACAATACTATGTGACTTAAGGTATCTGCTTACGTAACGTGATTTTACTCGTCCCGGACAGAACTGGTAAGTTTTTACATACAAAAAAAGTCCCGTCTCGTGCGCGCTTCCATCGCGTATATATTACTACTGTAGAGGTACATGTGTATGTAAAGATGTTATTATTTCGTGTATTATAAGATTATTATTATAGTAACTACTACCAAAACCTGCCTTTACAGGCATATGAATATAATATTAGAATTTAAATTAATAAACATTGCATGTAAAAATACAAATTAAATAGAATTATCAATAAAAAAATAAAACATGTCAAAATCATGCAAAATTCATTTATACAATAAAAACATTTTTCAGTCAGCCGTTATTTAAATCTACATAATAATGTAATTTCTTTTTAATATAATAAAATTGTATATTTTTCCATCTTAAAGCTGTTATTAGTAGATAGTGGAGGTGTGGTCTAAATAGAGGTAATTTATTTTTATATCTCAATCGGACGCTATAATTTCTCATTGGAGTTATTAAACATGTAACTTAATCTAGACGCAATGTTAAACAGCAAGTTAAATAAATAATGTTGTAACAGCACAGATCTCAATCTGGATGTTGTTTGCAAATATAAAATAAATCAGATAGTCATAAACTTTATAGGGTGAAGGATTGGAGATAGAGTTGACAGATTCGGTCCCTTAATAGGGCTGGTTAGGTATCGGTCAACAATTTAGATTCGGCATTCACAGGATGGAAGCAATTCTGTTCGATCTAACGGAGATCATACAAACATTACCGCTGGGTCTGACGCCGAACCTGCCTCCGGTTTTGTCACTCGTCTTTGTGCTGGGGTGAAGGGTGAGAAATATAATAAAATCTAAATAGACAATAATATATCTAGGCTCACCCAATATTCCTTCCACTGCTCCTCAGTTAGTTTTACAGATTCCTTAGATTTTCTTTGATGTTGAATTTTATGGAAAACCCCACGGCCGATGGGTTTTTGTTTTCGTCTTCGACTTCAACTTCTTTTCTTCCCTAGTCCGGTAAATTCCCTCGAGTGTCCAGTGTCAGATCTTGTTGATGGCAACATACATATCTCTGGTTGGACTTGGACGAACAAAATCCCTTACCCATTTTGGTAGAAGAGGGCACAATATAAGCTAAATATACACATACATACCTACCAGTAATTATGAGAGTGATGTATGTATGTGTCGCGCGAACCATAACTAAAATTAGTCATAAATACTAAACATCCCCCCGCCCGAGAAAGGCTGAAAAGCCTTTATCCTCATTGAGGAACCGCATTAATAAAAATAAGAAACCGCAAAAGCGACCAATTACAATACAAATAAACTAACCTAACACAAAAAGATTTGTGGTGACGGACCTAGTCCAGCGGCAACCTACAAATTTTTACGACTGGCCTCAATAAGCTACCTGAAAGAGTTTTCAGCCTCACTGACCTAATCACCCCATCTTTCCCAGGTAGCAACTCAGTCACTATACCGCGTTTCCACTTGAGACTAGGAAGATTTTCCTCTTTAATTAACACCAGGTCCCCTATCTTTGGAGGATCCGTTGGTGTTGTCCATTTATTCCGATGTTGGAGACAATGAAGGTACCGGTCACTCCACTGCCTCCAAAACCTTTGAGAGATAGCCTGCACTAACTTAAACCGACCTAGCCGCGTGTCGGGTGTATTTTCCAGATTGTATTCTGGAACCGCAAGTAGTGATTTCCCTACCAAAAAATGTGCTGGCGTCAGCACTTCGAGATCCTGAGTGTCCTGCGTCAACGGGCATAGTGGCCGAGAGTTGAGTACCGCTTCAACTCTGGCGAATACGGTGCTTAGTTCTTCGTACGTCAAAACCTGCTCCCCTATCATCCGCTTTAGAAGAGTTTTTGCAGATTTGACAGCCGCTTCAAAAAGACCACCGAAATGAGGAGCCCCTGGTACGTTAAACAGCCAAGTGATACCGCTCTTAGCTGCAACGTCCCCCAGAGTCCGCTCCATGTATTTACCTGCCAAGTACCTCTGTACCTCGTTCAAGTGTCTACTTGTCCCTACGTAATTAGTGCCATTATCGGACCGTATAATGCTCGGGAGACCGCGCCGAGCTACAAATCGCGATAAGGCCGCCGTGAACGCCTCTGTGGACAGGTCGCTAACGACCTCCAAGTGTACCGCCTTGGAAGCAGAGCAGATAAATACACAGAGGTACGCCTTCAAACCTTGGCATTTCTAAGCCGCGACGCCTTGATAGAAAACGGCCCTGCAAAGTCCGTTTGCACCGTGTGGAAGACACCTGTTGCGTTTACCCTATCGCTTGGTAATGCAGACATCAAAGGCTCTACAGACTTAGCCTTTGTCCTAAAACAGGAAATACACTTGAAAACCCTAGTCCGAATGGCTTGCCGAGCCGAGAGGATCCAATAATCCTTTTGTAGAATCGCCTGAAGGGCCGTTGGACCGACGTGACAATGCACCCGGTGTGCATGATCGATGACCAACGTAGTCAATGGATGGTCCTTCGGTAAAACGACCGGATGTTTTACCTGGAACGCCAGATTAGCGTGCTCCAAACGACCACCTACCCTCAAGAGGCCCGCGTCGTCTATGAAGGGGTACAGCCGTCTCAACCGCGTGGAACACTGCTTGTTCCGCTTCAAGCCATCTAAATCCGCAGAAAATTCCGTCTGCTGCGTCATCATCACCAGCCGTCCCATGGCTACCTTACGCTCCTTAACCGTTAACACGCCTACAATTTTCGCAGACGGATTCCTAGTATTATGTACAAATCTTAAACAATAAGCTACAACCGACTGCAGTATTACTAAAGAACTAAACCTATTTACTAACAAACTAAACATGGGGTCCTGTTCCGCAGTACCCACATGAACCTGGACCTGTGCCGACGTCTGCCGCATGCCTGGTACGTTCAGTACTTTCCTAACCCTATCCTCAGGCCACGTAGCTGCGTCGCCCAGAAGCCATCGGGGTTCCCACCACAGGGAATGTCCGACTAGCTCCGACGCTCTACACCCACGGCTCGCAACGTCCGCAGGGTTAAGCTCTGAAGGAACGTGACGCCACGTTAAGTTCAGACCGCTATTTACAATTTGGGACACCCGATTCCCTTCAAAAACCTGCAACGTATGTGGAGGCATCCGCAACCAAGAAAGAACGATGGTGCTGTCCGACCAGCATACCATCTCCGCAATCTCCACCATGTCTTGAAGGGACTGTGCGACGTACTTGAGTAACCGAGTAAGCAAAGTCGCACCTAGCAGCTCCAGTTTGGGGATTGTTATCTTCATTTTAGATGGCGCTACCCGCGATTTCCCCATCATGAGCGAAACCCTAACACGGCTTTCACTGTCTATGGTTCTCAGGTAAACCACTGCGCTGTACCCACGTTCAGACGCATCTGAGAAACCATGCAGTGAGCAAACCTTGGAATTCTTACCCAGTGCAAAACGCGTCATTTTTATATCCTCTATATGAGGCAAGTCCGCAACAATTTGACTCCATTCCGCTACCACATCCGGTGGTGGAGTCTCGTCCCACGACAAATCCAACCTCCAAAGTTGCTGCATGAGAACCTTGCCCTGGAAAAGCACCGGTGCTATCCACCCTAATGGGTCAAATGTCCTCGCCAAAGTTGACAAAATTATCCGCTTAGTGCATGCCTCATTAGCCTTCAATTTGCAATGATATGAAAAGGCATCACTATTTGGGTCCCATTCTACCCCCAAAATTTTAAAGAATCCTGGCCCGTCTTTATCGAACGTCCGTGGTTTTTCTAAATCCTCCGCAGGAATATTTTCTAGCAACCGCTTACTGTTGGAGACCCATTTGCTAAGCTCGAACCCGCCAGAGCGAAGCAACCGCGTTAGGTCCTCCTTTAGTTGTTTGGCCTCATTCTCAGAATCGGCCCCACCTAAAATGTCATCCATAAAAACAGAAGACCGCAAGAGCTTAGCCGCCGCAGGGAAATCTGTCTCCCCATCATCAGCTAGCTGCCTCAACGTCCTTATTGCCAGGTATGGACTAGACTTCATGCCGTACGTCACCGTGTTGAGGGTGTACAGGAGCAGAGGCTGGCCGACAGCCTCTCTCCAAAAAATGAGCTGATAGTGCCTGTCATCTTTATGAGTTACGATTTGACGGAACATCATTTTAATATCCGTGGTGAAAACGTATTCGGACATACGAAACCTACAAATTATCTCCATAACATCCCGTTGTAGCCTTGGACCCGCATGTAATGTGTCGTTGAGAGACGTCCCCGCAGTCGTCCCGCAACTGGCATCAAATACAACTCTAATTTTGTCGGATTCCGCCTTAAAAATCCCATGGTGTGGTATGACGTAACCCTTTCCGTTTGCATAGTCAGTCTGGTTCCGGTCACAGACTGACATATGACCCATCTGTTCATATTCCCGCATGAACTTTATATATTTTTCCCGCAATGCCTCATTCGAGGAAAGCCGCCTTTCCATTGACAGGAACCGCCTTTTAGCCACATACACTGAGTCGCCTAACTCCGGCCTTTCACTTACAAAAGGTAGCCGCACTATGTACCTACCCGACTCATCCCGCTGATGAGTATCACGAAAAAATTGTTCGCATTCGGCATCTTTAGGATTAGATATTACCGCGTCTGGTATATCTTCCACTTCCCAGAACCGATCTAATATCTGGTTGGTGGTGACATGCGCCGAAAAAACCGAGCGAGAGCAGTGAACCGCGTTAGTAGAATGGGGCGCCGCGTGTGTTACCGGACCCATGAGCACGTGCCCGAACACAGTGTTCATTGCGCATGGTAGGTAATCATTCACCTTCACTACTCCGCCTATCATGATCTCCCCCATAAGATCTGCGCCAATAAGTAAGTCAATAGGTCGGCTCACAAAGAAGTGCTCATCTGCCAAAAATATTCCCTTGTACCAATCCCCAATATTGGGAGACAAGGTAGCACCGGGAAGGCTATGCGTTATGTTACTAAGAATGGTGGCCGTAGCAACTAGTCGAGGATGGTCCGCGTACCTAGGACTAATAGTTAAATTTACCCCCCCTCGACAGTCACTAACGGGTACCCCCCCTAATCCGGTCACAGTTACAATGTCAGACTTAAAACGCCGCAAGCCTAACCTGCTTGCACAACCTTCTGTTACAAAGGTGCTCTGCGACCCTCCATCTAGCAGCGCGCGAACCTCCTGGTAGTCCCCGCAGACATCCAAAACGCGCACCATCGCGGTAGCGAGCAACACGGTTGTTTGCTGTTGTTCGTTATAATTTTTTAATCGATTGCACGATGTTAAAGCCGCTCCCGTGTTCGCATTACCCGCACCTCCCCTATTGTGGTCCGAGTTACCCCCATCTCCCCTATTTGTCGGTGCACCTTCCCTATCCGGTCCGGGTGCGCTAGACCGACCTGAATCCGTCCCTGAGATCCGAGGTCCACCCCCCGCTGATGGCCCCCCCGTACTCCCCTCAGTACCTCCCTGTGGTAAATCAAAGTGGATGAGATGGTGGTGTTTGGTTGACTTGCATTTATAGCAAGACCACCCTGATGAGCATTTGCTAATGCTATGTTCCCCTAGACACCTAAAACACAACCTAAATTCCTTAACCTTATCCTTGCGTTGCCTAGGTTTTAGGGCTAGGAATTCCCCACATTTAGCCAAATAATGCTTCCCCCTTTTGCACAGTTTGCAAACACCATCAGACTGTGCTGTGGCATGATGAGCTCGCGATGTGGAATTACCACCCTTGTTATTTATATTCTCCCCACTAGATTCCAAAATCCTGACCTCATTTTCCAAGAACCTGAGCAAATCTGAAAAGCTAGGCAATTCTTTGCCAGACAATTTATCCTCAAAATGTTTCTTGAGACCACTATCCAATTTTTGGAAATTTATAAAAAAGAGTAGATAAGACCACTCAGCCACTGGGAATTGCATTTTTTCCAAAGCCTTAATGTTTTCTAGCAAGGTGTTCAGAAATGGTTTGAGTGAGCTCAAACTTTTGTTGACATGAGATGTCCCTAATAAGTTGTGTAACAACTTGTCCGCAAGAAGCCGCTTGTTATTATATCTATTTTTCAATAGCTCTATGGCTATTGAATAGTTGTCACCGGTGACAGACAAATGCTGAGTGATTACTTTAGGTTCCCCGGACAAAGACCCTAACAAATAATATAGTTTTTCTGTGTCACTCAACGTTGAATCTTTGCCTACTAACGATTCGAAGAGGTCCATGAAAGACAAGAACTCTTCTATTTTCCCCGAGAATGTAGGCAACTGCACTCTGGGTAGGAACACCCGCTTGCTGCTACCCGCCCTTTCCAATGGGCTTGCAGTCCCATAAACCGAGGACACACTGCTAGAGCTCGGATACAACTCTACATACTTCTGTTTTATTTCATAGTATTTTTTGTTGTAAACAACATATTTATCCATCCCGCTATCTAAACTTTCACTTTCCTCACAAGCCGCTTGGAGTTCCTGAGTTGTTGATGTGAACTCAGAGTAAGCAGTTTCTAGGTCCCCGTACCTAAGCCTAAACTCACCTTTTGCTTGCTCGGACCCTAAGTCAGATTTTGATAGGTCATAAAGTATGTCTAAATTCAGTACTGCAGTACTGTTCCGCACTTTCAAAAGTTGTAACTGAGCTTTAGAAGGCATTTTGAGTTTATAATTTACTTGTAACTAACAGAATAGTAACTTAGAAAACTCTTTCAGGTTAAATATAATATCTAACACAAACAAAATCACAAAAAATACAATTTAAGAACTGTATTTTAGACAAAACTAAACCCCCCGAAGGGTTTCTAACTGCTTGGGATTGAAGTACTATTCAACCTAAGCCAGAAAAGTTGCAAGGCTACCGGATGCCTTGAGAAACCGCCAGATAATCGTTGCCGCCGAGTAGGCTGGTCCGGCACCACCAACCAATTTTTTGTTCACAAAAAATTAATAATTGTGCAACCGCTGCGCGAATTAGCACCGAACATACACAGTAAACTAGCTTGCCCTAGACCTAGATCCGCTAGACAGGAATAAGCTAGGTTTCCAATGAAACCAACACAATATAAACACAAATTAAACCCCAAAATAGCGTTCTGAAGAAAATCCGCATGTGTAATGTTTGTTCTGAATAAATAAATGAATTTAGGGGACACTACTTGTATGTGTAGCCCTACCGTAATATCTTATAATTTGAGTTACTCTGTGCAGTGTTCTGATGGTCGGCTGGTCCCAGACCGGCCGGTACCAAGCCACCACCTTCCGAGAGAAATTCGACTGAATATAGGTACTTTTCACCGCCAAGTACTTATAAACAGCCGCCGCGAATGAGGAGTTAGGTATAAAGTTTCCTTATCGAAAGCTACTCGTATACCGCCAGAGGAGCTTCGATTTGGAATCACCGCGTGTATGATGTTCCAGCACTACGAGATGGCAAAACTACAGGGCTTCGGGTCAGACAAATCCGCGCTCGAGTAGGACCAAATGTTCGATCTAACGGAGATCATACAAACATTACCGCTGGGTCTGACGCCGAACCTGCCTCCGGTTTTGTCACTCGTCTTTGTGCTGGGGTGAAGGGTGAGAAATATAATAAAATCTAAATAGACAATAATATATCTAGGCTCACCCAATATTCCTTCCACTGCTCCTCAGTTAGTTTTACAGATTCCTTAGATTTTCTTTGATGTTGAATTTTATGGAAAACCCCACGGCCGATGGGTTTTTGTTTTCGTCTTCGACTTCAACTTCTTTTCTTCCCTAGTCCGGTAAATTCCCTCGAGTGTCCAGTGTCAGATCTTGTTGATGGCAACATACATATCTCTGGTTGGACTTGGACGAACAAAATCCCTTACCCATTTTGGTAGAAGAGGGCACAATATAAGCTAAATATACACATACATACCTACCAGTAATTATGAGAGTGATGTATGTATGTGTCGCGCGAACCATAACTAAAATTAGTCATAAATACTAAACAAATTCGTCTGCGTTAAAATAAAAAAACTACCGAAGACTTGAAAAGATTACTACATATCTAAAGCGGATCTTTTCTCCATAATAAAATGACCGGATTTATGACAATTTTTTACAGTCATAGGGATTCAACACTAAAAGTTTTTGCTATCAATAATATGAGAGGTTGGTAATAGATTAGTCGAGACGCCTTCATAGAAACACTCGTCTAAATATTAAATATTTCACCAGAACGTGGTAATGGAACGAGCGTTATCCAAAAACCAAGCCAGTTCATGGGAGAATTATCGATGTTTGAACAAGTTCTAGGAATTTGCCGTATTAAACAATCTAATTTATGAGAGAAGTTTTTTACAGCCATTGAAATACAGCACAAAAATTGGGTTGTTGGACACTCGAAATATTAATCTATATGTTGGAGACGTGAATGACGGGTTTCTTGGTTTAATTCGAGTGTTCGTGGCGCCTAAAGGTTTTTTACGTTGAAAGCCTGGCGTGCAATCCGTGGGAACGGTTTCATACTGAAAATTGGTGTTAATTTGAACCTTAAAGATAGGATACGCGTCGTTCAGGGGTGTTTAGTGAGAGGTGATATATATAGCTGTAGGGGTAGGCTGGGGGCAGTCGGCGGTTCTCCACGGATTAATAACGTTCTCTAACGAAATTCAGGGAATCCATACGCGGAAGTTCACGGCTGGCTACGAATTGAGACCGTTCTCTAATGAAAGTCAGGATCGCGGCGCGAGCTTTAGCGGAGATTAATAATTAAAATCTATTGTTGAAGTATGTGTTAATAATAAAGAAATTGAATATCATTAGTAAGATCAGTGTTGAAAATTAATGTTAAAAGTTAAATAACGTGTTGGTAATAAAATTTGTTTATTAAGGATAGATTCAGTGTTGCGGTCCATGGCGCTAGCCCGTGGAACCTACAGAGTGTACAACTAAAGTCAGTGTTACAGGGTACGAGAGCTGACCTGTTTCCAGACAAGTTAAGTTGCATGTTTTATTATGCTGCTTACTGGGTATCGTTCTTGTTCTGAATTTCATTGTGTCGGATTCTTAGGAAATCTACATAGGTACGCACCAGAGTCAGGAGACTAATTAATCCATATAATATTGATATATTATATACTGATTGTCGTAATACTTCCTAGAAATAGAGCTGTGCGAGTTGCATGTTTTATTATGCTGCTTACTGGGTATCGTTCTTGTTCTGAATTTCATTGTGTCGGATTCTTAGGAAATCTACATAGGTACGCACCAGAGTCAGGAGACTAATTAATCCATATAATATTGATATATTATATACTGATTGTCGTAATACTTCCTAGAAATAGAGCTGTGCGAAACTGTATCTCACTGTGTTTTCCCTTAACAGTATAGGAAAATTTCCATTACAGAGTCGAAGGATTGACTAATTTACCAAAGGTTGTAAAAAGCCTAGTTGAATAATTACTAAAGCCGTTTGAAGTTCGCATAGTGGGTTATTTTGGTTTCAGGTATCTTTATGATCTAATGTTTACAGTGCTAATTTAACTGTATTCTTGGTATCTCCAGTAGAGAGATTATTTATATTCTGATAAATCTAACTATAGCTTGGTGCGGATGTCACCCTGGATATACCTCTGGTAATGAGAGAGTCCTTTATAAGCTATGAGAAGTAATCTCGGTTGGATAAATAAAAGCCTAATTGAATAATTACTAAAGCCGTTTGAAGCTTGCATAGTGGGTTATTTTTGGTTTCAGGTATCATTATGATCTAATGTTTACAGTGCTTATTTAACTGTATTCTTCCTTCATCTCCAGTAGAGAGATTAATTATATTCTGATAAATCTAACTATAGCTTGGTGCGAATGTCACCCTGGATATACCTCTGGTAATGAGAGAGTCCTTTGTGAGCTATGAGAAGTAATCTCGGTTGGATAAATCATTATATCTCATTATCATAAACTTATGTTTTACAAACTAATCTGAATATTGGAAATACCCTACTATTAAAAGCTCTTGGATTCATAAATTTAAACTCCCATGAGAGGAGGTGTCTTTTACTATGAAAAGCTGAAGTCTTTTCGGGCAAAACTCTTAATAAGAGGCCTAATAAATTATATCTAACAATAGCTTGGTGCGAATGCCACCCTGGATATGCCTCTGGTAACGAGAGAGTCCTTTATAAGCTATGAGAAGTAATCTCGGTTGAATAAATCTTTATATCTCATTATAATAAACTTATGTTTTACAAATTAATCTGAAAATTGGAATTACCCTACTATTAAAAGCTCTTGAATTCTTAAATTTAAACTCCCACGAGAGGAGGTGTTTATTACTATGAAAAGCTGAAGTCTTTTCGGGCAAAACTCTTGATAAGAGGCCTAATAAATTATATCTAACTATAGCTTGGTGCGAATGCCACCCTGGATATGCCTCTGGTAATGAGAGAGTCCTTTATAAGCTATGAGAAGTAATCTCGGATGAATGAATTATTATATCTCATTATTATGAGATTGTGTTTTACAGACTAATCTGAAAATTGGAAGTTGTTGAATTCTTAAGTTTAAACTCCCGTGAGAGGAGGTGTTTATTACTATGAAAAGCTGTGGTCTTTTCGGGCAAAACTCTTAATACAGAGGCCCAGTAATTTATAGGAAATAATTCCTATAGGACTTAAGTCCATTATCAATTCTATAACGAATTGGGGCACTAGTCTTGAAATAGCCGATAGATAGGCTGTGGATAGAACTTTTGTAAGCACTCCGAGTGCGCAAATTAGGGACCCTTCGGTACTGAGCGGGGCTTGCTTAGTAGAGTTGGGTTCCGCAGAGAAATAGAGAACTGATTACTTAATGTGAAAGATGATGGAATGATTGTTTTGAATTAAATGTCACAAAGTAATATTGCCCATGAATGCTATTAAATTTCAACTGACTATGACTGGACTTAGGAATTTTGATAAAAGATAATGTCCTCTTGTCCCCTACTGACGGCCTGACCTTACGACTATGACTATTTGTGACATGTCCCCTTGTCTCATATTGGTAGATTAGCCTGTCAATATGTAGACCTTACGAGGGAGGTTATCCTGTCTGGGTCGAGAACCACCGGCAACAGCGGCGGAGGGGCTGTTGCCCTATGTCGTATTAAACTCAGTAAATCAGAACGAAGAATGCTTATCTCGCTATCTACAAAACTATTAAGCTACTAATATCCTAGGCTCCGAAATTAAAGAAAACTACCTGTCTGAACATCACAGTTACTCCATGTTTATCGTATAATCTTAGTACATAAATACTTCAAGCCTGCGAAACTTTAGGTATGATAATAAATTAATAGGTACTATAAATGTAAGGAATTAAGTTATCGGTTAGATTAGTTCGTTTGTCCTTATCACCTAAAAGAATCGAGTTACTACTATAACACAACGTATGAGTCCTACCACTACCTAGACGATCAGTTGGCCAAACTTATCATTAACATTACGTTAGGAATTAAAATGAATGCGTCAATCACGCAGCTATTAGCAGGCGGAAGGAAATCAAAAGGAGAGGCGATTTTCGGGGGGACGTTACAATGTGTACGTGTTTTAAGCATAATATGTTACTTAATCTGGATGCACTTTTAGTGAGGCAGTCTTAGATGAAAGTCGTGGTTCCAATTTACTGCCGTGAAACGAAATACTTACACAATCCTAAAGTTTTCATTTCCTTTCTTCAAGCTTTAACAAATTGATTTATTTTTGGGTAAAACTAAGTATTTTTGTATGATATAACAGTTAATTTGGCGTGGTATGAAAAAATATTGTGAATTCGTGCATCGAACATTGGACAATCATTTTTATTTATTTGTGATATGACGTATTTCTATTCGTTTGGTTTGTTTTAGTTTCCCATCACACATGGTTCAATATCAATACTTCTGATTGGCGAATCAAATTGAAAGCACTATAATTTAGGAGCCTGTTGATGCGCATATCTATACAAAGGACTTATTAACTTTTTTTCTAGACGTCGAACAGCCCAACTGACGTGATTGAATTAAGAACCTTAACTTTTACATAAAAACCCTTAAAACAAAAATGCAGCACAGGACAAAAAAGCAAGGATGCGCTTTACAAAAAGTTTAACATTTATTTCTTTAAGTTACGCGTGGAATCCATTTTGGCATGAATGTAGGTACTCGTTGGCAAGGCGCCAATCTTCGAGGTGAGGTGTGGCGCAAGTAATGTGCTTAAGCAGTGCTTAATGTTCACCATTTTACTAACTGCTCTATAATTTAGTTTTCTATGATGCTGAAAATAAAGTTGGAGATAAACACATTTTTTGTTTGAGTTTTTATCGTTGAGACAAAATCTAGAGGATATTTGTTTGTTGCTGATAATTTCAAAAACGTTATTTCATCAATGTGAAGTAGAGTTTGAAACATTGTAGAGCACGAACTTTGGCCTTTGAAAAATAACATTATTTCGACTTTCACTGAGCAATAAAATGTTATGATTTTGTAACTTAATCCACGCGTCAAAAAATGTTTCCTAAGACACCTACAATAAAATTTATTGCGGATACATCCTCGTGAAATATTTTCACCAGTTTTACTTCAGTAAATCTTGTAAAAATAAAATTCTTCACATTTATAGAATTATGCTAACAAATCCCGACGACATACCACTAGTCCCATGGGAGTTGGGAGACCATTATGTGTGGGACGCTACATGCGTCGACACACTTGCGCCTTCCCATCATCCGAGGACATCCGTGAGGGTTGGTGCGGCGGCAGATTTGGCCGAGGATCTCAAGAGATGCAAATATGCAGGTCTCGACAGAGCCTACACATTTGCTCCCTTTGGGGTCGAGACGCTAGGTCCGTGGGGTACCGAGGCTCTCCGGGTTTTTAAAAAGCAGTTTATCTGAGCGTCTAGTCGACGCGACGCGTGACCCGAGAGCTGGTGGGTATCTGGCGCAGCGCATCAGCATTGCCTTACAGCGGGGCAATGGAGCCAGTGTCTTGGGGACGCTTCCAACTGGTATTCATATGTATCAGCTACCTGTAGATTATAAGTAATCAAATAATATCCCAAAAATTTTGACTTCGACGGGACTTGAACTCGCATTTTTCCCGCAAAAAACGTTGAACGATGAAGACAACGAAATTTTGGGATATTATTTGATTTCTTATAAATTAACCCAGTGAAGCTTACGCACTATAATAATAAAAAAAAAACTTCCTTGTAGAGTGTTTGCTACAGTCTGCAGTTAGGTTAATTGCTTCAATTGTATACACAAGTTCTAATTTGTTTGTATTATTAAATTGTTATTTTTAATTTTGTCAATAATGTTTGCTAATAAATTCTAAGATGTGTACTCATGCATTGTTAACTAGCACGTGGCTTCGCTTGGGGTTTTGCGAGATAAAAAGTAGCTTAGCCTATTTGAAATCTAAAACTACATAATCTATTCATTATATTATATATGTATATGATATTTTCAGTTGTTACGGCGTTATTTAAAAAAATACAAACCGTCAA
This sequence comes from Eupithecia inturbata, assembly GCA_963662085.1. Lineage (NCBI taxonomy): Eukaryota > Metazoa > Arthropoda > Insecta > Lepidoptera > Geometridae > Eupithecia > Eupithecia inturbata. The sequence goes on along the minus strand of OY759181.1, from coordinate 1,106,748 downwards.
ACCGTTTTAAATTCGTTGTAATAAGGTCCAATTTCACCGTTTGTTGCCAACACGAATATCAACAAAACTAAGTTCAGCTTATTATTATATATTTCTGGTTCTGGTTGATCGCGTTAAAATTCTTAATACCTATTGTGTGCCATGATAGCTAGCTCTTGAACTCGGTTTAGCGCTAGTTATATAACTATAAATTTCGTAGCCGTTAGCTTTTCCTGAAGAAATAAATGTAAAAAAAGCGCTAAACTAAGTTAATCTTATATTGAATGCGTTCAATTGCAACGGTGAAATTGGACCTTGAAGAACTTCATTGTGATGTTTGTAATACAACTAGCTAGATCTTCTTTCAGTCGTATCTAATTGAACGTCCAAAACTCACAATAGACCCAAAGAGTTCCATATCCATAACTAATCCGACAACAATAGTCTCATCCGGCCTAAGAAAACGAAGATAATAAAATAGGTCTTTGTCCTTAGAGGGTCGAATCTTACGAACTAATTTACATACTTTTCTTACTTAAAGTCTTTCATTATCTTTTAATTACAGACTGAAACATCTTGGGAGAGTCCATTCAGCCCTCAGGGCGATTGGATAAAGACTTGGAAAAACTTGGGGAACTGGCAAAGACTCGGAAAACTGGGAAAGTTGGAGATATATCCACTTGTTAGATCCGTGCGTTATTTGGGCCGCTTTTGGACTTTTTCATTTATAAAGTGTCTTTTGTTGCTGAGTGTTTTGTTCGGGGAATAAACTTTTCCTTGCGCGGGTTTCTACGGTGGTTTGTAGGCATTAATGGATTATTTTTAATTTAATTGAAATAGAGACTATACTAAACTTAAAAGATGTTAAAAAACGGTCAATAGATTCTGTTTGACTTGCTGGGGCAAACAAATATTTTTCCCTCAATATCAGGAGAAGCCAGCTTCTGAGTTACGTTTATTAGTACAATGTAAATATTAATTTGCTATGTGGTAGCACCTTTCGGAAAATATAAAATACGGGCGTTAAGGGATTTATTAAGGTGAGGCGCAATTCTGACCCTTATTTATAGCGTGGCTACATTAGGCTTGCCGTGCGCTTTGATTTGTGTTGGCAATTTTTTTATGTAGGTAATATTTTCAAGCTTTTACCTGGTTTTGTGGGTATTTGTGTTTGCCAAAGCCCGCATCGAAGCAGTGAGCAGAGTTGAAATAGCAAAGAATGCAGAAACTTTGGTAAATAAAGTCTTGCTGTAAATCGTTGAGCATTTTTTAATGTTGATTCTTATCTAATAATAATAACGCTGAATAATTTACACAGCATCATTTAGCCCCGAGCTAAGCAGAGCTTGTACTATGAGTACAATACCTACCTATACAATACATTATACAAAAAATAATACTACCTAAATACATTGCCTACCTAGACTGTTTTTTTTTAGGACATAGAAAATACCCAGAACTTCTGGAACAAATATCTGCAGACCCAAACAAACTAAAGGGACAAATCCTGAGGTGGAAATCGAACCCGCAACCTAGTGCGTCGCAGGCGGACCTTTAGCCCGATGCGCCACAAAAATCGGCAATTGCCATTTGTAACCATCTGACTGAAGTCAGTTAAACTCTGGCTTGGAAAACTCTTTATAAACCTATACGAGAAAAAAACAGAAATTAATAATTAATAATTGAATTAATTAACGCTCAATCAAACAAGTATAACACACTAATGAATTTGAACCCATATAGTCAAAGATTGAACACCAAATAATTTTTCTGTCCTAGACCAAAGAACGTCAGCAGAACCCTCGGTCGCAATCCATTCTCCTAATCAACAACCAGTCTATTTGTCAACCTCACATACCAACGAAACACCGGTAGAAATCACTTTTGTAGCGAACAGTCTATTTGTCCACCCCACGGAATTTTGAGCTCTATTTCTAGCTCGAGTAGTAAAATACTTTCACGCTATACTTTAGAGCTGCATTCAATTTTCGAACGAAGCTTTCGAATTCCATTTGTAAATTCGACTGCTTGATTGAATGAATGAATGAAAAGTTATTTGAACTAAGCTAGAACCACACTATTGTGGTGGCGAAGGATATTGGTTTTATACATTTAGAATGGTTACAAGAACATTATTACTGTGTGTTCTGGTGTGTTTTGTCGCTGTTATAATGTGTCTCCAGTCATTATTAAATTGATGTTTTTTAGTAAAATAAAAACCGACTTCGAAAATTCCTTTAGTGATTATTTCTAATAGCGGGTTCAATATTAAACACACATAAAACGGAGATGTTTTTGGATGCAGTTTAGTGGACTGTAAGCGCGGTTTTTGAAAGCAATTTCCAATATTCTTGGAAAGAAAATCTGCTTTAATAAATGGGGTGTAAGGACAAAAATTACAGCAGTAAGAAAATATGGATACACATGCGCGTACGTTCTTCAGGACATCATCGACGCAATAACGTCTTCTACAGCACTGTGTGGCGAAGCATTGAAGTATCTTCAAATTCTCACAATTTTAAACACGTGTTTATAGAGGTTTTTGTATTATAGTGCGTAATCCTCACACTGGGTTAATTTATAAGAAATCATATAATATCCTAAACATTTTTTTCGACTTCGACGGGACTTGAACCCGCGTCTTTCTACTACTTTCTACTACTTTGGACTATAGCGCCGTAAGCTCCACCTACAGGGGACACATTGACTTGTTTATAGAGTTAAATAGGTACTCAGGTTATTCCAATAATCACGACACGAATTATATTAATATTACGGTATTATGAACATTACGAGGCCGATGTATAAGTCAGCCGAGGGAGTCCCACGGAGTGTAGACAAGTAAAGTGTAGACAAGTAAGGTTAGATAGAGCCGTCTTTCGAATTTATTTCGCTAGGATTAAGCGCTGAAAGTCGATCTTTAAACGCTTACTCCCTTATTCGTATAGTCTGCTTACTTAAAGCATGACTATTTCTCACTCTGTCTTCTTCTATTTACATAAGTCTGAGTGAGAAATAACACTGCTTAGCAACTGTTTTATGTTAGCAGACCAATATGAATAAGGGGGATAGTGTTGAAAGCTTGTGTTGTGTATAGCTGGAAGCATCGACACCGCACATTCGTTTGGTTGGACGGATCGCACAGTGCAGACACGGACGGATTATTTCGGTCGCTTTTACAGGGCATTATTTGGATTATAGAATAGAATAAAATAATAATTTATTTAGCACACACACAAAAAAACTGAGGGAAAGTAAATAGAAAAAACTTAAACTGAACCACAACATGCATAAAACAAACAGACATATGATTTAAAACTAAATACATTAAGAAACTCTACGTGTAGAGTCTGATGAGTGAAATTGGTCTTTCCCTAGTGCGCGTCTAAACAGGTCCATGCTCAGCGTAATGCCGCTACCGCCAGAGGACGGTAACAGTCTTCAGTCTGAACCTCTGGGGACGTAACATTACGACTCTACATAGTTCACAAAAATCAAAGAGCAACAAAGTTAAACAAACGGGAGTTTAGGTAGGTACCAAAACTAAACACAAAGTAAGGTCAAATTGCTTACTCAACAATTTTAACAACTTGAGTAAGCAATTTGACCTTGATTTATTCTGCACAAGTGTCTGCTCAGCCAGGCGGCGGCTCAGCAAAGAGCTTTTTGGCGCCAATTATGATAATGTTGATGGCAAATGATTAGCCTAAATTATTTGTAAACTAGAAATAGCTTACTATGTATGTATAGATGATGCATGTAGACTAGTCACATTATGTTTATAGCCTTTTCTATTGTATTATTCCACTACCTATCCGTGAAAACCTTCAAAAAGCTTTCTGGTATTTATCAATTTGTAATTCTGTTAATTTTTAGCCTTTGGTTATCCTTTAAAAATATATGAGTAAATGATGTAAAAACAGTAAATTAACTTAAAAAAAGGCAAAAATAGAATAGGATGCTTGAACAAAGAAATATAAATAAAAATGTATTACGGTCTCACATAAAACAAATAAATAATAAAAGCGTTCAGAGTATGTATACATGTAACAAATATGGTTAGGATCCTAGTTAGATACTATTTTTTGCTTCCAACGGGCTCACCAAAGGCTCGCCAAGCCCACACAAAATGTTATCCTTCTCAAGACATGGTCAACATGGTCATACCAACGTAACAATGATAACACTAGTGCTAGCACCATGACTCGCCCGTCTAATCCTCTCCTGACACACACTAAACAGATGTTAATCACGGGATTAATTTACAGGAATTATCATCGGCGATTACGCGATTAGCTAATTGGTTGACAATTAAATACAGGTCGCGTAATGGGTTATTATCATACAGATTCAGGTTATGTCCAAAACACATACTGTTTTGGACATTATCATAAATTTACAACATGATAGGCTTGGATCACGTGTCAATCACGGTCTCCTTCGAGTTAATGGCCTAAAGAATGAGAAAAATAGGTAGATATCAACCTGAGAACCATACTTTCTTTTGTTGCCAGCGATTCCGCAAGTAGACCTTTGTGATTAAAGTACATTTAGGATATGAAAATAGAATACATCACGAGATCTTTCCTGCGCCGGCGCGACCCATCTGGTCCATTTGCCTGGGGTATTTCAATCAACTGTTGTCCAGTTAATCATTAGACATATATGTTTAAAAATATTGCACTTGCGCAATCTAGGAATTGTTTCACTAATTCATCCTTGTAAAGGTATCAACAGCTTTTTGCTGCGCAGGAAAAAGCGCTGGCGAAGGCTGGGTAAGTTACCCACCATGTAAAAGCCATTAGTGCTATTTATCAGATAAAAGTTCATGCTGAAAAGGAACTAGAGATGCTGCCTCGGTATTTATCGTAGTTCTCCTATTGGCAATAGATGTCCCTTGCGTACGTACCTCCGGAGGCGGCGAGCAGGCCGTGGTCGCGCAGCAGCGCCAGCAGCAGCAGCAGCAGCGACAGCAGCGGGCGGCGCCGCATGCCGCGCGACACCGCTGCGCCCGCGCCGCCTCGCCGCTCGCCCTTCCGCTCGCCCTCACCTGCGGAACAAACAAGCACAGATTTTAGCTATCGACAAATTCACATAAATATTCATCTTAGAATGTGGATATCATCGAAAACAGCCTTATGTACCGCTGGATTGAGGAAGTGGAAGGCGATCGCCGCGAACTCGACGCTACTAACTGGAGAGGGACGGGTCAGCACCGCGATGCCTGGAGGGGAAAAGTCTCGTGTCGGAGGCTCCACTTCGGGGCAGAGCCAGGAATAAGTAAATAAATCAAAAACGGACAAGGTTGATTTACACGCGGCGGCAAAACCATCAGACTCTGGACTGGACTGTATACGTTTGCATTTGAATAGATTTCGCCGTGTGTGGTCTGGCTCTTGTGCGAGCTTCCTCTTCTACCACAAATGCCTTCTACGTACTTATAACGTTTTAATTTTGACACACTTATGACAGATAAATGTAAAAAACCTCTGAACGGCAGACCTTGAGATTGATTGAATATTTAAAACTTTCATTAATGTTTTTGAACCCTTATCTCGATTTTAAAACGACAGCAGTTTCAAAATCAAAACACGCATTTTGAAGCCGAATTCGCCGTTCGTAAAAAACAACTCGGCATTTATTAGGCTGGAGCAGACAGTCCACGAATCAATCTGACAGAGTCCAATAACGGCCGGAGTCGTGCCTTGCCTTTGTAATTGAATTGTCACTTTATAGGGCCCCCGTGTACAACTGCCTTTACGCAATGACACTGCGAATTACGTGGAAGCTTCCAATGTCGAAACTGATTTTTCGATGGAGTTGCTTTGCGTGGATCGATTTTTTTTTTTTGTAGTTGTGCGATATTCAACAATGTAGGAGATTTGCGCTATGGAGAAATAAAAAAGTGACTATCAAAGAACTTTATGGGAATGGTGAAGAGAGGTTGAACTGTCTAACTAATTATTACATAGTTCATTGAATTTATTATGCTAGATTGTACCTACATAAGAACAATTTTTTATTAGTATTGTATATTATATAAAAACCGTTATCAATAATTAATCTGAATCTATTCTGCTGATGTCAACATCAACAACAACAACTCAATCCTCAAGGATTGAGTGGCAAGAGTTTGAAAGAGGCTCGTTCAGCGGTGGACGTACGTGTGCTGTGCTGTGTGCTGATGAGATTAGGTAGGGAGAGATGTTAAGTGTTGTGTGATTGAAATGTTAATAGGTAAAACAATAATGATTTTTGTACTTTGGATTTGTACTACATTAATTGAATGCGCTAGCTCAGGGCCCTAATTCCTCTTAATTGATCGCTTTATTATAGCAATAATATCATCTCAAAATGACACATTTTGATGAAGGTTGAAACCATTCCATCAATCTCTCCGTGCAAATAGCACCGCGCGCACTATATAAAGTTTTTTTCCTCTATGGACGATTCTGTGACGATACCATTGTCATGGTAAAGTGATTCGTTAGCAGAACTCGGCCCAGCTGTGATAGATGATAAAAACTTCAAGAGACTTACCCAGCAGGGGGTAAATCCAGATGTGGATTCTGTTGATGATGATGAACTAAGTATTTATTTAGCTTATTTCACCGCTTGATTCATTCAACGTGTAAGATGATAATTACCTTCTGTTATCAAACTCCTGCGTCTGTTTTCCGCTAGCGTACAAACTTGAAGTCTTCAAATCCAGTTTGCATAAGTTCCTTCTAGGAAAGCGTGCTCCATCTTAGGCCACATCTTCACTATATTTAGTGTGATGGTGGCTAAACGCTTGATCAATAAAAAAAATGTTTTTTGGTGTATTACAGTAAAGTATTTTTGTATTGTATTGTAAGTAGGTATAATTAAGTTTCGTATTAGGCGGTACCAGACTGTCTTGGGTTCAAATCTTGACTGTATGAGAAACCAATTTTCTCTAGTAATTTTGATATTTTGCTAAATAATGTTATCATCAATGAAACATCTACCCTCGCACTTGCCCTCCATTTACGAATAAAACTACTGACCAGTCATTCTGAATCGCCCAATCTATGATACGAAAGCTATTCAATTATGATATAACACGTCCACTCTTATTCAATATTGAGCCTTACACCGTCGAGATTAAGCTCTCATTACACTGAAAGCTTCAGTCAGACCCAGGGACCTTTCTAGAACCTTTGCAAAGGAATTGGGGGAAATGAATATTTGTGCTTGTATTTGGGTACGGACAGCAACGGAAACTATACACGGATTGATTTTCAAAACAACTTAGTGTGTTCAGCTGTTTTTGGAATAAATGGTAGGCAACTTACCTACGGTGCTTAGAGTGGTTACGAAAATTTACAATGGTTGCTACAGGCAACGTTCCATTGTTGGACAAAGGCCTCCTTCTGGTCTCACCATGCATCACGATCCTGAGCTACGAGAATTAAATGATACAAAAATATTGTTACCTGAATAATAATTCTGGCCAGTTACTTATTACCGTTCAGACAATATTAAAATAATTCGTGTCCAGCGACTTTCGTTGCTGACTGTACTTTAAGAAGTTTGGGTGGGATGTGGAGTATAGGTCAGGATTTGAATGTTACCGAACTCAGGGTGTAAACGGTTTGCCTGTTTTTAGGGTTCCGCGAGGTTTGAAGGGTATTGTGTTATTGCTAAAGTTTTGTATGTCTGTCTGTTTATGAAGTAAACCGTGAATCAGCCAAATTGAAAACCGATTGGGTAAATCAATTACTCGAGCTCCTACCCACTAAAGACAGAGTTAGGAGGCGTAGTCCACACGGAATCTAAACTTTATGAGCGTACTAGTCTATGCTAGTTTAGGCTTCGCACGCTTTTTTTCAGCATAAAAGTAGCTAATACCGGTCACCACTCAGTGGGCAAGTGACCCGTAACATTAATAGTGTTAGTAATAGCGATCCGGACGGGTCGATCGTCACGGTCCGAATAAAAATCTAAATCTCCACAAAGCTACTGAATTAATCGGACTTTCATTAATTCCATAGAGTAAGGACAACATACATATATAGGTCAAGCTAAGCTAATAATCCGACCAAGTTTACAATACATTTTATTAGGAAATAAAATTCAAAGTCGAACCGCGAGCGTAAAATCGGCGTCCAGATTATGGCGCCAGAAAACCTCTTTGTGTAAAAAAATTGTTTAAAAACATGTTGTTTTTTATTTCCGATATAAGTTTTAAATAAATGAAAAACTTTACATCAATATTGTATAATTTCTCTTAAAAAATTAAAAAAAATAATATTCTTTCGACTTTACGTGAGCCAACCTCATTTAAATAACTACATAATAAAATAAATTCTTACACTATGTTAGTCTAAGAATTTACTAACTTATGGATTTTTTGTAATCTGAAAATAAACTAATATTATATACACACTAAGGAATACCATGCACATTTGGTCACCTACATAGTTATAGATACTACTTCAAATTCAAAAGCATAAAAGTGTATTAATAACTTTAGAACCAAACAACTTTACAACCGCTGAATATTAAAAGAAAAATCACCAAGTTCGATCAGTCCTGGGATATCTCTAAACGACGGTAAAGTCCAGACTCATCAGAAATGTTGCATTAATCATAAACTCGTCTGGTCAGAAATTTCGCCACATCTATTCGCAAATGGTAGCGAAAGTGCTAAGACTACAAAAGTCTCTGCAAACTATATTATTGCTAGACTGCGAAAATAAAGCGTCGCTGGTTTTATTTTCGTTCGTAGTTATTTATAGCATTGGATGCAATTGTCAAGTGAGAATTGGTGCTGAAGATTCTGCTTATTTTCATTTTGTAAGTATTCAGCTGTTTTAGTGCTGCCTGGAATTAAGTCTGCAATATCATGGGGATCTTCTCGTTATGGAGACCAGACAAGCGGTAATAAGTTAAACTAATTTGATTGCTTCAATGCGCTATGGTACGATGATTATGCGATTTGTATGATGGTAGGTGAAATTTCCAGCATTATTTATTTATTTTGTGATGTTGCCAACTCAATTTTTTATGACTGAAATAAGCTTTTCAGGCACATTTTTATGCACAAAGTATATATGCAGAAAATTCAATATTGTGGGGCCAACGTCCGTACCAAGTCGAGTACTGATCACCACAGTTAAGCAACGTCGGACGCGGTCAGAACCTGGATGGGTGACCGCGGCATGTTGACTCTTTGCTTTTTTTCCGATCAATAAAATCAGTTTTAGGGTTTATTTTGCGAAATAGTTTTGTTCGATGGTACGGAACCCTTCGTGTGCGAGTTGACTCGCACTTGGACTTTTATTTATTGATCTCCGTACAAACTGCAATATAATATAATCCTTAAAAGTTTCTGACGCTGCTGTGCAAATCAACAGAGAATACATAAAAACTTGTACCACTACATTAAAATCAGATTTTCCTGCTACAATACCCAATAGCTACAGAGTTGGAGAAACTCTGAAACTTTGTGTGTCGACCACTTGTCTCCTAAGAACCGTTTTGTCGCCGTGCACCGAACCCGGTGGCAAATCGATGGCCGATCCGTCAGCCTTGTTTTATTCGAACTCGAACTTTCGGGAGGAATACAGAGTAGTGGATTTAGAGTTTCGCGTAGTTTATTTGAAGTTGAGCTATTAATCTTAAAGGCTTAACATGATAGAGACGTTTATTTACATATTTTTGGACGTGAAATATTTATATTTTTGTAGGGAAAAATTAGTTTTTACGCATATAGACTTTCTGCTCTTATAACGAAAACAAAAATAAGGTTTTCATTATTATAGTGCGTAAGCCTAACACTCGGGGTAATTTATAAGAAATCAACAAATATCCCAAAAATTCCCGTCGAAGTCGAAAATTTTTTTGGGATTGTATTTGATTTCTTACAGAAAAATCTTTATTATGAACAGAACTTAAGGCGCTACCCCGACCCACAATAACGCCGCCACCTAAGTATTTTATCTTAGACAGAGATGCGAAAACAGAGTTTGATGGCCAGCAAGAGCAACTTCGCATCTTTGCATAAACTATACAAAATAAAACTATTACAGAGGCAATAAAAAAAAGCTTATGAAAGGTATCACAAACTGCCCAATGGATATTAGAAAATTCCTTTGTTTAACGTAATAATAAGATAAACTACCTTTTTTTTTATTTATTTATTTTTTTTTTTTTCTCGGCCGAGGAAATTCGTTTATTTTATTATTACAGATTATCTTATTATTATATTAGACTCTACCCCGACCCAGAACAGCGCCGCCACCTGGCGGCGCTGTCCTGGGTCGGGGTAGAGTCTTAAGGCTACAATTTGTTGGCGGATTACCGCAAAAAGTAAAAACTGTAAAGCAGAGTCGCCCTCCTCCGCTAACAAAATAATTATGATCCATCTTATGACAAAAAAGTACCTAATCTATTATACAATACATGACAAGGTAGGTCACATATTTCACTTTACTGTATGTATGTGAGCGAGTGCGGTGCTCCTGGAGTTACCCATGTGTGTGTGTGAACTAACTGTGCACACACACACATCCCACCACCCACACCACATCCACACCCACACCTTCACACACCACTCAGAGTATGTAGGTATGTGAGAGTGTGGTGTTCCTAAGAACACTGTAAATTTACAGTTTTTAACTGTAATTTTTTTTCCTTCCCACCAATCATTTTAAAAGTGAAATCACAAAAAATCATTTAAATTTATAAAAACCGAAACACATTTTCTTATCATACTTATTTCTTACTTAAAAACATATTTCTTGAACCCGGTAGGTAAACACACTCTATGGCGTACGTAAGTCGTACGTTCATGAACATAAGTATGTTCATGAAGCGTACCTTCATGAAGAAGTCAGGTCAAAGTGGGCCATAACATCCCTTAAGAAAGTCACGGGACAAAGGGTGGAGTGATATTAGCAAAGTTTACTGCTTTGTTTCTCGTACAATGTGCGCTTTTTATCCCGTTTTATTATAAGTAGCAACGATTACCATAATTTTATTGCTTTATTACTCGCGCTCTAATTGTGTTCGAATTGGATTGCAAAGAGCTCTTATTTTGTTTAAATGTAGAAAAAATGCAGCTAGATATGGAAAAAGACTGCGGCATTTTATGAGATAAATATGTACCTACTGAATAAATTAAAGAAAAATAGATTTAGAGGTATATGTAAGATGGTTGCTTTGTGGTAAAACAGTTCTGTTAATTAATAAGTTCTGAACATTCACAGTTTGTGATAACGAGCGTTTGTAAACACTCGATATCACATAAACACGTTATCGAAGAATAGGCCTTGCTCAAAGATTCTAACGTTGACTGTAAAGGTACAGTCAACATAACGTTCCTTTAGTTACTTTGAATGAATGAATGAACACTTTATTGCACCTAAAAAAACATAATAAAAACCTTATATCTACATTTACCACATAATCAGTACAAAAGGCGGCCTTATCGTTGAGAGAATCTTTAGTTACGTTGATCTCATTATAAACGTATAATGAGATCAACGTAACTAAAGGAACTGCAATAAGTCAAAAGTATAATAAGTTATTAGCCCGCGCAACTTTGAAACAACAAAAATATCTTCAAATCCCTTAAAATATATTCCCAACTCTTCAGAGAAGAAGAAAAGAGAGAAGTTAATGTTTCCATTTTGGGAATGGGAGCATTACTGCCTGCATAATTTCTGGAGGGAGTATCGGCTGGTGCTGTAAACTTGAGCGAGGCCGGCGATGTCGGCTTGAGTTGTCTTGAGCTAGCTTTGTTTTTAATTCATAGCAGAGTGGTCAACCCTTTACCTGCCAAGTGAGCTTAAAATGTACGGTCCTATGAGACATCTAGCCTACTCATCATGATGAAGGGATCGTCATGATGAGCACTGAGCAGGTTAGATGTCTTATAGTTACATCAATTTTGAGCCACATTTGGTCTCGGCGGCCAGTCTCAACGGAGACTAGAGGACATAATTATAGTGCACAAGTGTGTGCGCAAACACAGGTGCACTCTCTATTCCCTCTCTCTCTCTCATTATTCGATGGGACGGCAGACCGACACGCCCAAAATTAGGATCGGCGGCAAAATATCAACTTTTTTAAATCAGGAACGTTTCGCCCGAATCACGTTTTAAGAACGGTCCCCGAAACATGGCCTAAACCTGTATTGCCGATGATTTGGACTTTGGTAATATTTTCTTAGAGTAGAGTATTATTAAAGCACTTTGGGAAATTCCCATAGGATAGCGCGAACGGAGCGGGCGTTACCTACATAAACAATATAAAAGCCAAATCTGGTTCTCCAGTACACTCTAGTTTGAAGCTAAAAGCACTGTTTTCTATTAGTTGCACTTACCTAAACTCCGAAACACTGTTAAAAGTTATCTCAATACATGTTTTTACATAATCATGTTGTTCAGAAACTTCACTGCGAATGTGATTTTGCTCCCTGCTCCTGTATTCTCTTTGAACGTGTCTGAAACTTAGCAAATAAGATGCTAGCTGGAATAATTTAATTCGTCTGCTTATTTGTTGACCTTCTGTTATGTCGCAGTTTTATTTTCTACTAGTGAGCTGCTGAGTCATAAGATTCAAAAAACCTTTTTTTAAGTGAAAGAAGATAAGTGCTTCAAAGGACTATTTTAATTTTAGTATAAGTTCACAAAACAGAATACTTACAGTCCATATAAAAATAAAGTAGGTATACATTATTGTTACTGATAATGTTAGTAAATTGATGATGATTAACACCCAGTCAAATTTCGGCTACGTCGGCCAATGTCGACAGGACTAGACATGTGTGCAGGGCATCATTATAGACCACAAGCGTGTGCGCAAACACAATCTATTCCCTTACTCTCATTAATCCGATGGGACAGACGAATCTACAGGACTTTTGACCCACATAAATAATAAGAAAACTTCCATCAAACCCTGTAGTATAAATCTACAATGTCTACTTTCTAACATAGGTATCTACATTCACAAATAAAACTGTTTGATTCATCAAAAGATCAAAATTGCAATCGATCTTCATTTGTTCTCTCTGTGAATTGTATTTTTATACGAAGACCGATGGAAAATGAACTGCTTAAAGTAAAAGAACTATTGGCTCAGCTGCCTCTAACCAGCATCTTCATAACTTTTAACAATTTAATAAAGCAATGGAGTTCAAAGTTGCCAACTCGACGAAATAGCTATCTTTCAGAATCAGCTCGTGGCAGGCTATCAATTAGCGTCTCGGATATTAATTAGACTCAGGTGTGGAGAGAAACTTTGAAATGAGGTGTGGCTTTGTAAGTGGGAAATGTTTTGAAGGCCGCAAGCATGGCGTTAACCTACGATAAGAAATAAAGTTGTTATTCTAAGATTATTTTCATCGAACTATAAAATTAATTTTGCGAATCGTCAGCTTTGAAAATATTTATGTAAACAAACAACGAATGATGTCGGCTGAAGAGCTTTGTGTGTAACTTACAATTAACATACAAAGCTGGCTCCTAACTAGGTATGCAAAAAACCTAACAAAATAACCTGAACTTTCCAACTAAAGCTTACCAACCTTTAAGAATAAAAAGCAAAGAGCAAGGTATTACTTGTACACAGCAACTTCCAGGAGCTCTCATTAGTATAGCTTTGTAAAGCTCTTAACGTCGACATTATTGCGGCTCTGCGTGATGCAAACGTAAGTTAAATAGCTTCCACGAGCAACTTTTTTGCGTTATTTAATCGTGAGGTGAATTAGCCCGGCAACTCCAGGAAATTTATAACCTTATTAATAGCATGTGACTAAAAAAAAACGTTGTCATCTCTGCTTTTTTGCTCAGTTAGAATCCGATCTGAGCGGGACAGCATGAGATATGACGTCATTCTCAATACTATTCTTTAAGGACCCAGGTTATACAAGTCATATTCATTATGGTGCGGTTAGATGGTGCTTCCTGCCAAAATCGTCAAAAAATCATCATTAATGTTGTCATGTCCAACATAACTAATATCACCATTAGGGATCACAAATACTCTATCGACTTTCGAATTTTATCAAATTCTGTTTTTTAATTTAATAGATAATGTTTGGCCATTAATTTAAACCTTGTCCTATATACAACAAAGTTCGCTTTTCCCCGCTCCTTCAGTATCCGTTCAAAAATTATTTTCTTTGTGGTTTGGTTCAACTTTTGTCAACTATCTTAATGAGACCAAACAAGTAACAAAACTGAAGAAAACGACAACACTGTACAGCAACTGTAGAACAGTACAACAACTCCAATTAAACGGTCCCAATTAAATTAAAACATTCAGCCTCCAAAGAAAATGCTAAATTACATTGTGCAGCGCAGTTTAAATAACGTCAGTAGTGCATTCAAATTACTAGGGAATTCTCAGGCGCGTGCAGTTGCTACTGTGTTGATTTACACTGTTTGACTTGAGGTTTGTTCACAGTGTCCACGTACTAAGCTTTATGCTTATAAAATCTTGGTATAAAATAATAAAATATAATTTTACTGTAAATCCTAAGATGAGAGCGTTTTTAGATTACAATCTGCATTGAATGATCCTATTTTAAGCATATTCTATTATAGGGTGATTTACTAAAGAGTAGCATCTATGCTGGATAAAACACGCAAGGGTTTTGTTAAGATCTTTCAATTCGCTGTCACTCCCGCTCCTGGTGCCACTAAAAACACAGCCTTATCTTTTAATTTAAACATACGTGTGAATTTCAGACGGAATTCCCTGTGTTACTTACAAATAATTTACAAGACTGCAAACATGACCTCCCCAGAAGGGTTACTTAGTTATGACGGGCAACGCGCGGCCAATTTGAGGTGAGAGACTGGTTTACATTTACTGTGGTATGTTTTTGAGAGTCTGATTTATTTTACGTGGTACGTTTTCTATTTCGTTGCATACAAGTTATTTCGTTGGGTATTTAATGTTCGTTTGTGTGCATTAAGTAGCATATTTGTAGTTGTTTTGTTATTTATCTCTTATACGACTATACAGGGTGCCACGTAACATGTGTGAGCTGAAAGCGGGTGGTTCTGGACCCCAAGGAGATCAACCTTTTGGTCTACAATTTTTTTGATTCCAACATTTTTTTTATAAGTTCGTCACTATTTTTGTTCATATCAGTTTTCTTTTATGTGTATTTTTACATGATTATTATTGTTTTGAAATTGTAAAGGGCCTTCATCATTTTTTGTAATAACTTCATGTCTAACACTGGTTTCGCTAAAAAAAACAATTGTATACTATCACAAGTTGCCGAAAGGGGGTAATTCAGGACCCCGAATATATATGGGGGTGAGGGCGTCGTCTCAGTACACATGTTACGTGCCAACTTAAATCATGCAGTGGTTACTAAAGTCATTTACAACGGGATATTTACCATGATTTGAGTATTGAGCTTTCCAATATTTCGGCACAGTTTCATGCGCCATGATCAGGGAATAACATGCAAGATTAGATTTATTTAGAGTTACGTATTATATCTTTACTTATAATAAAACTGTAACAGGTCAAATTCTGTACATTAAAGAAATTTTGAATTTTTTTTTGGAGGCAATCTATTATCGATACTGAAGCCAAAACCGTAATTTTTTTCATTCATGTTTGTCTGTCTGTCTGTACCTTGGCCGCGCATAACTCCGAAACTGCTGAATGAATTCAAATGAAACTTGGCATGATTTGAGTTCATACTACGAGGAAGGATATAGAATACTTTTTATCCCAGAATTCATAACGGTTCAGGGAGAGGGAATGAAAGTCATAATGCGTACTTCCTTGTAATTCATCAACGCGTTGTCCGATTACATTGATTCTTTTTTGTTAGAAACAATGTTGCAAGATTGTAAAAAATAGTCAACATCATCATCATCTCAGCCTATATTAGTCCACCCTTGGGAGAGGGGTTGAAAATTGAAATGAGTTATAATTCATCAACGCGTTGTCCGATTTCAGTCATTCTTTTTGTGTTAGAAATAGTGTTGGAAGATCGTTAAAAAAACAGGCAATATTATCATTATCATCATCAGCCTTTATTAGTCCATGCATAGCTCCTTCCATAGCTCGCTGTGCGATTTTGAACTGATGGACCAGCCCTACCGTGAGTGTCCACGTCTCAGCTCCGTGGGTCATGACGGGTAGAACGTTCTGATTAAAAACTTTTCGAAACAATGTTGCAAGGTACAAAGTGGATTAAAATATAAGAAGATTTTGAAAAAAAATAGTTCTAAATAAATTATTTAGATACATCATGGGACAGAGCGAAAGCCAGGTCATATGCAATATCTTTGCAAGTTACTTTTGTGTCCAATTGATGTTTTAGATTGAAATGACGACGCTTTCTGATTCACAATAAACTTATCGTGCGACAAGGAAGGCAACGTCATGCGTAAGACGTTGGATTATTTCTTTAGACGTGTAGATACGTATAAAAACTAAGTTGTATATATTTCTTACCCCAATAACTTACATTTCAAGTTAAGTAAGAGCTCACGAGTTCATTACGCAAACTATTTACGAATTTAATATACTCCGAATAGTTAGTAATAAAGCATAAAGAGCAAATTCCTAGATCAGGGTCTAGCTTATAAAGGATCACTGTTCCATTCAGTTTAATAATAATTAATTACAATAAAATCAACTAAATTACTAAGAACTACCAAATAATCTAATATTATCGATTAATGGCTGGAACAAAGATAAGTGAGTTGGAGTAATTTATTTATATTGTATCAAGTACTCGATTTATGATTTTTTCTGCAAATTCACAGCTAACTTAATGAGGAAGTATGAGAGTAAGTACCTAACCTACTTATGGCAAATTTATAATTTCCAAAAAAAGCACTTAAAAATAATCACACTGGGTTTTGATCCAAGAGAGTCTTCAGGGTAAGTTTGTTATGCCAAATACATGCTGGCACTTGGTAAGGTACTCAGCACTTAATATCTGACTTATATCCAGCAGTGAACTAGTATTAGCTGATAATAAAATCCATAAACATAACAATTATAAAAAAAACTGTTTTCAGGTGACTTGAAGATCAGGCGCTGATAAATTACAAACTATTTAAGTTCTACGCTGCTTTATGTTGGCCCCTTAATAATAAATTCTCCCTTTACAATATTTTGTAAGGATCAAGCTATTTCTCTCTCAGCTGTTTTATACACAGAATTCAATACAGGAATTCCTGATGAGTACACAAAGCGGCTTAGATCCCCGACTTCATTACCGCGAGATGATCACGTAATTCGGCGTCTGAGTGTACATCACGCAGGCTATTAACGAACTAGAGAAGGGATCGTGCTGACGAAGTTTTACTTAAAACTTAGAAAACTGCTCTGTTGTGGATAGGATAGATTTTTTTTAATTTTTGCCGTCTCAACCCCTAGCGTCCTGGCGTCCTAGCTAGATTAAAATAAAATAAATAAAAATAAAATAAAATAAATAAAAATAAAATAAAATAAGCTTTTATTATTGTTTACATTTAGGGTAGGTTTTATAAACTATGCTTTATTACTAATTCTTATCTTCTAGGTATTTGTGTACGTAGTCAAGTCAACAAACATTTATTTTGTTACAACTTGTCTTGCGACAGAGGCCTCCTCCAAAGATATCCATAAAGTTTAGTCTTTTGCTGCAAGGATCCATACTGGGCCGGCTACGTTTCGTCTTCCCATCTCTTAAATTGTCTTAAATTCTAGTTAAAATCTTAAATTGTATCACAGGTTAACATAGTTACTATTAAATTGGGTAGGTAACTACTGATCTAACAGATACATCTTCAGTAACCCATCGACCCTGATTGGCATAGAAACGTAAAGACTTCGGCAAACTTCTTTTAACTAGATGATATCTGAGGCACAGCGCGCGAAGGTTCGCCTGCGAATTTATACCTGTCCCATAGGAAAATATTTGTACAATCTGAAGATATTCTTTCCGGGTGTGGGAGTTTTTTATGTAATATATTAATATAAAAAAAAATCTGTAATGTTGATGATCACAGTTCCCATTACACAAGACGCTTATTTTGGGGCTTGATGATGTTGTGTTGATTGTCCAGCGTTACTTATTACTTATTGTTTATTTGTCTTGTTATTGGGTTGTGGAGCGATTTGGATTGGAATGGCAATGTATGGCTTTTAGTTGCTTAAAATATTGAGTGTGTTGGCTCCATACATACAATTGAATTATGTTACGTAGCCTCTCGTCTCTTACAAAGTCTAGTTAGTCTAACAACGTTTTGCGTGTATGTTGCGTTATCAAGTTACTAAGACAAGTAACAAAACCGCAGGAACTTCCCCTCCGTACACGCATTATTTACCGTATCACTTTCGTTTGTAACGTTATCTACGTTCCGTTTCACGTAACAGTATATGGATCGAAATGTTTGAGTTTTAATTAAAGGCGCGATAGTTGAAACTAATCTGGCTAACTTTGTATCTTTATCTTTCATTTGTGTTTCTCATAACCCTCCTCCGTTGGTAGTCGCATAAAATCAGAATGAAGAGCTTTCTGTTAGGATGAGACTAATTGTTTTACTTCATTCTTTTTATAATCTGTTAGCTGATTTACTTGACTGTAATGGTTGTTAACAATAATGGCAATGCAGCCAGCGTCTTGGGTACGCTGCCGACTGGTATAGATATGGATCAGTTGAGCTACCTGTAGTTTGTTTGCAACAGTCTGCGTTAGCTTAATTGTTTCAATTGTAAATACTAATTCTTATTTGTTTTTATTTTTGATTATAATTTTCTTTGTTAATAAAGGCCCTTGACTGTTGCTGTCGTAATTGTAAAGCCTCATCTAGACAGACGCGGCCTGCGGTGGCGGCCAGTACAACTCAAATTGTACTAGCTAATTGTCGTTTTCTACTTTTACTAGAGACCGTCTACAACGTTTTTGTTAAAAAAAATACTTATTGGCATCAATCGCGACGCAAAAACAAAGTTTATTTTTTTTAATAATACGCTGAGTCATACATTTACAACTTTGTAAATTCTGTAACACTTAGAAAGCTCTCTGGCAAAAATAAAAGGTACGGTAAGGTATGGAAACGTAACTTTACGAATTTAGCAACTATTTATCCTTTTTCACCCTCACATTTTTCTATATTCATCGCACACAAATCTCATAAAACGTTCTAAAATCAGCCTATTCGCTTGTGGCGCGACGTTTTTTTCCAGAGGAATACCAGGCGCCCAGCGATCCGTTTGAAGCTATACGCCCAAAGCCTTTCGGATCCACTGAGGCTCGATAATCCGAGTCGCGATTTTATGTAGAAACTACACGTGAAAACAATTACAAGTATTTTGCGGTTTTACATAGAATCCATGACGGATGAAGAATTAACAGGTTGTTAATTCTTCATCGTATAGATAGAAACAAATTTAAATACTATATATTTTTTCATTCATATGTGAAAGTCATGTAGCATCTAAAAATGTTCGAGCTAATCATCTGGATATTCAGTGAAATTCAAACAGAAGTTATGTTACAGCAGAGAGTTGCTTTTATTTTTTAGTAGTAGTTTTAGTAATACAGAAGTACAAAGAGGTAGGGTACTGTTTTATAATTATCTTGCTATAATTTCAAGCTTTTCTATTTGTCCTCCTTCATTAGGTAGAGTAACGCTGTATCAAACACTTCTGTTGATCTATTTTCACTGATACTATTTTCGAAGTACATTTAATTTTAATCGTATAAAAATGCAGTCAATGGGCTGCAAAAATAACATGACAGATATACTCACGAATACAATTGAATAGAGCTGCAGGTAATTTTAATCTAGTCTAGACTCTATGTGATGGTGTTAGAAGTTGCCTGAATTATTTCCTACCAAAAACCAAAGGTGAAGAAAAAAAAACGGTAAAAAGGACATAGAAATAAAGACACCGCCATCTCCTTTAAAATAACAACATCAACAGTTCAATCAAATTCAATGTCTATGGAATTCAATGGCTTTCGATCAACATGTATGCCCTTGACCGTAACACGGTAGCTCGACAACATTTGTCATATCTCCGAATTACATCATGAAATCGTAATTTCAAGCATGAGTCCATTGATTTACTGCTCGCTGTTGTGGAACCTTGACCACAGAATAAACAAGGACAGATACAGAAGGACGTCATCATACTTGATGTTGAGCACAGAATTAAATAAAGACACATACACACATGCACGTACAGAAGGAAGAAATCACTTTCTTCTATCTTTTATGTGTAAATCTCTCCATTTACATCTTTGGTTCCTCTGATGTGAAACCACGATTGAAAAAATATTACGATAAAGAAAATCATATAAGTGCACCGCCTTCACACGAAATTTGGTCGAGATCTCAAGAACCCTGTGGTCTATTGAAATTATTTGATACGATAAGTAAGTTTTTACTAATTATTTGGTTCCTCTAAGCCAGTTTCTTTATAAGTTACGTAATTTTCTTGTAAATAAAATATTGACTTGATTTTGCGCTTACGCCATCCAAACTTTTACTCTGTCCCGCTCCTATGAACGCGCAATTTCTTAATTTTGAGTACGTTCTCATTCATTCATTCTCTTTGATCATTATATTTATTTGGTCTGCTGTTCCATCGGATTATGAGAGTGGGTGAGTGCACCTGTGTATTGTTTTGGTCATCATCATCATTTAAAAGCTTACAAAAAAATGGAAATGGGATCTCCGTTGCTATTGGACTTATTCTAAAACACTGCTAATACATTATTATACATAGAAAATTACAATCAAATAAACAAATTAGAACTAGTACTTACAATTGAAACAATCAAGCTAACTGCAGACTGTTGCAAATAATCTACAGGTAGCTCAACTGATTTATATCAATACTAGTCGGAAGTGTCCCCAAGACGCTGGCTGCATTGCCTCGCGCTGAATGGCAATGCTGATGCGCTGCGCCAGATACCCACCAGCTCTCGGGTCACTGGCGTTTTGACGAGACGCTCAGATAACTTATTAAAAACCCGGAGAGCCTCGGTACCCACGGACCTAGGGTCTTTACCC
Organism: Eupithecia inturbata; assembly: GCA_963662085.1. Lineage (NCBI taxonomy): Eukaryota > Metazoa > Arthropoda > Insecta > Lepidoptera > Geometridae > Eupithecia > Eupithecia inturbata. The sequence continues at coordinate 1,085,746 of OY759181.1, read as the reverse complement.
CAAAGGAAAATTAAACATTATTCGTATACACTTGTTAATTATTCCTGAGCTCAGGTTATGTTGTGCCTGGTTAGATATAGGCAAAGCAGAGACAAGAACTGGTTTTAAAGCTTTGTTTCCTTCTCAAGATTTTTTCGGATGCCTTCCTGTCAATTTATCTGCATAAGGACGAACTTATTCCAAAACCCAATCTGACGTGGTCAAATTCAATCTTATATCAGTACGATAAGGGTTATATCCAAATGCCAAAGCCTATTGGAGTGGCTCACACCCCTTGACAAGGGTACTTGAAGGGGCGAAGCTGGGACGAATTTGTCCCAATAGATCCCATGCATATCTTCGGCTTAGGTAATGATGATAAATACGGATTCAGTTCTCAAACCGATGTATGGGATGTTTCTAAAGGTATTGGTAGATTGAGACCTCTGTGCTGCGGTTTGTTAAAGATATCTTTATGAGTAAGTACGCAGGGCGTGTCCCTTGAAGTTCTATTTAATTGGATCGGAGGCAAAACTGTATGATGTTCTCTTGCATAAGGATGTAGATAAATCTTATTTATGGCATATTTATGAACGATGTGACGCGGTGGGCGAAGGTCCGCCTGCGACGCAGTAGGTTGCGGGTGCGATTCCCGCCTTGGCACAAATGTTTGTACGATCTGCAAACATTTGTCCCAGGTGTTCTGGGTATTTTTTATATATAATAAACAATATCTATCTATGTAATGTATTGTATTATGTATATCATTAATCTAGTACCCATAACACAAGCTGTGCTTAGCTTGGGGCTAGATGATGCTGTGTGAATTGTCCAGCATTATTTTTTTATTTATTTATAATCAAAAATGATCCGTCAAGTGCGAGTGTGACTCGCGCGCCAAGGGTTTTTAACGGTTGTGTTGGTTTTCTATAGGTACTGGTTAGAGACTTTGCAATTTGATGAATACCAAAAAATTAAAGGAGAAATGTAGGTAACATTTTAGATGTATCGGTTTGCAAACTTCGGAGTACAGATAGTAGAATATTCGAGTATTTTCAAAATATTTCGAAAAGTATGTAACCTACAGGAATTTCCAAAACTGGTTTGAGATGTACAAACCTATACCTTATATTTGATACCCCACTTAGTGAGGTAGGCCCCCCTTTAAAAAATTATCCCCTTCATTGACCATTTTTAAAAAGTGGTCTACTTACAGACTTCTCTATATTTTTCCTATAAAATATAGTTCCACATCTACAAAAGCTACATACATTTCAGATGGATCACTCTGTTAACTTCGGAGAGAGGGGGGGAACAGGTTTATTATTTTAACACGTTGTTACTACGAATAAGTTATTAATTATTCGTAGCGTTGATGCGCTGAACACCATTTCTATGATTTCCATCTCTACCATATTCCTACAAACAGTTCGTCAGCGATAGCATTACTGTTCAAGAACCTTTGCCAACGTAAACCAATAAGCAATGGAGATTTTACATTACCCTTCTCTTAGTTTTGAAATAATAATGGGGTAAAACTGAAAAGTCTGCCGACGGGAGATAGGATGTGAACCCCATTACCAGATTATGGATCCTTGATTCACCATTGCCATTTAAGACCGTCAATTGTACTGTTCTGATTGCCGTGTGGCTCGCGGGTGTCGTAAGACTAAGGGATATCAACCGGGGGTGGGCAGCAGCGCCCCCTGCAAAATAATTATACCACTGGACTGCGACCTACATGACCAGCGTGGGGATTATGGGCATCACCCCCCGTAAGATAAATGTCAATAAGGCGTTTATCAAGGGGAGGCCTGCGTCCAGCAGTGGACCAATATAGGCTGTTCCATTGGATTTAAGGCAGCAAACTTTATTGTTATACTAGTTTCTGCCCGTAACTTCGCACGCGTTGTTTCTATGGACACGTTTAAAAGTGATTTATATCCCATGGGAACTGATTTATGGGATAAAAAGGCTATGTTTGATTTTTTAATCAAACATGGGCTTTTTATATGGAAAATTTCATCCCGATCCGTTTAGTAGTTTTGGCGTGAAGAGTTAACAACATTTATTTTATTTGATCGTGATTGGATTTATTTTCATGTAATACAACCTGATTTAAAGGCGATGAAATGAAAGAAACGTAATTTTTTTTCTCGGGTCTACTGTTTTTTGAACAAGGAGGTTTTAGCAAGCGTGTGAAGGGAAGCTAGCTACAAAACACCCATGTAGGTATTTATGATAACTCTTAAGGCAGAATACACCCTATAGGTCGTATTATTGACAAATTAATTTCAGCTATTCTGAAGATTCCTCATAATGTACTTTCGTTTCTGTGACTCTGGGCAAAAATTACGTGAATCCATTTTAGCGTTCCGAGGCTCGAACCGAATGAATGTGCTTATTGAAATCCGACTATGGACGGCTTCCAATCTAACGAGAAATTGTAAACTCTAGTAACACCAGATGATCTGAGTTTTTGAGAAAAAGCTCAACGTAAATCAGATTGGCCCTCATAATGATAACGTTTCACGGCTTTTTCTTTCCTTATCCTGAGCGAGACGAACAGACAGATAGGACAGCATTGGCATAATAAAAAGGTGTCATTGGCCCCTTCTCTTTGGATACGTAACCCATACAAAAATAACATTCATCAGCACATCGTTTGGTGTGTACGTCATCGGTCAAGCCGCACGTTCCTAGAAGTTGGCTACGTGTGCCGCTGGTGCATCATTATGCCTGGTCACGCGCCGCCCCGGATTACCGCAGAGATTAGGTATGCCGCCTGCTATTCCGTATTCCGATTCTTATTACATGAAGGGATGAATGTAGGATTATTGATGTTTTTTTTAAGTAGTTAAGTATGCGATAATACTGCGTAATTTCTAATGGTAGAAGCTAGTACGCCTCGGCGAAAACTGGGACAACTTTAAGCTGTGCAGCTACTGCTGTTGCTGTCGCGTTTATAGATTTATAATAATATTACAAAATAATACTGAGTTATCTGTCGATCAATCAATAATTACAATCACGTTGCAATTGCGAGATCAAATATTAGGTCCTTACATATGAAATTGGCGTTTTGTATGGGAGGAACAAAAAGTCGAATATTTTTTAATATAATATATGTATTTAATTAATCAAAGTATGAACCATTATTTTCTATGCACTTTTGCCATCTTATAGGTAGTTCATTGATCCCTTTACTAAAAAAACCAGTCGGACGGGAATCAATAAAATCTTTGAAGGCGATTTGGACTGCCCCATCGGAGTTGAATTTTTTCCCTTGCAAGAAGTTATCCAAATTTCGAAAAAAATGGTAATCTGTTGGAGCAAGGTCCGGGGAGTACGGAGGATGTCTTAGACTTTCCAATTGAAGCTCTTCTAATTTAGTAGCCGTCTGTTGCGCAGTGTGTGGTCTAGCGTTGTCGTGAAGCAGCAGTGGCGTGGAGCGATTGACCAGCCTAGGTTGTTTAGCCGCTAGCTTTTCCATCATGGTTTGCAATTGCTGATAATAGACATCAGCCGTAATAGTCTGGCCAGATTTGAGAAAACTGTGATGAACAATACCGGCACTAGTCCACCAAACGCTTACAAGTAACTTTTTTGGGGTTAATTTTCGCTTGGGGCAGGATTTGGCTGGCTGGGCAGGATCCAACCATTGCGCTGAGCGCTTCCGATTATCGTAAAGAACCCATTTTTCATCACAGGTAATGATTCGGTTTAAAATACCTTCATTATTGTGCCGGTTTAGTAATGTAACGCAGCAGTCGACGCGCGTTTGCCGGTTTGCTTCAGTCAATTCGTGAGGTACCCACCTTTCAAGCTTTTTAATCTTCCCAATTTGCTTCAAGTGAATTAAAACAGTTTTATCACTAACATCGCAGCCTGCAGCTAACTCGGACGTGGTTTGCGATGGATCCGCTTCCACAATAGCCTTCAACTCTTCATTATCAACTTGAGTCTCAGGCCGTCCACGGGGCTTGTTCTGCAGGTCAAAATTTCCAGAACGAAAACGTTGGAACCAAAAGCGAACTGTGTTTTCTTTTGCAACACGACCGCCATACACATCATTCACCCTTCGAGTTGTTTCCGCAGCACTAGTGCCACGGCGGAACTCGTACTCGTAAATAATGCGATATTTTAAGTTTTCCATTTTGTAAAATGAGTGACGCAAACAGAAAAAAACAGAAGAAAAAAAACAAATGAATGACGATCATCGAAGCACAAATACATGAGTCTATAGCTGTACAAATTTGAATTTGGAATTCCTTACCAAAGAGGAGAAATTTGTGATTAAAGTGGCCAGTACGAAAAACGCCAATTTCATATGTAAGGACCTTATGTAGCTCCGAAGCCATTCCATTAGCTAAAAGGATTGATGCTTCGGTTTTTTTATTTTTATATATTTATTGATCATCAACATAGTGTAGTTTGGGCCTTCTTTTTACCGTAAGTAATATTCTTACGAGTTACTTTGCCTGAAATTATTAATAATTATGATTGTTGATGTGTCTCTGCATCAATGTAAACTTCCTTTCAGTAGTATGGGCGTGAGAGGAAATAACTTTTATTCATCCACATTGCATTCATAAATTAGTGTAAAGAAATATTTGAGAGGGACACTCGTTGAGTCTAGGAAAAGTTGAATCTGTCAAACGTTGCGTCGATGAAATATACTAAGAAATGTGCTACGAAATGTGCTACGAAATGTGCTACGAAATATGCTATGAAATGTGCTACGAAATGTGCTACGAACTCGCGTCGATTTTATTATGCCAGTCTCTTACACCATTTTAGAAGTCTTGGTTAGAATGGAAATCTCATATACTTAATACTAATATTATAATTACGAAAGTAACTTTCTGTCTGTTTCCTTTTCACGCCTGAACTGATAAACGGATTTTAATACAATTTAGAACTATTTATATTTTCAATGGCCGCCGAGGTCGAACTTTGACATGATATGTCAAAGTTCGACCAAGGCGGCCAGTCTTAACGGAGACTAGCCATGTGCGAAAGACATATTATAGTGAACAAGAGTGTGCGCAAACACAGGTGCACGCTCTATTCCTTCACTCTCATAATACGATGGTCCGCAGACCGACACAACCGGGCAGACGCCAGGCGCAGGACAAACGGATTAACTTAATAATGGTATAAATATGAATTGGAAGCGTGCAAAGTCATACAAAACCAGCAAAACACAATCAAATGGAATCCGTTGAATACACACGAATTCGTATGAAACTTTGCTTCGAGCCTCAATACATTGCCATAATTATATAAATGATCCAAGCTGCTCCACGGCTAGAACAACATGATGTGATTAATTTATTATTGATGCATTAATATCGTTCATTGCTGTACGTCAGATACATCTGTATTTGTAATAATCCAAAATGATTAGGTTTCTATGCTTGACTACACTGAGAACACCCTAGCGTACCAGCTCTCGGGTCATTCGTCGCTTACGTTTTATTCCTAACTGCGCCCCACGGCTTCGCTCGCGTGGAAAATGATTATAGACCCCCTAGAAGTAGTTTTGTAAATATAAAAAATCGTTTTATAAATATTTACTTCATAGTGTACATATACCGAGTTTTGAGTGAATCGAACCAAGGAATAATAATTTACCATAGAAACTTTACCACCCTTTTTAACCCCATCAGAGGTTAATTTTGTAAATTATATTAGCTTTTGTGTTATTCTAGAAACTATACTATCTACATACCAACTTTCATCTAAATAAGTTAAGTAGATAAGGAGATACGTGGTAACAAACATTCACACGAACTTTCGCATTTATATTATTAGTATGATTATAAATTGTCCAATTTCTAATATTTGTAAATTCAGTTTTTTCCATATTTTATTTTATTCTCTGAATTCGATTATTTTAAACTCGTAACATTTAGTTACATTATGGTACAATAACATACTTGCTTACCGCAAGCCTCAAGCGATCCCGCCTGCGATTAGTCCACAAGAATATACCGTCATTAAAATGTAATACTGAAATAATACATTTGGTCGATGATAAATATCAGATAATGATAAATACTTTTATTAATATTGTGAGTGTTCCTATTAATAGAGATATTTGGCAGCAAAAGCCAAAAGAGGATCCAAATAATTTTATCGCTACTAAAGTTGATTCAAACATTGCGAACATAGCATGGATTTCATATAAATGTCACATTCAACATAAAGTGAAATAATTACAAAACAGTTTCGACGAGTAGCTACAAGCACTCAAGCACAATGTGGGTACAGTCAGCAACGAAAGTCGTTCAACACGAATTTATTAAAATATTGCGAGAACGGTAGATAGTTCTTAACTGAATAAAATTTTAAGTTTAGGTTAAATTTTGAAACTCATTTCAACCATGATTCCACAATTGACTAAAACACTGGTTATTTTGTTACTTTGTACGTATGTATGAGTAGGTAAGAAGCTGACATTTGATAGAAGATGGTGAAATAATAATAATAATTTGATGTTTTTACAAACTCAATTTTTCGAAGTAGGAATATCGTGTTGTCTTTACCAGCCTACCATTACACCACCTAGAAACAACTGTCAAAAACGTCAATTTAAATTTTGATCGAATTTTAGTAACTAGAATACTTCATTGCCGTTCTTTAAAAAGAACATCACCACACCTTACCCGTGTGGAAATCAAGTTGCCTAGGCCTCATTGCTGACTGTACATTCAACAACGCCGTAGAAATATGAATAAAGTGAAGTGAAATCAGGACATCGGAGGAAGCTGGGCGTTTTTAAAATACGGGACCAACATAATCAGCCGCCGGCGGCGCAAGTCACTGGCAGGCACGAGTCCATTGTTATTTGGAAGGGACTTCATGGTTTTTGGAACTTTATGTGAATGTACCCTTTAAACTTGTAAAAACAAGTTTAAAGGGTACATTTGACTGGATAGAGGCGTTTTCTTAAGGGGCGAACCTAACGGATTTGGTTGACAAACTAGGCCAGACCTCAGTACTCCCGGGATCCCCGTAGTAAAAACCTGTTCGTTCGTTTCTCGATTGAACAACGATGAAGAAAAAAACTACGATAAAAAAAAACTTGAAAGTGAAACATGAACTGTTTCGCACATAATTTGGTCAAGATCTCAGGAACCCTGCGGTCTATTGAAATGACTTATGTTTTGATACGTACATATGTTATTACTAATTATTTGGTTCCTTGAACCAGTTTCTTCGTAAGTTGTGTAGTTTTCTTGTAAATAAGCAAAAACTTAATCAAACTTAATAAAGTTGTTGCGCTTACGCCGTTCCATAAATGCCCAGCTCCTATGAACGCGAAATCTTATGTCTATCCTTTTCAACAAATGGCGCGCATTGCGCCCTCTTAGAACATTAAGTTCCTTGAGAATCCTTGATTCAGTACCAATTCTCAACACGCTTGCATAAATAGTCCAAGTTGGTACATGATAGCACAAGTAATTCAAACTCACTCTCATGTTGTATGTGTCTAGTAAGTAGGTACTTCTATATTCTGCTGTAGTTTTGGTACTAGGGAAGTTCAGTAATGTAGCTCAAGTAAGACGGAACCATTTGCGTTCAATTTACATACATTATAAGTGAAAAGTTTCAATCAAAGTTGCATTTTGTTGACATGCCATCCATTTTTTGTTGATTTGTGTGGTTTTTTGAATTCTTAGGTAAGCTGAGAGGACAGTAAAAACATGTCTGAAAAGTTGAGTGAGTTTTTATAGTATCGTTTGCATTCAAAAGTGAGTCCCTACTCTCTTAATTAGGACAGTTTATTATTTGGTTCAATGCCAGTCGTAGTACCTTAGTAGTTCTGCTCAAAAAGATCGGTAAAAATATCACCTTGCGCACTGAATACACAGAAGCAGAATATTTAGTTTGCCCCTCCAATTTAACAGGCACAGCCAGTATTTGCCCTTACATATCACTCATGTAGTGGCAGAATTGTTATGTATTTACCAATCAACTTTTTTAACAAAACATTTTATGTCCTACTTCTCGAATCTTCTCAAAAACCGGTATATGATATAATGATGTCGAATTTTGGCCAGTCATAACGACGACTACTAGCCAGGTGCGCAAGACATAACTATAGTGCACAAGTGTATGCGCAAACACAGATGCACTCTCTATTCCCTCATTCTCATAATCCGATGGGACAGCAGACAAACAGGACCGGGGAGAGGTCAGGCGGTATACAGATAAGGCACCAATAAGGTGTGTTACCAGATTTGCCAAAGTTCATTAAAAAAGCATTTTATGAAGCCCAACACCCAATTATGCCTAGGCCCAGTTTTACCAATCTCCTTTCCCAATAAAACCTCTCGCTGCGACCCCCGCTCTTCGCTCCTTCCCCAGCCAGCCCCCGCCATCAGGCTTGATTGTGTCTGTCCGGGATCCATCAGATGCACTCCGCGTAATGTAAACAACTTCCCATTGTATCAAAGAAATAACCTCTTTGTGACTCAAATAATAGAGTCCGCATTCCGGTGGAGCGGTCTTCTTTTCATTTGGCTATAACACGGTATTCTGAATGCAAGTTATTTTATACAAACTGTCCTTTGAGACGTCCATGTTTTGATATTAAATGTTTCGTGTTTCGAGGATATTGTAACTGGTGACTTCTGGTTCCTTTCCTGTCATTGTGTTTGTATGCTAGTTGTGAAATAGTTTATTTGGAAATGAGTTAAGGCATTTTGTTCATAGAAGACAAAATACAATATTAAAGAACGACTACATTAATAACATTGAAACGCAAAATATATTTGTAATTTCGTACCAATTATTTTATGTTTATTTTCACGCCATAGAGTTTTAATATTTAGATAAGGTAGGTATTATTATGTACCCAATAACATACTTCTTTGTTTCATATTGCATTTATTTATAATAGTTAATACTTCTATGCCCGCATGCCCAGCGCGGATATCATGGCATTACCCCCAAACAATAGGAGCCAATAAGACGCTTATCAGGGGAGGCCGTGTCCAGCAGAGGACTGGTAAACGTTGTTCATGCTAAACAAACTCAAAATCTTCGTTCGTTTTTTGTGTTGTTGTTTGTTTTGATGCGAAATAACTAGGTTCGTCGAATACCAAAGATTCGTGGAAAATTCCCATCTACCCGAAGCCAGTCCTTCCCTCTACGACACAAATAGATAAGTACCTATTTTCTTTCACAAACATTGCGATCCAATTCCTCAACGGAAACTCACAAAGCGTATTAAAAGGACCCTGTGATCTGTGTTGTGTAAATGGCTAAACGACAATTTTAATGTAATTTTCACACGTCTGTATTTAGAAGCGTGAAGATTCTGAATTAACACGATTTGCGATGAACCGTTTACATAGCAGTGAGATGCGAATTTAAAGGAGAAGGGAATTTCTTTAAAGTGCCTCTTGTGTGCTTGCTTTGTGAAAATAACTTTATTTGTAAAGCAATAAGGCTTTGAAGTAATTAATAACAACAACGCAAGGACAGCCTAATCAACTCTCTTTTCTTTACAAAAAAGCTAGCAAAGAACTTGCAAACAGATACAGTTTCCGGGATAGTAACAAACGTTTTAACTTGTATATTTACGAGGGAAGTGGACAATATGTCAGCCCCCGCCCACGTTTGCTGCCTCGGAAACCAAACAGAAGGAGCTATGGAGTATCTAAGACAATGGGTACAAGGCTAAAACAAGGCTTTAGACTTGGCATGGATATTGGCTTAATGAACTACTTACTTACTTCTGGTAGCTCAGCGACTCGAAATGGATTTTGGCCTCCGACACAAGACTCCTCCAGGTCCCCGGTTATGAGCTGTCTATCTGGCTGGTGAAATGGTATGTTATGTTGACAGGTGCTTGTCAGCCAGAGCGGTTGAGTTATCTACATTCGAAACAAAACATTCCGTATATGTTGATTTATTTCTTTTTTCATGAAACGACGTCATACGATATCGTTTTAGCATATAAAAACAAACATTGCAAGATTGGAACAATACGTTCCTAATTTTATAAGATATGTTTTCAATATGAAACCGATACATCGAGAAAACCACAACCAATAAGCATTACGAAGTCTAAGTTATACCAACATTAAAATAGCCGAGCTATTGAATAGTATTTAATTTCGATTCCCACAAAACCACTTCATAATAAAAGGTCGTGCACAGTGCTTACTATTTTACGGCAGTGCAATGTACAAACGTTTTTATAACCATGTAGCAACTGCAAGTGTATAAATATGTTAGTATCCACGGGATTACAGCAGCGAGCGTGTTTTTTGAAACTTTACCAGATCCCAAGATCAAAAAGTAGGATCCCGCAGTAGAATATAAAAGGGGGGGTCTCGATAAATTGGTCGGCATAACACTTGGACGTATTCCAAAGTGTCTGAAATGGCGCTAGTCTCCGTGACATAACAGTTTTGGTAACATACAGCCAGTTGGTTTACACGGAGTGAATGGAATAACAAGGTTGAGTAACGTTTTGCCAATCAGGATGTCAAACGCATATGTTGAATTGCTATTGATAAGCGTGTCTATTTTGTTATGGAGGAGGAAAATTGGTCCAGTTGTTGCAAGTTTCAATCTATATTTCCAATTTCGGATACAAAAAGCTTCACTGTGTATTTCAAAAGAACCGAACTCTACTTTAGAATACCATATGACATGTTACGCCCCAACTAGTAACATAGATAAATAAAAACTACTGGATTTAAATTTCTCTATGCTAGTAACGAATTTTGTCAAAATATACCTACTAAATATATATACTTGATTTGTTAAAAGTGTTTTTTTGTTCCATTACTTCTAATTTGTTTCTATTCGTTTGTATGTCGTGTTCTAATATAAAATATATCTACATATACATATATGTATGTAGTGTATTGTATTAAGTATATCAGTTATCTGGTATCACAAGCTGCTTAGTTTGGAGCTAGATAACGCTGCAGCGCTGTGTGAATTGTCCAACATTATTTATATTTATTTTATAAAACTATTGTTAACACTATAAACACCTTTTTTTCTTCCTTTATTGTGTGAATTTTCCTCAAATTCGTACCTACTACAACTTTTTAACACAATGCTTTATGATATAACGTTACTAAAGTTTTCTACTGCAGTTCACCACTTGCCCAGTTGCCTCGAAAGATAGTGAAGCAAACGCCATTTTCAGACAATAATATCACACGAATATTCCAGAAAAGTTTCCTACATTTCAGCTCCTTTCAGATCCTATATCAAGCCCATGGACTAATTCTTAAAGAGCTCACAACTCGGCATCCTATTACAGGTACTCCTTCCTGTATTACTGACAGGGTTACGCTTAGATGTAAAACAGGTGAGGGCTTGGTCAGGCATATGTTAGAAATTCAATGATTGGACTAATGATAAAAACAAGCTGTCCAATTGAAACTTATTCTTGTTATCCAGTAATAATTGAGTGCATGTTAAAACTTTAGTTTTAACTCGCTGTTTTTAAAGATTCATCTATCTTGACAAGAGGATACTAGCTGTTTACGAATCAATTGCTAGCACAAACTTGTCAAAGTCAACAGTGTTATCCACTGTTGGCTCATAAATTAATTAAATAAGAATCCAGCACTAGTATGATTATGATAAATAAATGTTGAAAAGAACCTGCTAAAAAAGAGCCCCAAAAACTTCTAAAATTGTCAGTCAATCAACCACCCAGATGTGTTGAGCCAGTGTACGCAGGTTTGACTCGTTTCAAAATAACGGAAATCTGTTGAAAAGTCTGTCAGCGCTGGCGCCTATCCGTTTTGAATGTCACCTCGCTCTCACGTAGTATATTAAAAATATCCTTCATACAGAGCAAGTAAATCAATTTCAACGTCGCGCACGCCCTTTTCCTTTGCCTTTGTACCCGAATTAAATTATATGCGTATCAAATTAAATACCGTGAAAGGGAACAGTTTTTAACCGACTTTTCGGAATTAATCGAGTTGACGATTTAAAATACATATTTTTATTTCATTTCATTCTGATGTTTTTGGCCTCGGGGTAGACAGACGCTTTATTTTGACAACCCCTTCCTCCTGTTTCGGGTCCACCGAACTGAGCGTCATTGTTACGTCTCCTTTTTCTATGGGATTTGGTACAGCGCCTCTATCGTACCGACGACACGGATCTAACGTAAATCCCATATAGACGTCACGATATGAATTGTTGAAATGACACTATCGTTAACCGAACTCCGGGCTCTGAATTGCTAATAATTGTTGCAAATTCAAATTCCAGAGTTATTTGAGGATAGGTACTTAAGTACATACCTATCCCTCGAATAGCTCTGGTGCCTCTTGGTATCATCTAGTACCACAAACTCTGCTTACTTTGGGACTAGACGATGATGTGTGGAAATCTACAGCGCGTATTATTATTTATAATTTTATTTTTTCGTCCCCGTTTTCCGAGGAAGCCAAAATGCTAGTCAAGCTTTATTTGCGAGTTAAGTAAGTAAGTGGCAAATTAGACTTCAATGTAACGCATAAGCAGCTTAGACGCAACCCCATCCTACATGTCCAACATGTTGGAACTAATTATAAACAAAATTAATTTTTAGTGCGAGCGAGTAGTCAATGATTTCAGCAGGATGTTGAACATTGACCCTTTTAATACCAGCATTCACAGGGCAAGGCGATGCATGACTCTCAACTTCTTTTGCACATGATGTATGTAGTTATACTCTTAATTCTTATTTACCTTTTGTTGCTTTTTTAAGTTTTATTAATATAATTTTATTGCTCTATAAAGTACGCAATTGTCGACGACATAAATTTTAGTGTTCACACTTAGTTAGTATATTATGTTTTTATTAGCGAATGCCTATTATTAGCTTTCTGTGTCTACTTCTATTGTTATTACATAAGCTGATGGCAATCCAAATTAAATAAATAAATAAAGTATTTACAATCCTCTTCATAGATTGCGCTGACGGGGACTAAGGCTGGTTCGTAAGTATGTTTGTAAGCCGCACAGTGTTATCCACATTCCTTATGGAGGTGGCCATGCATTGTCATGTGGCTAACGTTAATATTATTTCTATTTTGTTAAGTTTGTGTGTTTTGCCATGTTTATATTATACAGAATTGATCTTTAACGGGAGTGGCAAAGTCACTGTGTGACAAAACTTCATAAATAAAAATATTAAAATAAATATCATAGGCGTAACCTTTCAGACTGCTAACAACGAACAACTCGTGTATTTAAATAACAATTTAAATACATTCTTAAGAGCCATAAGCAAACACTATCCGACTCGCACTTGACCGTTAAATCGATGGCATGAAACGTATTCTAAAGCAAATTGCTACAAATGTTTCATACGACCCCCCAGAGACTCCAATTCACACGATCCCAACATTTCTATATTATCTTCCAATAAATGATTTTTACAAGCTCCTTCGACCTGGACAGAGGGCAGCACCGTAAATTACCTGCGCCCTTGTCATGATTGCCTAGGGGGTGCGTGGGAATGGGGTTCGTGTGGGAACGGGGCGTATTGTTAGACACGTAGTTTAATTGAGGTCATGGGCGGAAGTGAGAAAACTTTCTTGAGAAAAAAGGACCAAGAAGGTTAGTTTTTTTCAGACCGGGGTAAAAATATGATTAACATTGGAAGGCGTGATTGTCGTAAATATAAGCTAGATGATGCTGTTTCTTGTCCAGTGTTATTTATTTTGTCGGCAATTTCAGGATACCTTTCTGTGAGCTCAACCGATTTACCTCCATCCAGATTTCAGATTTCAATAACTTATATTTTGTAAGCCTAAAAACATTTTTAGGCTTACAAAATAAGCACTTAATAAGTCAAATTGTATACTATATATAACTATCAAATAAGAAATAAGGTGTTATTGATTTTCGCTTCACTTCAAATTTTTGACCACTAGTGGAAGAAGTTAAAAAGAAACCACTACTTCCCCATTACACATTATTCATTTGGATATAAACCACTAAAATCGGATTAGTGTCATAATCCCCACTAAGCTGTCCCCACCAGTGGGGATTATCCCACCATATCTGCAAATATTTCACGGCATCCTTGGTAAAAGGGTTATAAAGCAATTAAATATTATAAATCTATGAAGAAAGGGAACACTAAAATTCACCTTATAATGTATCGTATATTAGGTTGTCTGATATGGTTCGTTCCCCAGCGATAAGACAGCCATTAGTCATATTTTATATTATATAAAATATAATAGTCTTTTAGTATTTTTTGTTTAATTTCTTGTAAAGAGATTCTTGATAATATTAAGTGTGCAATATGTTTAGTTTTCTCTATCGATCTACTAACATTTGTTCACTCCTGATCAAGATAAAAGAACCCCTATAAACTCCCCTTTCATATAATTACTACTAATGTAATTTGCAGTAAATCAGTCTACCTGATCCGCGAATTCATCAGCGGGCGTCTCTTTCTTTTGTGAGGGCAATGAAAGGGATGCATAATGTATGACCGCGCTCGGAGGATCGCAGTTGGAAGGAAAATAGAAGGAATTTACTGTTTTTGTTTTTAGATAATTCTGTTACTAAAATGGTAATGGTTTAAATGCAATTTAAAGACAATGAATGGAGTTTAGGGAGACTCGAGAACTGCTGGGGTAAACGTGTTCTGAGTAGAGACCACGTCTCGGTAAACGTAGTGTAGGACGCCCTTCCTTCAGGTAGGATGATAGATAGATAGACAGATTATCACTTTATTGCACCATCAATACACTTATAAAACAAGAACTTAATACTAATTATATATAATGTGGCACAATCGGCCTTATCGCTAACAGAGATCTCTTCCAGGCAACCTTTGGATGGATAGGATCAGTACTTATTGAAGCTGACGGTGGCGTAATTGATGAAGTATCAAAAATAATACAAGTACTTGTATGATGGCCTGCAAAAGACGGCAAGCTGAAGGGCGCTATGGCGCTCATTAGGGGAGGCCTATGTCCAGCAGTGGACTAACATAGGCTGATGATGATGGAGTTTGTCTGAACATTTCTACTGACGAGATGAGAATGGATGCGAAAAAGCCAGAAGTTAAGATCGTCCAGTGACAAAAAAGCTTACTACCTGCGTACCTTAAGAATGGGATTGAGAGTGACGTCATCTTTGAGATGACGTCATTGTCAATCTTGTACGGAGGCCTAGTGATTCAACGTATTGGTCCAGTCATCACAAACAACATTTCATGAAAAGAAGTTGTATACAAACAAGCCTATAGCATCTTACAATTTGGTATGTACATTTTCCAACTACGCTGTAAAGTTTGATTGGTAGCTACAGGATATAATTTGGCGTGTTTTTAATAACGATAAACTGACTTCAAATTCCGGTATATATTATTCATATATTTCTCGGACGACCGAAATCACGCCTCTCTTACTTTCCCCGACCGAAGGTCTATGATTACGTGCAAAAATTGTGTTTACACTGGCGATATCTAGTTATAATTTAAGTCTAATTTAGTTTGATGACACATGGATGAAACTGTTGACGCCCGTTGCTATGGAAACCATTAGGTGATAGTACAATGGTCATATTATACTGTACTGCAATCCGTACACCATACTTTAGTGTGGCTTCGACATTCATGCAGCGTGGGTGCGTATATGGAGCCGGGCTAATAAACGAAAATCCGAGTCTACATGTGAACCTGGACGTTAATAACGAGAAGTAATAATTCAGTAGTCAAGTACCTAAGTAATATTATTTGTTGTATTATGTGAATAAGTAGGTAATAATATCGTAATACCACAACAGATAGAAAATAATTTTTCATAAATTTGCAAATAGAATCATAAACTAAACAAAACATGCAGATGTTCCATACAGATGGATAATTACTAATTAGTTTGATATTTTTAATCGACTACGAAACAAGAAGGTTCCATATTCGGCTGTATTGTAAGTTATTTTTTGTAAGTGTATTCGTCGATATCTCCGTCATTTATGGACCGATTTGGATATTTTTTTAGTTGATTTTTTTATTCCCGAGGGATTTCTATTCATCCCGCAAAACTTAAAAAACAGTTTCAAACTAAGGGATTCGAATTCGGTTTTAGTCTTTTTGAAGCAAACAAATTATTGAAATTTTATATCATGTTATTTTTTTCAGTACAATAAATCAACAACAATGAACAAAGTTCAGAAAATCTGACGACATGCGCATTTCGATACTGCAAAAATACATTACCTATTTGATTTCTTATTGAAGTTGATTTTGAACGCGCTGAATGCTTTAATAGTTTGTTTAGACGACTTAGATAATATTTTAGCGCTGCAGCGCTCGCCGCGCGCAGGCCCCTGCTGTCATCCGTCATCCAGCAAGTTGCGATACGTTTTTTGTTTGGAATAGCTTCACTAGTACTTAGTACATATAACTCAATGATACAGACGAACTGAGAACCTCCTCCTTTTTGAAGTCGGTTAAAAATACAAGAATTGCTAGACAGGTCCAGAAAATTTGCCAGCACATTATGTAGCCGTATTATGCTTAGATAATGTTGATTTACTTAGATAATGTTTTGACGTGTCCAAGAGTTCTGTAAGGCCTAAAGGAAATAAAACACTTTGTATTTGAATAGTAATTTCCAAGCACAATGCGGTATGCATTGCTTTTTACAAAGTTTCCATGTATGACGTCATTTGATGCCCCCGTGCGACACGGCATGCGAACAAACTTATCACATTATTTCATGAAATATTAATTCCAGTGTCTATTTACATAGCAAATCCTATTTTTGAACCTGGTTTGTATGCGGTCGACAATATTAAGCGTACTGAAAAGTGTTTGCTGTTTAGATTATACTTAGGATTAAAATGTGTAGCCTCATATCATGAAAGTTGTAGAAATATTAATAAAAAAAATACCGGACAATCTCCAAAGTAAGCAGAGCTTGTGTTATATGTAGGTGTAACTGAAATAATATGCTTGATACAAATATAGATATTTTTCATTATACATAGATAACACCCAGAATACCCGGAACACATATCTGCAGATAAAATCATTTGTCCCGGAATCGAAACCGCAACATGCGTCGCAACCGGACCTTCGCCCGCTACGCCTTAGTGGTCGTCAATCCAGAGGCAACACACACAACAACACAAACAAGGTTCGTAGTTTACATAAAGAATTCAGAGGCCGTCGAGTACGGTTATTCCCTAGGTCTCGCGTGGGACTTGCCTGTTCCCAACGTCTCACGTGAGACGTTGTCTATTCCCAGCGGCTCACGCATATTACACTTTATTTCTTGTACACCTAGAAACCGCAGCCCGACATCAAACGATAAAGGGATGCAGGACCGATTCTCGGAAACCGCTCATCGATTATTCTTCTTGCTATGACAAGACTTGTTCCATCTACTTTAAAATTCAATTACTGCTTGAACGCTGCCTCATGTATTTATTTTAGATGTGATGGCTTCCACAGTTAATAGGCAGTTCTTATCACTTCTTACACTAGTGGACCAAAATTTGGTTTAAAATTTTACTTGTCTGGGTACTTATTTTATATGCCTGAAGGAATAAAGTTATTGAAATCTGTAATCTAACATTGGTACTGTAACTTTTGGAACGGTCTAAGGCCCGTATTATGAAAGCTTGCTCAGTTTATGCCATAATTATAAAAGCGTTACTCAAGCATAGATCGATAGCTGAGCAAGCTTTCATAATACGGGCCTAAGAGTGTTTACGTTTTTTGCTAAAAACTTTGGTGAGGAAAGAAGGTGTCGGCTCTCAGTAGGTACCAAAATTACAGTAAAGATTGTGTTCCACTTTCAGGACTCAAATAAGATACTTAAATTGGTGTTCAGTTTAATTTTAATTAATCTACGGGGTATGGACATTTGTAGATTCTGGTGGACTAAGGCAAATTTTATTTTATTTTTAAAAAAAAGGTGAAATCGAACCTTAAAACAAAAGGAATATCGTATGTCTATGATCAAACAAACAAAATATCGAACACAATCGGCGTCGCGCGTCGTCTGTCGAAATCATTACATCATTGCTACGAACTCGCTGCGCCGCCGCGCTGCGTCGCCTGCGCGCCAGCCGCATCAGCCTCCTGGCAGCGATGGCTGAAGACCTGAGCAGCCGATTCCTGCAGCATTAGGTAGGGGTGCATTCAGTGCTTGCAACCTACACCTGGCACCGAGTGCACACCTGCCTCTGTCCTCCTCCTCAATATGAACCTCAAAATTAGGAATATGAACAAAATAAATATACTTTGTTCATATTCCGAACGATGTTATAAAAATATGTTTGTATTAGTGCTTTATTAGTGTACTAAAATTTTGTAACTGCTGTATGGACCAAGGTCTGAAATAAATATATTTTTTTTAAACTCGCTTAGGGGCCGGCGGGGTGAGGAAGCTCTTTCAGGTGGGAGGCGAAGAGTCTCCATTATATACGTTAGTATTATTATATATTCTATATGACTATACTTGCTCCTAGGGTGTACACAGTTTTGACAAGAAAGTTTTAAAAACATGCGAATCATATTTTTATCAAATCTCCTAATCGAATCAGCCGTATCGAGTGAGTGAAGATATTTCATCAGCCTCGACATTGACGAAGGAGTCTTGATACTTGAGATGTTTGATCTAGGTAAACGATACAGAGGCAGCCTTTGTTGAGTTTTGTTACAGTTCGCAGTTTTTGTGATTCCGAGGCTGAGGGTGGCGGTTTGAAAATTATCTAAATATGACCGCTGTGGTTTAGTAGGTGAAGATCCGCCTGAGAAGCAGAATTTTCGATTCTCGTTGCGAGACAAATTTGCATAGCTCACTTTTTTATTCAAAATGTTTTCTGTGAAATTATGTGTTTTGTGTTTACAAAAATATTTATAACACAAAAGTATTTTACTGCAATATTTTTTAATTAACTTTATTTTAGTTTCTTAGTAAGCTTAAAAATAAAGTGGGTAAATTAAAATGCGGATTTCGTCGGTTTTTCTGTAGGTTCAAAAGGCTTTGAGAAAATAATATTTCCCTGTGTAAAATATGACATATTTATGACAAGTATATTTTCACAAGATTTTTTTAAGCGAATTAAAAAGCCCTCTGACTCTCGATGATGAGACGGCACTCTGGATGATGTGGAGAGAAATGTTCAACATATTCTTTTTATATACCAAATGAGAGTAAGCTCTATTTTTCCATATATCTGCGAATTCAATTAGCTAAGCTACTTTTTGCCTAGAAATGTACGTGTACTAAATAATTCCTACCAGTCATTTCAAAAACTCGGAAACGAACCCATAATATAAATGAGTGATGTAATGTACCGTGTCCAATAAAAATAAGTCATAAATTTCATGGTGTTTTACACGAGGCTTTTGTTCTCTTGTCCTTTGCCTTGGGAGAGCAGTAAAGAGTTTAATGTGGAAATACGTGAATATTTTTAGTAGACTGTTTTACGACTTTATTTAGATGGAAACATTTATATATATGGCGCTGTTTTTTATTAATTAAAAGTATTAAACATCATCAGGATATACTTATCCACAGCTAAACATAGGCCTCCCTTGATGGTGATGGTGAAAGGCCACCAAAAATAAGAAATAGCCCTGAGTTTACGTTCTCGATAGTATCGATAGGGCATCGAGACGTTCCATTTTTTTATAGGATTTGGTACAGTGCCTCTACCGGACATGGAACTACGAAGATCCAATACGAAAATGACGTTTTGATACTACTGAGAAGTAAAACTCATTGCTTAGGTTTAGTAACTATAATGACTTATTGGCTCAGATGCTCAGGGCTCAGTCAGCTGCACCTAATAACCATTTCGCTTCAAAGTTGATTTACTAGACGGCTGCGTTCAATCTGTCAATGAACGTTCTTTAATGTGACAAAGTTTTAAATTATTTGTACACTTTTTTAAACTTACATCTTTACAACGTTCATTTAGCAACGATTTTCGCGACTTTTATGCAGAAACATGTCTGTTAACCATCGTATTTTTATCCTCCTGTTATTTTATGTACCCAAGTTGTGCCAGATAAAACGCTTTATTTTTTCTATTTTCTCTGGATTTCAAGTCACTAATGATACTAATTAGACCTATTTTTGTTATAAAAGAAAATAACTTTATTTACTTTTGTTATTTCAAAGTTTATTTCATTAGGCCGTGGACTTAATTAGGCAACTTTGTTTTATTCAAGTTGCAAAGTAAACTTGGCTCGTAAATTTAAAAAATTAAAAGCACGAACAAACAAGTGAAAAACTGAGTGAATTATGTACATAAATCACAGTTCTTATGAACATTGTTTAAGAGATACTGTGATAGACGAAAGCACAGTTTTTTTCTCTATTATAAGAGTTTTAAAAATGTGCTACTTAAATGATAGGGCAGTGTTTTACAATCCATACTCTTAACTGATACCGATAAAGAGGTACCTACAGTTTGTAAGTTGATAAGTAAGCTTGCAAACATAGATCTCAGAAACTTAGTTACAATAGTTTGATTTTTAAAATTGTTTCACTATTAAACAGCCACATTATTTGTTAGTGTAACGTTTTAGCTAAGTAAATATGTGACTGAAGCTGCGGACAGGGCCTTGTACTGAGTAAACACAAGCCCTTATCCTGCCCTGCATGCCAAAAAGTACTTAGAGGAAAGTGTAACTTACTAAAGTATGTAGTATGTAGGGCTCTAGGGCTTACTTTCTTCCAAAATGTATTTTCAAATCAGCTAGTATCCTCATACATATATAAGATCTCTCCGTATTTTAAAATATTTTCTCCAAATAAACCAGCAAACCGACTCGCTCGGTTTCTTTCATACGATAATCGTAGACGGTCTACGGCGTAGCACCGTCACGTACCGTAGCACTAATCGCTACGAAGATTAGTGCTACGCTATTGTTGTATTCATTAGGGAGTTTCCACTGAATGCACTTGAGCTGCGAGCACACCTGAGTACATACAAGTACAGGGTACAATGGGAATGTCCAGCGCTAAATTATTGTAAAGTTCGTCTCTACGTTGTTCGGGCGACGTTGTCTGATGATTGTAGTTGGAAACATTCTGTTATGAGCGTGTTTTGTTTTTGAATAATTATTTTGAAACTATTATGCGGTTGTTGTTTCGGATGGTTTGAATGGATTTACAGTTTACCTACAGAGGAATATTTTCCTGTGTAAAAATAAAAAATATTTGCAGCACGCACCTGTTGAAAAGAGGAGTTTTTTAGCAAATTAAAAAGCCAAATTAATGTAAAACGACACTGCCTACAAATTTAAGGCCCTCATCAAAAACGTTCAAAAACTGAATTCAGGCTATAAAAATTCTACATTTTTTGCACTCATCCTCAACCTCATCGTTCTAAACGCCCATAATTACGTAACGTAGGTACGGTAGCACTAATTGCTACGCAGTTTGCAGCCGCTATGGTTACGGTGCAAAACGTAATGAGTTTTAGATTCGAAATTCCTTTTGATGTTACTATTTGTTTTGTTCAATTACAAACTCTATCAGTTATCTTTTTCTTTTAATGTGGTACAACCTTTATTAATCAGTTATCTGATTACCATTATTTTTTCGAAGTTTGAAGCAACATACTTTTAAAATTTTTGTTGGAAACCATTTTTAGGTCAATCTCCATATTTTTTACCTATTTCTGAATAATTGAAAACCATATTACCATAATTTCAGAGCTGATTGGTCACTAGCTCAGGAGTCTATAATTTTATAATATTTTATTATTACGTGCGTCAAATAAATGAGTTTTGTATCATCTAATATATCTTCGTTGGGGGACCAACAGCGAGATGGGCTGACGACAATTCGTAGGGCGAACCGGGCAAGACCGGAGGGAGTGGCATAAGAGTTCGGAGACCTTTACCCCGCAGCGGGTGAAGTCGGGTTGTGTATGCTATGATAAAGCTAGCTTTAATGAGTTTCACATCTATCTTCCAAGTGCTAGTATTACTTTCAAGACGGTTACGGCAAAGAGCGGGGTTAATTGCAACACCGCTTTCTGCGCCTTGTATGGGCCACAGTAATATTCTCCAAGTTCAGGTTGGACCTCTGATTTCCTTTTACTCCCGAAATTCAGGAAATTCTGCAGGAAATCTTTGTTGGTTGCTAAAACTGGGTGTGGTCGAGGTTTTTTATTGAGTTTTTTTATAAAATTTTCTTACTAGATGGGATCTACGTCATGTGGTGCTTTACAAAACTTCACTTTTCTTATTTTTGTGATTTGACCTTTTGATTTAACTAACTTTTTTTAACTCACCCTGATTTTTTGTGTTTTTGGCCAAATGGGTAGCACTATAATTATATTTATGGTGAAACCTAATTTTTATATTAGTAAATTAATCGGGTTTAACTTTGTGTGAAACATTTTTAATCAAAGAGTTAGATAATGGAACGTTAGTAGAAGTTAGATGGAATTAACGATTCACAGTATGTTCTGAATACAAAACTCTAAACTCCTGACTTTATTTTTTTTCTCATACGTCAAAATTTGCAGACGTAATATCGAGATAATTTTCAAAGATACTAGTCGTATCCAAGTGGTACTCAATCTCTAAATTGTTTTCATAGCCAAACTCTTCCACCAAAGTGTTACCATACATCAAAAATTTGCCAAGTTTCAGGTAGGATAAATTTCAGTTTAGAAGATAAAGTTTTTACGTTTGAGTCTGAGCTCGCTCGTCTAAGCGGGTGTGAGCCGTAAGCCGCGGCCAGTGCGGCTAGCAGGGTGTCACTCTGTGGAATTCCACGTTTAAAATTCATGGGGGACATACGTATAGGGAATTGTAAATTACGGACGGAATGTTATCACATTTTTCAGGCACTTTAAATTTTTTTGGGATTGGAAAAGCGTTTTTGGGAATGGTACCTATTATGCCATGTGTTACTGGTTTTCATTCGCTGTAATTTTTTTTTACTTATAATGCTTTATATTTTTACTGTGTCGTTTTTATATAGTTTTTTTAAACTGTTAAAGTAGTAAAGTAAATCATAATTTTGATAATTTTAGAAGGGAAAGTATTATTCGTGTAAGTATGAATATTTTTGCATGAAAAATAGTTTTAAAAATTAATATTTTGTGTATAAATTAAAATTATTTTTTTCGTAAAAAAAATAGTTAAATTGCCAAAAATATGTGCAAATAGAATCAAGTTTATTTTACCTCTTTTTTTGTATAACCCTGAATTAAATGTGAACATACAAATAAGCTCACACGGTATTATATTATAATATAATCATGCCGTAAAACAAATAAATTCAGTTAACTTAGTCTCAACAACTAAGTATTTAAAACTAAAACTTACCGATGATCACTATAAAACCACACTCTCATAATAAATCATCATCAAACAATCCACAAATATAGCAACTTTCAAAGTTAATAACCCACTTTCACAGTCAGCTATCCATGAGACGTTTGAAGAGCACAGTCATTTCGCGGGAGGGCGCTGCGAGCGCGTCCGCCTCCGTCCACGATCGGCCGCTGACTGCCGCGTGCCGCGCAAACCCACCCCCAGGGTTGCCCACGCTGCCGTGCGCGGGAAAACCTACCAAGGTGCGCCGTGATTGGTGCGCGGTGGTAGGAATTAATTTTCATAGTTGGCAACATTACTGAGATATCCCGGTAACCTCTTTATTGAGGAGGCTCTTCGGAAGGTGAGCACGCTCACTTTGCCAGTGCGAAGTGAGCTTAAGGGCATAGGAGCTTTACAGGAAATGTTTTGAAATACTTTTAAGAGTTCTTATCATTGTAACACTAATATTTAAAAATGCGAAAGCTTGGGTGGATGGGGAAATAATAAGAAGCTACTTTTTATCCCATAAATGAGTTCCCATGGGATAGAATTCAGCTTTAAATGTTTTCATAGAAATAACGCATGAAGTCGCGGGTAGAATCTAGATTCGAATATTTATGAGTTTTTTCGCAAAGCCTTATTGATCAAATTTAAAACAAAAATAATATCATCTTAGTGTGGAAGCATGCTTAGTTCGTATCAAATTTATATGAATATACTTCCTCATCATTATCACTTTAATTCAATAAAATGAGCAATTTGAATGTTTGGATGCATGGATAAACATCCGAAACTTCAGTATGTAGCAAACGTTATATACTGAAATGTTGCGTAGGATACTTGTAGTTCTAGACCAAGAATATAAATTGATTGTTTCGAAAAAACTATAAAACTATAAACTAAAACTATAAACTATAAACTTCAAATTCCTTAATATTTACTATGTTTTTAAGTTTTGCGGGACAATTACTAATCCCTCGGGAATCAAATTTTCTTGGGCCATCTTGGGATGATCTTCTATACAATAGCAAAATAACCATCCAAATTGGTCCACAAATGACGAACTAATCGACGAACTACATAACATATTCTCAGCACATGCAGCCGAATATAACCATAATATAATATAACCTCCTTTTTTTGAAGTCAATTAAAAAGCTTTTTTTTTTTTTTAATATACGGCAATGGCCTTTACTACCAAAGAAAATTACAATCAAATTATAACTAGTATTTACAATTGAAACAATTAAGCTAACTGCAGACTGTTGCAAACAATCTACAGGTAGCTCAACTGATCCATATCAATACCAGTCGGAAGCGTCCCCAAGACGCTGGCTGCATTGCCCCGCTGTATGGCAATGCTGATGCGCTGCGCCAGATATCCGCCAGCTAAAAAGCTACTTTTATATCTGGAAAATGCGTTCACATTTCACAAACATTTAACTCCGACTATTAAAAAAACAACACTCCACTTTAAAAGTAACAAAATTAACTCCAAGATATTGTATTAATACCTCCGATACCCCAGAACAGAAACACAATACCCGTAAAGGATGTAAACAGAGTCATAACGTTTCTCGTAAAAAGCCAGCTCCAAGCCGTCAATTCAAGTCAATTCAATAAAATCTAAGTAGTTCCACTTTCATATTGCAAAGAACATTTTAGAGTACATACAAATTAAATTCTCAACAAGTTAATTGTTCCTGGAATTGTGGGCAAATCGTGCCTTTCTAAAGGGTAAATTGTACCCGCGCATGCGCACAGTACTCCGCCCCGCCCGGCTAAAGCCTGGCTATACCCAGTTTAGAACTACCGAGAACCTGTTTATAAGCTCTAAAATCGTGTGGCAGTAACTCGTTGTATGGCTCGAGTGTGGTGCAATAATCGGATATGATGTTATAGGAATATGATCGTTATAGGCGAAGTTTCAGCGCAGCGTTGTGCATTGGTGTGTGGTAATGGTCGCGTTGGATTATTTGCGAGATATTTTCTAATATCAAAGCAATATGTTAGAGTTTAGATTTTTGAGGATTTTATTGAAAGGATTTGCAAACGTAGGTTTTTGAGTGTGTATATAGGTACTGATGCTATTGCTACAAGTTAAGAAGGGCTTAGAAGTTAGAGGCACAGAGCTACAGAGCCACCCGACTTACAGTTATTAGGTAATTAATGGTTATGCAATATTTATGGTTATGTAGTATTTATGGTTAAGTAAATAATATATATGTTTTGGTCGAGGCGTTGACTTGCTATTGGACTCCACTGAAAATCAGCGATGGGTGGACACACAAGTGTCTATCCAGCACAACGCTGAGTGGAGGCCATATTTGCCTCAGACTCTGCTGCGCATACAACAAAGAAAATGTACATAGACTTACTTAGTACGATATGTTTTCGTTCTGTGTAGTAGTTTTAAGGTAAATAAAAATAATTATTTATGTTTCAAACCGTCACCCCATAGGGACATATCGGGGTTACGGTTGTATAGATCTGAATATACTGCATTTTCAGTTACATGCAGTGGGAGTGAGATCTAATTTATAATTTCTTGACAAAATGATGCCATAGCGACAAGCAAACGTGGCAGCAATTGTGACAGCAATAAATACGGAATAGAATTGCTAGATGATATCTTTCAATGGAAAGTTTACTAACTGCCGGTTATGCGTACGCTGATAAATAAATAAATAATGCTGGACAATCCACACAGCATCATCCAGCCCCAAAGTAAGCAGAGCTTGTGTTATGGGTACTAGATGACTGATAAACTTAATACAATACATAAGATAGACAGATTTTTTTTTTAATTATACATAGAAAATACCCAGATCACCCGGAACAAATATTTGCAGATCGTACAAACATTTGTCCCAAGGCGGGAATCGAACCCGCAACCTTCTGCGTCGCAGGCGGACCTTTGCCCGCCGCGCCACATCGGTCGTCTGATGATGTCTTAAATAATAATAATAATGTTTATTGAAAAATATTTGAGACTTAAAATTATTACATCGTTGATCCCCAAACTAGGATAAACCTGTATCTTGGGGACCACCTTCCATGGGTTCTTTACATAAAATATATTAAGCAACGTTATGTCTAAATAAAATCAATAATTACAAAATAAACATTAAGTGATGGATCTCCTGAGGACACCAGTCTCGTAAGAGTCTGGGCAACAGGAGACACCATTCGTGTGAGTGCATGTGTGTAGTGTGTAGTGTGTGTGTGAGTGTGTGTTTGTGAGTTGTGCTCCTGAGAACACCGAACTCTTAAGAGTCCGGGTAACAGGAGCTTCACAGATGTGTGTTATGTTTAGTTATGTATGATAGTATTAAAATATATATATATAACAGTGTAGGTAATATATATTTTATAATACATACTGTGTGTATACCTCTAATTAAATTAAAATAGAGATACCATAAAATCATCTCACAAAAAGTAAAAAATCTTCAGTTTGATCATAATCTAGAGTTAAGAGCCATTTAGTCGTTTTAAATTTACATTCAGAGTAGGTAATTTCGTGTATACTCAACTGTTTATTAATTTTATTATATAAATAATTCGACATATATGTGAACTGCTGTTTTATATACTCTGTACGGGGTTGAGTATTAGAGCAAACTTGATAGCTTCTCCTTTTAGGGGGTAAATTTTTGTCGTAAGGTGTTATTTTGTGTTTTTTTAATATTACTTGTAGTATGTATAATTGTCTAACGGTAAGTAGTTTACATTCAAAATATAGTAATCTAGTCGGGTATCTATAAGGCATGAATGACATGACCTTTAAAACACTTCTTTGTGCTCTTTCTAACGGCATAAAAAAAAAATTAAATAATCAATGATTCAATATCTTGTCAACGTCAGTTTGAGTCTACTACATGTCCAACAGCGCTCCAACTTCAGTGTCCCGCTCATCTGCAAAGCCCTTGATGGGCTCACTGCCATAATTATAATTTGACGGCGACATCGTCGTGACGATAATTTCAAATAGCCTAGGGAGAAACTTATTTCGGTGATCTGTGTTCTGTGAGATATTTTTCATCGCCTATGATAACAGTCCCTAGGTACTTACTAGTAAAGCAGAAGTCGTGTAGTACTGGCACTTCACATCACAACTCCTGAAGAAGGGAACTTCTAAAACTTTGCAACTTCATTGATTCCTAAGTAGGTACGTTGTGTTTGTAACCAAGCGCTATTAAATAACTTCCATAGGTTGATTACTTTAAGTCGGTGTCAATTAACAGTCATCTAATTTACATCAGATAAATAAAAATATTTGCGACCAATGATTACTTTTCAGAATTATAATGATAACCTAAGCGAGAAACATCAGTAATTTACTGTAATTTTTTATATACCAAAGTGGAAATGATCACCAGTTTAATACCGAAAGGAATTCCACGAGAGCGAAAGTGATGTAGTTTACAATATAGAATTATCAATAGATTGAGAATTATCACTAGCTAAAATCCACATGAATAATGAAGCCATAGATCTACAAAACCTGGAGCTAAGTGTGAACGGCAATAAATAAGCCCAGTCCGAGAGCGTCCATGTAAAATCAATTAAAACGCCACTTACAACTCTACCGGCGTGTAATAAAGGCTAGTAAGTTAATAAATGTGGAAAAAGCCACTTCTCTCGAGAGCGGATCCATGCCCCGTCGGTGTAGGTACACTCCTATCCGTATAGGTATCGATTGCGACCCCTATCACTGCGATTCTCTGTACTTTTGCTGCGAGCTTATGAAATGTTTTGAATCGACTCTTCTACATGATTTATAAGTGCCAGCACGATAACTCGTGCTTATGTCGGTTATTGTAACACATAAACACAGAGTAACACAATAGAATAACTACGACCTTCGACAGACATGTGTCGATGCGATTTTATATTGACACCGTTTTTTTTTAAAAATCCTTTCTTATAAGACGTTCCTTTTATAGATGTATAAAGCCTAGGTACTAAAGGATTTCCCACTAGACACATTTTTGTGATACTGGATAAATATATATATTTTAATTTGCCCATTGATGGCGCCATGTCTACCGGATACTTTATAACGATTGCACGACCTTACAATAAGCAAATATCTGGAATGAATTAAAAAATCATTGGCAATTGAAAAACTACACTACGTCCACGTTTCGGGCGGAAGTTCAATCGCTCGCTCCCTCTCCCACCCAAGGAAACAGAAATTAGATTATCCCTTTCATCAAACGGCAGAATTACTCAGGATTAAGTTTGGGACAAGTTTCGAGGAGCTACGGATATCAAGTATGTACCTACTTACCTATTTGTATATTACAGGAAATTGAGTCAGATCCTTCAATCAGGTGGAGTATCTGATACGTATTTATTGGCTAGCAGATAGATAGATAGATTACTGTGTTACGACCACGGTTAGATTATTGCACCATCAATACATAAGAAATGTAACAAGAACTTAATACTAACTATATCTAGTGAGGTACAATCGACGGCCTTATCGCTAGCAGCGATTTCTTCCAGGCAACCTTTGGATGGACAAGATCGGTACTTATTAAAAGTGACGGTGGCGTAACTGATGAATGATGACGAATTAGAAATAAATATTAATATTAATTTTTTTGCAGTTACCCGAGCTTTTGCACACAATATCATAAGGTAAAAGTAGTTGATTCTTTAAGTCCGATTGTGTTCTACATGTGCGCCGCATTACTAACATTTTAATCGTTCTACGTTTACGCCAAATTTCATTGTGATCTGTTCAGCTTTTTGGTGATCTTCATTTATTTTATTTATTTATTTATTGAGTAACTTATATGATTTAAATTAATCAATTACATTACTTACATTATTAAAAATTAGAATTAGAATAAAATAAAATAAAATTAAAATTATTGTAGAGATACTTACACGTTTAGATTAGTCAAAAAAATATTGAATATATAAATAATATTAATATTTTTAATATTAATATTAAAAATATTGAATATAACACAAATATAATAAACAAGTACATTAAACAGGTCAACGTAAAAAAATACTAGGCAAAGTAAAGTAAAGTAAAGTAAACGTTTATTTCAAAAATAAAATGGCACTATTAAAAGTTAAGGGTTACAATTAATTAATTATAAATATAAATACGTTTTTGAATTTGTTGTTACCCGTGGTCGAGTGACTGTCCTCCGTACTAGTTAAAACTGTATTACGGTAGGAAGTCTTGCTCACCCCCAAATGACAACAAAACAAAACATAGGTAATAAACATAGCACTCAGATACATCTTTTAAAACGTTCGCAATATTATATATTTTATTTCTTATTGAAGTAACCATAGAGTTACAATTTCCAATTAAATATTTTGTGTTTATTATTTTATTGTAATTTTCTTTGTTAATAAAGGCCATTGCCTGTTTCAAAAAAATACTTAAAACATACCTAACAATAAGTTGAGCTACCTGTAGATTGTTTGCAACAGTCTGCAGTTCGCTCCATTGTTTCAATTGTAAATACTAGTTCTAATTGGTTTCTATTATTTGATTGTTCTTTGAGAATAAGGCCAAAAAGGATTACACGGATTAATAAGACATTTAAAAAAATATATATTTAGCTAAATAATGAGTGGCAATAAATCATACCAACCTCGTTAAATATTATACAAATTCTCTTTCTCTTCTATATCTTCGTAGCCCTACCTCACCGTTAACTACTCCTCTACACCATAATTTATCCAGTCTCTAGATTTAGGCCCAGTGACGTGGAGTGACCGTGTTGTAGTTTACCGGCAAAGTTCCCGTCACACCAGGGTGATGACGTCAGTGCACTGACCACGGGGCATTGCGCTCCGCTGACGTGGAATCTGCGATGAACCGCCTCGCTTTATTGCTGATACCTTACACAGCTCAAACTTCACTCTGTAAGGGTAGTTTGTACGTATATGATACGGGCCTGGATTGGCTGTGTAGGGTTTGAGTGTAAGCTTTTGTACTTGTTTTCGGACTCTTTTCCGAAAATATCGACCTTTTGATAGGTTATCATAGTATAAAAATTAATTGTTGTTTTTAAGTTTCGCTTCTGGTGGGATTTGCATCCGCACTTCTGTTCAAAACCGACAGAGCTTGCTTGGCTTTTACAGTGGCATTGTCCTGTACCTACACAATTAATTTTTCCCCAAATATCACCACAATAGCTGGTTTTGCGCCGTCCGCATGCATCGATTTTCTTCAGAAATATGACTGCCCAGGACCCCAAACGAATGTCTGCAGATCGTACAAAACTTTGCAATCTGAATGTATTGAAAACCTCAACTTAGCTATCCCAATAAAAGATACGGCTTATCACCCCAGACGCCACGGTACGGGAAAGGCTGCTCAAAGAGAAAGGTGGTTCGGAATGAATTTCAGCTAGCGAGCTTTCTTTACACGGGAATCTTCTTACCAAAGAAGGCATATAGTGCATTGGAGTATGATGGGACACGAAGTCAAGGCCGTATGAAATTAATTTAGCCGAATTAAGCCATATTTGCTAAGGCTGCTAACATTTTCTACGACGCCATTCAAAGGCGTCGTAGAAAATGTTGATTTTCCGTATAGTTTTTACTCCGCGTCCGATTATACCCCAAATTACTTATTACGACCTCTATGGCACAGTCGGGGGAAGGTCTACCTGAGACGCAGAAGACTCCTATTTTAAGTCAATATGCCTATGTTTCGGCTCAGCATCCTTTGAAAATTTGCAATAATCATGAAATAGAGGTATATCAGCTCTAATCTCTAAGCCGTTCGGCTTAGAGATTAGAGCAGAGATACAGAACATACATTGGCATCAAAACCCGACTTGAACCATATGGATGCTCCGTGAAAGATATAACACCGTGAAACATAACAAAAGATGTCCAAATTTCGTCCTTACAGATCTCCAGCGATGCTAATGACAAATCATTTGATACAGATCTCTACGTGTCATACAGATCTGATACAGATCTCTACGAGAGAGAAAAGACTACAGCCACCTCAGTCTGATCGAAAACGATTCTGGGATCCTTATCTGATATCCGAGAACTGAATGCTAAAAATACTCGATTCCCCCGCCCGCCCCTATTGATCAGGAAAGGGACTGCACAGTATTCCGTGGCATTTGTAATGAATTCCTTCGGCATAATGAGCAATAGGAGTGAATCGTTATGTTCTGTCGCTGGCTCCTTTTGCCTCAGAAAATATTCGTTTGAAAGTAAGCAATGCTGGAAATTGTTTTGAGTTTTGGGTTAACTCAGTTTGATCAGTAAAACTGGGTGATAAATAAATAAGACGCTTTTGAAGACCGATATCAGAGTCCAATTTAGAAGGCTCACGGGTATTTCTCGCGAATACATCGTGAAAATGAAAAAGAATAACTAAATAAACGCGGCAAATACTGCATACAAATACTGCATACAAATACTGCATAAAAATGATGATGAAATGATGATGAAATTATTCTACCTCTATACTGCCTTTCTTCTGATCGAGATCGAGACAAACTACAAAACAATTCATAATATTTGCAACAATTTGCATTTACCATATACATATAAACCTACAACGCGTCATCGTTATCAGAAAATAGCGATTTTATTTCGTTCGATCACCAACTTGAC
This sequence comes from Eupithecia inturbata, assembly GCA_963662085.1. NCBI lineage: Eukaryota > Metazoa > Arthropoda > Insecta > Lepidoptera > Geometridae > Eupithecia > Eupithecia inturbata. Next base: position 1,053,840 of record OY759181.1, on the reverse strand, counting down.
ATTTCACTTCCTAAATGATGGCATAAAGGCACAAAGGTCACAGTGTGACCTGGCGGGGTCACACACGGGGTCGACTGGCGGAAGCAATCGTGACGCGCGGTACGCAACACGCTAAATGCTGTCACTAGGGATGTGAGTGAATTTATCGATGATTCGAAAATTATTAGCGATGTTTTTGATATGCGTTGCAAAATAATATGTTTTATAGTTAATAACAATAAGTAACGTACCTTTCCATAATACTGGGAAGTTGCTAATAACCTGTTCGGATGAAGTATTGATTAAGGCTTTATATAATTTCGCAGTATTTGTCAACATTACAAATACAAAATACATATACAAATCGTTTATTGGCATCACGTACATATTTAAAACTAAAACAATGCAACGATACTGACGCTAAAAGTATAAAACTGTGTCGCGTTCAGTATCGCCCTCCTCTGGACCGAATGAAAAAGATACATAATAATAAAAGTATTTAGCCCACATTATCCTTAATAAATATTTAAATATTATAATAAGGTAGTTAAATTTATAATGTTATTACATTAATTTAATTTATAAGCGAATTTTTGAGAAATTTTTCGTGTGATCCTTTAACACCAAAAATTTCAAGTAAATAAATTTTATAAATTCTAGGATTTCGAATGGTTTGCAAAATAATATTTTTCATACTCCATGCTCGAAAAACGTACATTTTACATCATGTAACCCTAACCGAAAGCAAGTGATTATAGCCCTATTAGCTGACAAACGTGAAGGTTTTACTAAATTCAAACCAATCGAATGAGATATGTTAGTGCGAGTCTCCTTGGTCAACATTTCCATACTTTTTTTGTGTTCCGAATTCAAAACTGACTTTTTTACCAAGTAGATATACAATGAAATCTTCTTCGAAATTCGATCTAACCTCTGTTCAGAGTGCGGAATACAAAACGAATGCTGCGAACCAAGTTACCAAACTTATACTACCTATTTTCTCGCAGAACGTGTGAAAAGTAGAGTAGATATTCTCCTTGTGCATAAAGCTGTCTTCGGCTTGGACTCTCGCACCCAGGATTCTAGTACCTCCCTCACTTCGCTCGTGAGATATTCTAGAATCCTAAGTTGCGCTCGGGATTTAATAACGCCCGTAACGTTACGTTCTTCTGTACTACTGGGAAATTGTTTATTAATTGAAAGACGCGAGGTTTTTGTCAAAAAAGAAATGAGTAAATATTAAATAATAAATCTGGTAGAGATCGCTCTTGAGTGATAAGACCGCCAAATTTACACTTTTTTGTAATTTTTATTTTGTTTGTTAATTGTTTCGTAAAGTGTGCAATAAAGAATTTTCTATCTATCTATCTATCTCAATAATATTTATAATTTCTAGAAACTCTTATGCCTTGCATAATAATACAATTTTCTAACAATAGGTATGTACCTTTCTGTAATACTGGGAAATGGCTAATTACGTGTTCGAATCGGCAACTTTTAAACAATTCCGAAGTTTTAAGCCAAATGTTTTCATTTGTACCCGTTTGTACCTTCCAGACTTGGCTAAAATCATGTTAGTTGACTCAAGTTCTATTATTGTCTGTGCCTGTCTACAAACTTAGCTATAATTTTCTGTGGAAACCTTGTCAGTTTACGAAAATCGGCAAATATTGATCAATTTCTAAGATTCGAGTCAAAGTTTTTCGTTTGTACCCGTTTGTAATTGCCACATTTTGCATCTTGAGTCAACTATCATGTGAAAACATGATAGTTGACTATAATTTTTTGAAGAAACCTTAGCAGTTTCCAAAAATCGCCAACATTTAAACAATTTTGAAGCTATAAGTCAAAGTGTTCCTTTTGTACCCTTTTTTTCTTTCAGATTTGGCTGAAAACTATTTAGTAAATTCAAGATTTATCTTTGTGTAGTTTTTAAGCGCTTTTTTAAGGTGTTCTTATATAACTTTGTCGATTTACAAACCATGGTAATTTTTAAACAAAGATTCAGGTACACATTAATTTGTTAAGTTTTATTCCTCCTGAAAACGTGTCTTTATACATTTAGTATTTTGGCAATTTTAAGGTCTAATGATATTTGCGACTTAGTACTACGAAATATTATATTCTGAGATCAAACTACTCATATTACTCACTTAGGTCAAAATCTACTATTGAAAAACCTTCCTATCCTAATAACTTTTACTCCCTTAGGGGTACAAACCCCTAAGGGTTGGGGGGTTACAAGCAAAAATTTTGCCGGTACAATCGGGTACAAACCTGCTACCATCAAATAGGAACAAAAAAACATGAATATCTCAAAGTCGGTTGCCAGGTTCACACAGCTGTTCGGATGAAGTACTAATTATGGCTTTAGTCGGGTTCGCAGAATTTGTCGACATTAATTTTAAGTTTCAGCTCCGTTATAATTTTCATCATAATCATTCGGTTTGCAACGCGCCTTCAGAAGATGGCTCACTACTACAACTGAATCAAATTTACAATTACAATAACCTCTTACTTTCAAATGAGTCGAATTCAAAGAATATAGAATATTTATAAAAATCTCCTTATTCTTGACTCGTGTAGGCTACTTATGATTTGTCAGAACTAAAAAGTCAATTCCCTTGTAAAGACATCGACAATTCATTTCCCAGCCCTAGCATCGGCCGTTCCACGTTGTATCATAGCTTTGTCCGCGTATCGCAAAATGTCGGTAATCTGCGTGTGAACGAGCTGTCTTCAAAATAAACCGCGCTTTTTCTGCTATACATGTTCAGTGAACGCGCGGGTAACGGGAGGACCCAGTAATTCGCACTGCATGTATTCACACCCTGTATTAACCTGTATATTTTGTTCACGAGTTGCGTAACGTAGATATTTTGGCGCCATGTCGCATTGCGAGGATTTGTTTTTCTTAACAATAATAAAAGCTATTTTGTACTTTTACACAATATGTAAAAAGTTTTCAGTTGAGCACTTTAGTTTTTTATTCTGCTTTAAATATAATTTTCTAACTTTATTCTTGTATAGTTTTTGACGAACTAGAGAAAATCCTTTAAAACTTAAGACCTAAGAGAATACCTACACAAAATAAATGTTTCTTCGCACGTACAATATTAATGACATTTTAGTTGACGATCTGAAACTTTGACCATTTAATTTTACGAACAATTTTTGTACATAATTCAAATATAATTTTAAATATTTGCATGCCTAATTTTAAGGTAGAACATCATTTAAAAATTAAATATATTTATGACCTACAACTGTAACGTACATTATGTTGAAGCAAGCAAGCAATACATTAATCTTTATCTTTATCTTTCAATTGGTCAAGTTTTTCAAACATAGTACTAGGGCGGCCATATCTTGCCATGCCAGCCTTAACGACATCATCCGGCGGGCCTTTGTCACCGCTAACGTACCAGCTATTTTCGTACCGAATGGTCTGTTGCGTGGCGATGGTAAGAGGCCCGACGGTATGACACTAGACCCAAAGGAGTTGGGGAGGCCCATTATGTGGCACGCTACATGCGTCAACACACTAGCGCCTTCCCATCTTCCGAGGACATCCGTGAGGACTGGTGCGGCGGCAGATTTGGCCGAGGATCTCAAGATGTGCAAATATGCAAGTTTCGACAGAGCCTACATACCCTACTGGCCTATTTGCTCCCCTTGGAGTCGAGACCCTAGGTCCGTGGGGTACCGAGGCACTCCGTGTTTTTAGAATCTGAGCGTCTGGTCGAAGCGACGCGTGACCCGAGAGCTGGTGAGTATCTGGCGCAGCGCGTCAACCCACGATGTATGGCAATGCCATACAGCGCGGCAATGCATCCAGCTGAATATGTTGCATATTCTGCGGCATGAATGTTACCGATTGTGTGTCCTATGCCTCTTACACGAAATATAGACACAAAAATCATTAAAACGATAAATTGCAACTAGTATTTAAAATTATATCAATTTCCTAAAAATCTAAGCCGTCACCAAAGCTGGCCTCCCTCTTTGCCCAGGGAGTTTGTTCTTGAAACTGTTCCTATGTCAGCCAGTCTCTGTCTTCCAGATCTACCTCTAGAGACGAGATAGTAGGCGAAACTCCTATATTTTGTGGCCTAGAAAGGCCTAAAGGAATGTCATGCAACAATTCTTTTTTGCGTGAAACGGAGTTCCGTTTCAGGATGAGCTCTTCCTCTGCATTTTGAAGGAATCCTTGGCTTGAGTAGACGTCAATGTCAATATTTTGCCCAACTGTCAATCTCGCGACGCGAAAAAGGAACGGTTTATAGACTTATGTAGGTACCCAATAAAAAGGCAACCAATTTTTAGCTCAGCATACCCAAGTACTTTTATAGTGGTTTCATTTTGCTCTCTATACCTCTGCCTCAGCCTGCATAGACAGTATTCTCATTAATGAACATCAAATGGAGGGAAAAGAGGAATAGAGCGAGCCTTTACTTAATCAAAGCTGAGCTTGATGTTGTTGAGGTTTTGTTTTTTATAAGAAAATATTTTCTTTAAATAAATAAATAAAAGTGAAGTAAAAATTGTAAAATTGAAAATCTGTAAAGTGCACATTACAAGCCTCTGCTTGTAATGTGCAAATACTTTACAGTTTTTTTACTAAATGCATATGAAAGTACCAGTTTATGCCCACGGCTTCGCACGCGTTGTTTCTATGGAAACGTTTAAAAGTGATTTATATCCCATGGGACCTGTTTTATGGGATAAAAAGTAGCATATGTTTGACTCCAGGCTTAGAGCTACATTTATGCAAATTTTCATGTCGATCGGTTCAATCGTTATAGCTTGAAGAGGCAACAAACATCCACTTAAACTTTCGCATTTATAATATTAGTTGATACACAGTACATAGAACAAATTTTTTTCATTAATTATCCTGTCTGTTTGTTCCGGCTAGTCTTCGAAACAACTTGATCGATTTTGACAGGACTTTCACTGGCAGATGTTATAGTGGATAACTTAGCCTATATAATTTGAAATTTTTTAAGAACAAAATGTAGGGTTCTTATTGTTCACTTACGTTTTTTTTTTTGCCAGGGTAATTTGTGCTGGTAATTGTTCGTTTTCGAGTTGGAGCAAAACCAAACTCAAAAATTGTGTACCTCTAGCTCATTGCTCTAGCTAGACAGGGTGATATTTTGTAGTAAGCCCTGTTATTGTTACACAAAATAGTTTTGACGAAATGTAATAAAACTATGCTGAAATGAAACTACTCTTTTCGTTAAATTTTTCCTATCTTACTATATTTTTACGAGCAAGATCCCCAATCCTGCTATATTCGAACCGAAATAAGTTGGCAACCCTGATCTAGGCTGTCAAATCACAGAAAACAAACGATGATCGTGATGACTCGGTCAAAATATGGACGGACCATAATCCCGTTTATAGTGAGCCGTGCCGCTCACAGCGAGATCGATGTTTTAGCCGAGCAAATATTATATACGACAATGCAAATCAGACGCGCAAAACAAAGTTTGTTTACTTGGGATGTACTCTTTTATTTACGCAAGTGTAAATATTTGAAGCTAGCGAAACGCACTAATCAGCGGCCACGCATTTATCTTGTAATCTATCTCCGCACGCAAGATCCTCGTTAGCCCTCATTATGGACGTGACGCAGAATAAATATTAACTCGGTGTGGCAAGAGCTGTACCACTTTACTTAGGGTGGAGTCCTCCTCCTCACCGGCCACGGCAGCCATTCTCAACGGAGAGTAGCCAAGTGCACAGCACATATTATAGTGCGCAGGCATTTTCACAAAAACAGGTGCACTCTCTATTCTCACTCTCATAATCAGATGGGATGGCAGACCGGGACGACCAGGGAGAGGTTAGGCGCAGGACGAACTGCTTAACGTGCTTTTTGAGGTACGGGGGTTACCGCTTACTTCCTGACTCCGGGCTGCTACTGTACTACTTGAGGTTGAAAAGGTTCACCACAAGAGGAATGTGTATGTGTTCCACTTTCAATAAACCTGAAAAATCTGCATCATGCAAACCTCCGAGGACAATTTTATCTACTAACCTACTTCTCAACATTTTCCCATCAAAAAAGTCTAGTTGTCGGCTAAACCTACATCAACTAGACTAGCTAGAATTAATAAGTCATTTATAGGCCTAAGCATCAAATTATATAACAAATTACCAAACTATATAATAAATCAATCAGAAAAAAAAATTAAAAAAATTGTAAAACACGTAGGTACTCTCTAAAAAAACTTACTATAGTGTTAAAGACTATCTGGATGACAAAAGGGCCTGGGATCTCGACACATGAAATTAAACTAATTAAGCTGTATTTGTTTTCATAATTTTGTTGATATTTTCTTTGTTAACATATTTCTAGTAGGTATCACTTTATCCCAATAAGTTGTGTTTAATGTAATATAATGTACCTTTGTAAAAATGTGTTTACCGAAGTTCACTACCTATGTAAATCACTTACTTACAATAAACGATTTGACTGTGATATCATAATATTTAAGTACATTACTTATAGAGCAGTTATTGACTGACAGAACCAAAACTTTACTTCCTCGTCGAGTAAGTAAAGTTTAAAACGACTAGCAACTTTGACGTACTGAAAATGCTTCTGGGAAGTGCATCTAATTGCGGTCGACTGTACACAAGATATCAATTGGGACAAGAAACTGGCCGGGCCGTACAATCCTTAAAGCTCGTGCGAAGCCACGGGGCGAATGTAGTACAGCAATAAAATTTACTTGCGCTGTTATGGATCTGGCAAACGATTATGACACGAGCTGAGAAGCGGAAACTTCACACGAGTTATCCACCTTTCAAGAGGCAACAAACCATCTCAAACGAATAGCAGGAACAGTTCACCGTGCTTCCATCCAAAATCACCACATGTTTAGAGATCTATAAAACTTTAAACTCAACTAAAACGCAACGTATCTCTGAAGCTAGTTTTAAATATATTGCCGATAAACCCTTATAAACGGCTGAGACGTTAAATTTTTAAATGAAATCTCATTTAATACGGGCATAAAGTGCGTCGTAAAGGAGGTGACGGGAATCATCGCGTCGTTAGACGTCACATTCGTCACATGTGCTGCAAAAACTTACTGACGAACTCAAGTGGAATTGATTTTTTTTTGTAGATTGTCTTTACGTCGGTTTAGGTTGCGTAAAAATATGAAAATTAATAATAAACAATGCTAGACCATGCGCACAGCATTAATATTATCTAGCTCCAAGCTAAGCAGAGCTTGTGTTATGGGTACTAGATAACTGATAAACATAATACAATACACCACATAAATAGATTTATTATACATAGAGAATATCAATAACAAAATAATATAGAAAAACATATGAGAATATAGGCTGTGGAGGTGGAGGTGGAGAGAATATTCAGAACACCTGGAACAAATATCTGCTGACCTTAGAAACATTTGTCCCGAGGTGGGAATCGAACCCGCAACCTCCTGCGTCGCAGGCGGACCTTCGCCCGCCGCGCCACAAAGAGCGTCATTCACTTGATATTTGTTTGTACTCGTAGGTTGTTTTTACGTCGGTTTTGGCTGCGTTCAAATATATGGAAATGAAGGATACCTTGCTTGAATGTAATTAAGTAATTTATTTAGTAACGAATTACATGGTTGCAGTAACTATTGGAATTCGATGATGCCCGCAGTAGTTTTTAATAAAACTGTGTCGCAGACACCATCACCCTCCTCACAGACAGGGTGTTCCGCTACATAATGAGAGCCTGCCTGTGTTTCAGGTAGATAACTTTAGAAAGCAGTCAATAATCCGCTACCCATGTGCTATAACTGAATATGTACCTGCCCATATAAAAAGAATGAGAGGTCCCATACAGACCTTTCAGCTAGTGCATTACTTTGCATTGCAGTAAAGTAGGCTTGCCTGTATTGCCTGCACATGTAATAAGGAAGACAACATCTGCTGCGGAATCTAAGTGTAAAGTGTAAAAACATTTCATGAAAGCTTTCAAGTCACGTATTGAATATTCCGTTTCAGATTTATTCTAAAATCCGTTGATACCTACATTTTGCTTTTTGGTCTTTTACCTGAACACATACATACAACTAGGTTTTGAAAGCTAAAACGCTAAAAGCCTTTATTGTTTGGTTAACCCATGCACACGTATACCCTACGCTAACAGTTTTACACGTGTGATTACCACGAACGCGTGTAATCAATGGAAATTATTTATTGAAAGTTAAAATTTAAGCTAATTATGAAATTAATAGTACAATGCGATGTTTTAAACACAACAAATTAAATCTTTTTAAGTATAAATCTATCAATGGAGTAATTTTACAGGAATACGAGCGTGTAACAGTCAAGAAAAAAGACTCCAGTTTCAAAATCTCGTTACGTTTCAAAAAGTGACAGCACGTCAGCCGCTGTTCTATATCATTCCTTCCCTTTGTGCGACATCCGATCGAAGGCTAGCAGGGCTGATTGCCGGCCCTCTTGATTTGAGCGCGCCCTTTGACACGGAAATAGATATCGCTGGTACAGGTCTAGTTCTGAGTTACATTACTGGCTCATTTCAAACAAGGGATAGTTTCCGGAGCTCGATTTTGGAATCGACCGTGTGACAATTATTTGACACAAATCGTTGAGAATTTACTCAAACATCAGTTTAACTGTTATGAATAGTGTTGAAGTGTCTGGTCTTGACTGTTACACGCTCGTTTTCCTGTAAAATTACACTATTGATAGATGTATACTTAAACAGATTTAATTTGTTGTGTTTAAAGCATCGCATTGTGCAATTATTTTCATAATTAGCTTAAATGTTTACTTTCTTTATATAATTTCCCTTGATTACACGCCGAATTACGTGTAGATGAAGAAACCCGTTGAAAATTGGCTTTTCAGAGTGTCTTTAAAAATTCCGAATAATCTCTAAGATTCTCGAGAACAAACGAAACACGGAACAGTTTTAATATGCCATCCCCAAAATAAAATTACGCTCGGAAGCGCACCGCAGAGGATAAAAAAATATTTGTCCAAAGTCCAAAATTCTCGTCGCGATGCTGCAATCAAGTTAGGACTCGGGATTTTCTTGAAACGCCCGGTTCGCGAGCTCGGCTCACTGAACTGAGAACAGCAAACATTTTCACTCATTAGGTATTTGCACAGCTCATAAAAATCACTCTGTATACGAGTATGCTCAAGTTATATTCACTTGTCGGTGTTTAAAAGGTACTCATCTTCACTTTGTGGTTATGTAAATTTATTGAACAATTCCGGTGAATTTATTTATTTTAATTTCTGGTTAAACCAACTGCAACAAGAATTCATGTCATACCTACATAAAAAAAACCTTTATCTCCGACAACGATAAAATTAAAGTAGTATAATTTAATTTAGGTCCACATCATGTTAGTAACATATTTTTTCTTATTCTGTGTTAGGCTTCACCAGTAAATAATTATTTTCAAACAGTGCAATTGAATAATTATTAGACTGGCAATTTCATCATTATGTACTCTATTACAGAGCAAACTGTAATCGAATATTGATGAAAGATCCAGAGGAACGGGCTATCCCATTTATTGGATAATGCATTCAGGATGGTGTTGGTACTCCCGTGCCACCTGCACAGCAACCAGGCTATTTCCTTCCGCATGCATGCATGGAAGCCGTCCGTATGCGCCTCTGCGAACATGCTGGAAAACGCGCCTAAATTCAATTACGTTCAATATTTTCATGACATTTGCGTATAAATTGGTAATATTTCGTCACGTATTAACTATGCATCCCGAGGGCCTCAAAAACTGCCAATAGATATTCCATTAAGCGCGTCAACTACTTTGGTCCTTTAATTTAAAACGGGTCAGGTTCGGACGGAGGGTTACATAACCAAAACTATTATTTAACGTTAAACGAAACCGTTTTCGAGATTATTTTTACATTATGAGTAGTATTTTTTATGTGTAATTTTTTTGGCGGTGATTGTTGAATCAAGTACAAATTATGATGAATTCTGGCAGTCAGGGTCTTTATTAAGCTACGATTCAGCTCTCAAACTGCAAGTTATGTGTAGCGTACATAATAAGTGTGTTAGAGTGAGAAAGATTTATATCCTTTATTCCTGGACATGTTTTTTTTTATTCTTAATTATTTGATGGACCATGAGTCATTGGTTTGACTAGGTCAGTCCCGTGTTTTAATAAAATTAACTACACATAAATAAATTAAATCTAAAAACTAAGTGATGTGGCAATAAAAATATTGCGGGCAAGTCTCAGGTCACCAAGTCAATTTTGTAACTACTAGTGACACACCAGTCAATTGAAACTATGTTCTCAGTCTTGTCTTCAAAGTAGTTGAATTAATAGCTTTTGGCAAGTCTCATACCACGGGACAGATAAACGGGAATGTAGATGATGGATACAACTGAATAAATTATTCGTAAGTTAATCGACGGCCGGCGAGTTGCCGAGTTGCCTGGCGTTGGAGTCTCGCCGCAGCATTAAGAAGTTAAATGTAATCATTTTAGGGAACGTATCCATGTTCTAAGTGAACAGTAGTAGTGAGGTGGTAGCCCCAAGAGTGGTGGTATTTGAGGAGCCAACGTAAGCGGTAGTCTTATATTGGCTATTATTAATTAGCCAAAAATACCTATAAATAAATGGGGTGGACAATTTTTTTTTACTTTACGATTCATTTGAGCAACCGAACAGAATCCATACCTTCATGGATAGGAAGGTTTACTTTATGGTGCTCCCAAATGTTTGTAAACATTTTCTAACAGCAGTGTGGGAGCACCATTAAATACCACAAATTATGGTATTCAAAGGTTGATCAATAGCTACGTAGGTTTTTGACTTCCAGTCTCTAGCAGCTGGCGAGGCTGTAGATCCCTTCAGAAGAGATAGATAGATAGATCATTTATTCAATATAGATTCGTTACAAAAATTGGTTAGCAATGCCTTAAAGCCTATGTTAGTCTAGGTTTGTCTAAGCACTGGGTTCTCTTTATTTTTAGAATGTATTATTACCTACAGTGGTTTAAGGCGTCGCTTAGTTAAATAAATAAGACAAAAAAGAAAGAACCAAAAAAGAAAGAGAGAAGACCCGTAATGGGTATCTGAACTACGTAACTGAGCCTGAGCAATCATTTATTGCAGTATTTGCAGGTATATCTGGAGACTACAGTTTTTTAAACAAACGTGATCAGAACACATTAATAATAAATATTCACGCGTATCCATCACGTTGAACACGATAGAGTGTAACGTGGTTGAAACGTCGTCAGGAAAATTAGGTAAATAAATCTAGATAATTATTAAAAAAATAAATATTTATTATAATGATTATCTAGAGATTAATTGAAGCATACGGATAGGTCTACAACTTACGTGTGACTGACAGCATAGCGTGTGAGTTCAGCGCATGACATGTATCTGAAAAGAAAGAACACATTTTAATAATAGCACAGATTTTTACAATACTATACGTAATAGGACGAAATATGTAGTACGAAATGCTGACGTCATCTTGTTGGATTTTCGGGTGACAGAAAATGGTTAATGTTATTTTGAAAAAAAAACTGTTAGCAGTAGGTAAATTATGTCTTTTTATACTGTTGGTACGTAATTCAATCACAGTTTTAATTAATAACATTTTATTTCAGCAAAAGTTCTAATAATATAGAGCCAATCACAAAAATATTGCAGTAATATCGGCAAAAGTTTGGATTAATTCTAAGCCTGGAATAAATAAAAAAGACTCCTTTTAATCCAGGAAAACGCATTTAAAACTACAGACAGAAGCAAAGAAGCTCATCCACTCGCTTGTCCGCAAGTGCGCGTGTGCGCGGGGGGTGCTCATAGTGTGTGAACGTTTAGGTTATCGCGCGGCGTCACTTAAACAACGCTCTCATTACATATTATTGTATGGCTCTCTATCAAAGCAATTACTGTTTTGTAAAGTAGATGAACAGAGGCACACAACACAATGTAATATTTAACTCTAGATGGGGTAAATATTTAATAATAAACAAAAGAAAAATAAAAACTGTTATATTTTACAATGTTGCAGTGAAACTTTTTGTCAATTTATACCATAACAAAGCCCCATCTGTTAGCTTTCAAATACTTTCAATCGACAACAAATTTATGACATTGTCCTTAGAATGTTTTGAATTACCACAAAAAGAAAAAACAAACGAAAAACTTCAACGAGAGTCACTCGCCCTCAAATAAGGCCTACCACACACATGGTAACTCGTACCACTTTACGGGCCATTTTACCTGATTATCGTTTTTTCGTTGTTTGCATAATTAATGACGCACATTACATAAGATTACAATAAATATCACACACACACACACACAAGTTTTTTAGGTACAAAATTTAAAATGGACCTGCAAGGTCAAATGAGGATGAGTGTTTATAAAAACCATGAACAATTGTATTTTTGCACCAACAGATTATACCGCAGACCAGCATCAATCTTTGTGAACAACCATCATCATCATTAGCCTTTTTAATATAGGCAGCAGTGGACTAATGTCTACTGCTCGACATAGTGAGATACGGCCGGAGATGCTAATTCTTTGAGCTACGATTTTTTTCTACAGAGAACCAAAGTTATCGACATAACTTTGGTTCTCTGTAGAATAAAATCGTTACAATCCCACCCCAACTATCACCGCCTTTTACATTAGGTAGAATAAATCTAATAGAGTTTATCATATCAAATCAGAAACTCTTTATTAGCATAAATACCTTAAATGTACACTTAGAAAGGTCCAATTCTTAATAATTAAACACTGACGCGGAAAAAAGTGATATTTTTTATTTCTGTCGTTTCGATATGTAGACTAAACTAAAGATGCGACGAAGAAACCGTTTGCCTGTTAGTTGGTAGTTTTCGAGTTGGAGCAAATCCCGCCCCAAGCTTTTTTATCCTCTAGATAACCTGATATTTTATAGTAAGCCTTTTTGCACAGGAACGTTTTGACAATTTGTTCACAGTTTGTTTTGTGACATCCATTTCGCCTGATGGGCTAGATGTGACCGTTGTACCTAGTTCCACGAAATCATTAGTAACAAAAATTTTAAAAAAATATTAATATGCTCTTACCTAAAACTGACAGTATTTTTTATTCTATTTGTAATTAATCTTACTTGGAGATGGGGCCAAGTATGCATCCATGTCCATAAGGCCATCACCCGCGGTCATCATCCTAAAGTTACTGAAACAAACATACGATTAAATATTGCAAGTACTGCATTTGCTATAAGGAGGGCAGAGTTATGTACATGCAAAGTGCGGTTTAAACTTAAAGTGAAAACCGCACTCCGCCTAATGTTATTTAACATCACCATATAAAAAAGATTTCAATGTCATGACAGTGAAGTGACAATAGATTTTTTATATTATTGCGAGTACAATAAGCAGTTTACTTGCCAATAATATTTAATAATTTGTTGGTGCTAAACAAGCACTTAGCGCCATCAAAAAATTTCGTACCTCTTTTGTCTCAGTTATTGATGATGATGATGTTAATTAACAGCCTAAATATATTTTTATATTATTGGTAAGTAAAATGTATACCTACTTACAATCAACAAAAACATTCGTACCGCTTTTGTCCGAATAATAAAAACAAAACGGTATTAGTGTGTATAGCGAGCCTTATTTTTCGTAAGATTATGACGCCGGATATGATTTTACCGGGCGTTGACTTGGTAAAATGTTCATAGCACATCAAAAACTTGTTAGATTTATAAGCTAATAGTACCAATTTGTTCGTAAATAAACAAGCTTCATAGATTTGTATTATGATTTTAGAAATACACTATAAATTTAGTTGTTTTTGCCATGTTTGTGGCAAATGACCAACGAAAAGTTCAAACTTTTTCGAAGTTTCTTTTTGTTAAAAAAGTAATTATTTACCAATACGCTTAAAAAATATACAATTGAAAAGAAGGTAAATTTACGAACAAAATGGTATATTATTCATATAGGAACCCAATAAATAAATGTACTTACAGATCAAAAACACACTTTCACTCTTTCACCGAATTCGCGCGGAAAAAGACTGATTTGAACCATAGACTAGAAAGTAAATAAAAGTCTGTCAGCGCCATCTTTTCGCAAAGTATACGTAACTATTCAACAGTTTGTCAACTATGACAATGACATACCACATTGGCCAAGGATTGGCTTTGAAGCAACCGAAATAGACATGTTGCACCCAACATTTTCAATGCCATTTTTGTGGCGCGGGACATTCAAGCGTTTTTCTAATTTGCCGATTTTGAGGCGCGTATGATTGAGTGGATAAACGACAAAATGACAAACTGTAAAACCAGTTAAATATGAATATCAGCTGATATATCCTGAGCTATGTGAAATCACGTCGAAGGAAAACAATCAATCAGCTGGGTCCTCAACAACTCCGCAAGCCGCACACATGCAAGACTTTTGTATTGTCACTGCATATGGGGAAGAGGGGAAAGAGAACTATAGGAGTGTAGATTCAGAGTCCATTTAAGTATAAATGATGCTGTATGGCAGCTTCACGAGAAATATAGGCATTTTGTGGTACCTAAGAGTGTGACTTTAAAGCCTGTTGTCCAACAGTGGACGAGTGTAAATTCATGATGGTGATGATTAGAGCTAAGTATTATTGTATTTGAAGCCGTTTCACGCCTGTATAATCGTCAATATTGAATGGCGTGTTAAATAAGAAACCTATTAAATTACCTAACAGAACAGATGATAATGATGATGATGATGAGGGTTGTTTAGTTCCCTCATGTGGATTGGATAGAAAGGTGAGGTAGGTACCTATAAAAAAGAGTTCATAATTGACAACAGATTTATCCACTAGGTACACATACTACACTATAACTACATTATTTTTTTAACAGATTTATCTGTCTAAGTTTTAATAAGTTTCTTGAGAAAGACCTTATAAAACGTCTAAGAACTCCGTCTCACAGTAGGTAATTCTCAAACCCTTTAGGTAGTGAAGTGAGTTCTACCTACCTATTTATTGTAATTTGAACTCTCCTGCGACGAGTGAACTTCCATTTCTCACTACCACGTATTCTACGGTACCGCGGTAAGCAAAGCGTTCACAACACTTGCGAACACACACAAATACACAAAAACCGAGAGGAATGATGGATGTGTATGTGTGCTAGAGTGTGTGTAGAATGGGCAGTTTTGTTTGCTGAAATTTTATTCAAATATGAAACGCAGTTTTATATGTAAATAATTAATTATGAAAAAGTTTTGTATTCGATATTAATGTTGTTTCTCGAAGAGGAAACACGTTGGACTTCGGTAGCCGTTTTACATAATTGGGTTGATTTTAAAGTATGTACCTATAGTCAATACTCAATACTCAAAATGTTAATTGTTGTCATGACCTTGGCTTAATTGGTAGGTATATACATATTATGTAAGTAACACAATGTGAACCCTGTTGGGCGTAACAACAAGTGGAAGGCAGACCGAAGTTGGTTGATTTAGTCTACGAAATATGGAACAAAAACGTATATGAAATTGTACGAGATACAGTTTTACACAAAAAATGTCGTAGCATGCTCACTTCAAAATCGGTTATTAAAAGATAATGTTGTTTTATAAATCAACTTCAAAAAAGGCAAAAAAAAATAGTTTCCCTACTTTTGGAACTCCCCGCTAAGTTGGCTCGTACGTCGCAGTGTGCAGCCCCCTAACCCTGAGTTCTCTTGACCCACATCTACTCGCAGAATATCGAATGTGGCAAACTGTGCCGTAACAACAAGCCGTAAAGCTTATAACCCTTTCTCAACGCTCAATCCTTTACTTTGAAATGGTTCTGCATGGGAACCTACCGAACTCAGTGGAAATACAAGATTTTAAATGGTAAAACCAATTTGGGTGGTCATTGACCTCTGGCACCATTAATCAGGCTTGTTCCCTTTTGGTGGGAGACCTGATCATGAATAACAACAGCTTGACTTTTCCCACTGGTGGTTAAAGTGCGCTGCTCGCCTGTGCTACTTCTCAGGGTCCTGCCTGGGGCAACCGACGCCTATCGTCGTTGCACTTTCCCTGAATAGACTATTCCGTCATATTTTCGGACTAACTGAAAATCCTGGCGAGTGATGTTCTAAGGTGGTGGCTACGAAACACTTCTATCATTTTGTTTACGTACTTATTTCCCCCCTCTCCCCTACCTGATTGCATCATCTACACATCGTCACCGTAATCAATCACAAATAACGTATTAGTCAAATTTATATTTTATATTTATACTAGTTTTAAGGTATATATTACTATGGACCATAAAATAAGTTAAATAAGATCTGTAACTTTTCTATAGTCTGAAATAAATGAATTTATTATTATATCAAATATGTATGTTAGTGTGTTTTGCACACAACAACTGAAAATATTCAAAACACACGGGATACACATTAATGTCCGTTTGTATACCTACTCCATAAGCCAATAAGTGTCCATCAAGCCACGTCCCTGCAATCCTCGAAAAAGCTCAAAAACAGTTGATTTCGTTCAAACCTAAGATCAAGCAGCCTACGTTCGTTCAAACATAGGAACTAAATTTACGTCACCCAAAAATACAAAATGTGTCACAACAATAACAATAAATTTATAGAATAGTTACGAAAAAGGTCGGAAAAGGACTAAAGTTGATTTCGTCTTATCAAAGTGTCACCCGAAAGTACATTAAGGCTAGCGTCGACAGGCCGGCATCGGACGCTTCGCGCTTATCGTATCAGACGGAATTTTTTGAGCGTAATGACGGGTGGGCGTCCTCTGTAACCACAGTTACCGGATGGCCGACGCGGCCACCATTTGCAAAACAATTTTCAATATTGACATCCGGGTTTTCGTAGCAAGCTGACGAATTTTGTACGAATGAGAATAGCGAAGCGGCAGCGCGGAGCGCGGAAGCCGAGGAAAGATGGATAGAGCGGGCATGC
Source organism: Eupithecia inturbata (assembly GCA_963662085.1). Lineage (NCBI taxonomy): Eukaryota > Metazoa > Arthropoda > Insecta > Lepidoptera > Geometridae > Eupithecia > Eupithecia inturbata. The sequence goes on along the minus strand of OY759181.1, from coordinate 1,036,884 downwards.
GAGTGCGTTCACTGATCGGCAATCCGAATGACGTCATCTGCACTAAACAAATCGATGGCATTACCGACAATCCGATCCATCCGCTCCATGCGGTGCGGATCAGTAGACGCACTTTTATGGCTAACCATATAAAAAATACTAAAATCCGTTTGATGCGGTCAGTGCGGAGCGCCCGATGCCGGACTGTCAACGCCATAACTGTATCGTGCCTTTAAAAGGCACGATACAGTTATGTGTCTGATCGGTATAATATCACTTAAGTATTAACCAGTTAATATGCTTTAAAACAAAAGAATACGAGTGAAATGTCAGCACGTGTACAAAAAAACACGAAAATGAGAAGACTTGTTTTATCACAGCACAGACTGACAAGACAGGATTGGTATTTATTTGTAAATCCGGTGGTTACATAAAAAGTATTAAACTTGCTCTTTGAGCAAGTTTAAGTCCGGGGCGATTCGGCTGGAAACTTAAAATGGGAGGAATTTGTAGGACCTCGACTCTGGCTGTCTACGCTGCATATCTTCTATTTCTAACCGTGAAGTAAAAGTGATAAAAGTCAGATAGCACTTTATTTCCAAGTTTCTTCATCGTCGGCGACTAAGGTATGCCAGTCTGGTGCTGAACATAGGTCTCCATCTGCCAGCACTTTTTCGCAGATTGCCTTCCTGTCTAGCCACACATTTTAGTTTGAATTTATTTTATAATTGATTAAATTTAACACAATATTATTGACTATAATTTTTAATTTAAAAGTTGGTACCTAGTCTGTAAATGAATTATAATAGATATGTTTTCGTCTTGATGAATTGTATATAGTTGTTTTATTAATTTAAATTGTATAGTAGGTACAATTTTTGAAATGCGCTGTATTCGTTATAAGTGTATACGTACTATAGGTTTTAAAATATTTTTTTAAATTTATTTATTTATTTTTAATCAATAATAAAAAAAATCTAATAAATATAATTCCATACTCATCCGTCCTATCATGTTTTTGAATATGAGTAATCAAATACCGTGGGTTCGCTCGCTGGAGAGCCTACGTCTTGTTGGAATCGCTAATTTCGCCTTATTGCTTAACTGACATTCATAGCACATTTATTAAGGTATAAGCTTCTTGTTACTTGAGCGTGTGTTGTAATACGCGGAAAATTCTTTGAAGATATTATGTTTTTATGGATATTATGTTTAAATATGAGCGAAACATACAGTACGGGTTAGAAAATAACTGACAAAATAGCAAAACACTATCCAAAATTATTACTACACCACTTGTCACCTACCCTGACAAGCCTCGGGGGGTATAGTATTATAAAATTTGTGCTAGGGGTAAGGAAATAAAAGGATATATGAAATTTCTAGAAATATGATTAATTAGATATGAAAGAGTTCGCAGGTCGGCCGGATGAAACTTCACGATAATTTGATTGAGTAATTCGGTAGCCGCACTCTCCTCCAGGGCGGACGGGGACGAGCGAAGGCGGACGGGACGGTCTTCGCTCGTCCTCGTCCGCCTTCGCCCGTCCCCGTCCGCCTTCGCCCGTCAGCGCCAGTCCGTTTCCTTCCCTGTCCGGGAATCAGGGACAGGAGTTTAGTAGGTACGGTGTTCCCGTCTTATACCGCAGTGCTGTCAGTAAAAAAATCAGAAATAGGAAATCCAGACTCAGGATTAGGGACACGCCAACGTAAGGTGTTTATAGGGGAAGCTCGAGGGACCAAGCCAAAGCCTATAAAATACCTATGAATACTTTTCCCTTGGGTTTGTGTCCATTTTGACGACCCCTGACGAACCCATCATAATATCCCACATACTGAGGGGAATGTCCAATATGTTGACGATTCAAGGTGGTTGACCCAACAATAGTCTGAAAGAAAGTCAATTTTCAAACTCAAAATCTGGGTTTTCGATAATGTTCCATCAACTATATCTATCGTATAATATTTCGAATGTAGCATATCGAAAGCGTTATAATTGCACCGCATGATCGATATTTGAGCTCGGATCCAATCAGCGCACAATCGCTGCAATCAGGGGCTTACGTCCCGGGAGCGTTCTGGCTAAGGCGACGAGCAATGGTATACACGGATAGTTATTGATAAGGGGATTACAGATTTTAATTAGGTATTTATTTAAATTTACCTTACATAAAACTTACAAAATAATTTTTCGAAGAAATTTATTAACAAGCTAATCTCATCAAAATAAAAAATCTATTCACACCGCGTCATTTTAACTATCGTAAGATTAGACCGGTTTCACAAATCTTAATCAAATATTCATCAAACGCTAAAATATGTAAGGTGTAGTCCATTTTCGAACCAAACAAAAGACATCGAAATCGTTTCATCCGTTTCGTAGCTAAGGTTCTGTGTACATAATATCTTAGAATGCCACACGCAGACCATATTTCCCTTAAACACTGCTACGCACAAAATAAATTTATTTTGTAACTTAGGAGTATAGTTTTAAGGTAAATAAATATATTTCCATTCTCATTCAAAAACCACGTACAACTACACATTCACATTTAAAAAAAGAAAAAAGTTGATATATATACATACTTGAGAAATAGGATTTATGAAGCACCTGTTTTCATCGTAGACGTGCATCAGCTCGTAGCAATTCCTATGGCGTAGCACTAAAACGCCTTACAGTAGAATACTCAAAACTAGAACCTACAGCTCCACGTGGACATAATCATCGTAAAATATTTAATATGACAAGGTTCCGTCCCATTTTGTTACACAATATAAACACAAACAATATTATTAGCATACCGCGTAGAAGCCATACAGTCCCCGTTAATATTATGAGTGCACATGGAATTAACAGATCTAATTACAATGAACAACGATTTAACAGAACAGACCTGTAATGCCTTGCCAAGAAAAAATAACTAAATATAATTTTAAGAAAAAAATCTCGGTGTTTATTTATAATAATGATTATTCTACAGCTAAAATACAACCACTGCTTGACATAGCCCTCTTGGAAAGATCGAAACAATGACTGGTCCTACGCGGCTGCATCCATTGGTTCTGTGCCGTCTTCACCGGGGCATCAGTAATATCCATAGAAAATTAAACGTCAACTGCGTGACTCGCACTTGACTCTGTTTTTTGGCAAATTTTATGATTCTAGATCCACGGGAAGTACCCTATAGGTTTTGGTCCATGGCGAGAATCAATAATATTATTTTTTGTGAATAAATTACTAATTTACGGTTTTCGGATGTTTCCCTTTACTCGTGCTACTTATAAGACCTTGCTTCTTTGCATGTCATATCTCAGAACATTCCAAAATATTTAGGCATAAATGGCTGTAACTTTTGATTGCGTTGACTTAGAAGTTTGATTTATATCACGGCTCCAAGAAGTTACGGACTTGAGTTTATGATGATAATTTCAACTCGATACCTCCCTCCACACATTCCTGAGAAAAGGGCGTGGACAGACGTTTTGACAGAAAGGGTTCCTTTTTTTCCTTTTGTGGTACGGAACCCTTAAAATAAAAAGAATCAAAGTTAAATTTGAACTAGGATTCGTGAAAGTACCTAAACCTGCATTAGAACCGGAATGAGCTAAAACATTACACCAAAATAGCATTCCCATAACCCGACTTTCGGAAAACGCAGACTCTTTTAAGCCCGATCAGCACGTCAATGAGGAAATCACGATATGGATCTCGAGAAAATGCCAATACAGTTGCGATCGAGGCTGGAGTACCTATAGCAGGTGCCACCGCAGCATGCATTTAAATCGAATATTACAAAGTAGATACTGGTTGTAGTGGCTTGCATGCCCGCAAGCCTCTGGTGCTTCGAGGAATTAAAGAGAGGGAGTGGAAGGTGTTCTGTACCTCGTTGTGTCGCGCGTGCAAGCGAGCGGTTAAAAGTTATAGCCAATCGGATTGCAGAGATTTCGAGGAGACGATGTTGGCGTATTATTTGAATTCAATTTTGAGAATGGCGGATTTTAGGTTACGCTGTAGCCGAGTAGATGGGCTGACAAAAAATATAATATAATATAATACAGTGTACAAATACTAGCTGATCCGACAGACGTTGTCCTGTCTTATCTATGAATATTGAAGTTTTCTAATTTTCCGCGCAAGTTTCTTATTTTTTTCTTTTATAAGAAAACAAACACAACAAAAAAAATTATTAACGAAATCGGTCCAGGCGTTCACACGTGATGCCGTGACCAAGGGAAATAGGGATTAATTTTTATATAATATAGATAAAAATATTTTATTTATTTTTGGTTGTTCTTTCACAAAATTCAGTTTATCAGTCAATTATTATTATTATTATTTAATTTTTGCACACCTGCTTGCGGGTTGAATACATTTGACATCACTCTATTTAGTTATAAGATTTGACATGTACCTACATATGTATGTATTCAGCAAATAAATGATTTGATTTGATTTGATTTGGTACGATTTCCTCGTTATTTTAAAATGGGGAAAAAGAATAGGAAAATGTGCCCCCAAGGATCTCAAGCCAACTTGTTGGAATTGTAAAAATTGGCAGAGAATCGAATCGGAAGGTGATTTGCAATCATTAGTTTAAAATCTACTGGAAACACTTGAAGACTATTTGCCAAACTGGGTTCAGAGGAAAGGCAGTACCGATTTATTAAGTTTTTTGGAACCTGGATAAATCTATAAGTACAATCGTGTTTTAGTTTCACCCGGCCAAGGTTTGGATGTTATCTATGAATATGTATTTTTTAAGTAGTCGCCTATAACGTGCCGTGTGGTGCCGGCTTAGCCCTAATGATATGAGCCTATAAAGCGCTTATCTGGGGAGGCATATGTCCAGCAGTGGACTGGTAAAAGCTGATTATGTGAAACCGGAACAGTCATGTATTGCCCATGACGCAAGCAGTAAAATTTCCAGTGAAGGTATTATTTAACCCCAGATAGTTAAAGTTTCATAGATAAATCTCCCCAACAAATTGATCAAACAATTTTCATCTTTGGAAATAATCTGAGAGTGGTTCGCGTAACGCCGGATTATTCCAAATAATTTTCTTTTGTTTCATAAAAAATCAGGTGAGCTTCCGGCCCATCGTCCGGTGCCACGGTCAGCAGAAAACGCTGTGAAGCTCTCTGTGTATTGAATTACAATGAATGTCTAATCTTTGGACGATGAGTAATGAATCAAAAATTTTTTTTAAAGTAAAACCAATGGAATGGCATCCTACTATTCCATTGATTTTTACGCAGGAGCTGTCTACCACCGGTCTTTTCTCTCTCATTTTACTTTGCGTCTCAGGTTTTCAGGAAGCGATTGCTTGAAGCAATAAGACCAACCACCTTTAAAACAGCATTGTTTTTATGTTCTATCCGATTTTCTGTATTTTTGATTTGTTTTTTTAAAGTTCTTTATTAACAGAAAAGTTTTACATGCGTAGATTATCTAAACACTGTTTAGAATCTAACTAAGTACAAAACCAATTAATAAAGTCAAAGTCAAAGTCAAAAACTCTTTATTTCCATAAATACAATAAATGTATACTTAGAAAAGGTCAAATTCTTAATAATTAAACACTGACACGGAAATAAAGTGATATTTTTGATTTCAGTCGCTTCGGTACGTAGACTAAAGTAAAGAAGCGACGAAGAAACCTTTAGCCTGTTAGTTGTTATTTTTCGAGTTGGAACAAATTCCGTCCCACGCTTTTTTATCCTCTAGATAATCTGATATTTTATAGTAGGCCTTTTTACACAGGAAGGTTTTGACAATTTGTTTGAATTTATTTACTGATAATTTTTGCAACTCACTAGGAGTTTTGTTGTAGAAGCGTATACATTGCCCTTTAAAAGATACATTAATTTTGTGTAGTCTAGTTGTGGGCACAGCGAGTTTATGTTTATTCCTTGTATTCAAATTATGTACATCGCTATTTTTAGGGAAGCGATTGATATTTCTATGAGTGTACAATAGGTTTTCATAAATATATTGACATGGTACTGTCATTATATTTATTTCTTTGAATTTATCACGCAGGGATTCTCTGGGACCCATACTATAGATAGCACGAACAGCCCTCTTCTGCAACACAAATACGGTGTTAATATCTGCAGCGTTCCCCCACAGTAGAATACCATAAGACATAATACTATGGAAGTAGCTGAAATAAACAAGTCTAGATGTATCCACGTCTGTAAGATGACGGATTTTTTTGACAGCATATAATAATTAACTCAACAGGCTAAGGACGCCTTTAAAAGTTTTTTGATAAAATTTCTATTTATACTACTAACACTTAATAAATCATTAACTAATAAAATTATACAAAAAAATTTAGCCAGAACTTGCATACTAGTAGGTACGTAGTATGAGCACTTTGTGTAGCGCGCATTTTTATAGATAAGTTTTATCAAGCTTTTTAACCTTTTAAACAATGAAGGTTATTCTTAATAAACGACAAATATTTGGACATAATTAATTCCTTCTATTCAAACATAATATCATCATATGTAAGAAAATAAAAATAAGAATAAGGGTACTTATAGCTTATTGCGGACGGCAAACGTTTCTCGCTACCCGCGAACCGAACACGAAACGGGTGAGGCCCGCCCGGACAACAATAGCAAGCGCGTAGTAACTGCTAGTTAACCAGTTGCTTGTCATACACACCATATTAATTTACTTATTACGTAATGTTAAATACCAATGGTAAACTAAAATAAAATTACGGCGTAGATTATGTTTGTAGTTTGCGAAATTTGTAGGGACATAGTGTTATTGATTAAATCAAGACATGAAATTGATTGAGCTGGTTTTGATAGACACGTAACTACCTACATATTATAATTTATCGTTTCTACGTATGATAGGTATGATAACTTCACATTGATTTCTGTATTGGTGTATTATGTAACAAAATAAAGAGTTATAAATCAGTATTTCTCAAGGTCAAACTAAAATGTTTTTTGTTGGATGCAGACTAGTTCTTTGGCAGGGTATCGACAGCTACTGACCGTACGTTTCTTGATTAAAACTCGCCGTTTACGAGAGGCCGCCGGAACTCTGCCCTCGCAATTCTAAACAGCCCTTTATGAATTTTACATATACTTATTATAAGTTATAAGTAATCTACTTGAGGCCGGATAAGGCTCTGGTGGAAAGTCTTCATTCCATACAAATAGTTAATGAACTTGAACATCTACCACCGAATATAATTTCTGAAATAGGCGTATCTATTAAATTAGTAACGTGAAATTGCTCACTTTCACTGAGCATCTTTAACATTGTCATGACATTAAATGAATGTTCAAAACTAAATTTGAAACTTTCGCAACAAACTTAACTTTATTTATGTCTAACATCTGGTTGTATGGAAGACCGTCCACCACCGTAAGGACTTTCAACTGTAGAAATAAATATGGCCGCGGTGAGAGGCGAATAAGGTTTGGATTGGCGTGAACCAAGAGGACTCTTTTTTCTCTCTCTGCTAGGTTTTTATTTCAGTTAATAGGTTTGTATGATTTTTAAAGTAACTTTAGAAATTATCTATAATTTCAACCCCCGAAAAAGGAGAAAAGAGTTTTAAGTTTCACGTTTGTATCTGTTTGTCGTCTATGGCGTCGTAGTTCTCAAACGGATGAACCGATTTTGATAAGGTTTCTTTATTAAGGCGACTCGGCGTTCTCTGTCTTTCAGTTGTTCGGGTTAGGGGCAGGTTAAGTCTTGGCTAGGCTAAGTTTCCAACACTAATATTCCATGTGACTACGAAATTCATATATATAATATATAGTTACGTGCCGACGCGTTATAATGGACATTGACAATTATCGGGAAGCTAACACGGTCTGGAATATCTCAGCTGTGTGATTGGACGGACAAATTACGTTTCAATATAGGTTCAACTCATATAATATCTATGTATATCTGGACGTTGTACGGTCCGTCGCACAGTGTAGTTTAGTTTCGCTGATTATTTCCGCCCATTGACATGTATCGCATTATATTCGCTAAATTAGAAATTATAATATTAATATTATAATTAATATCTTAATATTTAGATATAATCGCATTATATTTTAATTGAGATAAGCAAAACAAACATGTATTGGACACATAAATGATATATAAATGTACTAAAAGTTTATTTTTTAGTTATTCCACTCACTAGTGAATAAAAATTAAACTGAAGAGAAAATCAATAGTATATTGTTCACCGAGGTAAGAAAGTGACTGATTCCTATCGAGTATTTATTTATTTATATTAGGGGATCTTTCAGCACAATATACATAATTATATATATGAGTAGGTCATTTGAGGCCTGAGGCGCAGAACACACGAGGTAGGAATCGCACTTTCTCATGAATGATACATAGTGCTTTATACTATACCTACGAGGAAAATAAAACATTTTTCGAAAAAAAAGTTGCACTCTTCTCGTTTTTCCAATACACGAAATCTTCATAAGTCTTGTTGTATTTATTTCTGGATTTCTACGGCAATAGGTTCTCAATCACTGTTTGGGCAGTTTCTTTTATTACTGTGTGGTATTATAAAATCTTCACTATCACTCGACAACATTCTGTAGAAATAATAAAATTACCTAACTCAAATGTAAATTTCGAAGAAATTCTCGCGAATGCTTCAGGCAGTTGATTCTTTTTTTTACTGTTCCGAGACCGGAAGAGACCTCTACCCGTTCAGACCGATATCTTAAGGCGGACTCGAAGTAAAAACTTTTTGTAGTTTAACCTATAATGAAAATAAGCATAGTTAAAGGCTGAAATTTCAGAAAAAAAATAACACGTTAGAAATGGATTTTCATACATTATTCTCTCCCGGCAAACGCGTGAGAAATGAAATTCCATAGAGTTTTTCGACCCGCATTCTAGTACACATGCAATGACGTACTTTTTAAAATTAAAATTGTCTTTAAGCCTAAAGAAATAAAGTTATAGAAATCTGAAATATGATTGATGTGCGAAACGATACAGTTATTTTAGCTAGTAACGTTTCGCTCAGTGAGAACAATTGCTAGTAACGTTTCGCTCAGTGAGAACAATTGCTAGTAACGTTTCGCACAGTGAGAACAATTGCTAGTAACGTTTTGCCCAGTGAGAACAATAGTTAGTAATGTTTCGCACAGTGAAAACAATTGCTAGTAATGTTTCGCACAGTAAGAACAATTGCTAGTAACGTTTCGCACAGTGAGAACAATTTTTGCAATTATACATTATTGGTTTTACAAAACTAAAATACATGCCTTATTTCTACTTTACATTAGAAATAGAAATACTTTATTAAGCCATCTTATAAAACATTGTAAGTTACTTTTACGAGTTACTTTTACATTGTAATCAGAAAACAGCAATTTATTTTCTGCCTGCAGTCTTTCACAGGACGTCTTCCCAGCCGGTCGGTCTGGTTGGAGGGCGTCCTACACTACGTATACCTACCATACCAACATAAAAATTTCTCCCGCTGCGGAAATCGCACTCGCCCTTTTGTGTCTCAGACGGACCATCACCCCACTCAACCACATCGACAAATCCGTGTTTTCAATAGTTCAATTAAAAATATATCACCATCCTGGCACATGCACCTGTTGGGCAGCATGAGCTGTCTCGTGCAGCTTCCACACTTCCCCAGGGATTTGGCGCCGGCCTGTCGCCAAGCTAGGATTAAATAGATTTCGATATCGTTGCCATCGTGCTGGATTAAAACGTACAATTTAAAGTCTCAATTTAAAGCTCTGTTTTGAAGCGTATCCATCCATTCCACGTGTTGGACGATTCATGAACCTTAACTGGTTGCTACTTCCCATTTGTCAACCTTTCCCTCTCGCAACCCTCCCCTCATAAAACAAGTGAAACAAATTTTAGATTAAGTACATAAACTTCGTTGCATTTGGAAATATTTTTAAAATACACTGTCATTGAGTACAATCATGTAAAAATATATCTAACGGATCATAAGTACCTATTGAATACTTATCCTATTAAAAGGTCAATCTGTGGCTGTTCATGACAAAATTTCAATTTTAAAAGATTTCTATTTGTAACCATTGTTGTGTTGTCTTATTAAAATTAGATAAATCAATTTAATGAAAAATTAAAAAAAATCTCTGCTCTCATAAAACCGATCATAATAATAGGTATTATTTTTGAACCGATCATATTATTTTTGAAGTTTATGACACTCCTTACTGACACTGGCAGAGTCGTAGCAAAAAGCAAGCGGCGCCATTAAGAAAGAAGTTGAAGTTGAGTAAGAGTAATACCAATCCAGTGTACATTTATCGTAGAGAATAATAAACTTAATTTTAAGCACGTTTATAAGCGTAACGCTTTTTCAAACTTATAAAATAAATGAAATTAACGAATAGCATGTATAACCATTAACAACACTTTACGTATCTTATTACAAGTTCATGCAAGCTTTAGTCGAGCATTAGGTACATTTAATGGAATTTTTTTTTATTATTCGGCTATTTAAAGCGAGCGCGATGGTCTTGCCCACTCTAGTTGCGCTATCTGTCACTACTCAGTCTCAAGCCAGGTTTCCACCGCGAAAGGGTAATGAGCGGGAAATGGTAGGTGAGACAACCTTCTTTTAAATGAAATAGGTTTACATTTCCACCAACAAAGAGCTTAGTATACTAATTTCCACCGCAAAAGAAAAATGAGAAATATGAGTGAGCAGTGTTCGTTTCAACGCTTTCAGCTCGCTCAATCATTTCAGGTCGACTTTTTGTTAGTGGAAATACAAGTATGAAGTTTACGCTTGCGAGTTTAACGGTGTCCTTACCGGGTCGTCTCCGCTCGCGGTGGAAACCGAGTTTTCCCGGAGCGACCCAGAGGGAGGGACTCGCCGCCACTCATTGAAAGTGTTGTCCTATGCCTATAATATTTCAATATGCTAATATCCCTATAATCTTTTCGAGCAACTAACCTAACAGTTAGTTTAGTTGATCGAAAAGATCTGTGGTAATCTCGTTGCAGTTTGAACGCCCATGACGTCAGTGTAGGTTAGTTATGCTCTGTCCACGCATTTATTTTCTTTGACTGAATTAAAGAATGCTATATTTAATTCTGCTTCTTTTTAAGAATAGTGATGCGAATCCATCAGCTCGGAAAATATGGGGACTAACAAGACCTTCGGTATTTATCGTGCCGACCGGTAACGTGTGTATGAAAAATTGTATTCTTTCTTTTTTTGAAAATATATGCGTGGACGGAGTTTAATCAATGCTATACCTACTTGTTAACATTCTTATAATAACTTGTCAAGTTATTATTAGGAAAAAAAAGGTAGAAGAAAGAGACTGTGGGGGGGGGGGTAAGGGGCCTTTGCCCAGCAGTGGGATAATATAAATACGTAAGTTTGGATGGATGAATATTTGTACGACTCGGGCTGAAATTTTGCATAGGTCTAAACCTAGAATAAATAATTTGGCGTGTTTTATAAAACGATAAACCGACTTCAAATTCCGGTACCTAGATACTTACCTTAATACTTACCTTAATTTTGATACAACAACGAAAGAATCATCAAAATCGATTAATAATTGGCGCAGATATCACCAAAACTGTTGTAGCTAGTCGTTTAACGGGAGAAATAGTAATCCCTCGGGAATAAAATTTGATGGGACCACCTCAAGCGCAACAACAGCTTTTTTGAATACATCAGGTAAAATGCCAGAAGACATGGATAGATTTATAATGTAAGCAAGTGGAGGGATTAATATGTGCCTAGAGTTTTTATAACTGAGGTAGGTATGCCATCCCAGCCAACGGCACATTTATCCTTGAGGTTGCTGATGATGTTTGCAAGCTCAACGTAGTCAGTCGGGTAGAGGGCCATTGAAGCAGATGGGATGGTATTAGGAATAAGGGGAGAGGGCTTAGGAGGGGGGTTAATTTTTGACGCAAGATCCTGTCCAACGCCAGCAAAGAAGCTATTAACTAGGTTAACTGAATCTACAGGGCTAGAAGATACAGCAAGCAACTCTTCCGCAGATGAAGTTTTGCATTTGAGATTTGTAATATCTTTGACCACTTTCCATATGGCCCTTGGATCACTCCTGGCCCTCTCAAGCTCAAGACGCTCGTAGTCCTTCTTAACTTTTTTTAAAATATTGTTGCAGAAGTTGCGGTAACGTGTAAATATAATTTATTTATTTATTTATTTTATTTATTTATTTAATTAGAACGGTCATACCACTTACACTAACTAATTAAAAATCAAACAATACAATAAAAATACAAATTATAAATTTAACATAAGAAGCAGTAATAAAAACTGGGTTAAATAAATCAATATCAACAACAAATTTCAATTAAAAATCAATAGAAGTCAACAACAAAATTTCTAAATTCTAAAAGTAATATGCACAATAAATAACGTCAAATTATAAATCTATAAATTTTTTATAACTAGCTTAAATTTACTAAGTTAATGTCATAACACAATTATCATCCGTCAATCTCACAAAATCTCATGCATTCACTAATAAAGTCTTTCCATTCATCATCAAATATGTCAACATGTGGATATGTAGCTACTAGCTTGTTGAGAGAGTTCAGAGTGCGAGGCAGCGGGGAGCTGGCACGCGCGACGGTTCGGCACGAGGGTGTGGCTAAAAGTCGGTGGCTCCTGCCCCGAATGTAGTTATTCGGGACGTAGAGCTGAAGCAGCTCATTGTGCAAGCCAATTGCGTCAATGGCGCAGCGTGCAATCTTGCAGAAGGTAATCATTTGATCATATGTCCTACGCGTACTAAGGGAGTTGTACCCGAGGCAACCCAGCAAAAATTTCGTAGGGTACATATATGGGTAGTATCCGAACGTTATCCTGTAGAGGTACCTTAGGAAAGCCTTTTGAACCTTCTCTAATGGGAGAGCATAAGTTACCTCGTGCGGATTCCAAACGCAAGAGCTGGACTCTAGCTTGCTTCGGACCAGAGTGCTGTACAAAAGTCGTACGACTTGGTCGCTCTTGAAGTCTCGAGCATTCCTTAGCACAAAGCCCAGCCTTTTGTACGATTCCTTGGCAACGGCAGTCATATGGTCGTGGAAATTAAGCTGACGATCGAATGCGACTCCCAAGTCCTTTACGACTATGGATCGGGCAAGTAATTCACCGTGGATTCGGTAGTCATTGTGAATTGGGTGTCGCATTCGACCGAAAGTCATCACTGAGCACTTGGCAGGATTGAATTCCATTTTGTTTTGCACGCACCAACGACATACAGCCTCTATATCCTGCTGTAGAGCCAAGCAATCGACCTCTGAATCCACAGCAGTGTACAATTTTAGGTCGTCCGCATAGAGAAGACACTCCACATGCTGCAGGACTGTTGGTAGATCGTTGATCATTATTAAAAACAACAATGGACCCAAAATAGAGCCTTGGCTGACCCCGGACCGCGTATGATATGGCGACGACTCGTAGATACCAAGCCTGACATACTGTTGGCGATCGCGCATATAGTTTGCAAGTAGCTGGAGCAGGGCAGGAGTAATTCCTATAGTGCTTAACTTCGCCAGCAGTATGTCATTATTCACCCTATCAAAGGCTTTCCGGAAGTCAAAGTAGAGCACGTCCACTTGGCGTCTTCTATCCAGCTGCACAGAGATGAACTCTACCAGAGTCAACAAGTTGGTATTGACCGATCGCTTACCTCTGAAGCCATGCTGTGCATTGCATAGAAGTTTCTCAACCTGCTGGTAAATGGCCTTGTGGAGTATATTTTCAAATACCTTAGCAGGGGAGGACAAGATAGCAATGGGTCTGTATTCCTCAACTTGTAGCCTATTAGAAGACTTAGGTATAGGTGTCACCCTCGATACCTTCCACTGTGGTGGATATGAACCTGAGCTTAACGCTAGGTTAAAAATATGGCGTAATGGACTAACGAAGTTCTTCCAGACCCTCTTTAGCACTGCAGAAGGAATACCATCCGGACCAGTGGAACTGTTTGGTTTCAGTTTCTTAATACCAAAGACAACATCTTTAGATGTGAACTGAAATATGTTAATAAAGTTGCTATTTTTACATTCACCTAGTTCCTGAATGTCCCCTGTACTGAGTGATGGTGGATATCCGGTAAGAAAACGCTTCCAAAAAACTCAGCAAAGGCTTCCGCAGCAGCTACACCGGAACGAGGTTCGCCCTTATAAATGACACTAGGCTCGAACCCACCTTTTGCCCGCAAATTTGAAAGATGACGCCAAAAACTACGCGGGTTAACCTTTACGCTATCTTCAATGCGTTTAGTATGCTCTACATAGGCGGCCGCAGCACGAGACTTCAGAGCGGCTCTTAGGTCTGAGAACATCCTGTATGTATTCACACATTGTGTACGTTTCCAGGCTGAGTGTAGCTTTACCTTAAGCTTAGTGTCGCGAATTATTTCGGGGGTAAACCAGACGGGATACCGTGAGTTACGGGCCTCTTGACGGCTTTTTCTAGGCATGCAGGCATCAAAAGTATTGTACAGGGTGACATAAAAATCATTAGTTGCCGTCATTATGTCAGCGGCGGACATCACGCCATCCCATGAAATATCAGATAATAAACTATACAAAAGTTCGTAATCGCATTTATTCCAGTTCCAATCTGTTGCTGGGTTGATGTTACTTGGTGGAATGCGATTCGGACAATGAACAGCCTCAACTCTAATCTCAATGTCCAGAGAGGGATGGTACTTGTCCAAGGGGACTATACCCTCCTCGCCAGTGACCACCGCGGCCTGAACCTCGTCGCTCTCCCGGACAAGAATCACATCAAGCATACCTCCGGTAGAATTAGCGACACAATTTTTATCAATTAAACTACAAAAAGACAAAAAATAACAATAATAATTACATACATGTTGCGAGGCACTATTCATGTTGAGATCACCCATTATAAGTGTAAGAGTTAGGTTGCGAGGGTTTTTATTCAGCCTTTTGTAGAGTCGAACTCGGTGACGGATGCACCTGAGGAGGCCAGGTGTAATCCACGGCTTTAAAATGCGATTCCTGCTTGTGATTTTTATAACTTTAGAATGCTCGCGTACTGCAGATGACATTAAGTTAACAAAGTCCTGAGCAGCTGTATTAGGATCATCGGAAGCCATTATTATGTTAAAGTCAGTTTTCTCAATTTCGTTGACTATACCTGTAAAATCTGGTTTATTGATTATGTTCTCCAAGGTCTTACGTTGAGTTCTCTTGTGCAAACAAAAGAGTGTAGGAGCGTGATCCGTTATATATGAGTCAAGGACCAATGCTACCGCTGTGTGAGAAGACTTAATAATGACGTGGTCAAGGCAATTCTGACCACGCGTGGGTAATACATAAGCAGGAAGCATTCCATGAGAAGAAATAAGATTAAGATAATCATCACTATTGGAGTCAGTAGAGTTAGGTATGATGTTAATATTGATGTCACCAGTCAAGACAACAGATGAAAATGTATTTAGTTGCGATAGAGTTTCATCAATGCTATTAAGGAAACGATCAACGTTGTTAGTAGATGGAGAGCGATAGATGGCTAGGACTGCTATACTTTATTTTGTCAAATTCTAATAGAATAGAGTTACAATCAATATAAATTCAATAATGTTCAATTAATATATTTGGGTATAGAACATTACAGGAAAGTGAATTATGAACGAAAGTCACCACACCATCATTTTGAGACGTATGGTTAGACGCAAAGGAGTTGAAACCAGGAATCGAGGGTAAGCTTGAGCACTTGCTGAGCCAGCACTCAGAAAGGACGACAATGTCAAGCTGAAGCTTAACTCTGTGCAACAAAACTAGCAAGGAGTCAAAATTGCAATTTATGCTTCTTATGTTTAAGTGTAACATTTTGAGTGAGCTCTGAGATTTTATATATTGATAGCAGCTTTCATGTGAACAGATGTAAGAGTCGCAGAGAGAAATACATTCGATGTCATCAGCAATATTTATAACTTCATCCATATTGGGTCGAAAGAACAAACATTGGTTCAAAAAACTGGGGATTGGAGACGATCATTGATGCAGAGGCTTTGAATTGTTGGCACAGAAAAAAATAAAAGAGGAAATACAAGGTAGTCACATGGATAAATTGATTTGTGTATGTGTGATGTGATATGATGAGTGTGAGTTTGTATTGTGTGCCAATTAAAGCAAACAGAATAAGATTATTAG
This sequence comes from Eupithecia inturbata, assembly GCA_963662085.1. NCBI lineage: Eukaryota > Metazoa > Arthropoda > Insecta > Lepidoptera > Geometridae > Eupithecia > Eupithecia inturbata. Next base: position 1,020,721 of record OY759181.1, on the reverse strand, counting down.
TACAAGGTAAAGTAACAAAAATATAAGGTATCCCTAAACTAATTTTGAGTAATATTTTAAGGCAAGCTAGTCACTTGTCAGGTGATAGACGAGTTAGGTCGGATTCCTTTTCGATCCGAATTAGAGGTCCATTTTCTCTCTCTCGAAGGAAAATCTTTCCATTAGTTGTCCAGCAGAACTTGTAACCTTGGGCCTTGGCAAACTCTCGCACCAGGTAGAAGAGTTTTTTGGATCTAGCCGACAAGTTCTCGGATATAAAGATTAAAGAAAGAGGTTTTGAAGGCCCTGGGATTTTCATCTTCTCAGAAGAGAGCCGGCTGTGTTCTCTATTATTCCTTCTATATTTATTTAGGATAGTTTCCTTGAGTAGGACACTTGATAGATCAACAATAATTGTTTTGTTGTTAGGATCCTTCGACCTGATACGGTAAACGTCTTTGATATCTGAGGTCTGTATATCAACGTTAAGCGCTCTACCCACATTCAAGATCGTATCAGCCAGAGACTTTTTGGTTTCCGATGAGGCTGCGGGTACATTTCTCACCTCCAGGCAAGTGGCTCTATTGGTACGTTCTAAGCTTTCAATCTTACTCTCCAGGGATTCAATGTGTAGTGAGGTTTCCTTTTTTTCAGATTCCATTCGATCCAATTGGACCTGGAGCGTCTCATTTTTAGTCAAGAGAAAGTCCACAGTAGAACGAAAATCCTCCACAGCCGTAATAAGAGTGTCGTACTTGGCGTTCTGTTCAGTCTTAAAGTCAGAAATCATTTTTTTCTTGTCACTCATCATATTAAAAATCATTTCAGGGTCCAACTCTAGGCGCTTGTGACTTAAATCTAGGCGCTTGCGTTTTCCAAAATTTGATGGCGTGGTTGCCACAGGTGTGCCATAGTCAGCAGGATTATCTGTAGCAAGATTGGGTTCCGAAGAGCATTGTATCAGCTGGACAGGGGTAGCCAGGAATACATCTGCAGCTACAGTCGGTGACCCATGATTTTTTGATGGCGGAGTTCTTCTAAGAGGCATAATTTTTATGTTGGGATAATCAAAAGCAATCGAGTATGACGCGCCTCGCGAGTGACTGTACGTTGTCGCTTCGTAGCTTATGGGTGGAGTCTATGCGCTACGAAATGTCTACGCCGTAGATAGTACTTTCGTAGTACTCGTACTGTGTAAACTGGTCGGTAATTTCGAACACGCCGCCAAGTTAGTCGATGGTGTAGAGGTTGCGGCCCTCGGCTGAGACTGCTGCATGCGGGGCTCGCACCCGACTGAAGGTTATTAATTGTGCTTTCACTCACAGAAGATATTTGTGTGTCGACCCGAGCCGCCGACCAAGTCCACGCCTGAAGACACGCTGTGAAGCACCAGCAAAGCCGAGAATGGCAGCGAAGTCCTAGGGCGCCGCTTCACTAATTTAATAATTAAATCAAATATTCAAGTAAACGAGCAGGCACGTCTGTTCCGTATGACGCCGCGGAGGGAAGGGCAATATGACAGCGATCCAATAGTTTCAAACAAACTCAATGCTAGTTTATGAATGTTTTTGAGGTATTTTAACTTCGACAGGTCAGCATTACTAGTAAACGAAAAAGGTTTCCTTTCCACAATAAAATAATATTTAATTAATTTATAAACATACCAGCAATCGAAAACCATGCTGCGCACATGGCTAGCCTCCGTTGAGACTGGCCGACGTGGTCGAAATTCGGCTAGGAGGACATCAATCGAAAACTTGTATCGTTTAGTTTCTGTGCATATCCATACTAGGACCCTCAGGTTGATTTTGATGATGATAAAGTGACGTACAGGCAAATGCTTTGATATTTGTAATTCAGACGAATTTCAGCCGTGTCATAGTTGGAATGGTGTCAAAATCCGCTGATTTACTTTCAGCGGCGCATTCCGCTGAGATTTGGGAATTATTTTAGTTTCCCGTCAACACGTTTAAGTGAGGTGTTCTGTAACTCTATGAAATGCTGTTAAAACGTACCTACTCGTTTAGAAATTATTAGTTAAACAAAGGCATACCATAGCATAGCATAGGCTTAACAACGAGTTCGATTCCCGCCTCGACAAATGTTTTACATGTTTGTAAATGCAGATATTTTTTTGGGTTTTCTGGGTATTTTCTATGTCAGTTCAGTACAACGAATTTATTTACTCAAAAGAACAATGTTCACTTAAATGAGTACATACAATAATCTTACGTACTATCTAAGACCAACAGACGGATATATCGTCGACTTAAAAGATTCCTCCGGCGGCGGCACCCCACGCGGAAGTTTATATATACTATTCATACCTGAAAATCGTTTCCACCTTCCAAAGCAGACATCTATAGCAAACCATAAAAATGTCAACATCGCAACCACCCGCATTCCCGGCAACCACTCAATACGTGTGGCAACCGCGAGGGCAGATACAGATATATTGAAAAGCTAAAAATGTAACGTGTCATCTAAATGTTAAAATTGATTTGGGTTCGTACGGTTCAAGCCCTTTACATGGTTGATACACTTGCTACTCTTGATTCCGTACTCGATGTTGAGCTGAATGGAAATTTATATCTCGAGTGGAAATTATTATATTAAATAAAAATATATAGCTAAAATTACCTATCTACTTAACTATTGCTATTGCTTTACTATTGCTATCTGAGCGTCTGGTCTACGCGACGCGTGACCCGAGAGCTGGCGGGTACCTGGCGCAGCGCATCAGCATTGCCATACAGCGGGGCAATGCAGCCAGCGTCTTGGGGACGCTTCCGACTGGTATTGATATGGATCAGTTGAGCTACCTGTAGATTGTTTGCAACAGTCTGCATTTAGCTTAATTGTTTCAATTGTAAATACTAGTTATATATGATTGTAATTTTCTTTGTTAATAAAGGCCATTGCTATGTAAATAGCTAACTTCAAGTTCACTTTTAGTCGTAAGACGTAATGTGAGAGACAATTAAATGTATATTTTTTTATCGGTATAGGAAATGTTTATTTGGGCTTGTTCAAAATCTTCGCCAGGAAAAAGCTTGACGGTAAGATAGTTTATGCTGTAAGAGATCGTTGTGAAAAAGGTTCAAATCTGCCGCGAGGTGGTAACATATCGTGTTTTATTTTAAGGTTACCAGCTGTGTTATATCAATCTCTCTCTCTATGCTCGGTTCTGGAAATGAAGATAATTTCTGACAACGTGTACATAGAACACATCCAGAACAAATATCAGCAGATCGTACAAACATTTGTCCCGAGAAAGGAATCTAGCCCGCAACCTCCTGCGTCGCAGGCGATTCTTCGCCCGCTGCGCCACGGAGGTCGTCTGTGTTGTGTATCAAATACAAGTTTAACTAGTTATTTTTGACAAGCAAAGGATTACAGTTCGCTTCAACAGTATAGTTTTATTGATTTATGGTAATTTGTAAGTAGAGATCTGTTTGCGTAGCTCAGAGTTGGAGCTTATTAAGCGCTCAGCCATCCGAGTATTATTATTGACAGCCCTGGATCGGCGTGCTTTAAACTTTTTAAATTTACAGTAAATATTTAAGCCGGAATCCTTGCCAGTTTTTGAATTTATCTAGATTATGGACTTCCAGATTCAGAGGAAATAACGAATAGGAGTAACTTTAACCTTATTGTATGGGTTTGAGTACCTGACTTAAAGCTAATTAAATCCCTTTCGTAATGGGTATGTTGCTTTATCGAATATGGAATCTCTGTTATTATGTTATATTGGTACCTACACGTGTGTCGTTAAAGAGAGTAAGATTGAGTTTGTTACTGAGAGCCCTAAGAACCTAAGTTTCACTGAACCTCCGCCCATCTAGCCAATGAATAATGCATCAATACAGCGCTTTGTGATTTTAACCACCGGGCCAACTTAGTCGCGGACTCTCATTTGTTATCTATTAAGAAATGAGATGTAAACTGTGTTTGAAAAGCTACCGTCGTCGTATTGGCTGGTTGCTGACGAGGACCGGATAAATCGGATTTTTTACGGACCCGGTCTCAAGAATTCACAAAAATATTACAATACAAAAAAAAAAAATATTCTTTCTGTTGTTGCGATTAAAGTTCAAAACGCAGTTTATTCTTTTGGTGTTGGTGTAAATTATTGATTCGGGTAAACCTTTGGTGACAGCTGTCTCTGTATCATTTCATCACTGAAGACCAAATTGCCCCCATTCCGCATCCGATCTTATCAGCATCTTCATTTCAAGGAGATTATGTCAACAAATGGACGGACGATTCTCATGATAAGGAGCATCCAAGCGTTATCAGCATGGTGTTATGTTAATATCTTGCTTTCTATGTCGGCCGAGCTTAGAATTTGACATACTTGAAGCTTATTAAAGATTATTTATCGTGTATTTATCGCGTACCTTTTGCTTTATTTTCCCCTACGTTTCCATCGCGTTGCAGCGATCGTGGTCACACACTTAGCAGCAACCAACAAGACATCAAAAAACCCATAAGACACATTATACCTATTTAGCATGGTTACCTAATAGATCTACCGTTAGGAGAGTACGGAGCACTGATGCAGAAACCTAGCATTAATCTAGGCAATCACCTTCATAGCCCGGACGAGCTAAGAAACATCAACCCGAAAAACTCCTACATTTTCTAGCAGCTGTTTAGGGTTACTGGCAAACTAAGAACGCTACGGCTTCGGAGGTGAACAGAGCACGTGGCGGTCACAATATAGGTATATCATGGCCGCAGTGATCGAAAGCCACCTAAAGCCAATAAAAACAAGAAAAAATCCACCTTAAAAACCGAACATGACAGCCCATCAAGCACCTAAACACGCCCATTTCCATAGCAACGAGAGTGGCTATAAAAGAGAAAGATTTGCGTGCTAATGCTCATAAATAGCGCGCTTTATTGCAAACAGTCGATTTATACCTTCATCGTATGTTTGTGCCTAATCATGGCAATGAATGCGGTTCTGTCACGCGACGGAACATCCGAATATCACTAGAAAGCTCCGCCTAGGAGCAATTAATAATTGCCGAGACTGAGCAAAAGTTTCAATATTATTATTATTATTTTTTAAATCTTTTTTCTTTTCAGGTAGAAAATGATTTCCAGGAAAGCCACTACAGTGACACCAGAACATTCAATGGCCAGCCCAAACTCTCGTATATGATAGCATTCAAAAATGTCTAGTTCCTTATGTGGATCACATTAAAAGTATATAAGCTGGGAATCATCGGATGCGACTCGCAGAGGAACGGAAGGAATAACGTATCAAATAAGTATTTTAATTTTAAAAAGAATTTACCTATTATGCGTGACATTATGTTGATTTTTTTTTAATTGAATCAGTTTTTATTTACTATCACTTCGCATTATTTAATTTTTTACACGCAATCAGTTATTTTTAATATTATATATATAAAGCTTTATTTATTAATTTTGCACGCCTTCACGAGGCAGAATGTATTGGAGTGTTATTTGTTATTGTTAAAACCTATTTATTGTACCTACATTCCTGTGAATAAATGATTTATGATGATTAAGAGGAGACCTATACCCAACAGTGAGTCAAAACTTTTTTATTATTACATTGATTTATGTTATTTATTAACATTAATTCCTTATTCTACAATGCTATAAACCTCTTTCAAACCATGAACGAACGAAATTATGCGTTTCTGTGAAGGTTGAACGCTGTCCAACCTCCTTCCCAACGATAAGCTAAAATGAGTGCAGCTCACAGAGGTTAAGTTCCTATATAAATTGCGAACCTGTTGTTTGGTAGATTATTAAAAGATGGCGCTGTCCGCCTAGAAGAATAGTCTTCACAAGCCAAGTTGTCAAGGTACACATAAAAAAGGCGATGCCTTCAGTTTACCTCCCCTGGTGCAGATTGCGTAGTTTTTTAGTTTATTCGGCGCCAATAACATTATTTTTAAGTTAACCCGCACATTACATCCGTGATGAATACGAACTACGATCGTTTTTATTGTAAAATATCAATAAAATATTACACGATCGACAGATTAAATTCTGAATTCAAATTACTTTTTTCAACAACTTGAATAATATCCCATATTCAGCATGTGAGCAAAACCCGATTTTACTGGTTTTGAGCAGCAAAACCACCGTTTTTAAGCGAGAGTGGTGAAAATCTTTTTTTTTTCCCTTTATAATGCATGTCACTAGACAAATAATTGCATGCCCCATAAAGGGCAAATTACATTGTTACGCATTTTGTATCAAGTACCATCTTTTCCAAATGCCTTTGCAATAAATATACATACTTTTACTTTTAAAATGGGCTGAGATGATGACGATGAATGTATACCTAGTGGAGGAATGTGGGCGGAGTAGATTTAGAGATAGTAGATACCAATGTTCATAGTATGTTAGTATGAACATAGTTTCCGCGATAGAACTACCTATACGCTATCTCATCATATCTTTCAGAACTCTAAAAATCGTAGTGCCTTATCTCTGGTAAATAATAATACAAACAGTCGTTTTATCTGTTAATTTTTAATCACGGGAAAAATACAAAATAAAAACATTATTGTGATAATTTTACACGATCGCGATGATTATTTATGACGAATAGTAATTTTTAGTAGGTCACAATCACAAGTGTTGATTTATAAAATCTATATAGCTATATAATCAATACAAGTTAGGGCAACCACGCTAAATGTACTTATGAGCCTACAGTACAGCCAGTTTACACTCTTATCTAGAAAAAGAACATCTATCTCTGATAAGAGATAATATAGTCCACGCCCGGCCTAGACCGAACCCATCTGAGCAGCATCATGATCTCACCAACAAGCTAGGCATTATCACTGAATTTATCTCGATGTCTGATAACGCACGAATTGATGGCCTGATAACGATAAGGCGTATTTAACATTAGTATTAAACCAGCCATGTATCAGGTAGCATTAGTCGTTGGCGCCGCTAGCAACCTCGGCTATCAAGTACTGAAAAGACTATCAAAATCCTTCAAAGGAAAGATTTATTTCACAACCGAAGCAACAGTAGAAGGACTCAAAATACTCAAAAACCTGCAAAGAGATGGACTGGACATCAACTATCTACAGATGGATATCACATACACCAATAGCATCATCAAACTAAGATACACCATTCAAGATCTGGATGAAAGAATAGACCTCATCATCAACGTGACAGACTACGTCAGCGAGAAGAACATAACACACGGAGAACGCGTCAGAAGAACTCTCAGCGTCAACTTCTATGGTTACATCAATTTTGGGAAGCTGGTCTATCCATTGTTGAACGTTGGAGCTAGAGTTGTAAACGTGTCAGGACCAGCCGGTCTTCTAGCGACGATAGAAAACGAAGATATAAAGAAACGAATCGGTGATACCAACCTGAACGAAGACGAGTTAGTAGCGGTACTGCAAGACTACGAAGAAGCCGCTAGAAAGGGCATAGAGAAAACAGAAGGTTGGGGAGTGAATACACACGCGATCAGTAAGGTAGCTCTAAACGCTGTTACATTTCTGCAGCACAGAGAATGGAGTGATGCAGGAGTGGTGATCAACTGCGTGAACCCTGGTAACGTGACGCAGAAAGAGGGACGGAAGACGTCGAAAGCATTTGAGGAAGGAGCAAAGGCGATTCTATACCTGGCGCTTGAAGCCCCGTTGTCGGTGAAAGGCAACTTTGTGTGGAGCAACTATTCTGTCATCGAGTGGAGCTCCGACCCGTACGTTGAGGTGACGACCGTGTGATAACGCTTACTGGATTAGTGAATGTGAACTTGTGCTGGAGATATTGTGATATATTTGTGTAGATGTATGTTTTCAAGTCAACTAGTCATTTAGACATTTTGTTTTCTATTAGAAGATCTTTAAGCGTGAATGATAGAAATTAATAAGCGTCTGCTGAATAAATTAGAAAATACCCAGAACACCTGGAAGCTGAGTAGAGTCTTATTTATTATCAGTTCAGTTTAACGGATTCATTTACCCAAAAGAACAATGTTCACTTAAATGAGTACACAAAACAATCTTACGTACCTACTATCAGGGACTAGTACTTACTAGTCCCTGGTACTATCTTAATTAATTAATACTAAATTACAACAGTTTGCTAATAATTGTAGTAGCTAGTTTTCCAATAATGGTTGGTACCGTTACGCTAACTTAAAAGGTTTTGTCATAAATATATTGTTTTAGTCTTTTTTAGGGTTCCGTACCTGAAGGGTCAAAACGGAACCCTATTACTAAGCCTCTGCTGTCCGTCCGTCTGTCACAGAGCTCTATCTCATAAACCGTAAGAGATAGACAGTTGAAATTATCAGAGAATGTGTATTTCTCTTGCTGCTATAACAACAAACAATAAAAATAAAATAAATATCCAAATTAAAGGACTTCCACATAAAAAACGTGATTTATTTGGCTATTTTCGCTCTTTGTTTGTCAAGTCTGTATCTTTTGAACCACAATAGGTAGACAAATGAAACTTTGTACAAATAAGTAACACTTCAACTGTAATAACAACAAATACTAAAAATATAATAAAGCTGAAATTTTAAAGGGGTCTCCAAACAAGTAAAAATGTAATGTTTTTTGAAAAAGTTGACTGATTTTTACGGTACGCAGCCCTTCGTGTGCGAGTCGACTCGCACTGAATGTTTATTTTTCCATAGTTATTTATTATTTCGTAGTGACACTCAACAAGATATATCTACTAAACATCATAATGTGAAATTCTCTAATACTCCTTTCCCCTATTTTCCATAGTTACCCACCCTCCTACACAAATCTAACAGTTCAATACCCGAGTCTCCGCATCGATCATACCTCGAGCCTGTCTGTCCAGCCGCTGTCAAAAACAATCCTGCTGCTAAGACGGGCTTCGGCGGAGATCAAGTACTGATTATTACGTAGTTACGTGCGTGTTGCGATCTGTCTAGGAGTTGTATGTGTGAGTGTGAGGCTGGCCTGGGGCAAGTAAGCTGAGAAGCTTCGACAAACAAAATATTAATAAAGTGCTCATGTAGTATCAAAGTGGCCACTTTATTTCCTGGTTTTAATTTTGTAAAACGTCACTTTCCGTCAGGGGAGATTGTGGTCAAACGAAGGTATATATATTGACTATAAAAATTTGAAATGTATGACGTATCCAAGAGCCTAAAGGAGAGGAGTCTAAAGTTCTAAAGGAAATAAAGGACTGAGTTTTGAGTATGTACATATATCAGTAATGGGTCCCCATAACAACAAGCTCTGTTTAAATCTTTTAAATCCGTCATGATTATTATTTATTACCCCCCCCCCCGGACACCACACTCCAACCCGTATGCGTCAAGTCCGGGCCTGAACCCGAACTATTAATCGCTGCAAGGCGATGGAAACGTAGATGGTAAAATAAAACAAAAGGTAAGCAAAAAATAATCTTATAATCCCTACAAATAATCTTTAATATTTTAACGATGGAAACGTAGATGGTAAAATAAAACAAAAGGTAAGCAAAAAATAATCTTATAATCCCGACAAATAATCTTTAATATTTTAACAGATTGCGAAAGATTAAAAAGTTTTATTAACACTAAAGTCATTTACAACGGGATATTTGCCATGATCTGGTTCACAATCCACAAGTAATCTCAACATACCAAGTTTGGTATACTGAGATTACCAAACACGGGAACATCAACCGAGAAGAAGGTTTCAATTATCCGGAACCTGGAACCTTGTGGTGAGAATGTACAAAAACCGAAGGGCCGCGTTCTGATACCGTCATTGTGTCGTGATCGAGTTGCGTTCTATAATGAAACCGGTGGTAGTGGTAACGTTCGTAGCAAAAGACAAAAAATGAAGGTAGATCGGTATGTCTGCCAATAAAAACTCACTCGCAGTGCCTTCAGTTATTCCATGATCATGGCGCATGAAACTGTGCCGAAATATTTGAAAACTCAATACTCAAACCATGGTAAATATCCCGTTGTAAATGACTCAAAGCACTGTTTACTTTCTGGCTCCATGATGATGAGTGGAAAGACCAACATTTCTTTTTTCTTAGCGAAATACATTATCTGGCTTATTTATTTTTAAATAACGTAAATTCCTTTGATAGATTACTTTAGTCAAGCAATGAGCGTGAACTCTAAGTTCTCTTATAATAGTAAAAAGATAGGAATTTCAACGCTTACTTGACGATATTGAAAGATGTAATAAATGGTGTGAAACACTGAGTGGTGGTGAGTTTCTCACCGTTTTTTATAAATCGCGTAGATAAAGATTGCGATTGAAAATGACCGCCGCTTTTATTATGCCCCGCTTGGATCAGGTTCGATTAAACATGATCTGAGGGGGACAACATGAAAGTGGCGGTAATTTACTATTTACAATATTTAACTACGTGCCTTGTACATCGTTCATCTAACCTTCCTACGCTTATACGCACTGACGATCAAACCGACGCGGTTATACCCATAATGATCTTCTATTTCTTAATGTAACCTCTCACTTCCTCTCACTGTATTGTATGTTATTTTAATTTTGTATGAACTATTTATTATTAAATTAATTTTATTTTGTTATTATTGAATATATTTTTTTCTTATAATTAACATAAATTGTAGGAATTTAATTAATTTGGTAAAAGATGACCAAAGTTGATGATTATAATAGAGATTATTATGATTGTGACTATAGATAGTACACTATCGCATTGTGCCTGTTAGAATGTGTACAATATTTTGAATAAATAAATAAATAAACAAACATCCCACTGCTTAACACGGTTTATACGCGTAAAAAGAACCAGTCGCTGGCTAACCGCGCCGTTCAAACGATAGTGCGTAGTCCTTATATTACTGATCTCAAGTATGCTCATATCCAAACTATCTGTTATATCACCCCGTATAAGACAGGAGCACTCAGCCACCGATGTCATCCCAAAGTCTGCAGATCCCTTATAATCCCAAGGATCCATACCATAGCAACTTCGGCGTAAACTTTAACTGCCATCCTAATTGCTGTGAGATGTGTTAATGGTACGCAAACAGACATTATGTAAGGTACCTAGTACTTACTCGTAGAGAGCTCTCTTGACCGTACCTATACCTATATTTATTAGTAGTTACACCTACGTACCTACGTAGGTAGTTGCCTAAGTTAATGGCTTCTAAGCGTTATTGCGCGTAGCACATCGCAAATGACTTACATTTACAAGTTACTCACGAGCTAGGTAGACGAGCTTTGTTTGCCTGGTAATTAAGGTGAATAGGCAAAGCTTAGCTTGATCATCAAAAATGCATGTAATTTACTCACAATAATATAAATAAATAATGCAGAATCAACGAGCCACAACAATATAACTGGCTATTACGTTCTTCTTCCTAAAGTGCCTCGCCATTACTGAAGGTCACCTTTGAAGTTTTCCTTATCCAGGGCTAGCCTAAATAAGAGTTCTTCCTTTTGTTGCCCAGCCAGGAAGTCTTCCTCCGACCAACCGCTCTTTTACCCTGTATCTTCCCCATCATGATCACTTGCAGCAGTTGGTATCGATCTTGTCGTAAGACATGTCCGAGATAGGCAACTATTCTCTGTTTGATAGTTCTTACAAGGTTAGGTCTTTTGACTCCTGCTCGTTTATGGACTTCATTGTTTGTGACATGTTGAGCCCAACATATGCGCGGCAAGCGAGACGGTACACCCACATCTCGAACGCCTCTATCCGTTTGCCATTGTCCATGCCTCGCAGCCATGCAGGACTAATGTGGAGCTTGATGTCCAATCTTTTTGAGCATAGTACTTTGCTCATTCTCATGAAAAGGACATTACGTTAAAAAGATATAGTAAAGAAAGATAGAAAATAGTATATGAGTTACAAAACCAAAAAGACATAAACAATGCTTATAATTAAATAACCAAATATCGTACCTACCCACAAAGAGGTCACTAGCTCAGGCTACTCTACGCATTTTGTTATTGTAAATTAAAGAGGCTAGCCCTTGTCGGTGTAATGATGGAATTTCCTCCACTTTTCTCTCCAATACAATGTCTTTTACTTCTTTATACGACATGACAGCGACTTTCTCCTTGAACTGACTCATATAGCTAATTCTTGGTCTTCCCTTTCCTCGACTCCCTTGTAATTTTCCTTCTTTGATGTTACTTATGAAGTTGTCATGTCGTATAAGATGTCAAACATTCTCCCTCTTCTGTTTTGAATGATGTTCATAAAAAACCTTTTAAAATCTTTTAAGATGTGTTTGAATGATGTGGCAACACAATAATTTTCTATCATCCGTCTACTGCCTCTGATTCAAATTGTATTAAAACCCCGTTTCGAGTGGGTAAGGGCCAAAACATAAATTTAAAGGGACACATTCCGAAACAGAGCTAAAATAGTAAGCAACACCATCACCAAAACAAATAAACCAGAACATAAAACAAAACATACAATAACACTCCCGACGTTATAACCAATATTAGGAAAACAAAAAGATAGCAAAAGTTTAAAAAATCCTTAGGTATCTGGGTACTTTATAATGAACCATAAACCTAGCAACGAAACAATCAATATGTTTTTATATAATATCCTAACAGTTTGCGATGTGGACGGGACTGAACTTGTACCCGCAAGCTTTTAGTAAGTACGGGAACGTGCTACCAATTGCGTCACAAGGTCAAGCACCAGATTAGTCGAAAATCTTTGTAACTTTCTAGGTACACATATTCTTAGAATTTTCTTTATGCGTAGGTATGAATAAAATTAATAGAAATGTTCATTAAAGGTTTGTTGTTTCCTTCGAAGTTAACACAGAATTTTAGGTAGTAAATATATAATATAAGTTTTTTTTCTTTAATACTTCATTAACAAAGAAAATTGCAATCATATAATAAAAACAAATTAAAAGAAGTATTTACAATTGAAACAATTAAGCTAACTGCAGAGTGTTACAAACAATCTACAGGTAGCTCTACTGATCCATATCAGTACCAGTCGGAAGCGCCCCCAAGACGCTGGCTGTATTGCCAATATTAGTTAATTGGTACATTTTTAAAAGCGCGATCCCTTTTTGTTTTTCGTATACTGGAGGCCTGGATTTATGACGTCATCGTAATTAATTGTAAGAAAAAAATATCAAAGGCTTTCAAAAATTGATCCTTACGGCACTTCCACGTCTGTAACCACAATCGCCATTTATCTGGAACCTTCTCGAACGTTAAATAGTAAATTACCACGATCGCCTTTATCTGGAACCTTCTCGAACGTTACTCGTTACATACTCGTATATAGTAAATAGTTACATAACTGATTGCACCGCTAATGCGATCCGCATTCAATAGTTACTTAAGGTTTTTATTATTATACAGAGTAAGCCCTCGCTCGGGATAATTTCTAAAAATCGAAAAGAAATTGGGATATTATTTGATTAATATCCCAAAAATGTATCAATTTAGACGGGACTTGAACTCGCATCCTTCCCTCAGTACGGGAATGTGCCAACCAACTACACCACGAGAAACGTTTTTGGGATATTATTTGATTTAAACTATTTTATTAGTTTCTCTACTTGCTTTTGCTTACTTGCTTTATCTCATTATTGGAGTGACTTTCTGCAATAGATGGAAGTTTTGAAGTGGTTTGAGAGCTCAGGAGGTTTTGCTATTTTCTACCTCTACTGGTGGTCTAAATATTGGGTAAGGAAATAGGAACCTGCTAAACTGCTTATTGTTTTTAGTAGATAATTCCAGTTTTCCGGCCAGAAAATGCCCCCTCAGAGGGAAAACTGGAATTTTATAAAATTTCATGTCGAGAATTCCCCCTCGAAGATTCCGCCTAAGGTTGAAAACTGGAATGGAAAAAATAAATGTCCAGAATTCTACCTTGAAGATCCTTCCTATGTTTTATGGATGCTAGCGGCTGGGCAGATCCTACTTCTCACAACTAAGGACCACACCGACTTTTACGGCTTCATGGCTCATCCGGGGGATGTTATACGGTCAAGTTGTTTTAAATTCTATTAAATGTGTTTTCGATATTATCTCGACAATTTTCGAAATAAATAATAATAATTTACAATTTAATCAAATAACACTTCACTCTAATATTATAAATGCAAAATTTTGGATGTTTAGATGTCTAGCATGTCTAGCTGTCTAGATTTTTAGATGTCTACCTGTATGCAAAATGTCAGCCGAAAGAGGGAACAAACGTCGGCACCTTCGTATTTGTAATATTAGTGTGATGTGTTATGTTATCACTCTCCGCGTATGGAACGCTAAATCGGATCAGATCGGAAGCAAGCCTTCAAAGTTGCAAGTTGCAAATGTACCAATGCAACATCACTTGTATGAAGCTTGTTAAAAAGTTGCATCAAACTCGCATCAAATACGAATTCCTCCAGTTTAGCAGGTCTTCTTTGCATCTACAAGAATCAGAGATACTTCGGAAGGACTTCATTGTGATTTGTTTATTGTCAAGACACATAACTACTACAGTTAGCCTAGAAAATAAAAAAAAAACAAATTGGTTTAAATCGACTCCATATCCCATTAGGGACAACATCTTTATTCAAACTAAGTTTTAGGATGTGACCTCTTAAGACAAAATACAGCATAACTAAACAATGGCCTGATCTAGACCACTGCCTGCAAAATATTTCAAAGTATAGCACTTATTAATACTCAAACAAAACTTGTTTGAGCATTAACAAGGAGGTTTTTTGCATATGTACATAAACATACAGCAGTAATTGACCTACAAATCTTCAATGAAAAAACCAAATAAAAATACAACGTTACAAATGAACACAGCGAAGCGAAGCATGCCTCCACATAAAGGCAAATGTATCGGCTTATTTAAAATAGCTTGCTCCTTCCGTGTGATTGAACATTTCAACCTACAAAGAGAACAGGTATGAAAACAGGTACGTGTATAAGCAAAAGCAGAAAAAGCTTTTTCGCGACAAACGTGACCTTTGAGAGCACAGGTACGCGGTACGCGGCTATTTCTATTTTGATATTTCATTTTTATGTCAATAAGTAACGTTCGACCGTCGTCAGCGAACACTGCTCCTGACACTTTGTAATTCCCTGTCTCGTTTATCCACTTTATTATATTTCCACGTGCGTTAATGAAGAAGCATTCTGATCAGTTATTCTGGGGCCGTTTTTGTTTGCCGAAAATAAAAAAGAAAGTGAGAATTCAAACGTCAATTTCCTTTACAAAGAATAGCTAAATGACAGGCCGCGCGGCTTGGTGTTTTTGCTCCTTTAAAACACTTTTATTATTAAACTTAATGGGTTTACTTTTCCATGTGTGATAAAATGCAAACTACATCTAGCTTTAAAGCAAAATTTTCCTCATAAACTGAGCGAGCATAACTAAGTAGCTGAAGGAGACTACAACATTTAAGAGCGACTTATTTCGCCCATCCCCAAGTTGTTCTACACAATTTTTCAGTCGTCAACATATAAAATGGCCGCCGTAATGAAACGTGTTTGTCTTCCCGGAGGATCACAATGGAAATGCAACTTCAGACTGCAACTCTTCAGGGTATAGTGGATTGGGCCATCGGCTGAATACTGTATGAAGTGCTAGTGTTTCGGATGGCCGGAATTTTTCATTCCCTCGGGCACTTTGTGGAGTGAAGTTCGGATGGTGTTAGGTTAAACATTAATGCGTGTGCGGTGGCTGCCCCGGGTTACTGCAGCGGTAAATCATGGAAACTTTTAAGTTTTCCGAATTTCTTTCAGTGAAATACTGGAGTTGGTTCGCCAGAGGATTTAGCTAGCATTTCTCAGTAGTACCTCCGAATGGTGCTCAGAACCCCGCTAATCAAAAATGAACAAGGAAGCTGTTAAGTTTAGAAGAAGGAACGCCTGCTCGCTCGCTGCGCCAGTGAGCTCGTCAAATTGTCTCAAGAAAGCGGCTGCCAGTTCCTAAATGACAATAGTTCCGGTTTCCACTTGCGAGGATTCTCTCGAGGTCGCAGCGCTTACAGGCCGCCCATTGGCCGCACAGTGGCGGCCAGTGGGCGGCCATTTGTATTTTCTATCACAGATAGATAGGGACAACTTGCCCGTGGCCAGGTTTTAGAACAGACGAGATGTTCCTTGGCCCGCTATAAGTAATGATCTAAGTACCACGTGATCCAAGCCGCGGGCAGAAGTGAGTGATCAAATAATTCGACGAGACCAAGTCGTCTGCCGCAAACGCCACATTGCCGTGAATGTCCCTAATTTAATGAATTCATTAACATCTAAGTTGTCCAAAATTTATTGTCTTCTCTTGTCGTTTATCAACTCAACTTCCTGAAACTTGCAGGAGCTTACAATCGAACCAACTTTCTGTCACTAATTAAAATTAAACTTTTTGCTAACAAGCTTGTTTCTTTCACTCATAAAAACTGAGTTGTATTTTATTGAATTTATCTAGTTGGAGAGTTTTTATAACTACAGCATTAGTAGTTACTTTAGATCCGACTTCGAAAAAAGGCGGAGGTTCTACCTTTATTAACAAAAAAATTACAATCAAATAATAGAAACAAATAACAATTGAAACAATTGAGCTAACTGCAGACTGTTGCAAACAACCTACAGGTAAATCCAGGAGGCAGCGACATTTACTACTAAGATATGGATACGGACACTTCAATAAAACTAGGAAATACAATAAACCACAACCAAAAAACCAATAAATTGAGGCCGCTGTACATCTATTAAAATTTTAATAAAGAGCACTACGCTAAATGAAATCCATTTATTAATATCCGAAACGGATTACGTGTTCACTGTCGCGGCTTCGAATTGAAGTCGATGAAATTACATATCGCGCTAATATTAAAATACTTTTCGATGCACAGTTTGGATGACGTAGGTAGGTTTTTATGTTGGAAAAGGAAACTTTTTGGAGATTCATTTCTTTTTAAAGCGATTAGGACCTATTTTCTCCGTTTGAATTTGGAAGTTTACAACGGGGGCGTCTGCCTTGAGGGTAACTATGGGTTACGAAGTAACATTACCTAATCTATGATTAGCAAAAATAAAGTCAAGTCTGTATGCTATAAGTAGGTATGTTCGTTTGTAGGCACTTAGATCATTCATAATGGATTTAAGATGCAAACTTATGAGATGCGACTAGGTTTTTTTAGAGTAAGTATAAATGAGTAAGCACAACTTTTGCAGTTCAGTTGTTGTGTATGGCTCGCTGCCTGCGTCGCTCTGTCTCTTTCAGTACTCGAAACAAACGACAATTCGATCTATCTTTTACCTCTTCAATCAGTGATTGAAAATCGTTTGTACGTGTAGTGAGTGCTTTAACAAAAAACCGCCTTCTATTGCTATCTCGACACTTAATACATCACAGGCAACGTTATCAGCACCAACTTTGAAATAGAAAAACTTGCGTCGTTAGTAGAACTGCGGCTTTATTTAGGTCTCAGTGGGTCGCGAGCTTTATGAATTACATTTATTACGTGAACAGCCGGGCTAGCGCGGAATTTCAGACATATTCTCACAAACATTTTTACATGGGTTGTTAAGTTGCATTTGCATCTAGGTGTCTAGTTTATTATGTTCGTTATCCATATTCATACTCCGCACTATTATCATTGTGTATACTGTCTGGAACTTTTCACGACTTTACAAAAAACAATACAGTAATACCACGTGAGTGAGTCGTGACTAGAGGAATAGACCTTTCAATGCCTACCTTACTATTTTTTATACTGTTCCCGTTAATCTACAACAATGGCCTTAAAATTATTTTGTTACAAAATATTTGACGTCACTATTATAAGATTCCTCTATTTGTGACAGAGCAGTGTACGGCATTGAGGTTATAATAAGAAAGCATATTTCTATCTTTGACACTAGTGTTGCGTGGAGCAATTTCTGTTCCTAAACTTGATAACAACGTAACAGAGCTACTCGTAGCAGAGTGAAGGTCAGTCGGTCGTCTACCGTTGGTAATAAGGAAATAAATCATTTCTGATTTCTGTGCTGCACCCCAACCAGATGGTAGGTATAAGGCACTAGTTAAAGTCTGAGGGCCCGGCATTCCCAGAAACTGGCATAATCTGCATTGGCTGCCAATCACGACTTACACCGCAGGTAACGGATTTATTTTTTGGCGGTTTGACGTCCGATTCATGCTCCAGCATGGTTACAGGGTTACCAGCTTTTTGGTCTAAAGCTCTTGCTCTCTAGGTCTAGATCTAGACCAAAGAGCTGGTAACTCTGGATAAGTACTAATAGTGGTTTTACGCTGTTAGCGCGGCAAATGTCTTTATGGGCGTGGAAAAAATATATATTTTAAATTTTAGCGCTACGCAATTCAGTGTATTTCTTGCACAACGCCAGCCCGCTCAAACTTGTCGAAGTCTTGTACTCAAGCTGAAATAAACTTTTTTGCGTAGCAGCTAAAATCTAATATTTTCGGCCCTAGAAAGATATTTTTCGGCACAGGCACTTCGAGTTTGAAATAGAATTATCGCAATTTTGACAAAAGAAAGCACACCCAGGGTACTTCGCAGGGTAAACACCCAGTGGAAAAAAAAAATAAGTGAAGAGAATCCATTAACACTTTCAAGTATTTCTTATTTGAAAATAATCTCGTATGAAGGGTGGAAGGTGAACCTCCTTTCTGAAAAATAGGGGAGTGGCTTTGCCCAGCTTTGGGATAACTAGGGCTAATAATAATAACATGGCAGACGTCCGCAGTCTACCCCATAACTACCCGCTTACCCACTCCATCCACCCATCACAATAATAACATGGTAGACGTCTGCAGTCTCCCCATAACTACCCGCTTACCCAGTCCATCCACCATAATAACATGGCAGACGTCTGCAGTCTCCCCATAACTACCCGCTTACCCAGTCCATCCACCATAATAACATGGCAGACGTCTGCAGTCTCCCCATAACTACCCGCTTACCCAGTCCATCCACCATAATAACATGGTAGACGTCTGCAGTCTCCCCATAACTACCCGCTTACCCAGTCCATCCACCATAATAACAAGGCAGACGTCTGCAGTCTCCCCATAACTACCCGCTTACCCAGTCCATCCACCATAATAACATGGTAGACGTCTGCAGTCTCCCCATAACTACCCGCTTACCCAGTCCATCCACCATAATAACATGGCAGACGTTTGCAGTCTCCCCATAACTACCCGCTTACCCAGTCCATCCACCATAATAACATGGCAGACGTCTGCAGTCTCCCCATAACTACCCGCTTACCCAGTCCATCCACCATAATAACATGGCAGACGTCTGCAGTCTCCTCATAACTACCCGCTTACCCAGTCCATCCACCATAATAACATGGTAGACGTCCGCAGTCTCCCACATAACTACTCGTTTACCCAGTCCATTCACCCATCACAATAATAAAATGGCAGACGTCTGCAGTCTTCCCCATAACTACGCGCTTACCCAGTCCATCCACCATAATAACATGGTAGACGTCCGCAGTCTCCCACATAACTACTCGTTTACCCAGTCCATTCACCCATCACAATAATAAAATGGCAGACGTCTGCAGTCTTCCCCATAACTACGCGCTTACCCAGTCCATCCACCATAATAACATGGTAGACGTCCGCAGTCTCCCACATAACTACTCGTTTACCCAGTCCATTCACCCATCACAATAAAAAAAAGGCAGACGTCTGCAGTCTTCCCCATAACTACCCGCTTACCCAGTCCATCCACCATAATAACATGGTAGACGTCCGCAGTCTCCCACATAACTACTCGTTTACCCAGTCCATTCACCCATCACAATAATAAAATGGCAGACGTCTGCAGTCTTCCCCATAACTACCCGCTTACCCAGTCCACCCACCATAATAACATGGTAGACGTCCGCAGTCTCCCACATAACTACCCGCTTACCCAGTCCATCCATCCATCACAATAATATAATAATAATATTAATATAATAATATTAATATAATAATATTAATATAATAATATTACATGGCCCGAGATCATTAAAATAAGAAACACATTATAATGACAATTTCGTTTAAAATGTAACTGGTATGTGAGCTTATTTTGTAAGCCTACAGATTCTTCTTTAGACTTACAAAATAAGCTCATCATAAACTTTATTGATTTCTCCAATTTTCCTACTGGTTCCCAGAATTTTCCTTTTGCAATAGATTCACGGACTGCCTGCAATATTACTGAACATATGTATGTTCCTACTTACCTATACGATACCACGTAGCAAACACATTTACAAACAGCCCAAACGAATATTTCTGCTATAACCACTAGAAATGCTGTGAATAAACTAAACCTAGTTCAACTTCATTCTTTATCTAATTTATTTGAACTGGAAATATTCCACGTACACTTTTGACACCATTACGTGTCGGTGTGAATGCGGCCGGCCTAAATAGACCTTGAATAATATACAGTTTCTGCAAAATATTATCTTTAAAACATTCAAACAATAATAATAACGTGTTGTTTTAGAGTTCAACACAGAAAATAGTACAATAGAGATTATTTTCTTCCTATTTTCGTGTTTAAAATTTTTAAACATATTCTCTCATTTCGTTTTAAAATGCCGGTAATATTTTTAACGGTGAAAACTATAAACGCTGACTGTATAAAGTGAGAGAAAATAAAACTACGTTTGCTTAGTACGTAGTACGTTTTACGAGCTGCTACGACACCTCCGCCTTCTGTTAGGAAACTGACATCAACACGTTTGCCACGTCAATGTCTACAGAAAAATCCATATAGTTTTCCTGTACAAAAATCTGTAATAGAATTACTGAAATGACCTGGAACTAACCGGGTTAATACGATCACAGATTATGAATTTTACCTTCTATGAAAATTATCATATTTTCATAGGGTGGTTATATTTTATTTTATTAGTATTAAAAACTATATTTTGATACGATTTATGTAGATAATAATCCACATAAACATATCAGTATTAGCCGTTTAACTAAGAATTTGTTGAGTTTTAGAATCCGTGTTTTTACTCTATGCTTGAAGATATGTCTAGTAGGAATAGAAATGAGATTACCCGTACCTTTAGCCATTTAAAAAGAAGGATATTATGTTGGTGTGCCTAAGGTTTTGCGAGAGTGATGAACGATAGAGTAATATTTTGAGTTTGAATTAATTTATTTTTAGTTTTAAAATGCATAATGTTTTTATAGAATTTTATTTGTCTGGAGTCTTTATATTTATAAATGATCAATCATTATTAGTATTGCTTATTGTGTAATTTTATGTATAAATTTTTATGTTTCTGTTGTTCTAATATATAGGTATTGTAATTAACTAGTGTAATTGGTTGTTATGTAATCGTGCTAGTTAATAATTAAATAAATAAATAAATAAATAAATAAATAAATAACGGTTTTGGTAAAAAGGGTTGTCTGACTTTAACCAGCTTTAGCTAAACTATTAATATTGAATATTGTGGTGTCCTGATGATGTATCGTGGAGAGACGAAACTAGTTGACGAATTTGATAGATTTCAGAGAAGAGAAGAGAAGAGAGATACTTTGCGCGGGATTATTACTAAATATTTTCATCCTAAAATTTAGTTTCAGCTTAGTAAAATAGCTACCAACCAAACTCTCACATCAAGTCGCTAAAAAAACAGTGTCTTATAATACATTAAATAAATCCTTGCAAATCTATATATTCGACAACGCCAAACATTCTTCGTCAGTAGCGTGCACTACCAACATCCTCAATAATGCAGAGCAGAATATTTATCCGTGTCCCTACGTACAGTTCACTCAGAGTGTAGTACACTCCGCGTCAAAATAATAAAATAAAAATAAAGAAATAATGCTAGACAATTCACGCAGCATCATCTAGACCATCTAGCTAAGCAGAGCTTGTGTTATGGGTACTAGATAACTGATATACATACATAATACAAAAACCAAGTAATATCCCCAAAATAAATTTCGAATTCGGCGGGACTAGAATGTGCTAACCAACTACACCACGAGGTCAAGTAACGTAGGATTCGAAAGATTTTTGGCATATTTGATTTCTTAATTACCCCGAGTGTGACAGCTTACGTACTATAATAATAAAAATCTTACATAATACAATACATAACATAGAAACATATTTTTTAATATACATAGAAAACACCCAGAACAATCGCCGGAAGCCGGAATCGAACCCGCAACCGCGTCGCAGGCGCTGCGCTACAGAGGTCGTCAATATGTTTGGAAAGTTTCTGAAATTGGCAATGGGTATATCTTTTTAGTTAGTCGGATACAAATGTGTCGTTGTAATCCCAAACAGACAACCTTATTTTCAAATTGTTTGGTTTAAAATTAACATATATTATTAATATACTATTTGATAAATATCCAAATTACGTCTGTTAGAGGCAATTAAAGATAAATCGACCATTCGTAAAAGATACCTATAGGTAACTTGCGACTAACTTGTACTTCGAAAAACTACACAAATTATAAAATCTCTTGGTACGATTATTCTCCCTTTTGTAAACACTGTAGTAGAGTCAAATTGCTGAAACTATCATGGATATTGTTATTTTCACTGAAAGCACTAAAATTTTTCTCTACATGAATTCATTCGAAGAATCGAGTGTCAGAGTAAGCTAGCTAACTTACAAATTACGTTTCGGACCCAGCTCGGGTATCACAGGCGCTGACTGTACGTTCCCGTGTACACACGTACAAATGTAGTGCTGAAAACGAGCGTGCTTTTGACACGTGATGTTATGCCGTCGGAAATAGATGGTCGCGCTGCGGTGTAAATAGGGCCGCGTTCGATGTTGCACATGTTTTCGAATTTGCAATTTACTATAAAACTCGAAGTTCGAACTTTAAAAGGCGTTGAAATTCGATGTTCGTAATTTGACGTGATAGTGTAGAGCAAAAGAGATTCAAACATTAATTTTGAAAAAGGATAACGCTACGTATTCCAATTTGAAAAGGGAAGACGCTGTCTTCTGTACTACAGTTATAATCATACTAATATTATAAATGCGAAAGTTTGTGTGAATGTTTGTTAGCACGTATCTCCGTAAATACTAAACCTATTTAGATGAAATTTGGTATATAGGTAGTTTATGTTCTAGACACATAGGGTAATCTAATTTTCTAAAATTAACCTCTGAGGCCATTGAGATGTGTGGTAAAGTTGCTATATGGAAAATTATTATTCCTTGGTTCGATTCACTCAAAACTCGGTATAAATAAACTATAATGTAAATAATAATACTCGTATTCTTATTCTAACAAAACTACCCCTAGGGTGTGTGCAATCAATTTCCACGCGGGCGAAGCCGCGACCGCAGCTGTTAATTTAAATAACTAAAACAGAGATGCCCAATAACAATGTTCTTTATTTATGGATCAAAATAAACATAAGTAAGTTTTCATTTTCATGGCCATCATAAGGCGAGGCCTATGTCCAGCAAGCATGATGATTTTCATTTTGAAACTCCTGGTGTGCTGCGCGCAGTGAATGAGAATTTGAATAATTGAAAGAGTTTCAACGAGTCAACACACACGTCTCCGGATCGAGTTAGAGCGTTTGACGCAAGTTTGTAATTAGTAGGTACATACATACATACCTACTCGCGCCTAATGCTGTTACTTAGTAACTAGATCCTTACAGCATGTAGAATCTACATACATACATCTTACAACGAGCTTTATAAGCTTCCTAAATTGTTAAACTAGATGTCTAGCTCGGTATCTAGACTTGGTAGTTAGGCAGGTACTAGCTTAGCGAACCTGTGTTTTATTGTCAAATCATATAGTTTTTAGTTTCGTTCATATAGTTTCCAGCTGGTTGCTCAGAATTCAGAGTTTCAACTCTGAATTCTGAGCAACCAGCTGGAAACTCGTGTACGCCTTCATTTTGGCGTTATAGACGTTGTTTCAAAAGTCAAATAAAATATCGTGTTGCATTCGTAAGTTATTCAGGGTCAAATGTTACCAAAATCGTTTTTTCGCAATTATCCCGGTTTCCATAGCTGCAATGATGTTGACTTTTAATGTA
Source organism: Eupithecia inturbata (assembly GCA_963662085.1). NCBI lineage: Eukaryota > Metazoa > Arthropoda > Insecta > Lepidoptera > Geometridae > Eupithecia > Eupithecia inturbata. The sequence continues at coordinate 996,717 of OY759181.1, read as the reverse complement.
CAATTGTAGAGCATACAATTTCTGACAAACTTTGTTCCTAACATTTCTTCAGGCGCTTAACCGTTTTTGAGACAGAGGGCGGAGAACGCTGCGCTCAGCCGACGTTGCTGAGCTCGGAATTCTTAGGTTGATCCTATTTTTTGTCTAAAATGACTGGACTATTAGACAGGTAAGTGTGATGTGATGACCCAAGATTTTTTGTGATGAAACAATGAAAGATGATATGAGTTGAATACTCCTTTATGTTCGCCACTCCGGCTTTTAAATAATTTTTACCTAAAATTAACTTAACCTCACAGAACTCCTTTCATTATCAATCTGATCTAAAAATAATAAAAAGAAAATCCCTATCTGTCTTTGTCTACGCCTAAATCTAGTGAGCTAACCTGTGTTTCACCTTGCAGCCGGCGCGCTCGCAGGTCCACCGGTGGAATCGAGTTGACGTATCTTCTATCTTGACTAGGCACAGCTTTCGGAATATCACTTAGGTAGTTCGTTGGTCAGTCTTGGGTTTTACACGGTTTGAGAGTCACAAAAATGCACAAAATCTTCAATTTTGATGAAATTGGTCGCGCAACGACGCACACCATATTCTGCCCGAGCGGAAGTAATTTTTTTCCACAGAGGGCGCTGACGTCGTTTGTTGGCCGTGATTGGATAGATCGATCTCTCACTGCGTATAGCGCGCGAAAAATATGAAAACAGGGTTGCTGTTTAGATCTAGACTAGAGCTTATTTATCTGTGCTGTAAGTATATTATGTTGTCACAAACCTCAAAAAAAAAAAAAAAAAACAAAGAATAGAAGAGAAAAACTCAATTATGGTACAAAACAGTCTTTGAAAATGGAACGTGCTGGCCCAGTAATACCATTTTCAAAGACACAGTATACCTCTAGTAAACGTCATAGCATCAATTTACAGCCCTTTTTTTTTAAACCCTTTGTTTTCGCAAAGTAAATAGGATACCTACTACGGATACAAGAAGACTACAATGAAATAGCCCGGAACGGTTTGTGTCCGGTATTAACTTGCACGTAAGCTCATGCAGAGCCGCTGGCCTAGTTGCTGTAAAAACGAAACGCAAACAAAAAGCACCTCACCGCGAGTTTCCAGCTTAAACTTGTACTTGAAGTCTGGATACATGATTGAAACACTCAACCCGAACCGACGTTGAAAATAGTTTATGAATGAACTCATTCATTAATTCGTGAAATAAAAGAAGTTTATGAGTTTCCGCAGATAGATTCGAATTTACAACTACCATATAATTTTAAGTAGGTTGTCTTAGCTTGTTTTGTTCCTTGGAGCAATAGTGGCACAAGATGAAAAATGAGAGTCTAATTTTTTTTCGTTTCTAGCTTCTATGTGATTCTTGGAAATTTGACATGGCACCCAAAAATAGTACAAAATTCGAAGCTTAATTCTTAATTATTTATTGCACAATAAAATATGCATATAAAATATTAAACAAGAAAAATAATGGAAAAGGCGAGCTGAACCCTAAAAAGAGTTCTCTTCCAGCAAACCTTATTGGGAGAGAGAGACAAAGTTATAAAAGTGCGTACATGTGCATAAATAGAGGACAAAAGATTTAATCTTAACCTACTTACATAACAGACTACTACATATTATAATACAATACATAAAATACTACAACTTACATATGTTGCTAACTACAAATTTTATAATTACATAGGTACGCAAATAAATTGTATTTGTATTATAACACAGGTCGTTACACAAGGCAAGTCAGAAATTGTCCAATTTGAAAAGACAAAACCATACATAAATAAATCATTTTAAAATGTAGATAAAATACACATTTCAATTAATTCCAGATCATAAAGTTCAATTTCATGTTTTCATATTATCTAAACAAAGGGATTGCAATAAATTAGTACTCATAAATTCATTGATGCTGTAGAATGCATGGCTTGATTAAGTTTTTAAAATGTTCAAAGTTGTCAATGTTCGTAATGTCGCTTGTATTGAATAAATATATAAAATACAACAGAGTAAATTATGCAGACTGTACATTTTATTTTATACGAAAGTTAGCCCGCCTACCCACCCCGCGCGGTATATACAAGTATAACTCAGCCAGAAAGGCCCCCCGCCCCCGCGCCTCGGGGCGATTTTTCAACTCGCTTTCGATTCAATTGTTTTATCATAGTAGTCGATCACTAGTTCCGACCGTGTGGCAGCCCTAGGTGAATCTTCACGAGGGGCCCCCTCCGCGGCCCACTGGTTCACGAGGGGCCCCGCGGCCCACTGGTTCTTAATAAAGGCCTGAAGTTTTAATGGACGCAAGCTATTTGCGGAAACTAAGAGTCATCTGATTGTTATTTTTATGGATTACTTGGAGAGCGGTGTTTTGGAAGGTTTTTGCAACAGTCATAGCAATAAAAGGTGAAGCCGTGTGCGTAAGTTGGTCTCTATGGAGTGAGCTGTTTTGGATGATAGTGATCCTAGAAATCGTAACTAGCATTTTTTTATATTAGAGCGGCTCGGAGGAGATCAATCAACCAATCAATCAAATTTTTTGCATGAAATACATGTTATAAAAGTTGTTATAATATAATGGAAAGTCACAATGTATTCTGCCCTATTGGGCGTGCAATGTCTTAAAAAGTGCAATAACAACTGTTACAATACTAAATAAAATAATACATAAAATTCACGGACACATAAAGACATATTAATACTACAATCATTCAAAAAAAAGTCAATGTTAAATACTTACAATTTATCAGTCATAAATTCATTAAAGGAGCAATAGAATTTTTTTGTCAATAAATCAATCACCTTCCTCCGACACAACGCACAAGGTAATTCTAACTTATTTATTTAGACTCTGGCAGTATATTATAGGCGGAAGGTGCTGAGCAGAATACACTTTTACGCAGTAAGGTCGTTTTGGAGTTGAGAGAGACAACTCTATGTTTGTCTCGCCTATTGCGGACCACGGCATCAGAGAGTTTTTGAAACATCATCATTATCATCAACGTCATCATTATCATATTTGTGTGTTTCCAATAAATAACTTTCTTTATTTTCTTCTCCTTTCCGTCGTTCGTCGTTTTTCGTCTGTAGTAGTAGAAATTAAAGGATTTTTTTAATGTTTAAATAGATCTAGTAGGTACCTAACAATTTTGTACATTCAAAACGTGGTAGGTAGGTACATACTTATGCAACTGGAAATGACGAAACCACCGCACCGGATAATGTAGATATGTGTGGTATCTGCCATTCACAATGAAGGTAGCTACGCTAGGGCCCGCTTGTAACGTGAAGCTCGTATGAATAAACACCAGTTTGCGATAGTCCGTCGTTCATTAAACATTACAAGTCGTTCATAAGTAGCTTCTAGAGTTTTGATAAAGGTGGTATTTACATAGTTTAGGCCTTATCTACGTATGTATGTGCCGACAACCAAACAAAAAAAAAAAATAATACAAAATATTTATTAATTATTCTCTTAAGTTACATTTTACATTGTTCAGTGTTCGAGACCTCCTTTTAAGTATATAAATACCTGTATTAGGAGGTAACGCTCTTCCTTATCATACATTATGATTATGAGTTAAAATAATAGTTTACTACAAAACATTTCACAATACTAATCCTATTAGAAACATGAACAACAATTTTTACACAATTTGTTGAGGGTAGGTTTCTATTTCTTTATACTTTATTCTATTGTAAGTTCAAGAATGTTGCGTGGTACAAGTGCAAGTTGTACCACGCAACATTCAATTCACAACCAAACACTACTTAAGTCATCCTACATGGATGGTAAAGTCGAATGATGATGATGAAGTATAGTTTTCTATAACTAGGTACCAGAGCTTGGCAATAAGGTCGTTGACCTATCTCTTTTACGAAATCAAACAAGATCCGTCAAGTGCGAGTGTGACTCGCGCGCCGAGGGTTGCGAACGTTTTTGTCAATAATACCAATATGTACTATAGGTATCGGTTAGAGACATTCCTATTTAATTTCAGATGGATCGGTTTGTAAACTTCGGAGTATCGAGGGTACTTTACCTAATGGTAAAATTTTCAACTTTTTTCGGTATTTTTGAAGAAGTATGTAATCTACAGAAACTTCAAAAACAATTTTGAGATGTACAATCAGATACCTTTCATTTAATACCCCGCTAGCTAAGGTGGGACTCCCTTTCGAAAATTATTCCCCCCTTAATGACAATTTTTCAAAAACTGTTCTACTTACAGACTTCTCTATATTTTTCCTGTAAAATATAGATCCATACCTACAAACGCTATATACATTTCAGATGGAACGCTCTGCAAACTTCAGAAAATGGGGGAGGGAATTGATTGTTCAATAATAGTATTTATTTAGCACATAGATTACAATAACAGAATAATATAATAATATAAGCATTTATTTGTCTCTCACAATAGGTACTTAGTTAAAATAAATGAATACAGGGTGACTTAAATATATAGCAATGTTTAAGAATAGGAACATAACCCAGCTTATATCTTCCTTAAACTATGACCTGTTTTGTGAGAGACTGGAGCCTGTGATAGGTTTTAGAAACAACCTGTGGTACAGGTCACCAGCCCCTTCACTCCGCGGGCGATGAGAATTTACTATAGTGTAATAGTAATCTAGTTTTACATAGAGGTACATTGAACAAAACTTATTAACTATGAATTTAACGCCTAAATTTATTGATACGTAAAAAATCAATTACAACTAATAAAACAATTACAACTAGTATATACACTTAATATCTATTTCTTAGAAATCTAAACCGTCACCAGAAGGTAGAGTGCCCAGAATGCTGGCAGCATTGCCACGTTGAATGGCAATGCTAATTCGTTGACCGAAATAGAAGCCAGCATTCCGATCACCTGTCGACTCTACAAGAAGTTTAGTAAGATCTTTATAAAAGGCGTGTGCTCCAGGTCCCCAAGGACCAAGGGTTTCAACCCCAAACGGCTCAAATAGGTAACCTCGATCAAGATTAGCGTATTTTCGCCGTTTGAGGGACTCCGCTGATGTTGCTGCGGAGCCGGCCCTTACCGATGTCCCTGCAAGATGTAAAGGCGGTAGGGTATCTACACACGTGGCATCCCAAACTAAAGGCCGACCCATCTTCCAGGGAATCAGAGTCATACCGTCAGGTCTTTTACCATCATCTCGCATAAGGCCACGTGGTTCGAGGGTAGCTGCCACACTGACGCTGGTAAAAGCCCGACGGATGATGTCATTAATAGAACTATGACGGGGCACACGTCCTGCACTAGAGACACATGCCAGTAGATGGTGACCAAACTTATCAACGGTTTCACCACACTGACAACGGTGTGCAACTAGTCAAGGAGAACCTAAACCCAAAGAGGTGGCCACCCGAAATGAGTTATTATCTAAAAGGGTACCTAGATTTTTGGAAGGCAGAACATGTAACCAAAGTCCTGATTCCCACTCGGAAACGGCGAGTAGACGAGCACGTTCTGATGAGCTGGTTGACGTATTAATAATATCTTTCCGTACTAGCTCACGTAGTGACTCGTCCCACAGTCTCTGAGAAGAAAGGACTTTGGGCAGATTCTGGTCAGGACAGGCTATTTTCCATGAGTCTAAAGCTTCATTGATACCTGTAATTTAAAAATTTTGACATTTAGCCAAAATGCTAAGAACAAGATCTTTAGTACCATGTACTGAAGATAAAAAAGCTGGGAGTGAAACACTAGAAATTTTTCTATTTTTTCAATAATATGTATTATTTTATTAAAATTTTAAATTTCTAATTGTGTTGTGTATTTAAATGTAATAATGTTATCTATGGATCAATTGTCTGAAATATATGATTTTTAATTTAAGTTTCATTTGGTACCTTTTTTTAACCATAGTACTATTTAAAATATCACCGGTTCAAAATTACTCTGGTATTTTAGAATATTTAAATAGTTTTTTTTTTAATTCATTCATTACAAAAACAGTCACAGTATACAGTAAATTTTATACCATAAAAACCTTGTGAGGTTTGTCTCGGTAATCACACTAGTTTTGTCTTAACTTTGTAAAAAAATGTTAATTTAGACCTACCGCACTAACATCGGCTTTCATTCACGTGAATTCATTGAAAACGTAGTAACTCAGTATTCCCAAATTCGTTTTTTTTTGGGTTGTGTTTTTCGTCTGTTGCTTCCAGCAGCTCACTCGGATAACCCAGTGAGCTGCTGGAAGCAATTTTAGTTGCATAATTATCTATCAGTAGGTTTATATCCATTTTACAAAGTAAGACATATACCATTTACATACTATACATATTATTTGTATTAAAGTATATTATTTACTATTTACTTAGAATACACATAACAGTACAGTACTTACGTAAACGTAAGCCTCACAGGGTCTTCTGGCTATAATGGTTTCGGCAGAATATCAGCGCCTACCTACTATTGAGTGGTAAGGTCAGGCATTTATGCTGAGCCGAGACCTTTTTGCTGCTGTAACACTCAGCACAGTCTACTTTTTGAAAACATTTTTGTGTAAGTAATTGTTTTTGTCGTAATAGAAGTTAACTGTGTCTACTTTTTTTTTCAAACTGTATTTTTATATCTGTTTTGTACATACTGTGTTAGGTGTTTGAGGAGCAAATAAATGATTGTCTATGTATGTATATGTCTTCCTTACTTGTACCACGATACTCTAGCGACACCGGTATCGCTTTATGTTTGTATGTCGACAGAATAGCGATAATTTTACTGCATTTTGCGATTTCGTGGAGAAGGCAAACGACCTGTATTGCCACCTTATTTGGCACTTAGTATATCTATAAATAGCAAACCGGTTAGGTCCCAAATGCACACCTCAAGGCAGATGTCACCTGCCAGTCAGGCGAGTGACGCGTGAGGCATGAGTGACTTCTGATCGAGCGACGCGTGGGTAGGTATAGATGCGGAGCTGGCTTACAATGGTTTCCACCAATTGGTGTTCACCTGCTGTTAACGGTGGACACCTATAAAACCCCGGTAAATAATGGGGGTTTATAAAGCTGTTTTAAAATTTTGACATCACAATGTCGAACATACGAAATGTATTATTGTTTAATTTCCACGTTATTAGCTTCGGTAACTGCTGAGATATTCAAGAGGGAAAAAGCGAAAGACAAACCAGATTTCGTAACCGATCATGAAACCCTACAAACGTAAAATAAGCGGGGAAAATTGTCAATTATCCTAAAACGAGAACTTTTTAACAAACTCGAATTTTGAATTCAAAGTTTTTCGTTTGTACCCGTTAGTACCGTCTTGATTTCGCTGAAAACATAATAGTTGACTCAGGGCCTACCATTATTTGTACCTTTCTTGAACCCCAGCTATAATTTTTCTAAGATATCTTAACACTTTCCAAAAATCGGCTACTTTTACATTTTTGAAGTTAAGTCAATGTTTTTGGTTTGTACCCGTTTGTACGGTCCAGAATATGCTGAAATCGTGTTAGCTGATTCAAGACCTATTATTGTTTGTGCCTGTCGAGAACCTCGGCTATAATTTTCTAAAACTTTGTCAGTTTCCGAAAATCGGCAAATATAGAACAATTTCGAAGTTTCAAGTCATAGATTTTCGTTTGTACCCGTTTTTATCTTCCAGACTTTACTGAAATCATGTTAGTTGACTCAATACTTATTGCTTTATTGCTTTAATTATAATTAATGCCTTTGTAGATCCTAACTTATGATTTTCTAAATAAATTTTGTCAAATATCCAAAAACAAGAACTTTGAACAATTTCGAATATTTTTTGTCAATTTTTTCATTTGTATCTTTCACATTTGCTGAAAACATGATAATTGACTCAATATCATAATGTGTGCTTATCTTGAACTTAAGCTAAGCTATAATTTTCTGAAGAAACCTTGACCAAAAATCCAAAAATGGGCAACATTTGAACAATTTTGAAGTTTAAAGTCAAAGTGGTTCGTTCCCTTTGTTTCTTTCAGATTTGGTTGCAAAATATTTATTGAATTCGAAATTTATCTTTATAAGAAGCTTTTAAGCGCTTTTTATAATCTGTTCTCATAAAACTTTGTCGATTTAGCCATGGTAAAATTTTACCAAAGAAAAAAATATTTTTTTCGTTCGTTTCCTCCTGAAAACGTGTGGTTATACGTTTAATATGTTGGCAGCTTCAAGGTCTAACCATTATTGCGACACAATACTGCGAAATATTATATTCTGAGATCGAATGATTCATTTTACTCACTTAGGTCAAAATCGAGTATTGAAAGACCTCCTAAAAGACCCAATAACTTTTACCCCCTTGGGGTACTAACGACAATTTTTCGGTACAATCAAATAGGACCAAAAGAACATGAATATCTCAAAGTCGGTTGCCAGGTTCACACTGCTGGAAAATAGTATTAGAAATTTATTTTAATTTATCGCTACGGCTTTATTGAATTTTATTTTATGGACATTGTTGAATTACATAAAAATATCAAAATCAAATACAAATAATTTTTCAGTAAGCGTAAAAACCCATTCCAGAACGATTGTCATATAAATTATACTTAACCCAACTTACCTCGTTTCACAATCGGGTTACTACCGCTTTTTACTGGTAGCCAGGTAGGTGGATACCGGTGCCTACCCGCTGCTTTACATCTATACGCGTGAGGCATGAGTGACGTCAGATCGAGAGCTAAAAGCCTGCGCATTAGCCGGCTCTCGTGAGATGCTACATTTGCATACGACTTCACTGGTGTTATGGTACTCGGAGTGTATGGAAGAGTAGAGGAGCTACAGTCGAATTGGTTAGCTTCTAAGTGCTGGTACCTGGGTACACTGATCGTCTGATAGACAAACCCAATTCTATCCTTTTGACTTTGACAGATTTTTATCAGAAAATTAGTTCAAATACCTTAAAAATTTATGAAACTAGGACCTACAACCCTAATAATAATATAATAATAATAATAACGTTTATTTGTTTACAAATTGGTTTTTACCTGCTATCATCTAGTTCTATCGATCGACCGTATCAATCGAAACATTCAACGTTCACCAAAGATCAAATAGGTATATCTCGATTTCGACGGAATAATCAAACAATGGCAAAACGATTTAATAGGTATGTACTACCTATTAAATAAAATGACTAAATGATGTAGTATCCTAATATCGAATTGCTTTATTTCTTTTAGATTTTACAGGGCTCTTGGACACGTCACAAAATTCAAATTACCTACATAAGTAAAACTAGGAAATAAAGTGATCACTATGATTTTTTGTTCACTGCAATCTTTTTAAGGTGAAGTACCTAATAGAACGAACAAGAAACCTTTACCTTGTTAGGTTGTTAGTTTTCAAGTTGGAGCAAAACTAGTCCCAAGCTTTTTGCAGTAAGCCTTTGGATTTGTTTGACCATTTGTATGAATTTATTTATTGATAATTTTTTCAACCAATTTGGAGTTTTGTTGTAGGGCCTATTGTAGGGCAAAGGCTTCTATTATAAAAAGATAATGAAATTAAAAAAGACTAACGTTACCTATTCCTCAAAAAATCACAACTGTGACAGAATATTTTCTTTTAGTTATTTTAATATTCGTGTCGGTTAAACCACCACCGTGTCCAGTTGTAGCCTATTGCGCTCCTGCATGGGTTTTTGGATTAACGTTTTTAACTGTTGAGTTGACATTTAGTGCAATCACACTCTGTTACTGTCATTATTTTTTGCTTATTTATTGCGGCTACTTATCCAATAGCAGGCAAATTTGTGATTGCAGTGAAGCTTTAAAAATTTACAGAAGGAAGCTATTACCCTTCTTCAGGTAGGAGACCATAGTCTACTCTTACAACATCTACTGGCTAAGTTACAGGGGTCGATTCTAACGCCTCCACCGCCACGGCTAAGACCAGCTTACACAGTACACATATATCTAATATAACAGGAACTTGAACTCACAATGAACTTCAAAAGATACAATCCCAAATTGACTACACTTACACCGATACCAAAACATGTTTACCACGAGACTACTGTGTAACTTTCCGGCGATCTGAGTTACACTTGAGTGCATCTAAAACTTCCCTACTTTATTCTTCTAGTTGCCAGCGAGTGTAGTGTTGTTGAGCTAGGTCACATCGTTATTTTAAATGTAGAGGCATTCATTGGTAGATATTCATATCGAGAACAACAATCAGTTACTTTAAAGAAAAAATGAAGAAAAAACAAGACACAATTTTTTTTTTATTAGTAGTTTAAAGAATTTACAATGAAAAAAGTTTAAGCGGGTTAACCTGGTTGTGTTAGAAAAAAGCAACGAGAAACAAAAATTTTGTCGATAAAATGAACTTGCATCAAACTAAAGCAGAGCAATATTCCAAGGTGCTCAAAAACACTGTTCTAAATAACTAGCAGTTAGCCTCTAACAATATCGTCGTGGGCGTTTTAGTTTCAAGTCTAGAGTCTAGTCGACCCTAGTCCAGAGCTGTAAAGTCCGCTTCAGAACGAAAGAGAACAAATAAGAACTTAGCCATAGATCAGTAACATCTTCGACTCAGTTCACGTTATGATTAAATAATCCAAAATAAAATGAGCTACAAAGTCAAGGAAATTCTAACATGATAGCATCTCGTTCCGGTATTTCTTTTTTCGTATAATCTTCAAAACTAGTAGTAGGTAGGCGGTAGAAAAATAAAAGCTATTTTGAAAAGAACATTTATTTAGCGCATACATTATCAATACTACTACACCCATCTAAACATGCGCATAAAATTTTATTAAAAATATCCAACTTGCCATTTACGCTCTCAGTGAAGTTATGACAACAACTGACTTGAGATTTGAGTGTGAATAGTGAACACGGGAGTTGCATTATCTCATATTACATTCGTTAGCGTTGTCGATTCGTTTAGTGACTAGCAAACTGATACAATGTCATTACTAAATTCAACGAAATTATCACGTAGACACCCCACAGGTGTGTCTTTCCCTCCTGGATACGGAGATAATATTTACAAAGACATAAAATCCTTACCAAATGAGAACTCTTGTAAGCTACTTCGTAAATATTTAAAATACGCTACAAAAAAAACTATTTTGAGATGTTTTTAATTTTCGTGTCTATACATCTACGTAGTTACAGTTTTTGTTAAAAACAACCCCAACCTGTTTCAAGAATTTGCAATTGGAAGCCGTTCTGAGGGCAGACTATGTACGTTAAAGTAGTTGCGTTCAAGTGTATTTGTATGGCACCAAAAATCTTTAACAAAATCCCAAAAGTTATTCGTGATTTGTCCTGCAACCAATTTAGTGCAAAACTTAATAATTTTCTAATTGATAACGCTTATTATACAGTGAATAATTTTATAAATGACCGTATTGTTTGAAATTTTCATATTTAATTGATTTTAACTTGTTATGGAATGATCATTACTTTATTTATTTTTAAACTAAAACATTTTATTTCACGTCTCATCTGTACACGGTTCTAATGGTTTATTGGTATCTTAAATATTATGTAAGTAATAGAACACCCTGTCTGTGAGGAGGGCGCTTGTGTCTGCGACACAGTTTCACTAAAAGTGGGCATCATCGTATTCCAATAGTTACAAAAGCAAAGTAAATTCGTTACCAAAAGTAAAAAAAACTATTGTAACTTGTTGGATAGGATACTCGAAGTCCTCAAATTTCACCATACAGCCAAATTACCCAAGCTGCCACAGAGATCTTCATTCGCTTCGCTCACTCCGATCAACTATGTGACAGTCGCAACATTTCCACGTAAGACAACCTTTGGAAATGCATTCATCCGTGCGGCGTGCACGAGTGGACTCGCATACCTACCTAATAGGGAGAAACATCTGTGACAGGACTCCAAATATTTATTTGAATGCTGTACGGGAATATATCAGGAATACCAAAGAACGAGAGAACATCAAATAATGCGGGCTAGTACGGGTTAGATGATGATGATGATAATTATTAGTTTTATTTATCGAGTTTATGTACCTACTTTTCCTGACTTTTCAACAGGCTTACACATTGTTGTGGTAAAGTAAGATTAATAATATTTTTTGATCATGATGATGATGACCTCCTGGCCGGATTTCGACCACAGCGGCCATTCTCAACGGAGGCTAGCCATATGCGCTGGACATATTATGTGCACAAGTGTGTGCGCAAACACAGGTGCACTCTCTATTCCCTCACTCTCATAATCCGATGGGACAGCAGACCGACAAGACCGGGGAGAGGTGCTTGCTTATCGAGGCACGGCGCGGCCGCGGCGGTGTAACATCGCCAACTTTCTGACTCCGGACTGCAAAATTGTTATTGGGATTGTTATTTATCTAGCAAGAAAATTCACGGGTTCGATACTTATTCTATCATAGGTACAGGTAGGGTAGGTGGGTATGTATTTACTGGTTACAGTCACCTGTTTCACGTTGTAACACAAAAATCAGACTTGATCTCTAACGAGAGTGGCATAGCACTGTGTGACAAAACTCCATAATAACTAAAGATTTAAAAAAAAAATCTTTCAATAACTCCGATCTATGTATAAGTAAGTATTTAAAACTTACATTAGTGCAATGTAATGTGTCTATGAGAAATAAATGAATGAAACTGAAACTAACCATGGACGAACTAATACTAAAGCTAAGGCTGACCTGTGTGAAGGGTAATGTTATTGCTTGGTGCGTTGCGTTCATGATTAAGGTAGCTGGCTTGGTCTAAGCTATATCAGTACACCTGCTTCAGTTTTGAGCAGTTCACAATCTAGATTTTATTGTAGATGTTGTTATTGTATGGAACAGCAAGAAAACGCTTAGAACAGTACGCCGCAGGGAATCGAGTGTGGACTGGCTCGGGAAAAGAGTCCACTTGAACACCGACTTAAGTGGATTATTTTTATTTATTCTTGAGTTGTTTCTGACCGCGGCTTCGCACGCGTTGTTTCTATGGGCACGTTTAAAGGTTATTTCTATCCTATGGGAACTGTTTTATGGGCCTATGTTTGATTCCAGGCTTTGAGCTCTAGGCAAAATTTCAGCCCGATCGGTTCAGTCGTTATGGCGTGAAGCGGTAACAAACATCCATTCAAACTGGTGATGATGATGATGGATCCAAATTTTGCAAGATTATACTATTTGTTTCAATTTTTCATCTTCACACCGATAATATATTATCTACCTATCTAATGTATTGTACTACTTATTAAGTATATCAATCATCTAGTACCCATAACACTACCTCTGCTTCCATTATCAGTCCTTAAAAACAAAATGTGTAAAGGCCTACAGCACTATAGAAATGCTGCAAAACCAACTTGCCCAATCCCACCAGCTGAAGGACCTAATAAGAACGATTGAAAAGTCTTCATAACCGGTCGGAGAAGCTTCATTTGCCGACATGGTCAAAAAAGGGACCAACAATTTTATAAAACCTACAAATATAAGTTCGGTGGCCCGAACGACAAATTGAAGACTAGCGAGGACACCAAATCCCTAGTACAAAAAATTATCTGCCCCGAGGATATGAAGTTGCATGTGAGAGGGCTTCGTAAGACCAAGAACGGTGGTGTCATCATCAGCACCGATACCAAGGACGATATTGAAAAGCTCAAAAATACTGTCCAGATTACTAACTCGGGTCTTACAATTGACGAGCCGCCTAAGCGAAAGCCGAGAGCCGTTGTCATCGGAGTGCTAACTTCGATGCCCGATACAGAAGTTTTCTCCTGCATCTACCACCAAAACCTAGCTGACACTTTTAAGAACTGTGACCTGGAAAAGTTTCTGACCTCCATACGCCTAAGCCACAAGTCGGGCAGGAAGAACGCGGAGCACTGTAATTTTATTATTGAGGTCCAGCCGCCATACGAAAAGCACTTATTACCAAGGACCGCATCTTCGTTAACTGGTCCTCGTGTCCAGTGCGAGATTTCACTCGTGTCACTCGCTGCTACAAGTGCCAACAGTATGGACACGCGGCGAAGTCATGTCGCGAGGCAGCTCATACCTGCGGTCACTGTGGCGGCCAAGGTCACACCGTCAAAGAGTGCACAAAGAAGGCCGAGGACCCCAAATGTGCAACCTGTTTACACTATAAGAAACCAGACCACCATGCCACCGGCTCCACCGACTGCCCCGCAAAAATAGCGGCCGAGAAAAGGTACATTAATTCTATAGACTATGGAGGCGCCTAAGAGCGCCGTTAATTTATTACTTTTCTGACCTTTCCTTTAAATTCATCTTTTTACTTTATAAATAAAATAATGATAAGTAGTGTAATTCATGATTTAGATCATTTTTCCATATCAGAGTCTAAATTTGCTGAAGTCTTAGAGCATTCAACCAGAACGGAGAAGTCACGCGCAACAATACATACCCAAAAAATTCTGCCGCTTTCAGCGGGGGGTGAGGTAACACACATAGACTTGTCAATCACGTCGCTATAAACGCACACAACATTATTATCGCACACAATCTTAAACTACACGCACACAATCGCATACTCACACAGTCGCACACGTAATGATGTCTGTCAGTATACAACACAATTGCAGCAATAATGAAATATGCTAGTGCTTGAAATTATCGATATTCGACTATCGATGAATTCTAAAGTTTAACAGGAACACTTGATTATTTTTACCCAATTGCCAAAAGAGCGGGGGGTAATAATTTTTGAATGTGTTTATGTATCATTCATTGGTTTCACCTGTAGTCTTAACGGCTGGACAGACTTTAAATATAAGGAATCATTGGATTTCTCTTTGTCTGTAGTCTCGAAGGCCATAATATTTTACTAATATATGTGTAGTAGAATTTCATTTCGTCATAAACAACCCATCAAGTAGGGTGTCAGAATAAAGGGTTTTAATAACAAATACACTACATGTATGTTTAAACGTAATTTTAAAAAGACAAATTGGAAAGTAAAATTCTACAGTTAGGTTTTCGTTTTCCTAACATTACGTACATTGTTATTTGACAGGGGCTAATTAACTACGTATACAAAATTACTGCTTGACATTTTATAAGCAATCTACTACTTGATGCCTATTTTAGAAAAAAACCTGAATATTGAGAAATCCTGTAAAAATACAGTGTCAGACAATCAGACACTACTGGATGCAGCAGCGTTATACACATAAAGGACAACATGCTTTTATTTGGTATTTTGTGGTCGAATAAAGTTTACCTTAATAGCTATTTAATTGTTCTCCTCGTTTTATAAAGCTTGCTAAGCTATTCTAAGATAACCTCTCATTAGCTATTAAAATTAATTAATATTAAAAGTAATATATTAGCTATTAGAAGATTGTTAGGATTGCAAAGCAAACAGAAACAAGATATATGGTTTAGTTGGGATGGAGTCCTGTTTCAATCTTCTCTTGTTATTTGACTGTGTGATGAAAAAGGAAGTTATGAAATGTGCGGAGCAAATGGTGCTCGTTCGTTTAGGAGTCCATGGTTCATGGTTCCCACATGCTTTAACCCACACAGATCGAATCCCAATATCCTTTGGAAATCTGTAAGAAAAAGAATAACGAAATTTTATAAGTGATTGATATTTTGTGGGATGATTGTACGAAACTGAACTACTTTGTCTAAAAGACAGGTCATAATATGATAATATAGGTGATAGTGTTTAGATCTCTCCTACCCTTACAAAAGTAATTTATCATGGTATGTCCAAAAATATTTCTCATATTTCATAAAATATTTGTCTTATTTCAACCTAAATTTCTTAGGGGAAGTTTCAATTTCATGGGTAGATTCATTTCTCAAATTATCATCCACTAATAAAAATCACCCTGTATAAGAAAATGATATCGATATTCGCGATTGTGCTATCATTAAAAATTATAAATTAAAACAAAAAGAATATCGATATTTCTGATTGTGCAGTCCCATCACAAAATTTGTTGAGGTGCTGCCAGATTCTTTAAGTCGAAACTGATATTTTTTGGTAAAATGTCGACTGAAAATATAATTCAACTAGAAAGTGTAATAATAATCTAAAACATGCATAATAAATTAACTAATAAAAGTATTTTCTAAAAATCTTTGCAATTTTGAAATGTACCCATATAAATGCGGTGATATTGCAGTATTTCCCTAAAAATCACACGAACCTATAATAATCATTATTGGTTCATTACAATAGGAAAATTTTATTAATGATTGTAAAATAAAATATTCAGTTTTAGTGTTAACTCAACTACGAAACTTACTCTAGAATATTACACTGTATAACTTACTGGCAACACCTTAGTACAGACGAATATTTTTCTATTTTTGCTAATTAAGTGCATTATTTAATTGTATTTGGACAAAATAATACTTACAGATGAAATTTAATATTATCCTTTTGTAGGTTTGAAGTTTCTGACCTATTTTTGCACCAAAAAACACTGCAACTCGGCATTTTTACCGGAGCTTCTTCTGCGCGCATTGCAATCCGGCAACTGGCGGCCGACGCGCGGCAACTAGTTTTATATAACGGGTATGACCGCCGCTCTCGTACCTTTGGCAGAGGGGGTACGCCTATGAGTGTCGCCTCCGTTCTGGTTTAATGCTCTAAGGCTGAATTAGAAAATTGCAAGCGTTATATATCCTCTTTTAGTAATCCATTAACTAACTAACACAAAACATTCGCAGTGTGTTCAAAAATTTTGCCAATTTTAATGTCTTTCAAAATGGATTAAACATCAACTGTGACATCATTGTACTAACAGAATGCTGGCTTGCCAAACAATATAAAGTACCACTAATGCCGGGATACACCATGTACCAAAGCAACAAAAATTACAACCAAAACGATGGGATAATAGTTTACGCAAGGGACCATCTCAACGTATCTGTTGAAGAACCGAATTTTCAGGACTGCAACAGGCTACTGGTTAAAATTGGGTCAGATTTTGCAATACTTGCTTTGTATAGACCTCCTTCATTTAGAAATATAAGCAAATTTAATGATTCTCTAAATTACACATTGCAAAATCTATCTTCATTCAAAAATATAATTATTATTGGGGATATTAACATCAACATTCTCCCTGAAAGTAACGATCCTGCCGCACAGGACTATCTAACTCTATGTTCCTTCCATGGCATGCTTCCCGCACATACGCTTCCAACTCATCAAGCGGGGTCTTCTTTAGATCACATCATACTGAAAACAAATTTTACCTCACTTTCGCTTATTATAAATTCGTCCATAACCGATCACAATGCTGCCCTACTAACCTTAAATTGTAAAGTGCCTAAACTAAATAACATTCGTACTTGTTCTAAGGTAAACTGGAATAAATTTGAAGCTGACTTACCTAACATAGACTTTGCCCCAGTTTACGATTCCGCTGATCCGCAGTTCACTATGTCATATGTCGTAGAAAATGTACAACT
Source organism: Eupithecia inturbata (assembly GCA_963662085.1). Taxonomy (NCBI): domain Eukaryota; kingdom Metazoa; phylum Arthropoda; class Insecta; order Lepidoptera; family Geometridae; genus Eupithecia; species Eupithecia inturbata. Next base: position 979,316 of record OY759181.1, on the reverse strand, counting down.
GGCATTAACTAAAAATACGAGTAATATTCTATTGAGTAAAAAGAACTTTAACATAAAACCTTGGATAACACCTGGTCTCATTCGGTGTATGAAGCACAGAGACAAGTTGCATATGAAAGCCAAATCAAATCCCACTAATTCTGTTCTCCAGTTATCGTACAAGCGATACCGTAATTTCTGTAATAAAATTCTAAAGAAAGTAAAGATTAGCTACGATAAAACAACACTAGAAAATGCTGGAAAAAATAGCAAAAAGATCTGGAACTGTATTAAAAATGTAACTCATACCTCGAAGCAACGTGAGTCACCTTCATGTTTATTGCAAGCTGGCTCTACACCGCTTGAATCTGCTAACATGGCAAATAATTTTTTCATTAACGTAGGTAAGTGTTTGGCGGATAAAGGTCACCCGCAACTTCCTAGTAGCACACATTTTTCGTGTTATTCCACACTAACCTCATTTGCTCTGCTTAACACTGATGAGACTGAAATACATGGTATAATAATGAGCCTTAAGGACGAATGCGCAGTAGGTTGGGACAATATATCTACCAAATTGATAAAGCAAAACAGACACATTCTTACCCCACCACTGGCACATATTTTTAATAAATGCCTGAGCCAAGGGCATTTCCCCAAATACCTTAAAAAAGCTGTGGTTGTACCGGTCTACAAATCTGGCCCTAAAGATCAAATCACCAATTACAGACCGATATCCCTTCTTCCTGCGTTTTCCAAAATATTAGAAAAAGTTATAAATAAACGGTTAGTCAAGTACCTAGAGGAAAAGTCTGTTCTATCAACAACGCAATTCGGGTTCAGAGCTAAGGTATCTACTGCAGATGCATTTCATCACCTTACTCACCATCTTGAACAAGAACTGGATCAGGATAACCACACACTTGGAATATTTTTAGACCTAGCTAAAGCCTTTGACACCGTTTCCGTACCCATACTGTTGCACAAGCTTGAAACACTCGGTATCAGACACTCAGCTGAAACTTTTCACGAGCTATCTCGAAGAACGTACACAGTGCGTTAGGATAGGTGATCTCCTCAGCAATGATCAGAAAAACACTGAGTTTGGTGTTCTCCAGGGCAGTGTTTTAGGACCTACTTTGTTTTTAATCTACATCAATGATCTTTGCAATGTAAAATTAGATCATGGCAAAATCATATCATATGCTGACGACACTGCCTTCCTTTTTTCAGCTGACTCTGTAGAAGAACTGTATAAGTTCGCGCAATGTGGATTCAATATTGTAAATAAATGGCTTGCGCACAACTTACTAACTCTTAATGCAGATAAGACAAAGTATATTAGGTTTTCGATGCGCAAACTGCCGTCAACCGAGATTATCCCCAAATTGTATGCGCATTATTGCGGAGATGCTAATAAAGTATGTAAGTGCCCTACAATAAATAATACAAATAAAATTACATACCTTGGCATTATATTGGATGAATCACTTTTATTTAAAACTCATTTAGAAGCTTTAGTAAGTAGAGTACGCAAGTTAATTTTTGTCTTTAAAAATCGACGTCATATTGCAGATCGAAAACTTATTATACAAGTTTATCGTGCCCTATGCGAATCCATTTTGACCTACTGCATTACATCATGGGGTGGGGTGGGTAAAACATTATTACTAACTGTCGAAAGAGCACAAAGAGCGATACTTAAAGTAGCAACTTTCCGTCCTTTTATTTTTTCTACTAACCTCCTATTTAAATCATGTGGAGTTTTATCAGTTCGACAGTTATTCATAATGAACATAGTACTAAAACAACACGCAGCCCTTCCATATGTCACTGAATGCGCTAACAAAAGGAGGAACAATAACGTTTGCCCTAAACTACTGGGCCGGAGACATACTTTTTCAAATAAATTTTACAGTATCCTTGGTCCTTTATTATATAATACCTCTAGAATGAATGTGTTAGCCAATATTTATCCCTTAAATTATAATAGTTGTAAGAAAAAACTTATGGATACATTGCAATGTATGTCATATGATGACACAGAAAATTTATTGAGTGTTTTAAAGTAGGCCAATAAATTTTTGCAATCAACTTTTGTTATTAAAATAGTGTAGTTAGCATAAGTAACTATTTTAAAGCATGCACCTTCGCCTTGTATAGTTATTAAGTTCTATTTGATTATTTTATGTGATGTAAGAACTCTTTTTGCCTGAAAAACCGGTTTTTACTTAGTTCAGGCACACACATTATTTATTACCATTAGAATTTTAGATGAACTTTGTTATCTTTTAGTCGTAAGTTATTTTGAATAAAATATTATTATTATTATTATTATTCAAACTTTCACACCTATTCAAACTCATAAAACTATAAATTTTTAGCTGCATCATATATTCTTCATCGCTGCTTTTATTTATCAGAGCACGAACACACAATCTCGCATTTCACACCACAGAACCTTTCATGCAAATGCATTCCAATATTCAAAAAGCCAAATTCCAACGGAACTAACAATGAACTTAAACATATAGATCAAAAACCGAGCCTGTCCGTCTGTCCGTGGTGCTAATCCAACTCTGTTGTGGGGCGATATGTAGCGAACCCACTCTTGGGATTACCGTGCGATTAAGCTCATTGTCACGCTGCTGTTCGGAATGAATCGACTATTAATCAGTCGATGTCGTGGTAGTGAATTAAATTATCATGGCAACGATAAAGCTAAAATCTATAATTCAAGATATACATAATATATATACATATGTGACAGTAAAAGGTGGCGTAAATGATCTGTCCCCCACTCTAGGTTACCGCCTAATTTTTTTTTAAACATGCCGTTGTCTAATTCAAATTACTTTGCACAAGTACAGGAGCTGGAGTCGGCTAGACGTTCTGGAGTGGCTTGCAAAATGTGAGTTCTTTATGTAGTGCCTACTTGTTAAAACCAAGAGTCCTACCATAAAGAAAATACACGACATACCTTCGCCATAAGCAGGTAAAGTAATATTGGTAATAATCTTTCCCCAGAAACTGAATTAAATGAAATCCGTGACTTTTATTAGGACCGCACTTACCGATTTATATAGAGGTATAATATGTCGTGTTTAAAAAAACTACAAACCTACATCAAATTCCGGTAAATAAGTTGCCCCTGGCACAGCCAGGTGTACTTTGTAGGTGGACTACAGGCGGGGACCGGATTCATCTTCATCACGTGAAAAAATTGGGCTTACACTTCGATAGCGTGATCTAATTTCCCTAGTGGCGACATCTAGTTATAATTCAAGTTGAATTTCTGACTGAAAACCAGCGCCCTTTCACAAATGACCCTAGGTTATTGTGTTAGAGCATCAAGCTGACTCAGGATCTGTTAGACCTGCACTTGCGCGCTCGTCTGCTTGCTGATTGACTATTCAGTACCAACCGAATGTTTGTGTTAGTAGGTATAACTATTTAACTAATGTTCAACTGTGTTTTTGTTTGTCTGTTTGTTATATATTACTAATTAGTCTTTTATTTCTTTTATTTCTGTACCAAAGTTTGTCTGTGTGTAGTGTGTAATAAATAATTTTCTTTCTTTCTTTAATTTAGTTTGATGACACATGGATCAACAGTTCCTGTTGATGCCTGTTGCCATGGAACCATTAGGTGATAGTGAAATTATTATGTGATAATGTTTTACAAACCTACGTTTTACGGCGCACATAGCAATTCCGAGAGAATCAAAGTTTTACCTCAAAATCAACCTTTATACAACAACGAAAAAATCATCAAAATCTAATAACAATTAGCGTAGATATCACCAAAACTGTCGTACCTAGTCGTAATTTTCAAAAATATTATGTTACTTTTTAAGTTTTACGACATAAATACAGATAAACTTTAACCCCCAGGGACGAAAATTTGTATAGGACCATTTCGGGCTTATTCTATGTGAAAGAATCGGCAAAATCGGTTAACCATTGGCGGAGATATCAAGTAACAAACATAATCAATCAATTGAGAACCTCCTACTTTTTGAAGTCGGTTAAAACCACATAAACAAAACACAACTCGATTAAAAAAATAGGTAAATAAGCGAATAATGAGGAGCTGCCTCATTGTTCACATTGGCGAATGGCGTTAGCTGTAAGATCCAATATGTTGGTTCGTAGGTTCTATCGATGTTCTAAAGAGGCAAAAATAACCCTGTATAAATCCTACTGTCAGACACGAGTAGCCTATGGGCCTATATAATAGGATACTCAAAAATACCTATATATACTATACTCAAAAAGCGATTAGCACCCTTCGCGTTCAGTATATAATAATGCATTCAGGATGGTACTGGGGCTCTCGCGGTTCTGCAGCGCGTCCGGCATATTCACGGAGGCGCGCACTCCATGCATGCATGCGGAAGAAAGCCGCCTCGTTGCTGTGCAGGCTGCACGGGAGTACCAACACCATCTTGAATGCATTATCCAATAAATGGGATAGCCCGTTCCTCAAGCACTGTAATCGAAAAATGGTGAAATAGTTTCATTATTAAGCGATTGCAGTGTTTGAAATTATATAACTTAAACATGTGTCATGACTAGGTACTACTAACATAGAATTATTATTAATTTTGACTAACATAATTATGGACATAAATTGATATATGTGTTGTCTGAAATACACGAATTTTATTTATTTTATTTTATTTATTGACGCCTTTCAACATTTAAAATAGTCTCAATACTCTGTCCCGAGGCGGGGGCTCCCAACCCAACGTCAGACGGGGGGCGGAACAAGTGATAAGCTGACATTACAACCGTGACCAACGTAATGAGCTGATGCAATCGATTCACTCTGAAGGTCACGAGAGAAATCAAATATTAATGTAACAGCGGCTGCCCGCGGGTATGCACGCGCTTTTCAAATAGCCTATGTCCGTCCCTGGGATATCGTTTACCTCCCTGTCAAATTTCATCGAGATCCGTTCAGCGGCTTAGGCGTGAAATGGTAACAGAAAGACAGTTACTTTTGAATTTATAGTAATAAGCGGTTGGCATAAAATTAAGGCTAATTGTGTATAGTAGTTTTAAGGTAAATAAAATATTTTCAATCCATTTAATTTTTTTTTCATTTCATTTGTTTCTACAAATTTACAACATAAAAAATCAAATCTAACAACAAAATAATTTAATCACCTCAAAATTAATTCAGATAAAATAGTTACAACCAATTAATACAAATCAATGGCATTTTGGAAATAGTAACAGTGTACTTTACGATGGTGTTGACCTTACGAAGGCACGACCAAAAGTGAACCAGAGACAGCGAGCACGCTGCTTTTATAGAAATGCTACCGTCATAAAATTTCAACATAATGTTTCCCGCTGATTATATTAATAGCATAGATTGAGTTATAAACCAACTCAGTTACAAATATATTTTATATATATTATAATACACTAAACATATGTGTGAAAATAGACAAAAGAAAAACAAACTCAGACAAACCTGATTCGAGTTTTAGATCTATAACGTTAAAGTTATAACAATAGTAGAAATAAACTTATATAAATATTATGGTATATTGTATTAGAACCTAGTTACGAGACTAACTGGTAATAAGTACACCCTTGACATCGTACACGCGCGCGGGAAATACCTATTTTGCGTAAACTATCGAAAAAAACAATTTAAAAACGCACAAAAATATATATATTACACTAGCGGTCCTGACAGACGTTGTACTGTGCTAATGGTGGCGTGACCACGACGCCACCTATCGGGTTTAATTGTATTGTCAAACCATCCAGGCACCCACTCAAATATACACACAAAATTTCATACAAATCGATCCAGCCGTTTAGGTTAGGGTTACAAACACCCGTACAGAAGACATATATACATACAGATCAGCTAGCTAGACGCTCTCAAAACACTTACGAGATCGTCTTGCAGCTATTGAATCCCACATAACACACCCAAACGCTAATTCCGGTAGAAATAATCCGAACCCTTCATTACCTGGCACCACCTACTCGTACTTACAGGAAGGAAGGCGGCGCATTAATCAGAAGACAAAAGGACCTGCTCGTATTGTTACAGTGTCATCTCTAAGACACCGAACCTTGGGCGCCGCCACTTCAACTTGGCTTGTAGATAACTTGTCTTGTAACTGGGTAAGTGTTACTGAGTGCCCACAATTTCCATCCTTGTAAAAGTTTTTGACGTGAAAGTAAAAGCCTTTGATTTTGCTCAGCTGGGTACGTGGGTCGCTTGCAAAAACCTATGAGAAACGCAAGAATAATTGAATATTATATTCATGTGCCTGAAATTCTGGTTTTGGTAGTACTATCAGAATAATTATCTATGTATGTGTTGAAATCTTATGAGCAAATGAAATCAGAATCTGAAGATCGCTTATTGCTTTAGAAGTATAGCACCTACTGGATTATTTTTTCTTGTAACCGTAATTTCGAGGATAGGAGCTCAAGTGGCACTAAAATAAATAACTAAGTAATACTAGATAATACATAAATCATCGTCAGGCCCCAAGCCCAACAGAGCGTGTGTTGGGTACTAGATAACTGATATACATAACAAAACATACTTCATTATTATATTACGTAGATAGATATTTTTACTTGTTTAAAGAAAATACCCGGAGCAAATATCTGCAAATCGATCAATTTTTTTTCCAAATGCGGGAATCAAACACGCTACCTCCTGCGTCGCAGACGGACCTATGCCTGCTGCTCCACAGAGGTCGTCAAAGCCAAAGGTCCTAGCAGCCTAAGTTCCGTAGCTGATAGCGCGATGACGTCATAGTGAGATATCACAATAGATACCTACTTGTCAATATTCTGTACCGCGTGCAAAATGTTGGCGATGGAACAAAAGAGGGAAACATCTTGAAGTACGAGTGTAGGTCCATTGTTCATGATGCATCATTCATAGATTGATATCCGGGAAACCTTGGAACAAAGTTATTGATATAAAGTGTACTAATACAACACCAAATAAGACTTTTTTAGATGGTCCGTTAGAATACTTAAACGCAAATCAGATTTGAAATTTTCCTTATTCTGCTAAACGAATCGATTTACTATGACAACGATATCGCCGCAGAATCGCCACTATAGAAACGTTTTGTTATTTTATCTTAGAAGAAATAAATTATAGGTACCTATGGAGCGACATACGTCAAAAGTGACGAACTTGAAACCAATTTAGCACCGCACGTGCTATATGTAGTTTATTTAATCTCAGCGTTCTACTTGGCGGTTTTGCAACGGTAACATTGTCTTGAACTTATTTTCCGTCCAAAAATCGCGCCTTGAGACGTGCTACAAAAATCATCTACGATCGATTATCCGCACCAAATATTTTTTCTAAATCCATCATGGTTATTAACACTAAGTCATTTACAACGGGATATTTACCATGCTTTGAGTTTTGAGTTTCCAATATTTCGGGGAATAACTGTGACAAATCATTGGAAAACTCCAAACTCATATCATGGTAAATATCCCGCTGTTAACGTCATTAAGGCACCAAATATGTCCGGTCCCAAAACCTCTTGTAATCCGTAGTCAATATCATTCAGTCAATGGCAATTCATAGAGGTGTTACGGTGCCCCGTAGCTCTCGCGTAGCACGTTGTCGAGCATCAACCTAGAAGCTATTTCATTTGTGCCCGCAAAGGCCATCCAATGTTACTCAAATCACTACAAAGCTGTCCCAAACATTCCAAACAGCAAAAGGTGACGAAACTTGCCGTTTAAATTCCAACAAACAGGAGTCTCGTGCATTCAAAAACGAACTTTATCTGTGTGGCATTAGTGCGAATGTGTAAACTGGTCGAGGCAACTTGTTTTAACCGCTACAATGAGGTGTTAAACACCGCCAGGGGTCGGCTCGCGCCGGATAAAACCAGATAATGCCGGTACAGCCTGCCGGGAGAAGGTAAGCCGTAATATAAGCGAGGCTGGTGACGTGATGGACATGTATCATTTAACTGGTTCGAGAATTAAGAGTTATGGTTATTACCAAGGAGTTAAATATATGCGGAAATCACTGAGGAGGTCGAGACTGGCTCAGGTCCGAGGCATATGTGACACGATCAGAGATGGAAAGAGACATAGTAGGCCTGTAGTGGCCTAAACGGTCTCTTAAACGGTTTCTGATGATAATGGAGTAAAGGTGCACAAAGAACATTTTTTAATGTTAACTTTTGATGTCGGTGTTTTATTACGACAAATTTATAGTTGATCTTCTATATTTTAAACGCTGGAGTCTGGGTCAAGTGTATAACATTGAAATAAATAGAACTCTTTGAAAAAGATGATAACATTTTGAATCGTCGCGAAACTTTTATTGCATTACGACTTCGATCCCGACACATCCCAGACAATAAGTTCTTACATTTGAAGAAAAAATCGACTACACCGAATTGCCTACTAAGGATGTAATTCTGTAGACGATGTTTACCACATTTTGATGGAGTGTGTTCGCAACGAATCGTTTAGAAATAGTATTCTGTCATTTAGTTATAGGAATATCGGTCACTGCAACAGCGTTCTAGCGGAGTCTGTTTCGGACGCAGCGAGAACGCTATAAAAACTGGTAATGTAAGGAATTAGGTTGATTTTGTTTTAGTTTATAAGATGTGATTTTGTTTAACTCATCATACAAACTCAAAACTCAACTCGTCTTAATCGCATGTGCAACAAAGCCCTTAGAAAGAAAAAGGAACTCAAAGAATTGCGATTTTAGAATTCATGTAATAACGTTTTGTGTTTAATTTATACTGTTTTGAACCTATCACATTTATTTTGGTATTTTTGCAGTAACGTTAGTTAGTTACAAGATAGATTCATTTTTAGTAGGGAACTCCACAAATCTCGCAGCTAGGTGACCTCAGCCCGAATACTCGTAATCACTCATCGAACCTTAACCCAAACTGACAACTTCAGAAAACTTCAATTAGGTACTACTACATATTCTGGATGGCGCTTATTACTGTATTCATAGAAGCGGGACAGAGCATACGTTTTTGGAACGGCGGTGTAGGCGCAAAAATCAAGTTTTTGCTTATTTACAAAAAAACTACACAACTTATGAAGAAACTGGTTCAAGGAACCAAATAATTAATAATAACCCACTAATCAAAACATAAGTCATTTCAATAGACCGCAGGGTTCCTGAGATCTTGACCAAATTATGTGCGAAACAGTGCCGTTTCAAAACTTTTTTATATAGTAATTTTTTTCCTAAATCGTGTTTTCACGTTTAAGGACCCAAAGAAAAAAATTTGAATTTTACGTAATTCGAGTTTTTTACCGCGTGGTTTATGACAGTTTCTGATAGAGATCTAGGCCTAGTTTGACAACCAAACTCGTTAGGTTCGCTCCTTACAAGCGTCAAAGCAGTCAAGTAATAAATTAATTCAGAACTCGTGGTACGAACATTAAGTATACAACTGTAATATGGTTTCGTAAAGTTAGGATTCCCTGATCTACTCCATCTAAACTATGATCAATCGAGCTGACGGCAGCAGGGCTGGCTACTACTGGAAAAGGGTATTCTATAACAGAGTTCGAAGGATGCCACCCGCATTTGAACTCTGTGGCTTATATTCGTAGATGTTATTATAAAACAACAATGCCCTATGACGCCTGTCAGCGTTACTTGAAAATCAACCCCAAAGATGAGGTACAGCTTAGCTACCGTAGACCTAAGACGATATCTTTAGCTAGAACTTGAAAAACATATTTGAAATTGTTGATCAGTTTCCCCTGCTAGCCAGATAATGACTGACTACGAGCTATGAGCTGCCTTACCAAACTAAGATCCTCGCGAGAACGGGGAACCTTCCTATTGCAAAGGTCCCTCTTTGCCAAAAACGCTCACTAGTATATACAATGTTAGATGCTATACTAGTAAGTTCAACATGCAGCTTTAGTAAAGATTTTGAACAAAATAAAAACCCCATCAATCTTTCACAAAGACAGTCCCAATCGGAAACAATCAAGCTAATATCCATCTGTCAAAATGTCATAGCTGTCAAATATCCTATCTGACAGCCCTGATTCGAGGCGCTCAGCAGACAAGGCATAAAACTTGGAAAACGTCCGACGGTCCCGATCGGTGTTCTGTCAATAATTGATAATGGATGACGTCATTACGTCAGCGGGTGATTGATTGGCCGTTCCCCGTTCCGGTGCGGATCCACGCGGGCTCCGCGCGAAACGAGATAGGTATTTAAAATGGTTTACAGTGGATAATACCTACTTACGGATTATGTACTCCTGGTAAAACGTCATCAAATCTGCGTTAGAGCATATCTTGCCCAATCAAGAACTGAGCTACGACCAAGTTCTCTAATTTCGGAAATGGTTGTGGAACTTTTCATCCGTAATAGAATTCAAAACCCTTTCAAACAACTTTACACTTGTGTTTAAAAAAGTACAGCCAATTTATCATGATGATGATTCGCGTAGAACATTCTCGGTGTTGCATGCAATTGAATCCTCTACCTTAGTGCACAGGTTATTTATTTCATAGGGACCTACTTAGTTACTGAAACCGAAACCGCTATGATATCCTCCTAGTCAAATTTTCGCCCCTCGGCAGCCAGTCTCAACGGAAACTAGCCGTACGCGCAGGACATAGTATAGTGCACAAGAGTGCAAACACAGGTGCACTCTATTCCCTCACTCTCATAATCCGATGGGACAGCATACACAACGGGAGAGGTCAAAAACAGGTTCTAGGGAACCTGTTTTTGACACGAGGTGAAACACTGCCAACTTACTGACTCCGAATTGCTACTAACCGCTAGTGCTAAGAACAAATGCACATTGAAGTCAAATAACAAAGGTTGTCAAATGAGAACTACTTAAATGTGTTTTTTACGTTACGCAAGTGCACTGTGTAAAAACTTCCTATATGAGCGAGCTAAATGAACCATGAGCGCATTAAAAGCAACTTAGTAATGCATTTATCACTCACAAAATGAATTTCTTCCCGAATTGATCACTCATCCGATGCCTCATCTCAATAAATCGGATTCCACTAAAAGCATTACCTACTTATTTCGGCATGCTTGGTTTACGGTGTTTTAGTATTTTCAATCCATTACTGAACTGGATTAGTCTAAACAGGCACCAGAATGCGCTAAATAAGCAAATTCTATTCTATGAGTCGTATAGATAATGTAGTGATTGAAAATAGAGGTACCATGTTGACCCGATTAGATCATATTTGTCAAATGTGATATGGCATGATACACCATGAGATATTCAATCCCAATCTCTATGAACACGACTTAAAGCTAGATTGACGGTCTAACTGGCCACTATTTCCATTGATATTTTCAAATCCGTGCATAGCGTCTACTTTTTCATTCCAGTGTGTCCATATCGTAAGCTAAACTATTCTACGGTTACAGAACTGTTTCCATGCCTTTTCGTCATTTTTCAATGCTTCTTTTTGGGAAGATTTTTTACACCATACAATTCAGCTAAACTCAAGGAGTCACGGCCTTTATATACATGGTGTTGGTATTGCGACCGATACAATTATTTGGAGAGTTGGGAGGGTCATGGGCTGCTTTTCTCTGGTAGAATTAATATCCTAAGTGTCACGGTTGCTGATATATTATGTTTTTAAAGTTTTTTTTTAAATCACCTCTAATCTTGACATTCAATCGTCATTTTTTTTTTTGTTTGTAGTCGTTATGCCACGGAGTAACTTCACAAACACTGTTTCTTAAGTTCTGCGGGACAAATACTACGAGTTCCTCGGATATATAATTTTTATGGGACCATCCCGAAATTAGTGTCAACACAATTGCAAAAGGTTCATGAAAATCGGTCTACATTTGACGGAGTTATCGACATAAAAATACATAAAATAAACATACATACAGCCGAAACAAAGAACCTTCTCCTGTTTTCGAAGTCGGTTAAAAAGCATCTGTGCCAATAACACAGATAATGTTGACATAGTGTCGGACGATAGTTCAGTCCATGTTCGCTTCTTGTTCAGGTTAGTGGATACTGGTCCACTATACTGGCCTAAATCTCTCAGAATAATATAAAAAAACATTAATGCGTGCAGTCCAGTGGGCAGAAGGAGCGTATCCATCACTGTCGGCCTTTGTCCCGATGGCTGATTTACTGCGCCCGCTGACGACTACATGACTCGAGATTAACTTTAAAAATATTGTTCGGCTCGCGATCTTGGGCCGAGCCCGCGCCAGAAGGTTGCCATGAGTGATACGGGATGTTTTGTATTCCTTTACCAGCATTAAGGCTGGTGTCAGTGGTGTATGGCCCAACGGCCTTGAGAACACAAAATAATTATCTGTAGTCGTATATATAATTTGTGTTATTCATGAAATGTTCATCATCATCATCATCAACCTATCTTAGTCCACTGCTGGACATAGGCCTCCCCCAATGAGCGCCATAGAGCCCTGTCTTCAGCTTGCCGCATCCAGCATCTGCCTGTATTCTTTCGCAGATCGTCATCCCACCTGGCCGTAGGGCATCCTACACTACGTTTGTTGAGTCGCGGTCTCCACTCGAGAACACGTTTACCCCAGCGGTTGTCGGTTCTTCACGAGATATGGCCAGCCCACTGCCACTTCAGCTTGCTAATTCTCTGAGCTATGTCGATAACTTTGGTTCTCTGTCGGATGTATTCGTTATGAATCCTATCCTTCGAAGAAACTCCGAGCATAGCTTTTCCCATAGCTCGCTGAGCGACTTTGAACTGGGTTTTGGGTGGTATGAAATGTTCAATTTGTGTAAAATACTTTGACAAATATTTTGAGTGAAAGAAATACTCAAACTCAATAGCGTTTATAAAATAAACCCTCAACTGTCATGGTTAAATAGTGCCATGGAGAGAGGGAATAGAGAGGACACACACACTTGTGCACTATAATATGTCCTGCACACCTGACTAGTCTTCGTTGAGACTGGCCGCCGTGACCGAAACTCGGCAAGGCGGGCAGCACTATCATCAAATTAAATAGAGTCACTATTAACGGGATATTTTTAAACGGATTTGGATTTTGAGTTTTCTAATAACTTGGCTCAAAAAAACATCATTATTATATTGTTTTTTATTTCTTTATTAAGGGCTTGTTTCACGGAAGTACTTACCTAAATTCTTGACTTGAAGTGATTCAGTTTCAAGTTGATCTCCAGATACTTTTAGTTAATGATTCTGCGGTTTGGAACATAAATAGATATTGAACAACATGGATAGATATCTAGCTGTCATCGTGCCGTTTTGTCAGAAGACGAATACGAGTAGATAAGTCACAGGTCATGAGAACGCAATCTAACTGGCTAATCAATATGGCTTTGAAAAATGATTACTGTTATTTTTACACTTACCGGCTCCAGTTGCGCCTGAGCTAGTCTTCAATAGACTGCCGCATTATTGGAAAGAAAACCTGAAACAAACATTTTTCATTATTTTACAATCCATTTCGTACGAAGCCATGAGCAGAAGTTTGTGAAAAATAAAACTCAATCGAGGAAGCACAAATTTTTTGCTAAAAGCCAAAAATTTGTACAACAGAACAATGTTAGACAAGTTGCCTTTCACAAAACATTCACAAGAACACCAACATTTATTACTCACTTAATAAAACTACTGCCTAACGATACTAAAAATTCATTTCATTGCCGTTTTACTGAACGTAAAAATTTAGTTTTACGATGCTCTTGACTGTAGCTCCGCGCAATTCGCAACTCCCGCGAAATCGTGTCAATGCTTTGGGGAAATGTTAATGTTTATTATGAAGGCGCAGGCATGACAGGTCGGGTTTGGGATGACTGGGTCAAAAAACTTTGGACGTTATGAAAATGGTATTTTCATTATTTCCTTGGAGGGTTACTGTGCTCATGATCATAACTGTGTTGTACCTACATACGTACGAGCGTGTTGTGCCAGTTAAAAAGAATACCGACGTAAACAGCAAAGGTCCTAAATAAATCAAGATCGTGCCCACGACCATCATTAGCTTTTCTTGCCCAAACAGGTATTTTTCTACGTTTTAGCTTGCATTCCGTTCTGGGCTGGGTATGCAACGTTTTGCCAAGACTAACGTATAACCAGCACATCAGGTTATTTTAGATCAAGACCTTCCTACCTCTATGGAATTCTGTGTAAATTGTTTGTTGAATATAATTGTTTGTTGCAGGTTGTTCCCACCACATTAAAATAGTCCAGAAAATTACCGCCCATTTCATAACTTTCGAACAAGTAGAAAAGTATCCAAATATCTTCTCGCCAATATTATAAACTGGTGTCTAAAACACCGAGTAACACCTCACGTGCCGGAGCCATTGCTAAATGTTGAGTACATCGCATTTTACGGCATCGCCATCGTGCGGTCCCAAAGTGTACCTATCAAAACAGCAAGTTTATTTGAGACACGATAGAGTAAATATTTTAAGCCGATGCAGAGTCGTATGAAATTTACTGAATTTTATCGGAAATAAGAGATGTTCTGTAAGGTGCCTTCAATATTATGAGAAGAACGTTAAGTACATAGATATCTGGCGACCGATGTGGCGCGGCGGGCGAAGGTCCGGCTTCGACGTAGAAGGTTGCGGGTCCGATTCCCGCCTTGGGACAAATGTTTGTACGATCTACAAATATTTGTTCCGGGTGTTCTGGGTATTTTCTATGTATACATAACATTACAATTAAAAATATCTTTCTATGTAATGTTATGTATTGTAATATCAGTCATCTAGTACCCGTTTTGTGAATGAAAAGCGACGTCAAAGATAGTATTTTTTTTTTACAAAAACGTGGTCTTTAATAACTTCTTTTACGAATGACTGATGGACGAAAGGCAAACAAGGCGCTTTTGACCTGGCATGCCATTATAGATTTTTATTTTAATCCCAGCAAAGTAAATTTATTGCAAGAACATGAAAGTACCTAGTTTAAAGCAAAGCAAGGCAAGTGTATCACAGAGCAGCGCTCAATCTTGGCCCGCGATATTGTTTTCAGCTGCGTCTAGCCCGTGATTGATTGTTTCCGCGCCGCGTACTGGCACGCACTCTGAACCGGGTGAACAATGATCCAATGTTCGTATAGTGAGGCTTTTAATGCAGGTACATTATCGAGCAAACTGAGTTGTTAAATATGATCAGCTTATTTTGAGCTTGTGATGTTAATCTTTTAATGGTCAGGGTTAATATTTTAACAACATTTTTTTTATCAGAAATGTAAATAAAATTGTAACTGTCTATAATAATTATAAAGGTAATTGAGTACGTACCTACCGTTAATTTAAATCATAAATTTTTACAATTCTAAATCTACATAAACAAGGTAGTCAAAAATGAATCAATCCTAACTAAATATTTAAAAAAACTTGTAAACTTAACCAGACTCTTGATAAACTAGTTTCTGCTCACGGCTTCGCACGCGTTGTTTCTATGGAAACTTTTATAGGGTATTTATATCCCATGGGTACTGGTTTGTGGGATAAAAAGTAGCCTGTATGTTATTCCAGATAGACCTACATCTATGCAAAATGTCAGCATGAACCATTTAGTAGTTTTGGCGTGAAAAAGTGACAAACATCCATCCATCCATCTAAACATCCAAAGTGGCCAAGGTTTTATTCGAGGCCTAGAACTACCTGTGCGCAAAATTTTAGCCTGAACCGTTCACTAGTTTTGGTGTGAAGAAGTAACAATCAAACATTCATACATCCAAACTTCCACATTCATGTTATTAGTGTGATTAATTCCGCATCCACTACTCCTAGAATATAATAATATCCTAGCAGGTCATCATCATCATCATCAACCTATCTTAGTCCACTGCTGGACATAGGCCTCCCCCAATGAGCGCCATAGCCGAGCCAGAGCCGCCATACGTAAAGCGCTCATCACTAAGGACAGGGTTTTCGTGAACTGGTCCTCGTGCCCTGTGAGGGATTTCACCCTGGTTACTCGCTGCTACAAGTGCCAGCAGTATGGTCACGCGGCAAAGTTTTGTCGCGAGGCAGCTCGTACTTGCGGACACTGTGGCGGCATCGGCCACACAAACAAAGAATGCCAGAAGTTAGCTGAAGATCCTAAGTGGGCCACCTGCTTGCTCTTTAAGAAGCCAGGTAACCATGTAACTGGCTCCGCCGACTGTCCGACAAAATTAGCGGCTGAAAAGAGATATATAAATTCCATAGATTATGGGGGAGTCTAAGGATGCAGCTTTTCCTGTGCACCTTTACGTTTTTATCATTACTATAATATTATTTAGCCTTCCTTTCTCAATTTTTTCGTTTTAGTTTGACTTTTTTATAATTTTAGTTTTACTCAGAATTTAGATGAATCTAAGTATTGTGCAAAGTATGTCAATACGATGACACAGAATGGACATTGGCCTTGTTTAAAGTAGGCTAATTATTTTTGTACCTAAGCACCTTTATTTCATATTACTAGTTTAGCGTATTTAGCATAATTAAGTTAGTATACAAATCTGCACCGTTGCTTTGTTATATATACTACTGATTGATGTGATTATTATTTTTCCGTATTAAGCACTTTCTGCCTGAGATACAGGATTACCTAGTTCAGGCACATGTATTATTTTATACCCATATTAGATATTATTGATTCTTTTGTAATCCAATTAGGCCTAAGTTCTTTTGAATAAATCATTATTATTATTATTATCATTATAACGCCCTGTCTTCAGCTTCCTGCTTCCAGCATCTGCCTACAGTCTTTCGCAGATATCATCCCACCTGGCCGGAGGGAGTCCTACAGTACGTTAGCCGAGTCGCGGTCTCCAATCTAGAACACGTTTACCCCAGCGGTAGTCGGTTCTTCGCGAGATATGGCCAGCCCACTGCCACTTCAGCTTGCTAATTCTCTGAGCTATGTCGATAACTTTGGTTCTCTGTCGGATGTATTCGTTACGAATGATAGGATTCGTAACGAGAAACTTCAGAGAAACTCCGAACATAGCTCTTTCCATAGATTGCTGAGCGACTTTGAACCTAGCAGGTATAATATAATAATTATAGTGGGTATAATCTCCGTCGACAAGTGGCACACCATGTGTTTATCCAATCTTGCCGAAACGAGTATTGATCCTCAATCACGTCTTCAGACAGGCAAAGAATTCAAAATTAATTAGCTATTACTTGAAAGAAACTCTCTAAATTACTTTTTTATGAAATTGTCATTTAGGTTGTTTCACAGAACTATTTATTATTATAAACAATTAAATGTCTTTTTATCAAAGACATTAAATTGCGATTCGTAAAAAACTTGTAAAACAAGTAAATTTTTGTCAAAATACGACAACAAATAATTTTACTGGTATATTGCGAGTCCCATTCCCATTCGTCCTACCAGCTTCGTCCTAGCAGTGGGATAAATGGGAAAATATTCGTCTTATTTTATTAGAACCTGTCTTCCCTCTGCTGATTCTGATAGCATGAGCGGGAAGTTTTGCTAAGAAGGCTAACCGCTAATGTGATTTTAACATTTGTAGCGAATTTTAAAGCGCACAACTTGAAACAAACCTAGTTACCTAAGATCCAAGCTGAATACAGAATCAGTTAGCTAGAGCCAGTCTGGACCGCGGGGGCACTAGTTTAGTTCTGCCTCGGCTCTGTCTTCATCTCTGACTGTCACCAATTAGGTATCTATGGAACTACACTCGGTCCTAAAATACAAGATATTTTTGATATTTTTCGTGACTCCACAGCATCACAAGATCACAAGATCTTCTGTCTGGCGGGTCTGGCCATACAAGTGAAGTCCTTCTGGAGGACTTGAGGGTTCTAATCAACCTGATGTTGTCAGGCCGAGTCAACAGCGAGATCACAGAACTCCTATACGGTGCCAACCTTTGCGCAATAAGAAAGAAGGATGGCGCCGATCGTGCCCGTCTCCTGGCCGTTTCTAAATGGGAGTTTAGAAACGTATTACTACACATTATTTTACCAATAAAATACTATCAGATATTTTTTGTAAACAAATAAATAACAAAACCCAAGTTTTCATTCATAGTTTCAATCGTCTGTCGTCCATTTTTAAACACGAATTTAAACCTTTTTCGCAGCGCTTTTGCATTTACATAGGTTTTGTTGAAGTTTGTTAGTTTTTAGTGATTACCTTGCTCTTTAACCTTGTTGTTTTATGTTATTGTTATTCGTTTCCTAAAGTTTTTATTCATAACCGCCTATGTTGAAATAAAATATATTGGATTCTAGAACCGAGTATAGTTTAGTCCCTGTCTCACCTTTGTCTTCACTCGTGACTGTCGCCAATTAGATATTTAACTATCGAAACTAATTTGTATTCCGATCGCTTGTACACACGTACGTATATGTACGGATTAAGGTGAAACTGTCAAGACGGCTCGGGATATACCAGTAATATAAATAATGC
Source organism: Eupithecia inturbata (assembly GCA_963662085.1). Classification (NCBI taxonomy): domain Eukaryota; kingdom Metazoa; phylum Arthropoda; class Insecta; order Lepidoptera; family Geometridae; genus Eupithecia; species Eupithecia inturbata. The sequence continues at coordinate 960,915 of OY759181.1, read as the reverse complement.
CAGACAGGAGGCTTGCAGCAATCTGGCTAAAAACGTATATAGACCTATATAGACAGTGTGATCACAGGCTAAAATGATGATAGTGAACTTTTGCAAAATGCAATCGAGTCCCTATATTTGCAAAATACTGAGGAAATGGAAGAAATAGCCTGTTAACTTCACATGAAAAACAAAGTTTCTAAATCCTGCCTACAATTTCATAATCTTTCGGTATAGCGTCCAATACCTTGATTGGACGCTATACCGAAAGATTATGAAAGCGTTCGGTCTAAGTTTTTCGAACTTGTGTGCTCTAGGTATTCCGTTATTGCATTTCGTGACACCGTTTCCTGTAGGTACTTTCTATGAATACCGTTTCCTGTAGGTACTTTCTATGAATACCGTTTCCTGTAGGTACTTTCTATCAATACCGTTTCCTGTAGGTACTTTCTATGAATACCGTTTCCTGTAGGTACTTTCTATGAATACCGTTTCCTGTAGGTACTTTCTATGAATACCGTTTCCTGTAGGTACTTTCTATGAATACCGTTTCCTGTAGGTACTTTCTATGAATACCGTTTCCTGTAGGTACTTTCTATGAATACCGTTTCCTGTAGGTACTTTCTATGAATACCGTTTCCTGTAGGTACTTTCTATGAATACCGTTCGCCGGTATTTCGAGTTCCGGAATGCCGTAGTACAGTCGGTTTTCACCGTAAGGCCAGATTTTATCCTAAAAATTAGCCTGTGACCGCTTAATCATAAATGATATTCAATTGAATAATATTTCATTGTAACAAACTGCTGGAAACATGGCTAGTAATAACTCCAGAACCCGTTTAAAATTAAAAAAAACTTATGAAAAATATTCGTATGTAAAAGACAAAAGCTAATTTATTGTCTTTACTTGAGAACTTCAGCTGCTGGAGTAAAAAGTGTGAACGCAGTGGAAATTTATGCAAAGTTTTATTCATGTAATCGGTGCGGGGAATTATTTATGTGGCATTGGTTGAAACCGCAGCCTGTACTCAGCACCCTGATTTGGTGTGGTTTTTGGAACACCCTGTAATTTAGTAATGGTTTCAAACTGATTGACACATCATCAATAATAGATAACTTAAATTTACACTTTCAACTTGTGTTTATTTTCTTCTTTCACTTCCGTCTTTTGTTATTTTTGTTGTAGCACAATAAGGTAACTACTTTAAGAAAAATCCGGTTTAGTTCCACTGAACCACGCGGGGGAAAATGTAAAGTTCAAGGAATAAAACCTTTTTAAACTCAAGTAAAAGATGCCAAAATATTGGTTTGTTTGCTAAAATCGTATTAAATTTATTAATTGCTAATCATTGGTTGTATCTTCACGTCCAACTGAGGTGTCTAAAACAGGATTTTCAAATAATAAAGCAACACATTTCCTACGGATGAAAATAACATTGTTTTTAGCCACATTCCTTTATTTTTTCATGTTTCTCATCTCTTGTATCTGCCGCCATCTAAGTGACAGGACTACCATTTATTCCTGTACTGAGTAGAGGGTGAAAAATAATATAAAAGCTGTATCGTTTGTGCCTTCACGTTTACTTTGTAAATGTTAACACGTTAAAGGTCCTTTTACACTGTCATAGCCCAGGACTCTTTGTACCTTTGTCAGCGCTCAGTGCATTTTGGAGGGGTCGGCAACTTGTTTGGAAATACAAGAGTATAACGAGTTTCACTGGTCGATTAATACATTTTATGTAAATTGTAATGGTAGGTGCTGACTCTCACTAAATAATTAAATAATATCTCAAAAAATAATCAAATCCCGAGGACGAACACAAGCTACTTAAAAAGCGCGTGCGAAGCCGCGGGCAGCAGCTAGTGAACTATAATAACAAAAACCTTGTCACTAAGTAGATTAAATGATCATTTATGGATAATCCCAATCGGGATCAACACTTTTAAACATTATTTCTGCTAAGCATCGTAAAATATTAAGCATCCATATTAAAGACGATGTTCTGACTGAACATTACTTTGAGAAATAGGTTAATAATAGGTAATATAGAAAGAGGTTATGTGCGCACATTATATTGCGATATGAAAACATATTTTTAGTACAAAGCAACTGCATTTATTAACGTAGATTTATCATTTACACCTTCCAAGAATTCTTTTTTGCATGGTGGTAGTTGAGGTTAGGAACTCGCTGCCAGCTTGTGTTTTTCCTGCCAACTTCAACATGGGTCTCTTTCATGACTAGAGTGATTATGTGTCTTCTACACCTTCGTGATACATCATCACTTATTAACAAGTGATGTACCATGTTTATTCTACCTGCCTGGTCTGTAAATCAGTCCTGGGCCCGCCCCAGGACTTAAGCCCGCAACTTCTCGTTGGCTGCTATTCGACTACTGTGCTAAAAAGGTCGTCAAATATTATCTCCGTACGAGACATATTCGTAAAACCTATTCTACAGCAGCAGGTATTCAATTTAGAGGAAGTAAAATCACTTTGCATGGATATCGCAGCCAAATTGCATCTCTACCTCTATATAAAGCTGGTTTTAGACGAACAACAAATTGCTCCGATCAATCGCTCGCCTGCGATTGAAATCTAGACTAAACTGTGCTGGTTCGGTAGATGGAAGTGTGCTGCGAGATATTTTAAAATACATAATACATACATGTACGATGATGTCGTATCTCAGGCTGTGCTAGTTTAAAGACATTATTTATGAAATTTTTCATATTTCTTGCAATTTATTTCTCGCAAGTTTATCTTTCGATTATTATTTATAAACTACGACTAGTGTAGTGCTCGTATGTGTACGATACGGTATTGAAAAATTTTGTAAAATGAAAAAAAACTTTTTCTAATAGAATAAAGAAAGAAATGCTTAAGCAAATGCTCAATCTAAACAAAATCCTTGGGATCCTTTTTGGTAAAATTTTAGGAGAAAATTCTAAGATCTTGTAAAGATTCCATAATATCAGGTCCACGTCTACCGGACTCCTACGTTGCCTCCCCGGAAACACGTTCGGCATATATATGCATGTATGTATGTGTATATACATACAGTATGTACAAGTAGCTGAGATAACCTCGTCTCAGCACTATAAAGCCGGCAGCCCCTCAGGAGACTTCACTGTATTTTGCTAAAACACTTTTGACAAGTGTCGTATGCTTTGATACGCCTTCTGGTTTTTGTAGGGGTTGCTGGCAGGTTGTAGGTAGTAGGTATATTGTAGTTTTAAATCGAGAGGGATTTTATTGTTTTTTTTTATATATTGTTTCATCTAGCCTTAAATGTGGCCTTAAATGTGGTCAATAATTGTAGCTAAAAAACTCAGTGAGCTAAAAGACGCTAAAAATTGTTGCTGAAAATTTCAAACATTGCTTAAAATACAACGTTATTTTCTCAAATTTTCATTGCACCTAACGTATTTCAAAACATGACGCCATTTACTCTAGAGGTTAACAATCCAGTCGTTTTGTTCATCTTACTTCTCACACCCGTCATTCTATTCACGACCCTATCGCCTTATTATAACGCTGACATTCACGTGCAGGTGTGGACGTGTCGTGAATTTCACTCGACTGTTATCGTTAAAAGAGAAGTGCTGTTGTAAAAGACATTCGTTGTTCAGATTTGCGACGTACGAGTATAGCTCGGGCACGAATCGGTGATCATAATCACATTTTATTTTGTTATAAATAACGGTACACAACCCACACTGCCGATCTGTTTATAGGGTTCCGTACCTCAAAAGGAAAAAGGAGCCCTTGTAGGATCACTTTGTTGTACGGCTGTCCGTCTGTCAATCCCCTTTTCTCAGGAACGCGTGGAGGTATCCAGTTGAAATTAACATCAAACTTCTTGGAGCCGTGATATAAATTTAACTACTGAGTCATTGCAATCACAAGTTACAGCCGTTTATGTACGAAAATTTTGAAATTTCCGCGGGAATCACTTGTATATAAAACCTATAGGGTACTTCCCGTAGACCAAGAATGATGAAATTTGGCAAGAAGCAAGGTCTTTTAGCACACGTAAAGGAAAAAATCCGAAAACCGTAAATTTGTCGTTTATTCACAAAAAAAAGATATTTTTCATTCTCGCCTTGGACCAAAATCTAGAGGATACTTCCCGTTAACATAGAATCATAAAATTTGGCAATAAGCAAGGTATTATAGTACAAACTAGCTGCGCCCCGCGCCTTAGCCCGCGTGGAAATTGATTGCACACCCCCTAGGGGTAGTTTTGTAAAAATAAAAATAATAAGAAAAGTTTTGAAAAATCTTGAAATATGGATTCAATAGTTTTATATTTTTAATATTCTATGTAAGTTTCAAGCTAATTAGGCCATTGGTTAAAGTGTTACAAAAAAACCTCAATAACTCAACCCTCATTCTACTCTTTTTTAAGGATTTTTTTTGGAAAATTCCTATTTTTTTATTACTATTTTTATATAATATACAGAATGCTTCAGGTCAATAGCATTATGCATTAAAAAGTTAAAGACATTTCAGTACGGAGCCAAATTACGAATCACAAACTTTAATAACCCGATTTAACCCATTTTCAGGTAAAATATTAAAAATCCTGAAACACGTGTTCATTAGTTTTGTATGCTTAGTATTATCTGAAAGTTTCAAGCTAATTGGGCCACTGATTAAAGAGTTACAAAAAACTTCAACCCCCTTTTCACCCCCTTAGGGGTAGAATTTCCAAAAATCTCTTCCTAGCGGGAGGTTGTGTTGTAACAGGTACCTGTTTTTAAAATTTCAGATTCCTAGCTTCAGCGGTTTGGGCTGGGCGTTGTCCCCAGAAAATCGCTTGCTCTTTTATATATTAAGATAAAGGCAAAAATCCAAAAACAGTAAATTAGTGGTTTATTAACAAAAAAAATACTTTTGATTCTCCATGAACCAAAACCCATCCTACTTCCCGTTAACCTAGGATATTTGGTAAGAAACATGGTCTAACTATTATACGGAACCCTGATGCGTTAGTCCGACGTTCTTTTCATAGGTAATTTGATTAGAGCACAACTGGACATAGGCCGCCCCTTATGTTAGGCGCACATTAAGGGCGGCCTATATCTTTGGCATACCGCATTCTTTTTTATTGCGTCAAAAATATATTTTAAACCTATATTTTCATCGCGATCTGCAAAAGTGCTTTCAGGTTCTTTAAAAAGAGGTGTACTGATACCGCCGAGTCCACAGTCTCCTGCAAAAAATGCGTCCCCGAAAGGCTGCGGAGGCACACGAGATTCTCATCTCGGTGACGAACGCAATATCACGGAGACAGGCTCCGGCGGCGCTGGGTAATTGCATAAATTACTTTCAAGTACAAAGTTTCAAATCGACGCGTCATGTGCTGTAAGTAGGTACACTTGCTTGCAATTATGAGTTCGTACCTGAATCTATCATTTTTGATTCAATGCGACGTTATTTAAGAAAGGCCGGCTAAAGGTTTGTCATTTTCTAACATGCTATAAATATTTTATGCTTTCCCGAGTCAATATTCAACACAAATATTTTTTTTTGTTTAAGAGCCTTTACAGCCTTTTCAGCTTACACAATGGATACGCAATATTACAATTATTTCTTCTAAAGTAAGTAAGACCCGTGTAGATTTATGATGAAAGTAGGCGTAAGTCTCAGCGCACTCTTGCTTGATCGGATATAACTCTTAATCTTTACCGACTGTTATCGTTTCCATTATGATTAAAAACCAGGATGTTGATAGCTTCAGGACGTCCTAATGAAGCAACTAATCTCCCATTCCCTCAGAGATTATTCAGTGTATGCACCGGTTATTAAATTGGCCATTCCGAAATCACTTTGCATAACTTTAGTCGGACTACTTAGCAGTGTCAACTAAAGATAGTTCTCAAGAGGACGGCGATGGGGGCTCCTATCACGTGCAGCCCTCAATCTATTATCTCCGTACGTTACAACTTTGAAGCACTCCAGCCGTCTTATCAGTTCTGCACCAGAATCAATCGACCTCCCCGATGCCTTTCACCCTTCTAAAACCTTCAGAAAACGCGAGGATCCAAACATTTTTAGAGACCAGGGTGAATTGGACGGTGCGACTTCGATCAGACAATGTGTACGTACAGCGTTGGTTTTCAGAAGTGCTGGGTAAAAGGGCTGGCAGGGAGCTTGACAAGCTGGCTCGTTTAATATTCCAAGTTTTCTTTCATTTATTTTTGGTGACAGTTTCATTACCTTCAATAAAGTATAATGAATAATGTAAGTACCTATGTGAATATTATTAATATAAAAACAGTTGGTTAATGTAAACTAAATTTTTAGCTAATTACAAATCAACAATCCCTGTCAGGTGTTTATTTATCATTTTGATAGGTTGATATTAAAAATGTTTATTTTGTTGGTTAGGAACTTGTTAGGAACAATATTGTTGTTTTGTGGAAAGTTCTGTTCCTATCTCTTATTTTCCGAAACACGTTAGTATTATTCCGTCAGTTGTCGCCCGAATTCGATTCGAAGACTTTTCCTCGAGATGTTTTCCTTGAGCAGGTGGTAGAGGTACATGCACACTTACCACTTACTTACTTTCAAAAAGGAGGAGGTTCTCAGTTCGTCTGCATGTTTTTTTTTTTAATGTATGTATGTTACTTGATATATCCGCCAATGGTTAACCGATTTTACTGATTCTTTCACTATTGTATACATAGATAATGATCCCGAGGTGGTCCCATTTTTTTATTCCCGAGGGATTAGTATTTATCCCTTTAAACTTAAGAAGCAACATAATATTTTTGGAGAATCACGACTAGCTACAACAGTTTTGGTGATATCTGCGCCAATTGTTAATAGATTTTCTTGATTCTTTCGTTGTTGTATCAAAATTGAATTTAAGGTGGTCCCCTATAAGTTTAATTCTCGTGGAATTGCTATGTGCGCTATAAAACGTAGGTTTGTAAAAATGTATCACAGATCATTTTACTATCACCTAATAGTTTCCATGGCAACGGGCGTCAACGTTTCATCCATGTGTCATCTAGATGTTCCCAGTGTAAACTCTTTGCACGTGAACATAGACCTTCGGTCAGGGAAAGTAAGGGAGGGGTGATTTCGTTCGTCCGTGACGTAAATAAATATTAGGGGTTAATGTATGAAATTGTTGATTTGCACTGAAAAATTTAAATTCGTTTGTTTGTTTTAACTTATTTATTTAATCAAAATAATTACCATTATTATCTATACATTGCTGCCATCTAACAGGAAGGTTATTTATGCCATTGCGATAGAACTCTGGTGATCTAGATTCGACAAACTGTGGGAAAGCATTTTGTACTGCCTCCTGGGAAGAGAACTTTTTATCACGTAGAAAATGGTCCAAATCACGAAAAAAAAATCGTTGTCCGTTGGAGCAAGGTCTGGCGAATACGGAGAGTGACAAATGGTTTCTAATTGCAGTTCCAGTAGAGTTAAAACGTCAGTGTAGTGTGTCGTAATGTGAACGTGGACATCCTGATTCTGAAGACGCATTGAGGGTAGTCGTGGATACTGCCGTCAATTCTTGTCTGTAACTCCGAGTTTATCCAGTCGCCCCGTGACCACGATCGCTGCAACGCGATGGAAACGTAGGGGAAAATAAAACAAAAGGTACGCGATAAATACCCGACAAAAAATCTTTAATAGAGTTAAAACGGTTTCTCGTGCTGTATGAGGTCTCGCGTTATCATGGAGCAATAATGGTGAAGATCGATTCATGAATCGGGGCTGTTTCACTGCTAGTTTTGCTATCATTGTTCGGAGTTCGGCACAGTAGACATCTGCCGTTGTTGCTTGACCAGATCGGAGAAAGCTATAGTGAATAACACCAAGCTGAGACCACCAAACAGTTACCATTACCTTTTTATTGGTAAACTTTGCTTTAGGACACTGTTGCGGCGTTTGACCTGGGGTCAGCCATTGCATTTTTTGCTTACGGTTATCGTAAAGAATCCACTTTTCATCACATATCACAATTCGATACAATATTCCTTAATTTCTGTATCGATTCTACAAGGCAACACAAGTTTCAACACGCGTTTCTTTCTGCAGAGCAGTCAAAACATGAGGCACCTATTTTTCATATGTTTTTATTTTATTGATTTGACGCAATTTTGAGTCATTATTGTTAGTAAGGTAACGTTAAACCTTGCTGCTAATTCCTGGGTAGTTTGGCTCGGATCAGTTTCCACCGTCTCTTTCAATTCATTTTTATTCACCAGTGTTCCACGTGGTTCGTTCTTCAAATCAAAGTTTCTATCACGAAAGCGTTTAAACTAAAATCGCACAGTGCGATCATTAGCAGTCCCCTCCCCAAACGCAACATTGATATTGCGCTTACGCCTTACGAAGAACACACCTTCCAAATTTTAACTCTCTAGGATCAGTGGTTTAGGCTGTAGTCTAGTACAGTTTCAGTCATCTACTGTTTTATAATATATAATGATTAATAAGTGACAATATTTGTTGTACGTGACTGTCCATTAGTAGGACCACGAGGATATGCTTATCATTACGCTCCTACCGGTAGGAGCATAAGGACATATTAGTCCTCGTGCTCCTACCAGTAGGAGAACCGAGTAGGAGCAAGTGGAAACGGTCCTGTTTCTGCCGCGTTAGTTCCGCGTCGGAACTCGTATTCAAAAATCACTCGAATTTTCGAAGTATCCATCTTCTTGTCTAAGCTGAATAAAAAAAACAACTGAAAGCCGGTAAACAAATGTTGCACATTTTTTAAAAGAAAAACCTCATAGGTACCATGTGAAAAAAGTTTCGCTCAAAAATCTCAAACTATGAAGGTTCTATGTCAATTCGAAGTACCTATTACAATAAAACGGCAATTTCATACTTTAACCCCTATTATTATCTTCTGAAATTTGAAGTCGGTTAATCGTTTTTTAAACACGCCAAATTATTCATACAAGAAATTTCCTTGCTCTACCAGAATTCAAACCCACTACTTTCAAATATAAAACCAGGTTATACCCTGGTAGACTAAGGCCCTTATTATGAAAACTTGATCAGTCATTGATCTATGCTTGAGTAATGATTTTCTATGGTAAAATCTTTACTTAAGCATAGATCGATGACTGAGCATATTTTTATAATACGGGACTTGTAATAATAAATAAAGCTTGTAATAACATTACCAAAGAGAAAAAATAAAAATGTATTTATTTATTACAATTTTATTAGCTTAAGGTCGTCCGCCCATAATCCTGTTTACCTATATTATGATTAATTACGTAAAGTTGGGATTCGGGCCAAAAGGTGTATTTTTCCCCGAACCATGGCCGGATTATTACGGAAATATATTAAAAACAATGTTTTACAAGCCCTGGCATTTTAGTAACCTTGACTTCATTGTTGTGAACCTGTAAATTCCCATGGTTGGGCAGACAACCCTTCTCGAGATTTTATCAGCGTTTATTGTCACTATACTTTTCAATTTCCTAAATAAAATTATTAAGCACAGCCAGTTTTGGAATAGCCCATGAAAAAGCATCGTAAAAATAATCATTAAACCTTAACTTTACATTCTCTAGTATTTTGGAACAAAGCAAAATAAAATGTTATGTCTGTGTGTTAATTTTTCATGAGTACTTGGGTTAACGTTAGTTCTTCATGTTGCATTTTTGAGAAAAAGCCACTTGCCAAGTTTAGAATCTAGGAAACAATTAAATGTTGTAAATACCTATTGAATTAACTCGGTAAAACGGTAACGCTCAACTCTATATTCTTCTAAATTCTCGGAAAAAGTTAACAAAAATAATGGTTTATGTTTCTATCAAAGTGTTACACGCAAATACTGCGATTCAATAGATCGAGGCGAGTGGAAAAGGGAAAACTGCGGTTATCCGTTTTTATCAACAGCGGCGGGCCGCAGGGGGTGCTTGCAAAGTTTTATACAGCGACATAGAACGTTTTCCCACCGTTTCCACCGTGCGGATAAAACTGGGGTCTATGGGAAATTCTGATTTCCGCGGGTCATTTTGATAAGTCCCGAGTCCCGTTACAGGGGATGGTAATGAAAGATGTTATCAGTAGATTTAATAGGTTTTTTTGTTGGGTAAATGTGTGTAATAGCTTTGTTCGTTTTGCTAATTAACATTTTTGGCGTGTTTGCTTCCTGGAATACGTAATTGTTTGAGACATTGTTTAGAGGTTTTGAATTGTGGACACTCGACAAATAGACCGATTTTTGCGTTATATTTCAAGCCAGGATTTTTACAAATTAATCAAACTCCTGGATGATTGGACAGCGGTGGCTTAAGATCGTGATACATGGAGAGAATAAGCTTTTACCCAGCTGTGGGAAGACCAGGGCTAATTATAAAAATACGCCTTCGTTTAGCAATAAAAGTCTAACCAATATTTACCAAATATGATCACCGAATACTTTCATTTCTATTAGTATGTCTGATAAGCGCTTGCGTGATTTTACTACCTTATATAATAGTAAATAAACCGCCAAGTGTGAGTCGAATCGCACACGAAGGGTTCCGTACCGTAAACATCAGGCAACTTTTTCAAAGAACATCAAATTTTCACTTGTTCGGAGACCCTTTAAAATTTTCAACTTTATTTTATTTTGATTATTTGTTATTATTACAATTGAAGAAAGTTTCATGTGTGTAAAAGTTTCGTGACCTGTTGTAGTTCAAGAGATACAGCCTTGACAAAATAAGAGCAAAAATACCCCAAAAAAACACGCTTGTTGTATGATTGCTTGGGAGCCCACTTTAGTTTGATATTTTTTTTATTTTTAATATTTGTTGTTATAGCGGCAAGAGAAATACACATTATAATGATAATTTCAACTGTCTACTTCTTACGCTTCATGAGATATAGCCACGTGACAGACGGACGGACGGACGGACGGACAGCGTAGGCTTAGTAATAGGGTTCCGTTTTCGCCCTTCGGGTACGGAACCCTAAAGACAGCATCCTAACGAAGCGGGAATTGTGTTTCAAATTAAATAGGTTGTTATAACACGTCATTACTCTATGGTATACATTTTTTATTTCGTTCGTTTCTTTCTTTCTTTTGCGTCCAGAGATTTACCGGAAGAAATTATCTTGTCCTTTCATCAATAAGATTGAATTTTCAGTTTTCGGGTGTAAAAAGGGAGTCGGGTTTCGAAAAATTGGCGAGCAAATGTTTCATTGAAAACCGTAAAAAATCCGCTGCCACTTGCGCTCGATCCACTGAAAAGGGACGCAACCCTTAAGATTTTTTTTATGGATATTTATTTTTAACCGACTTCAAACAGGAGGAGGTTCTCAGTTCGTATGTATGTTCTTTTTTTATTTTTTTAATGTATGTATGTTACTTGATATCTCCGCCTATGGGTTACTGATTTTACTGATTATTTCACTATTGTATAGAGAATGATCCCGAGGTGGTCTCCATTTTTTTATTCCCGAGGGATTAGTATTTCTCCCGTTAAACTTAAGAAGCAACATAATATTTTTAGAGAATCACGACTAGCTACAACAGTTTTGGTGATATCTGCGTCAATTGGTAATAGAATTTGATGATTCTTTCGTTGTTGTATAAAAATTGATTTTGAGGTGGTCTCCTATAACTTTGATTCTCGAGGAATCGCTATGTGCGCCGTAAAACGTAAATTTGTAAAATTCTTCAGAATATGATAATTTCATTATCACCTAATGGTTTCCGTGACAACGGGTGTCAAGAGTTTCATTCATGTGTCATCAAACTAAATTAGACTTGAATAATAACTAGATGTCGCCAACGTAAACTAAATTTTTTACACGTGAACGACAAGACCTTCGGTCACGAAAAGGGGTGATTTCGTTCGTCCGAGACATACATAGATGAATATTATCTATAAACCGGAATTTGAAGTCGGTTTATCGTTTTTTAAAACACTTTTAATTATATTATGGTGTTAGTAACAGAATAAATGGCTATGTAGTTTTGAACATACTACATTTGGATTGTATAATGCGCTCGTGCCAATTCACGTAGCACGTGGCAAGTTCGTAACCCTTCCGTAGAGCCCACTACGAAACATGCAAAAGATTAATTTATTAGATTATTCTTTCAATCTACAAATAATTTCGTGATTTTGTCGCTTCAATCATTTTTTCAAGCTAATTAATACTTCAGTCAAATACTACAAAATCAAGGCGCCAAGAAAGTGAAAAGTTACCCTCGACCTCGACCATTCGTAGACAACCTGTAGTAGCAGCTGTCGCTGAATCCGTGCACTTTCCCTTCCCCGTGTATTTATAGAACTGCTACTGGGTCAGGGAGGCTGTGCGTCAATGTTTCATTGATTTCTGAATGAAGGACGGTTTTTGATTTCATTCATCAGTTTGCTATCTTTATTTTTAGGTTAATAGTGAGACCTAGTAAGCTAAGGCGTAGCATGGGAGAGGCGTATTAGCGTTGTTTTGAAGCGTCATAAAAGTCCCTTAAAAGATTTTTATACTAAAATCACTTACAACGGGATATTTACCATGATTTGAGTTTTGAGTTTCTCAATATTTCAGCACAGTTTCATGCGCCATGATCATGAAACAACTGAAAGCACTGCGACTCACTCGCAGTGCTTCCAGTTGTTTTTATTGGCAGACCGATCTACCCTCATTTTTTGTGTTTTGCTTCGAACGTTACCACTTAAATTTTTATATTTCAGATTTCAGATTTTTTATTTATGGCATACATATACATTGTTTTAGCTTAGGTGGTAATTAGCTTAGGGGTAGGTACATGTACCATGTAAGGGCGCAGCAATTTATTTAAACATTACTAAAATAGGTAGGTACATAGTCTATTTATAGCTAGAAACATAGTAGTTGGAAAATATAGGCAGAGTCAGCTACAAGAATCAAAACAATTGTAATAATAACTCGGTAAGTACGTCAGTTCTTTACTCAGGCGCCAAATAGTTACTTTTTAGAATATCATTTAAAAATTCGTCAGCGGAGTAATAGGTAATTTAGAAATAAGATATTCTTTGAGTTTACTACGGAAACCCGAATCTACTTTAAGATTTTTTTATGGAGCTAGGTATTTTATTATAAATATTTACTAATCGTCAGTAAGGACCTTTGCTAACGTTTTCAAACGTTTAGAATTTTTCTACGTTACCGTCCATCAGTGAACAAGTAAATAATGTTTTAGTATGCGTAAGCACTATATTTATGTATATAAAAACCCTTGTTACGCCTAACGTATTGAAATAATTGAAAAGTATCGACCTGAGGGAACCTCAGTCACTTCAAAATGTTGGACCATGATGTTGGATCATTTATAGGTTTTAATTATTATCAGGGTTCTTTTCGAGATATTTACAAACTAATGGATTAATAGACCTTGACTTGTTTCTGTTTAAAGAATAGTTATAATTTATCAACTAAACTCGTGCGAAGTGCACGAGTTTATCCTCCCCCTCCAGTGTATTTAGAGAATAGAATGGTTAAGATAGTATGTAGATAAGGGAGGTTGTGCGTCATAATTCCATTGATTTCCCAATAATAGTTTTTCCGGGAATATAGCTTATTGACCTGGTTTGAGCCTCTTTTACAAATACAAGAGGTATCTGATGTCATAAAACTAGTAGAATGTTAAGAGTGAAGAGAATCAAATAGTTCTCTTTCCTGGTAATTATTTAGTTGATTTTTGACTGTTCTTAATGTCCCGCAAGCACTTTCCCATAGAGCTCTACTAGAAACATAAATAATAATGTTACAAATCAAAAGCAATCTGTAACGAAACTTTACCTAGTTTAAGAAGTAAGTACTCAAAGATAGCTCCAAAGAGAATAATCATAGAGCCAGGGGAATGTTCGGCATGCAATGCATATTTATGTTGACTCAGAGGGAGCTTACCAAATTGTTGTATTACATACATTGAAACTTGCGGGTCCAACAACATGGTTGGAAGTTTTCATAACATTTGGGACCACATGCTATATATAACTACATACAAGTTCAAGTGTGCGGTTTTGGCTGTTTGAGGAGGTAGTTAACTGGGACTATTAAGAATAAACTGTAAAATTTTAGGGTAGAAAGTTGGATCTATAAAACAGGTAAGAGAGTAATAAACTTTTTAATAAACGAGGAAAAGAAATGACGAAAACAAGATAAAATGGTGGGCGTTGATTTATTTTTAATCATGATGAGATTTATTTTTGTCTATGATGATTCATTTTCAGTCTGTTTAAGTTACGTTTGGGCAGACTTTTAAACAATAAGTTTGTATTAATTGAAGATCTATCCATACTATTATAAAATCGAAAGTAATTCTGTCTTTCTGTTTTTCTTTTTGCTAGCGTCAATGGATCTCAATGAAATTTAGCAGGAATGTACTCGTAGATAATATCTAGGAGAAGGACATATACTAATGTTTATCTCAAAAAAGTGCGGGCAGAAAGTAATTTATCCATAAACCTGTAGGTATTTCCAGAACTATTTCTACTCACTATTACGAGTTAGCTAAACCCCGCGCAAAAATAACCGTTATCGAATCAGCATCCAATCTGACATCCCATGACGTACAACACACAAATAGCATGCATGTTTGCAAAACAGAACCTTGCTAATACATAACTAGGTCTAAAATAGCTCGGGGCTGAGGCGCAGGGCCGTGCCCCCCGCCTCCGCTCTATTTCCGTAGTGACGTCAGCGCGCACGCCCCCGTGACGCAAGCAAGCTGGGAGTTTTTCAGGTTTTTTTTAAACGCGTCTGGCGATAGCGGGGGCGGTTTGAGGTTGGACTAGATGCAGCAGGGGACGATAACCTACATCGCTGGTGGATGCAGCTTGACGCTCACTATATTTTTGTGCAAAATACATTCCTAAAACTGCTTTATTTATGTCTACGTGCCCACAGACTCTCTATCAGCTTTCAATCTCAATAGCTTTCGCATAAACATACAAGCCACTTGCTATGTTTACTTAGCTTTCTGGTGTTTATCAATTTGTAAGTCTGTTAATTATTAGCCTCTGGTTTGCTTTCAAATAAATATATATAATACATAGGGCTACAATCTGGATCAAAACTGTTATTTCAATATTTTTCATGTAAAAGTGATTATAAACTTTTTTGTGAACTAATAACAACGAAATTAAGATCAGAATAAAAGTTTTTTTTTCTAATGCTGTGTGATTTTCTTATTCGAGAAACTAGTTTTGTACATCATACCACGGACCCTAGTCAGGACCTTCTCTTTAGCTCATCACATTACACATTACATCTAAAAATACCTCCCATCACACATTGCACAACCCATCCCAAACAACACAAAGTACACAACCGACCACAAGCAACCAAACCATCAACCAACACACATGTTACTTTGTACGCGTATTAAAACAAACCGACGTAATGATTATAGATAGCCGGAGGCGGAGTAACTACGCGAGGATATGCCGTAAGGAGGATCCAAGTTAGGGTACTACTCTACCTTAGCGCAAGTAGGTAGATAAATAAGTTCAAAAACTGTTATAGCAAGGTTAACTTTATTCTTTACTAATTCCTGCTCTTGCCTCGCGGCTCTTGTTCTGAAAGGACGTGTTCACGATTCTCGCTGCTTTGATTTTTTTATTTGTGTGTCAACGCCCTCGTGCATTGGCGAGCTCCTCCGCCCCTTGTCCTCTAGAGCCCCATCTCATCAAGTGGGCAAGCTGGTTAAGTGAGAGGCATCCAAACAAGTGCACAAATGTCTAAGCCCAGCGGACTCGAACCGTCAAAGAGCACAATACCAGCCACAAGCGGACTTGAACCAGCGGAAGTCGGCGTCTAAGGCTAGTTCTATACCAGCTACACCAGAGAAGTAGTGAGCGACCGGCTCGAAATTACCCAACGAAAGTAGCCTACGAGTGCTACGAGCTTAAGCGTGCGTTCTACGAAACCAATCTACGTGCTACGAAACTGCTACGAATCTGCTACGACTCATTATTTGCTACGCGGCCTTTTAGCGCTTGTATGGTAAATCTCTTCTTTATACAATCTATTTTTTCTACGTTATATGGATACGAGCTACGAACAGTCAGATACCACTATAGACAAACATGATGAAACATCATTATTACATACTTCGCCAAAATATGTTTCTCAACGAAACAGACCGGAGAAGGGATATGATTGGACGACTGATTTCAGCGCTTTTAAGGAGGAAATGAGTAATATTTTGACTTCCTTGATGTCACACCAAAAACATGACATTGGTAAGATTTTCTCTACACTGGTAGAAATAAAAACCACGAACAGTGAAATGTACATTTCTATCGCTGCTCTGACGGCTCAAAACGAGGAGGAAACTAAGAAGGATAGAGACTCCATAATGGCCTTAGAAGAAAGGTTAGAGGATCGTCTACGTGGAAGTCGGAAATCAAACATCAAAATAAAAAATACCTAAGCAGTCTCAAGAGACTAAGGACGATCTGATCAAAATGACTTTAGGCTTATCAAAATCTATACACTGCAAAATTTAAAAAAACAGATATCAAGGATATTTCTTACGTGCTGAATAAGCGCAGCAGCGCGAATAATAGTCTAATTGTGGTAGAGCTAACGTCAACTATTGTAAAATCAGAATTCCTGAAGAAGACAAAATCCTTCAACATTAGACTTAAAGAGAAATTATGGGCAAAACACCTGGGCTTGAAGAAGGATGAGTACACACCTATTTATGTCTCGGGAGCAGTTTACGGCTACAGCAGCCCGCTTATTCTACCTCGCACGGGACTTATCCAAATCGAAGGAATACAAGTTCTGCTGGACTACTTATGGCAAGGTCTACATAAGGGTCTTAGGGTCTTTGCGGGGTCAACGGAGCTGGAACAGGTGCAAACTACAAAGCTGCTTGGTTTCCAGCTTGATAGTTCCCTCGTATGGGACGCCCACATAGAGCGTGTTTGCTCGAAACTCGGTCGGGCTTCTTTTGCATTGCGGAGGTTAGCGAGCACCGCCACCCATGACGTCGTGCGTTCCTGTTACTACGCGACAGTTCACAGTACCCTCACCTATGGTGTGGAGCTGTGGGTGCCAGCCAGCGACGTCGAGCGGGCCTTCGTGATGCAGAAGAAGGCGGTCCGAGCTATAGTGGGAGTTCCAGACGATGTGTCATGTAGAGGTTATTTTAAAGAGCTTGGGATCATGACCCTGCATTGTGAGCATATATACCAAGTAGCCCTGTTCACGCACCTAAATTTGCACCTGTTCCAGCGCCGTGGGGTTAACGCGGATCGTGCTCTCCGCAGCAACAAGCACCAGCACAGGCTAGTCACTCCCAAACACAATTTAAAAAAATCGAGCAGATCAGTATACATCTCGGGCCCGGCAGTGTACAACAGACTACCTGACAAAATCCGGAATGCCACCTCCACCGCGGCGTTTAAAAGTAATTTGAAAAAGTGGTTGTTAAAAAAGGTTTTTTACAATATGTGCGAATTCTTGGAATTGCCGGAATATTGATATATTTAATTATAATAACGTAATTAAGACATATGTATAAATTTAGGTATAGACCTATTATTATATAAAAAGTGACTTGTAAAAAAATTTTTATTAATAAATTCTTGTATTCTTAAGGAAAGACGAAAACTCTCCGATAATACCAATACGATTGGAAGCACAGGTGCAGAGCCTTTTGCAAAACAAATGCCTAGGTATAATTTTATTTAAACTTTTTTAATTATTTTGAATTTATAGTATATTTTTAGACAACTAAAAGAAATTCAGAAGATCATCAAACTAGCGTTCTTAACCATTTTAATGATCAAACATACATTCTCACGAACCTCATCCAAACAAATATTACATCTTACACTGGTGGCATCGGCAATTAACAGTCCTTGCAATCAATGCGTCAAATCTTGCAAACACTTTCTCATCAATGTATACAAAACAATACCTAACCTAACCTAACGCTCTCCATTTCTCATCATATCTCAATTATGGATAGCACACTAAACATGATACAAGAAATAGACAACTTAGAAATAGCCCAAGTCTTTAGCTGTACTATTAGTGATTTTCCGAACCTAGTCAAAATAAAAAACTCTGATTTTACCATTATAGGATATAATGGTAAAATCAGAGTTTTTTTTATTTTAAATATTAAGAGTATTTATGCCAATTTCGATGACTTGCAATTAAATCTAGCAAACCTCAACTCAAACATGGACCTTTTAATTCTCAGTGAACTCAGATTAAACACAAACAAAGAACATACCTCAAATCAAAAATTACAGATCCTACCAAACAACTAATCATTTGAACCATTGCAATACTACAAGTAATTGCAATAAACATTTATTATTATTATTTCTGCCCGCGGCTTCGCACGCGTTGTTTCTATGGAAACGTTTAAAGGTGATTTATATCCTATGGGAACTGACTTATTTACGTCTGACTTATTTATGGGATAAAAATCAGTCTATGTTTGATTCCAGGATTAGAATAACCTGTGTGCACAATTCCAGCCCCATCCGTTCAGTAGTTTTGACGTGAACATCCAAACTTTTGAATTTATAATATTCGTATGATTGCAAAAGATTGGGACATGTTAAACCTAAAACTAGAGGTACTATGCGAGCTTAAAAATATATTAAGAAGGCACCCCGCTTCTAAAAGTAGTAAATTTGCATAGGTCTACGGAAAATTTCAGCGAACTCTGACGTCTAAATTTGTAAAAATTCGCATGCCATCTGAGTCTCTGGGCGCTACATTGCAGGCCCTAAAATATCTTTAATAATAAGTGGCAATTGGCTGTCTTATTGTTGTCTCTACCAGACTACATTTACTAAACAACCTTTAATGTATAGGATCGTTGCAACTTGCACATGTAGTAGGTATACATATGTATAGTACTAGATTAAATAATCCACCATGATGGAATTGCTAGATGGGACAACTTCAACGATTTCATTTTAACGAGAGACTAGAAAAATTATTATAGTACACTTGGCCCAACCGTTCTTTTAAGAAGACAGAATCGGGTGACGGTCGGGAATAATCCTCGGCTTAGTCTCTCAAGACTAGCTATAGACTATACCCCTGATGGAAGCGCTCTTACAGCAGAGGTCTGGTACGTGGAATAACAGGGCTGGATAAAAGGTTAGGACATTCAATAAAAGGGAATAGCCTCGGTTAGATGAACCAAAGGATCTTAAGCCAAGCTATTTTTGTACATTTTGGCAACTGGGTTTATAAATTTTGGGATTTTTTTATTTCTTTGTTTTAATTATCTTATTTTAGCTTTGCCATCCAACATGCAGTCGATTTAAATACTATTTTTACGATTAAAAATGTTTTCTCTGATGTAGTAGGTAGAATGTTTGATACCTAGATAATAACTTTATTGCACCATGAAAACTTATAAGTCCAAACTAATTACCTAGTCAAAGTGTGGCACAATCGGCGGCCTTTTCCTACATTATTCCTGAATGATGTATGCATATCGCATGCTATTCTGTATTATGACGTAGCTATGTTAACCAGGTACCGCGTGAACAAAATCGTAGGCAGCAGCTAGTTCCGAATTCATATAAAATGCTAACTCTATTTCGTTGTGTAGTCTCCTCGTTACGAGTATGAATAGAGAAGACAGGGCTCTTAGCCGTGCCTGCTTTAAGCTTTATAGAAGATGGGATCTCGTTAACGTCTAATACATTTTGTATATATCCTACCTACCCCTCTAAGGAAAAATGTTCGCGGCCAGATAATGCTTCTGATGGGTACAATAACAGTATCGTGTAGATATTCCACTGAGAAACTTTACTTTCCTGCTACATAAAATACGCGAACGAGCTGGTATTTTGATAAACGTTTTTATTATGAACAAAAAGTAGACGCAAAAAAGACGTGGATTGCGGTATAAATTATGTAGGTAAGATATACTTTTTATTCAAAATAATTATTATGAAGAAAATATAACTTTCGTTACGTTTTGTTTAAAAAAAATCAGCTGCCGCTATCGCCTCCTGCAAAACACACCCTAACTATTAAAAACACTTTAAAACTACAAACTGAAATTTTTCAGTGCTAGTTGCACATAAATAAGCAATAGACTTGGTGCTGCAGTCATTATATCAATAATTCGAGAATGCAGTTCGCTAGAGGAGTTTTGGCAGTAACCAAGGCTTCCATGCTAGCAACGATAGAGCGTCAGTGATACCTACAAAAGATAAGACGAAGTTTATTCAAATTGTTACTCATAAACTTTTACTTTATAACTAGCTTTGCTCGGCAGTTTTGCTCGCTTCGGGCTCGAATAAAACGAGTCTCATGTAAAATGTTGTATTCTTGTAAACCTCAGTTAACAAGTAAAGAGAAACTGACGCAAACAGTGTGATATCATTAGTTTAACAT
The DNA here is from genome assembly GCA_963662085.1 of Eupithecia inturbata. Classification (NCBI taxonomy): domain Eukaryota; kingdom Metazoa; phylum Arthropoda; class Insecta; order Lepidoptera; family Geometridae; genus Eupithecia; species Eupithecia inturbata. The sequence goes on along the minus strand of OY759181.1, from coordinate 940,569 downwards.
TTGATTTGTGAATTTGTCTGTTCCAGTGTAGGAGTCAAAATAAATCAGAATTCGTTTTTTATACTTGAATGAGAGTTTAGCTATCTTTAGTGAAAATTAGTGTTCTATTAATTACAAAGCCCGATTCTGTACATCAAATTATTTTTGAAAATGTTCTATTATCGATACTGAAGCCAAACCTGCATTTTTTTCGTTTTTGTCTGTCTGTATGTATCTTGGCCGCGCATCACGCCGAACTACTGAATGAATTCAAATGAAACTTGGCACAATTTGAGTTCATACTACGAGGAAGGGCATAGGATACATTTTATCGCGGAATCCAATACAGGCCCCCTGGGAGAGGAAATGAAAGTAAAATTCTTTGGCCACGCATCCCACTGAAACTACTGAATTAATTCAAATGAAACATGGCACGATTTGAGTTCATACTACGAGGAGAGACAACAAATACTTTTTATCCCGGAATTCAGTACGGTTGCCCTGGGAGAGGGGATGAAATTCAAACTATTTGGCCGTGCATCACGCCGAAACGACTAAATGTATTCAAATGAAACTTGGCATGATTTGAGTTCATAACTCAAATCATTAATATAACTCAAATAACTAGAAAGGACAAACAATACTTAAATCCTGGAATTCACAACGGTTCCTCCCTGGGAGAGGGGATGAAAGTCGAAATGTGTACTTAGATGTAATTCATTAACGCGTCGTCCGATTTCATTCTTTCTTTTTAGGGTTTCGAAGAACGGAGATCGGTTTCGATACCCTTATGGCATCGCTTTTTCTGTTCTTTTTTCCGTCTTTAATATCTCAGCAACTACAGCAGCAAATAACGTAAAATTTAAAATAATAATACATTTTGTGCGCTTGTACAGAATAAAAGAAAAAAAAAATTCGGTACAAGTTGTGATGTCGAATTTTAAAAGAGACCTACAATGTCAAATGGGGTATCAAATAAAAGGTATCAATTTGTACATTTCAAAACAGTTTTTGAAATTTCTGTAGGTTTCATACTTTTTGAAATATTTTTATAAAAGTCGAATAAATACCCATTCCCCCCATCTCCGAAGTTTGCAGATCGATCCATCTGAAATGTATGTAGCGTTTGTAGATGTGGATCTATGTATATTTTACAGGAAAAATTTAATGAAGTCTGTAAGTAGACAACTATTTGAAAAATTTTCAAAAAGGGGGGATGGGATAATTATCAAACGGGGAGCTACCATGGCCGCTAAGCAAAAAATCATGTAGATAAAGAAGGTGATTGAAGATGACAGCATGCTATCCCGCGTAGACCCTACACGATTTATACACAATCTAGGTTCCTAAATACAGGAACCTAGACTAATACTTTTAATACCTATTTATATTAAATGTGTAACGAGTCCAATTATGCACATTGAAGTTTTTTTGCACAGGTTTTCTTAATATGAGAGAAACTGTGGTCAAATGTTGGCAATAACGAACGAATTCACGGGTACAGCTAGTATATTATAACAAGTGCAACCACTCTGGTTGTTGTGATCATATTCAGATTAATATTATCTTGATGAATGTTATACTTTAGAAAGGGGTTGGGAGATCCCAACCCCGTTCTATAGTATAACCGTCAGGGTGTTTAAATTTTTGTATAGTTTCCCTTATACTTTTTTATTGTACCTAAAAGATAATACGGTTAACCACCAACTCACTTATGAAACTGAAGATGTGGCCTAACGTGGAAGACGCTTTAACAACGCGTTATTTACTTTTTTTAATTTAAAGTTTTTTTTACTAAACAAAGATTAATCTTTATAGGTCGGAGAAAATCCCCAAGTATTTGCGAGGAACATTCCTGAGACCAGTCGCTAGTAGGAGAGGAAGGGATCGCGTATATCCCGACGATTGCTTCAGCTAAGCCTTGCCCAGGTGCCCGTAAACAAATTAACTGGATATAAAACGCATTTTCGAAGGTTCATTCATAATCTTTATTGGTTGGGAATCATTTGGGATCTTGTTAGGGGCGTTTCGGTAGCGTTTTCCGTTTCGGTTCCCGAGGTTTTTGGTGATTAGGTGTTTAAACTTAGAGTTGGTCCGTAAAACGTGGTAGTGACGCTAATTAATTATATAGTAATATATATAATGTGGACTACACTATTGTATTAGTATTAGGTCATATCCTGTAAGAATAGATGTAAGTGTTTTTAATAAATACAAATACAAAAAAAGCAAGTTATTGCAATATGATATCTTTTTATTTCATTTATTTTCTCAAACAATTTATGTGTCGGCAATTTCACATCGTTGAAACAAATAATAATACAAAAGGGTAGTACAATATTAAATGAATATTAAAAATAGTCAAAAAAACAATAAAAATGCATATTCAAAATATTTCTAGAATTTCAAATTACTCGAATGTCAAAACGTTTAATAATCAAGAGTATAATTAATAATTTAAAATAAAAATGATAAAAACGTCAAATAAAAAAAAATATACAAAAAAATTATGAAAAATATCAAAAATAAAAAGTAGCAAAAGTTTATTGAGATGCTCAAAATAATGCATGCTTAGTTGGATGTGGTAGTGGTCTATAATTAGTTGATTTAGTATGTTAGTCTATGCAGGCATGGATGCACCCATGCCTCATGAATACTGCATAGACGAAGAAAGGCTGACCTATCAGGTGGCTCATTTGCTTGGCACTAAACTAACTACCTACCACTAACTGTATGTCTAAAGATATACTTTAAGAGATCTTTGGTATAGGAGTCTCTTCAAGAGGTGATGGAACACCACCTACCTGCGTACCTAACACTTCGAGTCGTACCGCAGAGTCTGGACAGGGACCCCAACAAACCAATTCCACCGAAGAATCGGAATCTTCAACTCGATTTAGAATTCAGCGCGGCTGCATCTCGGCCTTAGATAAGTTATAAATTCGGGATTAGTCTGCGGACCACGTTTCACAAGTTTACAGGCGGTTTTATATCTAGCTGGGAGTTTTCGGTAACCGGGTAGGTGGACAGCTGGCTAAGGGATTTCTCACGAAGATTTGCATCTGTCATTTAACGATTGCTCTTGTTTATGCAGTGAAGTTTATCTGCAAGTTATTGGTTTCTCAGCTAGTTAAAGTTATGAGCTCTTTTTATTTCCTCTGAACTGTAACTGTTATGGGTATTTTATTGCGTTTGAGCGCTAGTTACCTATTTATTTTATTGGTTGTAATTGAGATTTTGTATTAAAATATTTGACCTTTTCCAAATGTATTTATATTTTTTTATAAAAATGCAAGAAAACCAATAAGTTTGTCGTAATTTTTTTGTACCTAATTCGTGTATCTTTATTTTAGTATAGGCTAACGCTAATATACCTACATCCAAAAACAATTCCCATAGTCGCTCTTATCACCCCCAACGGATTAGTCCCTATATCTTCTCCAACTCGACAAATGGCTTAGATAAGTCGATTTATACGTATTTCTCGTAACGGGAATTCACAGAATATATTTCACCTAGCTATCAATGTCCGAAGTAATAAATAGGTATAGAATTCCCTACTAAATCCCACGATTGTTTCATTAGAAAACGCTATAAAATATTTAAAGAAACTACATTATTAGCCATAAACGTGACACGTGACTTTTAACACGTGGTTACTAAACAGCAACTTTGCCGTAATAATGTTTTCCCTAGACAAGCAGCGCCATCTGTGGCCATTCACCGAAGCTATTCTATTACCCAACCACTCCATAAATCATGGGATAGTGATAGCAAAACTCAAAGAACCAATCACACAGGAACTAAAAATAGCGTAGCAATTTCGTAGACGCTCGTAGCACTTTCGTAGATACTCGTAGCAATCGCGTCGTAGGCGCGTAGAGGGTGCTACGCTTTTACCGATATTTTAATGCTCCGTGTCGTTACAAAACAGTTTGCTTACCCAATTTTTTGCGATGCCGTCTCTTAAATCTCAAGAAATCGTTTATGACACAAATTCTCATCTGATCCAAAGAACATTAATCTTGATAGATTTAGTTATTCTTCCATGCAACATAATTTCCTAACCTAACTCACTTAGCACGCTATAACGTCTCTACCATACCATGAGTCGTGTATGGGAGGTGCTTAGAAATCCATCAATTACTATCGGCCTGCCAAGTGTGTGTCAGCGAATCGAAACGGGAAATTTGTGTTATTACAGACTCAAAATTATGTTTGCTAAGCTCTACGACGGATCCACGATTATCCTCCTTTATCAAACATGTCAGTGATCCGTCAGTCGATGCTCTCTGATTTCATACTTCGAAACCGTGATATTTAAAACCCTATTCAGCATTCATCATCACCTTATCAGTGCTGGTTGAGGGAGTAAGAGATCGGTATGTCCATTCTGTAAAGATTGCTGTCGTAAATCTGTCACTAAGCCAATACCTGTCATGATAACTGTATAACGTTTTAGTGACAACAACTGTAATACCCCTTATTTGGATTACGCCTCTTTAGGGGCAAAAAAGATGATAAACATTTGACATTCAACGAAAATCTTTTTAAAAATTGTGACTTATAATCTGCTTAGTTCAGTAACATCTCAGTATTCAAGAATCAGTGAAGAATGAGACAAGTATCATCCAAGCAATCCTGATCTTCTTACCGGCAGCAACACTGGCAATAGATCCCTGTAGTCCTATCGCATGTTACACATTCCGCGGCGATCTAACTAGCGACTAAAAGTATGCTACAAGCCAGGCAAACCACCCTTAGAACCTTTCTTAGAACTGCTCGTTTACCAGCTGCAATACATCCTTCTGGTCCTATCACATGTTACACACTCCTCCGCGGTGTTACCAGCGATGGAAAGCTCAGGCTAAAAGTATCATACAAGCAATTCTAAGAACCTTCCTCAGAACCGCTCTCTTACCGGCAGCAATAGTTCCTTCTGGTCATGTAGTCCTGTCACATGTTACACACTCCGCGGTGGTGTTACCAGCATGGCGGCGGAAAGCTCGGGCTATCGACCAGCCGGCCGCGCGGCGTCCCGCGACTGCCGCCGGGCGCTGCGCGCGCAGGCGCCGGACGCGCCCGCCATTGTGGAAGCTCGCGGTGAGGTTCGCAGCTAGCCCGGACCGTACCTGGGTATAACAGCTCAGAGTTCGGTAGAGGTGCTGTAACAAATCCCATACAAAAATGGAACGTCCCGTCGTCATCGTCATCGTCAGAGAAACGTCGTGCATGCTAAACTTAAGTAAAAGTATGAGAACTTCATTCATTTTAAGATCTACACATTGTACCTACTACCATACTTTCGCATATAAAACTATTTGTTTTGATTTTATTTCAACGACGCAAAAGTCTGTCTTTTTTCATCCACTCCTCGTGATCTAATGCTGGAAAGAATAGGAATACTTACATAATATACCTATTATACATATTTTTTAGCTTTGACATGTGTTCCTTGGGTAACTATTTAGTAATTTGAATTGAAACGGTTGGTCAACAACAGCGGTGGTCCCTTGGAAGCATCCGAAGTGGTCCGCGAAGCACCCAAAGTGGTCCGCGGTACCATCCTTAATCCTTCTCCCCAATTTTTGCGGCATTGGTAATGCAGGATTACACATGCGAGACTGAAAAAAATATATGGAAATCGATGAAACATTTACGCTCAATTTATCCTTCTGAATACATATTTATTCGTCCCGGCTTCTCAAATTGCAGAATAATCTTTAACACAAAATTCCAATTAATATTTTCGATGCTCGCTCCGCTAACATGTGTTTTCTTCTTGGTTAAAGCCAGGGCCTGGACCTTATTTAAGATCACCTTACCCACCACCGCTAAAAACAAATTACACGAAAATCGAACAAAATAAACGACCAACTGAATTTCTAATTACGCCTTGCCATAGATCTAAGTAAAATTCGGTAGACATGCTAAGTTCTTACAGCGCTAACTCAACCAATGGCCTTTGTTGTGTTACAATTAAACGCAAAGACACGCTATTTCCAATCTTTTGCAATATAGGTACCTACCTAATGAACAACAAAGATGGGAAGACGTACCTAGGCCGAAGTGCGAGACAACAATACGCAAGCGAAACACGAACGCTGGCGGCGCCGCCGCCACAGCCGCCGATCTGACTATGACTGAGGTGGGTGGACCTAATTGCATCTAATTTTTACCTTCCACTTTCGAGAATCTAGTACTCAATCTCCGGAATTTTGTTTAGATCGATGCTCCAAACAGTTAGTGGTCCGTGACAAGCCAGAAATTTGTCAAGTGTTCCTCATTACAAAAAATTTAACAACCACTGCTCAAGAAGATAGGTAGGTACCTACCTATCCGTAAGTTTCACTTGTGCATTTGCGTGCGACGTGGGCACTTTGGGCACATTGCTTTGCGGCACGCAAAATTTTAAGGGTTTCTATATAATCATTTTAAGGTGTTTTTTGTGTTTGCATTTATTTTAATGAAAATAAAGAACTTTTAGAATCACATTAAACTAAGTAGGTACCTACGTCATCTGATTACCTAGATGTGGGTATTATAGCTAGATGACGCCGGGCGACTGGTCTTCTAAATCCTCACAATCAAAATTCACATCGAACTACTCACATCACAAAAAACTTGAGGGAAGCACCCTTGTTGTTGGAAGTTGCTAGCAGCTGCTGTACTTTACGGCGAGCATTTGCTCTCGTGTTTATTTTCGGCGGTGGCTGCTGCCGAAAGGCGCTCGCTGGTCGCCATGGCAACGCGCCCCAGTCGCCGAACCGCCCCGCCGGAGACCTGCGAGCTGTGGCGGAAACACCCGAACACCTGGAGCCTAGAAAGGTGCGTGAAGACTAGATTTTGAAGGCATGTTTTCCTTCTATTCACAGTAGGTAGGTACCTACCTACTATGCTACTATGCATTAATTTCTGCTGTGCTTGAAACGTTTGTTTAAAACTAACCGCTACTTAAGAAAAAAAAGTGCCTACTTACCTACTACTTAGCAGCCAGCTTCACAATTGTCCCCTGTACCTACGTACCTACCTACCCACCTACATAACTTTAGGTGGGTATAGTTGTAAGTAAATCAATATGTAAAATAATAATCTACTACCTGTGTTATTACTCTGTTCTTGAGGTCAAAAATGTTTTACGAAAATAGTTACAACTATAATACAGACAAATTCGATGTGAACTGTTTGTAAACAAACCGCCCATACTTAACCTAAAACTCAGTTTGTTCCGAGTATTTTTAAGCGCAAATCATATTCCCTTTATTTAGATAAATATTGCTGATTTTGTTGTTTTTGTTAGTTTACAAACAGTTTACATCGAACTTGGCTGGAGTATCTAGATACTACCTTGAGTACCTAGGTACCTACTTCCACCCTACTTGGTAAAAACTCCATTGGTGATCTGAATTGTTGCTGAACCCTGAATTGAAATGTTGCTGAACCGAAAAAAATCAAATCTCCATCCGTGGACGGAATAAATCATCAAATTATCAAACTTTTCATTTTTCAACAAGGTGACTTATTTGTTAGTAGCAATATTGGTCTGGTTGGCCACTTTTCTGCCAGTGTCCTACATAGATATAATTATCGGAGTGGTTTTATTCTCCTTGTACATAGTCATGGTCCATGACTATGTTCATGGAATGGAAGCCTTTAATCAGCGTTGCCAATCTGTAAGGAATTCTCCAAACTGCGGGGATTTTCAGTCCGATTGGGTAATTCGTGGGGAGAACGTTCTTTTATGTGGGGAAAACGCAGGGAATCTTCTCCTACGGCAGGCGACTCGTACCTATCGGGCCTGCCAAAATAAAAGACTGGCAGACCCGTTCCGGGTCGATCGTTTTGCTCCGGAGAATTTTAAAAAGTACGGTTAGGAGGGTGAACTTAACCCAATCGTTCAATAGACAAAGTACAACTATGTTGCCATACTTGCCATACATGCCATTGCTAATGCTAATAATAAACCTAAACAACGAACAACAACGTAAAATTTGATCCTTCAAATGATAATTATGTTAGCCAACGGCCGGCTGCGCCGGCTTTTTGATGAGCTACAAAAAGTAGAGTAAAATCACTATGTGACGTCTTTTGAGTATTTAAAATACAAGGTGTTTGTGTGAACAGTGAACACCGTTGTCCTTGAAACCAAAGGTTTAGTATCATGAGTAGAGCCCAAACCCGATGAAAAAAATTAAGAAATTTAAATACATTTTTGAAAAAAAAAATCATACTTCATAAACGAATTTCACCCTACACACACCTACACCGGTGGGCACGCGGCGTTACCCTCAATCAAAGCTCTGTCGGCATCATACAAAAGTACCGCCCTGTGTCGGCGCGCCACCACAAAGGACATTAAAGCCGCCGCCACGCGCCCGCACCGCCGCGCCCCCCGCTCGCCCGTCAGTCACAGCAGCCAGGAAGAGATCACGTCACGTCACGTTCCATGCTAATTTGTGCCAATTTGCGGGCGTAAATTGTGTACCGTACTTGAAGAAGTGACGATGTCGTACACAAATGAACAGTCGATTGAAATGGTGCGGCTTTATTCTATTGCTGGTGACAACCTGAACTTGGCTCGTACGATTTACGCAGAGCTGTTTCCAGGACAACTTGTGCCAAACCGGGAAACTATCATAGCAGCTACTCAAAGGCCACGCACCTATGGCCAGTTCAACGTGCCCAGTCATGCACAAGGTCGTGGCAACAAACAGTTGGCGTTCAACCTTCATGAACAAATTTTAAATTAATCTGAGAAGACGTGCGGAGGCTTGCGTGGCTGTAAACGGAGCCCATTTTGAAAACATTTTACGCGTAATGTAGGCGAGTGAATCAAATTGTACATAAAACTTGAAAGTTTTGCCTGTCCTAAGCCAGGAAAAGTATGTACCTACCTACGATCAGAGTAGTTTCGATACCTACGCCGCCAGCCGTCAGGCGTGCGGCGACAGGCGGCTGGTGCGGGGGTAAGACTAGGGTGTCCATGAGATCACGTACGATAGCGAAAAAATTAATTATGAAAATCCATCGAAACTAATTGACTATTATTTTTAATAATGAGGTACTTGTATCATTATATTTTAGGGTTAAACATTCGTGGTTTATGTAACAACGGTGTCTACAATAACACCCTGTATGTATAGATAGATAGATACTTATCTTCCGCGCGGCGCATACGTCAGTTGGCGCGACACGTACGCGCGGTTGCCGCGCGTCTGCCGATGCCGCATGTTTCGCCGATTTCTTGATCTTTTTGTAGGAACACCTAACCCATAGTACAACTTTAAAAACGTGGGACAGCGTAGAAGTGGAGGTGTACTTTTTAGTGAAAATGCCCATATATGAACATTACTTTTATTTATTTCATAAAAATTTGTGGGGAAGATGTGGGGGGAATATTGATTTTATTTTCATCAGAATTGGGGATTTTCAGTCAGGTTTATGGGTAATCCAGACCATGGACATCGGCAGCACTGCCTATAAATCAAAAATCTTTGACAGATGTCTTTATCACGTCACCGTCACTGTCATGTAAATTTTTTAGGTTATATTTGGATCTCTGTGATTCTGGGATTTGGTAATGTTTTGAATTGAACAAAATCGAGTAAAATTGTGGCAAAAATAAGCTCACAATGGCTATGATAAGATCTGGCTTGCAAAGACTTGCCGGTGTATTCAGCAATGGACAAGGTAATCCTAGAAACATTGTTTTTATTCATTATAATCCGTAGGTTCCACTGACTGACACTCCAACTGAGGGCTTCATGCAATCTACAATGTTTAAATTTTGTTATTACAGGTGGCATCCTATCCAGATTTATCACAAACCTTACACCCGTTGAGAATAAGTCAGTGCCTGAGACCACAAAGGATGTCATAACAACTTGTAACAAATTAGCTGAAGCACAGGCATCTCGCAACTTCGCCATAATTCATTTGCTCGGCAAACAGTGGCGAGTAACTGACGGGGATCTGCTAGTAGTGGAAGGGTACTGGCCCCCTAATATCGGAGATAATATAAGATTAGACAAAGTTCTATTAGCAGCCACTAAAGACTTTTCTCTAATTGGCCGCCCCTTGGTTCAACCAGGATTAGTAGATGTGACTGCGACAATTATATCCAAGGGACTTTCTCACACAAGAACACACTTCAAGAAGAAGAGGAGGAAGCAGTACATGAGAGTCAACTTCCAAAGAGCCCAGCAAACAATACTTAGAATAAACTCGGTTGAAATAGGCAGTAAGATAAATGAAACTCCCAATAATGTGTACTAAAGCTTGTATTACTTTTAGTTTAAATAAATTAGAATAACTTATATAATTTTCAGTTTAAAATTTCCCTAATTAAAATATATTTTTGTCAACTATTAAACTTAGCATTATCACAGTATTCTTGAAACATATTTTTGTGCTCCTCTTTTAGAAATCTTTTCATGCCTTTGAATAAATAAAATGTATGTACATTTTCCAATAGACCAGACAAAACCTTTGTGAAAACCTGATAATCTCCGTCTTTCTTGTAACTTGATATTGAAACTTGAAACAGCTTGTATTGATCTGGTTTCAAAAGAACTTTGATTGCTTTTACAAAATCTATTAATGCCAGTGGAGCTTCTTTCTCCACAACCTTCTGCTCAGATCTGAGATTCTCTTCAAAACCAAATGGTTTTATTTTAAGCTTCTTTCTTTTTGCAACTGACACTATTCCTTCATCTTCAGCATTTCTTTTGTGAATAGTAACTAAAGGCTGAGAAGTGCTTTCAACTGGCTGGTTGCTGCTATCCAAAGCACTTAAAAGGTCCTTTGCATTTTTAGGCTTAAATTCATTTACATAAGCTGAAGATTTTGAGTTTTTGTAGAAGTCCATAGAAAAATCAGCGTAAACCTCATTTGAATTAGGATACTGGTTTACAGATTTCTTAGTAGCTGCCTTTACTACTCTGGAGTTAGTTACTGGAAATGCTACTCCTCCAAAACTAGTTGCACCCTTTTCTGAATAGGTATTAGACTCATGGGGAAGAAGGGGCTTGAGTTTAGGTGATGGCAGTGTTGATACAGCTGTCTTAAAAAATCTGCAAATCTCACTCACAGTTTCACCAAACTTGGTAGAAACATTGATGTGGTCTCTTAGCCAAGCTGATAATTGGCCTTTTATTTTGGGACTGTTAAACCTTGTGTCGCATAGTAAAATTGCTCCATAATCATTTTTGTGTCTGATAACTCTTCCAATAGCCTGGTTGACTGCTCTTGTTGCTTCTAGGGAGTACCACTCATCACCAGACAAATATTGTTTATCCCTTGATCTAAGTTCCTCTAAATATTTTTTCTTCAGTATTATTCTTGGGTCTTTCAGGGGAGGAAAAGGCAGACCAGTAATGATAACAGCTCTACCATTCATATCAGCAAAATCCAAGCCTTCAGACACTTTGCCTCTGCAGACAGCCATAAAACAAGCTCCTCTAGTGCTGGGATCACTGATCTTGCCATAGTATTCACTTATAATTGCATTAAATGTATCTTTCCTTTGAGGCTCTACAAATATTGGCTTGATACTATTTATGCTGGTCCAAATCCCATCAGATTGCCACATCTCTTGACATTTAGCCATGATTGGATAGGATGGAAAGAACACTAGGAGACCATCTGGTACAACTCTGGTGAAGCTGAGAATAGTTCTACCCAAGGCTGAGATATATTTTGGATTGTCCCTATTTTGATAATTTGAATTCAGTATTGTGGAATCTGGACCTTGACTTATAATTTTTACACATATCTGGTTTGATTTGACTATGTGTGGGTTTTCCAACTGAAATCCTACAGGAATCCCTAACTCTGCTATAAGTGGTTTTAGAGGAGCTAGTGTGCCGCTGGTGAGTATTATACTTCTGACATTCTGATCAGAAAGAAGTTTCATGCCAAAGCCTGGACTGAAACACCAGTAGCTTATAACCCTCTCAGCAGACTTTGATGTAGCTGTCTTCAGGGCCCCCCAGCCATCTGCCTTCTTATTATTCTTCTTGTCTTCAATTTGTACATGCACTTTGTAACACATTTTGACTCTTTCTTTGTAAGAATAAGTTGTTCCACTGAATACAACATTGAGCAAATCTACAATTTTCTGTAGTCCAACTCCTTTGCGGGAGAAAGGAGATGCACTGGCAGTTGATAAGTACTGAATTAGATTCTCAATCAAAGTAATGACAGACATTTGATTTTGGTCTTTGATTTCAGCTTTGCCCAGAAGCTCAAATATGTATCCACCAGGGAAAGTTGTGCCTTCCACACCTACTTGGATATCATCAATAGCTTTTTCTAGAGCGAGCATCATTTCCTTTAAGATACACAAATCATCACAGGTAAAATCTTTCGGCTGGCCCCCTTCTGCTGTCATGTCTAGATCTTCAGAAGCAGTTTCCCCAAAGGATCTCATCACATAAGTAACTTCTTCAATACACAAAGCTACATCAGTTGTTCTTATTTGCAATGATGCTGACTCTTCACACATTTTCTCAACATTGTGAGCTTCATCTAAAATAATAATATTATTTGTCAAGTCTACTCCATTAGCTTTTCTTGATTTTGGATCCAAGATATAATTGTAAGGCATAAAAATTATATCAGCTTCTTGTTTGAGTTCTTTTGATATATAATAAGGACAACATTTTAACTTCTTTCCAACAATTACAAGATCCTCTATGTCCAATATTTCATCTCCTCTTATTTCTCGGTCATCTTTCTTAGATTCCACATTGTTGTAGAAGTGGCATGTTCTAGTTTTGACCTTTAATTGGCACATGTTAACTTTATTCATATTATTAGTCTCTTTAGACACCTCTGGATGGATACACATCTGATCCCTTGAACCAAGGATAGTTGCTTTGACATGTTTGTAGCTGGACCTTTTCAGTTCTTGCATGGCTTGCGTCAACTGAGAGTGTGTCCTTGAAGAGTAAATTATTTTGGGCATTCCCCAACTGGAGTTATCTTTATCCTTTCCTTTGCCTGGTCCAGCGCCCGATTTCAGGTTGTCTCGTAAAGGTCCGAAATGACTGTGCTCTGCGAAGTTGCCAACCTGGGCATTCATTTGTAACTGAGCCTTCTTAACCAGCAGCCATGCGAGCGAGGAACACAACAAACAAAGAGTTTTGCCAGTTCCTGTTGGAGATTCCAGTATAGCATTCGTGTTTTTCTGAAGACTTTGAATCACACCTTCCATGTAAGTCTTCTGTACATCGTAAGGCTCATAGGGAAAGCTGACGGGTATGCCCAAGATCATCACCTCAGGCATTCTGACCAAACTGTTGAAATTCTAGTAAAATGCAAATCCCAAGAAAAGCAACACAAGTTCGTCAAGTGCACCACATGTCTTGTCTGTTAATCTGTTTTGTTGTCATTTGAAAAGTCAACAAAAAATTTACCGCCTTTTGAATTGACATTATCAGCAAATGCAAGCTGACGGCTGAGACTGAAATATATCAATTTGGCATATGAGATGGACCGGTGTCTGTCTGTGAAGCTGTCAATGTCATCAATCTCATCATGTTTTCTAACCTCAATCAAAAATTAAACAATTGATCCATAGTTTCCATCCATTGTTTGTTTTGAATTAGAAAATTGAGGAGAGCTTTGGAATTTTATGTGCATCGTCTGTTATAAGAATGAAGCTATCAACTAGGCAGATTTACACGTCCGTTGCTTGCAATCGGACTCCTGAAATAGTAGACTGGAACAGCGACGGGCTGATTTGTTATGGTGGGTCGAATGCTGTTATTATTTACGATACGGTAAGCAATATCCAGACTATTACTAGCTAGAGGCTACAAAAGGTTATTTCTTCTTATACCTGTGTAATATAATAAGGATATAGCACAGATCCTCTTTTTCTTCTCCTCCTATTACTCTGGCACTTATGCTATTATTTACTCTTGCAGAATGCTATAGGCAAAGATCCAATAACTGTATTGTGTCATCACCGGGGCAGAGTGAACTCTGTGAAATGGCTCCGCAAGCCAAATGGCACCTGCACCGAGCTAGTCTCCTGTTCCTCGGACAAGACAGCTGCAATATGGACCCTAAAAGATGGAGTGTGGACAGTCACTTCAATGTTACAAGGACATAAAGATGGGGTTATGTGTATACATGGAACATATTACAGAGAAAAGCTTCTTGTATTTACTGGATCCATAGATTCCACTATCAAAGTTTGGGAAAGGAGTGCAGATGGTCAGTATTCTAAGTATTAAATAGAGTATAATTTATATCAGAATTTAATAAAAAAAAATCTAAGTACATACTATTTTTTCTACACTTAGCTCAATTACATCAAAAAGTATAGCAAAATGTCTATTATGGATTAGTTTATTCTCAGTTAAGCTATGGCATAATTTTCTGGGGAAACTGTTGCTATCCAAACTACTTTTGTAATGCAAAAGAAATCATTAAGATGTATTTATAACTTAAAGAGCACTGATTCGCAGCAAAATATTTTTAAAGAGCAATAAGCAATATTTATTTTGAAAAGAAATCTGTTTGTGCATCCTCTCAACACTATAAAGGCATAAATTTAACATTTGTATCCCTCAACTCAATAGCACTATGTATCACAAAAACACTTTCATCACAGCCATAAAAAATTTCAATAATCTTCCCATAGAACTTAAAACAATATTTAGAAGTAAATAATTAAAAAGATGGTTAAAATCAAATGCTTTCTATTCACTCAAATAATTCTTTGATAAATGATGGGTAAATGTATACCTAGATATAAAGGTCCTATATAAAACTGTTATTGTAATGTCTATTATAGATAAGCTGTTGAAACTGTACGCTATTTTATACACAAGATCTTTTTTGTACAACAGTTAACAATAAACATATTTCTGATTCTGATTCAAATATAAAATGATCCCAGGGGTGCCATAAAACTTTTATTTTATTTCCATAATGAAAATGGAAATGAATAATATGGAAATTCGAAGTAGGTTTTGTAAATAACATCAAACTATAATTGAAAATATAGAGAAAAAGGAAACACAATTACAAGTTACAACTATAAAATTATCTTCCAGGTTTAACAGTACTCAAGCACATAATACCTCTTCAATCTGGCCTGTGCTTAACACTCTACAGCCTCATCCTGCCTGTGGTGGGCCAGCCCATCCTATTCTGTGGGTTGGATGACCACAAGATACATGTGTTTGTGGGCGATGAGTTTCACAGGGTCCATCAGCTGGTGGGCCATGAAGACTGGGTCAGAGGCCTTGATGTGCTGCCAGTTGGTAAGAACAGTTTAACATTGATAATTGTTATGGAGCATTCTAGTGTAGTTCAGTCTCATTTGAATATGCTCTTGGTTCTGAGCTGTTTGCTTCTGATAAAGTTAAAGACTCCAGCTAAGAGGTATGCAGAGCTAAGAGTAATTCTTGCTAGCTGAGCTCAGCATACTGAACATGTGAGCTAAGAGCTGTTCTCTGGCTAGCTCAGCATATCAAATCAAATCAAATCATTTATTTGCAGACAACAGGTTACAAGTTGGTATGCTTATATTAAAATGTCCCATGCGATGACTTACCAGCTAAACAGCTTTGGTGCGCAAAATTATATAATAACAAGTAGAGACAAGCAGTTCAGAAAATTAATTAGAATAATGTCAGACTATGAGTATAACAATAACATTGGTCCATGTTATGAACTTACTTGGTAAATCAGGACTGAAGATTGTGGGTAGTTGTCATCAGCATCTTTATCCAAGTACCCACATATATCTTGTTATTTAAATGTTAATCAACTACACTATTAAGAGTGCACTCACACAAAGGTATGTAATACACCACAAAACAAAACATTAGCAAATTTTGATTAGGTATACAAATGTCAAGTAATAAAATTAGATAAAAAACTTACAAAATGTTAATGTTTGAGTCAGAAAAATTCATTAATATTATAGTAGCATTTTAAAAGCAATAATGTTTGCTTAAACATCACTAGGCTAAACTCCCAGAGCAGCTGGTAATTTATTAAATATTTTTGGAGCTATTCCACAAAAGTTTTTACGATATAGAGTTGTGTGGCCTCCGTTTGAGCAGAGGCGGCTCAGGTCTCGCCTGCTCCGCGAATGAGCAGGTTTTTGGTAGAGCTCTTATTTATTTATTTATTTAAATACTTTATTGCACACATTTAACAAAAGTATACAAAAGGTGGGCTTAATGCCGATGGCATTTTCTACCTGCCAACCAATCATAGTAGAAATAAAACAAAAAGGCGTGCTATAATTAAAATAAGCTAGATAAACTACAGCAATTAAGGTGGTTGGTTAATTAGGAACACTACGTAAACTGCAGGTTCTGCCCATCATCACGAACACGTTCGTGAAGACGCCAGGTCTTAATTCACAAAATATAATGACATCCACCTCCCATACAAAATAAAAAAGCGCTGTAGACCGGAACCCTAGAAATTAATAAAGATCGATCTACCCCTCCCATTCTATTTGACTTTTCCACTGTTATTCTATGAAGAGACTAGTGTAGACTTAAGCATTAAGGCAAAAAAGTGCCTACAAAGTCTCAGTGAGGGATTGCACATAAATCTTTCAATCCACAATTTGTTTTAAAGTTACGTTTCAAACTAAGCCCCTAAGTATTATGATTAGATTTTAAGGCTTAGGTAAGTTCTTTTTTGTAACATCTACTTAAATTTGCTGAGGCTGGTATTCTTTCCCGTTATTTTTCGAAGAAGTATAATATTTACCTAGGCATATTCTCTCACTGAGTCATTAATGCAATAAACTAAGTATGAAATGTACCTACAGTACCTGGTTCTGTCGTCGAAGTATTCACTATCAAACAGTTACACAAAGTACCAAGAAGCTGATTATTATTGGTCTTATCGACACATTTCACATATAAAATCCACATTATACACTCAACTATTTCACACTAAAATAAAATTATCAAAACAACACACCAAAATAGATATTTTTGTAACTTTCAATTCAATTATGTTTGACACAATGACTTTTTTGTCAGTAAGATTTTTTTTTTTTTCTAGCAGGTTGTTAGTTTTTGGAAACAGCAGCATAGAGGTTGATATTGGATAAAAGCCTTAATTTTCTTAAATACGTAGGTAGACAGTGGTGATTTGCAAAGACATAGTAGCTACGTTCCGTATTTGTACTGTAAGCAATCAATTCTTTAAGTATGTGGCGAATCTACTAAGGTATTGAATCTTTGAAAGTCGTTATTTAAAGTTAGTGCTCAACTTTTTTGATAGGCTGATAACTCATTTGAAAGAAACACCTCAATTATTTAATTTGTATCAAAAAACTTTTAGGTTCATCCCACGAAAACTTTATTCTACCGCCTTGGAACATCCCTTTTGATTCCATTGGCAATTGAATAACATTGATAAATTATTTGAAAAACTAGCTGTTGCCCGCTACTTCGTTAGCGTGGTAAGATTTATGCTACCCGATCTTTTACAGTTACAATAAGAGACCACCTTTATTAACCAGGGTAAGTCTGTAAAAAGTTAATAAAATACCCAGAATAGGTACTTACACATAATATTTCTTAAACGTTTTTACATATTTTTTGTAAAAGCTTACATAGCTTACAACCCGTAAATTAGTAACTACGCCGGACCCAGTTTTGGGACATAAAACGAGTCTCAATTTATAGGTATGCCTGTTGGAAATTCCGGTCGGTATTTTTTTTAAAACTGCTGTTACAAAAAGTACGCTTTGTCCCACTCCTATGAACGCGAAATCCTATGCCTATCCTTTTCACAAAATGGCGCGCTTTGCGCCCTCTTAAGTAGATAAAAAAAAACACTTTCAAACTAACAACCATAAGCCTTGTGCTCAGTTTTCTAAATTAAACTTCGATATTCGTCGTTTAAATCATATTTTTTCTTGGTGTCATAGACCAAATTACTTTCGAATGTATTATAATTAGTTTGCATACCGCCTCCCAACGCAGAGCTGGGTGGCACATAATTGAGTTAGGTACATAAGGGCCTGTTCACACCTATTGTGGTAATCGCTATCCAGAGCGGCAACGAAAAACTTGGCTCTGTTTCGCGCGTATTCCCGTCGGGCATTTTGTTTAAAATTTTTATCTTTATGAGTCGGTCCAGAGGAGGGCGATACTGAACGCGACACAGTTTTATACTTTTAGCGTCAGTATCGTTGCATTGTTTTTGTTTTAAATATGTACATGGTTCCAATAAACGATTTGATTTGATTTGTATGTACTGAATACACACCTACTACCTAGGTAGATAGTAGGTGTGTATTCAGTACATACATACAAGTTATGATACTTGGGTAAGTATCATATAATAAACGGGTCAGTATAATAAACAACGTATGCGCAAAAATCTAGATTGTTCTATTCTCTTGTAAATAAAAAGAAAACTACGCAACTAATGAAGAAACTGGCTTAGAGTAATCAAATAATTAGTGAAAACCTACGAATCAAAACCTAAGTCATTTTAATAGACCACAGGGTTCCTGAGATCTGACCAAACGCGCTGGTAGCTAAATCTCACCAACAATGTTACTACATTGCTGGCGTTTTCAAGTAAGCTGGAATGGTCGACTTTGCTCAAATAAGGTTGTTAAAATAATGAGTATTTTTTGAATTTTTGAGTAAATATGATAACTAACTAATATTCGTGTAATGTGCTTTTAGTTTCAAAAAGCAGGTATCGTTATGGTTTTGCAAAAACGTGCTAAGCCCTTTACTAGATTTTATATCAACCCATAGGCGTGGCCAAGTCTTGATATTACGCCCTCTGCAATTAGGGATCCTTGTGATGCAACAAAATTTTTTTTAGGGTACCGCAACATGTTTGGATGAGAGATTTAACAGTTTTTTTTTAGATATTTACCCTTGTTTAGGCGAAATGTAATTCGTTACCATGTTCAAAATTAGCCCGCGAAAGGTTGTTCGTAATTAACCAATAACCCTTATAATAATTTATTTATTTTTAACAATATTCAGGAAATTAACAGCTAACTTATAGACTAGGTAAACTAATAGGTACTTATGGCTAATAATACATATATATATATATTATAATAGGTACTTAAAATGTTTTAATGAAAAAAGGTAGCAACAAAAATCACAAAAAGTTAAAAGATGGTTGAGTTACCTAACTAGAAGTCGGGTAAAGATTCCTTATAAAACGACTTAGCGTAGTTTAAAGCACGTACGCTTACTTGCTGAGGGCCTTACATATTTTGTCGGCTTGAAAGCTCTACATTATATTTCTGTCTATATCGAGTTCTAGAAATTTCGTATGCACAGTACTCTACAACCTGCTTTATACTGTATTTGCAAACATGGTTCTGGGAGGCGTTGCGAGAAATGCATTATACTACTTTTTGGCGTTGCGAGAAATGCATTATACTACTTTTTTATTTACATATGTATTGACAAATCAATAGGTAACATTTTAAATATGTTTTGCAAAATTTCACCATACTATAGCCAGTTATTTGTACATCTAGGAACAGACAGTCTTGAACAAATTTCAAACAAAATCTTCTTGAGGGCTTTCTCAGCCTCAAGAAGGATTCTTTCTATACATGAAACCTGACGCAATCTTCTTTTATTTTCGTATACTGGAGGCCTACTTACTACATTACGAAATTTCCTTTCGTTCGATCGGAACTATAGTCGAACGAAAACTGATATTTCGTACGAAGTTGAGCTGCTACTATATTTTTACACAAGTTTACCAAAAGAGTATGTATATTTTTCCTTGTATTTGACACTGATAATTCGGTCCTTAGAATGTAAACCATTTTAAGGACCGAAATTTCAGCTTAGCCTATATGTAAAAATGTATTTAAAAGTCAGAGTCATAAAATTCGTCCGAAAACGAAAGGCCCTTTATCTAGTAAGCGAGAAATATTATTAAACTTACGTGATCTGAACACATTAATATTAGTATTATTTAGCGATAAATACCCGTTACATATTATTAGTAGTAAGCGAGAGCTACACGTTGAGTTTTGCGGACGCACTTCGCAACTGCAGATGAAAAACACTAGCGTAGGCTTCCAGTTGCGACAGATTTGTCACGTCAGCTTGGATAATTGTTTGCAAAAACAAAAGGTGATCGCACAAGCTTTCAGTAACATACCAGTAGCTAGCTAGACTAACCCATTAAATGGGTTCGTAGATGAGGTTATATAAATCTTAATGACTTTACCATTAAAGAAGAGTTTCAAAGTTTTAGTATTATAGTTTAAGTTAACTTTGATTTTTGAATTGTAATTTTCTTTGTCAATAAAGTCTCAGTTTTTGTTTTGTATTTGCTGCTAATTATCATTCTTTTTTTGTCTAGTCTCATTTTAACGCTCGGTCAGGAAGCATGCCTAGCAAAATTGCAAAAATCACACGTCCAAGCATTGAGCTACAATCAATGCGTCCAAAGCACAAAAAAGGACGGGATTTCCTATTTTAAGTAAAGTTTTAATGCATTTTTTAGCACTATGATGTGCTATTAATGCCCTATTCTTATTTTTTATTTGCCTATGTTACGATTTTGACTTTGTTCTAAATTCATGAATAAAGAGGTTTTTATATTTATTTTAATTTTATTGTTCAAGCGTTTATTTTTTTAGTATAAAAGACTAGTTTGCAATTATTATAACTGGTTCAAAGATCTATTAAATAGCAATAGCAATTGTAATTTTTTTTTCTTGTTGCGTTATATTTGTTTACTAATAACTACACAGAAACAGTTCTGTGACTACACTAACTACCTACATACATAACTATTTGTTGTCCGAAATAAAAGACTTTATAAATACTACTCTCTCTCCACTACTCCACTAATCTCTTATATCTCTTAGTATCTCTTCTTCCGTATTCACAAAACTTTGTCACGACTTTGCGCAGCCTGTCTGCGTCAAAACTAGTCTTAGACAATTTCGAGTGTCATTTTTGTAAGATTCTATGTATCTACGGGGAGGAGACACTAGGCGGCGTATACCGAGGAATAATACAGAGGATCTACACATGTATAATAAAAAAAACGATGTAACTTGTGTCAATCAAGTATCTAGTACCCATAACACAGACTCTGCTTAGCTTGGGGCTTAATGCATGATTTATTTATTTATCAGGGGAGCCCTATGTCCAGTAGTAGACAAGCATAAACTGCAGATGTACATAAAGGTCTTTAAAGCTACTATTTAACCAATTTTCTTATTCAAGATGACACCACAATCTTCCTGGCATCTTGCTCTCAGGACACGTACATCCGTCTCTGGCGCATCCAAGCGCACTCTGCACCGGAAGTGGGGGACATATCCGTGGAGAAGACAGTGTTCCGAGCGTACGGAGAGGAGTGGGAGGTGAAGCTCGATGCGGTGCTGGGAGGCCACGAGGGGTGGGTGTACGGGGTGCAGTGGCATCCGCCTGTTGTTGAGGATGGTTAGTGAAAACTGTTTGGTTGTAAAATAAAACAAGTAGTAGAAGCTAGATAGATAATTGTTTATTCAAAAACCTTATACCTATCTAAAACAGTAGGTAGTACAGAGTCACATGATAAATCAGTTGTGCTCCTCTTAAAATTAGGAAATCCAAAATGTTCGTGAGCCCTTGGAAAATACATATCCATCTCTTAAGATTTAATAATATTCCAAAGATCGTCTCGTCAAACTAAATAAATGTAGCTTAGGTCTTTGAACAGCATTGGATAAACTTCAATATAGGTGGAGCTGACGGCTCTAGAGTCCGTATAAAGACTCAATGATTTTCGACTCCTCGGTCACTTGACCTGGTAGCGCAATTGGTAGTGCATTCCCGTACTGAGCGAAAGTTACGGGTTCAAGTCCCGTCGAATTCGATATCTTTTTGTGATATCATATAATTTCGTTGAAATTACCCCCCACACTTTAATAACAGAAACCTTATCTCTAAAGATATCATACAGTACATCTTTAATCATTTGCGATTAGTAAATGGCTCGTAGCGTATTATTGCCGTATACTTGGGTACCCTAATTTTTCCGATAGCTTAGCAGTCATCACTTCAGACTTCATAAATTACAATCAACCATTTGGTTGCCTGGAAGAAATCGCTTTAAGCGATAAGGCCGCCAATTCTGTTATCTTCTTTACCATACTGTTTTATATTTAAGTTTCTGTGAATAAAGAGTTATCTATCTATCTATCTATGATGAGTTTCTTTCCATCCCCTCATTCCGTGTAAGGAAAGAAAGAAATACATTTATTTTTAACTACAACCAATAACACAGTAAAACAAAAACTTAAAACTAGTACATTAGGTAGGTATCATTGTGGGCATAAATTAGGAACCAGCTCAGCATGAATGCTACGTGTACTGGTAGATCAAATACACGCAACGCTGACCTTCCGCCAGTCCCTACAATCAGTAGCAGGCAGCGCACAAGGACAGAATAGTAAGGTAAAAACAACGCATTATACAAAAACAAATAAGAAAGTAAGGCATTCACAAAGAAAATTCTCTAATTTCCAGGTAAGAAGCTAGCCGTGTACAGTCTCCTATCGTCTTCCCTGGACAAGTCGCTGATCGTGTGGCAGCCGGAAGCGTCGGGCGCGTGGGTGGAGTCCGTGCGGCTAGGGGAGGTGGGGGGCAGCGGGCTCGGCTTCTACGGGAGCAGGTTCGGGCCGAGGGGGGAGGTGCTGGCGCACGGGTATAACGGGAGCTTCCACATCTGGAGGTGTTGCAAGGTATGGTTAGTGGACCGGCGGACCCAGCTCATCAGTGAGGCCATTTTTTTGCGTATGCAGGCAGCGAAGCCATCCACGCGCGCCATGGCGAACATGCCGGATGCGCTGCAGAACCGCCGAAGCCCTAACAGCAACCTGAAGGCATTGTTATATTGAACGCGAAGAGTGTTGACGGCTTTTTGAGTGCAGCTGAACCACAGGCTGCTTGTGTAGAATGACTGACAGAATGATTTGAAAATACTTATTTTGACGTCATCACAACATCGAACAAACCTGCGGGCCAGCATATTCGCTCTCACCGTCATAGCTCTTCGCTCCCTCTCTAGGTCCTCTTCATCCCTTAAATTATCAACTATCATATGTCCTAAGTATTTAAATGTATTTACCCTACTTACTAAAATTCCATTTAACATAACGGGAGGTACATATTCAATCTTCTTACCACTAGGACCAAACATCATAAATTTGCATTTTTTTACATTATACTGCTATCCATGATTTGCAACATATGTTTCACAGTAGGCCATAAGGGTTCTCAAAGCTACAATAGATGGCGCCAGCAGTACCATGTCGTCAGCATAACTGAGATTGTTGACTGAGACTCCGTCAATAGTGCATCCGACAGGCAAGCAGCTGAGGCCATCTATTAGTATATCAACAAATAAATTAAATGAGTTCAAAATGTTACTAATGTATAGTTTACTATAGTTACAAAGAAAGCTGATAAAATTTGCTAAAAACGTTTTTTTATTTTAAATCTCTAACTTCTACAGTTTAGGAAAAAAAAAATTAAATGTGTGATACTTATTTTGAAGGCCAGTGTATTATCAAAACAAAATAGAATTCTAAATTCGAAATACATTACGGACCGCATAGAGCGGACAGTATTATTACTGCCCGCCCGGTCGGGTAGGCCCGAAAGGCTTAAGGTTAGAACTTATATTTACAATTGAAACTAATTAAATTGTTATAATAAAAAGTGAATGTCTAAAGAAACAATTAAGTACCTAATCTCTGACAAAATAATAAATGGCTGTGCCCAACAGTGGGTGTGCTAACTTTAGCTATACCTAATAAGAACTTAAGCGACCTATCTATGTACATATTTGCAATAAAAAAATTAAATTAAATAATCCTCATCGCTTCAAACGAGATGAGCTCAAATTATCCTATTCTGTGTAAAAAAATGTTCGATAGATATCCTCTATAGAGAAATTTTTATAAGCTTGCGCGGTCCCCTTTTGTTTTTCGTATACTGGAGGCCTGGATATCGACAGCGTGGATAATTGTATGAAAAAAACAAATGAGGATCGCGCCAGCTTTTATAAATATATCTATACCATGTAATATATCTAGACCATGTAATTGTCTCGTTTATTTCAGGAGAGCAAGCAATGGCAGCCTGTTGTGGTTTGCGGGGGCCACTTCAATGCGGTGGAAGACGTAAGGTGGGAGCCGAGCCGGGGTCGGTACATCATGAGCCTCTCCGCGGATCAGACCACGAGGGTGCACGCCTCGTGGAAGAAACCTGATGGTAAGTGTTACTGGCGTGGCGCAGTGACCCGATGTGGATTTTGACCTCCGGCGCCAGAGCTCCGGTTCAGTTTTTTCTTTCATATCAATAGAATGACAGTAAATATATTGTACCTGTTTCTGCACGCAGCTGCGCACGGGATTTTATATGGAAACGTTCAAAGGTTAGATAGATAAAAAAATTATAAGTTTCACACACAATAATGACAGTACCATGTCAATATATTTATGAAAACCTATTGTACGCTCATAGAAATATCAACCGGTTCCCTAAAAATAGCTAATAATTTGAATATTAGAAATAAACATAAACTCGCTGTGCCCACAACTAGACTACACAAAATTAATGTATCTTATAAAGGGCAATGTATACGCTTCTACAACAAAACTTCTAGAGAGTTGCAAAAATTATCAGTAAATAAATTCAAACAAATTGTCAAAACCTTCCTGTGCATAAAGGCTTACTATAAAATATCAGATTATCTAGAGGACAAAAAAGCTTAAGACAGGATTTCCTCCCAACTCGAAAAATAACAACCAACAAGCTAAAGGTTTCTTCGTCGCTTCTTTACTTTAGTCTACATACCGAAACGACTGAAATCAAAAATATCTCTTTATTTCCGTGTCAGTGTTTAATTATTAAGAATTGGACCTTTTCTTAGTGTACATTTATTGTATTTATGGAAATAAAGAGTTTTTGACTTTGACACAAACAGCACAGGAAAAAGTACCAGATGGACAAAAATAGTAATAAGGTACACATAATAAGGTAGTACACATATAGTACACAATTATAACAAATTAATAGAAAAAAACAACCAAAATACATAAATTATATAAAAAATATAATATAAATTATATTATATGTATATTAGGTTATTTATATTCCATAGGATCTGGTTTGTGGAATTACAATTAGCCGGGAGACAGTAGACGGCATTATCGCCGAAAGCGTTTTTCTCTAAGCAATTTTGAATTAATTCAAATAAATAAATTATGCCTGATATTTCAAACATCATCATCTAGCTCCAAAGTAAGACCTTGTTTCATGGACACCAGCTAAATAATGTTATTTCTTCGGCAGGTACATCAGAATGGCACGAGCTAGCGCGCCCGCAGCTCCACGGCTACGACATGCAGTCCCTAGCGCTGGTCAATGGCGGGACCTACGCCTCAGCAGCCGAGGAGAAGGTTATACGCGTCTTCGAGGCTCCCAGCAACTTTGTGCGCAACTTCAATAACATTACCGGGGAGGTTATGGAAGAGAGCGGTCCTAAAGGTAATATATGTAGTTAATAAATAAAGTTTATAACTTTAGACGTTGTTGGTACAATGTTTGAAAACTCAAATCATCGAACACCCTAGCCTAGCACCTAGCCTAGCACCTCCATATAACATGGAGGCAAGTGACACAAAAAGGGTGGTAGTATTAAATATAAGGGGAGACGCTCTGCCTCTATATCCCTGCGCCAAAATAGCATTCTTGTAGAGAACTGACTAACATACTCCTGCGAAGCCTGCAAAGCTCTCGGAGCAACATCACATGACTCAAGAGCGACCTGATAACTCTTATTGAATTTTTGCCGGCAGATTGCCGTCTATTCTAGTATCAAGATGATGATGATGAAAGAAAGGAAATGCGCTTACTAACTCATCATTATCATTAGGTTATGTTAGTCCAGTGCTGGACATAGACCTGTCCCTAATGAGTGCTATAGCTCCCCCTTAGCTTACCGCATACAGCATCTGCCAGCAGTCCTACGCAGATCCTCGCAAAGTGTAGGACACCCTCCGGCTAGGTGGGCGTCCTACACTACGTTTGCCGCTTATAGGTTGTCGCAGATCAAAGGTGCACCGCTACAGCACAGCATAAAAATGTGCATTTAAATATGGGCTTTAACTCGTAACATTTAGATGTATTTTATATTGAGGGCATCAGATGACAGATAGCTCGCGGGGCACTCGTTCGAAGCTTGTGGACAGCCATTTAGTCACCGTTAAATTTATTTGATAACGAGTTTAAGCCCATATTTGAATGCATATTTTTGTGCTGTGTGGTAGCGGTATTGGATTAATGTGCGCAAAGCTGCTTGCTAGCACAATAATTTATTTATTAATTTATTTTGCTGGTGCTTTTTTTCCAGGAGCACACGGCGCGTCGGTCCCGTCTCTCGGCCTGTCTAACAAGGCCGTGTTTAGTGAACAAGATGGACTTCAAGACACAGATGAAGACGATGGGTACTTTGTGCCTGTCAATTTGACTGGTAAGTGCTTGAATGCTTTACATTGTTGCAGATCTGAACCGCACCACACTGCCGCGCAGCACAAAAATGTGTATTCGAATATGGACCTAGATGCATTTTATATTGACGGCATCAGATAACAGACAGCTCGCGGGCTCTCTTGAGCAGTAAGTGCGGTAACCCATTTTGTCACTGTAAAAAGTATCTAAATATTAAGCGTATAACCCATACCTGAATGCTTATTGTGATGTGCGTTAGCGGTACTGGATATATATGCTGTGTCGTATATGCTGGCCGCCACGCCGCCAGCAAATAAGTAAAAAGGACATAGCATACCCCTCTAGCCACGTACAAGGGAGGTGCCCTTGCCGTTTTAGTCCAGTTGACGTCACTCGGAGAGCGTCCACTCGCGGTGAATCAGAACAACAAAAAGTATGGAGCTGTTAGCAGACGCTACATATGCTAGAAACTTCGGAAGACATGCAGCGGGTAAAATCCGGATGGAATAGATGATAATGACAGGATGTGACGAAAATTATCGTAAAAACGTGCTGTCCCGTTATCACTAAGAATTGGACGTTAGACGTTCATTTCATACGAATTTTAACTTATTTATTAGGTATACTTTCACACGTCTCTAACAAAAATGATTTTGACTCTCAGACAACCGGACAAGCAATAAAGTGATCCCATTAAAAGGTTCCTATTTCTTTCTGAGGTACAGAACCAAGTTCACAAACTTTCCCACCTCACGTCCAATCTACTATTATTTACAGAGCCTCCAACCGAAGAAACTCTGATGCAGAACACACTATGGCCTGAACAACAGAAGCTGTATGGACACGGGTACGAGGTGTTTGCTCTCGCGGCCAGTCCGGACGGAACCCTGCTGGCCTCGGCCTGCAAGGCTACTAACGTGGAACACGCGGCTCTGATCCTCTGGTGAGTGATCCTATGCTCCGGTTATTATACAGGGTGTGTCAAGACGAGTACCGAAAACAAAGGAGGGTGATGCGCCCCCCAAAACAAACCCAATAAAAAAAACCGCAGTCCAAAAAAGAAATTGTAGCCGGAGATATTCATTTTTTAAGATTTTTGTTTGTTTTGCTAGCCAGCAATGTACACGTAAGTGCAAATTCCAAATAACGTAGGTTGTAGGTACTTACCTAATTCCGCTGCAACGTCGGTCGAACCAGAAATGGCTCAAACTGAGCTCCTCCTCGTTCATGGCACAGCTGAGCACGCCTGATTGTTGACTGAACACGATCCAGGAATGTATCTAGAGGTAGGATCCTCGGCGTTTCTCGCGTTTAACTCGTAAGGATAACTATTACTTAACACACACACTTAATAAAACACACACCAATAACTAACTGAAAACTTAATAAACTAAACTGCCTACTAATATATAACAACAAAAGAAAATCACGAAATGGTTAGTAGTTACGTTTATGCAGCGCACAAGTATTCAGACCGATTAGTGAACACGTACTCAAACCAAATAATTAAAACATTAGTGAATTTAGTTATATGGCGGATTTATAAAAGCCGCCACACCCTGTATACCAAGAATTACCGACTTAGGCGGGAGTTAAACCTGCAACCAACAAAGATTAACTTCAATGCTTTCCCTGTAGGTGGAGCTAACGGCACCAGAGCCTTAGAATGTCCAACAGATTGTCGGCTAGTCATGTGGTCAACTCCGTGTGAGTGGAAGGTTGCGAGGTCAAGTCCCGCCTGAGTTATTATTTTTTGGGATATATATTATAAACTCTTACTTTTCAACTACCTCTGTGGCGCAGCGGGCGAAGGTAAGCCTGCCATGCAAAAGGTGGGTTCGATTCCCGCCTCGGGACAAATGTTCGTACGATCTGTAGATATTTGTCCCAGGTATTCTAGATGTCTTCTATGTATATTAAAAAATGAGTATCCATGTAGTGTATTTTTTTAAAGATTAACAATGAAAATTACAATCAAATAATAGAAACAAATTAGAACTAGTATTTACAATTTGATCTAACTGCGGACTGTTGCAAACAATCTACAGGTAGCTCAACTGATCCATATCAATACCAGTCGGAAGCGTCCCCAAGACGCTGGCTGCATTGCCCCGCTGTATGGCAATGCTAATGCGCTGCGCCAGATATCCGCCAGCTCTCGGGTCACGCGTCGCGTCGACCAGACGCACAGATAACTTTTTTAAAACCCGGAGAGCCTCGGTACCCCACGGACCTAGGGTCTCGACCCCAAAGGGAGCAAATGTGTAGGCTCTCTCGAGACCTGCATATTTGCATCTCTTGAGATAATAATTATATAATATATTATTATTATTAATTAAATTTTAATATATTTTTTTATTTTAATTATTACTTATTTAATAAATATTAAATAAGTTCATGCTTATGTATTATTGTGTACAATAAAGAATTACAGAATAAAAATAGTCCGAAATAAAAAACTTGCACTTTAAAAATTTAGTTCAACCTATTTGTCAAAATTCATTTATGATGATTTTTAGATCATCAAATACATTGATCTTGGATTGACGACGGAAGTTGAATTATCGGTTGGATGGCAAAGCCGGACCAAGTTAGTACTAGTGTATTATATCAGTTATCTAGTTGCCATAACACAAGCTCTTCTCTTTGGGACTAAATAATGCTCGTCAAGTAAACTATTTTGATTTCTATATTTTCCAGGGATACAAAAACCTGGAACCAAATCCAAACGCTACCATCTCACTCGCTCACGGTCACACAGATAGAATTCTCACCGACCAGCCAGCAGATCCTCTCCGTATCGCGCGACCGAAGATGGACGCTATTTCAACGGGCACAGGGCACGAACTCGTTTGAGCTCGCCGCGTGCACGGATAAGACAAATGGCGTCCATGGGAGGATAGTGTGGTGTTGCGCTTGGTCGAGTGATGGGGACGTGTTTAGTACGGGATCTAGAGATGGAAAGGTAACTTTGGACTTTAGTTTAATGTTAAAGTCACAGAAATATAAATGACAAATAGAATCTGGTACCCACGTCACGGGCCGTGATTTATTAGACATACCTATTCATTTATTTAATTAGCTGTAAGTCTTTGTGGAATTTTTATCCGAACAAAAACATAAATGTTAACATTATGCCAAGTCTCGTCTCGTAATACTTCTGCCGTAAAAAGTGTTGAGATCCCAAGAAGAGCCAAGTCAGCCATTTTGTTACCTTCGACTATAAAGTTTACAAACTACCTACTTACACATGTAGACAACCTAAGGATAACTTTCGAGTAAGACAAAAGTGTCTGACGCATGATACCTAGGTACTAATAGAACTTCACACATAAAGGTTAAAGCATATTGTTGTTTATACTAATTAAAGTAATTTCCCACAGGTGTGCGTCTGGTACAAAACCGAAACAATCACAGACACATCTTTAAAAAACTACAGTCTATACGGCAAGGCGCTAGAAGCGAAGGAATCTGTCACAGCACTCGCCTTTGCGCCCGTAGAGGGTACGGGTAGGATAGTGGCTGTGGGGGCGGAGACGGGGGCGGTCCGCTTGTATAGCTTCGACGGATTGTGGAGCTTACTGCGGGAACTGGACCACAGGTGACTTTTAACGATGTAGTGAAAAAAATCTGTTGTCTCGTGAGTATGGGGCAGATAGTCAGAAAGAGAAATGGCTACCTATTTGATAACAGTTTATGGCTATTAGTAATCCTGCAATAATTTATCGAGCTAACAGATTACGTGTATGACAAATTGTATTCTTCAAAAGTCAAAGAACATTAATGCGTGGACGGAGTATAGTACGTTTCCCACCCAAACTAACGGCGCTGTTCTATAGGGGAAACCTGGCCATCATGATTCGTTCATAGGCTCATGATGGCCAGGAATCATGTCGAATCATGATCGAGTCTGATTGGATGAAACACTAGGTTAACTTTAGTAGTTCCTAAAGGCCTCTCCCAAGGTAAATGTTTTCTCTTCCAGTTCGGCGCATCACCTAGCAGTGAAGCGTCTCGCCTTCAAGCCGCGACGGGACAGCAACGGCGAACTGCTTCTCGCGAGCTGCGGCGCCGACCACCTCGTCAGGGTGATCGCTATCTCCATCACATAGAGACTATATTGCAATAAACTATTTACGTTACAAGGAGGTTTTTCTCTTTAAAGACTGATATGATAATGCTAGACAATCCACACAGCATCATCTAGCCCCAAGCTAAGCAGAGCTTGTGTTATGGGTACTAGATGACTGATATACTTAATACAATACATAGATAGATACTTATACAACTTAGACAATCCCCAAAAAAAATGAGCTTGATAATATAACAAATTTGAAGTGGAAATTCAGCTACTTTGCTAGCCTAGGCAGTTGTCCCACCGCGCCGACGATCAACGAGAAGCGAGTACAGCTAGAAAGTAGAGGCGAGTTGGCGAGCAGCGGGAAACGTGTGTGTAGTTCCGATAGTTTTGTTGTTGCTTTGGCATAAGCGAGTGTGCGAGTGCGACGGACCATCACTCGTGCCACTCGCTCGCGGCGGCCGAGCGTACAGGCCTCCGCTGGTTGGTTCGTCACGCTCTCGGCGTGAGTTCTGACCGCCAAGCGAGCATCGCTGAGCAAGTATCGCTGAGCGAGTTCTTCGAACATTATTTAAAATGCTTTTCTCTCGGGACTCCAAGTGATATTGGCAAGTTTGAAAACAAGAGAACAAACTACCCATGTCAAGCTACCGAATGACAGTGCTAACTTTTCAAGGTTTTTTGCAGTGGACCGTTCACTTATTGCCGTGATATTAGTATTTGTCCCGCAATAACAATGTAAAGTGAAGGGATTACAAGTCGCTTTTTAGTTTTTTTCAAATTTATTAATTTATGTTTATTCCGTTGCCGAAAACTCGATTCTACCTAGGTACGATCGGCATTAAGAATAAAAGATGTAGGTTTGTTTAAATTGATATAATTTGTTTTTTTATACATAACATGCATTGAACTGTATAAACATAGCAAAACATATAATAGTAAAATCGCAATTTGTCCTACTAGGTATACATTGTTATTCTAAATATACCAAAATGCTTTGCAAACAACTTCCGTTCAGAACTCATCTCGATTTAAATCAATTTCATTTATGATATGATCATTGTTCAGGAAGACACAATGGCAGTACACTTTCGCACTTATCCTAATTCCTAATAAGACTGTACCAATTATCAATGCACCTCATAAAGCTCTGCGCTCATTAAAATCCAATACCGCTCCCACACAGCACAAAAATGTGCATTCAAACATGGGCTTAAACTCGTCTTTAGTACACATTTAATAGAGACAAAATAGCTTCCCACAAGGTTCTAAAGAGTGGTTCGCGAGCTGTCTGTCATCTGATGCCGTTAATATAAAATTCATCTAAATGTTACGAGTTAAAGCCCATATTCGAATGCCCATTTTAGTGCTGTGCTGCAGCGTTGCTTTCCAGTGGTGCGACCTGGAAGGCGAACTTTATATAGTTAAAGTCACGCTCATCGTGGCGCCAAAAGTCGGCAAGTAAGCAAAGTTTTTGTAATGTTACTGCATTCCGCAGACTTCCTTCAAACCTATGGTAAGTTACATTCTCTTAATAAATCAGCGCACTTTACATTTCAACAGGTGTTCAGTTTCTCTTTCTTTTTCCTGCCTTTACCTGTAACATGATTGAAGATCTTTTTAATTTTACTGGGTTTTTTCTTATTCGTAATCAGCGGGTCCATCGTATTCTGCCCGGATGCGACGCTATGCGCGAGCGAGACAGAGCTGGTGGAATGAGAGAGAGGGAAAGAGTTTCCGGGGATAACTAAGTTCTGAGTTGAATTCCCGCGGGTTGCTGGAGGTACGTCGGGGAAGTTCAAATTGTTTTTATGTTGAGGTGGTGAGGGTATGAAGTACCGTCCATCGTCCTCGGTGTGCGGTTGGGAAGCGGACATGGTTACTATGTTGACTGCGGAGTGTGTGGAGCTCTCCGGAGTGTCTTGAGACGGGGTCGGCGCGGGCGCGGTCGTGGCCGGGAGCCCAGGGGCTGCTGCGACACCGTTGAGGCTGGGGAAAATGGAAAGTTAAACTTTAATATAAGGGGGGGTAGATCATGGTATAAAGAGTGGATTTCAGAATTATTTATTTTATCGACCCGAGAGCTGGTGAGTATCTGGCGATTTGCTGGCGACGCACAAAGATTGTCCCGTTTTTTAGTGTTTGCTTACATCTCGTAAACGATTCTTATATGGATTTTATACTACATAATGAAAGCTGGTAAAATTATCTACAACTTTGGTTGTATACACTTTTTACCTCTTCCCAATCGTTGTCTAGATATGAACTCCGAAAAACGGTAAATTTTCGAAAATCAACTTTAAGTATGTTTGTCTCCTAACTAGTCCAAACAAGTGGAAATCATTGAATTAAAGTGCTTTTAAAATTTACGCAAAACTTAAATGAGCTATCGAAAAAAATATGTACTGTGTACCGCGTATTTAAGGCGGTTGTATGCCTCAAACAAGCGCCACCGCCTATTCTTTCTTACAATTACGTTAAGGAAAGGAATTTTTAAAAGTCCTTTGTACAGTTTGTGATACCTATCGTAAGCTTTTTTTGAATGTCTCTGTACTAGTTTTATTTTGTATAGTTTAGGCAGAGATGCGAAGTTGCTCTTGGTGGCCACATAACTCTGTTTTCGCATCTCTGTCTAAATTATATGAAACTAAACTATTTCCGAGGGATTAAATAAAGATCACAAACTGAAAATTCCCGCATTTAACGTAATAATAAGTAAAAATAGGTGGCGCCGCTAGTGTGCGGCATACAACCGCCTCAAGGGTATCAACCAGCGATGATTGGCAGCGAGGGAGGGGCTTGGAATCCCACCGACAGGCCACCATTTGACAGAGGTTTTGCATTGGGGCCTCACGTCCAAGGACTCGGCAGTTTTGCGTAAATACTAGTACTAACCTAGTACTTCATTTTAAATGTATTATTGTATTGCACCTACAGTATTTGCCGGTTTGTAATTATTCTGTAAGTCAAGCGAACATTAAAGAAATATCAGTGAATTAGTGTTAGTATAACCCGGGCGAATTACACATGGTTTAAACAAAAATCAAATAATAACACAAAAATTTTACACGTGCGAGGGTA
Organism: Eupithecia inturbata; assembly: GCA_963662085.1. Classification (NCBI taxonomy): domain Eukaryota; kingdom Metazoa; phylum Arthropoda; class Insecta; order Lepidoptera; family Geometridae; genus Eupithecia; species Eupithecia inturbata. The sequence continues at coordinate 906,924 of OY759181.1, read as the reverse complement.
ATTGTGATTCTATCGCCATATCCCTGCGACGCGCGACGGCGTGGCGCCGCGCTGGGCAGCGGGGGAAGTATCGAGTTCCGAGTCAGGTGCCATGTTAATTCGCCCGGGATATAAAGTGTAATTACCGAGGACGAGTGGTGTCGAGCGTGTAGACGAGCCGCTCCCAGAAGTTGCGCAGCGTGGAGTGGTTGTACCTCAGCATCGTGTACAGCCGGAGATGCACCGGCAGGTCACACTCGCGGTACACTATCGGTATCATGCTGCGGGAACTTTGCTCTGGAATTTACAACCGATGTATGTCACATCATCACAGCAGTTTTAATGCGTCTACGCGTTTATTTTCTTTGACTTAGTGAAAGAAAGCAGTATTTCATAGACACGTACCTAATCTATATCAGCTCAATAAATATCGAAGCTCTCATTATTATAAATATTCACGGGTATTTATCGCGTTTGTTTACATATTTTTTCCGACGTTTCAGCAGTAGTATAAAAAGGGTAAAAACCCTTTTATCTTTTTTTCGTATGGACTTTAATGCTGTTGACCGCAGATCGCCATGACAGCGTTACCGGGCTTTTGGCGGGCGCAGAGGGCGCATCGCCGGCAAAGTTATGTTGGGGCAACACGCACAGGACCACCACTTAGGTGCGAACCTCGGCTTGGGCTGTTGCCAGATGCGACAAGAGAGAATGGAGGTTTCGCCAATGTGCACGAATGCACCTAGGGGCGGAAGCGGGGACCCCGCTGGATGCGGGGTCGGTTTACGAAGCGAATCGGAACTTGATCCGTCACCTCCGGGCTAGCGGCGGTGATTGGGTCCGCGGGGTCACCGAGAACGTGTCTCGGTCTACGGAGGAGGCAAAAAACCCTACTGCCTTACTATTATAAAATAGTAAACTAGCTTCCGCCCGCGACTTCACACGCGTTCTTCTGGGATACAATGAAGACTTTCATGATTTTTAAATCCCGGGATTAAAACGAATTTAAAGGAGGTATTATCCCACTCTATGTTACTTACACCTTCAAAGTTTAAGTAAATATACTCCACTAATGGAGCTGCACCACCACTTATGTATCTCTGGTACACTAGAGGCATTCTATCTGCAGCGTGAGTGACTTACGTATACTGATGGCTTGCGTATAATCTCTCAGGAAAGAGTTATCCCGACACGTGAGGAAGTCTGGCGAGTAGATGAGTATGACGCGCTGGCAGCGCTCCGCGATCAGCTTGGCCACCGGAGGGAACTGGCTCGCGAAGCCCGGCCTCAAGTTCTCTTTACTGCATAACTGATAAGACATCATGCAATACAGTTTTAAAGAGAAACTTTCATTTTTATGTATTTTACTAGGTGAGTGTCACAGTGTCACCATTGAGGGTGTTGCAATGGAAGACGAGCCAGGTATCATGCCTTTCAACATGAAATGAACATACTCAATATTTCACACTAATTTATATATTACGAGTCGCTAAGCGTATTGCAGAAGTTTCTCAAAGTATGTAATGCTATAGTCATAATTTTATGTCGGTAATCTCACACATACATATATGATTTATATCAAATAAAAGCTAAAAAAAAATATAGACAGTTGATTATAATTTTTTACTTTTGAAGATAATGATGATGATAATGTTCAAGGCCATCTGCCACTGATATTTATAAATTGCATAAGTTGTAGCTCTATTATAAATTCTATTAATCTGACCATCTCACCACAAAATAGCTATAGTACTTTTACTTTTAAATGTACTATGTATTTTATGTGACAAAATAAATATTTTTTTTACTTTACTTTACTTACAATTGCACAATTTTAAATATTCTGTCACACTACAGAGTAACCTTTTCTTTGTATCGACACATATGCCCCGCTCGGTTCTTACATGATTCGCTGGGTTAATTGCACAAGGTTATATGAAACTTTTTGACTCAAATGAGGACATTTAATTTACCTCAAACCCTAGTGCTGTCAATCTTCTCCTCAACTCAGAAGTAAACTCATGATCTTCATCTGCTGATAAAATATATGCATGGTACCGATGCCGGTGACCTGGTCTGTCCTCAAATGTAATCATTTCATAATCATCGACTCCATTCACATTATTATTTACTTGATTGTTGTTCAGAATTGCCACTTGGTTATCTGAAACACAAGAAAAGGAGATAAGCAACCACAAACTTAAATATTAAACTCTCTATTTTATTTGAAATGTTTTTGTTATATAAATTGTTATGAAGCCACAGGCAGAGTTGAAAATATTACTAAGTTCTTACTATCTATTTGCGCCATTAATTCTACCAGGAATGGCCGGGGTAGTGTTGCCAAAATCAGTAGATTAGTAGATTTTGTTACACAAGTTATTTCACCACTAACGCAAAAAAAAACATGTATAATGGCTGTATATTGGTTTGGTCGTAGGGAGCTCCCACAGATGAAGCCACTCATCTGCAGAGATTTGGACATTTTCAAGGTCAAGACCAGGCTTTTTGCAGTATGGTGTTCTGTTACTGTGATCCATTCTAATAAAAGACATAGTTTACCAAAAAAGAGAGGTTGACATTGCAACACAGCAAATTAAATTAACACTTATTCTTATCAGGCCATCCTCAAAGAAATCTGGTAGATTTTCTAAATGAGAAATAAATCAGTAGATCAGTAGACTGTTCAAAAATCAGGTTGAATCAGGTCTAAAGCTAAATCAGTAGATCTGGCAACACTGCCCCAGTGATTAATTTGCACCAAATGAAAATCTAGGTGTGTTCTGAGATTCATCCTGTATGAATCAAACAACCTGTTAAGTACTACGAAGTTATGTCCTACCTGGTCTGAGCTGAATCTGTTGCCGTATGCTTTCTAAGACATCTTCATACACATCATATCTGTCCAAAGTGATGAGATGTTGGAGCAATTCACCCACAGTGCCACCCTGGCTTTCCATCCAGAGGTCCAGGACTTTGCTGAACTTGTCATTGTAGCTCCAAATATTCGCCTCTACTTCTGCTGAAACTCCAGTCAAAGCTGCTATGCCACGCCAGTCTCTAGAATGAGATAAAATAATATTATTCTTGAGATTGGTAGGTACCTCCACAATTCTCAACTTTGTTGTTCTTGCTTAGGTTTACATAATATATGAACTGCTTAATACAACTGGAAGTGACTAATGTATAAGAATAAAGCTTCAGGAATTCTTCTAAAATGCTACAAGGTGTTTATTAAAGACCAAAACAACTTATTTCACAGAAGTTCCGCGCTTACCTGGATCTTCCTTCATAAGGCAGTACTTTGGTAGAATTCAATAAATTAGATAGCAACGTTATGGTCACAGGAGAGAGCGATCGTAAAGACCTGGGGCTGATGTCGGAAATATCTTCCATTGTTTGAGACTATTTACGCATTTCTTTCCCATAAAATAGCTTTTATTTCAAAATTTTAATGAAAAGGAAAAGGCCCGCAAATAGAATAAAACAAAAAAAAATCAAAGAAAGAACTACAAAAATAAATAAAACCACAATCAAATCAATATCAATCAATCAATCAGCATATCAATAATTGTCAAAATGAAATGACAGTCGAATGGAACGACATCTTATTCTTAGTGGCAGTGAAAGTGACATTCATCTGCACTAAATCTATCGTCTTTATTTAGCACCAAACGTGATTTGGTTCGTCCAAGCGCCAAATTCAAATTCAAACGGTGAACGTTTTTGTTCAGAGTTTCGTAAAGACGACCCATTAAATTGGACCCCATCCAACGGACAGGATAATACCCATCTAAAAACCGTTTACTCGCTGTACTATTATGAGGAGGTGTACCATCCTGTTGTTAAATGACATTATTCAAATCGCTTGGAATGGTATTATCCACTTCTTCCACAGCCAGATTCAATATCTCTTGATAATTTTTATTAATGTTCCATGGTAGACCTTATCAGCAATGATTTTATTATGTAGTACCATACACCAACAGTTGAACCAACAAATGAAAACCGGACTTGGTTATTTAAGGGTCTGTGCAGTACTTTATTGTGCAATTAGAATCTAATATGATGTTTGTTGGAGGAATTTTGCTTTGTCATGTTGTATGAGAATACAGTTTAATAATTTGACTAACTTCCGCTGCTCAGATTTTTTTCAATCGATACAATAAAATGATCCTTACAAAAGACTGAGTAGATTAGCATCAAAAACATTTTTTACGAGTTTGATTTATTTTAAGGGCTACTTACGCTTGACCAAAAAATGTTTAATGGTAAAATGTTTTTCTCCAAAAAGAAGCTGATGTTTCAAAAGAAACATCACCTCAGCTCTTCTGGTTATGGGTGCCCCCGTACTGTCCCAGTTAAAAAACACTATTTATAAACTAAAATAAATGTTTACTTGTCTTTTGTAAAGGATGAACACTGGTTCAGGGATCTAAATAAACTATGTAAATATTTTTGAGACATTTTATTGTCATTCACAAGTGCATTGCTATATGTATGTACCTACTTACACTATGGATACAGACAATTCACAAGTTAAAAGCTCCCAAGTGCACTAAGGTTAAATAGGTACTTAAGTAGACCTGTACAGAACATGGTTTTATGTACCTTGTCTTCAATTGATAGATGTCATGTCAATTAAAACTTTTTTCCACTGACTAAAAATGTTTTTTCTGCTGTGCCAAAGCCGACATCAATGCTGTTAGACACTGATGCCATAATACAAAGTTAATTGAGAACAAACAATTGATTTAAAACCACGTACTTAGGTACCTATAAAGAACTCAACATTTCATTAAATAACTATTTTATAAACTTTCAAAGACATGGATACAAATAGTACCTGATACCTAAATTGAAATAAAACCAAAAACAACAGTTTGTACACATTAGATTACAGTTTATCTACATAAAGATAAGCTCTTTATATTAATGGAATGTTACAACCCTAAACAAATAAAATAATCATTAAATAGCCTAGCTAACTGGGACAAAAACACCAAACGGTAACATTAGCCAGGCAGCCGTTAATTAACATAGGCAGGAAACAAAAACAACATTCCTTTTTTAGATGGTTTAAAATGAGTTTTGTGCATTATTATCACAGTTATTTGACTAAAAGAAGAAGATAATTAAGTGTGTTGTCCCAGATTAGAAAACTAAATACAAATGAACATAATCGTCCTTGCGCAGTCGGGTAAAAATACATGCATAAGCAATAAGGCTTCTCTAACTGATATGACTTTATACATGTTATTTGTAAAGTATACACTAATTTAAATTAATATTGTATATGCAACACTAGCTGCTGCCCGCGGCTTCGCTCGCGGTTCTCAAGTAGCCCGGGAACAGACACTGCCAAATTTCATTTCAGAATCAGAATCAGAAATAGATTTATTGTTAACTGTTGTACAAAAAAGATCTTAAGTATAAAATAGTGTACAGTTTCAACAGCTTATCTTTAATAGACATAGAATTTTGATCGGTTCAGCCACTTATGCGTGAAAATGTAACAGCCAGACAAAGTTACTATCGAATTTCTAAATTATTATGGATTTACATAAATTTCTTGAATCAAACTAATACTACTAGCTGCTGCCCGCGGCTTCGCACGTTCTTTTATGAGATAGAAAATAGCCTGTGTCCGTGCCCGGGATGAGGGTACCATCTATCTCCATGACAAATTTCATTAAGATCCGTTCAGCCGTGAAAAGGTAACAGACAGACAGAGTTACTTTCTTATTTATAATTTTAGTATGGATTTAAAATCCGGGTCAAATAAAAAAATATCAACAATAAATAAGAACAATGTACAAGGGCAAGATTAGTATCACTACCAATTAGTAGATCTAGGCAAGGTTACGTGTAACTATACATCTAAAAGATTTCTGATAATCTTTTAGAGAGAGGGAAATTATTGGTTTTTTTAAAAATAATACGAAAAATCCCTATTTTGTCATTCATAGAATGACCAATTGTGTCTTTTAGGCTTCTGTTACAAATATTTTAATAATTCATAAATATAACTTTTACGTTCAGATTTGTGCGTTTGACGCGTTCCATTTTCAAGCACGAAAAAATAATAAATATCATACATTTAAATATCCTAGCCCAAAAATTATTAAGGGGTTCTGCAATAATAAATAAGTTAGGTTACTTTCTATTCACAAAGATATGAATCTATAACTATTTACTAAATTTATTTATGGTCCATCCAAACACACAAAAACGTATATTTTAAATTGTTATCATAACAAAAAAAATCTAAAGTACCGCCCAAATATTCGCTCTGAAAAAATGGCGGGTTTATTCATAATGATTCTCTAGCGTCCCGATAGAACGTTTGCCTTTCTCTTTTCTGTGTGCTAGACTGGGAATCATCATCACACAAAATCCAAGGAAATTGTACACAATGTAAACTTGTGATATGTATTTAATTTACTTATTTATTAAGTACAGTGACGTTCAAAGATACTCGTAGGTAACCCCCGATGTTAAGCTTGATGTATTTTTCTATTAATACAGAAATATTTTAAAATCTTTCCGTACAATGCAGATGGCAGCTGTTCTACATAAAAACAACAAAATATAATAATGTTATGAAACTAAATTAATGTAGTTAGGAGACCCGTCACCCTGGTCTACCCCTACCTATCATAACGACACAAAAGTGATTCTAACAGTTTCAGCGTGGCCCTTCTACCCTGGAAGATGCTGGTAATGCAATGAATGAATTTAGAATCATTCATTCGGTTGTTTCATGTTGTTACAGAGGTTCTTAGGTTGTGTATCTATGTCGATCGATTTCAGAGATCGATAACGTGGCCGTAAAAAATTATGCATGGAGCATTACAATTTCTTTAAATCAGTCTATAAGAGTTCGTATTTATTCATACCAGAAATTGGTTTTTCAATCATTTACCGAACAGAAGTGCGAATTAACATTTATGAAAATCAACAATTAAGAAATAACGATTGTTTATTTTAGTATGGTGTAAGATTTTCAGTAACTACATCTAGTTGGGATACTATCTCCCACTAACAGGTTCACACAACCACAACTTGACAGGTTAATAAGTTCGCCAAAGTCCAAGTTTCGAGAAAATTAAATGGAGGGGAAAAATAAATTTAAACCTAACCTACATCACTAGAGATTGTTTTCCGCCAATTTATACTAAGTAGTCTTTTGGCAACATTCTTACCTAATACTAAACTTACAAAAATCTTACAACCAAAACATCAGTGTGTTTTTCAACGATCATAAGTAGGTAGTCTTTTATAGTAAATTAATATCAGTCATCTACAAGCGTTCTTAAACAGTTGGCTAAGTCTTTTATAATCGAGAAGTTCTCACCGTACAGTACATGGGGACGTAGTTGCATTTACTCGTAGTATGTATTGCGTCTTTAAGTACATTTCCTCACCGTTTCGTCATCAATTAGCTCTTCGGTCACGCCGCCTAGTGGCCAACAAGGAAACTTCCGAGCCCAGCTCTGAATATAGAAGTCTTTCCATCTAGTACGACAGCTCAAGACCCGAGAACTAGTAAGTCACAGACAATTTAGAACCGTATCAGGTTACCCATAAACATCAATTATGCGCCGCGCGTTTTCCATGCATATACGCCTCCCATCGCTTCGCTGTGTTTATCAGAATTGGATCATCATCAAGGCCAGCTAGGAGGTACAGTTGGTTAACATGTGTTGCGTGGTAGTCCCACCTAGCTATGTTAGGGCTGACGCCTAGTGTGAAATGTCGTAGGTCGTAGAAACTCCCGCTGCCTGTGTCGAAGAGAGGTAGAAGTGTTTTGAGTGACGTCATGCCGTCGTCGAACATTTTCTTGGCGAGAGAGATGGCGTTCTCTCCCTCGATGATGTGCAGATCGTAGAGACCGAGGAGAGCGTAGATGAAGCCGTTGAGGACGAATAAAGGCGGCTTCGTGGGGTATTCTTCGTACCTGGAATGGGTTGGATAGTTTGACTAAGTCCTCGAAATAACCGATGAGGCTCGGACGGGACCGATTAACTTGGACGTATAAAAGAGGCTTTACCCATTAGCAAACGGACTGATATAATGATGATGAAGGTCACGAAATGCCGGTGTGACTCCGCACAAATATATCCCTTTTTAATTGATTCTAATGAGAAGGGCAGAAATATTTCAGTGGTGTTTGCGTCTTAACTTCATGGGGGCCTAGTTAAAATCCTTTAACTTTACGTTACTATGGTTGAGAAATATAACTTATTTATTTCTGTCCTTCCCATTTCAATCAATAAGAAAAGGATGACAATGTTTTCTGCAGCCTTCATCATCGTCTGTTCAAATATTTGCCTTTTCAAGTGCTCTGTACGGTCTTTGGAAATAAAGAATTTCTGAGTTATCTTTGAACTAGATATAGATATACTAACCACACATATTTGTCCATCCACATAGCCTTAACCCCGCCGGCGTCGCTCGGCACATCTAACAAGTAAAGCGCCCTCTTCGCAGCCTGCAAGTAGTTCACGTCTCCGCTCTGGTAGTAGGCGCGAGATAGCAGGGATATGGCGTGCCCTTGACTCATGGCTGAATGCCTGTCGACAAACATGTAGCTTAGAAATGAAGGTTCAATTTGCCTTATTTGGCTAGATGGCGCCTGTGTACTGTCCAAAACACGATAAATTAAAACAAGAGCGAGCGAACGCGTGTTCTCTCGTAGTGTATCTTGATATGTACTCAGGTGATTGTTTCATATAGCTTCATATAGATAGCAGCTTGCTTGATGACGTCACGTTTTCTACCGATTTATTAAATTTATTTCATATTGAGTGCTCTCTCACTATCGGTTAAGTTCAAACTTGTTGAGTTCATTTGTTTCGTCAGCCTCCGATTCGCTTGCGCGATGCGCCGTGAAGACTCGCACTTATTGATAATGGTACCGTATAGCTTGTGAAATAGAGCGATGCTTGATATTGTACCGTATTTCTAGTGAGATAGAGTCGTTACCAGCCCGGCTGCAGCTCCTTGAGACCCTGCGCCACGCGGCGGCGCGCCGGGATTGGCCAGCCGCCGCGGGAGCCACGCTGATTAGCCACTAGCCAGCGAGCGGCCGCGTAGAACTGCTCCATGTGAGCGCTGGTGGATATGGTGATGTTGTCGAGGGCTCCTGAGCCGGTGAGGATTATGCTCTTTAACTGTGGGGGTAAAGAGTTCAAATTAGAATGGGTTATGTGTCACTACGAATCATGGAGATAAAAAAGCTTATAAAGATAGTGGACGCGCGTATGACGATAGCCGAGCTGTGTCCAAGTGGAGCTAAACTTGGCCGTTAGGGATGACGGAAGATAGATGAAAGCCTTAACCAAAATTTAGATCAAGGATCAATGATACGTGAGATAGGGAATACCTCCCGATGACATCAACAACCACAATGGGGATCTATGGACTCACAAGGGACCGAAGTGTGTGGCGCATTCGAGAGGCCTCTCTATACTCATCAGTCAGTGCAAACGAGCCCAAATTATACAGTTTTAGTTAGACAATAAATATCCTGCTTGCCTGTGTTGGGCTGGAAGAATCGCTGCGCATAAATAAGTATATTTAAAACAAATTCGTATTGGTTACACCATTTATGTCTCAAGAACGGATGGACCGATTTTAATGATCTTTGATTTGTGTCCGTTCCGAATAGCAGAATAACTAATCAAAAATATGTAATATGAAGAAAGTTCGTTTTCTCATAAATTTTTCGTATACAACGCTGACGCCATCTCTGATTCAAGGGCGGAAAGTCGTTTGCCGGTTCAGTTTATAATGAAAGAAGTGTTTACTATGAACTTGTTCCTCGGCGAGCGTCGCTTGGGGCGGTCTTGCAGCGCCCAGCCCTTCTGCATGTCGATGATGAGGTCCCGCGTCAGGTGGCGCCACGATGCCTCTGTGCCGATGCCGTGGTATATATGTTCCTCCTGGAATTATAAGCATGTCATTAGTCATCATTTGTAGCGATAAGGCCGCATGTTGTACATATCACAAACAGACAATTGACAACAAATTGTTGGTATACGTACAATAAGCATTCTAGTATTGTATTGTTTTTATTTTTAATTATTAAAATTCGCCGGCTCGTCGTCAATGCACGGCCACACATAATGAACCAACTTTGGAATCCAAATGCGGATAAGGGAGTGCGCTAAGTAACACATAAGTCATGGTTCGGTCCAGGAGCGAATAATAATGACGGTGTTAGTTTTTTCCAGTTTTTGAGGAGATTTGGTGTAGGTATGCGAAACGTCCTCACCGTGTATTAGTTGATTATTATTGCCGTACTATATGTTTTTAGGATATATAATCCAACCATAAGGGTTCCGTAATCGATCTCCGATCTTTCGAAGATATGCTCTCGCTTTTTCTGTCCTTTTTTCCGACTTTATATCTCAATAACTACAGCAGCAAATAACTTTAAATTTCAATTAATAATACATTTCGTACGCTTATGCAGATTTCAAAAAACATTATAATTAAAATTTTCAGTACAAATTGTGAGAAATTTTAAGAGACCTACAAGGTCAAGTAGGGTAACAAAAGAAAGGCATCGTTTGTACATTTCAACACAGTTTTTGTAATTCTGTAGGTTTCATACATTTTGAAATATTTTGAAAAAAGTAGAAAAATTACCCATCCCCCCCCCCCCATATCTACGAAGTTTGCAGAGCGATCCATCGGAAATGTACCTTCAGGGTACCTTTAATTTTTATGAATGCATTAAATAGCAAAGTCTCTAACCGGTACCTAACATATTGGTATACTTGACAAACGTTCGAAACCCACGGCGTGCGTGTCACACTCGCGCTTGAGAAGTTTTTTAAGTACTTAGTAAGAAGTACTTAAGGTTAAGCTCGCCTTTGCCATTCGTTCTCTAGTTTTATGTTTTATATGTGTTTTACTTCGTGCAATAAAGAATTAAGAATAAAAAGCATGCTCTTTGTGGGCTCGTCAGTAGTCAATGTAATAGTTTACATAGCTCAAGAGGTAAAATAAAATGGCTACTTACAATGCCGTAAATATATTGCGTGTTAGTAACATAGTGCAGGTACATCGTCTCTCGTTTCTTCTCCTTGTTCTGCAGCACCACGGTCAGGCTCGAGTTTGGTTTCAGCATCACATCCATGCTTAACACGAAATCCTGGAAATATACTTTATTATTAACATTATACCACTAGTTTACCCGCGACTTCGCATGCATTGTTTCGGAGATACAAATTAGATACGTTATTCAAGACCAAGGAAACGTTTTAAAGGTGTTCCTACCCCATGGGGCCTCAGTTATGGGATAAAAAGTAGCCCATGTGTTATTCCCGTTCTAGACCTTCCTACGTGCATAGTGACCGTCCGATCCGTTCAGAAGCTTTGGCGTCAAGTAGTAACAAGTATACATTCATTCAAACTTTCGCGTTTATAATATTGGTGGGATGAGCGTGACATATACAATACAAGGGGGCCCTGAAACGTGATTAAATAATAAATAAATAATGCTGGACCATCCACACAGCGTCATCTAGCCCCAAGCTAAGCAGAGCTTGTGATATGGGTACTTGATGACTGATATACTTAATACATACAATACATTACATAGATCGAATTTTTATTATACATAGAAAATACTCAGAACACCCGGAACAAATATTTGCAGATCGTACAAACATTTGTCCCAAGGCGGGAATTGAACCCGCTACCTCCTGCGTTGCAGGCGGACCGTCGCCCGCCGCGCCACATTCGGTCGTCCGATGTGGCGCGTCCGGCGAGATCCTTCGAGCGCGAGTGTGACACGCGCGCCGAGGAACACCACTTTTGTGGAGGTCACCCTGGCCGCCTTGCTTCTACCGGGTCTTAGTAACCGCATTGATCCATCGATCGACGTATCGCCTACTGCGTTAAATAAAAAACATAAACACAAACGTAAAATATATCCTTTACCTGGGTAATATTCAACTTCATCCACACCTGACTCGAGAGATCATTCGAAGTCGTAAATCGAATCACATTAGATTTTGTCCCAGCATCGAACTCCCTAGCCACATACGCGTCCGTGCTCACAATCCAACTCTCCAAAGTTTTCTCTCCATCATCAATGACCCTCGTCTGCGGCTCGTTCTCAGTGAGATGCTTGCTGTAGTGGGCGAGGCCGAACTGTGCGATCTGAGTGGGGTAGAAGAACCCCCGCGGTTCCCATTGCGTGGAGACGGGAACGCCTTCGATGCCGCTGATGCATTTCACCCGGTCTCGTACTGCAACAAGTTTCACTAGGTATAACTAGATGGCGCTAATAGGAAAGTAGCTTTACTAGTGCGTTCGTTTTAGAATGGTGCTACTTAAATGGCTTCCATTCCCAATTTAGTTAATTAATTTATCTCCATTTGTTACAACAACACCTTATGTAATGTATTTTAGCCGTACTCTTAGGGTCTGTGAGGCAGAGTAGCCCTCGCGTCTAAACACAAGTTTTACTTAGTTAGAGCGAGGAGTCGATGCATTTTCGGCACTAAGGTTTTAGGTTAGAGTACCTACTATACATTAAGATTAATCTAATTTTATAAATTTAGAGTTTTAGTGTAAGTACTCTGTAAAACCATTTTTGTAAATAAATACTTTTATTATTATTATAATTAAAGAATGTTCAGATTTACGCGGTAGTCGCTACCTGGTAGCGGTAAAGGGGTTTGAACATTTTATTGTGGAGGCTGGCCCAACACCTGCTACCACACCCTTCACTTTTAAATCGCCGCGCACAATGAAAGTTATATATATGGATATAAGGCACTAGTACTAATACAAAATGTCCAATAACATAATGTCCTAAAGCGTCAGGTTTCTGAGATATTCGTCAGGTTTCTGAGATATTCGTCAGGTTTCTGAGATATTCGCAGATGAAAATACCTATTGCTTTAATTTTTTTTTTCATATGCAGATTCAGACGCTTTGGGACATTATGTTATAGGACATTTTATTATTGCATAAGTGTCCTCTATCCAAATATATAACTTTTTTTGTGCGAAGATATTTTGAAAAAAAAAATACATCGGATAATGTGAGGGACAAAATCTTTAAACCCCTTTCGTTGGAATTCGTGCTCGGTTTCGCACGGTCCGCGATATTTCGTCGTGTTTTAGTAACAGTAGTAACCTTACTCATACCCACTTGGATTTCGCTACCACTCTGGTAGCGAAATAAAAAAGCGGATGTCTATACAGGCCTTTATAGCTCAGCACAGTCACAGTAATATAATAGATGCGACAGTTTGCACGGATGGATTGATGTATGTTTGTTACGTCTTGATGTCAAAACTATTGAACCAATCAGCCTGAATGTTGGTCCAGTCCAGGTGTAGGTCTATCTACACCTGGAATAAGCTTCTCCTAAGTCCTAGTCTTATGTACCGACTGTAAAATTACCTGATTCACAAACAATAAATGAATTATGAATAACACTCAAGCTACTGTTTATTCCCTACATCGGTTTCCATGAGAACATGGGAATGGAATAGAAGCAACTGCTCAACGTTTCCATAGAAACAACGCTTGCGAAACCGCGGTTAGAAACTACTCTGTCATACTCATCATTTTTACTGTTTGCTCCTAAAATGTGTGCACTACCAACTGTTCATTTACTTCCCTATATAATTTTTGTTAGTAATATGGTTACCTGGAAAAAATTGCTTTCAAGTCAATCAATACTTTTGTATTTTTAGTATTGTCTGTAAGTTTCAAGCTAATTGGGCTACTGGTTAGAGTTACAAAAAACACCAAAAAAACTTCAACCCCTTTTCACACCCTTAGGGGTAGAATTTCAAAAATCCCTTAGCGGGAGGTTGAGTAATAACAGGTACCTGCCTTTTAAATTTCAGCTTTCTAGCTTCAGCGGTTTGGGCTGAGGGTTGTCCCCAGAAAATCGCTTGTTCTTTTATATATTAGGATTTTTTTTTCATGAATACTTTAATATTTGAGTACATGTACCTTCAACATTATAATTCTCGAAGGTAACAAAAGTCCCGTGGGGCTCGTAGCGTTTCTTCGGATAGTAAACCTTGCCGTAGCTGTGGGACCACTCGAACTTCTCTACGCCATCTGGGTTCGTTATTTTGCCGTAGATCTGAAATACAATGAGTTTTTATTTCTTGTACACTAGTGGGCTGGTGGTACCTAATCATCTGATAACTGCTTCCTTGTTTCTCTTAGAAATTAAGGAGTTTGCAGAACCTATATTCTATACGCGTGATTTTATTATGGTTCCTTACCCGAAGGGTGAAAACGGAACCCTATTACTAAGTCTCCGCTGTCCGTCCGTCCGTCCGTCTGTCACAGGGCTATCTCATGAACCTTAAGAGGTAGATAGTTGAAATTTTCAGAGAATGTGTATTTCTTTTGCCGCTATAACAACAAAACGTAAAAATAAAATAAATATCCAAATTAAAGGGGGTTTCCATACAAAAACTTGTTTTTTTGGTTATTTCTGCTCTTCGTTTGTCAAGGCTGTATCTTTTGAACCACAATAGGTAGACGTATGAAACTTTTCAACTGTAATAAGTGTAATAACAACAAATATCAAAATATAATAGAGATGAAAATTTAAAGGGGTCTCCGAACAAGTGGAAATTTGACTATAAAAACTATCGTAGTTTGACGAATTCATTACGTTACGGATGTAAGCGTGCCCCCCACCACCCCCGCCCCCGGCGCCTACGACCCGCGCGTTACGGGCCCGTAGTGAGCGCACGGCAGCGGTACAGGCGCGTCGCGAACCGCACTCACCCTGAAGCAGTCCCTCGTTAAGGGATGAAACATTGGTGTTCTTCCAACCAAATAAGGTTCGTAGTTAACCCGCTTACATCCGTAATGAAAGTGGAAAATTGATGTTCTTTGAAAAAGTTGACTGATTTTTACGTGTGCGAGTCGACTCGCACTTGGCGGTTTATTTATTGAGTCACGGCGGGCGACAGTACTGTGGTTATGATAGCCTTTACACAGCAATGTAATGTTCAACCATGAAGTACTATCGCATCACCCAACAGCTGCTAAAAATTTAAAAATAATCAAGAGAGAGAATTATTTCTTACAAAATAAGCAAGCTCTTAGAATATGTAAAGATTATACAATATAGACCAGCGCAATGGCGCAGCGGGCGAAGGTCCGCCCGGTTGCGATTTCGATTCCCGCTTCGGGACAAATGTTTATACGATCTGCAGATATTTGTTCCAGTTGTTTTCTGAGTATAATAAGAAAAACTATATAATAAATATGTACCTAATGTATTTATAATTATTTCATTTATCTAATACCCATAACGACAACACGAGCTCCGTTTACTTTGGGTCTAGATGAAGCTGTGTGGATTGTCCAGCATTTGTTTATAATATGGTGTAGTATTATGATGATTTCTTACCTCAAAGTACTTGTGTATGAGCGAGAAGGGCACAAACACCTCGTTACGCAGCACGTCGCGCCGGCAGCCCACCGTGTACTCCGCATTGATCTCGCACTCGATCTCGTCCAACGCACCACTGCGCACCGCGAACGGTGACCCTTCTGGAAGATATTATATTATTGCAATAAACCTTATGACTGCGCTGACAACATTCAAGGATGGCGATGAATTCTGAAATGTTATAAACTACAAAGTTTAGCCCGCGCTTCGCGCGCTTTGTTCCTGTGCAAACGTTCAATAGTACCTACCTAGATAGTTTTACTTACGGAGGGACTACTTAATTGAAGCTGATTAGTAATTGAATGTGGCCAAGGATCGTTTAGTTAGCAGTAAGAGTCTTACGTTGTGTAGTAGTAACTCAGTTTCTTTTAGAAGCTTTAGACAAACGAACTGGCTATAAACTACCTAATGCCTTACATATTATTATGTTAACTACATCAAAAATTATTATCATCATCATCATCAACCTATCTTAGTCCACTGCTGGACATAGCGCCCTGTCTCCAGCTTGCCACATCCAGTATCTGCCTGCCGTCTTTCGCAGATCGTCATCCCACCTGGCTGGAGGGCGTCCTACTCTACGTTTGCCGAGTCGCGGTCTCCACTCGAGAACACGTTTACCACAGCGGTTGCCTGTTCTTCGCAAGATACACGCTCTCACATACCTACACACACACGTACAGTGGCAACTCCTGTTGCCCGGACTCTTATGAGACCGGTGTCTTCAGGAGCACCACACTCTCACATACCTACACGCACCACTCACACATACCCTCTCTCACACACATACACCACGCTCACACACCACACACACACCACACACGCACGTTACCTTGTTATGTTTAATCTAGATTAGTTATTTTTTTATGTCTTTAAATGGAACATAATTATTTTGCTAGCGGAGGAGGGCGCTGACTCTGCTACACAGTTTTTAACTTTTGCGGTAGTCAGCCCACAATTGTACCCTAAATATTAAGTTCTGTTCTTAATAAAGATTTTTTTTTATTTTAATGCGCTTCCTTTTCCATTCCAGCTTCTTAAAAATATCTACCAACGCGCTCGTGAACAGTTTCGGGATATGACGTCCCCCTGTCTCACTCCTCTGCGCAATTGGATGGGTTTAGACTGCTGGCCCTGTACATGGACACTCATGGTGGCGGCTTCGTAGAGACATCTCAGCACCTCGATATAACGATAGTCTACTTGGCAACGCTGAGGATTCCAGAACAGCCCTGGTTTCGACAGAGTCGAAGGCCTTCTCATAGTCCACAAAAGCGAGACACAGGGGCTGGTTATACACTTCGGACTTCTGTATAATCTGCCTTACTGTGTGAATGTGGTCTATGGTGCCATATCCTCCTCGGAACCCGGCCTGTTCCGGTGGCTGGAACTCGTCAAGTCTCCTGGCGAGACGATTCGTGATCACTCGCGAGAACAGCTTATAGACGTGGCTCAACAGTGTGATGGGTCTGTAGTTTTTTAGGCGGGTTTAATCTCCCTTTTTAAAAAAGAGCACCACCAATATCCCGCTCCACGCCTTAGGAGTTTTCCCACTGTGATGGACGGTGTTAAAGAGGTTCCATAGCTACTGTATTACAGGGGTCTTCTGGCTTTCAAAGGTCCAGGGGCACACGCAATTTATAAAGATCTTACAAAACTTCTCAAGTGATCGGAATGCTGGCTCTATTTCAGTGTACGAATTAGCATTCACATTCAACGTGACAATGCTGCCAGCATTCTGGGCACTCCTCCGTGCCTTCTGGTGATGGCTTAGACTTTTAGGAAATTAATATTATTAAGTATAATTGAATTACTCTTTGTAATTTGTTGATATGTTGTTTATTAAATTTTCTTATTTAAAACCTAGAAACATACTACGCTTTTTAAAACTTAATAAATGATAATTCATTAAAAATTATGCTATATTTAATTCATATTTTATTTCATTTAGTCAGTTCATAGCGAACAATGGAAAAGATAAGTAGACATAAGGAAGATAATAAAAATAATTGAAACAACATCACACTTCTATTATAAACTGGCTAGCTCTCTTAGAAACTAGCTCGCGGCTTGGCTGCTTTTTTCCGGACTACATCGTCGGCATAGAAGAGCCGAGAGAGAGAGAATACTAATCATCTATGCAAAATTTCCACCTGATCTATTCTGTAGTTTTGGTGAGAAGTGGGGATGTCCAAACTTCAACATTTATAGTATTAGTCTGATAAGAAAGTTTGCACAAATGGATAATAAATGAATGTTTGTTACCTTATCATCACGCCAAAAATACTAATCAAAGTAGGCCGAAATTCAGCATCAATGTAGTTCTAGACCTGGGATTACAAAAACCCTACGTTTAATCTCGCGAAATTGCGTGATAACCGCAGGCAAACGCCAGTTAAAAATTTTTGTTTAAGTTTTTCAGTTATATGAATTATCCGGATATGTGAATGATGGAAACTTTATTATCCGGATATTGCAATCTTTAACTGTGTAGGTATGAATTGTATGATGTATAGTCTAGAGCTCATTAGGTATAGGTAGGTACATTATTATGTTGGTTTTCTCAGTGATTGCTATTTGTCATGTCATGTGGCATTGTTCATTATCTGTTACTGTTACTTCAAATTAAAAAAAATATTTATTTGTACAAATAGCTTACTGGGTCTATTAGTAACGTCGGTACAGCTTCCCCAGTACAGCATGAGCAGCAGAGCAACCACACACAGCCCACCCAGCAGCAGGCGCAGGTTCACTCGCAGGTGCATCATGCAGTACTGGAACTAAAACAATACAGACAACGCAAATATAAAATATAGCTTAAAGTGCCAAAAAAACAGAGTTGCAGCTGAACCTCACCATAGTAAACCTTCACAGCTGATATTCGGTGAATATGTGTTTTCCAGATTTGTAGGTAAATAGGAACCCAGTGCAGTCAGACCCATAGGTAATTTACCCATAGTAATAACAGACCCATAGTAAATTACTAGGTATAGTACCTAGTATAGCTATCCATGCGGACACTGCCCTAGAATAAATAGTTAACTATAGTCGATGTCCCCGCTTTCGCAAGCTTTGCGTAGGCGGCCGTCTAATTAATAAATCGAACGCCACACAAGAATGCAGCTGACATAATCACAGTAAAACTATGTAGCTCTCTACAGCTTCTTCAAGCTAACTAAATGTATTGCTACACAGCGTCATAGATTCTTCGCTAATATACAAAATGTTTGGCCACTCACTCTGTACACAGAAGAATCATTCCGTCCGTCCTTTTTATTGGTAGGGATCAAAAGCAATTCTTTCATACGAACAGCTATTGGTTACATCGCAAAAAGCACTGAAAATCAATTATTTGCACAATTTCATAGATATTCTTTTGTAAAAGAGAGTCTGAAGAAAATTATTCTATTTTTCACAAACTTCGTCCATTCCATTCCAAATTCCAATTAGATTTTTTGTTTCTTCCTTCCTGGCGGATGACTTTGACATAGAGAGCAAATGACAGTGGCAGCAATGTCTCTTGCCTTGCCACCATGGACAAACGAAATCTCACACTACACGGATCGTAAATTCGTAACTCGTAAATACTCGTAGGTCTACATCGTCGTACCGTACCTGGCGAAGGTTTTCGATTCTCTCGAAACTCTAAATTTTTTAAAACTTGCTACTGAGTTACTTTATTAATGATTCTAAGGGTATTATTTTATTTAAACCGAAGTTTGCAAACCGATACATTTGAAACCTTTAATTTTTTGGTATCATCAAATAGCAAAGTCTGGTTAGAGACTTTGCTATTTGATGCTATTTGACATAAAGTACATATTGGTATACATGACAACCGTTCGAAACGCTCGGCGCGCGAGTCACACTCGCACTTAACGGATCTTGTTTGTGTCTTGGACGTGTGATTTTTGTAACTTTGCTACAATAGGCATGCTTCCTGTTCGAGCGTTAGAATGGCACTTTATGAAAGTTGAAAAGTTTTTTTTTTTTCGAACGAACTATTTTGCTGTTGACCGCAGATGGCCATGCCATGACAACGTTACCGGACTTTTGGTGGGCACAGAGGGCGCCTCGCCGGCAAAGTTATGTTGGGGCAACACAGATAGGGCCACCACTTAGGTGCGACCCTCGGCGTGGGCTGTTGCCAGATGCTTTAAGAGGGAATGGAGGTTTCGCCAAGGTGCACGAATGCACCTATGGGCGGAAGCGGGGACCCCGCTGGATGCGGGGTCGGTTTTGGTCGGGTGTATAGTGTGCGGAAGCGGATCGGTACTTGTTTCCGTCACCTCCGGATTAGCGGCGGTGATTGGGTCAACGGGGTCACCGAGAACGTGTCTCGGTCTACGGAGGAGATGTTAGGACTTAGTTGAAAAGGAAACCCAACACAACATGTTAAACGTGTTCTCTTTTAAAACAGACTGTTTCAGGGTGCGCATTGCATGAACCTCTAGTTTACTAGAGTTTACTTTATAGATTCATGGCGCATTGTGAATCTCAAAGATAGTTGTATACACGAAGTACCTACTTTTGTACAATGGGAAAGTTGTATAACTACCTAAACGTACCTAGTCATAAGTCAAACTAGTGAAATAAAAAAATTACCTAAGCTAGTATACCTATCCTACGGAACGTAGTCATAGGATCTTTGGGTGGCCTATGAGACGCCGGCGGCGGCGGATTCCTTGAACGATCGATGGATGCTAGTTATATAGGTTGTCGCAGATGTGGACCGCACCACTGCCGCACAGCACAAAATAAGCATTTAATTATAGGCTTGAACTCGTAATAGTTAGGTGCATTATTATATTGTTTTTTTTTTTAGATATCCAATCTTTATTGACAAAGAAAATTACAATTCAATAATAAAAACAAATTAGAACAGAGATTACAATTGAAACAATTAAGCTAACTGCAGACTGTTGCAAACAATCTACAGGTAGCTCAACTGATCCATATCAATACCAGTCGGAAGCGTCCCCAAGACGCTGGCTGTATTGCCCCGCTGTATGGCAATGCTGATGCGCTGCGCCAGATATCCGCCAGCTCTCGGGTCACGCGTCGCGTCGACAAAAACCCGGAAAGCCTCGGTACCCCACGGACCTAGGGTCTCAACCCCAAAGGGAGCAAATATGTAGGCTCTGTCGAGACCTGCATATTTGCTTCTCTTGAGATCCTCGGCCAAATCTGCCGCCGCACCAGCCCTTACGGATGACCTCGGAAGATGGGAAGGCGCAAGTGTGTCGACGCATGTAGCGTCCCACACAATGGGCCTCCCCAACTCCCATGGGACTAGTGTCATGCCGTCAGGCCTCTTACCATCGTCACGCAACAGATATATTGATGGCATCAAATAACAGAAAGCTCGCGGGCCACTCGCTTGGAGCTTGCGGTAGGTAAGCCATTTTGTTACTGTAAAATGTATCTAAAGATGACTTTAAGCCCATATCCAACGTTTATTTTAGTTGCTTAATTTATTTATTTTTGGTTTAGTTTAGTTGTTTAATATTTTTTATATATTAAACAACTTTTTTATTAATATGTTTATACAGAAATAAAACCTTGTATATAAATATTACTTTTTTTTAAATAAAGGGTTGCAAAAATAACTACCAATTGATTTAATGATTTACGGAACCCTATAATAGGCCAAGTGGGGCAAGATGAACCCTGGGATCATCTTGGACACCCCGGTGTACAAGATGATTACTTTGCAAGGTTTAAAGACAACCCATTTTTTTCTTTACAAGACAAATATATTCAGCATTCTGAGTATGCAGCAAGCTAGTCAGATAAATTTCCTACCTATTGGTTGTCATTAAAATAGATTTCAATAATTATTCTAGAAGTTACAGCCATTCTCTCTTAGAGGGATCATCTCGCACTACTTTCCCCTACTTACTTACTGTCATCATTATCATCATCAAGCAATGGCCTTATTAAGTACTAGCTGCTACCTGATGCTTTGCTCACTTCTTTCCGGGATAAAAAGTAGTCTATGTCTGTCCCAGGGATACCATCTACCTCCCTGCCAAATTTCACTAAGAGCCGTTCAGCCGTTTAGGCGTAACAGACAGACAGCCAGACATGTCTGTCTGTCTGACAGAATTACTTTCGAGTTTAATATTAGTATGAATAGGACTATGTATGGCCTATCTATCTATCTCGGCCCGCCATCGTTTCTGCCATTGCCTCCCAATGCCCTCGTTATTGAGTCTCGGTCTGTGGTCTCGATCCAGGCTGTGCTTGTCATTTTCTCTTATCATCGGCCTCCATGTGAAACACACTTAACATATCGCGGTTTAATGTTCTATTCAGAAAATGGCAGAGATACTACGAATACTTAAATAATAAGACCATTTCGATGCTAGGAATGCCCAGCATCTGCTTAAAACAAACATGTCCCTCTCAAAAGGAAATTCTCAGATAAAATCCCACTTGAACGATCAAGTTTGCCTTCATGTTTCAGTTCGTTATCCACAATGTGTCTAGTACCTAGTAGGAAGTCGGTGGGTAGCTACCTACTGCGGAATATCTGGTATCTAAATGTGCAATCTGTGCATGTATAGGTGTGCGTGTGTGCTCGAAGCGGGTCACTGTGCGACCCAACTAGGTCAGGGCGGATGCACCCGGTGTTGCCAGAGGACAAGCGATCTCCGCCGCGCAGGGGAAGGTTGGATCCAGACTGCCCCCTGCTTCCCTTTGATACGGCTCAGATGGTATTTTTATGCTGTAATTATAAAGAATATTCTGAAGAATTTGAATCGATAAACGTTCTTCGGGAGGCGGATAAAGCGCGAAAAATGGAAAATTAAATAGCGTAATTAGATATGCGTAAGTTCCATAAGCATCATGACAATGACGAGATATTTTGAGATAAGTACATTTCGATACTTGTCTCATAAAATCTCGTTGTAAGTTTTTCAGCAATAAATAGCAACCCCAGGCACCGCGGGCCGAGTCGGCACCATTCGTGCGTGTCCGTAGGGCGCGGGGACAGAGGGTGCGAGGGGCGGGGGCGCATGCGCGCACGAAGGCATCGATCTCCGCCCACGCGGCGCAGCGCCGCTCAAGTGGTCCGCGAGAGGCGACGCGTGCCCGGGCTTTGCCCCTGACGATGGCGGCGTGAACGCGCGCCGCGTGCGGCCTCCGGCGACCATGCCGCGATGGCCAGAGAGGTGACCGCGCACAGCCCGCGAGCTCCCACAGCCCGCGCTCCGCTCGAGCGCCGCCTGGGTGCCCGAGCCCTGCCCGCGCTCCAGCCGCCAGACTGACGCAGCCGACGTCTCGCTCGCGCGCGGCGCCGGTCCCGTCACCGTCTCTCACTCGCTCCGCTCTATGCCCTCGCTGCACATGCAACCTCCAGTGCTGAACACTATAAGGTTGTTCGGGGACCCGTGCATCCCTGATCGTACCCGCGAGTCTTTGACCGATCCGTATCGACCGTGTCTCCGTATAAATAGAATAGCTAATTTTAGCACGGAGTACAGACTGCCTTATCGGAGTCAGTAGCGGGCGCGTAGCCCTCGTAGCGCCCGTAGCGCCCGCAGCCCTGGCGCTCGCGGCCAGTAGCCCGTAGCGCGTAGAGCCAGCCTAGTTCGCCTGGGAGCTACGAGATGTAGTTTTCGATCGATAGTGAGTAACTAATGTTGCAAATGACGAGGTTCCTATCTCTGGTTCGGTTCGCACCAGTGGAAACTATGTAATGAACAATAACAAAACGTGATATAACTGTGTCTGATTATGCAATTATTGATAAAAATATAAACATTCGACGCGAAGATGGTTAAATTACATGAAGAGGTATGTGGATTTCTTCAAAATATCCATTTAGAATTTCTAGCAAATCCTATGTATAAACTCATATCATATCATACCCATAGCTATTAGAGAAGCAAAACATTCAGAAGAGAGAGAACTCTATTATCCGTACTTAGCAGTAAGCTATGGAAGAGAGTCCCCACTCGGGGTGAGTTCCCGACCACACCGTCCCGAGTTCTGATTCCTGAAGGGTGCAGCACGCGGCCGATGATGTCACTTATCTCGGCAGTACCACACGGTATGACTAGAAATAACATAACCTCTTTCATTTGTATCGTACCACTTAAAGCGTTACTTGACCAGTTCAGTTTATTACTGACCTAATTAACACCTGTTTACTGTTAAGCCCGGCGACACGCTTAATCAAATCATTAACTTATTTATGTATATGAGTGGGTTAACTATGGACGTAGTTTGTGTTGGGAAAACCAACTAGGTTCGTAGTTAACCCGCTCACATTATTATAGAGCACAAAAGTCTGAAATGTTTTTTTTGTTTTGAGTTCGTCAAAATAAGATTTTTAATTTAATTTTTTTATAATAAAATAATAAGTATTTACAAGATATGTAGATTTCTGTTCTGTGCGGTAGCGGTATTGGATTAATAAGAAATCCAATACCGCTACGCTGCTAAATAAGCACAGAGCTTTATAGGTACATAGTTACCTATTTCAGTACGTTTTGTTTTTAATGTTACGAATAACAATTTTTATAAGGTACCCGCGAGGTGCGGATATTTCCGAGTGTTTGTATGTGGTTAGTGGACACTCTTTATTACCTCCAAGCATCAAAACGGCTAAAGCTATTTTGATAAATGTGGTATCAAAATACTCGTCTGGTTGCTCGTCGTTGTGGTTCTTTCGTAGCTACAATTTGTAGGGCTTCGCCCTCTCGTTTGGCGAAAAAAGTGAAACATGGACCGAGCGGGTTTTTTTATTGTTTTCAATTTATAACTCGTTTTATATAAATTCAGTGAAAGTTGAAATTCGTCTGTCATGGCGTTTCTAAATTGCCTATCCAGAATCAGGGCCCCGATGAATCAGGGTTCCTCACCACAGCTAACAAACCGATATGTCTGCAGCCGACAGCCTTTGATTGTTTCTGGCTGACTCTGAGATTGGCTGGTTTAACTCACTTCGCGATTACCCATCTACACACCTCACTCGTAGGTAGGTACAGCCAACGACACATACTGAAGATACCTGCATTATATTAAGGACATATGTCAGTCGCCTAGTACCTACCCATAACACAAGCTCTGCTTAGCTTGGGGCTAGATGATGCATATTCATATTCATTTAATATTAAATATTTATAAAGATATTTTTAAAACTCTTACACCTACTGTTATGGTAATTGGTTAAATATCCCAATAATTATGTTCCTTGTATTACTTCTAAAATCTTCTTTAATAATTTTAGTTAATAAATCAGTTTCGCTAAAAAAAACTTTGGGGGTGCACAGTAACTCTAGCACCAGCCAATGTATCCAAGCATAAACTTTACATCCACGGGGTTCGTTTGACAGTAGTTAGGGTATATGATTTGTAAGTCTCGTAATATTGACAAGCGTAACTAGTGGTTACCCTCGAACAATATCGTCGTGAGGTTCATCTAGTTTATTGTAAATATCTATGAAAATCAATGACAATGTTCAAGGTAAGGTAAACTAAAGGACAAACTATTTGAAAAATACAAGATAATATATATTTTGGGAGAAAACTCACGAATTTTGACGAAAAGTTAAAACTTTGTCAAAAAGTAGCTGGTAAAAACTTTTTGGTGCAAGGGGAACCTTTACAATTTGAACGTAGCTACCTAATGTAATGACGCAAAATATCAAAGGAAAATCAGTATTTAGTTTAAAAATTGAATTTATTAGGTACTTACGCGATTTCGTATTCAAAACAAAACAAATGAGATAAAGTATTAACTCAAAAATAAAAAAAACCGGAAGCCATTGTAAAATGAACTACGAAGTCATAGACTCGTATTATGAAAGCTTGTTCAGTGATAGATTTATGCTAGAGTGACATTTATGCCACTCAAGCATAGATCTGACATCGTCACTGAAAATCGTCACTCAAGCACAGATCTGACTCAGCAAGCTTTCTTAATACGGGCCATAGAGTCTCTGTCAAATGAGATGTCTTGTGAAATAGTTAATATTCTTTAAATAACTACACACACTAGAAAAAATATAAAATACATTTTAAAATGTACTTATATTTTTTACCTTTCTAAGTTCCCCCGCTTCATTGAATTGATTGATTATAACCCCCTTTGGACCCCCTTATCTCAAAAACCCATGGATGTGGCCTTAAAAAGTTACCCCTAGTTACACCTAGGTATGAAATTTCACGCAAATCGGATAAACGGTTGGACAGTAATTCTTCTTCGATCGCTTCGCTTACTCCGATCCATAAGAATAAGTACTTCTAATGTTTTTGTAAAGTTGACATTATTCAACGTTTTTTTCGTTGACTTATATATGGCTTACAGCACTGACTGTAAGTAAATAATAAATATAACAAATAAATAATGCTGGATAATTCACACAGCTCATCTAGCCCCAAGCTAAGCAGAGCTTGTGTTACTAGATAAATTATACATTATACTACATAAATAGATATATTTATTATACATAGAAAATACCCAAAACACCTTGAACAAATATCCGCAAATCGTACAAACATTTGTCCCGAGGCGAGAATCGAACTCACAACCACCTGCGTCGCGGGCGGACCTTCGCGCGCTGCGCCAGAGGTCGTGCGGAAGACTGTGGTTTCATTCAACGTTAATATAGGCCATTGATATCACCAACATTAAACTAGATTCGGCTTGATTTTGAGAACTCAAGTTTAGCAATCGTGTTTAATGAAATCGGACGTATTTTGTAAAGTTACCCGTACGTTAATCTCAATCATGTTATATCAGCTGTTTTTTATGCAATCATTTCTATACAAAATGATTTGTCTTCCAAATAAATAAAAATAAATAAGTTGGACGAGAAATTACATTACACAAAATTATAAATTTACAAAAAAGTAAGAGCGTAAATGGACGAAGTGGTTATAAATAGAGAACCTAATGCCTAAGGTTAAATATAGGTATACAGGCAGAATACACAGAAACATCTGTAAATACAATATTTACAAATATCTGTAAATACAATATTTACATATACAAAACCGTAGATTTGCTAACACTGAAAGGAGTGAAACTATTGCTTTGAGTTCATGAGAAGTTCTAATTCAGGTATTTTGTTTTAAGGTTATTTCACACAGCATCATCAAAGTACGAAGCAAAGCTGTGCATTTAGGCGTTATGCAGACAGAGCAACTATTGCGGCAACAGGCAACTCGCAACTAGCTGTTTAAAGGAGAACTTTATATTTGAAGAAGTTTATATATACGAAAAATATTAAAAAGTTGGTAGTTTCTTCAACTACAATACAATACATTACAAATATTCTTTACTGCAAACAAAATAAGAAAAAAACACAGAATACAAAAACAAAAAAGATAATGTACAATGGGCGGCCTTATCGCTAAGAGCAATCTCTTCCAGGCAACCTTAGGATGGACAAGAAGTGACTGAAAAAGTACAACTACAGTTGCTCTGTCTGCATAGCGAGTTAGGTAGGTATTTCGATAAATATTTAAGAAGATAAAAGTTTACATTAGTATTACAGTTAAAACACCAAAGCACTCATTACCTTATCCTATTAAATTTCATAATTGTATGTTAAAATTTAAATATACTAAAATATTGTTACTATAACAGTAGCTTGTCGTGTAAATGTCGCCTTGTTGTTGCGCACTCGTGTGCGAATCGTTTAATATTTTATCTTTGATACACCGACCAATTTTTTGTAAAAGCGTTACGTGGTAACGAGTACCCGGAAAATATATTATTAGTAATGTATAGTTGATAATGATGGTGGTGTGAAAATAGGTAATGTTTTTAAGTACTGCTAACAGTTCTTAAAAACATTTGTCTAGGTACATTTTCCCGCGCGCACAAAAACGCATCAAAAGATTCGTTATTTCTGCTAATAAATGGGTTTAGGAATTGTTATAGTTGGTTTTGCTATCCATGAATATGCCTGTCCATGAATAATGTAAAAGTTTTGGAACTTAACTTATTAAATTATAGCTTGTTCAACCAATAAAAATAAAATAAAATCATTTTATAATCCAGAATCGTTTTCATGTAAACAACTCTCTTTAATCTGACCTGAAACCTGCAAACCGTTCCCCAGTGAAAATTGTTCGTTCACCGTGGTGCCATTAGATAGTACCATCAATGGTACTGTGGCAATTATTGTTTGCCGTCGTTCAATTACGTCGATGGTACCATTGCAAATAATATTTTTTATTAACCGTAGTACATTCAGATAATAAATAAAAACCAAAATGTAATTCAATATTGTTATTGTCATCAGGGTAAAAACAAATGTATGGCAAACTTAAATTAAAGGTTATATTTAAGACCAATGCTCTAAATGATTTTTAATTTCCTAAACTAGCAATTTTTCTAATGCAAATCCAACTACAATCTCATCATTAATTAACTCCATCAGTACATGTCTTATGAAATCATCATTCAAAATGTCGCCTGTATTACCTACGTTTATTTTTTTTATATCCCTTGTTTATTTGTACAAAATTTTCAAATTTTGTTAAAACTTTCAAAAGACGAAGTAATCAAACATTGTTTTTGTAGATTTCTCTATTCAATTTTGCATGCCAACCTTCGACCGGATTGTTGGTGCGGTGGCGTTCACCGAATACAGATAATTTATTCCAGTGCTTCTATAACCACAACTTCTCTATAAAATGACACAGACTCAACCACTCGTGCAATATGATGATTAAACTGACTATTTCCCCACCACTAGAATGATACTTCAATATAATCAATGTTATTTACGGTGTATAAACTCAAAAGCACTTTGTTTATTTATTTACCAACTTAAAATAATATTACAAAGAAATATTATATTAATTAGTACACAAAGTTAGCCACAGAGGTTTGTGTTATTTTATGCGAGTCAGCCGAGTAACTATGCGAGTCAGCCGAGTAACTATGCGAGTCAGCCGAGTAACTATGCGAGTCAGCCGAGTAACTATGCGAGTCAGCCGAGTAACTATGCGAGTCAGCCGAGTAACTATGCGAGTCAGCCGAGTAACTATGCGAGTCAGCCGAGTAACTATGCGAGTCAGCCGAGTAACTATGCGAGTCAGCCGAGTAACTATGCGAGTCAGCCGAGTAACTATGCGAGTCAGCCGAGTAACTATGCGAGTCAGCCGAGTAACTATGCGAGTCAGCCGAGTAACTATGCGAGTCAGCCGAGTAACTATGCGAGTCAGCCGAGTAACTATGCGAGTCAGCCGAGTAACTATGCGAGTCAGCCGAGTAACTATGCGAGTCAGCCGAGTAACTATGCGAGTCAGCCGAGTAACTATGCGAGTCAGCCGAGTAACTATGCGAGTCAGCCGAGTAACTATGCGAGTCAGCCGAGTAACTATGCGAGTCAGCCGAGTAACTATGCGAGTCAGCCGAGTAACTATGCGAGTCAGCCGAGTAACTATGCGAGTCAGCCGAGTAACTATGCGAGTCAGCCGAGTAACTATGCGAGTCAGCCGAGTAACTATGCGAGTCAGCCGAGTAACTATGCGAGTCAGCCGAGTAACTATGCGAGTCAGCCGAGTAACTATGCGAGTCAGCCGAGTAACTATGCGAGTCAGCCGAGTAACTATGCGAGTCAGCCGAGTAACTATGCGAGTCAGCCGAGTAACTATGCGAGTCAGCCGAGTAACTATGCGAGTCAGCCGAGTAACTATGCGAGTCAGCCGAGTAACTATGCGAGTCAGCCGAGTAACTATGCGAGTCAGCCGAGTAACTATGCGAGTCAGCCGAGTAACTATGCGAGTCAGCCGAGTAACTATGCGAGTCAGCCGAGTAACTATGCGAGTCAGCCGAGTAACTATGCGAGTCAGCCGAGTAACTATGCGAGTCAGCCGAGTAACTATGCGAGTCAGCCGAGTAACTATGCGAGTCAGCCGAGTAACTATGCGAGTCAGCCGAGTAACTATGCGAGTCAGCCGAGTAACTATGCGAGTCAGCCGAGTAACTATGCGAGTCAGCCGAGTAACTATGCGAGTCAGCCGAGTAACTATGCGAGTCAGCCGAGTAACTATGCGAGTCAGCCGAGTAACTATGCGAGTCAGCCGAGTAACTATGCGAGTCAGCCGAGTAACTATGCGAGTCAGCCGAGTAACTATGCGAGTCAGCCGAGTAACTATGCGAGTCAGCCGAGTAACTATGCGAGTCAGCCGAGTAACTATGCGAGTCAGCCGAGTAACTATGCGAGTCAGCCGAGTAACTATGCGAGTCAGCCGAGTAACTATGCGAGTCAGCCGAGTAACTATGCGAGTCAGCCGAGTAACTATGCGAGTCAGCCGAGTAACTATGCGAGTCAGCCGAGTAACTATGCGAGTCAGCCGAGTAACTATGCGAGTCAGCCGAGTAACTATGCGAGTCAGCCGAGTAACTATGCGAGTCAGCCGAGTAACTATGCGAGTCAGCCGAGTAACTATGCGAGTCAGCCGAGTAACTATGCGAGTCAGCCGAGTAACTATGCGAGTCAGCCGAGTACCTATCAGATAAGTTTGACTATAATAATATACAGCTTAATTTCTTAAATCAGTGTTAGTCTGATTACTGATTAGGTACTAATTCAGTGTTAGTCTGATTACTGATTAGGTACTAATTTAAGAGTTATAAAAGAAAACTACATGATAAATAATTCGGTGGGACTTAATTAAAATGAATCAAAAGATAAATCTATACTTACCTACTAAAAACGCAGTAAAGTCCAAAAATCCACTTAGCTTTTCATCACTCATTGTGAGCACAGTTCCAGCTGGTTCCAGCAGACATTGATAGACTTAATTATTTGAGTTTTTTTGGACTTTTCTCCATAGGGAAAGAAAGAATCGAAAATTAATTTAATTATTTGTGAAAGCTATGCTCTGCCAGTTCCAAACAAAGGCTAATACCTACTAGCCTTTCAGTGACTAGATTTCGTGACATCCGTTTCGGCATAAAAACTGCTTTGTGTTAGGGAAGGTTGATAAAACCTGGCTCACTTTACAGGAGCTCAAAATAAATAAACATAAAATCATTGCAATCTCGGGGAAGTTTCTTACAAATTGCATTTTAAGAAACTTCCCAGAGATTTTTTTCTTTCCTACCTGCATAGTATAGCTCAATAATGTTGTTGGAAGTTATCAATTAATTTAAAGAGTAAATCATCCCACTGTCCATTGCACAGAAAATTTTTAATCCTGTGCCAAATCCAAATCATCCTATGTAAAATTGCTTCGATGCCGCCTATGTGATCGCCAGATCCCTTAATTCCTTCGTTAAAACATTAATCTTCTCTCGAAGAGCCTCATAAAGTCGGATCCCTCAGGATTTTTGCAGAGCGATCGCGTCCTTTCTTCCGATGAAAGTTATGGAAAACCGATAATTATAATGTGAATGTCGTCGGGTCCATTCCTTAGATGTTCATCAGCGATATCGGGATCGAAAGTTTTTAAGACTCGTTTTGTACAAAACGTTTTTAAGGGCACCTACAAAGGTAGAACGTTCTTGGAACTCAATGTTGTTAGAGGACTTTGTCCGTACAATTCTTGTTTTCAGTGAAAACAAGTTAAAACAATTTTTCACCGACTAAAAAAATATATCTCAATTAACAAAGAAAATTACAATCAAATAATAGAAACAAATTAGAACCAGTATTTACAATTGAAACAACTGATCCAAATCAATACAGTTTCTAAAAAAAAAACTGATCCATATCAATAACAGTCGGAAGCGTCCCCAAGACGCTGGCATTGCATTGTCCCGCTGTATGGCATGCTGCCATGCTGATGCGCTGCGCCTGATACTCACCAGCTCTCGGCTCATGCGTCGCTTCGACCAGATGCTCTGATAATTTTTTTAAACCCGGAATGCCTCGGTTTCCCACGGACCTAGGGTCTCGCCTCCAAGGGGAGCAAAGGTGTAGGCTCTGTCTAGACCTGCATATTTGCGCCTCTTGAGGTCTTCGAAAATATTCAGCTTGGATTGGAGACGTTGAATTATCGGTTGGATGGCAAGGCTAAATATGGCCGGATCAAGAGGGTCGCCTTGCTGACCAACAGCGGACGAAATGACTTTGTTCCTGTAAGTTAATTTTGACTGTGAACCGTAAAATTGCTAGAGAAAAAGGAAAATTTTTGGATTTTTTTCTTTAATTTTTTTAGCAAGGCTGTCTTCGGAATTGATGGCGTTTTTAACGTCTACCTTCAGAATTACCTCCTTACAATTTTGGTGGTGTACGAAGGGAATGTACTGCAGCCTCACATCCGCCTCGCGAACCAAAGTCTAGCTGAATTGGTCGGAAATAGTCACCTTGTAGTTGGCTTCTTTTCGACAGCAGACTTTAGCCGCAAGGCGGTGATAGGTTGTGCCCACGGCTATGGGTCCTTATTTTCTTCCACCATCCTTATTTTTTAGTGCGCAGAGATTCGCACCGTACAGGAGTTCTGTGATCTCGCTGTTGACTCGGCCTGACAACATTAGATTGATTAGCGACGTCAAGTCCTCCAGATGACTTCACAAGTGATCAGACCCGCAAGACAGAAGATCTTTTAGATGCTGTGGCGTAGCGCAACACAGCGTAGCCGTAAAACACTTTCTGAAAAAATTAAAGCAAAAATAATCTATCAAGATGACAGTTTTTTTTTCCTTTACTCAAGTTTCTTCCAACAAGAAGAAAAGTTATACAAGAAATTTGCTCTACACAGAGAGCTCCAAATAACATCAAAAGCCAAGTATTCCTCCTCGTATGTTGAAGGTACGTACCTCTGGTGTATAATTCCCGGCGTCACATATCTCCCGAGCATACCTGCAGGTATTCCAGAGCGCGGCATGTCCAATAAGCAAGCTTCTTGTAAAAACAAACCTTCTACTCCACTTTTATGTTCACACCTCCGGCGTTTATTTGTCTGCACCCCTTTAAACCCCCTTTAAGGGGTGCAAATGTAACGTATGAACTGTTGCAGTTTATGATTGTCGTCATTTGAAATGATGAGGGTCCTTGTTGGATGAAACTGGGACAAATATGCCCGGCTCGCGATGTGCTCTATGTTGATTTTAAAGGTTTTGTGGTCACGCGGTACAGTCCATGGGAACTTTAAATGCCCTATGAAAAAGATATGAAATATATGTTTGAATGTAACAGAAGAACTATATAGTACTGACACCGTACCGTAGCTCGCCTTAAACGCTAGCGCGTTCAAGACAAGCTTTCATCTGCAAATTGGTTTCAAAGTCACTTTTACTAATAAATTGAATTCTGATTGAAACCTTTCAACTGTTCTGAATATTGTACAAGAAATAAAAATCTAATTTTCCAGCGCGCAGTCCAAGTTTATGTAGCAATAGAACCGTGGGTCAGAGAAACCGATGCAACTACGAAATACCCGTTGGAAAGTGTGTTTTATGTTGTTTTCCTAGTTTGTGAGTAGGCAAATCATTACATTGTTTCAACCACAAGATGAATCTTGTGGTTAAAATAATGTAATGATTTATAACGATGTTTCAAAACAGCCGTACAATTTTATTAACATCATGTTCTTCACCGTCCTCACAATACTATAAAGCTGTTTGGGATAGTTCCCACGCAAAAGTTAGGTATTCTAGAATAACTTACAGACCTCAACAGAGTTTGCCCGGAGGTCGATCTTTACACCTCAGGGATTTTTAGATTCATGTTTTTGATGGCATTTGAAGATGGCCTTCCAACACGTGACGTGATAATTTAAAATTTCATTATTAACCGCTCTAGTGTGGACACATGTCCACACTAGAGTGGAGAGTGTGGTTCATTATCCAGGTCCTTTGAAACAAAAAATATGAGTCTTTAATAGCCCACAAGAAAACCGTAGAAGTAGCAAGCGAATTTTTGGCAAAATATTGAGCCTCGCGGGCGACAGATGAATCAGTTTCTTGAATGCTTTTCATTTTGCAACTGAAGTAGAAAACAAAAATGCTACGGCAGGTTTCAACAGTAAAAGTTTAGCAGGCATTGAGCCTCATGAAAAAGTATTTAGGCATAAATCTTTAGACACAGAACGTGTGAAATTAATCACATTTCAGTACATAGTTCGCGAGTTCTTTTCAGGGCACGGCCCATTTGGCTGCGCGAGGGACTGTGCATGAGGCTCTTATCAATAAACTCACAATAAATACCTTCGTAATTTAAGAACTCTCATAGATCTCTTGTAGCGCAACGAAGCTTTTTGAAGAATATTTTTCATTGGTTTGGAAACGATATCCCTCTTATTATTAGATAGGTACCAGAAAAAGGCTTGACGAGGATGCAGTCTTGACCTGTATGTCGTGTATCAATTGACGTACGAATATGATAAGCAAAACCGAGCTAAACAAACTTCACGTAAAAAACCAGCAAATAAAAAAGGAGATACATATTGTGTCTCCAAAACCAAAATTCCTTTGACCCCTTGAAAAGGTAACTATACTATTCAGAAAACGTTTTCGGACCTTCGGAAAGTGCAACATCGGCATCGCTAATTCCAACATCTTACGGCATCAAGAGATTAGGGGCGGGCGCTGCAGTGCGGGGAGGGGCGCGAGGGCGGGCGGGGCCGCGACCCGGTCACAGCGCGCTCAGTGCGGCCGCGGCGCTCCGCCGAGGCGCACCGCGCCGCCCGCCCAACACTTCCTGAAAATCCCACTCGCACCTTTAGTGACAGTCACGTGACGCACATTTTTTATTTACTTCCAGTTTTTTACCGCGTCGCGAATTCTTTTCCGACGGCGGCACTGACAAGATGATCGTCGAGATCCAGCAGGAGGTACGTCTCCGCGGAACTTATCGTAAGAACCCGTGTAGGAGCACCCGCGATCACAACAAACGGCTTTCGGATCCGGTTCCATGTATGCCAACTCACTCTCTCAACGGATCATTGCCTCATGTTTTTAAAGATTTAAGTTTACCCATGTATCCTTTGTTGTTGGTCCATAACAATAAATAAATGTATGCTCTAGGTACCTATCGAGTAGAGCCAACATACAACAAACTGATTGATCCGCCGAGAATAGACGTAGAGTCATCGACTCGTAGGTGATCGAAGGGCGCGAAACTTTTTCGGTGTCTTCGAACTTAAAGGTCCCCGGCTAGATTAAAGATCGCGCAGGGCGACGATGTCAGTGGGTCAACGCACAGTGCGTGCGGGGCGCGGGGGCGGTGCAGGGCGGGCGGAGGGCGCGGGTGCGGGCGCGCGGTGCTGCACCCGGCGGCGGCGCTACGTAGCACTGCTACGCACTACGCTGTCCGTAGCGGTGCTACGGAGCCCGTTTAACGTATCGTATGACGTTTCGTAGTGGATGAATCGGGAGGGGTTGGATACGAGGCTCGAGCGCTGCACGATGGTTCACCTGTTACATAAATGTTCCGCACGATGTAATCTCCGGATGAGTAGTCATGGGAGCTCGTAAAACTGGTGTATTTACGCAAAACCAATGGTAAACAAACTTTATTTACTTTCTTCTTCTTCTTGCTTTTGAAAGCACAATTTTTATTTTTGATTTACTGGTGAATGTGAACTGAAAATAAGTGATTTTAGGTTAACATGGTCGTGTGGTGTTGCAGGAGGTTAGAGGAAAGAGGCCTTTCAAGATATGGGACAGTTCTCGGAACGTGAGGAAGGGTCTGGTGGTCACTAGCTTCGAGGAGCTCATACACAGAGGTCAGTCATATACCTTGTACCTTCTCATAATTTATTTATTTTATGTTACACATGCAGATCAAACATTATAATTCTAATTTCCGCCTAAGACGTATTTTTTGGGGGTTTAAATATAAATTCTTAGAATCTCTACCTTACGTATTCAATACCTTCAAAAATATCTATATTGTAAAGTATGTGGACGCTCTTTATGGGACAATATTACCCATTTTATTTTTAATTGCCTAACTCGTTAGATACCCAATTTCACAAATAAATCAAATAAAACGTCAGGTTTGGTAAACGGTATAGGATACCCGCGACACAGGCTTGTCCTGGTGCGGGATCCACTGCTACTGTATACTTTGCATGTGACATTATGTGGAAATAAATACATTTTGCATTTGTATTGTAAGT
Source organism: Eupithecia inturbata (assembly GCA_963662085.1). NCBI lineage: Eukaryota > Metazoa > Arthropoda > Insecta > Lepidoptera > Geometridae > Eupithecia > Eupithecia inturbata. Next base: position 871,443 of record OY759181.1, on the reverse strand, counting down.
GCGAGTCGGACTCGTGCACCAAGGGTTCCGTATAATTCTAAGACCTTGTTTCATGCCAAATATCATGTAAATAGGTATATAGGACTTATTCCATGGCGTGAATAAACTTTTTTTTGTGAAGAAAGTACAAATGTACGATTTTCGTTTTTTTTTCTTTATTTGTGCTATATGACCTTGCTTCTCGCCAAATTTTTTGACTTTAGGTCAGCGGGAACAAGTGGGGTTAGACCTTATTGGTCCATGGCGAGAATTAAAAGTAATTTTTATAGTGAATAAACTACAAATTCACGGTGTTCGGATTTTTACCTTTACTCGTGCTTAAGACATTGCTTCTTGCCAAATTTATTGATCTAGGTCTACGGGAAGTACCCTGTAGGTTTTATGTGCATATGGTTTCCTTGGTAATTTCAAAATGTTCGGACTTAAACGACTGTAACTTTTGCTTGCATTGACTTAGAAGTTTTATTTATATTACGACCTCAAGAAGTTACGGAGTAAAGTATTAGATGTTAATTTCAACCTCCACGCGTTCCTGATAAAATGGTATTGAAAGACGGACAGTAAAATTATATAAGGGTTCCTTTTTTCCTTCTGAGGTACGGAACACTAAAAACTATGTGAAGCAGACAATTTTCAACCATGAATCCTGCAACAAAACAGCTGTGACGCAGCTTTAACTCGTCCCTTTTCAAACACATCCAATCACCGTTTGACCGCTGCCTCACCTAGAACCCCACAGCTGTAGTACTACCAACCTATCCGACGCCCTACAGCCCTCAGGGTCGATAGTGGAGTGCGTTGGCCTTGCCGAGAGCACGGCATACTAGGTTAAGAACCCTTCGGCTTATAAAAGCATCTAACATGTCTCACGCGTTTGCTTTTAGCTATTTTATCAAATAACTTTTAGCAATGTTTTTTTTAAAAAACGGCAATGGCCTTTATTAACAAAAAAAATTACAATCAAATTATAACTAGTATTTACAATTGAAACAATTAAGCTAACTGCAGACTGTTGCAAACAATCTACAGGTAGCTCAACTGATCCATATCAATACCAGTCGGAAGCGTCCCCAAGACGCTGGCTGCATTGCCCCGCTGTATGGCAATGCTGATGCGCTGCGCCAGATATCCGCCAGCTCTCGGGTCACGCGTCGCGTCGACCAGACGCTCAGATAACTTTTTAAAAACCCGGAGAGCCTCGGTACTCCACGGACCTAGTGTCTCGACCCCAAAGGGAGCAAATATGTAGGCTCTGTCGAGACCTGCATATTTGCGTCTCTTTAGCAATGTTGGACTTTTTGAAAATATAGGTAATGCATACTCCATACTAATATAATAAATTCACAAGTAACCTTTTCACGCCTAAACGGCTGAACGGATCATAAATAAATTTGGCAGAGAGGTATGTAAATGGTATCTCGGGGACGGAAATAAACTACTTTAAAAGCGCGTGCGAAGCCGCGGGCAGCAGCTAGTTCTCTATAATTAGATGGAAAAAAAGCGTTACTAATATGGTTAATTTCGATGAGTATGTTTTAAAATAACTGTTTAAACATCGCATTCTAACGTAAGTGTGGTTGGGTATTGGATATCTATACTGTGTCCTACAAGTCAAGTCTCCAGTTCATTTAATAAAAAATTATGGTTTGTGTGTGCTTTACGTTTGCGGAATAAAAGTTTATTTATTTATTTTACAAGTGGACTAACAGTTAAAACCAAAACGTCCAAGAGTCAGGAACTCACACAAATAAACAAACAAAAACATTGTAAGTCAAATATTATAAAATAGCAATGAATACAAATAATTAGCAATCTTAATGTCAATCTCGAGTCAATACTATTGTTAATTCTAAAATTTAAACTAATAATACTACATAAACGAAATACTAAATATATAAATAGTTTAAGATGTTATCATATTGCATTTAAAAACATATAAGTCAGCCTATACAACACATTTATATTGTCAGCGAATATGTCGGCTTCGTTGTATTGGTGAAGGAAGTGGTTAAGTAGAGCTATTGCTCGCGGTGTCGGAGAGCTATTGCTCGCGGTGTCGGAGAGGCGGCCCCGGCTCGAGTTCTCACCCAAGGGAGCTGCTCGAATAACGCAGGTCGGCGACACGGACCCACCGCACCCGCAGTGCCCACCATATTCCGCCGCGGCACTGCCAGCTCGAACTGCTGGAGACCAGCTGGATGGCTAACTTTACCACGCAGGAGCATAATGTAGTGTGTGATAGCTATCAATCTCCGCCTCAAGAGCAGGGCATCGAGTCCAACCATGTCATAAACATACATAGAAGGGTATAAATACGGATAATATCCTTATATCCTCTAGTGCGCGTATCGGCGAATTTCCTCTGTACTCTCTTCACTTTAGTTGAACAAATGTATTTTTAAAAACTATTAGGATTTTATGTTCAGATATAGAGTAGGATAAACCGATTCCTTTCGAACTTGGCTGACACTACTGTATCATGATAGAGTACCTAGTCTAGATAGTCTTTAGAATACTGAGTTTGAACAATGTTATTTAAATTTTATTGCAAAATTATTGTTATCACAGCATCGCTGCCATTTTAGCCAGACAAGGAGGCTGAATTTATAAGAATAACATTACCATCGCAAATGTGAAACAGAATAATGCTTTTAGATATAGATTTACATACAAGGCATTATACCGTAGTCAAATATAGTTTTTTTCACACATTGCCCCTCAAATTACCAAAAATCCTCTTAGCAGCAACGCGACGTCGTCACTTGCGTACGTGAATATTAAGACCAATATGATAAAAAACCATAAACGTTTGCAATAAGCACTAACCCGAAAAATGACTTGTATCATACATCCAAACTCCTGTTCCATCTATAGCTCCGTAACAAGATAACGGCAGATAACTCCTGTTCCATCTATAGCTCCGTAACAAGATAACGGCAGATAACCGGATAACTCTGTGAAACTGGATAATGCCGATAATATGATTTACAGGCATCATTTGCAGAACTGAACACATCGCGCCCGACGGACCGACCTACTAAAGTTTTACATCTAACTTCGCGAAAATTAGCTTCACGTTGTGAAATGTGATTAACGAAGTGCATTCATGGCTTAGTTTGCCTTGTCGTGTCAGCCACCGATATAGATACCTCTAATGTACGTTGTACTTACTTCATGCACCTTACAGTGGTGTTCTTCTAAAACATTAGCAGCTTCGTAGTTTAACTTCGATGTAAAATAACACTAGTATGTACCTATAATATGGCCTACCTACACAATTAACTTACTTTACATGCGCGTTGATTCTGGTATGAAAGTATGAGCTGTCATATAATAATATACTTGCCTACTTACCTGTTTGCAGAAGTTTTCAGTCGAGTTTTATTCTGTTTTGACACTGATAAGTATTATCCAAACGCAATGTTACATAAATTTAAGTACAAAACCAAGTGTGAGTACAAACCAACGCTGGTTTGCTGGTTTAATGGTGCAATATTGGCTAAAATATGTATACTTTTATAAATAAATAGATATTCTATTCTGTTTTTTCAAAAACGTCAGTTAACATGTTATTGTCCAAAGATCTTCCGAGGAATAAGTAAATGCCTCAGTTAGACATCTGCCTAATTGAATGTTTGGTAGAGGCACAATGATGATTAGAGCCATTAAGATGCTTATCAGGGTAGGCCTTTGACTAGCATAGGCTGTAGATGAGGTGAAAGGCACAACAAGAAGTGTGTTCGGTGCCCTGTTCATTATAGGCCCGGATAATAAATATATCTTCTTATATTAAACGCTCTCTCAACTCAAGCAGTTGATGAGAGTAGTCAGTTTTCTTGTGAAGAAGAATGTCAGAAAAATTAAAAAAAAATGCTTAGCAATTGCTTAAAATTAAGAAGTTAGTTCACGAGCCGGTATTACAAGATACAAAAATATAACGATATCTTAACGTACCTGTTACAATAGATGTCCATATATTTTAATTATTCTAGAGTTCAATGTAAACCTCGAAAGCACATTCAATTAACTTAGACTAGGTACTCAGACGTACTCCACTCAGTCCTCTATTTCAATTCGAATCGATCCATCTCACTTGACTGACTGTTAAACACCTGTAGAATTTAGTAGGCTTAATGCGTAGACAGCGCCGGTGGGCACTGTAGAATTTTAGAATCAGGGGAATATAGGCCAAAAAGCAGATAAATAATGCAATTTGTTCCCAAATAAATGTGAAACTACACGTTTTTCCTGAGCTAAACCACAGATTTTATAATACTAGACTCTAAACTTATCCACCTGTATTAAGTTTTTCTAGAAGGTACTTTATATGCGACACAACTTCAGCATTTCAAAACTTTTTCACCAATTTCACGAAAATGTACGGTGTAAATTGCTATAATCGGTGCAGTCCTACAGGAACGCTCTGATTATAGCAATCTCCCTTTCATCGAGCACTCATCTCATATCGTAGTGAAACACACCGCAGCGCCTGGCTCGCTGTGTGGTCGACTGCACGGGGCGGCCCCGTCGCCTACAGCATCCTTAGCCAATGAACTGCCCTCATCCGACTGACCTGCTTCCGCGACCCCAGCTAGCCCACTCCATCCAATCTCTAAATGTACTATCTGTAAGTTCTGTTCTGTAGATTCCATAGATAACGGGCAGACCGAGTAACCCCTATTTCGTCGAACGCATTACGTTTGCGGTCAATTTATCGAAAATTCAATAACACGTGAAAAGTTTTGAGTTCGTGAAATGATTAAGCTGTTAATTAATTGGTTGTTGATGAAAACGAGAGGATTATCATCTGGTTTTGCATCCAATTGACAATTATGTTGAGTTGGGTTACGTAGGTTACGTATTTACGTACTTTTTTAGGTACAGAAAATAGTAAAAAGTACGTACGTACTTTCTTAGGTACAGAAAATATAGTTTCACTACACATAAATTGTGTCAAACCGCGGATCCCTTTCCATAAAAGAAGCTCTTGCGTGAGAAGACTTTCGCGCGAAAGACAAATTGTAACCAATGCGGTAATGGCGTAGCACGACGTTACACAGTTCGACAATATAAGACGACAAAATATATTTATCTGTTGGGAAGGCAGGGGGACTACTGCTACGAGAAATTCGTATCATATAATTAAAGTAAAGAAAATTGACTGACTTATGTATAGTGAAAACCGTAACTGAGGTAGATCTTCTAGTTTCCCGGCGCGGTGTCAGGCATTTAGTTTGTTGTTAAAAAGTGCGCGTTGAGAGCTTTTGTAAGCTACGAGCATTCAGCGTAGCACTGCAGCACGCGCTAAGAGGTTCTACGATAAAATATGTTTATTTCCATGGACATGGAAGATAGAAAAAAGTAAGAAATATGAGTAGAAAAGTGGAAAGCATGGTGGTTTTTTTGCGTTTACTACGCTTTTCGTGCAAATCATGAGCAAATCCGTGTTCTATGATTGTGGAGCCCGTTGAACATTACGTTATTCGCTGTGTTCTCGACATTCGTTTCACGCAGAGTATAGTTTGATAGTTATTTTGTTGTCCAGGTAAAGAGAAGCTATCAGTGGGCGCGAGCGAGCCGGTGCGGCTGGTGCTGGAGAGCGACGGCACACAGGTGGAGGACGGTGACTACTGGCGCACGCTGCCGCCCAACACAGTGCTGCTACTGCTGCGCAACGGCGAGCGCTGGTACCCCACCGGCGTCGACGTCATTAAGGCTGGTCAGTATGCCGTATAGACATGAGACCTTGGATATGGTAGCGCAAGAATACGCAGCGTTCAACCTGTTTCTCTCATCCACAGCCATATCTGCAATACCGAAGATAGTATGCGAGACGATCCACGCTCTCGAGTTGCACGATGAGACGCCTTCATGGAAGATCATGGACAACAAGGGGCGCGTCACGGTGGTGCTGCACTGGGACCAGCGGTCGGGCGCGGGTGCGTCGCCGGCCGCGCGCTCACCCTCGCGCCAGGCCAAGCCCGACCGGCGGCCGAGCCTCGTCATCCAAACCAGCGTGGAGCGCGCGCAGCCGCCGCCACCGCACATCACCGTCGTGAACCACGACGAGCCGGCGCGCGCGCGCTTGCGCCCTTCCTCCAGCGCTTCCAGCCACGAGCACGTGCACACGGCTGAGTGCCGCGCGCACCAGGCTTCGCCCTCGCCGCCGCGACACGCGCCCGCGCCACCGCCCGACGAGTGCGACTTTCACTGCTGCGCGCTGCACGAGGAAGGGCGCCGCATCGCCGTGCACAAGAGCGTCGCCACCTCGCCTATCCAGGACGCGGCGCCGCGCGCCTCGCCTTCGCAGCGCCCCAAGGGCCACGTGCGCTTCCTGGATGCCGAGAGCGCGCGCCGCGGCGGCGAGCGCGACTCCTCCGAGAGCGAAACCGAGAACACGTTGGTCGAGGACGAGGCCGTCACCTCCGAGAAGTTCCTGCTGCTGATCGACCAGCTGAGCGTCGACCAGAAGCGGCACCTCACCATCAAGGACATCGGCATCATCCTGGAGCGACTTAGCTCCAAGATCCTCGACGTGGAGCGGCTAGACCGCGAGTCTGAGTCAGACGACTGCTACAACTGGACGATCAAGGCGACCATCCGTGGCGACGCCATGCGCGAGCTCGGCGTCATCTACAACGGAAACTACTACGCAATCAGCGAGCACCCCGGCTACCGGGAGGAAAACGAGGAGGCCGGCGACGAGGCCGAGGAGGAGGAGGAGGAGGACCGGCTCTGAGAGCGGGCGTGCGGCGCCGCGCGCGCGCTGCCGCTGTGCCGCGCCGCCGTGCGCGCCGCGCTGTGCCGCGCGCGCGCCGCCGCTGTGCCGCACACGCTCCCCCATGACTCACACAACTCATAGAGACTTATTATGAAATTCGAAAGCACGCACGCTCCGAGCCCCGCGCTCCCCGCGTGCGCGCGCTAGTTATTAACGAATACCTATAGCTAATGTATTTAATGTAAGTGAAACTGACTTCCTGTCGATTTCTAAGATTACTTTTAAGTGTCCGTCAAGCGCGTCCCGCGTCCCCTGAATCGGAACTTTGACTAAATATTGAACGATTCGCCAATGTTCCTAGATTGATGAGCAGCCGGCGCCGACGACGAGCCGGTCGGCACCGCGCCGCATCGCGTCCGCTTCTGTGTTGGCCTAAATAAGCGTTTGGACTCAAGACTCGCTGCACCCCGCACCCACTGCGCCAGACACGTCCTGCGCCGCGGCCCCGCCCGGCCTCCACGTTACAGAACACCACCGCACCGGTCTAAATGCGGTTATGGCTATGCATGCGGATCTTAAATATGTAATCTTACTTTATGTAATCTCGAGGCAATGAATGGATGATGGTAATAAATAGACGATAAATTTACTAGGTGAATATTTGTGTACGTATTTGAAAGTGAGTAGATGGATGCCAGCAGAGTCGAAGTACCTTGTGCGAGTTTTTACTATAATACCGATGTAATAGAATAAGGCCTAGCGTGTCTCAGAGTCGGTCGCCCGCCATGGCGCATGGCGGCGCCATGGCCGGCATGTTCAATGAATGGGTTCGCTTAGGAGAGTACACACACGTACCACTATAGCTAAGAGTATGTTTCAGAGAGATAATTGATATAATAGATAATATTAATAATATGTACTAAATAAAACGTTATAAAGAGGTTGTAACTGAATGACATTGCGTATTGTCATCGTGCCGATGTGGGTGCCCTTCGGTAGTGGTAAGTTGATTCATGTACTTTAATAGCTCTATGGTATTGTAGTAATTATTGTATAATGTTTTTAATTTTTGTATAGTACCGAGAAGAACTGTCGCTAATGTATAATATAAAATGAAGTTCAGTAAGTTGTACGACCCCAGGGGGTCATGATTGTATAGTTAGTAAGATGTACCTAATGATACAATCCTCAAATGTAGGCACTGGAGCAGTGCGCGAGGGTTCGGTTAGGCGACTCGTCGTTTCGTTGCGGTTTGTGCAGAATGCTTGTCGATTTCATATTTTACTATCATTATATTTTGCTCTTCCTATTATATCGCGAAACTTGGTTATATCTCGATGAATATATTTATTAACTCTCAAATTAGTTTCATAATCTATTATTCTTGTAAAAATATATAAATCTATCTATTTATCGTGATTTTGTTTTAAACGTATATTTTATACCTCGTTTAAATCAATTTTAATCTTTTGATACTTAATAAAAATTACTTAAAATTTTCATTTTTAAGGTTTGATATCGTGGTTTGTCCTAAAATAACTTGATTTTCAATTTATTCTCGCTTTTAAGATTTTAGAGAAGGCTGTAAATCTGGACATTTACAAAAGGTAGTTAGATTGGATACTACATAGAATTGAATTGCTCATTTACATTATTTGATGTGCGAAGATCTGTGACGCGTGACTGTGGGGCCGCTCGTATATGGTGCGCGGAGTGTGGTAGCGACGAGCAGCTATTTGTGAGATCTGTGACGCGTGACTGTGGGGCCGCTCGTATATCAAGTGCGCGGAGTGTGGTAGCGACGAGCAGCTATTTGTGAGATCTGTGACGCGTGACTGTAAGGCCGCTCGTATATCAGGTGCGCGGAGTGTGGTAGCGACGAGCAGCTATTTGTGAGATCTGTGACGCGTGACTGTGGGGCCGCTCGTATGTCAGGCGCGCGGAGTGTGGTAGCGACGAGCAGCTATTTGTGAGATCTGTGACGCGTGATTGTGGGGCCGCTCGTATATCAGGTGCGCGGAGTGTGGTAGCGACGAGCTGCTTTTTGTGAGATCTATGACGCGTGACTGTGGGGCCGCTCGTATATCAGGCGCGCGGAGTGTGATAGCGACGAGCTGCTATTTGTGAGATCTGTAACGCGTGATTGTGGGGCCGCACGTGTATCAGGCGCGTGGAGTGTGGTAGCGACGAGCAGCTATTTGTGAGATCTGTGACGCGTGACTGTGGGGCCCATCGTATGTCAGGCGCGCGGAGTGTGGTAGTGACGAGCAGCTATTTGTGACATCTATGACGCGTGACTGTGGGGCCACTCGTGTATCAGGCGCGTGGAGTGTGGTAGCGACGAGCAGCTATTTGTGAGATCTGTGACGCGTGACTGTGGGGCCGCTCGTATGCCAGGTGCGCTGAGTGTGGTAGTGACGAGCAGCTATTTGTGAGATCTGTGACGCGTGACTGTGGGGCCACTCGTGTATCAGGTGCGCGGAGTGTGGTAGCGACGAGCAGCTATTTGTGAGATCTGTGACGCGTGACTGTGGGGCCGCTCGTATGTTAGGCGCGCGGAGTGTGGTAGTGACGAGCAGCTATTTGTGAGATCTGTGACGCGTGACTGTGGGGCCACTCGTGTATCAGGTGCGCGGAGTGTGGTAGCGACGAGCAGCTATTTGAGAGACCTGTGACGCGTGACTGTGGGGCCGCTCGTATGTCAGGCGCGCGGAGTGTGGTAGTGACGAGCAGCTATTTGTAACATCTGTGACGCGTGACTGTGGGGCCACTCGTGAATCAGGCGCGTGGAGTGTGGTAGCGACGAGCAGCTATTTGTGAGTCCTATAAGTAGGAGTACCTATTCAATTTTTGTACAGAACTAGTGAAAACATCCGTGTTAATGATTGGGCTTATGGAATGTATTGATTATGTCGCGTTTTTTGCGTAAAATGTATGCAAGTGGGCGCGCACTTTATATAGGTTTAAAAAACAAAAGAATTTTGTATGGAGTAGTTTGTAACCTTTGAATTTGTATGTTTCTCGTTGGTTTGTACCGCTCATGACGATTCTATCGAGTCCGTTACGCACATTAACGATATCTAGATAATATTCCGTTTAAATATTTTTACGTATAGGATTATTGATGGGATAAAGTGTAAAATAACGGTTTGTGACGGTCGAATACGGTGGTATGATACATTGCACGGTATATATGTTCTGTCTCGTTGGAGACGGTGCCCAGAATGAGTTTATTTCTAACTGACAGTTGTTAAACACGTCGCAAAGTATCGCAAAATACTCGTATGGGACTATTTCTGCAACATTCTTTAAACAAAGCACAAAGCCAGAAATTTTAAATCAATTAAAGAAATCAATCGTCACGAAGCAAATTTTTTGACTGGGGGATCTTAAACCTTTAAGCAAAACGAGGTTACAGTTTGGAATAATCGATATGTAATAATAATAACCAAAGCAATATCCGAACACTTTTATGCGAGTAAAGTTTTTCAAGCAGTGCTTGTTGCCTTGTGACGCTGCGGAAGCCATGCAATGGGCATGGGTGTAGCCAGTTGATTCTCCTCCACGAGAGCGCCTTTCGCGAGACAAGCCCGCGCGGCAAAGACGCGGCATTCCAGCCCGACAACATTCCTAAACAATTTCAATTCCAGAGAAGTTATGACATTTTGCAGAAACTTTAGCAAGAATCAGAACAAGAATTTAAATCGGCTGCCACTTCTCCATACCGTTTACTATATACCCATAAGAATATATAAATCAAATATACATAACATTAGGTAATATAAGCGATAAAGATTTTTGAAAATTTCGTTTTTATAGGCGGATCCTTTTAGTGAGGTCACTTTTTTAAATAATCGTTAACATAACCACTCCGGGCCCCGCCCGGGAGATACGTACGTAACTATTCGATGTTAGGTAATCATGCAGTACAGTGTGTAGGTGATAGGGCGTTCAGTTGTGTGCCAAACCTTACTTCCTGCCATTCGCTTGTGCATTCTGTCATTCAAGAAACAGTCGCGGAATGCACACGCCGAATCGAAACTTTCCAAGTGCCAATTTATGCCAAAACCTTGCACTGATTTAATGTAATTTCACCGTGATACTCTACGTTTCTTCCTGTGACTATCCGTCGGATATTTACACCAAGAAACGTCGAACCTCACTTCCTTTAAGCGTGTATTCCATTCTCAGAACATTGTAATCCGAGACTTATTTTTGTATTCGGACCTTCTCAAACGACTGAGGCAGTACCGGTTTTTGTTTAGTTAAACTAACGTACCCGACAAACTTCACTGCCACTAACTTAAAATAAAATATTGGAAATGATTTGTGTCTTTTATTTCATCCTAAAAACCTGATACCACACAAACGTACTGAAATTTTCTATATGCGAGAGTCAGTGAATATTTTTTACGATTTGATTTTTCTCGTCTATAAAAGAAAGGTTGGTATGTGGAAACTAGCATCAAAGGAAAACCAACAAAAACCCGTTAGAGAGGCAATCTCGGGCGATTGGCAGATTCAATCGGCTGCAGCCGGCGGGGGGCGGTGCAGACCCCCGAGAGGCTAAAAAGGGGTGATCATATACGGCAGCCCAATTGCGTTACCTTTCCCGGTTGAAATGAGCCTCTTCGTATAACTGTGGATGTAATAAGTATCAGGTCAGCTGCGAGTATGGAGAGTGAACATACGACGAATATTTTTAAGAGCTTTAGGTCTATACGAAGTTCCAAAACTCGCATTTTGGAAAATTCACAATGTTCTGCCATTAACAAATAAAAGATATATTACATAATGATGATGATTTACCTTATGATGCTGACGTGTCTTGAGTCCTGCTCTAACTAAGGTAATAAAGCACTCTGACTTTTGACTTGAAGGACATACCGTGCTCGGTGGACATACCATGGACATACCTAACGACACTAATAAATTATTCTAATTATTACATTATGGGTATCGTTCCCGACTAAGTTGAGGGGTGTAGATTATAAATATGAGGTAATTATCAAAATCCTATGTGGCCGACACATTTTATATTCCAATTATTACATGATGGTTATCGATTTCGACTAACTCGAGGGTGAAGATTACGAATACGAGGTCATTTTAAAAATCAAATGTGGACGACATCTCGTTTTTTCCTCACATTTTGACATTTGGTTTGGAGTAGGATCGTCGGTTAGCATGTGGCAAACCAATTCTTCTGGTTGTTCATCTTCATCATGAATCGAAGTAAGCACATACATTAAACTTTATCCGCTCGACCACAAACAATGTATATCGAGTATATGAGTTTGTGGTCGAGCGGATACCTTTGTTAGCTAACATAAATGAGTGAACCAACGTTTGTCTGTTGAAGTCTAATTGTGTCGTTTTGTATCGATAAGAATTATAGATCTAACTAAGTAACATTCGGGAGATTGTGTACTAGCTTCTCGAAAGTGAAAGGCTCAAATTAGGGAATTTCCGAATTATCATTCGGAAAACTGAAATCAAATTGCAACATAGAAGTAACCACAACCTGTTTGTTAATCATATCGTCACCTCTACGGCAAACTTACGAATCTGTTTTTGTTGTAGTACTATGTCAAAATCAAAATCAAACTGCACATTCGTATGTTTGCCGTGGAGGTGACGATGTTTGCTTTTACTATCTACATACATTAAGTAGCTACTTAATAAGATAAAAATGTAATTATAATTTTCTCTGCTTTCAAATCGATTTTATTCGAGTAAGGAAACGTTTTCTTACTTTAGACAGAAAGATGAGAAGACTACCTTGAACGCGACTTGACAGTTTGGATTGCTAATTTTTACATTGCTGGTTTTCAATGCATGGAAAAGTAGCATTGGACACACAATCGCCCGCTATTGTTGATGAAAATTTTACAAAGCACTCGATCAATAGATCCACCATTTTTGGTAGTGTTTGAACAATTAATTATTGAATTACAACCATAAGTCAAGGAGGTTTCCGCCGCTTAGCCCGTAGATGACTAGCACCTTACAAAAATGACACTTGAAGTTGTCTATGAAATTGTTTGATGCAGACAGTTTGCGCAGAGGCGTGACAAGTTCTGTGCTTATGGAAGAAGGGATCAGTGGAGTTGAATTTATTTTAATTATAAGTAGGTACCTACCTGAAAATTATAAACTCTGTTATTTAACAGGAACAATTAGAAAATACCGTTACCTAGTACTTATCATATTTAAATTCATTTGGTTCCTTCTAAATAATAATAAAATAAATAAAAGCTTTTATTTCGGATAACAAATAGTTAGGTATGTAGGTAGTTAGTGTAGTCACAGAACTGTTTCTGTGTAGTCAATACTAAACAAATATAATGCAACAAGTAGTCCATTGGTTTAGTGTCAATAATCTTTTGCTTAACGAAACCAAAACGAAATGTATTAGATTTATTCTACGTATAAAAAAAAGAATCAGTATGGTGTTAGGATAGTAAATTTCTATAACAGCCTGAACCCCAAAGCATAATACCTATTTCTTCGCTTCAGCCGATTTTGCCTTGGCGGCGCACATGTCCATTTTCATTTTCAGTTTTATCTCTTGCTCTTTCATCTTGTCCAACACATCTTGCATCTCGGGCCACGGCTCGTACCGCTGGTTGATGATTATCAGCTTGTGGACCGTTGGGTGGCGGAGGTTCATAGTCCGCGAGATGTTTTTTCGGTTGTGCGTCGTGAACACCACGTCGACCTGCAACCATCATGACGATGAAGGTGCGTCCTTTGATGCACTCTACGGTGATGGTTTCTTTATTGAAGAAGGACACTTTGGTTTTGCCGGCAGGAAAGATTTTGATACCTGCCGGTTATTTATTTTTTATATCAATTTAATACTTACAATCTAGTCTTATAATTTACTTATAAATAAAATATAAATAAAAAGCCTTTATTTCTTGCAAAAATACAAAACAAATATTTTCCTATCTAAATTAGGTTCGTTTTCTTAAAAAATGTAGTTTAGCAGTAATATAGTGTTTTATTTATCTATAGTTTAGTAGTAATTTACTTATTATCATGTGAATATTTCTGGCGCAATGTAAAAATTGTTTCCAAAATAAATAAATGATGTAATTGAACCCTTAATAATACAAAATGAATTAAGGTCAAAGCACCTTTACAGGTACAGCACCGCTGCGCAAGCTTCAGGCTGCCTTCCACCAGAGATGTGCAAGGGAGCTGAGCGGTGCGAGGGTGTGTAGCGGGCTCTCTTCAGATAAGGCTGCCTTCCACCAGAGATGTGCAAGGGAGCTGAGCGGTGCGAGGGTGTGTAGCGGGCTCTCTTCAGATAAGCGAGCAAGGCTAGGGTAGGATCACGTTTCCACCAGAGATGTGCAAGGGAGCTGAGCGGTGCGAGGATGTGTAGCGGGCTCTCTTCAGATAAGCGAGCAAGGCTAGGGTAGGATCACGTTTCCACCAGAGATGTGCAAGGGAGCTGAGCGGTGCGAGGATGTGTAGCGGGCTCTCTTCAGATAAGCGAGCAAGGCTAGGGTAGGATCACGTTTCCACCAGAGATGTGCAAGGGAGCTGAGCGGTGCGAGGATGTGTAGCGGGCTCTCTTCAGATAAGCGAGCAAGGCTAGGGTAGGATCACGTTTCCACCAGAGATGTGCAAGGGAGCTGAGCGGTGCGAGGATGTGTAGCGGGCTCTCTTCAGATAAGCGAGCAAGGCTAGGGTAGGATCACGATTGACATTTTATAAGCCAACCAATAGTAACCAATATTTGACGTAAATTTGTTAATGAATGTAGTCACTGTAGGTGTTTCAATTTTATCGATAGCATCAAAAACTGTTTTTTAATATAGATACATAGTACTTTATTGACAAAGAAAATTACAATCAAATAATAAAAACCAATTAGAACTAGTATTTACAATTGAAACAATTAAGCTAACTGCAGACTGTTGCAAACAATCTACAGGTAGCTCAACTGATCCTATCAATACCAGTCGGAAGCGTCCCCAAGACGCTGGCTGCATTGCCCCGCTGTATGGCAATGCTGATGCGCTTCCCCAGATACCCACCAGCTCTCGGATCACAATCACTTTTTTAATTAAATTCAACAATAAAAATCTGAAATTGACATGTGTTTTTATAACATCCCGGGTAGGGTTGTTATAAAAGGGACTATGAGTTAACTGTAGATAAAATATACCAAAATCATTTTAATGTTTAAGTAATTCTATTGTCTTGTGACACTTCAGATAATCATCATTATGATTTGATTTTAGTTAGAAGCTCAATTTTTTGTAAGAATTTACTATTAAATCCACCACGTGGGTAAAGCTGCATAAATTCAGCTAGTATAAGAAGTATATTAAAGTTCTCTATTATCGCTATTTTGTGCATCGATTATGCAATATTTTATTTTGTCTTACAAAATGACATCGACATCGATGAAAACGGTTCGTCAAGCTCAGCAGCAAGTTATGAACTTTGATAAGGTTATTCTAAAAAGGTCTTATAGCGTATCCATTAGATTCCTTGATCGAAGATTTTATTGAATAATTTGATATGTGTGACATTTGAACCAAGTTTTCTGTACACTACACATCTAACTCTGACACACTAGTCTAGTGTCTGCTATTCCTTACCGACTGTCTCTTTATGGAACACTGGACAAGCGCGTATATGATACTCTCTTGACCAGTGTTTCAGTACCTAGCTATTTTTGATTATTTTTGATTGGTTTTATTATTAGTTTATATTAGTTTATTTTATTTTATGTTTCAATCCAAATATGGACTCCTTAATTTATTTTGTATTCTTAAAAAATTTAGTTGTCTGAAATAAATGAATTGAATTGAATTGAATATTCTTTCGCCCGTGTCCGCCCCTAGGACACATCCCTTGCAACACATTCCTCGTAACACATTCCTCGCAACACATCCCTCGCACATATCTTTCCCTTGTTTTGTGCGTACAAAAACCTCGCTCCACGGAGCCGTTTCCACCAGAGCTGCGCTGAGCAAGGCAAGGTAAATTAAGTGATTCTATTGGTTGGTAAAAACACATTCCTCGCTACGCATGTCTGGTGGAAACGCAGCCTTAACCTAGGATGGGACATGTAATCTGTAGATACACTTTACAAGTGACAGCACGCGGTAAGGGAGCTTGTAGCAATCTAACCACTCGTTACAGCCACTCGGCTTACGTCTTGCTTATCGCAAGCTTCAAGCAAACTGCTCGCTTGAAACAAGTTGCATGATCAAGCTCCTCTGCCGACAGTGCGTGGAGCGTGAGCTTTCTGCTAGCCGTCGTCGCCGAGTAAAAAGTGCGTTGCTAGGTGTTGGGACCGCAGCTGAATTAATGTGATCTGACCTTTATGATTAAGCGATAGCTTGCTACCCTATCAATATTCAAGTAGCCATGATATTAATAAACATGTACCCACCTTGTTAACGCAAGCTGCTGCTATAGCAGTAAACAAAACACAGAAGGCAACACCGGTCACAAAGAACAGGGGTATGAGTTCCCAATAGACCCTCAAGGCATACGACACACGAAGTTTTAAGGGTAATTCCATGTCGTACTGGCTTGCGGGGATCATCTGCGCCCTGCGGATGAGCTGGTGCTTTGGTGTCCGCGCGCACAGTAACCTGGCACACGGCTGCAGGAATTTTGATAGCATTTTGACTGTAAATTTTCAAAACTAAAACCCTTTTTGTCAATGAATTACTTGTAATTTAGACTGTTGTGCGGTGGTTGCGAGCGAAGAAAATGTAACGCTACAGTTGCGAGCACAGATGTATTAGTTGATGTTGCGGGCGCAGTTGTGTAAAGAAAAATGCTGTCATAATACGATGGCAGCTTGTAAAGAGGATTCAGCGGAACTGGCAGATCACTGGCAGGCAACAAGGTCGGGTGGGGTAGTGCTAATTATTTGACTTCCCCCCTTACCTATTATAGCTATAATGCTAAGTGTAATGTACTTTCCTACCATAGATCGTAGCAGCCTAGAACGTAGGCTGCTAGAACCTTAGTATCCTACCCTCCCTGACAGACGCGGCCTGTGGCGGGGCGGCCAGTATAATTTGCAAGCGAATACAACGCAAATTGTACTGGCTGCCGCCACAGATCGCGTATGTCTGGGAGAGACTTACCTAACGCCCGAATACTCAAACGCAACTTACATTTGAGCACGTCACATGTCGCGATTTTTTGACAGTTCTCAATAAGAATCTGTCAAGATTTGGTCACTTGAGACGCGCTTAAATCTAAATTGCGTTTGAGTATTCGGGGGTGTATCAATATTTGTAATTTTCGTGATTGCAATCACTTTGCCTCGCACTTTGACAGATTTATTTTTTGTTATATAATATTTGAATGAATGATTAGATTATCATAATTTTTTTCATTAAATTTTTTTAATGGTAGGTATTTTATTTTTTGTAATGAATGTTTAAATGTTAAATAACGTGAAGACTAGGTACTCTATTGCATTGGGCACCTGCGCCTGTAAAAATACAGTACATTTGTATTTGAAAAAATATCGACGCAACCATAAAACTAAATTTTTTAATAATACTACCTGTAATTTAGACAAAATTTATAATTGATCCATTACTGTGATATTTCGAAAACTGTACGAGAGGTGTTTGACTTCTCAACCCACCACCTAACCTAACCAAGAGAGAACTAACTTCGATTGTAGCTGGTCCTGCAGGCTCTAAAAGAAATGGTACACAGTGTAGTTTCATTCCACTCGCAGCGCGTCTCACAAATGGTACCTAAACAGTGTAGTTTCATTCCGCTCGCAGCGCGTCTCACAAATGGTACCTAAACAGTGTAGTTCCGTTCATAGCAAAAAAAAATATTATCCTTACACTCCGTCCACGCACTTATTTTCTTTTTGGCACGTGCACGACTATAAAGTTCCCTAATTGTAAACAGGTGATTAAATAAGGACTGAATGACAAAATGAAATAAGCGGATCCAAATGAGGTTAAAAACAATCAATTAAATCAAGTGGGGGTATTAAGAATTATACTTGAGTACATTTCAAAATGGACTTTATCAGAGTACACGCTGCGTCGTCACAACTAATAATAATAAATAATAATAAAAATCGTTTATTTCTGTAGGTCTTACACTATTACATATTTTAATTGATATAATAATATTGTGTTGTAGACCTATTTCACCATTGGGTTCCTCCTCGCTCTAAGTTTAGTAAACATGTGATGTAGACGCGAGGGATCTCAACCTCTCGGCAAATAGCTCACAAGGAACTGTTTAGGTTTTATAACAGTTCAGATGCAGCGGTTATTATAAAAGTAAAGCACAAATGTAAGGCAACAAACAAGAAATAAAAAATAAAGAAACACAGTAGGTAAGTAAACTACATGTTGATCAAATGCAATCTTAATACCCTGATGCGCAGAATAAGGGACAGACGCAACAGCATCCTGTGGACTGTGGCAGAGGGGATTTTTTCTTTTGGTTGTATTTTGATTTGTTCTTTTGTCGTAAACCTAGTTGTCTGAAATAAAATCTTTTTATTTTTATTATTTATTTCATTTTAATACTACTTTATTGGTGAAGACAATTTATTGTCTAACTAACCAGTTCAGCCCGTGAGGATTGTAAGTGTACGCAAGTGTAGGGTGTGCTTGTTTGATTTTATGTGTGTGGTTAATAAGTGTGTGCGTCTGTGTATTGCACAAATTAGGACATAATTTTTATCAAGTTTTCCGTGTTATTGTAATCTAGACTGATCAAGTATGCTTTGGTCTTTACTTTGCACTCAGTATGAGTTAATTTCCTTATAGAGATTTGTTTGCTTATGGTGTTATAGATGCATGGAGCCAGAAAAGGAAAATGTTTTTGTGCTGCTTGGGTGCAGTGGGGCGTTGTATATATTAGGTCCTTCCGCCTCTTACTGAATGATGTCTCATCCAGCATTGGACTTTTATGATGCTGTCTCAATATGAATTGCTGTATACATAATTGTCTTACAGTGAGTAGTTTATAGGCTACGTAAAGGTCGACCGTGGAGAACCTGTAAGGTTTTGAGAAGGCTACCTTGAGTACTGCCCTTTACGCTCTCTCTAGAGGGAGCAGATGGGTTTTGGCTGCCCCGCCCTATGCTGTAGCACAATAGGTAAGCAAAGATTCGCAGAGCGCGTAGTAAATTGTACTATATAGGTACATATATGTGACTCGTTAGCATGCCGCTTGATATTTTTGAACACACCATTACGCCACTAGTTTTCTAATTCGAGATGTTAATAAGTTGATATGTGGTACATACGTCATCATTGAGCCTAACGGTACGCACAGATATTTAATGGTGTCGCAACATCGGAGGATAGGGCAGTCTACGCAGTTTGGTGTGGTTCTTTGTAGGCAGTTTGCAGTATGAGCTCTGAGTTGGAGGGAGGAATTGTTAGTCTTGTTTGGTAATTTTCTTTAAATAGAACTCCATGTGTTTAGTTTTGTCAGTATTTAGGGTCAATATATTTTTGTAGAGCTGTTTGGATATAAGGTTGAATCCCAGTTGAGCCTTGACGTAACCCTTCTCCAAACTCACGTCCTGGAACAAGCGTACTGTATCGTCTGCAAATGCAATTAATTTACCAGACTGTAATTCTGTTTCACAAATGTCATTCAGGTAAGCTAAAAATAACTTAGGACCTAGGATGCTTCCCTGGGGAATACCGTAAGTGACTGGAGTGTCTCTTGATATGTTTTTTTCCAATTTTTACGCCTTGGTTTCGATTGGTTAAATAGCTTTCCATTCAGTCGAGTTGTTTGCCATGGACACCCATGTTATGTAGTTTATGTAAGAGGAGTGGTATGGAAACAGTGTCGAAAGCTTTTGCGAGGTCTATAAAAATTCAAGACATTTTTTTCTTACATCCAGTGATCCAATAATATAGTTTTTCAGTTCTGATTCCGGCAATACATATAAAAACATTATTTGGGAAGGTCAACTACAAAAACTAAGCGAAATATCAAAACCGCTGTTCTTTAGAATGCTTTATTATAATTAAGCGCCTCTTAGTCGAACATAAAACGAGGATGACCACAACTGAGGTTATATCACACACTGTGGGATCCCGTGGGTACCTACTGAGATCTGCCAAGTTTGACAGCCAAACCTATTAGGTTCGCCCTTAAGCGGTTTTCCTCTACAATAATTTTCACCGCTAAGTTGTGAAACGCGCTACCTGCTGCTGTTTTCACCGCTAAGTTGTGAAACGCGCTACCTGCTGCTGTTTTCACCGCTAAGGTGTGAAACGCGCTACCTGCTGCTGTTTTCACCGCTAAGTTGTGAAACGCGCTACCTGCTGCTGTTTTCAACGCTAAGTTGTGAAACGCGCTACCTGCTGCTGTTTTCAACGCTAAGTTGTGAAACGCGCTACCTGCTGCTGTTTTCACCGCTAAGGTGTGAAACGCGCTACCTGCTGCTGTTTTCACCGCTAAGGTGTGAAACGCGCTACCTGCTGCTGTTTTCACCGCTAAGTTGTGAATCGCGCTACCTGCTGCTGTTTTCACCGCTAAGGTGTGAAACGCGCTACCTGCTGCTGTTTTCACCGCTAAGTTGTGAAACGCGCTACCTGCTGCTGTTTTCAACGCTAAGTTGTGAAACGCGCTACCTGCTGCTGTTTTCACCGCTAAGTTGTGAAACGCGCTACCTGCTGCTGTTTTCACCGCTAAGTTGTGAAACGCGCTACCTGCTGCTGTTTTCACTGCTAAGTTGTGAAACGCGCTACCTGCTGCTGTTTTTCTGGCCAATTACAACCAGGGTCTCTTCGAAACAAGAGGCCTTCTAGACCATCGTGAAATTCGTAATTTTCAATCAGGTGAGTTGTGGTCAAACGAAGGGTTATATTAAAAAAAACTTGAACAAGGTATTAATGAAACACATTTCCTATTAATTCTCAAATATCTAGTTACTTATATTACAATACAACATGGGCACAGAAGCAGCACTAGGGGTGTGTACAGGACAAGGAGCGCCTGTACTCTCGTTTCTCCGCAAACACCATCTTGTCCAAGACTATCTGCATCTCGGGCCAGGGCTTGTACTTCTGGTTGATAGTCAGTACCTTGTGCGCGGACGGGTTGCGGAGGTCCATGGTGCGCGAGATGTTGCCGCGGCTGTGACTAGAGAATACGACGTCTACCTGCAATAACATAAAAGTTTGTTTCTTCACGCAAAATATTCATAAATGTGTGTCTCATCAGCGCACAGCTGAACATGCCTCCCCAAGCAAGGGGGGTTCGCCACAATCACCACGCTTGGCAAACCGATTCCTGATCGCAGTGGAGGTGTTAACAACACACCTGCGGAAGCTGCCGCCCTTCCTCGGTAGGTTCCAGTAGTCGGCTCGTAGGACATACACGAGGTGACTTAGAGGGGTCGATTCTTACGTTAAGGAGCAATCATCTTGAAATAGTTACCCCACCAAAAACATAATGTGAAATATGGGCCAAGTTCAGTAGACGTTTCCCACAATAACAGAGTTGAAATCTAATTGGGCGCCAAGTAATACAGGGTTATTGGTAAATTACTGGCAACCTTTCAAGGGCTACTTTTGAACGAATTACGTTTCGCCTTAACCAGGGTAAATCATCTCAAAACAAAAATATTTCATTCTCTTATCCAAATAAGTTACGGTACCATAAAAAAAGATTTTGGCGCATCACAAGGATCCCTAATTGCAGACGACGTAGTATCAAGCTTGCATGGAGCATGGATTGGAAGTCTTGCATTAAAGTGGGCTTAGTTTTGTGTTGATGGTGCACTGGGGTCAGGCTTCATTTGGTGTTAATACTTTGTTTTAGTGCTTAGCAAACGGTTATTTAGCAGTTTAATTGGCGGATTTACTTTTTGCATGAGTAGTTGGTTGCTTTGGTGGCCGTGAGTGCCTGGATTTGGTTGTGTGTCTTCATCCTCTGCCCTTGCCTGTTTAATACACTTAAGTTGTTTAATTGCTCTGTTAAGAATAGTTTTGTCCAAGGAGTATCTACTAGTGTGCCAAGCCCGACGTAGTTGCCTTTTCTTTATTACTTTTTCACGGATTTCCCAGGGCAGGTTATTCTGTCTTTTCTCATGATCAGTTCGGGTGTGCTTTTCCAGCAGGCTGCTTGAATTGCATTTGTGATATTCATAGTAGCATTTTATTTATCATCGGTGCTTTTAAGAACTAGTGGAAGTTTAAGCGATTCCTCCATCAGGTCACGAAATGATTCCCAATCTGTTTGTTTATTGCATATATCTTTGCCTTTGCTCTTTAGTAGGATTTAGGTATAAATTTAGTAAGACTGGGACATGGTTAGCGTCTGCTAACCACGTCATGTCACCATTTAACCATGTTTCTGTACTAAATGCATATCTAGCTAAACCTTTGCATAAAATGAAGTCTATAATATCCGGCCGCTTGTTAGAGTCAGTCGGCCAGTGTGTGGGTCCTGAGGGGGAGACGTGTGTGACTGTTGGCTTCCATGCTTCGTTAGAGTCAGTTGGCCAGTGTGTAGGTTCTGAGGGGGAGACGTGTGTGACTGTTGGCTTCTATGCTTCGTTAGAGTCAGTTGGCCAGTGTGTGGACTCTTAGGGGGAGACGTGTGTGACTGCTGGCTTCCATGCTTCGTTAGAGTCAGTTGGCCAGTGTGTGGGTTCTGAGGGGGACACGTGTGTGACTGTTGGCTTCTATGCTTCGTTAGAGTCAGTTGGCCAGTGTGTGGGTTCTGAGGGGGAGAGGTGTGTGACTGTTGGCTTCCATGCTTCGTTAGAGTCAATTGGCCAGTGTGTGGGTTCTGAGGGGGAGAGGTGTGTGACTGTTGGATTCCATGCTTCGATAGAGTCAGTCGGCCAGTGTGTGGGTTCTGAGGGGGAGAGGTGTGGTCCTTTGTTAGTTTGTGTTTAGGAGGGCAGTAGACCGCGGATCTATTGAAGTTTCCATTTTTGTCCGTTGTATTATGTTGATATTAGATATTTTTATATTGCGTTTATCTGTAAGGTAAGTTTCTGGTATAACCAAAATGATTAGATCATGCAAATATGTGAGCATCGCCCTCTTCTCCTTTGACCTCTTCTTTGTTCAGAGCTGATGTTCCAGGTAGCTAGCCTGTTACTTGCAAGATTTTTCTACTAGAGCCACTCTATGATTCATTAATGAGCTTTTTTGCTGTAGCAGAAAATTTTTTTTTTCTGATTGTTTTAAAAGAAGCTCTTGAAGAGTCTGAGTTGGCTCAGCTACCCTTGGAGACAGTGGTGTTTATTCAGGTCTCGTAGCTTCTGCATATGAGAAAGGAGCTGGGTTGGTGTAGCGTTTATCTTGTATTTTATAAGAGTGATGATGAGTGAGTGATTTTTTCAAGAGTGATGATGTTTTTTGCAGGAGCAGTTTGGAGTTGCAGGTGCTCATTACGTGCCTGCAACCTAAGCCCAGGTGTAAGTTTTTTTTTGCCTTTGTTGTAGTAGCGTTTGATGATTTATGGTTGTTTGTTGTGATGAGGCTCGACTTACTTGTTTTGCTGGTTGTTGTTGAAGTTCTGTTTGCTCAACCTGTGTATAAGCTTCCCTTGGTTTGTGAAATGTTGTTTGGTTATAGAATACCTTGCGCTGGGATTTTTTTCTATATAGGATGTCTTTGTACACCTCACACCCTTTATAGTTTACTGGGTCAGAGTATGCCCTGTGTTTAGGTAGCCAAACACAGGGCACACTCTTCTAGGGTGTCACGGTCTGTTTTTGTGCACTCAAGAGGTTTTATGGGCTTCTGCACATTAACGCAGCGGTATGGCCGCAGGCATTGTTTTTTTGTGACCATATAGCTGGCATCTAGCATTATAACATTTATTGTACAATTACAATAAATACGATAGGTAAATGTACATACAATATCATTATAAGGTTAATAATAGAAACAGGACACAGTAACAATAATAACGAAAAGTTCTTGGGGATACAGGTTTTGTCGATCGGGGGGGAGCAAGCCAACAACAAGGGGAATCTGAGCAACCTCTTCCTTGAGGGTCGCCTCAGAAAGCCCAAGTTCAGCTTTGAGAAGAAATAATTAAAAAAAAAAACATAATAAGGTTAATAGGGGTAATTCTACCCTGATTATAGGTACCTATACATTATTATGTACGGCGATAAGTATGTACTTTCCTAGTTAACCTACTGAGATAGATCATGGCAAACCTACAAAGTTAACGAAGTTATTTAAGTAGGTATTAGGTAATTTACCTTGTTCCGGATAGCCCAAACTATGGCCAGCACGAGAATCATCATACTGAAGAATGTGACCGCAAAGACTGGTATAAGTTCCCAGTATTCTTTGATAACGTGGAGGAATTGCATCTTTTTTGATATCGGCATGTCGTACTGGCTGAGGGGAATGCCCCAGAAGGTGCGCGCAGGGGGGTCCACGCGTGGGTAGCCCGCGAGGACTCGTGAGGCCAGCAACGTTATCGATGAACCACATTTCAGCCCCGAAAGCACAGCAGGTTTTAATGGTTTTAACAATTTTGAAAACATATTTTTTTTGTTTTTAAGAAATAATATCATAAATTTCTTATGATTTCTGTCAAGAAATCTAAGAATTTTACAATAAAATATTTTTCATTTAACGCACACAATTTTGATCCAAGGATGGTTTAACTTGATTTTGACATAATTTTGACCAGAGAACGTTTTGAATGTCATTCATCGAGAAAAAATCTCGTTATGTGAATGTGATTTGGATGATGGAGATGTTGAAATTCTTCTTTTTGCCTGTTCCAGAGTTAAAATAAGTATCTTTTCATGAAATTATTATTATACATCCTGAAACCCCTCGTCCCTCTTTAAAAACTCTTCTTACGTTAGTGTTTTCTCCTTTTGTATTTAAACTTTGTAGATTTATTTCTGCAAATAATATAAAATTGATGTATAATCCTTATTTATCCTCTTTTATTTTGTATAATTCAAACTCAACCTCCATAAATTTTAATAGAATTGTGTCAAACCTTCGATCAAGAAGGATTATTCAAAAAAAGGTATGACCTTTTTGAATAATCTCATCAACGTTCATAAGTTGAGCTTGACCAACCTTTTTCATCGATGTCGATGTCATTTTGTAAGTCAATAAATAAAATTTTGCATATTCAATGCACAAAATAGCGATAATAGAGAAGTAAATCTCTTTAAAATACTTATTATACTAGCTGAATTTACACAGCTTTACCCAAGTGGTCGATTTAATACTAAATTCTTACGAAAAATTGTGCTTTTAACTAAAATGAAATCATAATGATGATTATCTGAAGTGTTGTGTAGACTAGGACGTCAAGAACAGGGTAAACGCAGGATGGATGAAATGGCGACAGGTCACAGGCACATTTTACGATCGGCGAATGCCCCTTAAGCTGAAGGGGAAAATTTACAAGACCGTGATTAGACCTGTCGTACTGTATGGAACCGAATGTTGGGCAACGAAAGGAAAGGATGAACGAACTGTGCATGCAGCGGAAATGCGAATGTTGAAGTGGAGTGACAAGGATGGATAAGATAAGGACAACAGAGGAAGTTTGAAAGTCGCGCCAGTGACGGAAAAGATGAGGAGTAACAGGTTAGCGTGGTATGGGCATATTGGGCATGTCATGCGGGGGGAAGAAAGTCATGTGACGAGAAGAGTGTTAGGTCTGAATGTGTAGGGATATAAAAGGAGACGAAGACCGACGAAAAGATGGATGGATTGTGTGAAAGAGGACATGGCTAAGAAAGGTGTAAGTACGGAGATGACGGCTGATAGAGGAGAGTGGAAGAAAAATACATGTTGTGGCGACCCCACCTAGCGTGGGATAAGGACCGGAAGATGATGATGATTATCTGAAGTGTCACAAGACAATTTAAGGTAGAGTTTCTTAAAAAATTATGTTTTGGTATATTTTGCCTACAATTAACATGAGTTAATTGTAGGCAAAATATACCAAAACATAATTTTTTTTTTGTGGACTGGCTTTGGTGAAGCTGTCGAGCAATACTACGCTGAGACAACCCTTGCTGAATTAGGCTGACAATTTGAGTGGCTTCTGTGGCTGTGGTTTCCATTTTTCTTTAGTTCAACTGTTCCCAGTAAAGTAAAACATTGGACTGATGACCAATTTTCATAAACACCTACTTTTTATAGGATTTCATTGTATTAAGTTTATCAGTCATCTAGTACCCATAACACAAGCTCTGCTTACTTTGGGGCTAGATGATGCTGTGTGGTTTGTCCAGCATTATTTATTTTTTATTTATTTATTTTTTATTTTTTTATAGGATTTCAGGACTTCCAAACAATATGGTGTTTTGTTTAAAAGTTGATGTTTTTTGTTTTTACGTTGCATGACATAAGGTGAATAATTATTGGTTATGCTATGATACTTATCAAAAGAGTTTGATAGTTAACAAAATTACCTTTCAAATTATATACCACAATCTCTAGTTCATTAGGTATACTAAAATTGTAAAAATATGTCTTGATCAAATCGCGGTGAAGAGATTCCAGTTTTAAGCTCGCAAGTGTTGTCTTTTTGTAGTAAAAAAAACTAAACGCACAAAAACCATAAAATGAAGAAAAATATTAAAACAATAGCCTCTCTATTCATTAATTTAGACCAAAGTCAAAATCGTAACATAGGCAAACCAAAAATAATTGTCAACGCTGATTTCTTGAGGATAGGGCGAATAAATTGCACAGTATAGTGGTAAAAAATGCATTAAAACTTTACTGAAAATAGGAAATCCCGTGTTTTTTGCAATTTTGCTAGGCATGCTTTCTGCCCGAGCGCTAACATGACATCAATTGAAATGTCCAACATGTCAAAATATGGTCTATACTCTGTTCACCGAAACAAGCTAATATGGAAATCATAGACTGCACGTTATTGGTCGCAGATAACGAACATAGGGCACGTGCACACTGTGCACGCTGTGTGGCCAAAAGTTACTCTTATCTGTCTCTTGTGCGGTGCGGACGTGTCGTTACATGTGTTCTCAGTATTGGATTTTACGTTGACCTGGCTTGCTTTTTGGACTGTTTTCTGTTTATATATGTTTTGTATAAAGTATGTAGATGATGTAGTAGAGCCTGTTATGGAAAGGAACGTAGAAAATATGGCAGATAATAGAAAGTTTTATTATAAGCTTGGAGTATGATTCAGATTCAAGCGAATCAGAAAGTGAATAAATTTGTAAGAAAATTTCTGATGTTTTATTTTTTGTACACTACCCAAATTAAACAAAGTATATATTTTTAGGTTCTCAGTATCATAATAAGTAGGTCAATAATCAATAACCCATTCATCAATGTAAGTAATAGTTTGAAGTGAGCAATCTAAACATAGCTTTACATTTTAAAATAATGGTCACTCCCACTGACCAATCTTAGTCTCTCACGCTAGTAGTCCCGTCCTTTTCACTTTCGTACAATTGTGCAAGAGAGCGCGCGCTATATTAGCTTGTCTCCGTGAACAGACTATAGGTATCTATTGATACAGACGGTTTCAGGGTGCGCCTTGTGAATCTATGGGAGGGTGCGCCTTGTGAGTCTATGGGAGGGTGCGCCTTGTGAGTCTATGGGAGGGTGCGCCTTGTGAGTCTATGGGAGGGTGCGCCTTGTGAGTCTATGGGAGGGTGCGCCTTGTGAATCTATGGGAGGGTGCGCCTTGTGAGTCTATGGGAGGGTGCGCCTTGTGAGTCTATGGAGGGTGCGCCTTGTGAGTCTATGGGAGGGTGCGCCTTGTGAGTCTATGGGAGGATGCGCCTTGTGAATCTATGGGAGGGTGCGCCTTGTGAGTCTATGGGAGGATGCGCCTTGTGAGTCTATGAGAGGGTGCGCCTTGTGAGTCTATGGGAGGGTGCGCCTTGTGAGTCTATGGGAGGGTGCGCCTTGTGAATCTATGAGAAGGTGCGCCTTGTGAGTCTATGGGAGGGTGCGCCTTATGAGTCTATGGGAGGGTGCGCCTTGTGAGTCTATGGGAGGGTGCGCCTTGTGAGTCTATGGGAGGGTGCGCCTTGTGAAACTATGGGGGGCCGCGCGGAACACCTGATCGAAGCTACCTACCTATCTATATTCGTTTTCAATGGTTCAATGCTTCAATTATTGATAAAATATATCATTACACGTCAAATTTTAATAGTACAAAGAACACCTTAAAATATACTAAAGTATATCGATGGTAGGTACATGATATACATAATATTTTAATTTATCAATCAATTATACATTAAACCAATTAAAATTATAAATAAATCAATTAACATTATAAATTGATCAATAATAATTATGTCATTGGAATAATATTACCTAATCTAGATAACAACATCCTATTTTATTGCACGAATTCGTCAATCCTGTAGAAGGATTGTTCGATCAGCCAGTTCAACAATGTTTAATTGCCAAACGCAAGGATCAAGACGGTTTGCATCGTTAGTATTCGTGTTGCCCTCTTAACGACAGCAGCGCCCTCATTTATTTTCTATTCTTTTCGGTCGCACTTTACGTATATGTCATGTTATGTTATGACATGTTATTGTATTTTATTATATTAACTACTTTTGTTCTTACTGTCTGGTCAACTCCTGGATTTTATTATTGTTTGTTCCATGTAACAGCCTATAATTAGTTGAGCACAAGCGCTCTAAACCAATGTTTATATTCCTTATTGTAATTTTTAGAAGGATTACCGTACCTGTAGGTGTTTCAAATAAATAAATAAAAAATCGAGTAACTTTTAATTTTGTTTATTACAAAATTCAATCACGAATCGTGGAGGGCTAATGTACAGGTACAAAGTGTCCTCCGATAATCTGCAATGCCTAGAAGAAGGTAAACCTAGATCAAAAATGATTGTAAATTATCGACAGAAATGCATAAAAGTGACCACTACTCTCTGAATGGCAGCAATTTGAAAATTTTATTAGCTTTCCACGAGCATACCCACTTTAATATCAACTAAAGTTGTAGGTGCCTACTTCTATTGGTTCACTTCACACGTTGTCTTACACGACCGACTGCCCAAAAAAGGAGTGTAATACATTAATCGATGAACCAATTGGACTAACACTAATTAAATGAACCAATTATTAAGAGTAGGTGAAGTACCTGACGGTACCACTAGTGGAAGGCTAAACCAAAAGGCTGACATTCAGTATGGAGAGATTCTGAGATGTTCTGGCCAGTTTTACAAATATACCTACTTAAATCTTCCATCATTATTGATCTAGTTTTACCCATTTTGGGGATTAAAATTATCAGGGGACACCCTGTTTAATGTAGATTTAACTATTCAAGTCTACGCGCCACTACAATTATTTATAAAACTCGGGCCAAATTTGATAGACTGAGTATGATTTTAAGGTATACCCTTTTGGTAATTTTGAAAAAATTATGAGAATTTTTTTAACAATGCCTTTGCCGAACACACATCACAACAACATGGGAAATTTAAAATTAAGGTTCGGAATAAAAATAACACGAATTTGTAAAAGCCTGAACTCCAAATGCACCAACTAATAATGTTATCACGTCGCTGATCTCGAGATCGCGCACATGTCCAGTTTCATTTTGAGCCGTTTATCCTGCGCGGCCATCTTTTCCAGCACGTCTTGCATCTCGGGCCACGGCTCGTACCGCTGGTTGATCACGATCAACTTGTGCACCTTGGGGAAGCGCAGGTTCATGGTCCTTGAGATGTTTTCTCGGTTGTGCGACGAGAACACAACGTCTACCTGTAACCACCATGACGATGAAGATGACGAAGGAATTCATCTTTTTAAACTTACCCGATTTGAAACATTATTATTAGTATTATTATATTATACAGGGTATTACAGAAAACCGACACACACGGAAAGATATCTCAACGTTGCGTCATACCACTATCCGTCACATCTGGAGTCAGTAGTATCTTCTCTAGTAAACATAGCTCATGATCTCTGTACCCTGAACACCTAAACAGTGAGCTAGAACATGTTCAGGAGGTTCTGAAACGTGCACACTGAGGACATTTTGTTGGTGAAGGTATCGAAATGCCCTCATAGTGTTTCATAGTGCTCGTGCACACTCAGGACATTTTGATAGGTACTTCTTCCATGTGTTCCTACCATAGTAGGTGATGTGACTTCTCATTAAACGGATACTAAGCAATAATAATATCCTACCAACGAATATTGCAAGTACCTAGTTTAGCTACACAGGAAATTTACAAAACAAAGAAAATTACAATCAAATAATAGAAACAAATTAGAATTAGTATTAACAATTGAAAAATTGAGCTAAGTGTAGACTGTTGCAAACAATTTACAGGCAGCTCAACTGATCCATATTAGTACCAGTCGGAAGCGTCCCCAAGACGCTGGCTGCATTGTCCCGCTGTATGGCAATGATGATGTGCTGCGCCAGATACTCACCAGTACTCGAGTCTCGCGCCGGAGAGCCGTAGAAGTCTCGACTCTGAGGAGAGCAAATGTGTAGGCTCCGTCGAAATCTGCATATTCGCGCCTCTTGAGATCCTCAACCAAATCTGCCGCCGCACCAGCCCTCACGGATGTCCTCGTAAGATTTAAAGGCGCAAGTGTGTCGACAGATCGACGCACGTAGCGTCCCACACAATGGGCCCCCCAACTTGGCAGCCCTACACGATAATCCGTGATGAACAAGCTATTCGACAGGAGTACCGCACTGGCATTGATGTGGCGTGCAACACCTTGCACCCAACCGAAGACATGTTGCGATACGGTAAGTTACGGGCTACAATAAATTGTCAGTGTTTTAAGAAGGAAGTGCTTGCAACCAATGTCCTGACTCCAATTTAGAAACGGCCAGGAGACGGCCACGATCCGCAGAGCTGGAGCAACGTTTGTATCGAACAATTCCGTGTCAACTCACGCAGAGGCCTGTCCCATTGCCGTTGGGACAAAATATATTTTGGGCAAGCACTACGTTTAGCTTTCAAACATGTACCCACCTTATTATTGCAAGCCCAGATTATAGAACCAAACATAAGGAAGAGGGCAAAGCTGGTTACACAAAACAGAGGTATGAGTTCCCAGTAGACCCTCAAGGCGTACGACAGGTATAATTTTGGGGGCAGAGCCATTTCGTACTGGTTTGCGGGGAGCATCTGCGACTTCCGGATTATCTGGCGGTTTGGCGTCCGTGCACACAGCATCCTGGCACACGGCTGCAGGAATTTGGAAAGCATTTCTAATTGTCACTATAAAATAGGACAGATTTAAATTAAAATCAAAAAAAATCTAATGATCACTATAAAGTAGAAGGATAGATTTAGATTAAAATCAAAAAAAAAAACATTTGGTAGGTAAGTAAAGAAAAAATTTTGTAGAAAAACTAAATTTGAGCGTCTGTTGTGGAAAGAAAAAGCCAAAGAGAATAAAACCGCTAGAAAAAGCCGTCAAGAGTAAAGATAATTGTCATAATACGAAAAAAAGTTGTACAGCGCAGAGCCTGCCAGTGATCTGCAAGACTGGCCGATCACTGGTGGACAAGGTATGCCCAAAGAGGATGAGCATGACTGAGGTGAGCTGTTCACGTGGCTTTGTCCTATTCCAAAGAGAAAAGTGTTATACAGGTGGTACAAACGAAGTTAACTGGAGGGCAGCTACCTGAAATATTCAAGATACCTAGCTAATTTCACAAAAAGTAAATATTCCGTTAGTATTTTTAAAAATAACCGCATTCACAGAATTTTTAAAAACTACTGTTCTTATCCGGTAATCGAACCCACTAAAATCTTAAAAAGAAACACTGTATTTTTATGTCTCCGATCGGTAAATTTAATCATAAGAATCTTAACAACGTCAAATAAACATTGTATATTAAATTAAAGGTACCATGAAATCTGCCAAAAACTGGGACGAGACAGAGCACTTTGGATGCCTTGTTTACGCCAGTTAGTCATCTAATTACTAATCTGCTGAAGTCGACTGATGGAGACAGTGGAGACCACAAATATTAAACCTATCACTAGTTTTGGCGGTCTGTAGTATAATTTTGACAATTTGACAAGACAGCAATCTGAGTAGTAGGTACCTAACTAGTGTAAACCAGCCATCCAAAGAGATCCGTCTTGTCCCAGTTTTTGACAGATTTTTAAGGTATTTCGGTTTATTGAATATTTCGGGTAGCTGCCCTCCAGGTAAGGTTCGTTTGTACCCTCTTGTATATGCGGTCCTATTCTAACTATCAGAACATCCGACAGTTTTGCTAAATATTCTAAGGCGACAGTAGAACCACGATACCCCCCAGGCTAGATTTAGTGCTACGCGGACGCTTCTAAACGTAATAGTTGATTTCTACCCGATAGCTCTGGACGACGCGACGGGCCGCCGTTCGGCCGTCCGTTTAACGCTAATTCATGGAGATGATGATGATGGAGTCCTGTTTCAATCTTCTCTTGTTATTTGACTGTGTGATGAAAAAGGAAGTTATGAAATGTGCGGAGCAAATGGTGCTCGTTCGTTTAGGAGTCCATGGTTCATGGTTCCCACATGCTTTAACCCACACAGATCGAATCCCAATATCCTTTGGAAATCTGTAAGAAAAAGAATAACAATCGCAGACTATGTAGAGAGGGGAAAAGAACCATCATAGCCGGTGATTATAACGTAGACATATTAATAGACTCAAATAACTCAAAAAAAATTCAACATATCTTGGACAACTTTAAATGTACTTTTGTTATAAATAAACCAACGAGGACCACAACCACTAAAAAAGGTACTAGCTCTACATGTATCGATAACTTTATTGTAAATTTTGAAAATGTGATAGGAAGTGTCCTCAACACTAAAGTATCAGAGCACAATGTAATAAAATTAACCTTTACAATTGATTATAAAAATAAACAAATCTCTACCACTGAACGATATGTTAGACAATTGACAAACCAAAACTGTAACTTCTTCCATTTCTTACTTTATCAAGATTACACAAAACTTAAACAAGAAATAGATAACACTAGCGATGCAAATAACAAAATGTCTATACTTAATAGTGCCTTATTACATTACTTTAACGTAGCATTTCCAAAAAAGAGGCTAGTTAACTATAAACAACCGGCTAAAAAGTGGATAACAAAAGGCATACAGGTTTCTAAACAAACGCTCGAAAAAATGGAAATGTTGGAGGAAATGCAACCAAATAAGGACTTAAGAAAAAAAATTAAAATGTACAAAAAAGTTTTAAGAAAGGTAATGAAAACAGCAAAAAAACAAAAGTATACACAGAGAATAATAAAATCACAAAATAAAATAAAAGAAACATGGAGGATCATCAATGAACAATCATATAGAAAAAGAAACGAACATAGAATTATCACTAGTATAAAAAATGAGAGGAAGGAGCAAGTATCTGACCCTATCGCGATAGCAAACATGTTCAATGATTTTTTTAAGAACATAACCAACAACCTGACAAATAATTGTAATATTAATCTAGATAAATGTAAAGAATATTTAAACAATACAAACAAACCTACTAATAAAATAAAATTTGACCTAGTGACGTACTCAGAATTAAGACTGATTATAAGAAATATGAAAAGTAAGACATCTGTTGACATTTATGACATAAATACCAAATTAGTTAGGCAGTTATTATTAAGAAATTATTTATTGTTTAAATTGGTTTGTGGTGTTATTAATGATTGCATAATAAAAGAGGTGTTCCCAGATGTATTTAAAGCTGGAAGAGTAGTACCGTTATTTAAAAAGGGGGAAATGAAAATGAAATGAAATGAAATGAAATGAATGAAATGAAATGAAATGAAATAGCATTTATTTGCATAAATATAGGTTTGCAATGGTGGTTTTACAATAGAGTTTCACTATATTTGACCTTTGAGTCGTGCAAATGTTTAAACTTAAAAATAACTATGAATAAAGAATAATAGATTAAATAACATTAAGTAAGTACTATAATGTCAAAATAAAAATTATGTGCATTTAAATTTCAAATAATCACTTATATTATAAAAACAGTTAACACAAAGCCAGTTATATAATTTACGATTAAATTCATTATCTGTCAGTTCTCTCATGTCAAGTGGAAGTTTGTTATATAACTGTATGGCCATTGCGTAACAGTTCTTTTTACACATTTCTAGTCTAAATTGAGGCACCTTTAGTGGTTTTTGTACTATTTTTCTTCTGTATATAAACTTTCATCCCTCTCAAACAATGTTATGTTATTTCTGACAAATTTTAGCATCTCGAAAATATAGAGTGAAGGAAAAGTTAACAGTTTATGCTTCATAAATAAAGGTCTACAAGAATCTCTCCGTTTAATGCCAAATATGGCCCGAATACACTTTTTCTGCGCAACGAAAGCTCTCTGAGCATCCGTTGAGTTGCCCCATATTATGACGCCATATCTCAAAATAGAGCAGACATGACTATGGTAAACTGTCAATGCAGTTTCAATATTAGAGAGGTCCTTTATTCTTCTCAGTGCAAATATAAATTTATTAGTTTTCTTACACACATTATCAATTTGTTTCTTCCAATTTAAATGTCTATCAATAATAATTCCTAAAAATTTTATGTCAAATACCTGCTCAATATCACTGTTTTTGTAATTTATGTAAATTTTATCTTTAATATTATTGTTATACGTGGTTGGTAGCATGAATTTAGTTTTTGTTGTGTTCATTTTTAAGTTATTTTCATCTAGCCAATTAATTACGTCATTAAGAGATTTGTTCCCTACGCTCATAGCATTTATAATAGATTTTTCTTTCGTCAATATTGTAGTATCATCAGCAAACATGATTGTGTACTGGTCAGTAGCGCTTGGTAACTCATTAATATAAATAATAAATAATATGGGACCTAAAACACTGCCCTGTGGCACACCGTGGCTAATAAAAGAATAAACAGATCTGAAGCTTTCTTTTGTATTACATTCAGAAGACATTTTTGTTATTTCCGTGCATTGCTTTCGTCCCCTGAGATAACTTTCAAACCAAGAGTATGCAGGACCCCTTATGCCATAGCATTCCAATTTATCTAGCATACGGTCATGGCAGACCATGTCAAAAGCCTTACTCATGTCTAGAAAGATGGCGACTGGGATTTCTTTCTTATTGATTGAATCAAGAATTTCTTTGACAAGTTTAAAACATGCTAGAGTTGTCGATTTCTTACTTATAAAACCATTTTGTTGTTCGCACAAAACTTTGGTTTTTTTTAAAAACACAACTAATTTTCGGCTCATTACCTTTTCAAATATTTTCGAGATTATTGGTACTAGTGTAATGGGTCGATAATTCCCAGTATCGGATCTAGAACCTTTTTTAAATAGAGGTTTGACTACAGATAGTTTTAGACCTTCAGGAAATACACCGTTTTCAAGAGAAAGATTGACCACGTGTGTAAGAGGCTCTAGGATATAACCGATATTTTGTTTGAGCAGTTTGGTTGTTATCTCGTCGTAGCCAGCAGAGTTTGTATTACGTAAACTCATTGTTATTTTAAGTACCTCCAAGCAAGTCACCGGTTCAAGATAAATTGAGTTAACTACTCTACTTTTCTTGTGCTTATATATATTATTGTGCTTATTCTTTGTTGTCTTTTCATTGTTGGCAATGTTTATAAAGTGTCTATTGAAACAGCTTGCTATTTCAGCACCGTTGGTTATAATATTGTCTCCGTCAACTATTTCCTTTATTTCATTGTTAGTACATTTGTCCTTAAGCCTGTCGTTGATTATTTTCCATGTAGCTTTACATTTATTAACTGCACCTGAAATATATTTCTTGTTCCTATCTTTTTGTAAATTGGCTGCACACCGTTTTAATATTTTACTGTAGTTTCTATAAATGTCCCTATCTTTCTCTGATTTAGTTTTGTAAAATACACACTGCAGATTTCTTTTTTTATCAAATGATCGTTTTAAGCCCTTTGTGATCCATTTTGGGTTTGATGAGTTTTTGTTGATTTTCACTTTAATCAGTGGAA
The DNA here is from genome assembly GCA_963662085.1 of Eupithecia inturbata. Classification (NCBI taxonomy): domain Eukaryota; kingdom Metazoa; phylum Arthropoda; class Insecta; order Lepidoptera; family Geometridae; genus Eupithecia; species Eupithecia inturbata. The sequence goes on along the minus strand of OY759181.1, from coordinate 835,735 downwards.
AACATAGTTTATAAGCTAAACAGATCCAGTCATGAATCATTGAGAAAGCCATATTAGTGTCCGTTTCTAATAACACATCCGAATAAGATAACTGGCTCAAACAGTAACTAAACTTCTCCATATTTTCAAGACAGATATCCCTTCTATATACGAACCATTGCTTTACCATATGAGTATCAGCTTTAATTGTTATAGTTTGACCAGTATTATGATCAGATAAACCTAATTCATGTACTTCACCTTTGACATCCTTTATATTACTAATAATGTTATCAATACATGACTTTTGTCGGGTAGGTACGTTTATGTGCGGTTTCATTTTATAATTGTATAATAAATTAATAAATTCATTCCTCATTTTACTTGTACTTAAAATGTCAATGTTAAAATCACCACAAATTATGTTAAAATATTTATCTTTTAAGTCAACTCTATCTAGCATAATGTTTAGATGTCTAAAAAATATTTCTATGTCAGAATTTGGTGTCCGGTACATACACAATACATTTATATTCTTATTTTTAAGCTTTATACCACATACTTCGAAATGTTTTTCAATTGCTATGCTGTCCAACCAAATTATACGTTCAAACTCAATATTTTGTTTTACCAGAATACAAACACCACCTCGTCTTTGACTTTGTCTAGAAAAGCTACTTGCCAATTCGTAAGTTTCAGGTTGTCTTCGTCACCTTCTCTTAGAAATGTCTCACTTAAGCATATTATGTCAACTACAATATGTTTATCTACTAGTAAGCTAAGCGCCACTTCTATATCATCTAGTTTATTTAAAGCGCCAGCGATATTTTGATGAAGAACCACGTGTTTTTTTACGTTAGGCACGAAAAAACGTAGGTTCTTGATAATCTGGATATTCTTGGTCTTCTTGGTCTTCGATATGATTGATGAGGTTTTTGAGGTCCTTGAAAACGACCCGTACGCCAAGGTCATTTAGAACGCCATAATATTGATCAAACATGGTAGAGTCATACTGTAAGTTCGCATTTGAGTCAAGAAGGTACACATGTTCATGGGTCAAAACATCCAAATAAAGAAGGTTGTTGAATGTTTCAACTCTCCAGTTGTGCATATTCATCAATTTACCATATTTATAAGTAGGCAAACATATTATAATGTTTGTATGGCATAACTTCATCAATGTGTTTCGAATCTCTTTGATTGTGCTAAAATAGTCTTGAGTAGTTTTGAAGTCTTCATGTCCTATCATTATTATACAAAAATCATTGCTTGTGAAATCTTCCAATTTAGTGTGAACACCTTTTAATAATTCTGTTAAATTGCTGTGTGATTTTAGGTAATGACATATTTTAGAGTAATCTAGTGTTTCCTCAGCGGTTGACAAAACTTTGGTATGCTTGTTTGAACTAAGTATACACATATTTGGCTTTTGTTTTTTGGTCAGTGTTGGTTTAAGACTATTTTTTGTATCATTTATCGTATTCTGTTGATTTGTTTGTGTGTTTACGTCTTTTCTATTCATTGCTTTTGTGTCTCTACTAATGTCTGTCTGTGTGCTGATTTGTTTTATATTTGGCATATTTGTTTGTGTTTGTTGATCATTTTTACTCATATTATCCTTTTCTGTTAGCGTATATAGAGTTGTTTGTGTTTGTTGGTCATTTTTCATTATATTATCCTTCTCTGTTGGCGTATATAGAGTTGTTTGTGTTTGTTGGTCATTTTTCATTATATTATCCTTCTCTGTTAGCGTATTTATAGTTGTTGTTTGAGTCTCATTGTGTTTTTGCTCCAAGGAGATTTGAATTCCTTCAGTTTTCGTTTTCTTGTTAATTTTTTGTATTTGTTGAATTTTTGTGTTTCTTCTGGATATAGTAGGAGGGCTTTGCCCAACTTTTTTGTACAGTTCATTTTTTTTCAGCAAGTCTTGATTTGATTGGGGAACAGGGAGAACTTAACAACTACCGACTAGTTTGTATTCTCCCGACTTTATCAAAAATATTAGAGTCAGTAATTAAAAATAGAATAGTAGGATACTTTGAACACAATAAATTATTTACTGTGGCTCAATATGGTTTCCGACAAAATAAATGCACTGAAATGGCTATAAGAAATGTCAGTTATTTTGTACTAAGGGCGTTAGATGAATCTAATAAGTGTGCAAGTGTGTTTTGCGACCTATCTAAGGCTTTTGATTGCTTAAGGCACGACATTTTGTTATAAAAATTAAAGTACTACGGCTTTGACGAAAATGAATTGAATATAATGACAACATATCTGAGTAATAGGACACAAATTGTAAGTATAAACGGAATAAACTCTGACCAAGGATATATAAATGTAGGTGTACCGCAAGGGTCGATATTGGGCCCAGTACTCTTCCTTATTTACATCAATGACTTACCCAGATGTGTACCAGAATGGGCGTTCATAAACCTCTTTGCGGATGACACACATGTAGGGATTAAAGATAAAACTGAACATAAATTAGAAGAGAAAATTGAAAACTCAATCCAATTACTTACAAACTGGTTCGAGGCTAACGGCATTGTTCTAAATGCTAATAAAAGTATTATAATGCGATATAAAGCAAGAAGAACTAGGCACGCAGAGGGGAGCATGTCACATGTTTTCCTTGGGTACACTATTGATCACACATTAAATCATACATCACACATTGAAACAATGTGCAAAAGACTTGCAAGTGCCAACTACGCTCTTTTAAAATTAAAATCTGTGGTTACTAAAAGGACATTGGTCACAGTGTATTACGCTTACCTATGTCCATTCCATGATAAGCTATGCCATAACAGTATGGGGAAACAGTGCTGTTGTAAACAAGGTCTTGATTTGTCAAAAACGGGCCATAAGAATAATTTGCGGATTACATAGAAGAACGTCAGCTAAGAAATATTTTGAGAAATATAAAATAATGACTGATATCACTCTATATTTATAAAAGTCTCTTAGAAATACATAGTAACAAAGAAAACTATCTACAAAAAAAATATACTCATAACTATAATTTAAGAAATAAGGAAAAACTAGTCAAACCAATCGTACGCCTTGCAAAGGTACAAAAGCAGGGAGAATATATTATACAAGTATATAATAAACTACCAATTAACATTACGAACATTGACAACTTTGAACATTTTAAAAACATAATCAAGCATTTCTTTGAAAGCCATGCATTCTACAGCATCAGTGAATTTATGAGTACTAATCTATTGCAATCCCTTTCTTTACATAATGTGAAAACATGACATTGAACTTTATGATCTGGAATGAAATGACATGTGTATTTTATCTTTTCAAATTGTACAATTTGTGACTTGCCTTGTATAACGACCTATGTTATAAATGGTAAATAAATAAATGAATGAATAACGAAATTTTATAAGTGATTGATATTTTGTGGGATGATTGTACGAAACTGAACTACTTTGTCTAAAAGACAGGTCATAATATGATAATATAGGTGATAGTGTTTAGATCTCTCCTACCCTTACAAAAGTAATTTATCATGGTATGTCCAAAAATATTTCTCATATTTCATAAAATATTTGTCTTATTTCAACCTAAATTTCTTGGGGGAAGTTTCAATTTCATGGGTAGATTCATTTCTCAAATTATCATCCACTAATAAAAATCATCCTGTATAAGAAAATGATATCGATATTCGCGATTGTGCTATCATTAAAAATTATAAATTAAAACAAAAAGAATATCGATATTTCTGATTGTGCAGTCCCATCACAAAATTTGTTGAGGTGCTGCCAGATTCTTTAAGTCGAAACTGATATTTTTTGGTAAAATGTCGGCTGAAAATATAATTCAACTAGAAAGTGTAATAATAATCTAAAACATGCATAATAAATTAACTAATAAAAGTATTTTCTAAAAATCATTGCAATTTTGAAATGTACCCATATAAATGCGGTGATATTGCAGTATTTCCCTAAAAATCACACGAATCTATAATAATCATTATTGGTTCATTACAATAGGAAAATTTTATTAATGATTGTAAAATAAAATATTCAGTTTTAGTGTTAACTCAACTACGAAACTTGCTCTAGAATATTACACTGTACAACTTACTGGCAACACCTTAGTACAGACGAATATTTTTCTATTTTTGCTAATTAAGTGCATTATTTAATTGTATTTGGACAAAATAATACTTACAGATGAAATGTAATATTATCCTTTTGTAGGTTTGAAGTTTCTGACCTATTTTTGCACCAAAAAACACTGCAACTCGGCATTTTTACCGGAGCTTATTCTGCGCGCATTGCAATCCGACAACTGGCGGCCGACGCACGGCAACTAGTTTTATATAACGGGTATGACCGCCGCTCTCGTACCTTTGGCAGAGGGGGTACGCCTATGAGTGTCGCCTCCGTTCTGGTTTAATGCTCTAAGGTGCGAATAAAACGAACGAGCTTACTCTATCTTAAAGTTTTTTACTCTAGCTTGTCTACCAGCGCAGTAGGTAGAATCTTTGTCCAGCTCCTACCACTTAAAACGTAGTCATAATAGGTACAGTACAGCACTATGGGTACAACTCTCTTCAATCAGGGAGTATCAGGGTGGATTCACCCTGCGGCGGAAATCACCCTTTTATGCCCCTTCGATGGATAAATCTCAATTTATACATATAAATAATGTTTTATAACAATTTATAATATTTCACGATAAAGATGTGAAAATGTGCAAATTTGGTTGATCATCGGCCATTCTACCATGCTTTTTGAGCGTTGATTGACAATATTTATTTTGGTTTACGAAAGCTTTGAAGTTTTTGAACTTGGATAGAAATTATCCACGTGATCTTTGTACCAAGACTCAAATACGCACCTACTACTTAGCTGTAGAAGATAGGAACAATGCAGAAGACAGCCTCTTCTATAATTATGTAATAAATTATCATACATCTAGATATGTATGTCTATGGATAATTATTGCACCCTCTGACGTCATGACTGTATATAAAAATTGGCACGCCCCACGGTGGATCGAGCCCATACAATGGGATTGTATTGGATGATAACGGTATCGAATCGCGAAATAAAATTGGACCGCAATTTTTTTCGATGCATCTCAAAAATAGCATTTAAGCGCAAGGTGTGTCATTGAAGGAAAGTTGCGGTACAGTGCCAAGAACATGTTATTATAGACCACAGAACAAAACAGGACGAAACACGCTCCTTATTTCTGTTTGTATGTCGCTTTCCATACAATAAAATCAGTTTTATGCCATTTACTCCTGAACTATGACTCTAGGCCAAAAATGCAATAGAATATTTATTGCTTAGGTTTGATAACGGTATCGAATCGCGCAACAAAATTAGACGGCAATTTTTTTGTTTTTTTTTAATCTCTAAAACAACATAAAAGCGCAAGATGTGCCTTTGAAGGAAAGTTACTTTACAGTGCCAAGAATATGTTATTATAGACCACAGAACGAAACAGGACGAAACACGCCCCCTATTCCTGTTTGTATGTTGCTTTCCATACAATGAAATCAGTTTTATGCTATTTACTCCTGAACTATGACTCTAGGCCAAAAATGCAATAGAATATTTATTGCTTAGGTTTGATAACGGTATCGAATCGCGCAATAAAATTAGACGGCAATTTTTTTATTTATTTTTATTTATTTATCTCAAAAACAGCATAAAAGCGCAAGATGTGCCTTTGAAGGAAAGTTACTTTACAGTGCCAAGAATATGTTATTATAGACCACAGAACGAAACAGGACGAAACAAGCCCCCTATTCCTGTTTGTATGTTGCTTTCCATTACAATGAAATCAGTTTTCTGCCATTTACTCCTGAACTATGACTCTAGGCCAAAAATGCAATAGAATATTTATTGCTTAGGTTTGATAACGGTATCGAACCACGAAATAAAATTAGACCGCAATTGTATTTTTTTTTTCGATTTTTCTCAAAAACAGCATTAAAGCGCAAGATGTGTCTTTGAAGGAAAGTTGCTTTACAGTGCCAAGAATATGTTATTATAGACCACAGAACGAAACAGGACGAAACACGCCCCCTATTTCTGTTTGTATGTTGCTATCCATACAATGAAATCAGTTTTATGCCATTTACTCCTGAACTATGACTCTAGGCCAAAAATGTAATAGAATATTTATTGCTTAGATGTAAAAAAGCTATCGAATGGCATATTAAAATTTATGAAATTACCACTTTGAAAATTTTGACACGCTATGTCCAACCCATTGTATGGGCTCGATCCACCGTGCGCCCTCTGAGCTTCAGAGCTCTTCAGTGCTGACTGATATAACGAACAATAATGACACACACATTCATACTTTCCGAACGTATAATTCTTGACGGTTAACTCATTAGATATTTTACTTTACCCGTGTGCTAGCTATATAATGGACACCGACAATACAACACATGAGGACAGAACACTAGACCTGCGCACAGACCGGGGCGTCCTTTTGTGCTTGTTCCTCTAAGAGCATCTTATCCAGAACATCCTGCATCTCGGGCCAAGGCTCGGCTCTCTGGTCGATGGTCAGCATCTTGTGTATGGTGGGGTTGCGCAGGTTCATAGTACGCGAAATGTTGTTGCGGCTGTGCGTAGAGAACACAATGTCTACCTGCGAGAAAACATTTATTCCCTGTTGCTTGTTCATGCAGAATCCGATCACGTCAAATCATCATTATCATCAGCTGTTGAACTTAGGCCTTCCCTAATGAGTCTTATTGGTTCTTGTCGGTGATATGCCATAGTCCCCACGCTGCGTTAGGCTTGCGGGGTGGGACAGCAAAGCACACCGAAGCTGCCTTCCGTTGACGATTAAAGGACTTAGCTGTGTGTGACTTAGGCTTCGTTTTATTGCAATCAGCTCTTTCCTTCTCCCGAGTGGCTGGTCGGGAGAAGGGGAGAGCTGAGGAAACGCTGAACAAGGGGCTTTCCTTCAACATACGATCAGGCAGTACCAATGTAATTCATTTTCTTATAGAAAGTCGGTTCTATCGTAATTCCCATGCATAGGTAGGCAAGGCATGGTAAAGAAGACGCACTCATCACTCTATGCTCACTAACGGATGGGACGGCTCCTCACTGAGTCCGTTAGACCCACAGAAATCTGAATAATAAGGCACTCAGATTTCTGTGGTTCGCTCTGCCTGAACTAAAAAAAACAAATAAACACCATAAAATTAAAAAAAAAAACTGATGAGTATGATAAGTAAGTAGGAATCACAATTATCACAAACTGGACAATAGTAATTCCTTTTTAACCGACTTCAAAAATAAAAGGAGGTTCTCAAATCGTCTGTATGTTTTTTTTTTTTTTTATTTATTTTATTTTACAAATGGACTAACAGTTAAAACCAAAACGTCCAAGAGTCAGTTTATTTATGTATGTAGCTAGCTACAACCGTTTTGGTGATAACTGCGTCAATTACTATTATTATTATTAATAGATTTTGGTGATTCTTTCGTTGTTGTATAATGATTGATTTTGAGGTGGTCCCCTATAAGTTTAATTCTCGAGGGGTGCGCCGTAAAACATTACCTATCACATGATAATTTCACTATTACTGGCAGTATATTCGTAAAAACTAAAATTTAAGTTTCTGATACATTATCGTGTACATAAACTCTATCTTGTGCAAGTGACATCAAAGTCATAGTCTCAAAGATTCCTGTTTTCTTGAATAAATTATAAAATACATAATTAGGTACTTTAAAATCAATTATTAGAAACAATCTCTCTTGTAATTTTCTTTGTTAATAAAGGTATTGTCATTATCTTTTGTACGGAGTACCGCACGATAGGTAGAGTTAATGAACTAGGTCATGTATAGCTAAGCATGTATACCAACTCAAACACATGTTCTTGCACCAATTTGCTTACCTACGTATTATTGTGCAATTACTTGTGAATATTAAATCAGTGTCAAACTAGCACTCGGGGGTTTGATTCGTACTTTATCCTTCCCTCTAACTATTAACTATTAACTTAACTTATATAACTGTAGGAACCCCTACAGTTTTTGGTCCTTCAGCCTAAAAGTTTTTGCTCCTTCAGCCTAACTTTTTACCAGTACCGTGGCCGCCTCCTGTCGACGTTCGGGAGACACGGTTTACAAATTACAACCGAAAGTGGTCTACTAGCTATTCTGTGAAGTATCATCGACGTTTGATACCAAACAGGGAAACAGTGCTCTAGTGCTTTAGTGAATTACGTGCGACTGCGAATCGGTTGACTGGCTTCCCACCAGCGGGTTCCACCAGTCATTGAGAAGGCGCATAAGGTTGTGCTAATTTCACGAGGACACTGAGTACCTACAGGTACTTAGAAACAGGTAAGTACTGAACATCTTACCTAGGTACCTACCTACATCTCCTACTACAACTTACTACAAAGCTACAAAATGGAGAATCTACTTCAGCGCCAACACGGCATTGTTGACGCCATCAAGAAGTTAGAACGCAATTTTAGCAAGGATTCTGCGGGTCGGAAGACCCGCAGATACCTGGATGAACGTCTGGATAACCTCGACAAGCTGTGGGGAGAGTTTCAATCCAACAACCAGAAACTGTCTTCTTTTACAAATGACAGCGATCCATACTTCGTCGAAAATCAATTCGAGCAAATGAGAGCATACTACGAATCTGTCCGTGTTAAGATATCGTCCTGCCCCCCTGCGGCTGCGGATGCGGATGTTACTCTAGCACCTCTATCTCCCTTACCGAGGCCGGGGACATCAGCCGAGGAAGTTCCTACTCGATCACCTAGGCCCCTCTCGAAGGCCCCGCCACAGCCCTTTGAGCAAACTACCTCTTCGCTGGGGCAGGTAGGTGAGTTGCTATCTCTGCAGAGGACCAACTTCCGCGCGTTTAACCGTCAGGTAAACAAACTTCAAGTTGAAGAGATACGAGACAGATGGGAGATCGAAGATGAGCTGCGTACATTACAACACCGATGGAATGCAATCGACTCTCTGCACTTACGAATTGACAACATTCTACAAGGATCAGATCCTCGATATGACGGTGAGTTTGATACTTACGAGGACACATACACGAAGATCAAGCGAACTTTAAACTACAAGCTGGCTTCAACATCGCATCTTCAACAATCGACGCCTCATATAGAGATCCCAACATTTACTGGCAAGTACACCCAATGGCCTTCTTTCTACGATCTCTACGTGGAAAGCATCCATAATAACAACTTACTTACGAAGTCCCAGAAGATGCAGCATCTAAAGGGAAGAGTTCGGGGTGATGCTGAGCGACTTATCCAGCATCTACATATTTCTGCAGACAACTACGACACTGCGTGGGAACTTCTCACACACAGATACAACAACCCGCAGTTGCTCTTTACTAAGCAGATAGAGATATTCCTAAATCAACCTATAGCTCACAAGCAGACAGCACACGAAATCAGACGTCTTTACGATACATCAAGGGAGTGCCTCTACGCTATACAAAATCTAGGTATCGATACAAGTACCTGGGATCCGCTGTTAGTTCACCTCATCTCAAAGAAGCTAGACCCTGAAACATACGGAGATTACAAGGAAGCACGTAAGTCGCCACGTGATCTACCGACACTATCGGAACTAATGGACTTCTTGGAGGGAAAATTCACAGCTTTGGAGCCTATAATTACAAAAAAGGAGAGAGATTTGTCACCTGGTAAGACCAATCAACAGAGGGCCAACAAGCCTAATTGTCAGCAACATTATTTACCATATCGGAATGGTAAATATCCATACAAGGAACATCAAGCTAGTGCGGTATGCGCAATCAGTTGTCCTATGTGTAACAAGAACCACTATTTATATAAATGTACCAATTTTATTAAATTAACACCGGACCGGAAGCTAATGACCGTAATAAAATTGCATATTTGCCAAAATTGCTTATACTCACACAACGATGACACGTGTTTATCGAAGAAAACATGCAGAGTTTGTTATAAGCACCATCATACGATTTTACATGACGCATACGCAATTATCGACGTTAGTGACAATTTATCGAATATAACAATCGAGGCCGGGTCATCTTCCGTACCTACGGCTCGTATTGCGAAATCTCAAACGCCACCACTACAACCAATACAACACAGCGTTAATCACGTTGCTACAGATGATGAGGAGATTTTACTTACGACCGTATCTATCAAGGTCAAGGCCGCGGACGGTGAATACGTCACCTTAACAGCTCTCTTGGACCAAGGTTCCCAGATTTCCTTAATATCCGAAAACGCAGCACAGATGTTAGGCTTGCCCCGACAGCGGTACCACGCATCTATCTCTGGCATCGGAAATGGGTCCAAACAAGGCAAGGCAGTCATCACACTTGAATGCCAATCGATTTACAAGGACTATGATTTTACAACACAAGCTTTGGTTATTAGACACGTCATAAACAAGCTACCCAATGTGTCCTTCAACAGACAATCCTGGCCCCACCTGCAACACGTTCAACTCGCCAACCCTGAGTACAATATCTCCAAAACCATCGACTTACTCTTAGATGCCAGTGTTTACTCAGATATACTCATGAGCGGTCTGATCAAAGGCCCAGACATGGCTCCTATCGCTCAACAAACGAGGCTGGGTTGGATTCTGTCAGGAACCGTGAAGACATTTAATTGTCACGTCGTAATAAACAACTTGGCTGAACTGTCACAATATTGGGAAATTGAAGAGATCAATGAGCAGGCTAATGAATTGACACAAGATGAACAGTACTGCGAAAATCACTACAAGTCTAATACAAGGCGCCTAGCAACAGGACAATACGAAGTTGCTATTCCAATGAAGCCCAATTTCGAACAAAATCTGGGTCAGTCAAAATCGAAAGCCATTGCACAATTTTACAACATAGAAAACAAGATGTCGCGAAACGAGGAGTTTTCTAAAAACTACAATAAATTTATGCAGGACTACGAAAATCAAGGACACATGGTTACTGTTACCAAACACAGTGAGATAACATGTTATCTTCCTCACCACGGTGTTTTAAAATTGGATTCGACCACAACTAAACAACGAACCGTTTTCAATGCTTCCGCAAAAACATCGAGTGGATACAGCCTCAATGATCTGATGGAACGCGGCCCTAACCTACAGAAGGATCTGCAACATCTCATACTAGTATGGCGTCAGTACAAGTACGTCATCACCGCTGACATCGAGAAAATGTTCCGTCAGATTTTCGTTCGCGAATCAGACCAACATCTTCAACGGATTGTGTGGAGGAGCTCATCTGCTGCTGTTGATGGAGAGTCTCTAAAGGATTACCAGCTCACGACGGTAACCTACGGGAGTAAAGCAGCGCCCTTCCTAGCAATGCAAACCCTAAAACAGCTAGCAATGGATGACGGGCACCAGTTTCCCAAAGCAGCTGCCGCACTAATGTCCTCATTTTACATGGATGATCTCCTTGAAGGTAGCAACAACATAACTGAAGCTAAACAGCTACAACAGGAGATAATCGACATTTTGAAAGGAGCTGGGATGAACATTCGCAAATGGTCCAGCAATACCAAGGAACTCATACAAGACCTCACAACTGACCAACTTGATATGCCTCTTGACTTTAAAAACGCAGAAAGCAAGAAAACATTGGGATTACGTTGGAATCCCGTAACTGACACTTTTTCATTTCAAAACCAATTTCAAGATGACGTCAATGATGACGTCATAACTAAACGAAAACTTCTATCAAACATCTCCAAGATATTCGATCCACTCGGGTGGCTATCTCCACTAACTATCAAAGCTAAGCTGTTATTTCAAAAAACATGGTCTCAAGAAACTATTGACTGGGATAAACATGTAACAGAAAATATAAACAAGGAGTGGCTACAACTTAGAAGGGATTTTCAAACTCTAGATAAATTCCAAATACCTAGATACCTTGGAAACAATTACACAGTACACGGTTTTTGCGACGCTTCAGAAAAAGCTTATGCCTGTACTATCTACGTCGTAACATCAGACTCTAAAGGCGAGTACACATCGACGCTTGTGACCGCCAAAACAAAGTTATCGCCTTTGAAAAATAAACAATCCTTGCCTCGGCTTGAACTATGTAGTGCGCTACTACTATCACGCCTCATGAAGAAGGTCAAGGAAGCATTTTTGCAAATGGATGCTGTACAGATTTATGCGTGGACCGACTCAATGGTGGTTCTTGGTTGGCTCTATGGAGACACCAACAGATGGAAACAATTTGTAGCTAACAGGGTTCGAACTATACTAAACATCATACCATCATCATCATGGCACCACGTACGCTCTGAAGAGAACGCAGCAGACTGCGCTACAAGAGGACTGACATCGCAACAATTGACAGAACATCCCTTGTGGTGGCAAGGACCGCACTGGTTGACTACATTCGATGACAAAAACGTACGAAACAGCACATACCAACCACCGGTCATAGACGTCAAGAAGCACAGTGTGAACGCCGCCCTTGCCTTAGCTTATAAAAACGATTTAATAATAAATTTACTAAACGATTGTAGCTCAATAATGCGTATAACAACAACAATATGCTGGCTAACGCGTTTCACAATGTGGTTGCGAAATAAACAAACGCTTCAACATAAATACCTATCCGCTGTAGAACTGCAACACGCTCTTAATCTGACGATTAAAACTGCTCAAGCTATGGATTTTCAAGACGAAATACACCAACATGAGAAAAAAGTGAAATTGAACAAAGGGAGTTGTCAAGCCTCAACCCTTACATCGACTCAAACGACGGATTGATGAAAGTTGGCGGAAGGTTGAACAATTCTTTACTCAGTCAATCAGCAAAGCATCCTATAATACTAGCATCTCACAGCAAAATTACTGAACTCATCATACACCAGGCTCATCACATCACACTGCACGGCGGACCAAGCTTGACTCTAGCATACATCCGAGAAAAGTACTGGATTCTTAGCGGACTTCGGACAGTGAAGAGAGAACTGTGCAAGTGCGTGACATGTCGACGATTCAGAGAGGAGAAAACGACTCAAATCATGGCGGATCTCCCGAGTCCTCGTGTGACGCCTTCACGTCCCTACACCCACACAGGGGTAGACTTCACAGGCCACTTCGACATAAGGGGAAACAAGGGCCGAGGGGTGCGAACTCACAAAGGATACGTGGCAGTGTTCGTGTGCCTGTCAACCAAGGCTGTTCATCTGGAGCTCGTGTCCAACCTCAGTACGCCTGGATTTCTGGCTGCATTTCGACGCTTTTGCGCCAGAAGAGGAGTTCCCAAACACATGTACAGTGACCAGGGAAGAAACTTTATAGGAGCTAATACCTTACTGAAAAAAGAATATAAAGAGATACTTCAGACAATCGACGGTGAAGTATTGAGCAACATAAATGAGTTTGACATACAATGGCACTTTAACGCACCAGCTTACCCCTCTGCAGGTGGCCTCTGGGAAGCAGCCGTTAAGAGTCTAAAACACCACCTCAAGCGAGTGATAGGTGAGCAGAAGCTCACATACGAAGAGTTTATCACCTTACTTCACCAAATTGAAGCCTGCCTCAACTCACGGCCCCTAACTGCACTAAGCGAAGGCCCAGACGACGAATACTTATCTCCGGGACACTTCCTTATAGGAGGATCACTGATATCAAGACCACAAACTGATTCTGATCACATGAACTTGTCCACCAGATGGCAGCTAATTCAATCGATGAACAAACAAATTTGGAAGAAGTGGTCTTCTGATTATCTACAACAACTCCAAGTGCGCTCTAAATGGAGGACACCATCTAAGAATCTAGAGGTTGATGACATCGTTCTTATCAAAGAAGAAAACCTTCCTCCTGGCAAGTGGGCGATGGGCAGAATCATCGAGGTACATCCTGGTAAAGATGGATACGTACGAGTGGTGACTATCAAAACGAAAAACGGAATCATGAAGAGGCCAATTTTAAAACTCTCACCCTTACCTGTGAAAAATGAAGTTCCATCCCAACAATACAATGACGCACAATTAACGAGGAATGACGTCACACCGATACCGGCCGACTCATCGACAAGCGGGCGACCTGTACATTAGACACAAAACGGAAGCCTCTGAGAAAGCTATTATCCACTATATTACTACATCTAACTCTACTCTACTGACTCAAGGAGATATCTCAAAACATAAAAAAAAAAAAAAAAAAATGTACAGACAAACCAACTTCTCTGCCATATAGATAAACCCATTTATATGACACAAATTAAACAATCACTATTTTAACTACAACACAAAACAATGTGACACGCAAAGAATGCGGCGCGGCACGAGCTAAGGATCAAGTTACACAATACTAACGTGCTACGGGAAGTGCACAGTACCTATGCATATTCTGCACCAGTAAGAGCATGACGTCGCTGACTAGAAACGGGCATATCTACACAGCCATAACACAGTCCAGGACAACAACAAGTAGATGATCCGGCAGCCAATTACAAATGCTTCTACCACTCGCGCTGCAACAGCGCGGTCGGCGGCGGCGGCGCAGCGGCAGCTGAGAGCGCGGCGACGACAGAGGCGCGGCGTGTGGACCTGGAGCTTGACAACTTTGGCCCCGGGGGCACCTACCACGACTTCCATTGTTACGATTGGACATTATTAGACATTCTATTGACTATTAACAGTGTAGTGTAGTGCAGTGATGAAATATTTAAGAGTTCATTCATATTCCTACCTACCATTTAATTTACATATTTTATACTTACATTGTTTACATAACTTTACTCGCATACATGTTCTTTTTGCTTTACTTACTTACGTTTTATACACTTTTGAATCATAGCATTAAGATAACATAGTGATTTGACTGTTACCGTTTTGGCCGGCAGAATGTACGGAGTACCGCACGATAGGTAGAGTTAATGAACTAGGTCATGTATAGCTAAGCATGTATACCAACTCAAACACATGTTCTTGCACCAATTTGCTTACCTACGTATTATTGTGCAATTACTTGTGAATATTAAATCAGTGTCAAACTAGCACTCGGGGGTTTGATTCGTACTTTATCCTTCCCTCTAACTATTAACTATTAACTTAACTTATATAACTGTAGGAACCCCTACATCTTTATTTTTAAAAACGAATCAGAAACTTCGCTTTTCGTTTTCTTGAGTAGATCCTCTGGTAAGTAATGGTTTCCATGGCAACGGACGTCAATAGTTTCATCCATGTCTCATCAAACCAAATTAGACTAGAATTCAAACTTGAGGTCGCCACCAATGATATTATACAGGCTGTCCCATAATGAGTGGATAACCTTGAAGGTACTTGTGTTTCGCAAGACCAATCAGAAACAACTTTTTTTTTTTTTTACTTGTTTTGTTCGGAAAATAACTTTTTGTATATTTGGAAAATTTAGTAGGTACCGTTCACAGTTTTGGACTTGGTGCCCACAATTTTAACAATTTTTTATTTTTATTTCTGGAATATACAAAGAACGACGAGTGTCCGGCACATTACGCCGTACAGGTACGGCGGCGATATTTAGACGAAGCGTACCCAAACAGATGGAGCGGCCCAGGTGGCACGATCCAGTGGCCAGCGCGGTCGTGGGACTTGAATCCATTGGATTTCTTTTACTGGGGCAACTTGAAGGAACAGGTGTACAAAAACCCATTTCCTCAATAATATAACAATAATCAACTTCGACGTCGAGTCACAAACGCTGCGGAACAAATTAATGAAACCAACTACAAAAGATTGCTAAAAAAGTCCTTTATTTCTTGTAAGATGCAGAGCATGCATCAGTTCCGTATCACAACATCTATTTGAACATCTCCTGTATTAAAAAAAAAAATAGCATTGTTACAATTATTGATTTTATTTTTAGTACGTAAATGTAAAGTAAAGCAGTTATCTTGTACCCATAACACAAACTTTCGGCTAGATTATTTATTTACTTAAAAATATTTTCCATGTGCGAAGCAGGATTAAGCAAAAATTTATTTTGCTCACTGTTTTTAAGTAGAAAAGTCACCGTTTTAGAACGAGAAGGGCGAAAAAGATATTTTATTGATGTGTTGGTTCAATTATTATTTAGTAAGAATGGTTCCTTTCACACAAAAGTATCTCATATCTCAGTTTTTTATTGTATGAAATTTCGTAGTTTATAATAATTTTAAAATTATCTTTAAATGGTTTTTGATGTACGTTACATTTTAGTCATACATTTTTTTTTTAACCACAGATGCTCAAACTTAGCAAAATTAAATGAAAAATTAAAATTTTCCACTTTATACCTGTCTTGATAATTACTGGTCCTAGTTACCAAAATTATTCAAACGGGGTTCAGATAAGCTATTTCTTCTTAGTATATTCCAGAAATAAAAATAAAAAATTGTGGGCACCAAGTCTAAAAATGTGAACAAATTTACATAAAGTGAAATATTGTCTGTTTGAAAAAAAAAGTTGTTTCCGATTCGCCTTGCCCCTTGCACAAGTACCTTCAAGGTTATCCACTCATTATGGGACACCCAGCTATGCTCGGAGTTTCTGTGAAGGATAGGATTCGTAACGAATACATCCGACAGGAACAAAAGTTATCGACATAGCTCAGAGAATTAGCAAGCTGAAGTGGCAGTGGGCTGGGCATATCTCGCGAAGAACCGACAACCGCTGGGGTAAACGTGTTCTCGAGTGGAGACCGCGACTCGGCAAACGTTGTGTCGGATGCCCTCATGCCCGATGCAGGTGGGGTGACGGTTTGCGAAAGACTGTAGGCAGACGCTGGCTGCGGCAAGCTGAACACAGGGCGCTATGCCGCTCATTGGGGGAGGCCTATGTTCAGCAGGTCCACTGCTGGTCATAGGCCTGTAAGATAGGTTGATGATGCTAATGATGATGATGATGATGGGACACCCTGTATATAAACAATAGAAAAATTATATCGCGCTATCGCAATGAAAATAATTTTTTTGCATGTGAACATTGAATACTATTTACCGGAATTTGAAGTTGGTTTATAGTTTACACAAAAACACACGCCAAAACACGCCAAACTTGTAATTAAATAATTTAAAGAAAAAAATATTGGTGGCGCTAATTGAGCTCCACAGTCCTTACACACGATAATTATTATGTAGGTTCCGACGAACTGCGTACTGAAATCTACTGTAAGTAATTATTATGATAAGTACAAGAAACAGATAACCGTACGGTTTTGTGAATATACTGACCTTATTCCGGGCCGCGAAAACAAAGGCCAGTAGCACGAGGAAGCCACTGAAGGAAGTAACCGCAAACACCGGTATTAGTTCCCAGTGCTCCTTACACACGTAGCCGAATTGCAGCTTCTTTGGTATCGCCATGTCGTACTGGCTGGGGGGAATGCCCCAGACAGAGCGCGCAGGGGGGTCCACGCGAGGGGAGCTCCGCGGAACCAGCAACACCCTCGATAAACCACATCTCAGCCGTAATAAACCAAAAAATGGTTTTGTCAATTTTGAAAACATTTTAATAGGTGTAAAATTCTTATAATAATAAATAATGTACCTACTTGAAGATATAAAAAAAAATTACAATAAAAATGTTATATGGGAATATTTTAATATTTTAGGTACACACAATTTAATCAATGATCATTTATTTTCCAGTAGGTTTCGAAATATTTTAAAAGAAATAAAGGTCACTGCATACCTACGTTACGTGATTTTACTCGTCACTGGACGAGACGGGGCGTGTAGGTACCTTAAAGATTCATGTATGAAAAAATTCCGAACCGAGGGCAAATATGGTCCGAAATATGACAAAAAGATCCGCTTTATATGTGTATTGGTAATATACATTCAATACCGAATACTCTATCATCGGTTTTGAATGTCGATTTAGATGACAAGGCATGGTCGCAGGCCTCCCTGCCCGTCAAATTGGGAGGCTTAGTTATACGCAAAATTTCAAGTAGCGTTCCAGCGTTCCTATCTTCCGTCTACAGCACTAGTTCTTTAGTTGAAAAATTTTAAGGTCTTCTTGTTTGGTCCCACCTGGAATTTCATTCAAAATGTCATTTTCAGACGAAGCTCGAACGGCTTGGCGTAGTGCTTGCCCTAATGCTGCTTCCCCAAAATCTCTTTTGTCGTAATGGCAATGGGACGGGCCTCTGTGTGAGTTGACACGGAATTGTTTGTTACAAACGTGCTCCAGCTCTGCGGATCGAGCCCGTCTCCAGGCCGTTTCTAAATGGGAGTCAGGACATTGGTTGCAAGCATTTTCTTCATTTAACACTGGCACTTTATTGGTAACTTTCCGTATCACAACATGTCTTCGGTTGGGTGCAATGTGTTGCGCGCCTCATCAATGCCAGTGCGGTACTGCTGTCGAACAGCTCGGTCATCACGGATTATCGTGTACTAGGGCCGCTGGTCGGATATCTCGTCATGCCAGCCTTAACGACATCATCCGGCGGGCCTTTGTCACCACTAACGTACCAGCTATTCTCGAACCGAATGGTCTGTTGCGTGACGATGATAAAAGGCCCGACGGCATGACACTATCAACGGTTGAGGAGGCCCATTGTGTGGGACGCTACATGCGTCGACACACTTGCGCCTTCCCATCTTCCGAGGACATCCGTAAGGGCTGGTGCGGCGGCAGATTTGGCCGAGGATCTCAAGAGACGCAAATATGCAGGGTCTCGACAGAGCCTACACATTTGCTCCCTTTGGGGTCCCCTACCTCCGTGGGGAGTTGAGATGTACTCTACAAGTGTCAGAAGACCGGAGTTGACTGACCGTTTATCTCTGAAACCTGTCCGTAAGGCTAAGGCTAAAAAAAGGGGGGTGGGACGAAGGCGTCTGGCCCTATACCTAGAGCTTGTACAAAGTAACTTAAGAAGGGCGGCGGTACGGCGGCGTCTGGCCCTATACCTAGAGCTTGTACAAAGTAACTTAAGAAGGGCGGTGGTATGGCGGCGTCTGGCCCTATACCTAGAGCTTGTACAAAGTAACTTAAGAAGGGCGGCGGTATGGCGGCGTCTGGCCCTATACCTAGAGCTTGTACAAAGTAACTTAAGAAGGGCGGCGGTATGGCGGCGTCTGGCCCTATACCTAGAGCTTGTACAAAGTAACTTAAGAAGGGCGGCGGTATGGCGGCGTCTGGCCCTATACCTAGAGCTTGTACAAAGTAACTTAAGAAGGGCGGCGGTATGGCGGCGTCTGGCCCTATACCTAGAGCTTGTACAAAGTAACTTAAGAAGGGCGGTGGTATGGCGGCGTCTGGCCCTATACCTAGAGCTTGTACAAAGTAACTTAAGAAGGGGGGTGGTACGGCGGCGTCTGGCCCTATACCTAGAGCTTGTACAAAGTAACTTAAGAAGGGGGGTGGTACGGCGGCGTCTGGCCCTATACCTAGAGCTTGTACAAAGTAACTTAAGAAGGGCGGCGGTACGGCGGCGTCTGGCCCTATACCTAGAGCTTGTACAAAGTAACTTAAGAAGGGCGGTGGTATGGCGGCGTCTGGCCCTATAGAGCTTGCAGGTTTTAACTTTTTAATTCCTTAGATAACATTTTAAGGCGCAAATTCAAAAAACATTGACATGATGTATATGTATGTATACATATGTACTCGTGGTTTCTTTTTCACTTCTTTCTCTAGTGGCCAAAAAGTTTAAGTGAAGAGAATATCAGTATCATGTATTTCTTATTTGATAACTAGCTGCGCCCCGTGGCTTCGCCCGCTTGAAAATTAATTGCACACCCCCTAGGAATAGTTTCGTCAAAATAAAAATATACGTGTATCATTATTTAATTTATAGTTTATTTATGCCGAGTTCTAAATGAATCGAACCAAGGAATAATAATTTTCCATAGAAACATTTTCACCCTTATAACCCCTCATCATAGGTTATTTTTTTATATTAGATTACTATGTGTTATTCGTTATAGAACTTAAACTATCTACATAACAAATTTCATCAAAATAGGTTAGTAATTACGGAGATAAGTGGTAACAAACGTTCACACAAACTTTTGCATTTATAATATTAGTATCATAATTTATAGGTACTATACAATTTTACTAGTCTAAAGTTTATGAAATCTGGACATCTAGATAATTAAGTCTTCTTTTTTCAATGGCTAGGAGATAGTCATAAATCTATGAAAAGCTCGGTTTTCAAAGATAGATAGAGGTAGAAAGCAATTATAGTAGTTGCAACTATGTATATAATAATATTATTAATAATAAAAATAGAGATAGGGATATTCCAGGGCCACAGTGTGAGTTCCTTGTGTTTTTGCCTAACTCTGAATCCACTCAGTACTCTACTGAAAGATTCAGGAATAGTATATCACCTTCGGGTCAATTCTCACTTGTTGTTTATTGATGACCTCAAACTATTCGCGTCGAATAAAACACAGTTATTGGCACTTCTGAAAATCACACAGATATTCAGTAGTGCTATTAACATGGAGTTCGGCGTTGATAAGTGTGCGGTCATACAAATACAGCGAGGGAAAGTTGTGAATTCTAATAATTTTCAACTTTCAGAGATAATGTCCCTCAAATATCTCTCAGAGGGTGAAACTTACAAATATCTTGGTATGCCAGAAGCGTTAGGTATAATGAACGGGGACATGAAGCAGTCAGTGAAGGACCGCTTCTTTTGTCGCCTAACTAAAGTGCTGAACATCGTCAGCGTAAACAAAATTATTTGCACGTGAACATACATACACCGTCGGTCAGGGAAAGTAAGGATTTCGTTCGTCCGAGACAGGACGGGATAGGAATATTATCTATGAACCGGAATTTGAAGTCGGTTTATCGTTTTTTAATACACGCCAAATTATGTCTCACTAAGGTACTTAGTCAAGCATAAACTAGATACTTAGACTAGGTAGTCAAATAAAGTAAAATAAAGGCGTAGGTACACGAATTTTCTGGCTCTGGTTGTCTCGGAATTGCTAGGTGAAACCCTAATATGACTATAGTTTATAGAAGGTACAATCCGGTGAATGAACTAGCTTTTCCATTCAGCGCTGCAGCGCGGTACTATCTCTTTGTGTTTATTAGCTGTCTGATGACTGGCAAGCAATAACTTTGCTTTTATAGAGGTTTGCAATTCTGTTGTTGTCAGAAATGACGAATGAAATACAAAGTCAAACTTTTTTTTTATTTAGATAAAATAAAATTAACAATAAGCATAATTATATATTTTGGAATATTTTCATTTACTTGTGTTGTGTTGTGTATGCTAATTATGGAAATTTATTATGATAATGAAGCACATACATTATTCTAAATCCAAGAGTAGCAGAAGAGGTAAATCTTTATTCCACAGTACGTAGTCTTCTTGGTGGTCTAAATGTTAATCTGTCTGATGTCTGTCTGCGTTTTCACAAAATGAGTATAGACGGCTCACCAATTTATAGATTTATAGATCTAACTCCCCTAGCTAGAGTACGTTGCATAAGTTAGCGAGAGGAAGAGAGGGAGTGTCGTATGTCTACGTCATACGTGTCTTCCGGACACGTATTACTAATAAAATAAATAAGGTCTCAATATGGATA
The DNA here is from genome assembly GCA_963662085.1 of Eupithecia inturbata. NCBI lineage: Eukaryota > Metazoa > Arthropoda > Insecta > Lepidoptera > Geometridae > Eupithecia > Eupithecia inturbata. The sequence continues at coordinate 814,199 of OY759181.1, read as the reverse complement.
AGGAGATATCTTAATCAGTTACATTTACAAAAGCTTTGAGTCAGTTTGAATGACAAGAGCTTTGCTCCTGACTCCTGGATTGATTACAGCTTCGCCAGGTGTTGGTGAATGATGACTTTGAGGACCCCCCGTCGCCGCATATCACCACGAACTAGAAAACGATATCGGGCTATTAGGAATTTTTTCAAGCGAACTAAAGGTAAAATTGTTCTCGCCAACCAGAATTTGTCTTCAAACCAATAAGTATTAATGAAATGCTTAACATTTTCAGGCAGCCCATCGCAACCTGATATTGAAATAAATTCCAGTATAGCAGTTAACGTCACAGACCTCAACCGGAAAATTGTAGGCTTAGAAAAGCAGCTGAGTGAAGTCAGCAAGACTTGCCGAGAGTTTATAGACCTGGAAGGTTCGAGGAACGAGTCGAGCACGAGAAGGGATTCGCAAAGCATCGCTAGCGCTAGCGATTTAAAAGATGACTTACAGACACAGGACATGACAGAGAGTGACTCACGGCGAGTCGATACTGAGATCTTATACAAAACCCCAGATACGCATTACAGACATTTTGAACAAAGCGACTGCACCCCTAAACACAGCAAAGAAATTGATGAAAGTCAATATAAAATGAAGTATAACAGTGTACCTGATACACAAAAAAAGGAAAACAAAAGTAAAATTAAAACCAATACTAAAATCAACCCTAAGAATCAAAATTTAAGGTCGGCCTCGGACAATATCGTATCATCTTATTCTACTACAAGTAGTTTTCATTCCCCTGCTGCGCTCAAAGCGGATTATAAAAGTCGAGGTTATTCTGGAGATTATGTGGACAAAAGAGCTCAAAAAAAGGAAGCACGCTTTCGTAATCACCAAAAAGAGGCCTGCGAGCAGCAAGAAAGACACATATCGAAAAACTATCAACAGTATGAAGAGAGAGCCGTGAAACATATAAAATCAAGAACAGGCAAACATGGTGTGCATGGAATGGACCAGGATTTCATAGCGGATATAATCAAAAGGCAATATAAGCCTCTGAAATTATTCGGCAGGAGAGAGTCGGGCTTGAGCCAGTTCTCGGAGCCGATGTGCCGCGATCACGAGTTCAACGGCAACGAGAACATACAGGAGAGCACGGAGCTTTGCTCTTGCTGCTACAGAGGGCGCCACAGTCCCAAACCGAACAACAATACTAGAAGTGCTTGCGACACTCGACTCTACAATTCCGTGCAAATTCCACACCTTAGGTGCCGTAGAGGGCGCGCGAACGCCTATAACGACACGGAACTTTACGACTTGATACCAGTTAAAGAGAAATCAAGTCCTAAAACTAGAAGGAAATTTTATCAAGACAATTTAGCGAGTTATCATAATTATAGAGAAGTACTCCCATCGCCAAGAACGCATAGACCTCGTTTAAATTTAAAAGTGCAATATTCAGAATCTGAAGACCAAACGGATGTTGTTCGACAATCTCGTAAGCGCAAGTCTCCAATAAGACATCATAGTAGATACAATGTGACCACCGAAAGCGCGGATAGTGATCAGTTGTCAATAATACAAATACCACAAACAAGAAAAAGAAAACAAGAACGGCTTCTCGTCACACAAGAGGCGGTCCATCAAGATATGGGCACTATGAGCAGCTTGCAATATCCTGAACACTTTGATATTGATGACTGTACTCCAAAAACGCAAGTAACGGTATCGTCTGACAAAACAGATAAAGCTATTTGTGAGATTAAAGACATTCTACAAACATTCTTACAAGAGATAAAGAAAGAAGCATCATCAAGCGGGAAATCCGAAGTAAGCAACAAAACAGACAGCAATAGCAATCAACAAGTAAATGCTAGTGAATTGCCTTACAACGGCTACAATTTCAAAATGAATAGCGCGGCACAATGCAGCAATACTGCTCCTGCTGGTCCAGTTGGCCTTGCTGGTCCTCCCAGCCCGTTCATGCCGGCATTCACCAACCCATGCTGCTATCCGATCATGCCCATGTATCCAATGTTGCAAAACAGCTTTGGGATGCCAAGTCCAAGGTACTCTTGTAAATGCGTGTCCAAAAATGAAGATACCGCAGACATTAAAAGTAAAACAAATAATGATGAAACGTTTCAGAACAAGACTGACGAACTCATAAAAGAAATATATAAGTTTGTGGCTCAAAGTCCTACATTCTCTAAAAAAAATGATGTCATTGAACATGAACCAAAAAGTTCTAGTCAACACAAAGTCTTAACCTCTAGAAGCGTCGGTGGAAGTCAAGTCCAGAAACAGGACGTTAAGGTTGGAACCCGGATAAGATGCTACTCTAAGAGCTGCGAGGCTTTAAGATCGGGAGTAACAACAAGTCAAGTATACTCAAGTCTTACCACGTATTCAGATACTGTGCTTGAAAACCAAAGCCACGAAGCAACAATGACTTCATCAGAGACGGAACTTAGCTCAGAATTATTCGAAATTGAAAAGGTTTGTATTTCTTATTCACCAGAATATATCATCAGCCTAGTATCATTCGTTGAACAAGGTTAGTAAAATTATTTCTACATTTTCAGAAAAAGGAAAACAAAATTGGTAAAGTACTGAGAAGTTTTGGATTATTTAAAAAGAAGAAGGACACTTCAGAAGAACTTAGTGAAAGCACAATCGAGATGGATATAAAGAACAGAAGACAGCATTTTCGACAAGACGGTTCGCCTTATCGACAGGCAGTGACTAACTACATGATGCACGGCCGCGAGTACTATAGAAATCCTCCGATTCCTCATAATTACGCGGAGCATCGCTATCCCCTTGATTACGCCGATCACGTGGACAATTATGCAGAGAGCCCGCATCCGCTCAATTACGCGGAGCGTGCGGATCCTCGGCATTACGCGGAGAACCCGGATCCTCGTAATTACGCGGAGAACCCAGATCGTCGCGATTACTCGAAGACCCTGAATCCTCGGGATCAAGCAAAGCGATCAGACCCTCGATTTTACGGGGATCATTTGAATTGTCGAGATAACGCAGAGCGTTTGGATCCTCGCGATTACTTGGAGCCTCCGAGTAATCGCGATTACTCGGGGCGCTACCAACAAGATTATCTACCTCCCTACAATCCAGCGGTGGCGTACCCATCGCTGCCATCAGTGCCAGATAACGACCCTTACATTGACCCTAGAATGCATCAGCGATACGATCACCCGCCGACAAAAAACCATTGGAGACACCCCTCGGCGCCACCGGCCCAGTGGGACTCGTCGGCTCGTCGTCGTGGTCAGGGGGACTTCGGCCGTTACGGCCAAATGCAGTCAGCCGCGAATCCACAGGTGCCACTTTGCCTAAAAGAGATAGAAGTGAAGAGCATGGCTACGCAAAGCGAACGGAAATTGTCCTTCTTTCATAGAATAAAGAAAAAAATGCATAATCCCGTCGGTCCAGCAAATAATGAGCCGAAAGTCTTAGCAACTCAAACCAAGAACCGTATGTGGAAACCACCACCGGAGAAACCTAGTTTATGGAAGACTTGGCAAACGAAAGCAATGGAAGGTAAACAAGACCAATTGGCGTTTTCTTACATGCAACAGCAGAGGTTAGCCGCCGGCGATACTAATATGAGGAACAAAATGATAAAAAAGATGTTCCATAAACGAAATCCGTTTTCGCCAAGGAATCTAATAGTGAGAACGTTGTTGGGTAAAGACAAGTCCAGCTATGGACACCCTCCGGCGGCTGCGTTTCGGCCACGAATATTCTTTTAGTCTGTGATGTGATGTAATGTACAGGGATGATGTGAACGTATGTATGAAAATTTAAAACTGTTTCGTGGTGTGCTTTGTCTTTGAATAAGAATGAATTTAAATTGCCTTGTTTTGTTTTATTTTAAAAATGTACAATAAGTATGAGGAAAACATTAGTTAGCCCAATAAATTGAAAATCAAGGAGCACCTACATAATATGGCTTACGATTACGCGTACGGCGGCGTACGCCTCGTCGGAACCATAGACGAAATAAATACCTAACCTATGCTCTAAATAAGGTTTAAGCTCATTTGTACCGCAACGCTTCCGCCCCTTGTTCAGTTTAGATCAGATTCATTTACTCTACTTCAAATACTATTTTTAATCAAATCTGTCATAAAACGAATCTGTCTTATCCCGAACTTGTGTTTTTTTACTTTTTGTTGTCTTTGCTTTACTCAGTGTCATAGGCGGAGAGGGCTGTGTTCCCGGCGGCGCCGGCGCAGCGCAGATGTCCGGGATGGCGGGACGCAGTGCTTCACCCAGTGTCATAGGCGGAGAGGGCTGTGTTCCCGGCGGCGCCGGCGCAGCGCAGATGTCGGGGCTGGCGGGACGCAATGCTTTACCCAGTATCATAGGCGGAGAGGGCTGTGTTCCCGGCGGCGCCGGCGCAGCGCAGTTGTCGGGGGTGGCGGGACGCAGTGCTTTACCCAGTGTCATAGGCGGAGAGGGCTGTGTTCCCGACGGCGCCGGCGCAGCGCAGATGTCGGGGGTGGCGGGACGCAGTGCTTTACCCAGTGTCATAGGCGAAGAGGGCTGTGTTCCCGGCGGCGCCGGCGCAGCGCAGATGTCGGGCGTGGCGGGACGCAATGCTTTACCCAGTATCATAGGCGGAGGGCTATGATCCCGTCGGCGCCGGCGCAGCGCTGATGTCGGGGGTGGTGGGGCGCAGCGAGTGGAGGGAGCCCTACTTTTTCACCAGTCAGTTTCTGTCAACATTCGCCTCCTCGGTAAAAATATTGAATTTCTTTTGACGCGATGCAATAAATGACGGCTCGCTCTGTCCGCCGCTTGCTAATACTTGCCCACTCAGTTACCGGCACTATCTGCCAACTCCCGTAAAAAAGCCTCGATATTTTTTTTGCAACAATACAAAAAAAATACCCTGCCTAAAAAAGGCAGGTTCGCAGACCTAATAGTTTCAGTCTGTAATTTGATTTTGTCAAAAATTTACCAAAGTCCAAATAAGTTTGGAACCACTGAATATCGCAGAACATACACCGACGGTCCATCCCTCTATAATACATAGTTACACCGTGTAATAATGTATACCTACTCTTGGTGTACTTTTATTAATAAATAAATATAACATGTTACTTAATCTGGACGCACTTTACCCGTATAGTTATCTATGGGTCGAAACGAAGAACTTGAGGCATTCTCTTCGATCAGGATGTAGAACAAAGGTGTAGACTAGATTTTTTCTCTTAGCCATTCTAGAACCAAAATCTGCAATGTCATAGTAACGTTTCCCGTTATACAAAAGTACTTAGTGGTCTGTTCTCTGTTCAGCCATGAATCTAATTATTGGATCCAAATGCAAAATATAATAATCTCCGTTCTTGCACATTTCAGTTAGGTTTCCTAATGCCTGTCGGTTTTTGCGTCACACAATATGTATAGTTTCCAATAGAAAAATAACCAGAACCGCTTGAGTTGTATGAAGAAATATTTTCACCTTCTTCAAACTGAATGAGTACCTACCTAATAAATAGAGGTAGTGTTAATCGGCCTGGAAGTCTAGGCAGTAACTAAATCTATGGGTAAGTACCTAAGATTAATATATAATTATATAAAATTTTTGTTCTAGTACCGTCCATGAGATTATATGGTACCTAGCACGCAGAATATTCTTCGGTGTCGCAATAGGTTCAGCTCACCCCGGATGATAATGTTTGAAAACGAACATTATCTTTATTTCCTGAAGATAATACACCACTGAGATGAGCAACGATTGTAAGCTGAGGTTTAAAGGCGTCGAAAACTTTTTCAGAAAAGTAGCTTTCAATTTGGGTAAGAATTTATCAGCTTAATTCAAGTAGTCTATGTATCCTAGTTTGGTTACCTGTATACAACAAATCGAAAGCAGACATTAAATGTTGTAGGTAATACAGCGTCCCAGACAGAAGTAAAGATCATATCCTGCATACCAATAGACGTAACTGATCTACAGCAAAAGATAACACAACTAGAAAGACAGTTAGAATCAGCAACGCAACAAGAAACACTGCCTCAAAAATCAACAGCGCGAAACGAAACGCAAAAATTATCAGTGCCACAAGAAGGTATTTTTGCGTCTGGTGCCACTTGCAAGCACGTCAACAATGTAGCAATCTCATGCAATCGACTCTTTCCTACAGAATACCAGACAGGAGAAGATAGGCACAGGCTAAGTAATTCGATGTTCTGGTCGTCTGAACTCTGCACCAAAACCAAACCAGAACCCCCACCCGAGCCGCAAGAGTTCGCCAACACGGACTCGGAACTTACGGAACAATTAGAACAACAACCCGCTAATCTTAAAGCTCACATAGGCTTCTTCAGAAAAAAGAGGAAGTTCCGTAAGAAAAGGAATATGAACACCCAATTGGTTTATTATACGCAAAGCCAGGCTAAGAGCCCTTTCGCTTATTACTCACCTGATGATGGTTCTCCTAAAATGAGGGGAAAGAAGGATAGTACAAATGTTAATAACTCTGATTTTAATGACGTATATCGTAAGCTCTACAACTATATGCCGGCACAGCTTAGTGAGAATGCAAACGAAAGTGAATTTTCAACACCAATTTGCAGAGATGTTCTTCCTACCAACAAAGAAGCAGACATCCAACTTCCCGAATCAGACATGTGCTCTTGCGGCCACGGACCTTTTCAGAACGTTGATAACCATGTTCACAGACATAATCATTTTAACTTGGCTGCGCCACGCAGAGAAAATAGGAATGCGTATTACGATTCAAATCTCTACGACGTCGTTCCCGTAAAAGAAAACGCGCCGAAAGTGAAACACGACGTTATCAAAAGACATGAACCTAATAATTCTGTAAACATAGCCTGCTGGCCTGAAAAAACGCGGCCCAAGTACAAAATTCCTCGAGTGATCTCCACTCATCACCCCCAGGCACCAACGCGACACCAAATTAAAATTATACGAAAGGCCCCCGCGAAACCACAATACAGAAAAGATGTGCCCACTAACAAAGTGGTTAGAATGAAACCACTCTACAACCCTTCAAAAACACGCAGTGTAGAATTTAGTGAAATTTATGCAAAACGTCTCATGAAAACTAGGCGTAAGATTGCCAAAGTAGCCTACAAGGAAGCTACAAAACGCCAAGACAGGGCTTGCTTGACCAACACTGTCATTACCAACACTGAATGCCAAACAGCATCACTCTCTCATGTTCATCCTAAAGAGCAGAAACGTGAAGACGTTAAAGCAACAACTACTAAACACCTAGGGAATGAAACAGATGTAACTTTGAACCAAATAAAAAATATTCTTCAAACGGTGCTAGCTGAGGTCAAGACTAACAGTAAAATAAGTAACGTTCCTGAACATGAAAAGAAAGACGCAATCGTTCAAAATGGACCATCACAAAGCCACATTTTCGGAGGGTCTTCTTTTCTCCACAGTTTTACGTACAGTCCCTACAATATTAACTCCTACGGTGCCTCTTGTTCTCAACAAATACCAACCAGTTACTATCCTCCTAACGTTCCAACTAGCCCTATAAAATGTATGCAATATCCTTTATTTGTCCAGCCGGGTAGAAACATGTGCACAAACTGCTACAAAAACAATCCTTTAAGTTTCAACCATCCTCTAAATATCGGCTCATGCGTTAGACATGCTACCAGTGCAGCTACTAACACTGAGCAATCCCGAAGCCGAAATAAAGAAACTGAAAACCTTATCAAAGAGATTTACAAGTCCATGGCTCTGAATCAAGATAGTTCTAAAGATGAAAGAGTTAGTGAGCGTTCTGATGTTACTACTGATAATTTGAAAGGTTTTGATTCAAGTTCATCAGAAGAGAGAGAAGCGAAATGTATAGCAAAAGCTATATCAGAAATATTTAAAAATACTAAACCCATAGAAACATCTGAAACTCGCTCAATTTCTTCACCTGATAGTAAACTGACATCGGTTCATCAGAGCAACTTAAAAAATCATGAAGTAAGAGAGAACATTTCTGAATATCATAGCAACAATGAGGAATCTGATTCAGCGGACAGCGATGAAACTGAACTAGTGAGAGGAGGACTGCGATCAGATGAATATGATGATGAAAGCGCACACACAATTATGAATAAAGAAGAATCTGACTCGGACGTAACTGAAACTGAAAGTAGAGAACTAAAAAGTAAACCTGAGGTAAGCCCCATTTGTGTCAGTTCAGATGTGACAAAAACTAATATAAACTAATTTGATAGCACTAAAAATTACGCCATATTTTTTATTTCAATCGATAAGAGGACGGCTACTTTTTAAGTGGTGTCAAAGTAGGTATCTGAATGACACATCTAAATTGACAGCATTGCCGTCCTATTAACATCGATCAAGGGTAGTGTGGTAGATTCACAATGCACACCCTCTTGAAACAGACGGTAACAGAACCCATTTCACATGTTGGCTTTCCTTTTCAACTAGTGTCATTCTAACGCTAGAGCAGGAAGCATGCTTAGCAAAATTGCAAAAATCACACGTCCAAGATACAATAAAACGTCAAGTGCGAGTCAGACTCGCGCACCAAGTTTTCCGTATATAGAATAGTCGTAAGAGCTTGTTTTTTTCCTAATATCATGATTCTAGGTCAACGGGACGTAGGCACCCTATACCATGGCGAAAATCAAAAATATTTTTTTTTGTGAATTTCAAAAGTGCAAATTTACGTTTTTCTGATTTTTCCTTTATTTGTGCTATAAGACCTTGCTTCTTGCCAAATTTTATGATTGTACGTAAACGAGAAGTACCTACCCTATAGGTTTTGGTTCATGGCGAGAATCTACAAACTTATGGTTTTCGCATTTTTAACTTAACTAGTGCTATAAGACCTTGCTTCTTGCCAAATTTCATCATTCTAGGTCTACGGGAAGTACCCTATTATAGGTTTTGTGTGCAAGTGATTCCCGCGGAAATTTCAATATTTTCGGACATAAACGGATGTAACTTTTGATTGTAATGATTTAGAAGTTTAATTTATATCACGGAGACCAAGAGGTTACGGTCCTACGCGTTCCTGAGAAAAGGGGGTTGACAGACGGACAACAAAGGGTTCCTTTTTTCCTTTTGAGGTACGGAACCCTACAAAAGGACGGGATCCGATTTTCAGTAAAGTTTTAATGCATTTTTTACTACCGTATGTGCTTTTAGGCCTATCCTCAAGAATCAGAGTTAAAAAATATTTTATGATTTGCGTTTTCTACGATATTGACTTTGTTCTAAATTCATGAACGGAGTAGCTATTGTTTCAAAGTTTATTTAATTTTTTGGTATTTATATAAAATACTTACTTTATTATAAATTACTTGATAACATAGATCAACGATTTTTTAAATTTTTATATATTCACGACACGAACATTTATAAATGTTTGTGTCGTGAGCTCTTAGTGTAAACTAAAATTATTATTGGTCTTTACCAATAATAATTTTATTTATTTTTAGTCCAAAATATATACTTTTTCTGATAGAATCATTACCTAAGGTAAAGTACCTATACTTACCTGCCAGTACATTCCAATTAAAGAATAGAAAATACGAGTTTTTATAGCGGTTGGTTTGATAATCCTATAAAAACAGTATTTTATTATTTTCAGTTAGGTAGGAAATAGGGTGTATTTTTGATAATAATTTATAGCATAAAATTTTACTTGTCAATGTGCTTATTTTGCCTAAACAAATAAAGTTACTGAAATCTGACAAATTAAAAAACTAAATTAAATAAATTCGACTACTCTCATAATCCGTTCACAGAACTTGTCACGGCTCTGCGCAAACTGTCTGCGTCAAAACAAGATATAGACATTTTGAGTGTAATTTTTATATGGTTCTAGGTATGGAGGGTAGCTTAGAGCATTAAACCAGAACGGAGAAGACATGCGCAACAATACATACCCAAAAAATTCTGCCGCTTTCAGCGGGGGGTGAGGTAACACACATAGACTTTTCAATCACGTCGCTATAAACGCACACAACATTATTATCGCACACAATCTTAAACTACACGCACACAATCGCATACTCACACATTCGCACACGTAATGATGACTGTCAGTATACAACACAATTGCAGCAATAATTAAATATGCTAGTGCTTGACATTATCGATATTCGACTATCGATGAATTCTAAAGTTTACCAGGAACACTTGATTATTTTTACCCAATTGCCGAAAGAGCGGAGGGTAATAATTTCTGAATATGTTTATGTATCATTCATTCATTGGTTTCACCTGTAGTCTTAACGGCTGGACAGACTTTAAATATAAGGAATCATTGGATTGCTCTTTATCTGTAGAGTCTTAAAAGCCATAATATTTTACTAATATATGTGTAGTAGAATTTCATTTCGTCATAAACAACCCATCAAGTAGGGTGTCAGAATAAAGGATTTTAATAACAAATACACTACATGTATGTTTAAACGTAATTTTAAAAAGACAAATTGCAAAGTAAAATTCTACAGTTAGGTTTTCGTTTTCCTAACGTACATTGTTATTTGACAGGGGCTAATTAACTAATTAACCTCTTCAGAATTATCTGAAATGAAATCAAATCCAAGGTTCACGTAACCGTAATGTCTTTGAGTGCTTGATATATACTCCGCAGATTTTTTTATTTTCATTTCGTCAAAAACCAAAGTACAATATATTTTCTTCTCAGGATTACACTCAGCTCTTAGTTTCAATGCAACCAACGCTTCTTTTGTAAAACCTGGCTGCCCGTCGATAGAACTGTACCATCTTGTATGGGTTCTTGGTGCAGGTAAACATGTTCCAAACGTTAAATAGAAAAGTAGGGTTAAAGCGAAACATCTAAGTTCAGCAGAATATTTGGTTGTAGGAATTTTTCCTGTTTTGCTTTTAATTAGCTGTCTCTTAAGAAATTCTCTCTCTTCTACACCAATCTTGTCTAAAACTTGACGCTCTTCATTATCTATCAATGATTTATCTGACAGGGTGTTTAATATTTCTTTCAGTCCTGCAACTTTTTTCTTTAAATAACATTTTTGCGACTGAAGTCTTTTTATTTGCTTATTTTTCATCTGTAGCTGTTTCTTTAATTTTATTTTTCTTGGCGAATCTTGTAATTGCGGATTGACAGTTGAAGTGGTTGCAATACAAATGTTGTGTTCCGGTGGATGGGCCTTTAGCTTGCTAGTTTCACCTTCTTCAGTTTGAACTGGTTGAGAAGTTTTAAATTTTTGCTTTTAGGTTCTTGTTCATCCTCGGATTTTTCGCAAGGATGAAACTGAAACGAACGAGAAAAATAGCCTGTAAACCCTCGCACTACTTTAAAATCAGCAGATCATTGTATATTGTATGCAGAAATAGTCGTAAGCAAGTAGTAAATGTAAATTACCTCGGATAATAATTTCAAAGTTGGGATGGAGTCTTGTTTCAATCTTTTCTTGTTATTTGACTGTGTGATGAAACAGGAAGTTATGAAATGTGCGGAGCAAATGGTGCTCGTTCGTTTAGGAGTCCATGTTTCATGGTTCCCACATGCTTTAACCCACACAGATCGAATCCCAATATCCTTTGGAAATCTGTAAGAAAAAGAATAACGAAATTTTATAAGTGATTGATATTTTGTGGGATGATTGTACGAAACTGAACTACTTTGTCTAAAAGAGATAGGTCATAATTTGATAATATAGGTGATAGTGTTTACATCTCTCCTACCCTTACAAAACTAATTTATTATGGTATATCCAAAAATATTTCTCATATTTCATACAATATTTGTCTAATTTCAACCTAAATTTCTTGGGGGAAGTTTCAATTTCATGGATAGATTCATTTCTCAAATTATCATCCACTAATAAAAATCACCCTGTATAAGAAAATGATATCGATATTCGCGATTGTGCAGTCCCATCACAAATTTGTTGAGGTGCTGCCAGATTCTTTAAGTTGAAACTGATATTTTTTGGTAAAATGTCGGCTTAAAATATAATTCAACTAGAAAGTGTAATAATAATCTAAAACATGCATAATAAATTAACTAATAAAAGTATTTTCTAAAAATCTTTGCTATTTTGAAATGTACCCATATATGTAAATGCGGTGATATTGCAGTATTTCCCTAAAAATAACACGAATCTATAATAATCATTATTGGTTCACTACAATAGGAAAATTTTATTATTGATTGTAAAATAAAATATTCAGTTTTAGTGTTAACTCAACTACGAAACTTGCTCTAGAATATTACACTGTATAACTTACTGGCAACACGTACAGACGAATATTTTTCTATTTTTGCTAAATAAGTGTATTATTTAATAGTATTTGAACAAAATAATACTTACAGATGAAATGTAATGTTATCCTTTCGTAGTAGTTTGAAGTTTCTGACCTATTTTTGCACCAAAAACACTGCAACTCTGCATTTTCACCGGAGCTTATTCTGCGCGCATTGCAATCCGACAACTGGCGGCCGATGCGCGGCAACTAGTTTTATATAACGGGTATGACCGCCGCTCTCGTACCTTTGGCAGAGGGGGTACGCCTATGTTTGTCGCCTCCGTTCTAGTTTAATGCTCTAAGGAGGGTAGAGATAAGGAGAACCCTCTGTGTGTGCAAAAGTGTCCATCAAAAGGTGTTATATTGGTGGCGCTAGTCACACGACGACGGTATATTATAAAGAAAGCGCCTAAGAAAAAAAATTAAGTACCTCTCTAGTGCGTAGTATAGAGAAGTAAACAAGGAAAGCAAAACATCCGTTTTGTAATCTCGCACTATTCAAAAATAAAACTTAAAATAGAAAACAATGATGTCGTATCTAATTAATAATAATTACATTTGTATTAAAAACGTGAAACTTACTTATGCAACTTTCGAACACGTGCAAATATTTTTATAAAGTTTTATAACAGTAAACACAATCAAATCACATGAGTAGTGTTATTAACAGATCACGAAAATTACATCACCATCCTTACTCCGTCAACACCTGCTATATTCATTTCATACACTCTTATTACTCTAGCGCCACTCTGGAGGGATTTGGAACTATTAAATTTACTGCTTACTGGCGGACACTTGCAACTATTCCCCACATTAGTGTTCTCCTTACCTCCACCCTCCAGTTTTTGGTCTCTACTCTACGGAGGAGGCGGCGGATACTTGATCGAAACTACTTATGTGTAGCCCATACTTTCCAACACAATCATATGCCCATGTGTTTTTCTCTACCAGTCTTTTTGCAATCTGTGTAAGCAAAACAGCATATACACGACTGGTTCACTAGCTCGGCAGAATTTTTCCTGACATGTAAAATCTGTGTGCGATTCATTAATTATTATTTTTACAGGTAAACCAGAAAACCAGTCTCTTCAGTAAAATGCTGAAAATATTCAAAGCGAAAAGTCGACAGAAATGTTTTAAAACCAGAGTCACTAAGAACATCACAGTCGTTGAAGAAGAAGCATCAGATAGCGGCTCGGCTTCGGACTTGCAAACTGAATACAGTCACAAGGCTGCCTATTCTAAGCCCCTCCACAAGAGTGGCAGGTATAAGACACCTCCAAAAGTATTGGTAGCGAGGCAACACAGATACGAAGAGGCACCTCAAATCAAACCCATGGCCCGGAGGTCTCCTTACATGGAGCAAGAGTACAGGCGGTACTTTGACGAGAAGTTGATGTTCCAAGACAATCGTGAAGTAAGATTTCCCTCAACACGTCATATTGGACCTCAGAAGACGCCGGCCTTCTATCAGAGAATTGACGCGAGAAGTGTTATGACAAACGCCTTCCCATCACACTATAATAGGACCAGGACAAATATCCCAGCGAGGGGGCGTTCTCCACCAGATGTGATGCATACTTCTAGATATTCTCCAGGTACAGCCATGAGACACGATTCTGGAAATTCTCCGCCTAGAGATGCTCCTGTAAATTCTCCAGCTAGAGTCATGACACAAAGACCTGGAAATTCTCCACCCAGAGTCATGACGCAAGGACCTGGAAGTTTTCCTGCTAGAACGATGAGGTATGATAATGGATATTCTCCAGATAGGGCCAATTGGTATGATCGTGGAATATCTCCAGATAGAGCCATGGCGCAAGACGCGGGTCGTTTCGCACCTAGAATGAACGTGAGGCATGATAACGGAAACCAGACCGTAGGTAGTGCACAGTCGCCAGCAAAACTAAATACGTCACCGCCAAAACTAAATACGTCACCGGCAAAACTAAGCGCGTCGCCGAAAGCAATGGCCTGGCTTAAAAAACAAAAAATAGGCATTCGTTGTGGACAACAATGGAAGAGATTAATTCTTGAAGGTTAGAATATCCTGTTCGTTGTTGCTTCGCTGTACCTGTCCCAGTGCTAGTGATAAATTAAAGTGATTGTAGAGAAATAAACAAAATTATGTTTCAATATTTTTATTTGGAAGAGTTATATAAAGCAACAGTGGATAAATATGTCAGCTTGCATATTTAACTCATGACTAGATTAACTTATCATTAAAGTGGCATCATTTGTAACTTGCGAAATACATAATTACATACCGAATTTAGTGGTATTTCATTTCACGTGTCGTCTTTTGCGTAGTTTTTGTCAAATCAGTTTTTCGTACTGCCCGGACTTGAGGAATCGTAAATCGTCTATCACAAATCTGGAACAAGGTAGACATTTTGAGATCGGCCCTGCATTGTGGAGAGCAATGAACATTTCATTGCTCTCCACAATTCTTAGAAGGGTCACAATCCACAGGCAGGCTAGATGGTTTGCTGATCGCAATAAAAGTTGTTGCAGTAAGACCAGTTCATCAGATCCACCTGAGCCTTAAGTACTTATTGTAAGTACTAGTTTCTGCTCGCGGCTTCACTCGCGTTGTTTCAATGGAAACGTTCAAATGTTATTTCTATCCCATGGGAACTGATTTGTGGAATAACTCACAACCTCCTGCGCCACAGAGGTCGTCTAGGCTAACTTCACATGTAACACGCGTTAACGTGTCAACGCACGATCAAATTTAAAATATGGTTCATAACGAGCGCTAACGCGCGTTGTGAGTACTCGTCAGTCTGGTAAAAAGTGCGTGAAATCGCGATTAAAGCGCGCGCTCAACTGAACAGCAAACGTACGTTACATTGATATCAAAGCGCGCGGCAACCGCACGGTCCCCTGCGTCTAGAGACTTAGGTTGTTAGGTAAATACCAGAATTATGACGCGCGATTTGAAAACGCGCGTCACAATTTTAAATTCTGAACATAGAACTATATGCGCGATCGCCAACAGTATGTCAGGCTTGGTATCTACGAGTCGTCGCCATATCATACGCGGTCCGGGGTCAGCCAAGGCTCTATTTTGGGTCCATTGTTGTTTTTAATAATGATCAACGATCTACCAACAGTCCTGCAGCATGTGGAGTGTCTTCTCTATGCGGACGACCTAAAATTGTACACTGCTGTGGATTCAGAGGTCGATTGCTTGGCTCTACAGCAGGATATAGAGGCTGTATGTCGTTGGTGCGTGCAAAACAAAATGGAATTCAATCCTGCCAAGTGCTCAGTGATGACTTTCGGTCGAATGCGACACCCAATTCACAATGACTACCGAATCCACGGTGAATTACTTGCCCGATCCATAGTCGTAAAGGACTTGGGAGTCGCATTCGATCGTCAGCTTAATTTCCACGACCATATGACTGCCGTTGCCAAGGAATCGTACAAAAGGCTGGGCTTTGTGCTAAGGAATGCTCGAGACTTCCGAGAGCGACCAAGTCGTACGACTTTTGTACTGCACTCTGGTCCGAAGCAAGCTAGAGTCCAGCTCTTGCGTTTGGAATCCGCACGAGGTAACTTATGCTCTCCCATTAGAGAAGGTTCAAAAGGCTTTCCTAAGGTACCTCTACAGGATAACGTTCGGATACTACCCATATTATGTACCCTACGAAATTTTTGCTGGGTTGCCTCGGGTACAACTCCCTTAGTACGCGTAGGACATATGATCAAATGATTACCTTCTACAAGATTGCACGCTGCGCCATTGACGCAATTGGCTTGCACAATGAGCTGCTTCAGCTCTACGTCCCGAATAACTACATTCGGGGCAGGAGCCACCGACTTTTAGCCACACCCTCGTGCCGAACCGTCGCGCGTGCCAGCTCCCCGCTGCCTCGCACTCTGAACTCTCTCAACAAGCTAGTAGCTACATATCCACATGTTGACATATTTGATGATGAATGGAAAGACTTTATTAGTGAATGCATGAGATTTTGTGAGATTGACGGATGATAATTGTGTTATGACATTAACTTAGTAAATTTAAGCTAGTTATAAATAATTTATAGATTTATAATTTGACGTTATTTATTGTGCATATTACTTTTAGAATTTAGAAATTTTGTTGTTGACTTCTATTGATTTTTAATTGAAATTTGTTGTTGATATTGATTTATTTAACCCAGATTTTATTACTGCTTCTTATGTTAAATTTATAATTTGTATTTTTATTGTATTGTTTGATTTTTAATTAGTTAGTGTAAGTGGTATGACCGTTCTAATTAAATAAATAAATAAATAAATAGACTTAACTTAGACTAGTAATAATTTGAACATAGAGTGCGTCCTTCTGTAGGAATAGTTGTAGTTACCTATAAAAGAGGAGCGGCAGGGGCGCAGTGGCGAGATGCCAGAGCGCGTGCGCGTCCCAGCTGCCCCACAAGGGGGGGAAGTCTAGCAACTCCAGGGTCAGGGCTGCGCTGGATGCCAGTGTGAACACCAGCATGGAACGCGCGTAGCGCCGCGCCGCCGCCAGCTGGATGCACGCCCAGCCTAGCCACAGGCCTGTGCCGAGGGCGCCTACGAAGTAATACAGATAGTGTGAACTATGTCTTATTTGTTGGCATTGCCGTCAATTCAGATGTCGCCAAAACTAAACTAATTTGACAGCATTAAACATGTTGCCGTCCCTTTCATATTGAACGAAATGAAAAGGATGGCATAATTTTGAGAGAAATCTGCTAAATAGCTCTCTATGCCCAGAAAGAAGTGATATGGTTATACTGTCAGACCCCTGTCACACCGCCGCCACACCAAGCCAAAGGTGTCCTCCCATTTCCCTCCACATCGTGCGGTCGCCAGCTGACACTCACCAGTCTTCCCGAAGACAGCAATGTGTTCGCCAGCGCCACCCATCCTCACCCACTCCCACTGCCTGACTGGGCACTTCCTGGGATTTAATACTATTCTGGGAAGGCATCCAACAGACGAGCTCAATTCGGCTGTACCGGATGTCGCACGCTTTCACATGATTTCTTAAGCTACAGCGACGGCCGACATCTGTACTGGCCGTCAGGATAAAAGTTAATACGGCCTAACATAATGTAAGAGCGTACTTACCGATCATGAGATTGACTTTCATGTTGTAATCATAGTCCACCCGCCCCGTGTACAGGTACTGCACGTGTGTGAGGAAGTAACACAGCGGCAGTAATAGAAACACTGCTAGTTTCCTCATGCGGTGAAATATCCTGAAATAATAAAATTTAATGATAGAATGGTGGAATACAGACCAATATTTGCATCGGTTTTTATGTTTTTAGAACTGCAAATAGTTGAATGCCTAAGAACCAGTCCGCACTACCTTTGCACCGCCATTTGATTCTTGGTTTCTGGTTCTAATACCTAATAGAGAATTAATAGATGTTCAGTCTTGTTAGTGATTTAAGCTTTTGTGCACAGCTAAGCACGAGGTTTCCGGGATAAAAAGAAAGTTTTGTCAATCCAGGTCTAGAATGACATAAGCCTAACCCGTTCAGTAGTTTGTGCGTGAAGAGCTAGCAAATATCCAGCCGTAAGTGTGATTTGAACAAGATTTACCTGACAATAGCTGCGATAAACAAGCCCATGACCATAGACAGAGCGCATGCATAATCCATGAACTCTGTGAACGGTTTGTCACGCGTGTGGAACACGGCAGACCAGAACCATGCGTGCATGCAAACCTGTAAAAAATATGTTTATGTGTATGGGCCTGGGGCCTGGGGCCTGGGGCCTAGGATCGGATCAAGTAGGCTTTTCTACAGGAGACTAGCTGACCTGTCCTGTCTTAACTATGAATATTGAAATTGTATAATTTGTTGTGCAACTTTCTTAATTTTTATTTTCATAAGAACCTTCTCTTTACAATAACAAACACAACAAAAAATAATAAGCGAAATCGGTCCAGCCGTTTAAGAATGACTCACGTTAGACCGTGTCGGGTCCGAGCCGAGTATCGGCCGCAGCACGGTAACCGAGCCAGTCCGAGCAACAATCGAACAAAACGTTAGTGCACTTGTATAGCATCATAACGACTGCTTGGGCGCAGCTCGGCCGCACTGTATTCATGCACCGAGCCGAGCCGGGACAGAGTTGTTTCCGACCGTTATCCGTTGCTCGGCCGTCACTCACTTGCCGCTCGGTATAGCGTGAGTGTGTCCATACAATATACAGGGTGGTTTTTTGAGAAGGGCGGTGATGGCCAACTCTGAAACCACGAGAGTTAGGGAAAAGTCGTGAAAGGAGTCATGCCCTCGATTTATAAGAAAACAATAACTGCATATTTATTTTTTTCAAAAATCTTTTACTTATGACGGAAATGGACCCGAGTGATTTTTGAAAAAAAAATACACCCTGTATTATTAAACTAATCGATTCTGTTGCTGATAAGGATTAATCTTTGCAAATAAATGTATTACTAAAAATTAATGGAAATAGCAAATTTTTATATTTTACTTTTAGTATCTCAATTTTACCTAACTAATAAGTTGCTCAAAATGGTTTCCATTGACTCCAATGCATAAGTTTATACGTCTCTCTAGAGACTTAACTGCATTTGATATCATGACAGGATTTATCCTCGATCAAATATCAAGCAATGAGCTTTGTAAGCTCTCAACTGTATCGTAAAGAGCTTTGTAAAGTTCGTTCTTGACGTAACCCCATAGGAAATAATCAAGCGGTGTGAGATCGGGTGATCTTGCCGGCCATCTCACCGGACCATGAGTGCAAATCCATCTATCCCCTAAATGTTCATTAAGCATATCTCTAACCACACGGCTGTTGTGAGCTGGGGCCCCGTCTTGCTGGAAATACAGATCTAATTTAAAAAAATAGGCCTCCATCAAATCTTCACACATAACGACCAAAAAGTTTAAATAGGAGGTGAGTTTTCTTCCGTGTAAAAATAAAAAAGTGAAAATTTGCTATTTCCATTCATTTTTAGTACAACATTTATTTGCAAAGATTGATCCTTATCAGCAACAAAATCGATTAGTTTAATAATACAGGGTGTATTTTTTTTTTCAAAAATCACTCGGGTCCATTTCCGTCATAAGTAAAAGATTTTTGAAAAAAAGAAATATGCAGTTATTGTTTTCTTATAAATCGAGGGCATGACTCCTTTCACGACTTTTCCCTAACTCTCGTGGTTTCAGAGTTGGCCATCACCGCCCTTCTCAAAAAACCACCCTGTATATGTATGTATGTAACATTAGTTGACCGTGCTACGGCCGACACTCGGCTCGGACCCGACACGTTGAAGCGTGAGTAATCCTAGCGTGATGCCGTAACCACGAGAAATAGGGATTCATTTTTATTTTATAGAAGATTAGGGCAAAAGGGATTGTTCAAGGCTCTACAGATCTTTATTGTTTATTTGCTATAGTAACTTGAAACTTCTATAGTTATTATGTTGTTTACGTAATTACTACTTTTAATAAATTCTTTGACACCAAAGATAAAACAGAAACTCAAAAACACTTTCAAGATATGTAGAAATGTAATTTGACATCTTGTAAGTCAATTTACAAGTGTGATCATAGGGAGGTGGACTTACAAATGCAAACACATGCCAGAAGATGACTAACGGTGTGCGTCTGATCGGGAACTCTTTGCGGATCTTCAGATACATGTACAGGTTAGCTGCTAGGTTCAGCAGAGACGATGCAGCAGCCGCAGGCTCTTGGACACCCAGAAGTCTTGTGAACGGCCACTGAAAATATTGACTTTACTTGAAGAAGACTGACTAATTTAAAAATATCCCAATAAAGGCATATATAGATATATTTTTAAAAAATCTTGTATCTACCTCGTGTGTTCATAAGTTTTGAGACGAACTTATTTAATTAATTTAAAAAGAAAGTAATTCATGCAACCTTTTTTAAACTTTTAAAATTTTAAATTTCGAATGTTTTGAATCAGAAAAAATATACATTTGAATATTTGTTTCATTCTCCGTGAAAATTGGGCCAACAAAAGATTTGCGTGCGACTGTAATTTCACTGTTTCAAGCAGGAAAAAAACCAATGCAAGTTTTTAGTGAAATCCAAAGTTTGGGATGTAGTCGGAACTTTGTGTATTATACCATAAAGAGGTACAAGGAGACCGGCTCTTTAGAAGACCGTGGAAGATGTGGCCGCCCGCGGTCTGTAAGGACGCCCGCCAACATCAAAGTAATCAGAGAGCGAATTCGTCGCAACTCTTGCCGGACTTAAAAGAAATTAGCTCTGCAGACCAACATTTCGCGAATATCGGTGAACAGGATACTTAAATATGATCTTAAACTAAAGGCCTACAGTCGAAGGAAAGTGCATTATTTAAACGAGCGTCTTCGTAAATTGCGACTGGAACGATGTCGGAACCTATTGAGGAGACACGATTCAAAAAATATCCTGTTTACCGATGAAAAGATCTTCACGGTGGTAGAAAACTTTAACCGGCAGAACAATAAGGTTTACGCCAGAAGTTCAAAGGACGTCCAGCCATCTGTGCGCAATGTCCAGCGCACTCATCATCCAGCAAGTGTGATGGTTTGGTGGGGTGTTTCCTACGAGGGGGTCACTTCGCTTCATTTTTGCCAGCAAGGCGTCAAGGTGAAGGCACAAAATTACCAAACCGACATATTGGAAGCGGTGGTTAAACCATTAAATGATACGCTATTCGCTGGAAAATACTGGGTTTTCCAACAGGACTCTGCTCCCTCCCATAAAGCTAAGACTACCCAACGTTGGCTGGAGGCCAATTTGCCAGGCTTCATTCGGACCGAAGATTGGCCCTCGTCAAGCCCTGACTTGAATCCTTTGGATCATTCTTTATGGACGGAATTGGAGCTGAGGGCATGCAGAAAGTCTCACCCAAACCTGGATTCTCTCAAGCGAGCCCTTATTAGATAATCGAAACGGATTCCCATTGAAAAGATTCGTGCCGCCATAGATGAATGGCGCACGCGTTTGAAGGCCTGCATTGAATGCAAAGGCGGCCATTTTGAATGATTTATTTTTAAATACAGATCTAGATGTCAGTAGTTTTAATTTTAATATCCAATAAATGAATACTCAACTTAGCTCCAAAAATATTTTAGTTTTACTGTGTCTCAAGACTTATGAACACACGAGGTAATATAAATAGAATGTGATAAAAGAGCTTACATTTGTGTTAGTTCCATCAGAGGTCGACACAAATTCTTAGTCAAGAGAAGTTCATCATTTATCTCAAAGGTCAACAAATCAGTTTGTTCTGTTGGCACTTGCACTATTATGGAAAGTTATAAAATATACAAAATAATACCTTTCCATAAAACTTGGGCACTCCACCAGAGGCAGTAACTCTGTTCACAGTCTGCCACATACATTGGTAGCCACACTCATCTCCGCAGTTCCACTGCAGTAGCCGGCACCATATGTCTTGGGGTAGAGGTGCTGTGGCTTTAAATGCTATACCATCTACAAACATCAACAAACTTGTACAAACATTTGATGCACATTGTGCCAACTTAAATTGGATTGGATTGTATTGTCCAACATTAATAATATTATTATTTTTAATCTCATCAAGCAACTACAGTTTTAGCGTAAGGCGAACCCGTTTCTACATATCTGAGCAATGTAACCATCGATCTATAGATCGACGTTTACCTTCGTAACAGTGTTCCATAATACAGGTGTAGAGGCACTTCTTGTAAATATTAGACCGGTCACCACTGCTTCCCAGTACAATTGCGATATTTTGACAAAAAAATAAAGATACAAGCAAAAACAACATAATGGTATACTTGGGCTTTCGGATGCTTGTAAATTGTAATATGTTTCAATAATTCGTAAAACATTTAAACATTTTCGGCAATAAAACACAAAAATAACAATAAAATTTTTTCTGAATGTTTTGTTTTGCTTTGGTGACCACAGAATTCAGAAATGTTGTGACAGTACTTAAAGTTTGAGTGTTAACGTGACATTGACAACAACACATCTTCTTTTTATTTGGGTATTGCGATAATTTGCCACATAACAGCACAGCCCCAGATTAGGATTTGGCACAGCGTCTCAGTGTTTTTTTTTATTTATTTTAGGGCAACCAACTATAGATAACACCGTAGATGCACGCATACTAAATGTTTTAATATGTAGTGACACAGTTTAGCATAAAGTACGCGGCGAAACCACGTTTTGTGAACTCAGCTTTTTCAGTAGCTAAGCCGAGTTTAAGCAGTCACTCCTAAACCCTCTGCAGTATCATACATATCCTAAAATAAGGATTAAAGATATCATATACGTTAATTTTATGTACTCGTGTCTCGTATATTGAATAGACGCAGTAAAGTGAAACAAACTCTTTTATTACAACCAACCCACAATAGCATAAGACGGTATATATAGTAAATACAAAAGTGGTGACCCCGACGTGATTTCCCGACGTGATTATATTTGTGGGTTGTGTTAGTGTTTAAAAAACAATACGGAGTGACTCCCTCCCGATGAAGTCCACACCTCGGGAGGTTAAAGAAATAGCCAACTGACAGGATGACGCAATATAGATGCAGCGACGCCACGCGGTATGGAATGCGCAGCAGGTGACGTCAGCAGATCCCTTTCCGGCCATCTACAGAAGCCCTATTGAAAAAGCCAATCATCAGTCTATGGATATGGTCTAGCGGCAGATGTAAAGAAGATTTTTGGAGCCAGCAATATCTGAGGTATACTCAATCTTATAGAAAATGGTGTTTATACCTGCAGATGCACTCAAGGTTATTGCCCGGTTGGAGTAGGTACGCTCACCGGAGGATCAGTGTTAGAATTGGAGATATGGCTCATTCCCACTGCTACGAGTGACTGGCATGCGATGTTCCTGCGCTACTTGGAGACCATGACAGAAAATGACGGCGATTTAGAAAAGGTTCTGATGTGTAGGTTTGGACAGGTGTATCGTGTCATTAGTGTGTGCGTAAAGTTTTTAAAAAAGTAAATTCAGTGAGCAAAAATTTTTTTTAGAGTCAGTGTTAATTCTTAGAATTTATCGCATAAGAGAGTAACTAACGGTAACACGGTACGGTAACGTGAGAGCCTCACTTACACATTGTAATGTAGCGAGCTATTTGCAGCGTTAGCGAATTTGCAATTGTGTTTTGTTTGAGATTATGTACTCTACCTGGGCAACTTAAATATTTTATTTAATGATATTTTATATTTTGATTTTCTTTTGTGGTTATTTGATGAAAATATAAAAAAAATATTTTTTGTTGATTTTATGTAAATTTATTATAGCTAAAAAAGGTTTAATGTGTACTAAATTTTAATGTTAAAGAAATGTATTGATAAATTTTTATAAGATTTGGATTTTTTATAAGATTTTTTTCTTAAAGCACTTTATTTTTTTACTTATTTACGGTTATTTTCTATTGTTTATTGTTTACAGCTTTATTAAACGATTAAATGTTATAATAATATTTTTCAAAAACATTGTATGTAGATTTACAGGTTGACTGTACTTTTCGTGTTCATTCAAATAAACTTTGATATTATTGTAACTACCTACTTAGGAATGCGACTTCGAAACATGAGCGCATTGTTGTTGTCAGCAAAATTGTTCGTGTAGGCATGAACTTGTGTAACTTATTAGAGATTTTGAATTGTAAAGTTTTAAATTGAACCTTTAAGGATGAAAAACTTTTATTGTATAAAATTTTTGAAAAAAGGGGAGGATTGATGTAGTGACACAGTTTAGCATAAAGTACGCGGCGAAACCACGTTTTGTGAACTCAGCTTTTTCAGTAGCTAAGCCGAGTTTAAGCAGTCACTCCTAAACCCTCTGCAGTATCATACATATCCTAAAATAAGGATTAAAGATATCATATACGTTAATTTTATGTACTCGTGTCTCGTATATTGAATAGACGCAGTAAAGTGAAACAAACTCTTTTATTACAACCAACCCACAATAGCATAAGACAGTATATATAGTAAATACAAAAAATATGGCTGGATTTTGTTTGCGTGTGTTGATATTTAGTACTTTTAACGTCAATGTCACCTCATAATTACAAGCCTGCGCGTTTACTTTCACAACAGCGTGGAATTGTTACTTTTCCACATTTTAGTATTTTAAAACAATCCAGCAATATTTATGGAAATAAATTAATACAGCCAAACACGAGTTGTTGAAGTTACAAAGTTTATACATAGCACAACGATAGATAGATAGATAATACTTTTATTCATCACCTTATAAAACAGATAGTACAAATAAACATAATATAGGGAACAGCAATGGAACTGGCGGCCTTATCGCTTAACGCGATTTCTTCCAGGCAACCAAAGATAAGGTTCTTAAGTGCATAGTTAAACAGTCAATTTAGATAAGTACCTAAATTCTTACATTAATTACAAATCTTTACATTAATTACAAAACCGGCACAGTTTTACGTTCAGTGTTCTAGATCGCGGCACGTTTACGCGGGCGCGTCGCATCCTCGTCGTTGGTGCGCAGAGACGTGTGGTCGGCTGTGTTATTTCTCCACTGGTTGTTACGTCTGTCCGTCTGCCTCATTCGTTGCGGGACGCGGCTAAGCGGCGGCGGCGCGGCGCGGGGCGGCGCGGGCGGCGGCGTGAGTGGGGAAATTTCACAGGTCCACACTAAGAACTTTTTGGCAGGGCCGTACTAAGTGTTGAGGTAGGTCCCGGGATTTCATAATTATATTTTTAAGTTCTAATTTACATTTTCGGTTATTCGTATAGATAGATGGAGCCATGGAGCAGCACGCCACACACGCATCCTATTAGTTTGTAAATTTGTAACATTACACAACATTAATTAAGTTACCTAAGTACCTATTTAGTTTTTTCATTAATTTAGTACTTTATAGCTAAAATAGCTTGAATTTTTTTAATTTGGTTGTAAATGTTTGCTTTTGTAAATAATGAACTTGATTGAGTAATAACTAATAAATCATCTCTCTTTCTCCAAAAAGATCCTATTCTATTTGTTCACAAGCGCTACAGTGACAGGCTAAAAATGTATAAAACGACCCCACTCTAAAGCTTGATTAAATTTTTTTAAATAAAGTTTTTATCAATAGGTATTATTATAACGTAACTCTTAGGATAGGTACTTATTTATCCTTCGATTTTGATACTTTTAAAATATATTATTTACTAAGAAAAGGTCATAATTATTATTCTCTTCTCTTTCTACTCCTCTGATTCATTTGTTTATTTTATTGTCCTTTATTAGTTTGTGTGTGCGTTTTGCCTTGACATTGCCAACTCTTATTTAATGTTTGTGTTAGCTGTATAAATCTGTAGGTAATTGGGGTGTCACAACTGCCAACTGGTGATACCATCCCTAAGATGTGATAATTTTAAGTTTTCAGTGTATCCTTTGTTAGTGATAATGGCGTATCAAACCTAAGATCTAGAAGACCTATACTACCTCTTAGTGTCAAACCATGATGCAAAGTAGACATGCGCAAAACATTACAGTAGAATGCAATGTCATATGACATGGCATTCCTAAAAAGGTGATATCTCTTTGTGATATTACCATTACTCAAAACATTACTCGTTCTCTGTGATGTCGGACACAGCTATGAATGCTTGTATGTATTATTATGAAATGAACGCAATGTAATATTACGAACGTAATGGTTCCTTTACTTATCAAGTTATCACTTTCTAGCTCCAGTCTAAAGAAACGATTACAATAGGTAGGTATCTACCTACTACGTCAAATTTAGGTAGGTAGTGTAGGTACATAGTACATACCTACACTACCTACCTTTTATGTGATACTTGTGTTCGTGGATGTCCACGAACGAACACAAGTAGGTATCACACAGTGAAATAAATGTTTATTATTATTATTTTAAGGACCGATGTGGCGCGGCGGGCGAAGGTCCGCCTGCGACGCGGCGACGCAGGAGGTTGCGGGTTCGCTTTTGTGAACGAAAAGAATTACTTACTAGATTTTATTCCATGACTCAGTAAATGTCAAACAAATTTATCATGAAATCAAACTTAAACAATTTCTATTTCACAATTCATTATTTTATTTTTTAGTTACCTACTATAAAATAAAATAATGAATCATGTAGGTATTTTATTTTTCTCCTATATTGTACTGTGGCGCTCAATACGTCAGCTTCTCGCTCATTTCTACATATATCTGCATCTCATTCGCACGCGACATAGTGCCATACAAACTACGAAACATTACAAACAAAGCCGGATCGGCGCGAATATGATAAAGAGATGAACGAACGTACATTGCTCGCATCGCACCAATCACCAACCGAACTTCGCGTGATGTATGCCTAACGTAATATGTAATGCTTCGGCGTCTCGAGTGATGTGTGATGTTACATTACGTCATCGCGTAATATTACTTTTGTGATATCACTCGCATTACTAACACATGTCTAATGCAAAGCCAAAGATAAAAGAAGAAGAAGATATAAACCTAACCTAGAGTTTTTCTTCTGTTGTTTTTATTTTCTGTAAAAATAAATCTCGTACCTAGGAATTTGAAATGGTGTTCATTCTACGGACTTTGTATGCTGCTAAAGAGTTGAAAGTGCCTCGCAAATACCTTCGATCGAAGTTCATAGATACAGTGAGACTCCATGTCAAAGGAGGTACCGGAGGGACAGGACTCCCGAAGTTTGGAGGGTTAGGGGGACAAGGAGGCTGTGTATACTGTATTGGCAAAGAAAAAGCAAACCTAAGAAATATATCTAGCAAGTATCGTGGGAAGACAGTAACCGCAACTCACGGAGAAGACAGCCGGAAAGCCAAGATAGTAGGCAACCCGGGCACTGACGTGCAATTGGAGGTCCCTCTCGGCGTCACTATTTATTCGCAAGAAGGTAAAGTTCTTGGCTCAATCAATGCGGAAGACGAAACCGTAATAGTAGCCAGAGGCGGCCCTGGTGGCTCTGCTCAAAACCAATACTTAGGGCATTATGGCCAAACTCATCATGTTAGATTAGATCTGAAACTAATAGCAGACATTGGACTTGTTGGATTCCCAAATGCAGGAAAAAGTTCTTTGCTCAAAGCAATATCGAGAGCTAAGCCAAAAATTGCAAATTACCCTTTCACCACTATCAAACCCAACAAAGGCGTCATAATCTATAAAGACAAGCGTCAAATATCCATGGCAGACCTGCCAGGGCTAATAGAAGGAGCTCACATAAACATTGGTCTCGGTCACCAATTCCTCAGGCATGTTGAAAGAACCAAGCTGCTGTTATTCATAGCTGATGTCCAAGGCTTCCAATTGAGTCCCGCGCACCAAAGCAGGTCATGTCTAGAGACAGTTCTACTCCTCAACAAAGAGCTGGAGCTTTATGACCCGGAAATGTTGGAAAAGCCTGCTGTTCTAGCTATCAATAAAATGGATACAACAGGAGCTGAAGATACTTTCAAATATGTCCAAGAATCTTTTTGGAACATTGACAGAGTTCTAGAAACCATACCCAATGAGATTAGACCACAGAATTTAATATCATTCAAAAACATAATTGGTATTTCTGCATTGAAGAGTAATGAAAGCATAGAGGAGCTAAAAGAATTGCTTAGGAGGAGATTAGATGAATTCAGTGATGAAAATAATCCAGATATTGTGAAACCTGGTGAAATATTCAAGAGAAACAGGGCCATTATGGAAGAAAGAGGTCCCCGAGTCACATAATCATATTTCATACAGTTCTCTAGGAATGGACTAATGTCCTGGGGCCGAATTCTGCTGATCAATAGCTTAGTGCAACTAGGGGCCTGAAATACTAATACTGTCACAGAAATATATCGAGATAGAAGCAAAGAGTTTGCCAATATGTATTGAAACCAATGCTTGGTAACATTTTGCATAGGCACTTTGACATCACAAGTGTAATTTAGTGATGTGAAACATAAGCCGTGCGCAAACGATACAACAGCATCGATTAGCACGCGGCAAACAGATTCTTCTGATTGTTCATCTTCGTCATGAATCAAAGTAATCACAAGTACTTTTAACTTTATTTGCTTGACGCTTGACCACAAAATACATAACATAATTAGCTAAGATAAATATGTGAATCAACTGTTTTTGTGTTGTTATGCTGTCTGATTGTGTTGTTTTGTATAGATTCAAAGTATTGATAAGCATCATAGATATAAGTAAAGTTCGGGAGATTGTGTACTAGCTTCTCGAAAGTGGAAGGCTAAAATTAGGTGCAATTAGGTCTAAAGATATAGCAATACCAAAGATTTAAATCGTCATAAATCTTACGATTTAAATCTTTGACCAATAGGTAGGTACACGTCTTGTTGCGAGTTGCCGTGCATGGGAGGCGTATTGTTGTCTCGGTCGTACTTCGGTCTAGAGAAGCCTTTCTATTTTTATTGTTAAATAAGTATTTATATTGCGCAAGATTGAAAATACCTGTCTTTGGGTTTTGTTGTCACACAACAAAAGCCATTTAATGAGTTAGCGCTGGGAGAACATACCATATTTCTTAAGGAGGTAAATGTAAAATACCTAGATCTAGAAATTCAAAAAAAAATGTACCTACCTAACCAATAAATAGCGTCCCGACATTAATTTCCCAGTTCCTACTAGGTATAGCCGTTGCAGTTGCTACCTACTTATAAACTACACTACTACCTATAAAATTTTGGTTGCCTGGAAGAAACCGCTGTAAGCGATAAGGCCGCCAGTTCCATTGCTGTTCCCTACATTATGTTTAATGAGTACTATCTTTTTTATAAGGTGATGAATAAAGCATTATCTATCTATCTATCTAAACGTGTGCCATTTTTGCTTGTGCCCATGGCTTCCACCCGTTTATCCTGGATAAAAAGTAGCCGATTATTTATCCAAGGTCTACAACTAGGTAGGTACATACAAAATTTAGTCTCGATCGGTTCATGACAAGCTAACAAGCATCCAAAAACATCTTCAACTTTTACCTTTATACTATTAGTGTGACATATTATGTAGTGTCACCTATACTAAACACTACCTGGGAAAATATGTAGGTCCTTATCAAATTCAATCTCATCATAAAGTAATGATGAATAAGCACTCAACTGTACAATGCGCTGTTTCGCATTCGAGGCTGTGTTCACAGAGCTCGTAAAGATTTGCGCGTATTATATCTAGTATAGGACCAGCATTGAGAATATACGTCCATAGAACAGAGTTTAATATCACTTCAACACAACTCCAATGTACGAGAGCTTTACAACGACGACGTTAGGGTATATTATATTTGTTCTGTGACAACGACTGACTCATATTTGTTCTGTGACAACGACTGACTCATATTTGTTCTGTGACAACGACTGACTCATATTTGTTCTGTGACAACGACTGACTCATATTTGTTCTGTGACAACGACTGACTCATATTTGTTCTGTGACAACGACTGACTCATATTTGTTCTGTGACAACGACTGACTCATATTTCTGTGATTACTGTGGTATTATTTCTTAGAAATATGAATAATGTATCAACAATCTCAACAGTTAGTAAATTAGAGGAATAAAACTTTTCCAAGTCACTTGCTGTGTATTTATTAAAATAACTCAATAATGCTGATCTATACATATAGCAATAATATAATAGTTATGCTTATCTACATTTCAAATTCCATTTTATATAATTAATAACAATACAAACCAATAATTATAAGCTTATATCACAGTATCTAGAAGAAATAGGTTTGTGATGCAAGGTTGGTTGAAGTTACACCAAAATCCAAATCCCTCAAAATTAGTAGGTACCCATTGAGTTTTATTGATATATATGCTGCCTACATTATTTAGAAATTTAATAACTAGTTATTCTGGGAATGTTACAATCCCTCTTCAGTCGAATGTTATAAAACTTAATAACTAATTCACAAAATGTCAAATTATGTAAAACAATCACTGGCTAATAATTTTGATCACAACCACTACAACATAAAGCATCTAAAGTCGTTGTTTACGAAAAATAATTGATAACTCGTACATAAATTGAAAACAGAGCAAATAAGCAAAGGCGAAAGTTATAAATGTTTAATATCACAGCGAGGTGCTGTTATTTTGTTAATAAAAAAATATAGTTTGCCTTAAAAGTTGTAATTTAAGAAGACTAGAAAACAGGCTTACACACTAGTTAACTATGTTTTTTTTATCTTTTTATAATATTTTTGGTAAATCTAAAAGTACAGATGTGTGTGCTTGACTAGGTAGAGATAAACCATTCTAAAAATGCACGCCCCTCCACAAAACGTGATAATTTCAACGTGTAAGAGGAAATACTTATTGCATCACTATATTTGTGCTGCAACTTTACTGGAAACGGACTCATCCGCGTGCTGAGAGGTCAACTAATTGTGCGATCAGTCCAGTGTAGGCATTGTATGGCGGGGAGCGCGCTCTTTGTTTGGGCGACACGTGCGCTCTGTCGCGCGTTCGGCTCATTTATGCACTAGTTGGCCGACAGATCCAGCCGTTCTTTCTTAGTGGTACCGCTTGTGCCGGTGACTGAACAACCAATGACAAATACCAATTTAGGTGTATTGTGTCTATCCAAGAGAATATAATACCTACCTACCTCTATAAACCTTATTTGCGTGTAAGTGTAACGGCGCGAGGGGCGCGCATTTTTTGAATGGTTCTTTGGTGGATCTCTACCTACGTAATTATTGAAATATTTATGTTTATACAACATTTTAGCTAGCAGATGTGTAATCAATCTTATAATCTACTCTATAATAAAGTTATTTAAAGATGCTCAGCCAATTCAAAGTAAATTTTCATTAATGATTTGGAATTTTAATAAAAAATAATTCTTTATTGTGAAAAAGATTTGAAGTCAGCCAGAGGATTCTTACATCTAAAGTAACATTCAAAGTTGATTTCTTTTAGCTGATTTACGAGTCACGTACCATATTAGAACGTACAGCTTTTATTTTAGAACTGTGCAAACTTCATACCAGTGAGGCCCCTGCAGGATGGTAGGTAGGCGCGTGGCTTAGGGTTCAAAATGCAACAGACATCGCCTCGCTAAGCTAAACGCTTGCAGTGTGGCCAGTCCAGTACATTTTCATAATTTTCTTTTCTCATCAACCTTCTTACCTCCATGGTAGCAGTGCGGCTGCGGCCTGAATAAACATAAATCAAAGTTTATTCTCAGCCTTACACCCTTTCAACACAAGGTTGAGTTTACTCTTCGGCTTCGGTGGCGGTTTCAGCAGGGGGCAGGGAGCGCGCGCGCGGAGGAGGCTCCTCCGGCGCGGCGCCTTCCTCATCCGTGGGCGGGGCTTCCAGAGAGCTTGCCGATGCGCCTGTCGGAAAGTGGAATCTGATGCTCATTAGTTGTCTAAACAAGCTAAAGGCCTATTAAGACCTACGCTGTAAAGAAAGCCGGGTGAGTGAGTATACGGTATATTGTATACAAAATGTATGTACCTATGCTCGGCAGAGTGACGCGCGAAACAGAGCTACATTTTGCATTCCGCTCTGAGTAGCAAACACCACGTACCGTCCTCATAACATTCTATCTGTTGGGAGATAAAAAGATGCGCGACGGTAAATTGACGATGAAATTGCGTCGTGGACCGGGTAATATGACGTCATTAATTCAATTTTCCATCAAATCCCTTACCATTGCTAGGGTTGAGTCGACTCTCCAAAGAAGGCTTCTGTTTCTTAGCGAGCGAATCCTCTTTAGGCTCCTCAACTTGCGCCGGGCACTCCAGATGTACCAAGTGGAACACCTACAATGAAAATATAGTATTTCAAACACCATTTTAAACACCCAGCCTCTGCGGTGCAACTTGCAGGGGCGCGCCGCAGCTGCAAGCAGTGCTGGAGCTCATGTGAATCGTGGGCAATGAAAGTCTTAAGATTGTAAAACGCAGGGTAGGCAGTCGCAGAACTAATAACCGCCGGGGAGTAAAGGCTCTCGGGTGGCGACCGCGATACAACGCGAAACGGAGGGTAGGGAGACCATCCACTCGATGGATCGACGACATTGTAGCGGTCGCAGGGAGTAGAGGGACGGAGGGAGACCTGTGTCCAGCTGTGGGCTGATATGACGATAATTGGGAAGATACAGTACAGTACCTCATAGCTTCATGTAGAAAAAAATAGAAATGGTAGAAGTATGTCACTCACCTCGTTTACGGAATTGTTTGTGCCGACGATGCGAACGACCGAAACAGGACGCAGTGGGAAGTAGATTACTTGCCAGGACCTGAAGCAAATTCAAATTGCTAAGCTGGATATGTAATAAGCGCATATTTTAATGCTGTGCGGCAGTGGTGAGATCCAGATGACAACCAAGGGTTATCGACCAGGGGCAGATGTTGATGTGTGACGCAAGTTTCCTGCGTTACCTGCACTGGTCGCGCGTGCGGTCAGCCACAGTCTCCCACTGCCAGAAGTTGAGGCTGACCTCGACGTAGTAGGAGTAGTGCCGGTAGTCGCAATCCCACAGCAGCAGCCGCAGCGAGGCCAGCATGACGGGCTGCGCCAGCTGCACCACGATGGAGCCCGAGCCCAGCTGGTGGCACGTGTAGCCCTGCTCCCAGTCGTAGTGCTCCGTGTCGCCGTTAAGGAGAGCGTTGCGGGATCGGCTGGTATTGAGAACTGATTTACAATCTCATAACGAAATTAAAGGAACTTAGAAAGAAAAAAAACATTATCTGAACATAAGTCAAGGCACACTGACGTGGAAGCAAGTGGAAGCAAAGAGTCAGTAAAAAAAATTCATACACGCGCTTCTGCAGCGCATCGGGAATGTTTGCTGACGCACTAGTAGACGGGTTCGCGGCGATAATGCGCTGCAGATCTGCGTCCCTGATGCGCCGGGTGCGCGGCAGCTCCAACAGCTACACACAGCTCATTTCTGAGAGACTGGATACCGACTGTCTCTGTATGGAACACTGGACAAGCGCGTATATTATACTCTCTTGACCAGTGTTTCAGTAGCTATTTTTGATTATTTTTGATTGTTTTTATTATTAGTTTATTTTATTTTATGTTTCATCCCAAATATGGACTCCTTAATTTATTTTGTATTTTAAAAAAATTTTGTTGTCTGAAATAAATGAATTGAATTGAATTAACCCCTAAAAAAATTAAAAACTGCTAAAACAACAAGAGCTACAAGCGAGGACACCTGACGCCCACCGGCACTTTATTACACCCTCCGGTCCCGCCGACCTGACGAGAACTTAAACAGAACCAAACAAAATACTGACTTATCTTATTCGAGGGCTAGAGCCACTTTGAGTTGCTAAGCCGTAAGTATTTTAATTGATCTCACCGGTATGCCCAGCTATAGCAGTGACAAATATATAACTCAAGAACCGCACCTGATCCCCTCAATAACAACGGCCGACAGCTCCACTGTGGCAACATTGTGCACCGGCTTCACGAACCCGCGGTAAAGCGGCGGTACTGTAGCCGTATGCATCGCCTCTAGCGCTACCGCGTGGAACACCTGAAATCACATGACAAGTTTAGAACATTCTGAACAATTAATATCATAGAACTCTTTAGCATGCCGCTTCCAGCATCTGCCAGCAGTCTTCCGCCCACCTGGCCGGCGAGCACTACGTTTGCAGAGTCTCGGGCATCGTCTCAACGATTACCTACGCATAGGGGTCTCCCTGCCGGACGCGGCCTACGGTGGCGGCACGCCAACATTAGTGATGGCGGTGAGTACAATTGTTTGATTATACTGGCGGCCGCGTCAGTCTGAGATACCCCATATGTAAAGTATTAAGTGTATCTTCTCACCTTATTAACAGTATTGCTGGTGCCAACAATCTTGATGTACTTGACAACTCTCGGCTCGAAGTAGAGGTTCTGCCAGGAGCGGCAGAAGTACTCGCTGTGGTCCACCACGCGCACCCAGTCCTTCTGGTCCACCGACACTTCTATGAAGTACATGTACGATCTGGAACGAGAGTGCTGTTGTAGAATATTACTTTACTAATGAGACGCGCGCCAGAGCGTCAGCCAAGTTCGGAAAGAATCGGCCGACGCAATAGCAGTGAGTATCTTTACACGAACCATAGGGCACGCTTTTGGTCCCGTCTGAACCTATCTCGGACATGTTATTTACATCAGATTAAATAAGTAAGTTTAGTTTTTTTTTTATAAAAGTCTTTCACCGTCTCATAAATGAGGATTAGTACGGCCACATTCTAAATCCATTGAGGCTGTAAAAGCATTTTTTTACATTAATAGCACTTTTGCTCGCTGAACCATAGGAATAAATTAGCTATTTATTCAAAATCAATGCTGTAAGACAAGCCGTAATGTTTAAGAAGCGCCATCTAGTTTGCATAGGCGAACTAAAGTAGTAAAGAAAGCTAAAAGTTAACTATTACGAGTATCTCTCACACATGCACTCGACAATGTGACATTGAAGCGTATTGTATGCTGTGTAGGTCGTAGACAGAATAATTTTATTTCGGACTACTATGATCAAGATATTATGGTTCAAGATAAAATCATCGGCGGTTTTCGCATTTTGACAGCTTGTTTAATAACTTCTAAAAACCTGTTATCTCTGTCCCACAGCAGAAGTCTGATATGGTTGATGATCGTCGTGGTAGCCAGCCGCACAATAATCCCCGGGTTATCGGGCGCGTCGTTGATAGTGTGGCGCGTGTAGCCTCGCTCCATGTCGTACGTCTCCGTGTCGCCGTCCAGTAACGCGTTGCGCATGTCGCCGGCTATGACGCGCGCGCCGCGCTTTAGTGTCGCTGCATTTTCTTCCGGCACT
Organism: Eupithecia inturbata; assembly: GCA_963662085.1. Lineage (NCBI taxonomy): Eukaryota > Metazoa > Arthropoda > Insecta > Lepidoptera > Geometridae > Eupithecia > Eupithecia inturbata. The sequence goes on along the minus strand of OY759181.1, from coordinate 779,135 downwards.
AAGATAAATTATACAAAGTTGAATGATCAGGTGTTCAAAGACTTCTAATAAATTAGAGAGGGAGATAGCAACCTTTAAGAACAGACATACGATTCGGTTTCCGTTTACCTTGACTCTAAGGATTGAACACTGCTATAAGATAAAGGAAGGTACTAGGTTGTATAAACTTACACAGTACTCCGCGGTGAGGCAAGTCCGGGTTCTTCGTCTGAGTTTTCTCCTGAATAGCATCCAGTAGCATATCCGGCGTGACGAGGGAATAAGGACGAACCACGGTCAGCAGTTCTTCGAGACTCATCAGAGTCAGGCGAATGCATTTTAGGATTTTCTCCTAAAATCAAATGAATTTGACAATATCGTACAAAACTGCAGCAGCTCCTCAGCTGAGAGTAACTTTTTAGTTTTTGTTTCCGCATAGGTTAGTACATAACATTTAGAATTAAGGATGGCAAAGACACATCTGATGATTTGACTTCTAATTCAATGCATGAGTTCCGCAAGGCTCAATCTTCGGACCTGTACTCTACTCAATCTTTACAGCAAACCTACCAAGAACACATGATGTAGCAATAGGCCATAGCAATCTAGGTCGATGATACGGGAATAATAACTTTATGCTGATGATAGATACAGCAATACTAGCTAAAATAAAAGCTAAAACAAAGCAGATGCGATAAAATTGTCTTACCACTTGTGGCTGTCCTTCATTCGACTTGACCCAGGAATCATTCGCATTAAACCACCTGCAAACTGCCTTGAAGATATCCACTTCGGGCGCGAAGAATGAATCGCGGTCGAGTAGACCTTGCAATGCTTCCTGTAAACAACATTTTATTTAGAATGCTACAAGTGTTTCCTTTAGTTAAATTGTGTTAGTTTGAATTTTACTGCTGTAGTGTTTGATGCAATTTGTGTCGTTGCGCCCCAGTAAAATACTTACCGTTTTTTTTTTGAGAACCACTCATGTTTAGTCTGTTTTTGTGCTGATGATAAAGCTGAGCCCAAAAAGTTAGCGAATCCGAATGGCGTTCGTCATTTGTGTTACTGTTACACAATTTTTTTGGCTATTGGATTGGAACTTACAACTGACAATTGCAGAAAGGAATCATGCTGGAGAACTTCTGTTGCATTCCTGTCTAGGAAGTTGAAGCAATAGTCCATCAATGCATCCAAGCCATACAGTCTGTAATTAAACTTCAAATTAGACCTTATTCCGTATATCAATCATCATCAGCGTGAGACTTCCCCTAACGAGCGTCATAGCGGTACTTTGAGCTTGCCCCATCCAGCATATGCCTGTAGTCTTACGCAAATCGTCATCCCATATGGCCGAAGGACGTCCTATCTATCTATACTGTGTTTGCCGCAAACGTTGTTCCGTACACAAAAAGGCATGCTGGTTTAAATCTAAATAGCATTATATTTACAACTAGTTTACGCCCGCGGCTTCGCACGCGTTGTTTCTATGGGAACGTTTATAGGTTATTTCTATCCTATCCCATGGAAACTGATTTACGGAATAAAAAGTAGCCTGTGTTTTATTCGAGGCCTAGAACAACCTATATGCAAAATTTCAGCCCGATCCGTTCAGTACCTATGGCGTGAAGAGGTAACAAACATCCATCCATAGAGGTACATCCAAACTTTCGCATTTATAATATTAGTGTGATGGATGTGTCGGCTTTTACGAATTCACTAATGACTGCCATATTTTGGTCTGATAAATGCTCCGAATTTTGACTAATACTGATAACCTAATAAAAGAGGCTATAATTTTTTCGTCACAGCTGGTACATAATCTTCTTGATGACCTAGATACATTTTGTCAAGGTCAAGTCGTGGCATAGTTACCTAGCTGCATCGAGAACAGCACAGACGTTCCTCAGCGCCAACACCTGCCGCAAGTAGTCAGATATGGCAGCCTCCAGCTCTTGGAAGTTGAACTGGTGAGCCAGACCCAGCATATCCAAGACTGTGTCCTCCCGCAGCATTGAGAGGCCCATATGGCCCGAGTAGACATAGCGTAGCAGGGCCTTAAAGGCTTGCAGAGGGGCTTGTAACTCCACTTCAGCCTAAAACAAAAAGCGTGATGTCCTGTCATTGCGTCAATATAATAAAATAATAAATAAATAATACTGGACAATTCACGCAGCATCATCTAGCCCCAAGCTAAGCAGAGCTTGTGTTATGGTACTAGATGACTGATATACTTACATACATTATATCTTATACCGATTAAGTCGGATTAAGTCAGCGCGGGGCCTGTAGCAAATTCTATCGAGGGGCCTCTGAATTGCTTTAGGTTATCAAATATTAGGTAGGTATTTAATAAAACAAAACTGTTACAAAACAACTTTACTGGATTTAATATGGGCAAATAAATAATACTGTCCATAACGACTTCGCTAAGTAAATCTTTTTCAATGTTCATTAAACTGAGGTGGGTGTGAGGAACTAATTTTTAACACGTTTTAATGTTGGGAAAGATCGTTCACTACTGCAACGCAATGTCAACGTTTTGGAAACAATATTGTAAAGAGCTATTTAAAAAAAGCTTAAAAATGTATTTTCAGAGCCTCGTGCTTCTTGGCGTCAATAATAACACAGGATATAGTCTTTATGAGATAATTTAGTCGGAATTTAGATAATAATTTTGCAAATGGCGGTTGTGATACAAAAAATTAAAGAATGACGTATTTGTCGCTTTTGCCGTTTTCGCGCAAACCTGTGACTAACTCACAGGGACGCAGGGTTCGAAGTAGTGGTGGTCGTTGAATGAACGAACAGTTTTTTTAAACAGTTTGTTAGCCGTCAACGTTAGAAGTTTACAGCCCACTGTTAAACTACATAGTTTACGTGTGAACGACGTTTGCATCGCGCAGTCTATCGTCGAGCGTTGCCGAAACTGTTTCACCGTTTACCCGTTTATCGTGGACGATAAACGGTCTCGTTTCGTTGACTGTAGAAAAGTCGACGCCCCATTCCAGCCACCCGTCTATCAAGCATTCCGTTCTCTTCACACTTGCTTGTATCGCTAATATGACTATCTCTCTTTCGCCAAGCGCGCGACTCTAACGGTTGAGTGGTCGGTGTTTTGTAAAACTAAACTCTATTGCAATGCATGTGCAATGTAATATTGTATTAATAAGCACGCAGATTTTTGAATTTTGTTTGTTTGTTTATATTAATAACTGATACTCTTGTTTGAAATGCGCTTTGCGTAGATCAAGGACGGCCGATGTGGCGCGGCGGGCAAAAGTCCGCCTGCGACTCAGAAGGTTGCGGGTTCGATTCCCGCCTTGGGACAAATAATAATAATAATATATTTATTTTCTCTTACAATTTTTGAATTAAGCTAAATGTTTGTACGATCTGGAATTATTTGTTCCGGGTGTTCTGAGTATTTTCTATGTATAATAAAAATTCGATCTATGTGATGTTGATGTATTGTATGTATTAAGTATATCAGTCATCAAGTACCCATATCACAAGCTCTGCTTAGCTTGGGGCTAGATGATGCTGTGTGGATTGACCAGCATTATTTACATTATTTATTTATATCAATGACATTACTAAAGAGAGAAGACAAGGCATATTCATACATTGCGTATTCGATAGTTGAGCTAGATTACATATACACGCAAACGTACCCTTACAGAAACATTATAATGTCGTGCACATTGTAATCAATGACAGAGATAGGTAGACGTACAGAAACTGTAGCGTGAAAGAGACGGCAACGTTTATCACAGCTCCGCCTCCACACTTAACAGCTCAAACAAAATAATAATCGGGAATTCCCCTCTGAAGAATATTTATTGTAAGGTACCGTCGTACAGTGGGTTGAAACTGCTAAAAGGGGCCATAGGATTTTTCTTAATAATTGAAAGATTTTTTATGCCAATCGGTGTAGCTCAATAACCCTATCAGAAACTGTTCTATGCCATTTTGTTATAAAACTAATTACTTACCGAGAAAAAAAATTAGGTTCAAAAAAGTTGTATGAAATGACATCTATCAAGGTCGATTTCTATACGAAATGTTTACCGTAGCTTTGAAAACACGTAGGTGTTATAGAATAGCTTATTACCTATCGTATGATATCATACACAAGCGCATTAACTTGCCCCCTTTTTCGATAAATGCCATTGAAAATGAGTCCTTTTTTATTATTTGGCAACGAAATAAATGTAATGTTGCACGCGTTTGTGAGCTAAAATGTATGCATAATCCAGTGGTTTGTTCCTTAATTTCACACCACCACCAGATATCAACTAAATACCTATTTGACTTTCTTTTCTTTCTTCATTCCATACAACTTTTTGAACTTAATTTTTTTCTCGGTAAGAATTAGTTCTATGACGCAATGTCATATAATCGTTTCTGATAGGGTCAATGAGCACCACCGATTGGCATAAAAAAATCTTTCAATTGAAAAAAATCCTTTCCCCTTTTTAGCAGTTTCGACCCACTGTGCGTCGCGTCATACCGCATAATATTGTTCGTGTCACACGCGCGTGTTTTTGTATATTCTATCCTTTTTTCACAAAATTATATTAGGATATTAATCAAATTGATTTTAAAAGTACTGATTTTAATTATTTTATAATTTTACGAGTACTTAAGCATGAAAGGTAAATCCTGACGCCATTTTTTGTTTCCGTGAATGATTCATGCACTTGTCAAATGAACAAGAAGGCATTCTTAATGGCAATGAGACAACTAGATAGCACATGCTCACGAGAAAGAGTTCCGCTAGCCACTGACGTCAGTTCGTCAGCTAGACGTAGTTTTATCGTCTCATGCGCGGTGACTAGATACCTTGTCTTCTCTCATTAGTAATGTCATTGATTTATATAGGTACCTAGTAATCATCGATGTAGTAAATCTGTAGATTGGGTAAGTTCTCCCAGCGTTTACTCAACAACTGGCCTGTGTTATAACTACAAGCAAACACAAACGCTCACAGTTACATTTCCAATCTTGTGCAATATGTATGATGAACAACAAATATGGAAAGACGTACCTAAGACCGAAGTGCGACCGAGACTACAATATTAGTCGCTAGTACGACTCCACTATTTTATAAAAATATTCGGGAGTTCCCAGAGTTTTACGACAGTACGGTCAACAAAAAAATTAGAGGGAAAAATTTGAATATTATCACTTTTTAATATTTTATTGAAAAAATAACTAATCATCGTCTCTATGAAATCTCTAATATATCTATGATATAATATGTAATACATTAAATGTGCATTAGATGTGCAATATTTCAAAAAAATTTATATATTTAGATACATATAGGACACTAAAAAAATTAAATAACATCATATCCTAAAGCGTCAGGTTTCTGAGAAATCCACATATTATGAAGAAAAATATAGTTATTTTCATCTATGAATATCTCGCACGCTTTAGGACATTATTTTATTTGACATTTTTTATTTGTTTTATTGTCTTCTATCCAAATGTATAACATTTATAGTGCACTGGCCGCGCAAAAAAAAACGAAATGGTGACCGATGTTAGGGCCAAAATCATCAAACCCCTTTAATAACAAATCTAACAATAATTATTATAATGAACATCATAAATATTATTATGTTGACGCTACCCATGCACCCGGACTCGTAGAGTCGTTTGTCAACTCACACCATCAATCTCCATCCAAAGGTTGCCTGGAATTAATCGCTGTTAGCGATAAGGCCGCCGATTGTACCACATTAGATATAGTTAGTGTTAATAATTTGAGTGTGTCTATAATTTGAGTTACCTACTTATTAGTATGTTTAGGAAAACAAACACTAGCCTGATTAGCCTCCCTCATCCCGCCATAGAGCAGAGCTCTAAAGTAGTCACTACTGGCCGCCAGGATCACTTTATGGGCAGGTATCCTCTGCCCTTCCACTATGAGAGTTACATCGGAGTACTCTGTGGACAGGCACAGAGAGCCTATAGCCTCAGACAGGTGATCTACAAACAAAATTGCTCATTAGTAGTTGCATTTATATTTTATTCAAAGTAAAGATATAAAATATGTGTTACTGTAGAACTGTTTCTCTATTTTTACTTTATCCATGTCTCAGTACTTTTATTATGTACAAGTTTTATGTCTCCATGGTAAATGCTTAAATACTCACTAATATGTTCAATATCACCAACACGAGAGCTGCTTGTATTGTTAACAGATAGGTACTGGTGCTGACTGCTCATTTTCCAGCATTACAGCTACTAAACTGAACCTTTGCAGTGTCCTGGAAATGAAAAATAATAATATTATTTTATTATTTCAGCCTGTATCTTTTCACCGCATGGCAAAGGCCTAACTGTTCCCCATCCATACCGTATAGACCACAAATGTCTGATTTTGAAGCTTTCTACGATTGGAATCAGGGGTGACCTACTGAAGTGGTTCACCTCATACATTCATAACAGAAATCAGGTAGTTGTCCTAGGAAATCGGGGTGGATGAGCATCCCTAGTGGTGTTCCTCAAGGTTATCTGCTTAGTCCTCTGCTGTTTCTTATTTTCGTCTCCGACATCGATTCCAACAGGAATCGATGAAGTACTGTTGAGTTCGGGAAACATCCCGAACTCAACAGTACTTACGTTCGCAGATGACATGAAAATCTTCAGACCTATCACCTGTTATAATGATGCATTACTCCTACAGGCAGACCTCAGGCGCTTGGACGCCTTCTGCACGTTGAACAAATTAGATCTAAATGCTGCCATATGCACATATATTATTATTATTCACTTCATTTATTTTAAATCTCGTTTTAAAATACATATTTTACTATAGAAAATAAAATATTATAAAACTATTCTACAGTAAAAAATATATCAAAACGGTGAATCACCGGCCGCGAAGCTAGCCTTAAGCGGCCGGTGACTAGGGCTGCAGAGGGAGGAACTTCCTGACGATGCGCGCCGAGTCCAGGAGTACCGCCTTTTGAATCTGACCCTTGATCCAATTTATTATTATTATTATTACATATCTCGTCTTTAGTTAAGAAAGCTTCCAAAGGACTTGGTTTTCTAATGCGCTCGTCAAAAGACTTTTAAAACATTAAGACATTTAAATTTTTGTACAGCACATATGTTAAATGTCATTTTGATTGCCTCACAGTGTGGAATCCGGCTTACTCCATTTATATTGATAGACTGGAACGTATTCAACGCAAGTTTCTGCGTTTCTTTTATTTTAAAATGAAAATACCCCATGAGGACTACCATGCGAGGTGTCAGGCAGACCCTCCTGCCACTGGACATGAAACATGATTATGCTGATGATGCTACCTGTCGCGAATCCTCAAATCTTCAGTTAATTGCCCTAGATTACTGTCAAAAATTCAATTTTCCATTCCGTTACGCATAACTAGAAGTAGTGACTTATTCTACCTACCCTACGCAAGCACGAATTATCGTCAACATTCATTTATCTATCGTGCCTGTAAGAAATTTAACCTATTGTGCAAAAATCACAACCTTGATCCCTTTCATTCCTCCACTTCCACCGTAAGAACAAGACTCAATCGTTTATTCTTTTCACACTAGATTATTTTACTTTAATTAGTTTTGTATTATACAAGTATTACGGAAATTTCTGTGTTGCTTGGTGAGGGTCAACTGTTGGTCAGCCTACGTATGATAACGTACATCAACGTTAAATGTGTATGTGTGTGCGTTGTTGTTCGTTCTGTGTTGTTGCTGTACATACTGTGTAAGTTGTTGCTGTAGGTACTAGTAAAAACTTAATATTTCATTATTATTTTGTTTTCTCTAATGGCTACGTGTTTCTTTTTTGTTGTTTCTGTTTATGGATGTGAATGAAGGTTTTAATTTTACATTTCATGTTACATTCTGTATCTTATTGTGAATGTGAATGTTATCCTTAGTTTCATTTAGTGTTTTTTCTTCTTATGTTGTATGGAATGTGATGTAAAGACTTGTGTACATATTGTATAGTGTGTTAAGGGTAAAAACAAGTTTCATTACATTTGTACCTTTAAAAACATTATTGTGTATCTATCAGTGGATTCCTGTTAATAGCCCATCAATTTCTATTGTATCACCCATTTATGTATAATGTGCTGATGGTTTCCTTAAAATAAATAAATATTAATGTACCTAATAAGAAAATATATATATGAATACTTATTTCATGAAGCCTTATAATAAAAACTAGAGTTACCAGTATGTCTTAGAATTAGAATTAGGGTAGAAATGGACTGGAGCGGATACTGTTATGTTAGCCCCATCATTGTTTGACTTTATATTAAACTAACTAGGAGTACTTTCATAATTTTGTTTTATTCATTACGTACATACTAGAAAGTAAAATAATAATCGTAATATTCGGTACTTTGCTCTCTACAATTTTGTCTTTTGTTAAATTTGAAGCAATAGGTAGAAACTTCGAGTGTTTCCTCCACTTGTCACCTCTGTTATGTCTTGAGAGTACCCACTGACCTACCTACCTAAACTTTTGGACATAAACAAGCAATACATTCCTTGAAAATTGTATAGTTGGTTGAGTAAAAAGAAGTTGAAAACTATGTAGGTAATATTCTTTCTATGTAAACCTGGTAAAGTTAAAAAAGCAAAAGATTGCAATAATTGGTACCTACCTACGTACGCAAAAGCGGAGCTACTATTACAAACTCTGGAGTTTTCTTGTTGCATATATTGGCTAGCAGATATTGACACAGGTCAGCTTACAATTTCACGTTACTCGATAAACCGTTTCCAAAACAGAGTTTTCTTTACAAATAATACAAAGAAAACAAACACGACCACTTCTTCTTTCACAACACAAAATGCGTAAACAGCACGGGGTGGGGTACGGGAAGGTGAGGATTCTTCTTCTTCTTGTCATATGGCTTCTGCACTGGGTTGTTGCAATTTCGCCACTGTCCGTCTCATGACAGCATCACAAGCTTTATGGATTGCGCATTAAGAACTTATTAGTATTTACAAAACGAAAACATTCTTCCGAAAAAAAAAACAACTCAAAACTACAAAACAGAACAAAAGGAAGCAGTGCTACAATAACTCAAAACTGCAAAATAATTAAATTTACAATAAATAAACACAAAGGAGCTACTATAGGCCGACCGTTTAACTGGCGTATCTTCTGCGCGGTTTGAAGGGAGCGGAAGCGGGTAGCGCTACACACGGAGTCAATAATCCCAAGACATACCTCGAGATAGGCATTGTTGGCAAAGTATAATATATAATTGTAGTAGGTATCTGTAGGTAGTTTAGTTAATTTTCCTTTTTAATTGTAAAAATTAAACTGTACAATTTTATAATTACTTTAATAACAGCTTCACAGGTACGAAATAATACATTGTATGCTATACATTGTATGCTATTTGTTTAGCTTGCTTGTAATTTTTTTTTGCAAAACAGGAAGAGCGATTCATCTTGGGATATATCTTGGCAAGTCGTTTACCTTGTGCTTTTATGTCCAAGTGTCCGTAACAAAATTACCAACCGCGCGCTGCGAGCACCGCCACAGCGCACTGCCGCGCTTGACGTGAGCTCTGCTCCGCGCACCCCTCTCACCCACCCGGTAACATCTCCCCCCGCTCGGCTCCTTTCTTAACGCGCAGGAGATACGCCAGTTAAGCGGTCGGCCTATACTAATTACAACTTTATATCATTATTAAATACAAATTAACAAATGGCATACCTAGTTAGTTTTAGGGGAAATGCATAGAGATAAAATACATTTCATAGAAGTTGGGGACTTCAGGGGGAAGGGAATCGTATAAAGAAAGAGAAACAATAGGGCAGCTGCAAAAAATGTGGTCCACGTGACCTTCATCTATGCCACACTCACATATGGAATGGTCCCTGATCCGAAGTCTCGCAAGGAAGATAGGAGTGCAAGATTGAATTTTCGAAACTTAAAAAACCACGGAGTTCGAGGAATGTCCGGCTGGACATCGGCATAATACTTGCCTTTATCAAGTTTGAGGCATTCCAGAAGTCAGTCCAAGATTTCTGGAGATAAGTTTTAGGAAGGAGGCATAAGTCGTGGCAGAATGAATGGAAATACTCAAGCGAACCTAACTGAGCCGCTGCTTTCGCTCAAGAATCAGCAGATTCATTAATAACCTGGAATTCCAGAATGACCTGGGACCCAGGCAAGAACTACATTAATGCAGAGATTATTGCACTCATAAAGGGCCTGACGAATTTGAAGAATCAGAGGGAATCGCGTTATGTCTCCAAAAGGATTAGAAATAATTGATTGGAGGCAACTTCTAGAATCAGAGAAATAATAGATTTGTTTTACTTATGAGATTTAACAAACAGATTAGCTTGTAAAATAGCAACAGCCTCTCCAGTAAAAACCGACGAGAAGGAAGGGCATTTAAAACTTAGAGTAATATTTGTAAAAGACATCCAAACCAAACCGCTGCACCAACCTCACTATCTGTTGATAACGACGCGTCAGTGAAAATAGAGTGCCACCCACAAAATTTTGTATCAACTTCCGAATTAAATATTCCTCTCGCATCAAAAGAATTCTTAAATATACCAAAACGCAACAAAACCTTTGGGTGGAAAACCACAGCATCATAAGGACTGGAATATAAAGCCTATAAAGGGTTAGTTGGAAAATGCATAAGCAACGGAGTAGACAGGGTATTTTCTCAGTTTAACGGAATAAACTAAGAAGATGGTTTAGTTTTGGGAGAAGAGGGTGATTAGAGTTTTGAGCTAATTTGAATAAAAATCTATTAGAAAGAAATTGTCGGCGCAAAAATAATGGAGCTTCGCCACACTCAACCTGCATAGCATTTATAGGCGAAAACTTCATGGCACCAATTATTATACGTGTGTACCTAATCAATTTTGGGCAATTGAAATAAAATGTTAAGAACCCGTCATTTTAGAGTCCAACGTTATGCAAATTTTGCAATCTGGCTTTATGGACAGTGTCACCATCAATAAAAATATTTACAGGCGGGACTATTCGTTTTTTTTAGTGAAGATGATAGCAGAACTTTTTGCCGCAGACAGAGACAGACCAATGATCTTTATGCCAGTCATTGAGTTAGGCTAAAGATAATTGTGAGGAAACCTCTGAAGAGGAAACTGATGAGACGTCAACGTCAACACTTCACTCAGCGTCAAAGTCAAATTCCAAAGTAGGTAGTTGTTTTCCGGACAGGACTTCTTTTGGCACTTCTGGCACTGCAGGGACCCTTTCACCGCGTAAGGCGTCTCGTACCCACTTTAAAGGATATGAAAGAAAAACATAACTATGGCGTGACGGCAAAACCCGCTTTACCTGGAATTGTTAAGAAACGAAAAGCTAGGTATGGCAAAAGGGTTCGCCTTTTAAATTTCTCGATTCTATGTTATTTCTTTCAAGTCTAAACATCAATCTAAAACCGTTACAATAAAATTAATATTATAGTTATGTAGCTAAATGTACAAATTTATTGAGTCGAAACAGGGAGAATAAAAGCGAGGCATTTACATTTTTTAAAAGTCGAAACAGCGGGAAGTCGACACGCAGGGAATCGATACCGGGGTAACAAAGCATAAAGCTGCTTGGACCGTCATACGTTGAAGTTTTAGAAACATTTCTGTCGTCGTCGGCAGTGCGGATGCCAGGTAGGTATAGGGTGTAAGATAGGACAAGGCTGCTGCCAACTCAATAATTATGATTTTTACCAAACTAAGAGGCCAAATCTTTTACGATGGTGCGATAGCGGTTGGTCCCCCCACACTTACATAATGCTTACTGGAAGGCAATTTTCGCCACTTTATCACTCGTTATTATATCAAAAGAACTGTCTAATTTGACAGATCTTTCCTATAAAAACTGTCAAAAGAACTGTCAAATTTGACAGTTCTTTTGATATTATCAACGAGTGTTTTATTATTGGCGAGTATGGGTGTGGGTATGTCTGATGATGGATGAACACTATCCTTCTTAACTTAACTTCCAAAGGGACTTCTCTCAAGTCAACCAAAAAAACTATGTGAACGGGCTTATCCTTACATGCTATGCTTACATGTGCACATACTTACGCTCGAGTTTGTTGCGAGTTATTTGTCTTTGTCAAAAGAATCGAGGGTTGATGATGGTGAACCAATCGCCACCATCTTCAAGATGTTTGGATTTGGCAGCTTTTTGGATGAGCTTGCGTGCGTGGAGCGAGTCAATAGCTTTACCTCTTCCACAGATGATAAATGTCGGATTTGGTGTTACTGAATCGACGTATCCGATTTTTACATACTAGCGAGCGGGAAACGGTTTATATAGAATGAATTTCCGTTTCCCTTTTTTAAAATAATTTACCAGTAGAAATTAGATGATAATACAAATGTTTAGAAAAGTCTTTTATCTATTAATAATAATGTGTTTTAGATCATGAAAAAAATCAAAAAATTCAAATTTAATCAGCGATCACGGGGCGTGAACGACCTCGAAATATCTACGTTATACTAGGATTGGCTGAAAATTTCGGTAGGTACCAACATAAAAAAATATTAGAATTTTGTTGGTTGGCAAAGTTGGCAGATTTCTTCGGAGTTGATCTCGGCAAGTAAATATCGTCTTTCACGATTTTATTTTTCTCTTGTTTCCAACTCGCTAACGATGTTGAGTAGAATAAAATAATTTCGCTATTTTGTGACCTAAAAATAACATTTTAGTGTAAGTATTCATTTTTATTTTCTTGTGTTTCATGAACTTTTTGAAGGTTGTGGTTCGCAGTAAATAAAAGTAGTTGCACAAATTGTTTTGAGAATTCGCATTTCCTAGATCCATCAGTAGAAATACTTCTATTTTAATAAAGTATCTACCACTTTTTGATCTACGTACAGAATTTACTTCCGTAATTAAACTAAACTATTTTTACGAAGCTGTCCAAGAAGCATTGTTGCGATAATGTTTTCACGTCTCGGTTGCGTCGCGATATTTTATTTTTAAATGCATTGCAGGTCGTCAATAATGTGTTGTAAAAGATAAACGAGTGCATGTAATGCACTCGCTAACAGTTTCGTCGTCGAGAAATGGAGAAACAGCACTTTAATCCACATCAAAACTTTGATGGAACAAAATCGGAAATATTAAAAAAAAGATTGCTGAAGGCAGTGAATACTCCCGTGTCTAACATTTCACACCAAAGCAGCTCGCAAAATAATGCTCTACTGAATCCATTACGCGTGAGTTTTATGTAGTTCCAAATCTTTATTTTATTTTACGTATTGATAAAAGACCTTGATCTAACTTATTTTTTTTAATTACAGGCACCAATACCGAACAGTATGATCGTGTCTTCTATACAGCCTACAAACTCAGTGTCTATAGCCCACAACTTTACCCAATCTCTAACACCGGTCAAAATACATCCTAACAATCACTCATACCCTCTTCACCTGTCCACGGTGCATGTGCCTGTTCAGATCCCAGGCTCCACTTCTAACATCAATGTTCCTGTGCAACTGTCAGGGCCCACAAACACAGTCCCCTTGCAAATAACTCCTGTGAGTCTACCACTACAAGTATCCGGTACTACAAATGTCCCATTGCAGCTTTCCGCTGGTGATACTATCAATGTGCCTCTGCAAATTCCAAACAGTCAAAGTATTCAGCTGGCAGGACAATCATTACCTTCCATGCCGCTTTTGCACACTACTAACCAATCACTGCACAGCTCTATAATACATCTTCACATGGGATCTAACGGTAGAGCTACTGACCTCGATGGTTTGTCTGACCTGAGCATATCCAATTCTTCACAGCTTCACATGACGGACTCTTCAGGTGTTCAAATAAAGATGAATAGTTCTACTCCTGTCTCACATGTCCAAGTTGGAAACAACCAGACTGTTGTTCAAATCCCAAGTTCTTCAAACAATTCCATACAAATGCGCGGCTCTGCCCGCCCGGTGCCCCACGTGGTCTACATCCAGACCCCCTCGGGCCTCAAGCCCGTCAACAGCACCGAAGTCCTCAGCCAGGCCAGTACAAGTGGAAATCCTCCTCAAATAATAGTAAGGAGACCTGTAAGTGAATTAAAATTACAATAAACCAATTGGAATATTTAGGTGGCATCTTTTAATTAGATGTGCTCAATCAGTTGTTCAAAATCATTTTGAAAATCCAATAAATATTTTCAAAATTGTTTTTGTAATTTTGATTAACTTTAATGTGTGGTTTTGTTATTTATTTTTGCTATATGAATAATTAAATAGTTGGCTTAGAATAATAAGAATAAATATAACATTAGTTTATAGAATAAATATAACATGTTTAGAAATTTCGGAAGATTTTATTTCAATTTCGGAATGTACCTTTGCAGGTATCAAGCACAGCAAATCTTCAACTCCTGTCGAGTGTCAGCACCAGACCCAATATTGCACCAAAATTGCCAACTCAAAACAAATGTTCTATTCTGGCACCGGTCAATGCAAGCCAGCCCATTGTCATACAGAAACCCAAAGCCAATGACAAGCTCATGGTTCCCGTCAGTATAGCGCCCGGCGCGCCCGCCAAGCAAGCCATTGCATATCTCGGCCAAATGAAGAAACCAACACCTAAAAACTTGCAAGAAAGTCAGTCCATTCTGATATCAAACAATCAGCCAAACAATCCCAACAACAAACTATTCCTAGCTCCGATGAACATGCCTCTAATACAAAACAAGCCAAATACTAAATTCATTTTGCCCGTGTCTCTGCCGGCTACCATGGCATCCAAAGGACCCATCATAAACTTACAGATAGCCAATGGGCAAATACAGAATGATCCCCAAGGAAACATCACTGTGATGCGAGATACGGGCGTAGATCCCATGGATATGCCACCATTGCATCCGCTGGGGAAAATAATGAGCTTAAATGGAAAAGACAACTTTCAAAATAAAATGGACAACTCATACACCAGTATATCCATACCAGGGTCCCGTGCGGAGCCCACGGGAGAGCAAGGGGAGTACACGCTGTCTATCCCGGAGACCAACTCCGCCATGAATGATGACATCTACACTGTGTCTATTGAGGATGATGAGGGACAAACAAGAGAAGAATCCTTCACCCTAGCGATGCCGGACAAAAACAATAGCTTGATGAACAAGAACATCATCGATAGGAATGAATCGTCGGTGGTCGCTGCCCCCGCCATCTTGCGACGATCCAACTCAGATAATACCGAAACGGATAGAAAATCTGCCAACGCGAATGCAAAAAGACGCGTTTCTCTATGTGCAGAAAATCTAGCCAACAAAAATAAAATTACACTACTTAGCCAAAAAGCCGTGGATTTTGAGGAAGCCATCGATAACAGCGACGATCACAGAGTGCCGTCATTGTTTTGTGATGAAAAGCTAGACAAGGATCTCGAGACTAAAGCCGTAGGCGACTCTGATGCCGAAGAATATAGAGAGAGAAGGAAACATAGCCATGGGGAGAGAAGAAACGTGTTCTATGCTAAGCCGCACAACGATCCGTCAAAGGTGAAGGCGGAAAGCGATACGTCGGAAGAGGACCCGCCGGGTTTGATCTGGAACAATGGAGTCGCCGTGCTGCAGGGCAGCGGCCTGCAGTTCCAAACTAACGAGTTCGGCCTCATCGATCTAATAGACAGCGCCGCCCACGATCTCATCAACATTAACGCAAAGTACCAGACGCCACTGAAACAGAGGATCGATAGAAAGAATAAAAAGGTCACGTCTCCCGAGGACTTGTACCGCTGCGAGGGCTGCGGCTGCCACGGTATGGCAGCAGAATTTATAACACCCAACTTCTGCAGTTCAACCTGCCAACTCGAAGTCGAAAAAACTCTGGCTAAAAAACGAGAGAGAGAAAAGGCGGACTTGTTAAAAAAGCGAAACAAAATCAAAAAGCTTCTAATGAAGAAGCAGCTTTCCGAGTCTGAAGTCTCTTTAGAAATGAAAGACCAAGAAAAAGGACTGAAGCACTACGACTCTGAAATGCCGGATTCGCTGAAACCCACAGAAGAAATCGAGAACGAAAAGTATCCGTGGATGTGCGGTAAGAACGGATTCTCATGGATGCGGTACCTCGACGTTTGCAAGTCAAAGGCGGCGCCCGTAAAGATGTTCAAGAACCCGTTTCCCTACGGTCGGAACGGTTTCCGCGTGGGCATGCGAATGGAGGCCATCGATCCCCAGCACCCGGCGTTGTTCTGCGTAGTGACGGTGGCGGAGACGCAAGGCTACCGCATGCGGCTGCATTTCGACGAGTACCCCGACATGTATGACTACTGGGTGAACGCGGACTGCGTAGACATCTTCCCGCCGGGCTGGTGCGAGAAGAACAACCGCACGTTGCAGCCGCCGGGCTCCTACACTGTTGCCACCTTCTCCTGGCCGACCTATCTGAAGCAGGTCCGGGCCGTCGCTGCGCCGAGGCAACTGTTCTCGCACGTCACTACTACAGTAAGTTTCATCGAGTTTTATCACCATTCACTGTCCATGGTGGAGGCATACCATTGTTAAGTGTAGGATTCCCTCTACGCTAATTTTGAGTCTTCGCCCAGTACTTTTTTTTCGTCAGCTTATTTCATCTTACTGCTGAGCAAAGGCCTCCACCAAATCCTTTCAACCTTCAATTTCTCTTTAAGTTGGCATATAATAACTGATCATTTCCTTCCTCGGTATTTAAGCTTTTTGTAAGTTGTAAATCTAAAAATAACCACTTAGATGAAGCCATCTTACAATCCATATTCAATAACAGTCAACAATTGAAGTACAAACATTCACTGAAATGGTTCAAGTAAACCACCACATAGACCTACCAAAACAGATCCCCTCGTAAGGTCTTGAGTAAACCTTCTTCTGAAATAGTCACTTTAACCAACAGGTGCTAAAACCGAACTGCTTCCGCATCGGCATGAAACTGGAAGCCGAGGACCGCAAGAACGAGTTGATCTGCGCAGCCACCGTGGCAGACATGCTGGATGGACGGCTACGGATCAACTTCGACAGCTGGGACGAAATGTACGACTACTGGGTGGAGCCCAGCTCGCCGTATATCCACCCCGTAGGCTGGGCTGAGGAGAACAGTCTGCCGTTAACGCCGCCCAACTGTGAGTTACTTGTCAAAGGCTTGCCCTTGCTCCTTCTAGCCACCTCTGTCTTTAGCATCAACTTCCACAGTTGGGAGGAAATGTATAACCACTGGACCAGCTCGCCGTATATCCAGAGGAGAATGTCTGAGAGTCTGCCGCTTACGCGCCCACCTGTGAGTTACTTATCATTAGTCTTTACGGAGGCCTCGGCCGCAGTGTAAGAGCCTAGCTTTTGCGGCTAAAGTCTATTTATTTTTACTTGACTGGTTTGGCCACATAGTACATGGTGGCCGCACTGGAATCAGAAGGTACTCGAGTCGCTAAAAGCCTGTATTTAAAATAAATCTTTATCCACATTGCATCACCTAACCCAAACTAGGCAGAGCTTGTTTTATAAGTACAATATAACAAATCCTACTAATATTGTAAAGGCGAACGTTTGTGACGTTTTACGAGGTTTGGTTGAAGACAACGCCAAAAGTACTGAATGGATTGGGCTGAAGTTTTGCACACATAAAGATCTAGATATAAAGACATAAAGATAAATATCGATCTAGACCTGGAATAACATATAGGCTACTTTATATTTCAAAAAACACTAGCGAAGCCGCGGGCGGAAGCTAGTACTTAATAAATACAAATCTTTAGATCGTATGCAAATAATTGCAATCTTCAAAAGTTTTTAAATAAGCCAAGTACTTAAAAAACAGCTCACAAGTTATGTTTACAAGTAGGGGAAAGTAGTACAAGATGAAAGGGTTACAGCCATTCTAAGGGAGAATGGCTGTAACTTCCAAAATAGTTATTGAAATCTATGTTACAGACAAACTTTAAGTACCGTAAGAAATTTATCTAGCTAGCTTGCTGCATACTCGGAATCCTAAATATATTTATTTTGTTAAAATAAAATGTTTTTTTAAAACCTTGCAAAGTAATCAGCTTGCACACTGGGGTGTCCAGCTTGCACACTGGGGAGATGATCCCAGGGGCCTCTTGCCCCACTTGGCTTATTTTAGGGTTTCGTAAATGATTGAATCTATTGGCAGTTATTTTCTGTATAAACAGAATAATACAAATGTGGTTTACGAACATACAATAAAAACTTTTTTGAGATATTTCGGCTACGAAACCAAACAGACAACGCGCGCGAGTTGCTTGCTGGGGATCATCTTGTACAACCCCCTGGAGATCGTCTTGCCCAAATCTCAATGTTTTACTGTAACCACTCACTCTCTTTAAATAACCTCCAAGCATTTGACCGGCGCCATAACCGAAAACTCAAAATTGAACATATTAGCAAGAAACAATACAAAAAGCATTGCTTTTTATCGTCTACGACAAAAGTAATCAAGGCTCAAACTCAGGCTTACGTTACATCAAAACCACATATTTTTTTTTATAAATTTGCACTCGTCACATGTACCGCCCTTACGTTTTGACTGAGGCGCTGGAGTGTGAAGGGCTACGTTTTACTGAAGAAACTTACTAGATGACGTTAATAGTTTGGCCACAATCGTGTGGGATCATCTTACCTCGAGGGATCAACTCGTACCAACTTCCTCTACTAGGATTAAATCTACGCTAGTCTTAGGTAATCTTATATTTTATTAAGTTAATAAAGAAATTTTGAATCTGAACTGAATAAATACAAAGAAACTGCAAAAATATTTTCTCGTACAACAGATAGGTCCCTTAATTATCTCAGTCACCCTGAGTGCTATAAGCTTTGATGCATCCATCCACGTAATGCACGTCAGCGAAGCCACGGGTAGACTGGACGCCAGTAGCATCAAAATTCATCAAATACAACAACGCAAGCGCACCCGCGCGCGCATGACTGTCTTATTTTTAAGAAACCACTAACGTAATGGCAGACAAAGTTATTGAGGACAACGACAACTGAGTGACGCGGTGACTGTTTATCTATAACGCAAATTAATTAGTCATGCCCCATTAGCAGCAGATAGCATCCAAACTTCGTTGTGTCGACATGTCCACAGGTAACATTTAAATATTTATTTGAAAATGTACTTGTTTCGGTATAAATAAAGTCGATATAAATCCTGTTATGTTTTCTATTTCGGATGTTTGGTTTGTCTGTTGCTATTTCCGATATGTCTACATTAAAAGGGCCGTGGTAAATTTAGCCTAGTTAACGGAGGAATGCTGCCCGAATATACATAAATAATCAACTTTTCCTGTAGCCTAAATTCGATTGAAATTCTTTGCGGTTTCATTAATAACTTGCTTAACCCTAGATCACTAACCATTCGGAACAATTACGACGCGTACCTTTATGTTTGTTTGTGCATTTAGTGTTTCGGTATGTTCCCGACCTAGGCCACCCCACCCCTTTCTTATACCTTCCTAAATCGTATTATTAGCGACCTGCAATCACTTAATGCGGATCGAGAGATACCGTGTTATCGTCGTAAAATTTACGAAAGGTTAGTATGTAGCTTTTTCAACTGTGTACTTTTATTTTTTTGTTACTGATTTTCAATAATTTACTATAAAACATATAATTTTTGTTATTATTAGACGTAATAATTACTGTTCTTTATAATGAAGCAAACATAGGTTTTAGATTTTTAATTTTGCAGGTCGATTTGAGAAATAAATATGAAAATAAATGTAAAATGGTTAGCTTATTCTAAAAAGAACGCCCTTTTCCGGAATACCATCAAAACCCGACGATGATAATAACTCCATAAAATAAATGACTTTGAACTGAAGACAAAGATGGTAGTTTTTTTTATATGCTTTTTCTTCTTTTCGTTTATTTTTATGTAAAATTTTAACTAACCACTATACCGATTCCAAAAAGACCAAAGTTATTGAGTTTTATGATTCCACAAACGATGCAGTTGATACCTCCGACCAGATCATCCTTGATCGTGAGGAGCCAGCCAATGGTCGCTGTGCATATCTACGACATTATAAATCTATCCATAGGAGTGCATTATGTCAACCACGTCTCTCATGCAATCTTTGATGAAAGTAAGTTCATCTAGAAAAGGTTTCTTGCATTAAAAATAACAAAAGAACTGATAAAAAATAATATAATAAACTTCCTGACGCGACGCGTTGAAAAATTAGAAAAACGAAATTTTTTTTATAAAACAATTTAAGATTTTATTAACCACGATTGACGAATATTTAAACGAATAATAAGAAATATGTAAAAAGTAACGTCATTTATTTGCAAAAACACGTGTAAAAAAAGATGACAAATAGTTTTTTTTAATCAACATGTTTGACCAATATATGTACATTGGTGTGCAAAGTAATTAGAGAGTAGGGCATGCAGGTCTAAATTTAATTGTACATAACAATAACAGATTTATAAGATTATTAATTTATCATAGCATAAAATTAGATTACATCATTTAGGAATTCGTCAATATTATAGTTGCATTTATCACATAAAAGTTTTTTAAATGCAAACGAGTAAAATATACATGACATGTTAAAATGACGTCCTCCTCTCTCCATACATATTGTGTGCCCAGCAGGGTCTATAGTGATACCTACTTGATTAGATTATGAACACCTCTGTACACCTATAGAATGCAATAAATGATCTAGTATTGAAAAGACAAGACTGCAATAAAAATAGCAGAATGTAACTTTACAACCAAATATGAAGCCAAATCATCGCTAAAATCTTGAAAATTTATGGTTTTCAGGAAAGGCAGTACAAGGCGTTCTCAAATCTTTAAAATTTACAGCTAACGCAAAACGTCATACGACCTTGAATTTCTGTAAGGGCTGCAAATAAGCGATTTGCAGGGAGCATATTGTTTCTGGGTGCAATTACTATTTTTGATAAGTTATTTCCGAAATACATAGACAATGAAATTTAAATAAGAGAAGACTAAATATTCTAATACAGGTTTTTATGTCTCATAAATAAAATATTATAAACAAAATATTGATGATTTAATCCCTCGTAAAATTTACAAATGGTTAGTGATAACGTTACTCAAAATTAAGGTTAGTGAGAAAGGGTTAAAAACTGACCTATTTCTGCTTGCAAATAATGCAATGTGTCATTCATAAGAGTTTCCGCTTGCGTAAGATGCTGCATACCGTTGCGACTCTAAGCAATCAATTGAGAGGACGAACGGATGGTAATTAATTCCGAGAGGAATTATGTTTTACAAAAACGTGCGCCCATCCTATCGTATTGAACGTCTCTGAATGCTTGCTGCAGCCACAAACTATTTTATCTCTGGTAATAATAAACGTTAAACACAATAATCAATTTCTCTTTCGCTTTATCAGTTATTTTTCAGCCTCTATACGGGGCTGCGCTCGCGCTTTCCCACGGTAATTCTCCTTCGGTCAAATTATTAAACTCAAAAATTATCTGCAAAAAAGTAGTCTAATGCGAAAGAGGGAAATAAGTCTGATGCGGAAGATTTGTGTGTTTTCTCAACTGAGGCCAATTGTCCAACGTCGGTATTTACGTAGAAGACTTCTCTGCACACATGCGTCCGCTGCTAAACATGACTCATCCAAACAAGGAGAGGGGGGGAGGGGGAGTTTGCATAATTACCACATTTAGCAGGCGGACTGCTGATCGCTGTGGTGGTGTTAAAAATACACCGACGCAAGCTGCTGCCCTTCCTCTGAGAGGTTCCCTTAGCGGCTCTTCACGGGCTGAGTTGGAGGGGTGTACTCTTACGCCGCGACCGCCACGTAGATGACTACTTAGCTACTAGTAATTCATCCATAAATAAGCGTCTACATTTTATTTGCAGTCTACAAAGATCCAGACGCTTTCTCGTGGGAGAACTACCTGTCTGAAACGAACTCGACCGCAGCGCCCCCTCGCGCCTTCAAGACGCGACTGCCGCAAGGATTCAAGACGGGAATGAAGCTCGAAGTTGTCGATAAAAGGGTGAGCAACCTCTCAACATTTCTTACGTTACGTTAAGGAGTCCTGGCGAGTTGCTGTTGCTATAAAGGGGCCCGCAATAAACTTCTGAAATTTGTATGAAAAAAAAAAAATATTCCTTGGTTCGCACATTCACTCAAACCTTGGTAAAAATAAACCTTTAGATAAATAATGAAACACGTATGTATGTATTATAACTTGATTAAACAAACAAATAACCACGCACACATACATAGATCTCAGAGCGCGCGTCCTCTCCCAGGGCGCAGCTAGTTCTTAATAAAGCTTATTCATTAAAAAGAAACACCTGGGTTTTACCTAGTACCTAGGACCAAAACTATGTATGTTTATCTTAAATCTAGATCTAATTGCAAAAGTTACAGCTAGTTATATCGAAGGTATATCAAGACCCCATCACTAGCAACAACGTCATCGTAGGAGTATGTGGCGAATCTACTAAGGCATTGAATCTTTGAAAGTCGTTATTTAAAGTTAGTGCTCAACTTTTTTGATAGGCTGATGATAACTCATATGAAAGAAACACCCCTATTATTTAACTTGAATCAAAAACCATCCTGATACCCAATAGACGCCTAATATAGGGTGGACGCTTGCAGGTAACACATTAGGCAAATAGAAGATCTATTTGCCTAATGAATGTGTTACCTGATATAAATCCACGCCCTCTAACGTTCAGTAACGACAAGATCAGTGACCCGTGAATATCTGTGCGCTCGCTTACTACATAATACATATCCTTGGTGCAATGGCAGGTAAGCTGATTTCTTTCATAGTAGAATAAAATTTGCTTATCCATTTTAGTTTTGACGGAGTTCAACTTGATTTGGTTGACCGGTCGACGTCACCAACTGTGCATCCCTTTCTTTGATAGCCAATTTTATATTTGCTTTCCTTTTTTCTCTGATAAGGCGCGTGCAAATAGCGATGTGCCGTTCCGGGCCGGGTCGTGATCAGTATATCGATATGGGCTTATTACCCTGTAATAAATAATTAGTCCTGACTAATTATAATGAGTTCTGTAAAAAAGGATTAAAATAATATTTAACTTTACATTGCTTTTTATTGTGATTTTGCCATGTAGGGTGGCCCGAACATCAGTCACCAATTTTTTTTTTTAAATCGTGGCTCACAATAAAATTTATTTATTTGGATCGAAGACACTAAAATAAATAAAATATGTTCTATAACATAGTGTCCTAAAGCTTCAGGTTTCTGAGATATTCACATAATATAGTTATTTTCATCTGTGAATATCTCGGAAACCTGACGTTTTAGGACATTATTTTGTGAGGCATTTTTTATTTGTTTTAGTGTGCTCTATCCAAATATATCAACTAAAATATTAATAACCTTTATTGTGCGCGGCGATTTTGAAAAAAGAAAATCAAATGTCAGTGTCACCCTCCATACACAATCTTCAAACCCCTTTTCCTTTTGCTTATGTCACAAGGGGAGTGATGGTCCTATTTTGATTTCTTAGAGATCTTCTGAATACTACACCTGATGGCCACACAATGGCACAAAATGAGGAAATAGAGAGGAGGCTATTTATATGTTGATATTCCCCGCGGTGGGTACTCACGGGCTGAATAGATAGGTAATAAAAGTCCCTAAAACTTGTAGAAGTACGTATGATACATGCTTCGATTCAAATCGTTATAAAATCGTTACACCCATCCACCGCTATGATAGCAGATCATTTCGATAGTTTTATTTGTATCTACTCAAATATCAGCAATCTATGTTTACTCGAGATGTTTACAAATCGACAATCTTATTTATCAAACAAGAGAGTCATGTCGGTGCTCATATAGCGGCTGGTTGGTCGATAGTGCGTTCGCACGCTTTTCACGCGTTGAAACTCCACGAACATTAAAATTGTAGAACTTAGAGCCAGGGACCTGTGTCAGTGAAGCAACAATTTGGCTCGAAGGCCAAAATAATATCAGGTTGGCCATCTAGTAGTTAAAATAATATGTGTATTGGTTACTTGTGCTAAATAGAAATTCACCCGTTTCTGTACTGAGTGTTCCCCTTAATTTTGATTTCTTATTTATTACGTTATTTATTCGTGTATTGTGCTAAGTCTAATGAATAACTTTCTTTCTTTGTACGTATCTTTTTAATTAGGTTAAACCTACCGAAATCTTAAACGCAATCTGGATTCCACAGGTGGACGCCACAAGTTCATCGTTCCAAATAGATAAATCAAAATTGTCGCACGCAATGCAAAGTAAAGCAATTGTCGCACGCAATGCAAAGTAAAGCATTTGTCGCCAGGTTCCATTCCTAATCCGTGTGGCAACGATCAGCGAGGTGAAGGGCCACCAAGTGCGCGTTTCGTTCGACGGCTGGGGCGACGAGCTCTCCTACTGGTTGGACGACGACTCGCCAGATCTGCATCCTGTTGGCTGGTGCCTCAAGACGGGACATCCGCTGGAGCCTCCGCTGAGTAAGTGGCTTGAGTCAAGGTGTCGGAGCCGAGTAAACATACAAGCGTGCCTATGTTTCAGAGGTAGTTCCAGCGACGAGTTACATGTGAATAGGTCTGGCATAATGAGTGTCATAGCGCGCAGTCTTCCATTTGCCGCATCCAGGATTTGCCCGTATAACTACCTTGGAGACCGCGACTCTGCAAACGTAGTGTACTAAGCGGTGGGAACAATCTACTAAACGCAATCAGATGCTGGATGTTGCAATGAAAGGGTAAATTCTACTGATGCGATGCGTTTGCAGGTAGGTGTTGGATGCCGCAAGAAGCTATACACAGGCGCCTTGCTGTGTAAGGGTGCATCCACAGACCTCTGTTGTCAACTTGCCATGTATGACGTTGAGCGGAGCGAAATCGACCAATGACATTGGTTGAAATAAACGTCTCGTCATCTCGCTGGTTTCTTATTGATCGAATCCGCATGCTCCGCCTCTATGAGGAGGCCTATGTGGACCAGCATGTGCTTAAGATGTTGATGAGTGGTTGTAATTCCAGCGCGCGAAGAGCTCCTAATCCCCGGCGGTTGCGGAGTAGGCGGGTGCCGCGGGCTGGGGTCGCTGCGCGGCGGCGCGCAGAAGCAGCACGGCGCCGCCTCCGCCTGCCCCTACCGCGCCGCGCCGCCGCCGCTGCCCGAACGGATCTCTACTCCACACGAGCCAGACCCCACGCTGCCCAGGGAACGCAGGTATAATAGTTACAGGTGGTTAGTTGAGTTACAGCTAGTGCGACAACTGCTACGTAGGTACATGTGCTAACTAGCTGTCGCTTGCGCGGGCGCCGTACCCATACGCTCCCTCACGAGCCAAACAACAAAATCAAAGATTCAATAGATGAACAATAAGAAAAAAAATTCTTAAAATTAAAATAAACATGGAAATAAAGGGATTGCTCAGAGATGGGTTTTATACACACAGAAATCTGAATAATAGGGCACTAGAAAGGGTGTGCCCGCGTGACCTTGTCGCCGCACAGGTGACTAATGAGCCACCAGCGCGCGAGTAACTTTTTAGTACCTATTGTTCGAGACGGCGGACGTGAAAGTTCCAATAAAAATGTTGTGTAGCAGCATATCCAATTGCGGAAACTCTTCCACAACTTGCAATTATACAAATATGAGGATTACATTTCATCGGTAAGTATTTTATTATATAATATCGCTGTTTTTTAATAAAATAAACGGAGTCAAATTATTCACTATGAGAAAGATAGTTTTCCCGTCATTTTGCATACCATTGCTGTATTAGTTCTTCATTATCCAGAGCGATACAAGCGCACGCAGCTGTAATCTGAAACTTACGATATCGTCGTATTCGCAAATCTTACATGATACGGCTGCATGTGGTGATCGTAAGCTAGGGATGTGACTGCACGGTTTAGCTTCGACAATAATTATCGATAAAATAATTATATTATCAATAAAAATAATAATTGTTTTGTTACACATAATTATATTCCACGCAGCTGAAAAAGAATAACGCATTTAAAAACATCTACAAATGTGATATTGTCCAGAAATATATATTAAAATACCTGCCCCCGCCCCCGCATGTTCACCAGGATACTGCTCATTGTTTGGTATCTAAAAATTTAATTAATATCAACTTTTAAAGTACCTAAATAACAGAAAGGTGTAATTGTATTTACGAACAACTTCGAGAGCGTGAAGAAAAACTAGCTGCTCCGTTAAAAAGAAAAGTTATACAGCTACTACGCAAAAAGTTGTTCGTATACTGTACCCTGATATATTAGGTCCTTACATATGAAATTGGCGTTTTGTATGGGAGGAACAAAAAGTCGAATATTTTTTAATATAATATATTTAATTAATCAAAGTATGAACCATTATTTTCTATGCACTTTTGCCATCTTATAGGTAGTTCATTGATCCCTTTACTAAAAAAACCAGTCGGACGGGAATCAATAAAATCTTTGAAGGCGATTTGGACTGCCCCATCGGAGTTGAATTTTTTCCCTTGCAAGAAGTTATCCAAATTTCGAAAAAAATGGTAATCTGTTGGAGCAAGGTCCGGGGAGTACGGAGGATGTCTTAGACTTTCCAATTGAAGCTCTTCTAATTTAGTAGCCGTCTGTTGCGCAGTGTGTGGTCTAGCGTTGTCGTGAAGCAGCAGTGGCGTGGAGCGATTGACCAGCCTAGGTTGTTTAGCCGCTAGCTTTTCCATCATGGTTTGCTGACAATAGACATCAGCCGTAATAGTCTGGCCAGATTTGAGAAAACTGTAATGAACAATACCGGCACTAGTCCACCAAACGCTTACAAGTAACTTTTTTGGGGTTAATTTTCGCTTGGGGCAGGATTTGGCTGGCTGGCCAGGATCCAACCATTGCGCTGAGCGCTTCCGATTATCGTAAAGAACCCATTTTTCATCACAGGTAATGATTCGGTTTAAAATGCCTTCATTATTGTGCCGGTTTAGTAATGTAACGCAGCAGTCGACGCGCGTTTGCCGGTTTGCTTCAGTCAATTCGTGAGGTACCCACCTTTCAAGCTTTTTAATCTTCCCAATTTGCTTCAAGTGAATTAAAACAGTTTTATCACTAACATCGCAGCCTGCAGCTAACTCGGACGTGGTTTGCGATGGATCCGCTTCCACAATAGCCTTCAACTCTTCATTATCAACTTGAGTCTCAGGCCGTCCACGGGGCTTGTTCTGCAGGTCAAAATTTCCAGAACGAAAACGTTGGAACCAAAAACGAACTGTGTTTTCTTTTGCAACACGACCGCCATACACATCATTCACCCTTCGAGTTGTTTCCGCAGCACTAGTGCCACGGCGGAACTCGTACTCGTAAATAATGCGATATTTTAAGTTTTCCATTTTGTAAAATGAGTGACGCAAACAGAAAAAAACAGAAGAAAAAAAACAAATGAATGACGATCATCGAAGCACAAATACATGAGTCTATAGCTGTACAAATTTGAATTTGGAATTCCTTACCAAAGAGGAGAAATTTGTGATTAAAGTGGCCAGTACGAAAAACGCCAATTTCATATGTAAGGACCTAATATAGAGGTAGTTAATAATAAAATGTACATATGTACCTTAATCCTAAGTTATAAAAGGAACTCGTGCGCCCCGCATGTTGAAATATGGATAATATCGACAATTTTTAATTTTGTCAAGCACTAGCGCATAATGTAAAACTTTCAATGTACTGGTAAGTTCACAGACAAGCTTTTGTTCGTGTAAGAACTAATCACGGTGCAGGATTCTTTGTTTGGCGCTGGCTGTTTATGTGTGCGTGGCTCTGCGTTCGAATATATATGCGTATGTAGTAGTGACAGCATGGGTGTTGGCAAGGTGGCGACAAGCTTTTCGTAAGCAATTAGCGATTTTTAACATTTCTAGTGCCTTATTTATTATTTAGATTTCTGTGGTTATACAGCTCCTTATGCTCTTTCGACTAAAAGTATTTATAATTTACCAATCCGACCCCATGATGATGTAATGCAGTAAGTGGACCTGCATAGGGCCATGTAAACTTTATAAGTAATGTAATGAGTTGCTCAGTGAAAACAAATTTATTTATTTTATTGCAGATCTCGAGGTCGACCTCCAAAGCACAAGCGCATCGAACAAGTTACCAAGAATGATGTAAGTTTTTATTTCCTATCTAATTCCATTTAGTAGGTGGTGTGTTTTGGTTTCCTTAACGTAAATTTTATCTAACCCAGGCTTCAGACGAAGACTCCGTGTCGAGTAGCGGCGGCAAGCGGTGGCGCGGCGGTAGCGAAGCCCTATACTCGGGCTCCGACCAGCCCACCAACCCCGCGCATCCGCAGCTGCCTACACTGCGCGCTAACGTTGCGCAGCACGTAGCTGATCTCGGACTGTCTCCTGATCCTACTATGTGGTCTCAGGTACAATGTTGCGTCATTGTATATGGCAAATAAGCCTATCTTGTACATAAAAGGCGTCGCTTACGGTTAGGGTCCACGTGCACGATGCGGTAGTGAAATGCTGTCTGTATAGGTGCTTGAATACACCGGGTCAATAGGAGGGTTACATAATTTGCGCGCGCACATTTTGCCGCCGTAAGAAGTCGTCATTATTACAATATTCCCGCCAGGCTTGGCGAAGGTACCTTATCAACTTATAAGTTTTGTATAGTATTGTAAATAATTTATTTCATAAAGATTGCCGTACAGTTGGAAAAGTAAATATTTAGACATATAAGTACAGTTAGTTAACATACTTAGTTAAATCTTACTCCTACCTATGGCTCCGTAATCCAAAATGGATGTAGCCATATCAGCTACCAGCTAGTAGCGTTCATCATTGAACCAAAATGAATATTGGAAATTGAGTTCTCCGAGATCGGCATAAAAGCTAAAAAAGCATACCATCTTTTCCAGGAGGACGTTTGCGCGCTAGTGACGCGCGTGGCCGGCGCTGGTGCTGGCGCGGCGGTGCGGGCGGCGCGGCTGGGCGGCGCCGAGCTCGTGATGTGTTCTCGCGAGGAGCTGGTTTGCGTGGCGCGCCTGCGCCTCGGCCCGGCGGTGAAGCTATACAGCTGCGTGCGTCAGCTGCGCGCGCTGCCGGCCTGATGCCGCGCGCGGGCCCGCCCACTCGGTGAGAACCTGATGCTGATGATTACGTAGCGACACGCTGTAGACTGCCGACTGCAAGTGTCGGATCTGTGTCAAGTCCTACGGGCTTGGTATTAAACGTCTATTGACGTGATGATGTGCAACGTCTATTGACGTGATGATGTGCATAGCAAAATTCACCATGTGAAGTGGTAACTATTAGTAAAGTGTCAATATGTTCCTTTCCGCTAAATAAGATGATATTATTTCTACAGTGATGCTTGAAAACAAATTGTGGAGTTCAGTTTTTAATGAGTTGCATTATTATTATTTGCATCTATAATGGAACAAAAAATAAAACTTTAAAATTATGACTTTAATAAATCTAAAAATTTAAAAGAAAAATCCATGAATAAAAGATTTATTTTGAATTTATAAAAATAGTGAGAGTGAATCGAAGACTCAAGTCTATATTATTTTTAAATTCTGTCGAGCTAAATGAAGGCTATTCATTTTAAGATTTTTGTTACCATAATGCCAGTGTTGTGCTTAAATTGACAAAAGTGTTTGTGTTGGAAAAAATTGTGACAAAACAATTTGCTACTAGAATAATCTGCCAAAAACTTATTTATTTTATTCTATTTTATGTTACTGACACAACAATGATATTTCATTTATAATAAGAAATAGTATTTTAAGTTCCAGTCAACCTTTACAACAGTACTGTAAATCAGATTGACAATGTTGTTAGAGACTTACTCTACCTTTATTATTAATACCTTTATTACCTATTTTATCATAAAATTTCAAAATTAGCACAAAATGGATTAATCATGCTTTAAATGTCAGGGTTGTGATTATAGCAATCTATTTTGTGTAGTTTACTATAAAATCTTGTTTAGTATATTAAATAAATAACATTAGGAATCTACTCCTAATCTAGAATGTTTACATTTTATGTTTATTACTATGTTTAGAATTTATTGAAGGAAAATTTCGGTTACCTTGTAAATATTATTGTGGTATTGAGATACAAGTGGATGTCGTGTTGTATATATATGTTAAGGATGATAGGGATCTAGTGCAATTCTGTTCTTATTATTATTTGTTAACTTCATATCAATGGAACTTTTTTACTATATAAGCCATCAAGAGGTTACCGTGAAATTAACCCTGATATGAGTTAAAACATTAAATTGAGTAAGATAATAACTACTTTTATACTTCATTTTATAGAATGATAAATATATCATTTAAGTAATTTGTAAATTAAAGTATGGCTGGTAAATTAATGATATGTATCCAGAGTTGGTCTCAATTTTTGTTGCAATGACATTGTACACAAGAGAAATGAAAAAACGTGTCCATGTTACCCTCTATCGACTTGGATTGGACTAATCTACATTTAATAGAAACATATTTAGTTATCTCTACGAACATAACCAGGCTACAGTATACAGTTATTTCATGTTTATAGTTATTGAAGTGGGCAGTGGATGTGAATCTTGTAAAAAAGAGTACACATGTCATAGCTATTATGTAGCTAAATAAGCCATTTTATTGAAAAAGACTCCGAAGTTGTTCTATGAAAATAAAAATTGGCGAAATTATTGTGTTGTTAACTAACTTTGTTATCTTTCAACAAGTGAGCTGGTAACCTTTAATACTGACTGCCACCGCACCGGCGCACGCACATAGCCTTGCTCAGCAGCTTCTTGCACATGCACCCGCCCTTCCTCTAGGTTGCATCACTGCAGCTTGGCACTTTGGCAGTGAAGTGAAGGCACTATGTAACAGAAAAATCAGGCCAGTAGCAGTCCATCATGTTACAATTTATTTTGGAGTTAAAATTGCACACCCAGTTTAAAAAACTGTGTAGGAGGATAAACTACAGCACTACGAGAACTAGAACAAAAACGGGGTCTTCGCTGACCCAAAAAGAGCATCTCATTCTTCTTTACCCTGCAACAACCGAGCATGTTATGAAAATTCACCGGGACAAATGTTTGGGTGATCTACCGATCTGCAGGAATCTATATCTATCTATAGTCAAAAATATACTTCTATGTAATGTAATAAGTATATCTAGAGCCCTTATCACAAGCTCTGCTTAGTAAGCTGTGTGGATTGTCCAGCATATTTAACAGAGGAGTACCTAAGTACTT
This sequence comes from Eupithecia inturbata, assembly GCA_963662085.1. Lineage (NCBI taxonomy): Eukaryota > Metazoa > Arthropoda > Insecta > Lepidoptera > Geometridae > Eupithecia > Eupithecia inturbata. The sequence continues at coordinate 747,935 of OY759181.1, read as the reverse complement.
ACTAAGTTACTCAGCATGGTTGTTTATGAACTGAATTGCTTTTCTCTTGTATTTCTGTAGGTACATTAAAATTTCATGTATTCCCTAAGTTCCATACGTTTTTACCTAAAAGCCTGAAATTAAATATTAAAGCAATTTAAAACAAACATCGATGCCATAAAAAATGGATTGGTTTCAATGTAACTTAGATAGACTAAAATACAAAGTACGACAAACTTTCTCCGTGTCTCAAGCGGACCTTCAGCTACTGTGCGATGGAGGCAATATTTTTTTATTCACATACTTAACAGCTTTTGAACAGCATGAGAGAGGAGAAAGGTTCGCCTATTGATTTTCATCATGTAGGCTGATCGTCACGGGTTGGCACAAGATTCAATTTTTAATTGTAATTGGTTTTAATTTTTTTCTGCTTTATGGAATAAAACTACCGGAAAACTAATTTCCTGCAAATCGTAAACCATTTCCTACTAACTTAAGAAAAAACTAACCAAAGACAATAAAACCACTCCGTTATAAACAAACTTCGGTCCACTGGTATTTTTAGAGCATTTGGGAAAATAGGAAATTTTGGGCTAAGAGTCAACATTTTCCCAAATGCTCCCAAAATACAATTTAATCGAAGTTGGCTAAGTATAACATGGGTTCATAGAAAATGTTTTACAAATTACCTTTCCGTGGTTTTATTCCTTGTAGAACGCTGAAATAAAATAAAAACCACAATAAAATTTGAATCTCGCGCTAACCCGTGCGATCAATCTTAAAACATATCCTAAAAAAATTACAATTGAAACAATTAAGGTACTGCAGACTGTTACAAACAATATAACATATCCTAAAGAGTATTTGGATGTCTAATCTTTTCAGCCTGTGGCTTCCATCCAAAGCAGACGCAAATCATTAGTTACAGGAAATCTGTAATAAATAAAATCATATTACTATGATATGATTCATGGAATATTGAAATATTTAATGCGCACTTTGAGGAATTTTATTGTCGAATGCAGGCAGCCCCAAAGTTTCGATGGCCCAGCATAATTATTGTTTAGCACCTTCGATCAATATTTAATCGAAGTTTAGCACATATAGGAGCTAAACAATGAAAAATCCTGCACGCTGGATGAGATAGGAAGCTATTCTTTCTATCTCTTTTCTTCTCAGGCTTTAAGCATAAGTTGTTTCTCTTGTTCTATAGGCTTCTCTTTCTACGTTATGCTCAAAATAACGACACGACAAAAAAATTATTTAATTCGTTCATTTTATTTTATCTATGGTATGTACATTCATTCAATTTTGTGCGAATGAATGAAAGAAGTTATTGCATATTTTGTTTGTAGGACAAATAATTCGCGTTTTTTGGTGTTCTTTGCTACAAAATTCATTAAATAGTTAAAAAATGTCTTTATATTGCGCAAGTAAGTGTATACTTCCATTTTTTGACAAAATTATCTGTAATCCTGGGAGTTTACCCAGGCGCGAAACAGCCGCCGGGAACCTGCAAGCTTTTTCGATGGTTTTGTTAGTTTTCACTGAACAACTAGCAGCTATAACCTGTCTTTGTCATCACATTAAAGATGTGTATCCTCAATGTGATGCCTTGCTTGGTCCTATCTACACAAATTTGTTTTGGTTTTGCTGGCCTACTCAAACATAACCTATACAATTTCTTTGTAGTATCCAATGAAGTGCCAGAGGCTCCTGTGGTGTCCCCGACGTCAGGGGCGGTGTTTGAAAAGCGAGTCATAGAGAAGTATATCATAGAAAATGGTGTAGACCCTATCAATGGCAAAGAATTGCGGGTTGAAGATCTTATTGAAATCAAAAGTAAGTACTTATACAGCAGCTACAACCTCATTTAACAGTCCAGGGCCTATACACATAAAATTACAGACATGTTTTGACTACTCAATGTCATCTCTTTTAGCCCCACCAATAGTGAAGCCTAAGCCCCCGAGTGCCACATCTATCCCCGCTACATTGAAGAGCATGCAGGATGAGTGGGATGCACTTATGCTGCACGCTTTCACGCAACGCCAGCAGCTGCAAACTGCGAGGCAGGCAAGTTCTTTTCATTTTTATGACTGCCTTTAAATAATAATATACTTTTATTTTATGTACAGAACTTCACAGTGGTTGTGCTTATTTTATTTATTTATTTTAACAATATCCAGGAAATGAACAGCTAACATATGAGTAGTTATATGACTAAATACTGATGGCTACTCAAAAATTTCCACTAAAAGTGACTGAAAATAATACTAAACAAAGTTATTGGTTAAGTCATTATTATAAAGTTTGTTTACAGATAGTTAAAAAAATTCTACCCATTTTGGTTTAATAAATGACGTAAGAAAACTAATCAAGAAGATGCACCAAAAAATCTACCACTCACTATTATTTTTAGTTGAGTGGGAGGATTAAAGAATATATCATAATCAACCTCTCTGGAAAGAATGTTAAAACATCTGCATGCTCTTTTCAAAAATGTGTTCTGCCTGTAGTTGGTTAAGTATACAAGTTGGATGATAAAAAGTCTTGGGTACCTGTGAGTTCTAAAGTTTGTTTTAAGTCTGAGCTGTTGAGCGTAGTCTACTTTGCTATTAACAATGCCAGACAGATGACTTAGATCCGCTATGGGTAAATTAATATGACACAAAAATGAATGATAAACTATGCAAATGAAAACTAAGCTAGATTTCTATTACGAGTACCTAGTTAATGTTTGTGCATAAGTTTTGATGCTTGTTCCTTCTTTATGCCTAAACTACTGCACAGGTTGGGCTGAAATATTGTTTATACTTAGCCAAGATCTAAGATCTTTATGTAGTTTACTTCCTGTGTTTCTTCATTTTTTTATTTATTTTTATACAGGGTGGGCCATAAATTTTTGCAAATATCAATACTTGATTTCTCAAAAACCGTTAGAGGGAAGAGCGTGCGGGTGGCTGGGAATTGTGCGTCGCTTCATGCAATTTTGGTCACAATGGAGCGCTTCACGGGACAACAGCGTGCTTTTTGTGTGAAACAATTTTACAAAAACAACGACTCTATGACGCGTGTTTAGAGTTGAATACTGATTACGCCGTGTAATGTTCTTTTCGCTTCTTCTTGAACACCACGTTCATGAAGAAGCGAAAAGACCATTCGGGAGGCTGAAATTTCCGTAAGGAACGATCCAGAATCATCTACGCGTAAGCGTTCGGCGGCTCTTGGAATACCAAGAACGAGGCCGCCCTCTTTGTTTTATTAATATTCGTTGTCGATCCCGTTTGCTCGAACTTCTTGACCCAAGTTTTAATTAAATTAACACTTGGACACTCACTTACACGGCGTAATCCGTATTCAACTCGAAACAGGCGTCGTACAGTAACGTAGGAGTCGTTGTTTTTGTAAAACTGTTTCACACAAAAAGCACGCTGTTGTCCTGTGAAGCGCTCCATTAGGACTAAAATTGCATGAAGTGACGCACAATTCCCTGCCACCCGCACGCCCTTCTCTCTAAAGGTTTTTGAGAAATTAAGTGTTACTATTTGCAAAAATTTATGGCCCACCCTTTACTTATTGCTTGTTTGTTTCCTTTTTTGCTTTACTTCTATAAAACCGCTGCATCTGAACTGTTATAAACCCTAAACAGTTCCCTGTGAGCTATTTGCCGAGAGGTAGAGCCCTCGCGCCTACATCACATGTTTACTAAACTTAGTTAGAGCGAGGAGTTGAACCAAATGGTGAAATAGGTCTACAACACAATATTATTGTACCCTTATGTAATAAATAATGTAATAAGACCTACAGAAATAAACAATTTGTTTATGAAGACTTATCAGGGGGAGGCCTGAGTCCATCAGTGGACTGGTATATTTTAATTTCATTTTAATAATGTGTTATAGATACCTATATTATCTGAAATAAATTAATAATAAATAAATAAAATATGCTGCAAATGATAGATTTAGACCTGGAATCACCTTATTAAAGCACAAGGTTAAAAATTTTGTTTCCATCTCACGCTAAAACTACTAGATGGATAGAGCTGAATTACAAAACTTTACTTGGACTTACTTCTAGACCTGGTTCTATGAAACGCGGGCGAAAAGTCGCCGGCTGAAAAATTATTAATATTCTACGTTTTATCCACGAAAAAATGCGTGCGAAGCCGTGGGCTAGGAAGTTATATGGGACAAAACAGTTTCCTCTATTTCTTTTATCAAGTTGGTTGTATTTCCTTAGGAGCTGAGTCACGCGTTGTACCAGCACGACGCGGCGTGCCGAGTGATAGCGCGCCTCACGAAGGAGGTGACGGCGGCTCGCGAGGCGCTTGCCACGCTCAAGCCACAGGCCGGCATTACGGCGCCACAGCCCGCGCAGCAGGTGGGACCTTACATTGTTCTATCCATCTCTGTTCCACTGCAGGACTGTAGCCTGCCTTCACTTCACCAGGCGTGCGTTTTTTATTTCCATTGAAAAAAGGCATTCACTGCACTGCCCAAACTCTGTGCTGTGGGGGGTGGATCTTTCCTTTAACATGATCTTATGTTTCAGCCGGATGGCGTGGCGGCGGCAGGCGGCGGCGCGTCTGCGGTCGGCATGTCCGGCGTAGTGGTGGCGCGGCTGCAGGAGCGGGCCACGGCGCTCACACAAGAGCGCAAGCGCAGGGGGCGCACCGTGCCCGAGGGACTCGTCTCACACGAACAGATCAGGGCGTTTGTCACCCTCGCCTCGCATCCGGTTAGTATTTACTAGTCCTTTCATCGTATCTACCACCTCGTTTATAAACAGTTTGGCTGTGGCGTCTATAGTATTATAGGTGAGACTCGCACAGGATTGATTAAGCTGGCGTTAAAAGATCCAACCGGGTACCAACAAGCTGGTCAAATTATTATTAATTATAATGATTTCACCACCTGTTTATAAGGTCATTGATTTATTTATTTTGCAGATTTATTTTTTTCACACTTTTCTGCTAATACAAAGAAATGTATAAATATGTCGATAGTTAATGCGATACTGGGTAGGTATTTAGAATTATAAAACATAGCATTATATGAAGTATGTGTACAAATTAGTGTATATGCCAACGGTCCCGTCTCCGATTTAGTGATTTCTACTGACGTACTAACTAGAAAACATACGTGAAGTTAAGAATATATTTGTAGTACATTTACCGACATCAGTAAAGTCAGTCTAATTATAGGACGGTTAACTATAGCTGGCCTGTTCACAGTTCCTACTCACACTAAATACACCTTTAGTATACAGTATGTATAAAAAAAAGAATATACACAACTTCACAAAATCTAGTCCTACCTAATGTTTTGCCAGATATTTTTTTTTAGAAAACATTTTATTAGACGCTGCACGTCATGCTGTGCGTTTATTCAGATACTAAACAAACACACATTGGTTAACAGAGCCTACCTACCTACGACTATAGGAACTACACCCTGTATTGTATGTACAAAAAACCACCACCATGCAATAGCCCTTACTTTTTAGGGTTCCGTACCCGAAGGGTGAAAACGGAACCCTTTTACTAAGCTTCCGCTGTCCGTCCGTCTGACAGTTGCGAGCCAAATCTCACGTGGGGGAAAAGGGGATTTTGGCAAGTATCACGTAATTGACTTTTTCTTCGATTTATCAGTTCCTTCCTTCGTTAAGGTTGTTCGTTTTGTGTTGTCGCGAGATTCAAATTTGTAATAGAAAATTGTTTACGATTTTTGGCTAATTACGTTTTCGTTACTTTTATTTTATTTCTTTCAGAACGCACAAAAAATTATAAACCAAAAACAAATCTGAATCACGCGGTATTGTATGGTTCGATATTGTCACTGTGGTTCTAGACTACGTTCGTAGAAGTCTTAAATGAAATGCAATCAAGCACAGATTAACTTATTTACATAAAAAAAAATCGCCCTCGTAATAAATTAATGCCCGTTTTGTGCCGGATGTAGGGTTAGGTGTAGGAGGTAATCTACCGATTTAGAGTTTTATTTCTTCTAAGAACATTAATTAATAAAAAACAAAATATATTCTAAGATTTTACGTATCACAAAAAATGACGACCGAGACTGGACTTACGAGTAAACATTGCGTTGACGTGGACGAATATTAGTAGTAGTTCCTATAAAAACAGAAATAGCTTCATTATCCCCGAGCGCGAGTGCTGTAGGCCTCTAGTACCACGTGAGCGCAGCCGCGCCCAATTACTTACCATTTGTAAACAATGACCTGAGAACTTGGAAATGATTGAAATACCAATGAAATTCCTTCCTGTTCTTGGTCTTCTAAGTATAATAAAAAATATCTATGTAATGTATTGTATTACGTATATCAGTTATCTAGTACCCATACCACAAGCTCCACTTAGTTCGGGGCTAGGTGATGCTGTGCAGTATTTATTTATATATTTATAATTCCAGGGTCTCCACTCCGCCAGTGTGCCCGGTATTCTCGCTCTGGACATCAACCCGTCCGACCACAGCAAGCTGCTGACCGGAGGCAACGACCGCAACGCGACCGTCTTCAACAAGGACACGGAGCAGGTGGTGGCCATCCTCAAGGGCCACACCAAGAAGGTCACGCGGGTCATCTACCACCCGGACGAGGACACGGTCATCACTGCCTCGCCGGATCACACTATCCGTGTGTGGAACGTGCCCACGTGAGTATTTACACTTTTCAAGGTGATTTTTGTTGTTCTGTGTATTTTTGCTTAAGAAAGTTAAGCATTAGTTGTGGCATTTTTGGCCTAAAAATGCCACAACTAATGGCTATAAGGCTGGTCAGCACTCAGCCTTCCCTGCCACAGCCTAATAGCTTAAGCTTAGCTTCTTGTTTTAAGTTGTTAAACACCCGGCGGCGGTTTTAAGGTGTTGACTTGTGTATGTTCCAAACAAGAAATTACCAATTATGTATCTTTCCAGGTCCCAGACGACATGCATCCTGCGCTCTCACGAGGGTCCCGTGACGGGGCTGTCTCTGCATCCGACGGGCGACTACGTGCTATCAACCTCCACGGACCAGCACTGGGCCTTCTCGGACATCCGCACGGGAACGCTCCTGACCAAGGTCAGCGATTTCTCCGGCGTTTCGCTGACCACCGCGCAGTTCCACCCCGACGGACTCATCTTCGGCACGGGAACTGAGAACTCTCAGGTCAAGATCTGGGATCTGAAGGAGCAGAGCAACGTCGCCAACTTCCCCGGACACGTGGGACCCGTCACGTCTATCTCGTTCTCAGAGAACGGTTACTATCTAGCGACCGCGGCGGAGGACGCCTGCGTGAAGCTGTGGGATCTGCGGAAGCTGAAGAACTTCAAGACTATTCAGCTAGACGAGGGGTATTCTATCAAGGAGTTATGCTTCGACCAGAGCGGCACGTATCTTGCGGTCGCGGGCAGCGACGTGCGAGTGTACCTGTGCCGGCAGTGGCAGGAGCTGCGAGTCTTCAACGACCACACGGCCTCCGCAACCGGCCTGCGCTTCGGAAAGAACGCGCAGTACATCGCCTCTACCAGCATGGACCGGACGCTCAAACTATATGGTATCGAGTAGATCTAAACGCGGTACAGAAGCTGGCGAAAGCGAAAGGAGGCCTGTAGCCAGCGGTGGGTGATCCCAGGCTGATTGCTTATGATGATGACTGCTTTGACCTGGCTTTAGTCACGGCTGACTGGTGCAGATTCTCTGTACAGATGTTCGACGACGGTAGACAGATATTTAGTTTGGTGTATTTGTTTATAAAACCCAGTAGATTACTATGTTTTTACTTGTATTGACGTTAAAACTAAAAGCAACAGATTTGATATAAGACATATGTTATGGAGCTGTGGATAAAACCTAGTATGTAATAACTTTTAAAAATAAGGTAGTCTTTAAGTTATGATTTAGTAGAGCCATCGCCCACCGGGACTCGCTGCGATGCAGTAGCGTTCGTACCTGCATAGCGTCTGTTGCGACTATTTATATTACAATAGTTGCTACAAATAACTAGGGCGCAGCATCTCGACTCGCCTGTTGCGACTATTTATATTACAATAGTTGCTACAAATAACTAGGGCGCAGCATCTCGACTCGCATGTTGCGACTATTTATATTACAATAGTTGCTACAAATAACTAGGGCGCAGCATCTCGACTCGCCTGTTGCGACTATTTATATTACAATAGTTGCTACAAATAACTAGGGCGCAGCATCTCGACTCGCCTGTTGCGACTATTTATATTACAATAGTTGCTACAAATAACTAGGGCGCCGCATCTCGACTCGCCTGTTGCGACTATTTATATTACAATAGTTGCTACAAATAACTAGGGCGCAGCATCTCGACTCGCCTGTTGCGACTATTTATATTACAATAGTTGCTACAAATAACTAGGGCGCAGCATCTCGACTCGCCTGTTGCGACTATTTATATTACAATAGTTGCTACAAATAACTAGGGCGCAGCATCTCGACTCGCCTGTTGCGACTATTTATATTACAATAGTTGCTACAAATAACTAGGGCGCAGCATCTCGACTCGCCTGTTGCGACTATTTATATTACAATAGTTGCTACAAATAACTAGGGCGCAGCATCTCGACTCGCCTGTTGCGACTATTTATATTACAATAGTTGCTACAAATAACTAGGGCGCAGCATCTCGACTCGCCTGTTGCGACTATTTATATTACAATAGTTGCTACAAATAACTAGGGCGCAGCATCTCGACTCGCCTGTTGCGACTATTTATATTACAATAGTTGCTACAAATAACTAGGGCGCAGCATCTCGACTCGCCTGTTGCGACTATTTATATTACAATAGTTGCTACAAATAACTAGGGCGCAGCATCTCGACTCGCCTGTTGCGACTATTTATATTACAATAGTTGCTACAAATAACTAGGGCGCAGCATCTCGACTCGCCTCTCCCGTCACTGCTGCTACTGCATCGCCAGTCGGCGTGGACGATGGCCGTTAGGTTTCCATATTATAGGAATGTATGTATTTATATACTTATATTATTATTGTTTTCACAAGCTAAACAAATTAAAGGTCTAGATTGTGCTCTAAGAAATGATAAATACTATCAGACCGGCAGTCAAATAATTGACTTGAGTGAATGTGCGCGTAATTATATTTTTTAAAATAAAGCAAAATTAAAGCATATGTATGTGTTTTTTTTTAACAAACTTCTTATATTTAGTTATGGTGGCGATAGGAATAGGCTCGAAATTATTGTAAGTACAGTATTCTTATAAAAACAACATTTCAGCATAAAATTTATTTATTTTGAATTTTCAATAATATAACAAACCCATAGCATGTGTACAATTAGGTTTACCATTTTGTGTAAATAATTAACTTAAATATTAGAAATGTTACAAGCTGCTAACTAGTTAGACTATCTACGTCACGACGGGCGATTTCTAACATTATCAACGAGTTGAAAAACAATTTGAGGCCAGCAATCAAATAAATGTTTAAACAGAAGTGTTCAAAAATTACATAAGAATAGTAAGAATTATTCATTACATTTCGTTATCAGAATCTGTTTGAATAAATACCCCTATAATCTACCTTATTTACAAAGACTGATTAAAAGTGACGGCCATATTAATAAACTCGTCGACTAATAACAATAATTTTAAGTAGTCTATCTTACTCCTATACAAAGTACCTACCTACACTATATTTGCAAGGCTATTAAACCTGTCATTAAGTAATTTTACATACAATTTAGGGCATAATCCAATAATCCCCTGCCGGCTGAGAGAGGGGGATTTGTGGACAAGATTTCCAGAAATCTTCTGATCCACTAATTTACACCGTAAGTAGATACATATTTTTAAAGTAAAATGCAAACAACTAGAATTAAGAATCTGTTAACAGTTAGTCCAAAACGCGATTCGTCTGAATAGCTTTTGGTCTAATAAGCGGTTTGTTAACAATATGTTCATAAGTTCGTTTATTTGTGATACACAGGTATTACAAGGACATTGACACAAATAAAATTACAAGCACTGTGATCTGATCTGCCACTAGGTGTACAAATTTTACATAATTTTTCAAAAAAGTGAAGATTAATTTTAAACAAAATAAAGAAGAGCTATTAAAGGAAAAGTAATGTGAAGTGGTACCTTTAAATACATTTACATGATACTACTAGTATAGTATTATAAAATCTGTGATAATATTAAATTGCGTCTAAATGATCATACAAGCTGTATGTTCTTTAAGTAAAATATATATACAGAGTTTTTTTAACTGGGACAGTACCCCCGTACGAACAGTACATCAAAAATTTGTTTACCAATTTGATTCATTTTAAGGCGATACTCACGCTTGATCAAAATTTTTTTACTGCCAAAATGTTTTTCACCGAAAAGAAGCTGATGTTTCAAAGGAAACTGCACCTGTATCTCCTCTGGTTATGGGTGCCCCCCCCCCCGTACTGTCCCAGTTAAAAAAATACTCCGTACCTACATGTTTTATGTGCGCACCTCCGCGAACATACCAGATGCGCTGCAAAAGCGAGGCAGCCGCATCAGCATCCTGAAGATATTGTTACATTGGACTCGCAGAAAGCTGGCGCAGCACGTAGGGTGTGGTTTACCCAGAGGCTACTCGAGTAGAAAGACTGGTAGTAAGGCTTGAAAAAAATCGAAAGTTGGGGTGGTGCAAATTCTAAGCTGGTACCTACGTAGATGTACCTACCACGAAACAAACATACCTACCTACAGATAGATATATAGATAGATAATTTATCCAATAAAGATTCGTTACATAAATTGGTTAGCAATGCCTTAATTTTTCACTTCACCAGCTAATGTAAAAATGCCAGATAATGTCAAAAAGGATAGCAATTGTCAAAAAGTTGATGAAAAAAAATCTGACATAATCTTTCATTTCTGACATTCATTTAGCAGTAATTTCCGACTTTAGCTACATTTCGGACGTCAGCTGTAATTTTTTGTCTATGACTGTCGTTTTTGAGGTTATCAGTAATTTCTGATATTTGTGACTTTATCAAACATTTCGGACGTCAGCTGTAATTTTTTTTAACTGACATTTTTTAAAATTTGCGCGTCATCTGACACTCCGACACAGACACTGGCAGAGTCGTAGCGAAAAGCAAGCGCCGCCAAAATAAAAAGAAGTTAGTATCTTTATTGACAAAGAAAATTACAATTCAATAATAAAAACAAATTAGAACTAGTATTTACAATTGAAACAATTAAGCTAACTGCAGACTGTTGCAAACAATCTACAGGTAGCTCAACTGATCCATATCAATACCAGTCGGAAGCGTCCCCAAGACGCTGACTGCATTGCCCCGCTGTAGGCTAGGCAATGCTAATGCGCTGCGCCAGTTATCCGCCAGCTCTCGGGTCACGCGTCGAGTCGACCAGACGCTCAGATAACTTTTTAAAAACCCGGAGAGCCTCGGTACCCCACGGACCTAGGGTCTCGACCCCAAAGGGATCAAATATGTAGGCTCTGTCGAGACCTGCATATTTGCGTCTCTTGAGATCCTCGGCCAAATCTGCCGCCGCACCAGCCCTTACGGATGTCCTCGGAAGATGGGAAGGCGCAAGTGTGTCGACGCATGTAGCGTCCCACACAATGGGCCTCCCCAACTCCCATGGGACTAGTGTCATGCCGTCAGGCCTCTTACCATCGTCACGCAACAGCCCATTCGGTTCAAGAATAGCTGGTACGTTAGCGGTGACAAAGGCCCGCCGGATGACGTCGTTAAGGCTGGCATCACGAGATATCCGACCGGCGGCCCTAGTACACGATAATCCGTGATGACCAAGCTGTTCGACAGCAGTACTGCACTGGCATTGATGAGGCGCGCAACACATTGCACCCAACGTTGAAGTTGATAATCGCTGTCAGTTTTGGACATAAGTTGTCATTTCTTACCATACTTTTTTACTTTTATTTTACAATGTGTTTTTTTGACTGTCAATTCTAAAGTAAAATTGAACGAAATGCATAGAATTACGATGTTATCAAACTGGTTTATGAACGAATCGCTGTTTGGACAAACTGCATAATGGATTCTTGGCGAACCGCGTATTAAACTAACTGCTAAGAAATCCTTAGTTGTTTGAATTTGATTGATAAAAAAGATGTATATATATACGGTGTAAATAAGTGGATCAGGGGGATTTCTGGTATTCTTGTCCACAAATCCCCTGTGCGCCCCTCTCTGAGCCAGCAGGGGATTATTGGAATAAGCCCAATTTAGGCGGCTAAGCAAAACTCAAAATGTTCATTCCCGCCATTTTTAATACGAAAGTATGGGCGAGACGAGCGCGACGAACGCCCTTTGTAAGCGCGAGACAGAGTCCTTCTAGCACCTAAGGTAGGTGCATTTTAAGTTGTGCTTAGATTTTAAAATTCTAAGGGAAAAAAGGAAAGGAATGGCTGTTTTTTATCGTCACCGAATTATTAACACTCGAATTTATGTTATGACAGTAATGTACTTATTGAAAACAGCTACCTGCCTAGGAATAAAATGCTTATTTTTTTTCATGCAAGCGAAACTTGTTATTTTTTCACTAGGCAGTGGTAGACAAATATATTACAATTATTAATAACCAAACATTCTTACCACATTGCCCTGCTAACTTGTACAAAACTTCTTTTAATGCCTCTGATAAAGCTTTGTTTTGTTTAGTACATATAAGGCATCACTGCTCAGCTACACGCAGTGTACGTGGGCACCCAAAGTGCTAAGCAGAAAATGCGATTAAAAGTTTGGTTTTAATTTTTGGTATTTGGCGTACGTAGGTACACACAGAAGCATTTTAATTGATATCGTGTCATTCTTAACCAAGCAAATACCTATATAGTAAATCGTTGTTATCTTTAACTTCTATAAAATTAAATACCTACGTTGTGCAGCGAGAGAAACTCAGTTACACTAACCACTACACTACACTACACCATAGATAGTTACATGTGGCACAGTGTTGAAGTTTTAGTATCGGTACTCGTGATAATAGAGATGTAGGTATTGAAAAAAAAAACATTATTTTTTATATAAATAGTTGAATAAGCTTTCAAATAAAACAAAACACGTTAAACAACCAAATTAACCATTAAAATATAAACTAAAATCAATATTTGTATGTTCAAGGGTTCGAACCTGCGCGCTGCGCGCTGCGCGTGCGTGCTACTGGAGGCACTATTACATATTCAGTGACGAGGACACCAAATAATGCTTCTGTCTGTACATAACAATAATTTGGCGCGTTTTAAAAAACTAAAAACCGACTTCAATTTCCGGCACCTAGATAATATTCATTTTTGTCTCGGACGAACGAAGTCACCTCTCCCTTACTTTCCCTGACCGAGAAGGCTCACGTTCAGAAAATTGAGTTTACACTGGCGACTTCTAGTTAAAATTCAAGTCTAATTTTATTTGATGACACACGGGTGAAACTTGACGCCCGTTGCCATGGAAACCATTAAATAGGTGATGTGAAATTATCATATTCTAAAGTATTTTTACAAACATACGTTTTACGGCGCACATAGCGATCCCACGAGAATCAAACATAAAGGAGAACTCATAATACATTTTTATACAACAATGAAAGAATCATCAAAATATATTAACAATTGGCGCAGATATCACCAAAACTGTTGTAGCTAGTCATGATTCTCCAAAAATATTATATTGCTTTTTAAGTTTAACGGGATAAAAACTCCCCTCGGGAATAAAATTTTTGATTCTCTAGGTATACAATAGTGAAAGAATCAGTAAAATTGGTTAACCATAGGCGGAGATATCAAGTAGGTAACATACGTACAATATATAAAAAAACATACAGACGAACCGAGCACCTCCTCCTTTTTGAAGTCGGGTAAAAAGTAAGTAGTGACGCTAGTTTAGTATAAATCTTCGCCGTGAGCGTTCTACTAACCTGTTATTTATTTACCGGAAGAGGGTGATCGATTTCTTCCGCCCACACACACAATCGTGGTTCGCTTCTAATGGATGGAAGAAAATCTTTGAATGCCTAATAAATAGATTACATTTATAGGACTAGGTACTGAGTGACTCGGCTGATGTGAGATTTCTCGGTTGGTATCTGTAAGCACATAAGAAATCTATGCACTTGCGTTGACCAATCTTCGTCGGACCTACTACTTGTGCAGCTGAGCGACAGTCGCGACGCGACCCGCGCACATTTTCGTACTTTTTTGAATTCATAAAGCTAAAAATGTTAACATACGTCGCGTTTGTCGCACAGCTAGAGCAATGGGTAATACTTGTAATAGTTGCTCATCATTTGAGAAAGTATTTCCTTCGAAACAAGTGTGTCGAGCGAGACACTTTTTTCGAAGGAACCACACCTTTTTTCATTCAGAAGTCACAAGTGAACAAGTGTATTTCCATAGGCTTACAAAATAACGCACGTCTCAGAGAAGTCAAACTTTATACCTCCTCCAAATATTATCAAACATGTAATAAGGTGTTATTGATATTCTCTTCAATAAATGTTGCAACAAGCAAAATACTGCAAATTTGTACAACGTTACGATTATACTAAAATAACAACTTTAAGCTGTGTACACAGTAGTTGTATGCATCAGCAAATAATCTAATATTATATAATTATAAGACAAACAGAACAAACAAAAACAAATACATGAGTGACTACTTGATAAATCCATCTTAAGGCTGGTGTATGGCCCAACGGCGCGCGGCGCGGCGCGGCTAATGCAGTTCAATATTCTAATCATTGCTAGTGCCGCTGCCGGCTACAGCTTCATACGAGAATATATATTATAGGTACATTATATTTACATACACACAAGAAAGTCGACGAGCTGCACAACAAATAAAAAACGTAGGTAGGTATGTACTTAGACTCGACACAGCAAAACGGATAGCTGTCGAAGTCTCGTCTCAGCGACAGTTATGGAAAGCGACGCGACATCCTTAGCACTGACGACCACCTGGGTGCAGTGGGAAAATGGACGCCTGAGACGCACAAGGTTGCGTTTTCGATTCTCGTCGCGGGTCGAATGTTTTCTAGATCGTTTTTGTCCAGGGTGTTTCCTCTGTATAACGCGGCGCGCAGTCTCCGACACGGCCGTCAGATGAGGGCAGCGCCCGCGGTGGAGGGGTCGCGGAAGGCGCGCGCCCGCCCTAGGGCCTCCGACACGGCCACCACGTCCGCCAGCGGCTCGGGTCAAGCGAAGATCAGCCACAGCACGAACAGAATCGCCACCCACAGGAATATCTTCGACAGAAACTGCTCCTCTTCAAACTGAGCGGTGCCGCGCGGGGCTGCGGATGTGCCATAGAATATGTCAGGGGTCACGTCAAACCTATGTATGTACCTAAATATATGTACACGTTATTGGTGTACAAAGCCGAAATAATTATTGAATGAATGAATGAAATACGTTTATTCTGATACAACAGTACACAGTATTAAAACAGGTAACTTATATAACTAACGAAAGGGGGTTGTTGTGCACCCTATACCCAACTGATCCGCATGGTTTATTTTTAGAAATAAGGTTTCACAGAAAAACATATTTTAAATCAAACGCTAAGCAAAGCGACAACCCTATCACTTACAAACAGTGTGTCTACCATGAGTTTTAACAATCTATACTCGCTAGCGACTGTAGTTAAAAAAATGTATGAAAACTTGAACAGCGCCTCTAGCGGATAGTTAGGTACTAAAATGCGCGGTACTAATATTTACGTAACTACTGTAGTAACGTCAGGCGATCTAACTGTGACAACTCATGGTAGACACACTGACAAGAAAGGCCGCGCGGCCGGCGAGGGCTCTGCTGCACCTGCAAGAAGCGCGGCGGCGGGCGGCGCAACCTCCGCTGCGCCTGCGCAAGGCGCGGCGGTGGATGGCGCGAGCTTCGCTGCGCCTGCGCGATGCGCGGCGGCGGGCGGCGCGAGCTCCGCTGCGCCTGCGCGAGGCGGGGCAGGCGGCCGAGAGCCAGGCGTCGGCTAAATATGGGCGGTGACAATTGAAGGTCAAGAACCTTGTTGATTAGAGTAGGGCTGTAGGGTTTTCTCTTAAATAAAAATGAGCTGGTTGTGATGCATGTTTCGAGGTCGTTTTTTCAGTAAAAAAAACTTGAAACCCGGTATGTGCTAGATCAAAAAATGTTCATGGGAGGGGGGGTTAACCACCCCCCTTCCGGTTAGTACACCAATAACGAGGCACAGGGTCGGGTGGTACAAACGAACGTTACCTGGAGGGCCGAAATATTCAAGATAGCAAAATTTTACAGAAAGAAACATTCCATTATTTTTAAAAATATCTAAAACTGCATTCACAGAAATTTAAAAACTACTGGTCTTATCCGGTAATCAAACCCACTAAGAACTTAAAAATAACACCCCATATTTTTATGTCACCAATTGGTAGAGCCAATCATTACAATATGTATATTAAGGGTATTTGTTGCTTAGCAACCACAAAAGAATTAAGTCTGTCAACATTGCATAGGAACACCATGTAATCTGGAGCACTTTGGATGGCTTGTTAACACCAGCTATGTACATCAATCTGCTGCAGTCGACTGATGGAGTGGAGACAACAAATATCAAACCTATCACTGGTTTTGCGGTCTGTAGTTCAATTTTGTCAATTTGACAAGACAGATTGATGTCCTCGATCCCGCTGGCTTGCGGGTTGAGATTTTGATGCGGGATTGGATTCCCTAAACAGGATACATAGGCTGTACTGATAGTGGTGAATCTGATGTTTCGTGGTTTAACATTGCATGTTATATTGAAGAAATGCCATGAAGATTCTCTTCTGACCAAGAAAAATCTCTTTTAACTGCTTACATTTCTAAGTACTTTGTTAGCATAAACATAGTGCATTTTTTACTCTTATTTTATTATTTAGTTTATTTTTTTTTGTTTCTCGGAGTGTGTACACACTTTATAAATAAACTTACTTAATAACTCATAACCATTAATGTTTCCTCGCATGTAGAAGCTAAAATACTGTTTGCTTGCGGGGAAATGGCAAAACAGTTCTGTCTTGTTAACAACTGGGTGCAATGATGAAAGCTAAGTGTAACTAACAATTAACAAATTTATATAAATACTAACAATAACTAACAAGAAATTTTACAAGACACAAACTGATAGATAAGGAAAAAAGTTTAATATACAAAAAAAAAGAGATTTAAATAATATTCACTGGTAACAATATACTTAATTGTGTTAAGATGGTAACGCATCAAACCAGCGCTTTGTCAGGAGTTTGTTAACTCTTTGTGATGTTAAATTGAATAAATCGAGGTTGGGGATATCAACTAAACCATTAAATGAAGCTACTACTCTACTGAAAAAGGAGTTTTGCCTATAATTCGTGAAACTCAATTGAATGTCTATATGAATAGGATGTCTAGTAGGTCTATTGGGGACTTTAATTTTAATGTGTTCAGGAAGCTGTGATATGTTTTATGTGCTATAGAATATTCTGCTTCTAAAAATAAGGTCATTTATATGCCTGAGTATGTCTGTACAATAATACAAAATAAGGTCATTTATAACATGCCTGCGTATGTCTGTACAATAATACAAAATAAGGTAATTTATTTACCTGAGTATGTCTGTACAATAATTCAAAATAAGGTCATTCATATGCATGGGTATGTCTGTACAATAATACAAAATAAGGTCATTTATGTGCCTGGTTATGTCTGTACAATAATACAAAATGTTGAGTAAAAATAACAAAATCAATTGTCATAAAAAATCTAATCGGTAAAGCATTAGGACATGAGACTATTTGATTGTCAGTCAACCTGACAGAATGGTAATAAATGTGGGGATTGAGTAAAGACAAAACATTTGATGGATAATAACTTACCAGAGCTGGGTCGGGGGTCTCCAAAGTTGAATGTGGAAGTGAGGAAACCAAAGGGGAAGGCTCCTATGCCAAAAGACATTTGAAAGCCATCTCCAAAGCCAAAGCCGGGGAACCCGCTGTTGTTTTCAGGCTCTGTGCGCTGGCCTGCTGGTCGGGGAGGAACCTGGCAGCATGCATCATTCCATTATCAAACAATGTTACAATTTAGAACTCTAGGTAAGTATTTAAAATAAAATTTAAACAGTTGAGCTAACTGCAGACTGTTACAATCAATCAGGGGGTTTATCAATTTTATTAGTTCTCTTATCAAAAAAGAGAACTTGGAGGCACATTAAAACTATCTTGCAATTTTAATCTAAATCAATCAATTGCTGTCTTTCAATCTGGCTGGACAGGCTGGTATGTAAGGACTATGGGTCTGGAAAATAATAACAAGTTGTAAATAACAAAGTGAATAACTCGGACCTTGTTTCTGGGATCCTCTTGTTTGGTGTTCCCCCGGCCGTAGAGAGGGATCACCTTGTCCCGGCTGATGGCCGCCTTGCACACCGGGCACACCTGGCGGCTCGGCCTCGTCTCCAGCCACTGGTGCAGGCATGGCCAGCTAACATTACATCAATATTATATCAGTAATACCATGTTGTTTTCGGCTTTATATATTTAAACCAAGTAATTGTAACGAATAACATACTATTCACATATAAATCAGCATTGTTTGGTTCAGTGGATTCAAGTTCCATGTATTGATTAGCATACATTTGCATAATATTGTTTTTACGTGTTTCGAGAGGTAGGTAGATAGTTTTAGCGTACCAGAAGAGATGTCCACACATGCTCACGACGGCGTCGCGCGCAGTGTCGAGGCAGATGTTGCACTCCAACATCCTCTCATCAGTCTTGTTGTCCTCGCCGCCCGCGTCGCCAGGCGCCGGCGCCGAGGTGCTCGCGTGTGCCTCAGACCCCACCATGCTCACTACACCTACACTCACTACACCTAGAGATACCCACTCGAACAACAACAAAAATTTCACAAACAAAACCTTATCAAGATCACAATGACGTTCGAGCTGATTGTGTTGTGACACGACAAGAACTACAGCTGATGACTCGTTGTGTAACCACTCACTTGAAGGAATTTGACCTCTGACTTAATTAGGGTTTGACCAATAATTTCATGAAATTTTGATTAATTAATGTGTTCACTGAGAAAATGTAAGAAAATAATCACTTCCCAACCCAAATCCGAACGAATCCCGTGGTTTGATGACTTTGATGATCTGTCATTTTTTTTGACTTGACATTTATTTGACATACAAATAGGTCCCACAGATCATCAACAATTTAAAAACTGACCATTTTTAACCATGGTCTATGGTATTTCCATAGAAAAAAGAAAAACTAATGGACGCCACTCACGTTGATGTATCACCGCAAGTCTCCTGTCTCTTCCTTCTGTAACTCCACATGTGGTTGTAGCTCCATCGGTGATCAGATTTTGTAGTAATATCTTTCTGTAGAACCTATTGTATTAAGTTATTTATAGGTATACTTCTAGGTTAGCTCCTAAGTTAGTTCTGTATTGTATTATATTGTATGTAGTATGTATTTTATAAATAATTTTCTTCTACTGTTTGTGCTGTACCAAACTGTTATTTAAACATATCTTTTTCTCCATCCCTAGCCTGGGAGAAATCGCTCTCAGCGATAAGGCCGCCTATTGTACTGATTATGTGTTAAATGTAGTTAAAAGGTTTTTATTATGTTATTTTTTAAGTGCAATAAATAAGGTGTTAATTCATTCATTCATTCTCTGTGTGAAGAATGAATGACGCTGCCGCCTGGTTTTTACCTAGTTCAGGCACACTTATTTAATTCCATTAGAATTGAAGATAAAGAGATAAAAAGATATAGATAGAGTCTATATTTAGGAACTTATTGAGGCGCAAATAATAAAAACAGGTAGCGATGCGACCTGCAGAAGCTACTCAAAAACAGTGAAAACAATGAGGATTTTTACACATTAAATCTTCACACCTATGAAAAAATTCATATAAATGAATAAAATATCTAGTCCCTATGTAAGAAAGAACTTGTGTTATGGGAACCTACTATTATAACTGCAAAATGTTTTGTATATTTCGCATTTAAACATGTTTTAAAAACTACTGGTCGTAAAGGTAGGTACGAATTTCTCTAAGTTTAAAAAGTCCCGAACGGGTCAATTTATATTTTTTGATTCTTTTGGAGTTGTCTCGCCGCAAAAGCATCTTCAAGGATAAGCACTCGTTATGGGACATGGATTGTAGGATGGAGCGACAAGCAAAAACAATTTTTTTTGTTATGTACCTACCTAGGTTATTTTGTATTTTTTTTTGTCATAAACATACTGCTTTTACTTTGTTCTTGGCCTCATCTAAACGTTTAATTTTGTAGTGAAGTACGTGCAAATATTTACATATTTTTTTTTGTTCGTAATATCTACAAACTACTCTAAATAAAAAAACGTTTAATTTTGTAGTGAAGTACGTGCAAATATTTTCATAATTTTTTTTTTCTTCGTTATATCTGCAAACTACTTTATATAAAAAAATGCCTAAAACACCGGAAGATTTAGCCTTCCCTGCATTTGCCCCGTATTTGGTGATCCAATAAAACTAAGTGGTATTAAGTTACCAACTTACTATGACATAATAAAATATTATTTGTGGGTCAGAAACAACAGTTTGACTTGAACAACGGAAAATACCCTTCAGTTAAAGATTCATGCGAAATTATTGCGACTGACATAGAAAGAATTTGAATTAAAGCATCAATTCCTACAATAAGCTATCAGCAAGTGGTTGCAAGGTTGATTTCGTTTTATAAGTTATAACATGTACCTCTATAAAAGTTTGAAAAAACTACGTTCCAGGTCTAATTCCTTCTCCTGAAATCTCATACCCAAGGTATCTATTTTCTCTTGAAAGAACACACACTTCTTGGGGTTGAGGTAGGGGTTGCATTATCCGATACATTTTTATCCGGATAATTCGGATAGTAGTGAGTCTTACTATCCGGATATTTCGGATAATTCGGATAATTTATAAATATACATACATACATATAATTTAAATTAAAACAAGGAAAATGGGTTCTGTATCAGTCAGAATGTATTAATTAATACTCAAAAAAGTAAGAATAATATTATTTTTATATAACAATAGAATCAACATAGAAACTAAACAATATAGAGATTAAAAATAACAATATCGATCAAATAGGTTGAAAAACTAAAATATCTATGAAATAATAACGGTTTACTTCGTTCCATCTAACTTATTTTTTTGACATAAATAGACTCCTTCCTCCGGGGAAGCTGCGCTGCGCGGAGACCGGTCCCTTTCGGCGTCGGATCGCTGACCAACCAGTGTCAACCAGTGTCAACGCAAAAAATTGTGTGCAAATCAGTGTTGCCACTCAATTTTTTTAGGCGGCCATGTACGTAAAGTTTTTTACCTTGCCGTGCTTAGGTCAGCCGTATCACTGCTCAAAATAAGGAAATACTATACAACATTAGCCAAATGGTGCTATTTTATAGTTTATATGCATTAGGTACGTGGTGATTATGGTAAAAACCCCCCAATATGATGGCAACAAGTATAAAACATTGTAGCGGTCGCAGGGAGTCGATGGATGAAGGCAGCTCAGGACCGCTATTTGTGGCGTCGTTTGGGGAGGCCCATGTTCCATAGACGTATACCTACGGGCTGATTATGATGCATTAGGTAACATTCTGCCTTATGGTGGCCAAATTCCCATAAACAGGGCAAAACTAAATTAATTGGAAAAGTAACTTCCATTTCTTAAAGAAAGATACCAGGACTGGTCTGACTGGTATTGACAATGGGAATGGAATAGATGTTGATAGCTCTAATAAAAGCAGTGGAGAAGAATAGTTTTAAGTTACCGACCTAGTAAAAATAATTTAATAAGAGTTTTTTCTGTGTAAGTAGAGTTCTTATAATATTTATTGTGTTTTAAGTAAACTTTCTTTATCCTTAATTTCGTGAAAAAATCAGGGTTGTCACTTGGATTTCCAGCAAATCAACCTATATCACCGCCTTGTTAGGTTATAGCTAGGTTTAGGTACTATGACTACTTATTAATTATTTTTATTTATGAAAAAGTATACCATAACAAAGCAAAAGTATAAAAAAATATATTAAACGTGATCCATACAAAAATCACACTATAAATGGACGTTAAATGGTATTATTTTTCTCCTGAAAAATGAGTTATTCTGACAAAGATTGTTTTTAATAAAATGTCTTCAAATGTTTGACAATGTTTTCTATTTATTAAAGATTATATTGGGTATTTATCGCGTACCTTTTGTTTTATTTTCCCTTACGTTTCCATCGCGTTGCAGCGATCGTGGTCACGGGGCAACTCAGGGTATGAACGTAGGGAAAAATAAAACAAAAGGTACGCGATAAATACCAGATAAATAATCTTTAACAAGTTACCTAGCAGATCACGAAAGTTTAAAAAAAAATGTATTTCGTTGGATACACATGAAAATAGGGATACAATATTTGTTTGGTGTAGAATATAGTCCATGACTCTATAGACAACTTTGCAATGTTGGCATTCGGATTCGGATACACAATCGAGCCCAAGATTTATAATTATAACAATCGAATACTCTAAAAGTGAACGCGAATAAATGAATTGATATATTTATCGATAAATTAATTAGGTTCCGAAGAATTTACGGCCACAGGATTGCAGCCGTAGGGTGTTTATTTTGTTATTTTTTTTACCTGAAAGCACAAGAACACGGTAATTACCGTAACATTGGTAACACTGGTTAAATATATAACATTTTAAAATGCTGGACGCTGTAGTGTTGTGAATTAGAGAAAACAACTAGGTATCCGTGTTATTCGTATTATCCGGATATCAAAATCCTATTATTCGGAGCTGCTCCTATTATTCGGATATCAAAATCCATGGATATACGGATAATTTGAATATCCGGATATCCGGATTGCAATCCCTAGTTGCGAGTCAACTTGGATTTTCTTAAAAGGATGAAATCTCCAATCATATCTCCAATTTATTAAAACCTTCTTGAACCGATTTAGAAGGAACCAAGAGATCATCCATGTATGCCACAACTAAATTTGGTCCAACCCCATTTAGCATGGAGTTTATAGCTCGTTGGAATACACTTGGGGCATTCGTCATTCCAAACTGCTTACGATTATATTCATATAAGCCGTCTGGAGTCACGAACACCGTTAAATGTTTACTTTCTTCTGCTACAGGGATTTGATAATATCCTAACGCAAGATCCAGACTCGTAAACAAATTGTTATCAACAAAGCAATCTAATTTATCTTGGATGCGCGGTATTTGTCTTTCAGGGTTTTTCGATTGAGTGCACGATAATCAATACACAGCCGCTATTGGCCATTTTTTTAATAACCACTAAAACTGGGCTGGCATATGAAGATGAAATTGTGGGGAAAACTCTTCCCACGTAAATAAAAGAGCGGCTTCAATCACTAGGATTTAATGGTGTACGGATAATACAGATTACAATGGTATAAAACAATAAAATTGTGGTACTGGATTGCGTTGTTACAAATCGGGGGAACCAAACTGATAATTATTGTCTGTGGCCCGACTAGGGATGTACCCAACCAAAAAGGGTTGTGACGAATCGATTCAATCGTTTCGCCACACCACCCCCCTACGGAGAAAAGTAAACCTAAGTAGAAACAAAAAAAATATAAATAATAATATCTTACATTTTGGTATAAAATACGAAACGCACTTGGAAACAATAGATTGTGGCATTATTGATAATGAACGCAATACTTAATTACACAATTATTAATAAAAAATAATCATTCTCTTAAAAATCTAAATTCTTAAATTTAACCCGTCTGCCTGAGCGTGTGGTGTAGTCCGTCTTAGGTAAGGTTTTTACAGCAGATCTTTCCGGAGCTTTAGATTCAGGCACTAAATTACTTTTCTTAGGTGGCATGGAAACGAACGGAGGCGGAAACTGAGCAGCCTCATTTGTGGTATCGACGTCAACATAAGCTGGTTTGACTCTATCTATACTCACAACAACTGGCTTCCCTTTGATATCTAGAGTGTAGGTCTTGCCATCACACGAGCGATCGAGCACCCTGTATGGACCAGTTATGGTGGCTGCAGAACTCTCCGAACGGTATTGTCCCGCAAAAAGACGTGCGATACGGAAGAAAGATCCTTAAAAACAAAAGAAGCGTGTTCTCCATGCCTTGACGCCGGAACAGGCCGAATTGCTGACATTTTGTGCTTCAATTGAACAACAAAATCGGCTGGATCTTGTAATGTTTCAGAAGCTAGGGAAGGACCTAGGAACTCTCCAGGGAGCCTTAAAGACTCACCATACAGAAATTCAGCAGCAGTAGCGTTCAGATCTTCTTTAAATGCGGACCGCATCCCCAAAAGGACCAAGGGAAGAGATCTGACCCAAGAATCCTCGTGGCACATTAAAGCACTTTTCAACTGGCGATGAACTCGCTCAATCATCCCATTTGCACATGGGTGGTATGAGGTTGTTCTAATACGCTTAGTGGCGAATAGTCGCAGGAGTCGCTGAAAAAAATCAGATTCAAACTGGGAGCCTTGGTCTGTAGTAATAACAGAAGGTATGCCAAACCGCGGAATCCATTCTCTTGTGAACGTTTCTGCTACTTCTTCCGCGGTAATTGAGCGCATTGGCCAAACTTCTGGCCACCTGGTCACTCCAGCTGTCAAACAATAGCGGTATTCGTTGCACACTGGTAAAGGACCGACGATATCTATATGGACCTGTAAAAATCGGCCGGACGGTGAATCAAACACACCAGCAGGTGCAGAATTATGTCGATAAATCTTGCTGCGCTGACACGCTTCACAAGAACGAGACCAGGATCGGCAATCCTTGTTTACGGAAGGCCAAACGAAACGCTCTACCACAAGACGCGTAGTTGCTTTAGCACCAGGATGACTTAAATTATGTAATTTGTTGAAAGCAGCACGACGGTGAGAAGGGGTCAAATAAGGTCGTGTTCTACCTGTAGAGATGTCACAATACACCGAAACATCAGTCCCCGGTGTGCATATTTTTGTCAGGTTAAGACTGGAACCGCCCTGTAATAAATTGCTCAATTCAGGATCTGTAGCTTGTGACCTAGCGAGAGCCTCATAGTCAAACTCTGAAGAAATGGCATCGATGTCAATATGAGACATTGCGTCAGCAACGACATTATCCTCTCCTTTTATATATTGAATGTCGGTAGTAAATTGACTTATAAACGATAGCTGATTTAGCTGTGGCGGAGGCAGTTTTTCACGACGCTGCAAGAATGCATACAGAAGTGGTTTGTGGTCTGTAAAAATTGTCGCATGTTGGACCTTTAAAATGTAACGAAAATGCTGGACGCTTTCGTATATTGCAAGCAATTCTCTATAGTAAGCTGGCCACTGCGATTGCTGTGGAGTCAGCTTTTTACTAAAAAAAGAGAGGGGAAACCATTTCCCATTAACGTGCTGTTGAAGACAGGAACCAACGTGAACACCTGAAGCATCTGTAAACAAACCCAATTTTGCATTGCTAACTGGGTGCTGTAATAGAGTTGCCTTAGAAAAACTTTCTTTACATGCTTTAAATTTCTGCAGTAGTTCAGGAGACGAAGGAAATGGTTTCGCTCCTTTACTATTTGCTGAAACTAAAGCCTCGATCAACGGGGCCTGGTACTCAGCAGCATGAGGTACAAACCGGCGATAATAATTCAGCATGCCAAGAAATCGACGCATGCCTTGTACCGTTTCAGGTGGTGGAAAATCAAGCAATGCCTGAATACGACCTTGAGGAGGACGGGTACCGTCTCTGTTAATGGTGTAACCCAAGAATACCACTTCACTTGCACCCAGATCGCATTTAGAATGGTTCACCACTACTCCATAATCATGCAGGCGCTTGAAAAGGATGCGCAGATGTTCCAAGTGGAGTGACTCATCCTTAGAAAAAACGAGGATATCGTCCACGTAAGGGAAACAAAAATCGAGACCCCGTGTGACCTCATCGATGAATCGCTGGAAGGTTTGTCCAGCGTTTCTCAAACCGAAGGTCATAAATGAAAATTCGAAGAGGCCAAACGGGGTAGCTATAGCAGTTTTGGGAATATCCTCTTCGAAAACTGGAATTTGATGGTACGCTTTAACGAGATCCAACGTGCTGAAAACTTTGCACCCTGTAAGATTATGCGAAAAATCGTTAACGTGCCGAACCGGATATCGATCGGGTACAGTCCGAGCGTTTAAAGCGCGATAATCGCCGCAGGGACGCCAGGTATTATCTTTTTTGATAGTCAAATGCAGAGGCGATGACCACGCGCTTTTAGATGGCTGAGCTATCCCGTTTCTTATCATTTCCCGAAATTCTTTTTCGGCTGAAACAAGTTTCTGAGGCGCTAAGCGTCGAGGACGGCAACCAACAGGAGGACCGTCTGTGGTCTTTATATGGTGCACTGTGTCGTGCTTGATCATTTTAGGAAGACCAGGTGGACGCACGATATCAGGAAACTCGGCTAAAACATTGGCATAAATAGACTTGCCGGAAACTACTGCCCGTACGCTAGGTTGATCAATGATAGCGGTTGATGCAGAAGAAGAAATCCCAGTTGTGCCATCGACTAATTTATTATTGTGGCAATCAGGCAAAAGGTGGTAAAAGGCCAAGAAATCAGAGCCAATAATGGCATGACTGACGTCAGCTACTACAAACTGCCAAGAAAAATCTCGACGCAAACCTAAATTTAATCTGAGATTGACTGTGCTGAAAGTTTTAATGCAACTTCCGTTGGCGGCGCTGAGATCATAATTAGTAGCCTCTCTACGCGAATGTAGCCAACGATGAGGGAAACAACATAAGTCTGAACCGGTGTCAATAAAGAACCGACGCTTGGTTACTTGGTCAGTAACGAAAAGACGGCGGCTATCTTTTGAACAATCAGCTGCCACCGCTACTGATTGTTGTTCTCGTTTTCCTTCCAGTCGCAAGGGCTGATGCATTTAGCAGCCTTGGTGCCCCACCTCCTGTGGTACCAGCACTGTTTGTAGTTACTCGAAGACCTATTGGAAGAGGTCGAGTGGTCACGTGAAGGTCTACGCTGTTGCCGGGAAAGTGCAGCTACTTGATTACTTACCTCTTCTAATTGCTTAGCCAATGTAGCTAAAGAAAGCTCTGGAGGTACAGATGTTGCACAAACAGTTGGTGAAGGAGTTACCTCTGTAATTTTGTCTGCCAACTCAGCAATTTTATCAAGACCCAAATCTGCTT
The DNA here is from genome assembly GCA_963662085.1 of Eupithecia inturbata. NCBI lineage: Eukaryota > Metazoa > Arthropoda > Insecta > Lepidoptera > Geometridae > Eupithecia > Eupithecia inturbata. The sequence goes on along the minus strand of OY759181.1, from coordinate 720,705 downwards.
GCGCTGCCAGTATTGCTTGAGCTTGTTGAGGCAAACGGCGTAACCACAGTTGACGGATGATGTTGTCATCGGAAAGTGTTGTTCCAGCAAGAGATCTAAGGTGCCGGAGAAATTGGGACGGCTTTCTGTCCCCAAGTTCTTCGTCACTGAGTAATTGTCTTACTCGCATTTCCTGGGAAGTTGAAAAGCGTTGAATGAGCAACTCTTTGAGCTTTTCATATTTATCTTTATCCGGAGGATTTATTATGATATCCTCAACTTCTCCTGCAAGTCTTTGATCTAGGTGTCCTACTATATAGTTGTATTTGGTAGTGTCTCCAACAATATTCGCTATTTGAAACTGTGCTTCCACCTGAGCAAACCAAATAGTAGGTTTATCAGGCCAAAAGGTAGGCAATTTTAAAGAGACTGCACTAATTTTGGCCTCCTCCAAGTTAACACCAAGCCGTTTCTGAAGTTCAGCATTTTCAGCCTGAAGTTTCTGCGATTGTGCCTGAAGCTCATGCTCTGCCATGATGGAATTCCAAAAGAAGCACTACCACGCACCCAAGCAGAACGGAAAAGAAAGAAGAACAAATGTATAAAAAAATCAATAATAAATCCAAAATTAAGCAAAACACCCAAAATAGTGATTGTTAATATCAGGTAAGTACCCAAGTGTTGTTAATCAAAAATCAGACAGTAAATATTTACACACATGACAACACTAAAATTTAAATTAAGTTTTTTTTGCATAACGCAGTTACTTTCAAGAACAAACTGTTTCTGTATGAAATTTTAACACTTTACAATTATATATTAGTGCACTAATACGTATAATCTGTGACCTATTAGAATTTAAGTTAATGTTCGTCCAACAAAATAACTAACACAAACTATGTTTGTTTACAACACACCGGTTATGAAAATAAAAATGTCCACAAAACTCATGCAAAATGTTGTACTTACAAACATGTGTTAGTAATAACTATTAGATATCATAACAATAATAAAGTGTTATAATAAATAATTTTAAATGCAACAGGATAAAGTAAAAAAAACAAAGGTAAAGTCGGAGGTGCAACAAAAATTAAAGAAAACTTGCTTGAATTAGTCCGGAGCAGTCCAAAGAGGAGTCCAACAGTTGTCTTATATTTGGCACCATGCAAGAAAGGACACTTGGAAACAGCATAACACAACACCACACTATCACCACATGCAAAACACTCTGAAACCTATATGAAGATAATCCCTGCTTATCCGCTGCACATCTGCTGGTACTCACTGAGGAAATGTAATGTCTGTGTTCTTGAAACAACAGGCTGGGCACAGGTGGATAACAGCCTCCAGCAGTTAGGTTTATCTGCTGCCAATCATTGAGACAGCGTGAATCATGATTTCACATTCGGTGGTCACCAATGTGGGGAAAACTCTTCCCACGTAAATAAAAGAGCGGCTTCAATCACTGGAGTTAATGGGAGTAGATCTTCTATTATTTCCGAAAAATTTACTTCCATTATTGAGTTGTTATTTTTCTTTAAGTGACCATAGGAACATTATCTTTTAGCCTAATGGCCATTTCAGCGAGATTTGATTTACCAAGCTCAGATAAATCTACAGCAAAACAATCTCTAATTTATTTGATAAACTTATAAAGGCTTTTCATTTCGATTTTTGTTAATTTGGTTCCCACATTAACATTTTTCAACGGCTCATGGTTGTCCGTTTCCCCACCATACGCTTCTTCATTTATTTCATCAAAAACACATCCTCCCATATTAAAATCTTTCAAAGGTTCAAGGTTGTCCGTTTCCTCGCGGAATGCCGAAGCGAATGAATGATCTGCCGCGCGTGAGTGACCGAGCGAGACCGGTCCGAATTGTAGGTTCCAGTTCACTTGGGGTGTGGTCCAAGTTCAAAGAATTATGCGAAATGAATATTGTATCTTTGAGATACAAATTTGGAACGCACATTTCGGATCAGTGCCGAGTGGCGCGTAGGTACGCCCCAAGTTTTTGTAAATTACAATATATTCGGCGGTTTAGTGAACGTTTGTCCAACAATGACGTCACATGGCATGTAATGATGATCTGCTACTACCATCTGCTACTAAATTCAACATCAGCCGAAACATCGTCAACAGATATCGTTCCTCTAACTGTACTGTACTACTGATTTTACACTTGAATTGCCAAAACCAAAGGGAATATCTTTCTCGTTGTCAATTTTCACTTTTTTAAAGTAAAGTACAGGTACTGCCTAAATCGATAAATGCCTGTATTTTTCAGTTTCGCAGTTGACTGATTGGATTCGCATGACTTCTTTATTACTGGGTGGCGCTGTTAGTTGCAATAAGTTAGTTTTAATTCAATTTTCATTTGTTTTAATTGTATTTCTAATTCGACAATCTTTGGTCAAATTACCAACTCTAAGACAGTTATTGGATCATTTGGGTGGCTTGGAACATTTTGTTTTGATATGCCCTGCTTTGCCGCAATTGAAACAAATAATGCCCGGATTCAAAGAATTTTCTATTTGTGGCAAGAGATGGATTTTATTCGTGCGAGAATAAAATCTAGGCCAGACATCCCACTTTTCGATACGAAATCTCGGCATTTTAGCCAAAACGATGGTGCTGAAACTTCCGATTTAGTAATTTTATGTGTCAGTATTGTTCTAAAGATATAAATAGTCTTATGTAAAGTTTTCTTTGTAAGCCGTAAATATATTTTTTCAAAAATTCACAACGAATGTGCCACTTTAAGATATTGAGTAAGATAGCTGAAATTTTGCATGAACACTTTTAATACTACGGACCATCGTTAAGTAATACAGGAATCTAATAATAATATTTTTTCACCCACCCTACTGGATAGTACTCACACTGTGCAAGAAATTAACTATTGCGTTCAGCTAAAGTCTAAAATATGCTGCATACTCTCTTCTAGTCTTGATGTCGTATGTATTTATTGTTTGCCGTAATGCGTAAAGATATAGCCAAAAAATACTTTAAAACAAATAAACTTGTGGTCATACATGCATGACCGTATATGGGCTTATGCACGTTGTTGATTGGCTTATTTTTTCAACAACAATTTTGTCTATGATCATTATTGATTTCATTCGAGACTTCGAGCGAGAGAAAACAAAACAAATTTGCTTTGTTCGTGGAATGGTATGGTGTCGAAGTGTCGATGTTTCTATTTTCTTTCTTCCATACCTACATTTTTGTGGGGATTTTCTAACGGACGACTCTAAAACGTAGCATTTCATTGTAACGAAAATCCACAGAGTTATAATTTGATCTTTTAACTATCGATTTACCGTGGAATTTAGCGTAATATGTTGAAAAACAATCGTGACGTCACCGTGGCAATCAGCTGAGGGAGAGGGTAATCGGAGTAGGTGATAAGAGAGTGCGAAGTGGCAGCATAACAAACAAAATGGGGGGTGCAGTGAGTTCAGGGCGTGATAATAATGAGTTGATAGACAATCTGATGGCTGGCGGGTACATCCGCACCCGCGCCGTGGAGCGAGTGTTCCGAGTGCTGGACCGCGCAGACTTCATCACGCCGTCGGAGCGCAACCAGGCATACAAGGACCTGGCCTGGCGGAACGACAAGTTGCATCTGTCAGCCCCGTGCATATACAGGTGATCCCTTCAATTAATATAACTGCCTACGCTAAATCTACGTTGCCGTGAAAAAAATGGATGCCCAATTGGTTCGTTTGCAGTGGATCTTTACTTTCAAGAATTTAACATGACTTGCCTTTTGTCTTTGCTGTGCAGTGAGGTGATGGAAGGCCTGGATCTGAGGTCTGGCCTGTCGTTCCTGAACCTGGGCTCCGGCACTGGCTACCTGAGCACGCTGGTTGGCCTTATGCTCGGCTCTGGGGGAGTCAGCCACGGAGTAGAAACCTATGATTCGGTGGTGGAATACTCCACCAAGCAGCTTGCTCTCTTTTATGAAAACTGTGCCACTTTGGATGAGTTTGACTTTTGTGCTCCTAAATACTTCCTTGGTGAGTACTATGAAGCAAGTTTTGAATATTGTTGTCTATTCAGACTGAGTTTATGTACACTGGTTTTTTATGAGGATAAAAATCATCTTTGAATAATAGTTGCATTGCAGTCTTGACCATTGTCATGTTGTTGTGACTTAAGTTAGCCCTCGTTGATTGGGGTATGTTTAGCCTGCGTATGCACCCTCTATCAGGGATTATCTTATGGGAGAGTTCTTGGTAAGTGTTGTATATCTGCTCTCTGTTTAGCTTTGGGTTAGATGATGCTGTGTGAATTGTCCAGCATTATTATTATTGTTTAAGTGTGTACGTCTTTGCAACCTTGTAAAAAATTATAAAGAAAACACAGATAAAAGTAACATAGTTTTCATTTTAATAAAGAATGAAAAAAAAACTTAATATGCAAAGAATAGAAATAGGGTATGTAGACATATGGTCTGCAGTGGAAATGATTGCCAAATAAGAAAAGATTTCCTCACTACAATCAAAAGCTTGGCTACAGTTGTGGTTGTGTTACCACTGGAGGCCTATGTCCAGCAGAGAAAAGTATACGCTGATCAATCTTGACTGTATTCCATCCCAGTCGCAATGGCACCAGTAACAGTATGTTGTGTGTGGTCCACCAGGTAACGCACTGTGCCTGGTGCCGCTGCAGTCTCAGTACGACCGCGTGTATGTGGGTGCCGGAGTGATGCCTAAATATGAGAACTACTTCAAGCAGCTCATCAAGGTACCTATTAACTAGTTTTTATTTTAGAAGTAATTTTATATTGTTTTTGTTTTGTATTCGAAATTCTTTTTTTTTACCAACTTTCATTATTAGCTTACATCTAGCCATTCTTTCCACACGCTGTGGCGCCCTGATAATGGAAAACCACTACACCTAAGACCACTTTGTTATGTCATAGGTAATTGAATGTGTTGTGATTTTCTACAGGAGTCCTTAGATAAATAAATAATAATTACATAGACCAGGCTGCTGCTCCAAATAAAACGTGATGTTTTGATACATGTTAGTATGTTAACTCGCGATTTAAATCGTAACTATAGTTTAGTTTGGAAATAAATAAACATAAAAAAAAGTCACGCGTTAAGATTTTACAACAAAATGTTTAAATCACTCTATTTCTCCATTAATTTTACTAGGATCCAAAAAAAATAAAGATTCTGGCGTTACTTTGTTTTTTCATCCTAAGGGCGCGATCCCACTGTGTCGTGACGACGACGGAAAGTCGTGCAGTTTAAAGCATTGTGGCTTGTATATTTAAATGGAGACATTCACATATAGGACTGCACGATTAACGATTCGTCCACGACTAGTTTTTGTAGTGACGATAGATTGGCGTTATAATGGAAACAGCTAGCACGACAGTCGTAAAACGATAAAAAACGTCACCACGATCTAACCGTCACTGCCACTGAACCTTAAATTGTCGTAACGATCCAATGGGAACAACTAGATACTATAGACGTTCCACGATAAAAACGAATAATCGTTATAAGAACAGCTAGAGACGATAGTTGTCCAACGATAATTTACGTTTACGACACGGTGGGAACGTGCCCTAATAGGATCTTGGGATTTTAAAAAATAACTCGCCAAACGAATTCTATCAAATTCAAATTGCTTTATTTCCTTTAGACCTTACAGGACTCTTGGACACGTCACAAAATTCAAATTACATAAGTAAAACTAGAAAATAAAGTGATCACTTTGATTTTTGTTCACTGCAATCTTTTTAAGGTAAAGTAAAGAAGCAAACAAAAAACCCCTTGTTAGGTTGTTAATTTTCGAGTTTGAGCAAAACTTGTCCCAAGCTTTTTATCCTCTAGAGATAATCTGATATTTTGTAGTAAGCCTTTTTACATAGAATATGTTTGACAATTTGTTTGAATTTATTTATTGATAATTTTTTCAACTCAATTGGTAAATAACAAAATTGTCACAGCAGGTATTTATCACAGCTTATATTTGTCACAGTTTGTTAAAAGAACTACAAGGTAATCCTTGTCACAGTGTCTTCCTAGATTTGATCTTAGATACAAAACTTTTGAGGTGTAAAATCTCACAAGTTTAATTCAGAGATTATTGTTGTTATAAGAAGCTTCTCGTATGTCAACCACACAGCAGCGTAGTCACGGTGTGGTGTTCCGCAGGTGGGGGGCGTGCTGGTGATGCCCCTCGGAGACACGCTCGTGCAGGTCAGGCGAGTCACCGAGACCGAGTGGACTTCCAAGAAACTGCTGAATGTATCTTTCGCGCTCTTGAAGGAGCCCACTAAGGAGGAGATGGCAGAGCTCATCAAATTAGGTACTGTGTACGGGCTTTTGAAAGATTCAATTAAGGAAATAAAATAACTATGTTTTGTTCAAGGTTTGACACTCAGAGAACTTGTGGTTACATTAAATTCATATCGTTTATTTTTTTTTACCCCCGAACGAACGAAAAAGCAGAGGGTTGTAACAACCCTCTGCTGTTTAGGCTGGTGTATGGCCCAACGGCCTTGAGAACACAAAATAATTATCTGTAGCCATATATAATATGTTTTATTCGTGAAATGTTAAATTTGTGTAAAATACTTTGACAAATATTGGAGTGAATGAAAAAAACCTCAAAATCAACAGCGTTAAGAAAAATACTCAAACTCAATAAGAGTTTGAGTATTTTTTTTAACTCAAATATTTGTCAAAGTATTTTACACAAATTGAACGTTTCACGAATAAAACATATATTATAGTATATACAGCTACAGATAATTATTTTGTGTTCTCAAGGCCGTTGGGGCATACACCAGCCTTAATGTATCTTTTCGTCTGTGTAAGTATCACTGTGACGCGTAACTTTCTTACCGTAGCTCTGAAACAAATAAAACGATATTAATTTGTATAATATTAGGATGAAACAATATTTACTAACAATTATTCCGCGCAAAGCCTCGGCTTCTGATAAGAGCCAACAAAATGCAAGTCGCGAGCACCGACCGCCCCCGTCCGCCCTTCCTACTGATTTGTATATTTGTTTGTGCATTCAGATGACATAACCCCTCCGTCGCTCATGCTGCTCTGTCGCGGCGTGGTCCGGCGCGCCATGCACGGCGGCGTGTGCCGGCGCCACCCCGAGCTGCGAGAGCCAGCGCCGCGCAGCCCGCCCGCGCCGGGCTCCCGCACCCGCCGGATCTGTATACCGATGGACCATGATATGGACGGTGAGTGCTGTACTCATGCCTGTGTTTCGTAGTCCGGCGCGCCATGCACGACAGCGTGTGCCGGCGCCACCCCGAGCTGCGAGAGCGGGCACCGCGCAGTCCGCCCGCGCCGGGCTCCTGCACCCGCCGGATCTGTATACCGATGGACCATACCTCGAGCTGCGAAAGCCTGCCGTATGCCCTGCTCATTTGACGGCAGATTTTGTACAGTGGTTACGCTCGCTCCAAGGCACTTAGTGCAAGTCACACTCTGTGCTCCTCGAGTGCATTGTTTGTACAGCGGTTACGCTCGCTCCAAGGCACTTAGTGCAAGTCACACTCTGTGCTCCTCGAGTGCATTGTTTGGGCACTGTGCGTGAACTGTGTCTAATTCTGATTTTTATGTTATTTTTCCAGATGAATCCCTGAATGATCTACACGACTTGGATGAACAAGATGGCGGACAAGAGATGAACGCGCTGCTTTCCCTCGTGATGGCCATGGGCACCAACCGCGACGCCGGCTCGCTGCGCTTGGAGCAAGTCAACGACATGCGCGTGGGCGAGCGGCTGGACGTAAGCGGGCCCTTGTCTTGTTGCCCTTATCATGAACCCATTTTGAACCACCCCCTGCTGCTGTTACAACATCCATGAGGTTGAGTTAGAAGGGCCGATACTTACGCCGCGACCGCTCGGCTGCCGCGCGCTTACACAATGTTTTTCCACCAGGGTGACCTCCAAGTGATAATTGACCAGTTGGAGAACCGGAACGAAGACTGGTCCTCGTCCTCTGCGGAGTCCTCTTGGCCCCCGCAGGCCCCTGTGGTGCAGCCCGCGCGGCCCAGTGCGGCGGGCGCGGCCGGCGCCGCCACCGTGGAGTGGCCGCAGGACGGCGCCGCGCCCGAGGCCTGCGAAGCGGCCACCGTGGCGCTGCCGCTGCCGGAGGACGCGCCAAGAGCCATCCCCGGGAAGACGGACCTTTCAGCGCTTACCCCCGCCGGAGCTGTTCAGGTGACTCTTTTTTGTCCTTAAGTCCCGAAAGAGGGCCAAGAGATAAGCTCTTAGGGTCAGACTTCCTCAGGCGCTTCTCCAGGCGCTACCCCATCATCTTCATAAGTGATCGGAGGTCTACCTGGTCGAGTTTTGGCGGCTTAGATTCCGAGAAAGAAAATTTATTTCCAGTGCGCGTTGGTCTTTGAGGACATGAAACCCACAAGCCCGGACACCAGTTCAGACAGCTCGGAGCCGGGCACCAGCAGTGACGACTCCAAGCCGTCCACCAGCGGTGTCAGCCCGGCCGCCGTCGCCGCCGGACACTCCACGCCCGTCTACATCCGTCCCACTGCGCCGCCCCTCAGGCGCTCAGGTACACAGCTCCACTGCTCTTTGCAGCGACGACTTCGAGCCGCATCTTGGTTCTGAATAGGTTAACTCTAGTGGGTAGATAACTCAGTCAACTTCCGACGAGTTAACAGGGACGCGGGGGCCGCGAGGGGAACGGGCGGCACGACCTACGCGGGTTAACTACGAACCTAGTTTGTATGATAAAAAATAGATGCTAAAAAATTAAAGCCATTTTGAAAAGAAAAGAAAAACATTTATTTAGCACATGCATTATGAATCTATCTGTAAATTAAATAAAAAACCGACTTTAATGAAAACGGCGCGTCGGACTCGCACACAACACGATGAAACAACAAAACCACGTTTTTTTGTGTGGGAGCCTACTTTCATTTTAATATTTATTTTTATTATTTGTAGTTGCAAGAGAAATACATATATATAATATATATAATACATATAATATAAATCTCGTTATAAAATACATTTTTTACTAATAATTTATGATATAGGATTCAAAGGACACGACCTAAAACTACCCTAGAGTCTTTTCATGATTACGTTTAAGGAAATCGACGACGGAAAGTGTGAAAGGTAGAGTATTCTCCTTATGGACAAAGCTGTCTTCGTCTTGGGCGTGATTAAATATGCACATAGTACAGATGCAAAGGACATATTTATACTACAAAACAAATGCTTACGCATCCTAGTAAACATTCATCAACCTGAAAGTTGTTCATCTCATTTTAAAAAAGAAAACCTACTCACATTTCCATCATTGTAATACAGGGTGTCCAGTGGCAGATTTCAATCTTTGAAAAATTGGAAAAATAAAACTACGCCTCTAATACAAAGCATGTTTATTTTATTTTAAAAACAACAATTGCGGATTTTATTTTTTAAAAACCATGGTCTCCAAATGGCTGCCCCCGAGTCTGACACACTCTTCGAGTCTATCACAGCATATTTTCGTAGACGCGTTTACAAAGCGACTGGGGAATCCTGCTGACTTCGGCTCGAATATTTTCTTTAAGTGGTGTCACAGTGGTGTGTGATTTGTTATGAAAACAACGGATTTTAAGTACCCCCATAAAAAAAGTCACAAGGGCTTAAATCTGGTGACCTAGGTGGCCACGGTATAGTACCGTTTCGGGATATGTTTTTTTCTGGAAATAGCTGCCACACTGCATTCAAAGATTATTCTCAATTCAATTCAATTCATTTATTTATTTGTGATACATTATTCTGATTAATATTAATTTTATGCTTTAATTTAATTGTATTTGATTACCTATATAATTTGCTTAATTTTAATATTAAGTAATTTACTAATTTTATTCTATTTGATTTAATTTAACTTATATATTTAATTTTATTAACTTTGTTGTAGGTAAGAATACTAAAATTTAATTTATGAGATTTCTGCTAGGTTAAATTATGGATCATTGTTATCTGAAATAATTTATTTTTATTTTTGTATAGACACAGCAGTATGAGCTGTGCCCCGTCCTGCTGAAACCACGTGTTTCGGTTAAAGTATGGACTACTCTGTAGATCCAGTCTAAAAAAGTCTTTGATCATCTCGGCGTATCTTTCCGAATTCACAGTTACAGTTTGGTTACGTTGATTTTGAAAGAAATAAGGCCCTAAGATGGCAGATGCAGATATTGCACACCAGACTGTGACCTTAGGTTTATGTAAAGGCTCTTGGTGCATTTGTTTTGGGCTGCGGACATCCCAGTAGCGGAAATTTTGCTTATTCACATACCCTCCGATGTGAAAGTGAGCTTCGTCACTAAAGAATATGTTGCCCATCCGAGTAGCAAAAATCCAAGCGAAAAACCACTTGAAATGTACGCCTCCACGGCAAAAGTGCGGTGCTCTCCACTCCACTGTTCCATGGCTACTAAAAAATCCGCAGCGCTTGCGCTTTCAACGACGCCACCCGCGCTTCTCTCCCGCGTTGCGTTCAGAAACTACGTTTGTTCAAACTTTGAAATCTGCCACTGGACACCCTGTATCTTAGAAATATCACTCTTTGTTCGCAAACATCTATCTTACTTCCAATTCAACAAAACTCCCGGTGTAAAGATAAATTAATTCTCCCAGAACACCCTGTATCTTAGAAATATCACTCTTTGTTCGCAAACATCTATCTTACTTCCAATTCAACAAAAACTCCCGGCGTAAATATAAATTAATTCTCCCAGAACCCATACTAGAAATATAATGATAATAATAACGTTTATTTGTTTACAAATTGGTTTTTACCTGCTATCATCTAGTTCTATCGATCGACCGTATCAATCGAAACATTCAACGTTCACCAAAGATCAAATAGGTATATCTCGATTTCGACGGAATAATCAAGCAATGGCAAAATGATTTAATAGGTAGGTACTACCTATTAAATTTATCAAAAAACTTGCCATAAGTCGTGCAGCGGTCTCATCGACATACCAAAATTTAATATCCGGTAAACGATTAGAAACTGTATTACTAATTAAAGGCAAAAGAAAAGAAAAGAATAAAATCTTGATAGAGGTTCAAAGAAATGTAGAAATGTTTGGAATGTAGCCTCATTTACACTCAAAACCAAGATTACTGATTTCTTTACAAATTGAGGTAGATAACAATTGCAAATAGGTGATGCATAGCTTGCTCTTGACTTCTACCCTCAGTACTAGTTTAAAACTGTGTTAAGGCAGAGTAGGAACGTCGCACGCAGTGACCAGCATAAGTTGCAACGTGAATTTGTATCAGCGCTGAGCGCTGTCGAGTTCACGCAATAATGGTGTGGTCTACACTGGGTTAGTCTTAGTGTAGTATAATCAACTTAAACAGACAAATTACTATGAGTAATATAATCCTATTAAACTAACTAATGTGTGTCAACTTTTTACACCATTTATATATATATATATTTTGGTGATTATTAAAACTTACATATAGTTTTATAATATGATATGAATATAATATTTATAGCAATATAATAACATAGAAATATGTACTTATAAATTTTATGATATGCTTTAAATTAATAAATTACAAATATGTTACAACAAAATACAACAGAAAAATAATGTGTACTATACGATACATAAGTAGGTATTTATTGGTATCATTAAGTTGTATATATTACGGGTACCTTTATTATTGATAAATCAATGATAATTTTACTAGGACATCAGTTCTTCAGTAGCTGTATAATCTAATTTAAGTAGATATTCGGTTATAAGGTTCTTACATTCGTGGGAGTCTAAAGTCTTTAGAGATTTTATATCTTTACTTAATTTATTATATAAATGAGGGCCTAAAAATGACGGTGAGTTATGACCAAATTTTGTTTTACATGTAGGCTTTGGATAAATATCAGGAATTCTTCTTTTTGTTTTAGTCTCGGGGGAATAATGCGGTGTTGTCTCAGGATTAGAGATTTTATAAAGAGTTGGCGCACCGTTAAAACTTCAAGTTCTTTGTACAATTGTGTCGTTGGATGACGAAAATCCTTAAGTGTTGCAACCTTTAGTATGGCTCTTTGAGATCTTTCAACCTGTATTAGGTGAGTTTTTTTGGCAATATACAAAAACACTCCTTATTATCGTTCAATTAAAATCTACAATAAAATCCCATTAATAACAAAGCAATCTGAAAAAGATATTACATTTAAAAACAAACTAAAAAACCTACTCTTAACTAAAACTTATTACTCAATTAAAGAATTTATGGACGACACATTAGATTAACATAAACCTAACTTAACTCAACCTCGAATTTAGATGATTAACTCTGCAATTCTTAATGAAATTGAGTTAACATAAAGTGTGATACCTACTTAATTAAGATAGTATTGTCTTAGCAACCTCTCAAGATGCATGGCGTCCTAACAGGGCTCCTAATACCTAGCCTATAAGTAAAATGCTTAAGACCTCTCACATTGTATTAGGATTGCAAAGAAACGGAGGTGACCTCACGACTCGAAAAATTCGATTCGTGAGGTCACCTCAAACAGGTTTCATCTGATGACCAGCGCTACCTTGCATTAATGTGAGGAAGCACTACGCTGAGGTGGAACCCTCTGGGCACGGAAAGGAACTGAACGGAACGGAGCACCGTTATAGCGCAGAGCACACTTGGTAGCTGACTCGCCCACTACCTAGCTTATTTTTCAATTTTGTATTCAGTCTTAGGTACTATTTTTTATTTTGCTTATTTTCTTGTTTCTGTGATGTATCTCTGTTGTGTCAATAAATGTCACTCTATCTCTATCTAATTTGACTTAACTGTTCTAGTTGGATGCGGCAACGACACAGCTGGCAGCGGCGGCGGCTATGGCAGCGGCGGCGGCTATGGCAGCGGGGGCGGCTATGGCAGCGGCGGTAACTATGGCAGCGGCGGTAGCTATGGCAGCGGCGGCAGCTATGGCAGCGGCAGCAGCTATGGGCGCGGCGGGGGAGGCGGCGCGGGCAACCGGCGCCAGCGCCCGCGCCCGTCCGGCCTGTCGAGCCGGCAGCGCGCCGCTAGGAACAAGCGGTTCTTCCCGGAGGTAAGCACGCTCGGTATTCACTTGCTAACTAAAAAACCTGCCGCTTAGTGAAAATGAGCTTTTTTAATCTTTTCTTTGTGTATATTGTATCTGCTGCTCCTGTGGTCCAGCGGCCCTGATTACATCTTGGCCTCCGACACAAGACTTACATGGGTATCTCGGTTCTGAGCTTCTGAGTTCGCGGTACTCGGCTTGCACTTCGTCGATCCAGCGATACCCTGGGCGGCTGACTTGTCTAGCCCCGATGGTTTTCACTCGTACGCCTTCTTGATAACTCGACCATTATAAACAGAACTACTGTACTGAAGATACCTTCCTCAAAAGAGGGTGGTTTTGTCATAATGAGCACGCTCGGCAGGCGGGTTGGTGGTCGCAGCAGAGGTGTTAACATAAACAGATGGAAAGTGCTGCCCTTGTTGTAGGTTCACTTATTGTACTCGAGTCGTCGTCGATCGCCGAACTCCAGAACATTATCATTGTTTGTTAACAGAACGTGATGCAGATGGAGTTATACTTCGGCGGCATTGGCCTCGGGTTACAACTGGCGGCGGAAACGGGAGCGACGGCCGGGGGCGCCGCCCCGGGTGAGGGCGCCGCGCCCCCTGGCACATCCGAGCCGCGCTCGCCGACAGACCGCCCGCCCACCACGACCGTACGTCTGACTTTTAGTTACCCACTACATACCTGGCTCCTACCAGAGGGTAGGGCTTAGGGACAGTTAAATAATAAACCGCCAAGTGCGAGTCGACTCGGACGCGAAGGGTTCCGTACCGTAAAAATCAGGCAACTTTTTCAAAGAACATCAAATTTTCACTTGTTCGGAGACCCCTTTAAATGTAAAATTTTATTATATTTTTAGTATATGTCGTTCATCATCATCATCATCATCTACCTATCTTAGTCCACTGCTGGACATAGCCCTCCCCCAATGAGCGCCATAGCGCCCTGTCTTCAGCTTGCCGTATCCAGCATCTGCCTGCAGTCTTTCGCAGATCGTCATCCCACCTGACCGGAGGGCGTCCTACACTACGTTTGCCGAGTCGCGGTGTCCACTCGAGAACACCTTTACCCCAGCGGTTGTCGGTTCTTCGCGAAATATGGCCGGCGTACTCCCACTGCAGCTTGCTAATTCTATGAGCTATGTCGATCGAACGAACTTTGATTCCCTGCCGGATGTATTCGTTACGAATCCTATCCTTCAGAGAAACTCTGAGCATAGCTCTTTCCATAGATCGCTGAGCGACTTTGAACTGGTGGACCAGCCCTACCGTGAGTGTCCACGTCTCAGATCCGTAGGTCATAACGGGTAGGACGCACTGGTTGAAAACTTTAGTTTCCAAGCATTGCGGTATGGATGACGAGAAGACTCGACGTAGTTTCCCGAACGCTGCCCAGCCTAGCGGAATCCTCCTCTTGGCCTCTTTCTCGAAATTGTTCTTATATAACTGCAGATTCTGCCCGAGATAAGTGTACTCGGAAACAATTTCGAGAAGATGTACGACGACCGGTCCTGGATCAATGTGGCCATTGATCATGACTTTGGTTTTATCCAAATTTATGCCAAGACCAATGCTTCGCGAGGCTGTGGACGGATGGCCTAGCCATCCAGCATCTGGTTTAGCTCCTCTAGCGACTCCGCCATTAAGACTATGTCGAAGAGCAAAAATAGCCAAAAGAACACATTTTTGGTATGGAAGCCCAGAATTTGAATATTTATATTTAATATTTATTATTTGTTCTTATAGCGGCAAGAGAAAAACACTTTCTTTGAAAATTTCACGGTCTACCTCTTACGGTTCATGAGATAGAGCCCTGTGACAGACGGACGGACGGACGGGCAGCGAAGGTGTTAGAGGTACCGGGAAATGATAACTGCAACGATGATAATTCGCAACTGGTTCATTTATTAGATTAAAGTTAAGATGAAGACATTATGCGCAAGATAAGAAATCACGTTGATACATAACCTCACGTAGATATCGCTAAGCTATAGTAACATAGGAAGCTAGGTAAACTTGATATCACACGCATAGACTGAATAACACATTGTACCTTGTACAGGAGGCTTAGTAATAGGGTTCCGTTTTGACCCTTCGGGTACGGAACCCCAAAAACGGCGGCATACGCGTAGACGCAAACCGTGCCGTGAAAGCATACGGCACGACCGCGGCCCATGCGGATCGTGCATCCATGATCTAGTATAATCGACCCGACTGTAAATAAGACCCGCGTGGTTTGTATCATGCGCCGGAACCGCGCGGTCTGCCTCTGCGTGGACCCCGCCGCGCCGTGTTGAGTCCTGAGATTTAATTTAGTAAAGGGCCATAGATCCAACTTCATGGGTACTATATCCTTTATCTCGAAGTTGTAAATTTGATAATGTATCGGCATGTTAGTTTCAGGAGACGAAGCGCCAGAAGCTAGACAGCGGCATCGGTGAGGAGTCTGCCTCCTCCAGCTCGTCCCAGACGCAGTCCCCGCCAGAGTCCGAGGGACGGGACAGCTCCCACACCGACACGTCTACCGACAACCAGGAGAGTGAGTAGATTCCTTGTTACTTGGTATCACCGACCGAAGGCCTTGCCTCTGTATACCTGTACGAGACAACGTACAGGTATATGTCGCAAACCTAAAACGCCTTTGGTTTGATGTATTTGGGTCAGCCTAGCACCGCATCATAGCGCTCATCCATATTATATGATTCTCTTACATTTGAATAAGAAAACAGCCTCGCTGCTTCGCAAAACACTCGAGTAGTACCGGCACCATAGCTACATCAATTTTCAAATCTCTTGGAATACTCACGCTGCCCGGTGTCGTCATCTTCCAAGTTGCAACGTACGCGCGAGGAAATCACGGAGCGTTCGCAACACGCGGAGATGGACACGCCCACCGGCACATTACCCGCGGAGCTTGCAAGCTCGCCTCAGTGGAGCACAGGCTGGCGATATCCGATAGGCTCACTCACGCGCTGGGACCTGCTGTCTCCAACCGATAGGCTCACTCACGCGCTGGGACCTGCTGTCTCCAACCGATAGGCTCACTCACGCGCTGGGACCTGCTGTCTCCAACCGATAGGCTCACTCACGCGCTGGGACCTGCTGTCTCCAACCGATAGGCTCACTCACGCGCTGGGACCTGCTGTCTCCAACCGATAGGCTCACTCACGCGCTGGGACCTGCTGTCTCCAACCGATAGGCTCACTCACGCGCTGGGACCTGCTGTCTCCAACCGATAGGCTCACTCACGCGCTGGGACCTGCTGTCTCCAACCGATAGGCTCACTCACGCGCTGGGACCTGCTGTCTCCAACCGATAGGCTCACTCACGCGCTGGGACCTGCTGTCTCCAACCGATAGGCTCACTCACGCGCTGGGACCTGCTGTCTCCAACCGATAGGCTCACTCACGCGCTGGGACCGCCGACTGCCGGAGCATGTTGTCAATACAACCAGCCTAGCTTCCTTTAAAAACACACTTAAGCTGTGGTTCAGCGAGAAGGCGCTATAAGGTCGAGGATTTTCTGAACGACATTTTTTTATTATAATTTAGAATTTATAAAAATTTTTTTTAATTTATTAATTCTGTTACATTTAATTAAATTATTATTATGAAATTTTTTTACATTATGTATCGTGATTCAGTAATCACGATACATAATGTAAAAAAATTTCATCAATCAATAAGTAAAATTAAATTAAAATAATAATAATTACTACTATACACTGATACTACTACTAATATTAATATTTTTATTTATAAGTAAATTATTATTATTTTAATTTAATTTTACTTATTGATTTCATGACTTGTAAATATTTGCAATAAAATGTCTATCTGTGTATATTAGTCCAATAATGGAGGCAGTGGACATATGCCTCCCCTAATGAGGGCCATAGCGCCCTGTTTTCAGCTTGTCGCGCGGTGTTGGTAGTTCAGAGTTCGGTCAACGTACCTCTCATAATGCCTGAATGCTATGAGTGAGTACGTTTGACCTGTGTACCGGGCATGCGAGCCACTAGAGAATCTACTCTCTTCGATACTGTTACTAAATAAATGTGATGCGATTGCAGTTTCGGTAGCTGCGCTGCGCGCGCGCCGCCGCGTGCGCCGCAGCCGCGCCGACAGTCCGGCGCGCCGCAGCCCGGCGCGCCGCAGCCCGCGCGACGCGCGCCGCGTGCGCCTCTCCATCGTCATGAAGCGAGCCATCAAGGTAATAACTTATTACTGTCCTACTCTCGCTTCTTGACCAACCGCCGTTCGGTGAACCAAGCACCAGGGGACCTGTCCAGGTTTTGTCGCAGGATCACCACCATAGACACGTTTTGTTTTTCCACGTGGCGATTTTGCGACAAACATGAATTGGGCCCCAGGATAGACGTTTGCGCGGCTTGACCACCCGGCTGAGGTCACGCAGCTCGCGCCGCGACCGACACGTTCCTGTGTCCGTCGCACTCACGAATAAGTGCTTGTGTCTAGACAGGTCTCCGTCGCGGCCAAACCGCCATATTTACTAGGCTGCTAGTATATTCTTCAATTTAATTTGCAGGAGCTGCCGCTGCCTTATCTGCTGAAGAAATACGTGAACCTGCATCGCTGCTTCGAGTTCTGAACGGGGGGGCGCGGCCGGAGGTACACTTGCGTCCCTGGATGCGTTCTCGTCCTCGCTTTCATACTAGCTCTGGCCGCCATCGTTGCACGCATAGAATACCACTTACTAAACTAATACGGCCGATTTTCAACATCACTAATACGCAGAGCCCTGAGTTCAGTTCCTCGATTGTTTCGCACTAGGCACAGCGCCTCATCCGTGCGGACGCGTACATCTACCTACACATATCCCATACTAAAATGACGTCTAGTGGCATCTTCGAGGTCGAATTCCTATCGAGTATCCGAACTCAGCAGGTCGTTGTTTTCCTCTGTGTACCACTCCTGCTCGCTTCGCCGCTCATTGGTTCATTTTCAGTTGTTTTTCAATAAAAACAATTATCAATATAATGGACCAGCAGGCAGCCAGGCTCTGAATATGCATGTTGAGGTCAACATCTCCCAGTATGCATGCTGAGGTCAACATCTCCCATTCGCTATTTCTTGATTTGAAGAAACCATCTGTCGGGTGAGTCAGTTAAACATAACCGCAGGAACAGACCTAGTGTTACGCAAGAAGCGAGGGAACCAGCGCAGTTGATATGCAATCTTCTTATTACTTTGCCTCGATTTAAATTTGAACTATTATTTCAAATAACCAATGCTGCACATGATGATGTGTCAAACGTGCGTTTGAACTGCAACACAACAGCGAGTCCTGTGATCGTACTGATCATGTACAAGCGAGCTCGCTCAGACGCGCCTCTCGCAGTAACATTATCTGCACAGCACTGCACTGACGACTCATTGCGTAAACTCATCGTCGCTATTTCGACATTAATAATAAGATAATTGTTGTAATCTGTATAGACATGAACTAGTTCGATGCGGTTGTATTGGTGACACTATTTTTAATAAAATTAAGATTATCTGGAATCAGTTCAATTCTCTAAACGCGCGTTTGTGAGAATTAAATAAGCCAGTAAGCGAAACTTATTGATTTTAGACTGAGTTGTGATCTGTTAAAGATTTAGGACGATCGAGAGGAGATTGATTTATTTTGTGGAATTATCAATCAAATATTTAATTTGTCCTACATTATATTTAAGTACTTTTTGTTTCGTTGGTATTTTAAGAATAAACCATAATATTTTTAATAAAATAATATTGTTTTGACGGACTGTTGGATTAGATTATATTATTGTGAAATTGTGTTTTATATTAAATGTAAACCTTGAATTATTTAATTGTAGGCCCTTCTATGAAGAGACTGTCATACCCGCATGTAAGCTATTTAGTGTTGGCGCGGACTCGTTGTGTTGATTGACGAGTTGCTAGCTTTACTTGAAACAGTCTGTTGTTACGTGTGAAGAGTTACTACATTAGTTACTATGAACTTTAGTCATAAGTTGTCGATTTAAATTACTCAACATGTACATGTATTTTTTTATCAATCTAATTATTTCAATATTTGTAAAGAATGCCAGTGTTTTATAGACCTCTGGCAATGTTCTGAATCATTTGACATGAGTGCGTGCGTTGTGTCCGAGACCGAACGGACGGTGACCATGTATAACTAGTGGTATTGTATCTACTTTGGGAACAGATTCATCACAAACTATGGTCTATGTGCCAGCGAGCGAACTTTACCGAGGCGTTCAGTTGTCCACAGTAGTGAGCCTGCCTCCACTGTAGCCGCCCTCATCTGAACATTGCGCGTGATCCGCCTTACTTATAAATGTAGTCGTTATATCTAGTTTAGTTTAGGGTAGGGTGTAATCATTGGATATATAATAAGATTTTTTATCTCGTTCATTGTAGAAATGGTTAGTTGACGGCGGCTCGCCGCGCGCCCGCGCCGCCGCGTGCCGCGCCGCCGCGCCGGGTCAGTGTGTGCGCGGCTTCAGAGAGATGTTAGATTGATGTAAATAATACTCTGTTTTTTATGTTTGTTGCTGATTATATGATTTTTATTGACAATCAGTTGTTTGAATTTAGTCATCATATAAAATAGTAACACAGCGTTTAAAGACATGTCGAAAATATTTTGGTCTAGCCTTACGAAAAATAAGCCAGATAGGCCTATTGTTTAACCCCCTTATTCATCATAGTCTGCTAACATAAAACAGTTGCTAAGCAGTGTTATTTCTCACTCTGACTTATGTAAATAGAAGAAAACAGTGAGAATTGGCAATGCTTTAAATTAGCAGACTATATGAATAAGGGGGCGTGTGTGTTTAGTTACATGCAAAGGTGAGCATTATCCGGTGGGTGCTTGTACATAATTTGTTTTTAAAACTATCATAATTCTCTAACCTATAAATAAATAAGGCTATTCACAAAATCAAAAAGACAACACTGTGCATCTGACCCGTTAGGTACTTGTTGCAGGGCAGCGAAGAAGTAGCGCAACGTCACTCTTAAACCTAAACTAGACTCCGGTCCAAGCTTGGTGTATATTTAGAAACCATCCACTCCAGATAATAAGTACCCACAATCTTGCTAATGTTCACAAAATGAAGGAATGTCCAGGATATCTCTGAATTGGCAATTCTAGCACCATTTAGTGCTTGTTCTGAGTGCGTTGACCCTCTGCGGCATATTATTGTCTGGGTACAGGTCGTCGGCGGCGGGCGCGTCGCAGGCGCTCAGTCCGTTCATAAGCTTCCGCTGCGGGCGCGGCGTGGCGCGAGCGGCGTCCCTGATCCGCTCCCGGACCCACTTGTCCGCTGCGTGCGTCCGCTTCACCGGCCGCTTGTTCCCCGTCTCACTGTGACTTGCATCTCCGTTGCGGAGCTCTGAGGCCGGTCTGCTGGGCGTTTCGGTTTCGCTGCCGTTCATCAAAGAGTGCGCGCTTCGAGCCTTGTGTAGGGACAGACGCATCGGTTTCCGCGGAGGCGTCGGCCGCGACTTGCTTTCTTGTTTCTCCTCGTTCTTCTTGTAGTGGCTGAGCCGCGTGGAGCACTCCGACCCGAAGTCGATCCTCGGAGAACTGCTATACATATCGCCGTTAGGAAAGTCCGAGCATTCCGACTCGAATTCGGAGGATTTCGCGCTCCGAGAGTGCAGCTTCGAGGATCGCCTGCTGGATTTGTGCGCGTTCTCTAGAACCTTCCCGTCGATCCGGTTGTACAAGTACACGTTCTCCGTCGCCACCTGCACGTCCTCAGCGCTCTCGTTCTTCTTCAGCTTCCGCAGTCGTTGGGAGCGCTTCAGCTGCTCGATGATCGACAGCGTCTTTCGTTCCGCCCAGTTAGTCTTCTTTATGCTCTCCTCTATTCTATCCGCCGCCTTCTTTATCTCGCAGTGTTTGGTTTCTCTTCCGGCCATGTTGGAGCAGTTCTCCCTGTTCTCCAAGTCGCTGTCGGATCGGAAGTACTCCTCCCGGGAGCGAGTGAGACGCTCGCTCTTCAGGCGCTGCTTCTCCATGTGCCGCTGGTTGCGTTCGATCATGCGGATGGCGGCGTCCGTCTCGGCCGTGTAGTCCGCGCCGTGGATGCAGTGCTGCGAGAGGGAGTGCCGCATACGGGGCGCGCGCTCGCCTGCGTGCGAGCTGTGGGAGCGGTGCGCGGGCAGCGGGGACGCACCACTCGCATTAGACCGCGGCCGCATCAGCGGCAGATTCTCCGAGTTATCCAACCCCGGCAGCTTGGCAACTATAGCGGTGATATCCGGGCCTTTCTGAAACACCTGCACCTCTGAGCGCGGGCTCTGGCGCCTGGAGACGGGCTCGGTGCTGATGTTGATGTTGGTGACGTTCTTCTTGCTCTTGTTCACTGTGATGCAGCTGTCGCTGCTGCTGACTGGCTGGAGCTGAAACAGAGAATACGATTACATTCTACCATTTTGGAAGTATGGTCTTTTTTTCAGTCCTGTGCCCAGATGGAGATCTGGGCACAGGACTGAAAAAAAGACCGCTTCTGTGGTGCGGTCAGGGTAAGGCCCCTTAGCGACTAGGGTTACCAGGGCTTTCGATCGAAAAGCCGGTTCCAAGTGTTAGAAAATAATGATTTCTGAAAAAATCCGGTCTTTGGCCGAAAATAAAAGTTCGTAGATTAGAACTACGAGTTATTAACTGATCCCACGGACTGGCACTTGGCAGTCGGACAGACTCACGCACGCATGTGCTGGGACCCGCGTTTTACCTACCAGCTGCCGGATCAGGTAGTCACTGCACCTATCCTCTCTTCATACAATACTAACTAACGCCTAGAATTAAATCGTGGCTCGTCGAGAAGGCGTCCTACAGTGCTGACGAATATGTGCGAAAAATATTAGAATACTATTAATTTATGTTCATAATCATAGTTCTATTAATATACCTAGTTATTATAATATTTTTGTGTAATATTTTTGCCAATAAATTTCTTATTCTGATTATTCTTAGTATGAACTTACAGTCCAACCAGAAAGAGTAGAAATTAATTATCGAGAAACTAAAATTTACTGTAAACTGGCAACTCTATGAAAGGCCAGTGTGGCCTCTATAGTGAATTTGTTGCCAGATTCAGCGTTTTTTTTTTGCAAAATTATATGCACGTATTTAGCTTAGATACTTACCTACTTTTACTTATATTTAAAAACCATGCTTATATTACAAAATTAAAGCATTCAAAAGGTTTTGTTGAGATAATAATATATAATTTACAACCATCCAATGATAAAACAAAAAAAATTATATAACTTTGTATAGGTAGGTGTATGTGGATTTATTTTCATAACAATAAAATACTTATACAGAATTAAAAAAAACAGACGGGTAAAAATAATTTCTTGAAATCTTGCAGTTTTTATTTGTTGGACTAACCAGAATAATATTCCGCTAGCGGCAAAACTGCAATTTTCCATTGAATCGTATTTTGTAGTGCAACCCTTTATTTTTTATACTTTAATTAAGTTTGATTGCAGGAAAATCTGAAAGCACTGTTATGAGGATTGTTGATAAAGGCACAAAAAATTACGGAAAATTTGATACTCCTGCGAAGCACAGAAAAGTTCGACCTAAGAAAGTGCTGGATGATTTTGATTATTAGAAATCATAATTTTTATTCAGTTATGAAAGAAGTTCCTACCTTGTCGAAAGCTAGCTGTTTTAAAAGAAGAAGATATTAAGTATGACGTAGGTAAAGAATATTTAAGACTATTGTTAAAAATATATAAAAAATGTCAAGAATCAAAACGTTCTGCCGTAGTATTATGGTGATACCATGTAAACAATAGTGGCGCCCTCATTTATTTTCTACTCTTTCTGGTCTGACTGTAAGTCATGCCAAGTTTCATTTAGTACCTAGTTTCGGCGTGATGCGCGGCCTTAAAATTTGACATTCATAACCTCTCCCAAGGGAACCGTGTCGAACTCCGGGATAAAAGTATCCTATGTAGGTACTTAGGTAGGTACTTCCTCGTAGTACGAACCCAAATAATGCCAAGTTTCATTTGAATTCATTCTGTAGTTTGAGCGTGATGCGCGGCCGGGACACAGACATGTGGCGAATCGATTGAATCGATTCGTCACAACCCTTTTTGGTTGGGTACATCCCTAGTCGGGCCACAGACAATAATTATCTGTTTGGTTTTTCCCGATTTGTAACAACGCAATCCAGTACCACAATTTTATTGTTTTATACCATTGTAATCTGTATTATCCGTACACCATTAAATCCTAGTGATTGAAGCCGCTCTTTTATTTACGTGGGAAGAGTTTTCCCCACATTGGTGACCACCGAATGTGAAATCATGATTCACGCTGTCTCAATGATTGGCAGCAGATAAACCTAATTGCTGGCGGCTGTTATCCACCTGTGCCCAGCCTGTCGTTTCAAGAACACAGACATTACATTTCCTCAGTGAGTTCCAGCAGATGTGCAGCGGATAAGCAGGGATTATCTTCATATAGGTTTCAGAGTGTTTTGCATGTGGTGATAGTGTGGTGTTGTGTTATGCTGTTTCCAAGTGTCCTTTCTTGCATGGTGCCAAATATAAGACAACTGTTGGACTCCTCTTTGGACTGCTCCGGACTAATTCAAGCAAGTTTTCTTTAATTTTTGTTGCACCTCTGACTTTACCTTTGTTTTTTTTTACTTTATCCTGTTGCATTTAAAATTATTTAACACTTTATTTTCGTTATGATATCTAATAGTTATTACTAACACATGTTTGTAAGTACAACATTTTGCATGAGTTTTGTGGACATTTTTATTTTCATAACCGGTGTGTTGTAAACAAACATAGTTTGTGTTAGATATTTTGTTGGACGAACATTAAGTTAAATTCTAATAGGTCACAGGTTATAGGTATTAGTGCACTAATATATAATTGTAAAGTGTTAAAATTTCATACAGAAACAGTTTGATCTTGAAAGTAACTGCGTTATGCAAAATAAAAACTTAATTTCAATTTTAGTGTCGTCATGTGTGTAAATATTTACTGTCTGATTTTTGATTAGCAACACTTGGGTACTTACCTGATATTAACAATCACTATTTTGGGTGTTTTGCTTAATTTTGGATTTATTATTGATTTTTTTATACATTTGTTCTTCTTTCTTTTCCGTTCTGCTTGGGTGCGTGGTAGTGCTTCTTTTGGAATTCCATCATGGCAGAGCATGAGCTTCAGGCACAATTGCAGAAACTTCAGGCTGAAAATGCTGAACTTCAGAAACGGCTTGGTGTTAACTTGGAGGAGGCCAAAATTAGTGCAGTCTCTTTAAAATTGCCTACCTTTTGGCCTGATAAACCTACTATTTGGTTTGCTCAGGTGGAAGCACAGTTTCAAATAGCGAATATTGTTGGAGACACTACCAAATACAACTATATAATAGGACACCTAGATCAAAGACTTGCAGGAGAAGTTGAGGATATCATAATAAATCCTCCGGAGAAAGATAAATATGAAAAGCTCAAAGAGTTGCTCATTCAACGCCTTTCAACTTCCCAGGAAAAGCGAGTAAGACAATTACTCAGTGACGAAGAACTTGGGGACAGAAAGCCGTCCCAATTTCTCCGGCACCTTAGATCTCTTGCTGGAACAACACTTTCCGATGACAACATCATCCGTCAACTGTGGTTACGCCGTTTGCCTCAACAAGCCCAAGCAATACTGGCAGCGCAAGCAGATTTGGGTCTTGATAAAATTGCTGAGTTGGCAGACAAAATTACAGAGGTCACTCCTTCACCAACTGTTTGTGCAACATCTGTACCTCCAGAGCTTTCTTTAGCTACATTGGCTAAGCAATTAGATGAGGTAAGTAATCAAGTAGCTGCACTTTCCCGGCAACAGCGTAGACCTTCACGTGACCGCTCGACCTCTTCCAATAGGTCTTCGAGTAACTACAAACGGTGCTGGTACCACAGGAGGTGGGGCACCAAGGCTGCTAAATGCATCAGCCCTTGCGACTGGAAGGAAAACGAGAACAACAATCAGTAGCGGCGGCAGCTGATTGTTCAAATGATAGCCGCCGTCTTTTCGTTACTGACCAAGTAACCAAGCGTCGGTTCCTTATTGACACCGGTTCAGACTTATGTTGTTTCCCTCATCGTTGGCTACCTTCGCGTAGAGAGGCTACTAATTATGATCTCAGCGCCGCCAACGGAAGTTGCATTAAAACTTTCGGCACAGTCAATCTCAGACTAAATTTAGGTTTGCGTCGAGATTTTTCTTGGCAGTTTGTTGTAGCCGACGTCAGTACTGCCATTATTGGCTCTGATTTCTTGGCCTTTTACCACCTTTTGCCTGATTGCCGCAATAATAAATTAGTCGATGGCACAACTGGGATTTCTTCTTCTGCATCAACCGCTATCATTGATCAACCTAGCGTACGGGCAGTAGTTTCCGGCAAGTCTATTTATGCCAATGTTTTAGCCCAGTTTCCTGATATCGTGCGTCCTCCTGGTCTTCCTAAAATGATCAAGCACGACACAGTGCACCATATAAAGACCACAGACGGTCCCCCTGTTGGTTGCCGTCCTCGACGCTTAGCGCCTCAGAAACTTGTTTCAGCCGAAAAAGAATTTCGGGAAATGATAAGAAACGGGATAGCTCAGCCATCTAAAAGCGCGTGGTCATCGCCTCTGCATTTGACTATCAAAAAAGATAATACCTGGCGTCCCTGCGGCGATTATCGCGCTTTAAACGCTCGGACTGTACCCGATCGATATCCGGTTCGGCACGTTAACGATTTTTCGCATAATCTTGCAGGGTGCAAAGTTTTCAGCACGTTGGATCTCGTTAAAGCGTACCATCAAATTCCAGTTTTCGAAGAGGATATTCCCAAAACTGCTATAGCTACCCCGTTTGGCCTCTTCGAATTTCCATTTATGACCTTCGGTTTGAGAAACGCTGGACAAACCTTCCAGCGATTCATCGATGAGGTCACACGGGGTCTCGATTTTTGTTTCCCTTACGTGGACGATATCCTCGTTTTTTCTAAGGATGAGTCACTCCACTTGGAACATCTGCGCATCCTTTTCAAGCGCCTGCATGATTATGGAGTAGTGGTGAACCCTTCTAAATGCGTTCTGGGTGCAAGTGAAGTGGTATTCTTGGGTTACACCATTAACAGAGACGGTACCCGTCCTCCTCAAGGTCGTATTCAGGCATTGCTTGATTTTCCACCACCTGAAACGGTACAAGGCATGCGTCGATTTCTTGGCATGCTGAATTACTATCGCCGGTTTGTACCTCATGCTGCTGAGTACCAGGCCCCGTTGATCGAGGCTTTAGTTTCAGCAAATAGTAAAGGAGCGAAACCATTTCCTTGGTCTCCTGAACTACTGCAGAAATTTGAAGCATGTAAAGAAAGTTTGTCAAAGGCAACTCTATTACAGCACCCAGTTAGCAATGCAAAATTGGGTTTGTTTACAGATGCTTCAGGTGTTCACGTTGGTTCCTGTCTTCAACAGCACGTTAATGGGAAATGGTTTCCCCTCTCTTTTTTTAGTAAAAAGCTGACTCCACAGCAATCGCAGTGGCCAGCTTACTATAGAGAATTGCTTGCAATATACGAAAGCGTCCAGCATTTTCGTTACATTTTAGAGGTCCAACATGCGACAATTTTTACAGACCACAAACCACTTCTGTATGCATTCTTGCAGCGTCGTGAAAAACTGCCTCCGCCACAGCTAAATCAGCTATCGTTTATAAGTCAATTTACTACCGACATTCAATATATAAAAGGAGAGGATAATGTCGTTGCTGACGCAATGTCTCGTATTGACATCGATGCCATTTCTTCAGAGTTTGACTATGAGGCTCTCGCTAGGTCACAAGCTACAGATCCTGAATTGAGCAATTTATTACAGGGCGGTTCCAGTCTTAACCTGACAAAAATCTGCACACCGGGGACTGATGTTTCGGTGTATTGTGACATCTCTACAGGTAGAACACGACCTTATTTGACCCCTTCTCACCGTCGTGCTGCTTTCAACAAATTACATAATTTAAGTCATCCTGGTGCTAAAGCAACTACGCGTCTTGTGGTAGAGCGTTTCGTTTGGCCTTCCGTAAACAAGGATTGCCGATCCTGGTCTCGTTCTTGTGAAGCGTGTCAGCGCAGCAAGATTAATCGACATAATTCTGCACCTGCTGGTGTGTTTGATTCACCGTCCGGCCGATTTTTACACGTCCATATAGATATCGTCGGTCCCTTACCAGTGTGCAAGGAATACCGCTATTGTTTGACAGCTATTGATAGAGTGACCAGGTGGCCAGAAGTTTGGCCAATGCGCTCAATTACCGCGGAAGAAGTAGCAGAAACGTTCACAAGAGAATGGATTCCGCGGTTTGGCATACCTTCTGTTATTACTACAGACCAAGGCTCCCAGTTTGAATCTGATTTGTTTCAGCGACTCCTGCGACTATTCGCCACTAAGCGTATTAGAACAACCTCATACCACCCATGTGCAAATGGGATGATTGAGCGAGTTCATCGCCAGTTGAAAGGTGCTTTAATGTGCCACGAGGATTCTTGGGTCAGATCTCTTCCCTTGGTCCTTTTGGGGATGCGGTCTGCATTTAAAGAAGATCTGAACGCTACTGCTGCTGAATTTCTGTATGGTGAGTCTTTAAGGCTCCCTGGAGAGTTCCTAGGTCCTTCCCTAGCTTCTGAAACATTACAAGATCCAGCCGATTTTGTTGTTCAATTGAAGCACAAAATGTCGGCAATTCGACCTGTTCCGGCGTCAAGCCATGGAGAACACGCTTCTTTTGTTTTTAAGGATCTTTCTTCCGTATCGCACGTCTTTTTGCGGGACGATACCGTTCGGAGAGTTCTGCAGCCACCATACACTGGTCCATACAGGGTGCTCGATCGCTCGTGTGATGGCAAAACCTACACTCTAGATATCAAAGGGAAGCCAGTTGTTGTGAGTATAGATAGAGTCAAACCAGCTTATGTTGACATCGATACCACAAATGAGGCTGCTCAGTTTCCGCCTCCGATCGTTTCCATGCCACCTAAGAGAAGTAATTTAGTGCCTGAATCTAAAGCTCCGGAAAGATCCGCTGTAAAAACCTTACCTAAGACGGACTACACCACACGCTCAGGCAGACGGGTTAAATTTAAGAATTTAGATTTTTAAGAGAATGATTATTTTTTATTAATAATTGTGTAATTAAGTATTGCGTTCATTATCAATAATGCCACAATCTAATTGTTTCCAAGTGTGTTTCGTATCTTATACCAAAATGTAAGATATTAGTATAATTTTTTTTGTTTCTACTTAGGTTTACTTTTCTCCGTAGGGGGGTGGTGTGGCGAATCGATTGAATCGATTCGTCACAACCCTTTTTGGTTGGGTACATCCCTAGTCGGGCCACAGACAATAATTATCTGTTTGGTTTTTCCCGATTTGTAACAACGCAATCCAGTACCACAATTTTATTGTTTTATACCATTGTAATCTGTATTATCCGTACACCATTAAATCCTAGTGATTGAAGCCGCTCTTTTATTTACGTGGGAAGAGTTTTCCCCACAGACAGACGGACAAAAATGAAAAACATAACAGTTTTAGCTCTGACAAACAAAAACTTAAGTACATCCGTAATGTACCAAAGGACCTGTTACAGTTTATTACAAGTATGTAGGTATAGATTATCTTGAGAGGCCACGCACGACACACTGCGGACCGCTGAGCGGCCCACTCATAGGAGTAGGTACTTTAGTAATAAGTAAGTATACATAGTTTACTTGGCTATGCCTGGCCAGCAGCTCTGCCACCTGCTCCTCGAGGTATGAGATCCGGTGCGTGAGTCGCGTGTTGTCTGATCGCAGCCCTTCTTTGGCTTTCTCTGCGTCGTCGGCCGCGGAGCGCAGAGCGCCCAGCTCTGCCCGCAGGGAGGCTGCCTCATTCTGCAACAACATCATTCATACATAACAACCTATCAAGGTTTCTTGTTCGCTTCTTTACTTTACCTTAAAAATATTGAACTGAACAAAAAATCAAAGTGATTACTTTATTTTCTAGTTTTACTTATTTAATTTGAATTTTCAATCAATCAATCAATCATTTTTTGTGACGTGTCCAAGAATCCTGTAAGGTCTAAAGGAAATAAAGCACTTTGGTATTTGATAGATAGACATATAAGCTAGCCAAACTCGATGTAGAATGTTTGTAAATAAACTAAGAAATAAACTCTAAAACTCACTTGCTTGACGTCGAGTTTCAGATATAATTGTAAGCAATATTTATTGAAGGAAGGGTCTCAAATCGACAATGTAAATTGCGTATTATAAACAGACGCGGCAACAGAGTCGATTTTAAACTAAGTATGGGCGGTGTTTACAAGCATTCTACATCGATAAAAATATCTACAAAACTACTGAAGAGAATAATATGAAAATTGAAGTACATTTAGAATGTAGCCAATCTTAGATAATAGACTACTTATTATATCGAAAATACGCTAGCGAAGCCGCGGGCAGAAGATACTTTTGCTGTGGCTTCACCGATTTCTTTAAAGATTGGTTCATTTATCAAGTAGATACCTACCTACCCAAAACACAAGCTCCGCTTAACTTGGGACTAGATGATACTGAGTGTTGCCCAGCATTATTTAGGTTCCTAGTATTTATTTATTGGGCCATCTGCATTATTCCGCATGGGAGCATGCTAAGATACCACAGACCGAAATGTTGCCCTTTATTTTAC
This sequence comes from Eupithecia inturbata, assembly GCA_963662085.1. NCBI lineage: Eukaryota > Metazoa > Arthropoda > Insecta > Lepidoptera > Geometridae > Eupithecia > Eupithecia inturbata. Next base: position 690,895 of record OY759181.1, on the reverse strand, counting down.
TAATACCCATTTATTGTGTTTCTGTAATTTTATTGTTTAGTTGAGTTATAAATGTGCATTCTGCGGCGTCCCCTAATGTCTTACGATCCTGCAATGATCACTTAGAGGCTAATGTCATCTAGTGATTCCCACGTACGATGTCCTTTTTAATAACTAAATGAATGCACACGTTGAACTCATCGGTAACTAACACCCCTCTTTGCGAGGAGGTTAAAGATGTAGTAATCTAGGTACCTGTGTGAAGGTAGAGGCGTGCGGGGCGGGCGAGGGCGGGGGCGCGCGCAGCACGACCAGCCGACTGCTGCCGTCAGCGCACGCGCGTGCCAGCTCCTCGGCACTGCGGCACGACACCACCAGCGCACCATTCACTTCCACCAGCCTAGAACACGCGCGATACGATCAGTAAGTACAATACATGATAAGCCTATTTGGATGCGGTTCTACGCTGATTCGTTTGATCCGCTTTGTTCTGCGTCAGCGGAAACGCGCTGCACTCAGTAACTATCTATAGTAGAGTAGAATAGATCAAAATTGTTCAGGTAGTTTCTATATTCTAAATCCATATGCATTGTGATCTTTATGTATAGTCGTCCGTCGCTGTAAAACTGATTCGACTAAACCTCCAGATTTATATTACATTAAGCAACTACAAGGGGAGGTCACAAAGTTCGCGGAATAATAATAATAATAAAAAGTATTTATTTTTTGTAAAAAGACACAGTAAACTTACATTCTAACGTCATATTATATCTAAATAGTTATACAAACCAATGAACCCTGTCATAAACGTAAGTTTGAATCCTCGCTCTAACTAAGAGAATCTTGTATGAAGATGCGAGGGATCCCAGCTTCGATTAGTTTCTAGTTATTAGTTTTATCGTACATATATAATATAATATTTATAACACAAAAACTACCTGAATTAGAACAAAAAAAATAAAATATATATTATTAATACCTTAATATCAGCTGAAAAGAAACCCTGTTGTGTTTGTATGTAAATAATGTATTATAATTTAGGTGTCTGCTTTAGTCTTCTGAGGTCACCAGTCTCATGGGAGTCTGGGCAACAGAAAGACGGCACAAATGTAGAGGAATGGCAGGGAAGGGGGAAAAAATTTGTCGTAATAGGCACTGTCGTCTGGATCTACATTACTTGATGTAGTATGTGTGGTTAATGATTAAGTACCTAGCTATCTAAATATGCCTACCGGTACCTAATATTCCTACGTGTAGGTATAAATATTCTTTGATGCCCATCTTTTGTAACTACCTAACCTACTTATTATGAGTCTTGACACTGAAAGGGCTGCCGAGTTTAAAACGAAATAAGCTATAAGTGTAACAAGCTGCAAAGCTTGTAGTTCTGATTTTACATTTGCAAGCTGATGTTTAGTAGCGTAGGTATTATTGTGCAACAGAAAAAAAGCGGGGCCAAAAATAATCCCTTTAGAACGCTATATTTCCCTAAGATCGTACGCGTCGGAATAAACTCAAAGGGATTTTATAGATAGCACTTTTAGCCTTGCCACCATTATGATCATTATTAGTCAGGTTCTTAATCCCAGCGCGGCCGTAAAAATGTATCCGTAGTATATCTCAAATATCTGAGATAACGCAGAGTACCTAGTACTTATCTAATGCTATTTCCTGTCCGGTTGTCGGTTGGAACGACCATAAACCGCCGTAATTGTTTGGAGCGAATGTGGACTGAGGTTTCTAACGACTCCTGAAGCTAATGACAAGCTATTAGTAATGGTGAGTGGTCATACATAAATAACGCACATCATTCTGTTTGTGGCCATTGCCAGGGCATATTGGGCCCTGACTGTGAGAAAGTAGTGTGAGAAAAGAGCCTGGATTTTCACTTAGACCTTTACTCGAGGTTAGGTATATATCATAGGCTAACTTAGTTAACAAAGAACAATCAAATAATAGAAACAAATTAGAACTAGTATTTATTTACAATTGAAACAATTTTATTAAGCTAACTTTGTTAACTATGTCAACAATACGGGACAAAAATAACTAAAATGTACGTGCTTGGAGTCCACCAATATTTTACAAGAATAGGCCTCAAGTCGGCAAGGGCTGTAAACACGTTCATTGCCTGTAGATTGACGCCATGCCGGGCTGCCTTATTGTTTAATTTTTTTTGCAGTGATTTATAAAATTGAGTGAGTGAGGGCGCGGTAATGATATACCGGTAGATAACATTACCGTGGTGAGGGCTAGGTTAGTACTACATAAGTTCCAAGCGTGCAAAGCCGCGTGCGGGCTTATGTATCATAAGAGAATAACATTTAAAGTCCGAAATGAAACAGTAGGCACCTATAAGAATATCAATTCCTACCCCGTTCTCAGAGATATAATCTGTTACCGCCAATGGTATTATATGTTACCGCGGATGACCTCTCGCGACGAGGTGAGGTACCTACATATCGAGGGAGGTCGCGGCGGCTAGCGGGTCTAATTACTCGACACGTACTTAGCTACCGTTGATCTGGTTAGACCTTGGACCTGTTTTGGAAGTTTGTATAAGATGCCTTTCCTTCTGTGCTGACTCTTTTTCATTTATTACTTACCTACATGCGGTAGAGCAGGTAGATCTATCGATAGATTGCTATTATACTAAAAGTACCTAATGTTTTTGAGTTTGTGTGTTTGTATTGTAGGGTTCAGGTAATCTCCGGAACGTTCTACAAGCCCGATTCATAAATATTTTACTATGTATATTAGAAAGCTACAAACTCTCAGAAAAAAAAAATCCACGACATATTTTATAAGTCTTTTAAACTAAATTGTTATAAAATAAATGAATGCATGATTGTAAAAATCGCCCTCAGACCAAAAGTTACGGGAAATCAATAAAAACTATCTAAAAAAATGTTCTAAATGAATTTATTTTTCTGGGAAATAAAGTAAAACTAAAAAGACCTTAATATTATGTAGTACCTACATTTTTTTATACATTAATAACTATTAGTTTCTATATAATATTTTTTTAAAAATTTAGTTTTTGCTTTGTTTACCTAAACAACGAAGGTGTTAGTACTTAAAAATATGCACATATTTATCTAATTCGTAATATTGTACATGACAGTTATAGGCAATTCCAAAATTTCGTTCCTAAACTTTACTCTTACTACTTCTGGCACAAACTCAACGCACATTTTTATGTTTGCCATTTTCTTAGAGTTGATGCTGAGCTGCCTTGTTCCGTACGCAGGTTCGTGTGGTGGTGGTACGACAATCTGTGGCTTAATCTTCAGCAAGAATGTATTTTTCACCATTCCATCAATGTATTACAGGCTCGTCGCTTCCAACCTATTTAGGTGATGGAACTTGGAGATACTGAAGCGTACCTTCTCCTTTCTCGGTACAAGTCGGTCTTTTGTTTCAAGCGACAGTGCAATATTTTTGTAATATTGAATTTGATTTTTTTTTTTTTTGTAAAAATTGTATTAACGTTCATTCTAAAAAGTAATCAACGTCAAAATAAGTGACAATCAGCTGTCAAAAATTACGTAACAACGTTAATAGTTTAGCTGAAAGTATGTACTTAACAAAAACAAACAAGTCAAGTCAAGCTGTCAGTTTTCAGGTGTTGCCTCAGGGTTGATTGTAAAAACCCGCTTCATCCAGGATAAGGTGGAGTTTTACCACAGATATCAGAAACTGTGGTTTTTACGCTCATCGAAATTTTGGTGCCACCTACCTCTGCGGAAAAGAACTATGACCGAGGTGTGTTTTTACGCTCAATCGATCCGTCTTGATCACAGATATCACTAAGGTAGAGATATTTTAGAGATAATTTTTCCATCATAAAAAGGACTTTGAAAAAAGTGGTCTGAGGGGGGTTTTTACGATCATGTATTCAAATACCTAGTAAAATTTTAAACAGTTTATTTTGAAATAACGACAATGCTACGTTTTATACGCGTACCACGTGAGTGAAGCCGCGGGCAGCGGTTAGTTTTATATAAGGAGTAGGGACTTGCCTACTACTTACGTTTAAAAAATACCTTGTAAGAATATGGCATAGTGCACACGAGAGCGCAGTGCGGAGTAGGAGAGGGCTGGAACCAGTAACATAAAGTTCGTGTTACGTTACGAGTATCCAATTACTAGTTATGGTGTAACTGTAACCACTGATTTATGTTACTGGCTCAACGCGCGTCTGTAATGTAAGTAAATGATCTAACTATATTTTACAACGATATTATTAGTTTCAGCTTTAGATACTTAGTAGCTCTTTACTAATCGAAGAATATTTATGAACTTCTTTGGTAAATAGTTAGTAGCACGAATAGATCCATGTAAAATTCGGGATAGCCCAGCTGTTTACATGAAATCGGAAAAAGCGCGACTGTCGCTCACTTGCATTAATAACAGATCCCGCGCAAAAAATATTTTTATCTAAGACTCTAGACTAGTGTGCGTTACCCCAGCGGCATGTCGACTCGGATCTAGATGCAATTACTCAAAAACCACAGGGGGCACAAATGCCGCTGCTCGGCCTTGGAAGTGCACAAATATAAGCTACCTTTTAAGCTATTTTAAATTTGGCTGAGGCTAATAGGTAAAAATCATGCCGCTGCAGTAACGTTTTCAGACGTTACTGCAGCGGCATCTTAATTTCGCGAATTACTCCGAAACCTTGATAGGCACTAATTTTATTTTTGGGGCGCATTTACAGGACGTAGTGCTCTATTTTTTCTATAACTTTCATCTTGATCCGAGTCTACTTGCCGCTGGGGTAACGCACACAAATTTTTACAACAGACCGCACGTACCGCGTCGAGAAATGACGTCGAACACAGAAATTATGAAATTTATACACATATAAATCAGTGTTCATCTTTTCTCAGTTTAGAATATAATGAATGTCCAGTATTCTCCATGTCGCTGGCGTCCGCCCCGCCGCGGTCGTGGTAGTGTATTCACACGGTCAGTCAACCGCGCCAATCTGGGATATGCGTCAACATGGCATCCTGGGGCGCCACGATATACCTACAAGATATTCGATCCCCATGCGCCCTCGCGAGCTCACTGGCTGACAGAAGGGCTCCATGCTGTTACTATAGCCTCACCTGTCTCCAACCCTAAGCGCTGGCTCGTTGCTCCATTCCACCGCCATGCAGCCGGCCCGGGGTGCCGCGGCCGCGCCCCACGCGCCTTCGCGAGCCTCCACCGACAGTATGACTCCGCTGCCGCCGCAATCCCGCACCATGCTGAAATGGACAGGTATCGTTTAGTACGTTACGTGGTATTGATGCAACCACCGCCCAGCCTCAGTGCAATGCAATGGTGCTACGAGTAGCTCCTCTATTCTGTAACGCGCCTACGCGCAAATCTTTATCAATTCTCGGAAGTAGGTAAAGTAGAGTAGCTTATTTTGCGAGGTCAGAGGGACGCGGATGGGTGCATGGGCGAGGGGACCGCCCGCTCGCCCGCCCGCACACCGCAAACGACGTACACAAAGTAGGTAATTTAGGTACTTTCCAACTGGTAGGTGCTTTTACCAAAACATGTGATGTGACTTAACCTCACGACAGGATTCATGAGGTTAAGTATTTTTTATAACCAACCGATATGTAACAAACGGTAACATTTTACGGTTGATAAAAAAACCTTTACATCCTTAGCAATATGTATGTGTAGGTAGAGATACTTGTAGTGTATTTGCAGGTAAAGATACTTGTAGTGTATGTGCAGGTAAAGATACTTGTAGTGTATGTGCAGATAAAGATACTTGTAGTGTATGTGCAGGTAAAGATACTTGAAGTGTATGTGCAGGTAAAGATACTTGAAGTGTATGTGCAGGTAAAGATACTTGTAGTGTATGTGCAGGTAAAGATTCTTGTAGCGCCTCGTTACAAAAGAAGAAGTGCGCTCGACATTATCATATCACGCTCGAGGCATGCACGATGAAGCGCTGCGCGCAGCGCGCAGGGTCACGGTTGAGGTCGAGCGACTCCGGGCTCGCGGGGCACTGCACTGCCACCTCCACTGCACTGCAGCTTATTTATTTTACGTGTATTACTTACTATTATTTGTAAAATGCTTTAATGAATTTACTTGTAGCAGAAAACTAGGGCTGAAAGTAAAGCGTAGCGCAGAAAGCGCATTAAAATCTTTTTAGGATATTTTTTAAAATTTTTACAAGGTATGGGCTCGCTTCTCGTGAAAATCGATTGTATCTTGAATGTCTTTGAAACAGATTAATAAAGGAAAATATAAAGTAAGGGTGATAGATAATAAGTCGCGCAGCGCAGTGGAGTGGAGTGGAGTGGAGTAGGAGCGCGTTGTCGTCTTCTATGGGGTGTGTACTCTCAGTGTGGGAGTATGTTTTCTAGGGGCTGTACGTAAAGTTCGTTAAACTTTCATAATAACTCACGAGTAAAAGTGCGTATTCCCTTTCGCAGTAGGTACCTACCATCGGTAGTGTAGTGCCAGCAGCACACTCGATAGGACACCTACGCGCCCGCGCAGGCGAGTGCTGCCTTTGTTCAGCCATTCGCACCTCAAATGCTCGCTAATCAAGTGATTAGTGTACAAACATTTTATTGTACCTAGTAGTTATTTTGGTGTTGCAGAGATGGTCAGAGGACATCACCGGTACCTACACTATAGCCACGAGAGAGAAGATGAGGGCACACACGACGACCGACGGAATGGTGCAATGGATAGAAGTCCTAAGTATAAGTAGCAGTGGGTAATCAGGGGCTTATTTATTTATTTATTAGGACTACCAACAACAGATAACACTCAAATATAACAATGACAAAGTACATAGGTTGATCTTGACTTAAGTACTTTGTCATTGTTTTATTGAGCAATAAATAAATAAAAATAAGGTATCAGCTAAATACACACTTAATTCATCAGGTTTTTAGCTTAATTTCAGGTTTCATCTGAAAATCAGCGCTATCTTGCATTAATGTGAGGTAGCATTATGCTGAGGTGGAACCCTTTGCCCTGCTCCGGCTCCGTTACAGCGCAGAGCACGCACTTGGTAGCTGACTCACCCAGTACCAAGCTGTTTTTTTTATAAATTTTGTATTCAGTCTGTAAGTTAGGTTCTAGTTAGGTATATCTATTATTTTATATTTTGCTTTTTTTTTTTACGGCTACAGATAATTTTAAAATAATTATTTGTAGCCGTATAAATAATTTGTTTTATTCGTGAAACGTACCATTTGTGTAAAATACTTTGACAAATATTTGAGTGAAAGAAAAATACTCAAAATCAACAACGTTTAGAAGATATATCCGATTTTTTTACAAATGGTACTTTTCACGAATAAAACAAATTATCTATACGGCTACAGATAATTATTTTGTGTTCTCAAGGTCGTTGGGGCATAGGCCAGCCTTAAGGGACCATTCTATTCTGTACTGTATCTCTGTTGTGTCAATAAATGTCTCTCTATCTCTCTCTATCTCTATCTTAATAGATTGCTCTAAATTTTTTTCCTATGATAAAGTACCTATGTAGAGAAATAAAATGTGTTTGCCAGTAAGCTCAGGCGCCATTCACCTGTTTTCTGTGATAATTGTTGCTTCAGCCCGGCAGGCTGTGTTTATCGTAGTGATGTACCTACTCACCATTCAGAGATATTGTTCTGCAGCATGCAGAGTGTGTTGTGTACAGTATGTAGTTTGTGTACATATGTTGTGTATAGATGTAGTAGTAATCGTATAGTAGGTATACCATGTCCAAGTCAAGTTTGTATTTCTCTCAAGTTCAGCTGTTACTTATCCACCAGGACAGATGTGTCTTTAATGCTAAGGTACAGTACAATGTTGTACCTTGTGACTTGGACGGTCTAGAAAACCCTTATTAAATAGAGCTGGTTATTCTTAAAACGACTTGGTTTAAGTCCAAGTCCTTTGGCACACAAATAGCAATTATTATTTGATAGCACAGTTATACAAAAATGCTATATTAAAAACAGATTGAAAAAATTCCTTGATTGTAACCTTGGCATCAAATAGAATGGACAAGGGTAAAAATATTTGAAAATGTTAAATAACCGTGAGACTTTTACTGGTAACATATTTTAATTTTCTGTACATTTATGATGCCCCCCACCCGTTTGTAAAGGATTATCCACTCTTTACGACTCACCCTGTATAGGTAGCAAAGTCTAGTTACAAGTTCCTGCATAGATACCTACGTTAAAATAATTTTGAGATAAGATTTGTGTTACATTATAGTGCGTAAGTGCGTGCGCACACTCAGGGTAGTTAATAAGAAATCAAAAAAGTCGAACTCGAACATTTTTCGGTATAATATTTATTGAGATATTTTATGTAATCCAACGAAGAAAAACATGTAAAATGCAAAGAGAGCAAATGCAAATGCTAGGAGACTTTGATCAAGATACAAGTAAAAGAAAGCATACATAGACATAGACACGGTCCCTTAAGGCTGGCCTATGCCCCAACGACCTTGAGAACACAAAATAATTATCTGTAGTCGTATAAATAAATTGTTTTATTCTTGAAACGTACCATTTGTGTAAAATACTTTGATAAATATTTGAGTGAAAGAAAAATACTCAAAGTCAACAACGTTTAGAAGATAGGTATATCTTCTAAACGCTATTGAGTTTTAGTATTTTTCTTTCACTCAAATATAATTGTCATAGTTTTTTACAGAAATGGTACGTTTCACGAATAAAACAAATTATTTATACGGCTACAGATAATTATTTTGTGTTCACAAGGTCGTTGGGGCATAGGCCAGCCTTAAAAGTGCATGTCCCACGCTGCCCGAACGTGAGTGCAGCAGACCGCGCCGCCCCGCCCCGCCGCCATGCCACCGTGCGTCCGCGCAGCGCCTAGGAAATTGTAGCTATTCTGTTATGGCTAAACCTGCATGCGAGGGAAAAACTGCCTCTCTCCAACATGACTAGAATGTAATTGACTACAAACTACTCCGGGCAGAGTTCCAAACAGCGCCGTATAAGGTTTTTATAAACATTAAAACATCACCTTCTTTCGCAGGCTATAAGTCTTGATGTTGTAGCCGTAGATCTAACAAATTGCTTTAAAGTTTTACAGATTCCTTTTGGTATGTCTTAAATTTCAGAGTATTTACCTATCTGCTGAAGAGTCATCAAGTAAGAGCTAAGCAAATAATAGTAATAGAGCTCAAAGCAAGTGTTTTCACGACACCACTAACGACAGTCTGATGGCAGCTGACGGGCTGATGGCGACGAGCACGCGACGCGACGCGACGCTAACGCGGTAATGAGTACCTACTTGTGACGGCATCACGATTGTAAGTTTATCCATATTGTTAGTAAGTACTAGGAACGGTAAATTTGATCCCTTATTTCTTAAGATGTGTGTAGGTACCTATTGTTCATTTTGTTTTGAAAGTTCAACTTTGTTATTTGCTTTAAATAAGACATTTGATTTGAATACTAGAAGCAGTAAGTACTGAAACCAGCCCATAAGATTCAAAGTGATTTATACCGCGTACCGCTGCACGCGTACCGCTGCAGTTTTCATTGGTTGTGTTGGTAGAATATCTTGAAGTTTTGTCCTAATACTGCATAAAATAAGAAATCACGATGATGTCCACCTATAGACGAATTGTCCGTCGATTGCGCAGAACATATTGTAGTCGACAAGTATGTGCGCAAACACACTTGTGCACTATAAGAATTGCACTCTCTATTAATTAACTCACTCTCATCATCCGATGGGACGACAGACAACAGACCGGAGAGAGGTCAAGCGCAAGACCAACGGCTTATCGGAAAGCACCTTAGGAAATCATGATTGAGTTAAGATGTCAAAGTGAAGCTGAAGGTACTGATTACCTATCTTATTTTCTAAAGGCTAATTACCTACATATACCTACCTAATAGCAAAAAATTACTGTACCTCGGCAGTTGATGGGTCAGCAAAGCCATCAGTTAGAACCTCGTTGGTCGATGACGCTCATAAAATCACCGCCTGATGAGGCCATTGACAACGCGCGGCCGACAGCACCTAACAATCACATCACTTTCACTCCAATTTCCCTTTTGCTGCACTCATCGCGTCTCAGTATGAATTATATTCCAACATGAATATTATTGAAATGCCCGAGGCTTCCCACCAATTGTGAAACTAAAAGTTTGCTAACAAGGTACCTACCTACATAAATGTCTACATATTATGTTAACGAACCTGGTAATTGCTTAATCCCAGAGAACAAGATTTAATTAACTGATAACGTAACTGTTTGTAAGCAGTTTCAATTTCTGTGCATGTGAAGTGAAGTGAACATAAACGAAGGTGTTTCGTGTAATTTCTAATTGAGGGAATCACCTTGAATATTCACTATGAATCATAATAATGTATTGAATAATTGCTATTTGTTTGTATTCTGCCATGTGCACGCTGAGACGTCCTACTGTTATAGAGACACATCGATTTAAGAAACCTAAAGTAAGTAATGCTTCATTTGGACTAGGCACCTACTACTACGTACCTACTTAGTCACTTTGCTTCGGTCGTTCGTAAATATCACATCTGTCCATATCTTAAGATCACAGGTTAAATAATATCACTTAATGTTATCTTGATTGGCCAACTTGTTTAGCGATATCCCGAAGTCGATAATATAAAGGTTTATCTTATTTCACCTGCTAAATTAAACCGTGTACAGATCGTAAACTTACCTCGACGAAGTAAAATGGATAAACATCGCACAAGCCTATATTTTTTGCTCCAATAAGGCGTTTAATCGCGTTTAATGTAGTAGTCGGTAGAAACTTACGCGGCGGGGAAGTAATTTTTCACCTGTCTCGGAGTCTCGGCGGAACATGTGACGCAGCGGGGTTATGGAAGAGCATGCGCCTGATGCGCCTAGCCGGACTGGGGTAGTATAGGTAGTGTGCAAATGTACACTCAAAACCTAAACTATTCGGAATCTGAGAACGTCTGTAAAGAAATCTCTACCTATCGGTATTAGTATATTACCTGCGCATAGTGCAAACGTAATCAATGCTCAACTCAGCGAATAATACGTGTGTGTGTAAAATGAAAAGCCGGACGTAAGCTGTAAGATTATAGGCAGTAAAAGCTCCACCGCTGCCATGGCAAAAGTGGGCAGTGCAATGTGCGCAGGACACGAGACAGGCGCGGCGGGTGCTGCGTAGCAATAAACAACGATCGCCCTGTAAGGGCGTGCGGCAAATCCGCGCGGCATACCAAACGCCCCGAGATATGATCGCAGCCGGCGCGGGCGCAGGCGTGTTGCTGAAAAACATCGCTGAATTATGCAATGTCTAACTGCGCTTCGACGTTAGAACATTATTTGCTGGGCTTTTATTTATTAGATGGCTGTGCTGTTTGTTTGCATTAGGTAAATTACTTCCTTCCAGAAGGCTGGGTTTCTTTATATTGCTTTGTTTCAGGCTCTTGATATTAGACTCTGTAGAATGTTAATAAAGATACAATAATAGAGAAAATCAGTAGACTTCCGACCAAAAAGATTCCATAAATCAATGATCCGGTGTAATAAAGTGAAGTGGGTCAGTGTCTCCGTGGTCCGGCGGGACCGGCGCCGGCGCCGGCGCAGACGCCTCAGACACCCTCACCGCAAAGACAACGACCGCGGCGTGTCCGTGAGAAACCACCCGCCATGCTTCAGACAGACAGACAGATGCCTCTATTGTCTGCCACTCGCGGGAATATCACTGCAATTATAAACGCATCCATAGACCTATTGATTGTGGATTCTGCGTTTCTTGCGGTAATAATCATTCATCTTGCAACATTGTAGCTTTTTATCGGTGAGATGATCTCCGTGCCTACGAGCTCAGTGCATTGCCAAAGGTTTCTTAACCCCTATCCTTCGGTAATAGATAGCTCAAACGTCTTCTGGGTGAAGACGTTTGATCTTGAAGTCGTAATTAATCATAGTAAGTACCTAATTAAATGCATTGGTTCCCGCTGCCGCGCCGCGCCGCGCCGCCGTCGGTCGCAAGACACGGGGGAAGCAGGGGGAAGCAGCCGATGTCATCGCATCACGAGCACGGCTCGACACGCGACCATTACCTATGTCACGTTCTAGCATTGATGAATCGATCTTCCTTCTTCAGAACTTTCTGATAATAAGTAAAGAAATAGGGTTCCGTACCCAAAAGGTCAAAGCTGGAAGGGTCCAGTAATAGGGATTACTAAGCCTCCGCTGTCTGTCCGTCTGTCCGGAGAATGTGTATAAAATATCTTTTGCGGATTTATCAACAAAAGATATTTATTTGATTACAAATAAACGTGTTTTTTTTTGGACATTTCTTCCTCTACGTTTGACAAGGCTGTATCTCTTGTACCTGTACCTTGTTACTGTAATAGGCAAAAATATATAATTTAAATTTAGACTATTGCTGCTATAACAACAAGTAATAAAAATAACTAAGGGCCCAACGTCCACACCACGTTGAGTACCGATCACCAAAGTTAAGCAACGTCGGGCGCGGTCAGTACTTGGATGAGTGACCGCGTCATGTAGGCTTTTTGCTTTTTTTTTAATCCATCAAAAAATCCTTTTATTAGGGTTTCTTTAGTTTCTTTTGCGGATGTTTTGTACGATGGTATGGAACCCTCCGTGTGCGAGGCGACTTGCACTTGCCGGTTTAATTTTGTTATTATTATAGGTCCATCATCTGACACAACCCGCGATGGATGCTCATGAATATAAATATTCTCAGGTTCAACGAAACTTTTGATAAATAACATAACGAAACATTTTACATCTGTGCAAAATTACATAGGTACTCGTCTCGACTAGTCTAGAGGTGCAATTGTCTATCAGCTTTCCATACACAGTGACTTTCGGAACATTGATTTACTTCGTAATTGCTTGCAAAGTGATAGTTATGGGCTGACTTGATTTTAATGATTTTAATCCGGTTAAGGCGCGGAGAGATTTTCCCAAGACATCGGAACTCTGCAGAAAGTGTGCCTCGAACAATGAATGCTGTAAGAATCGTAATCAACTTTGTATTTACAAGCTCGTATCGAACCGCTCATCTTCACGGTATCCGAGACGTGTGGACGTCCACTGAAGCTTGGAAACAGCAAATTATTTTATTTCATTTCTTAGCAAATCATTTTTTTCGCAAATATAAATTATTATAAATGCGAAAGTTTGTATGTTTAGATGTATGGCTGGATGTTTGTGACCTCTTCACGTCTAAACTACTGAACGGATTAGGATGAAATTTTGCATAAGTACAGGAATAAAATAAATAAAATATTTTATTTACCCTAAACCTAAAATCTACTAGGGGAGAGCAGGCAGCATTCATACACCAGGAGCATTCATACAGCGATCATAACTTCTATACGAAACACATCAAAGCGTTTGTATTTGGGTGCGTGAAGCCTACCCATACGCAGAGGCTACCCGCGCGGAGTGGCGGGGCACTGCGGCCGCCGGATTCTTTAGGTTATGTCTTAATATGTTTTCGCTCCTTGTGAGTAATTTTTGGTTCCACATTGTGATGGGTTTTGTAGTATTAAGTTTTTCTCTAAATTTTTATTATGATTTATTTTAGTCTTTTAACTATGCCCTAGTTTATCAAGTTAATATTAGTTTTTGGTTATTTTCAACGTGTATTTTTATTTCGAATGAATTTAATGAAAGTATGTGTAAAATGGTACATTCATACAGCTATAAGTGGGGTACATTAGTACAGTACAAAATGTACGATAAAAAACAAAAAAATATTTGAAAGACTTGAGATAGGATCCAGAACTGCTTAAGATACCTGTACGTTAGCTAAAAATGCTGTAAGCGCGAGGGTAACAACACATACTCGAGGTTAGGGTGGTGGAGTCCCCTCAATAGAACTAAACAATAGAAGACGTAATAATAGGATCTGGAATCGCCACTACTTCCAGTTCGTCAGCAACCAAATGCCTAAAGCATTTGGCACTCAAGTTTACAACAAAAAGCGAGAGTTAAGGGGGCTGGAGCCCCCTAAAACCTACATATTATTATGTACGAAGCCACCTCGCGCGTGGTGTGGTTTCATACGTTTCCCATTTTTTTAAAAAACTTGCATAGCTTCGCCGCGTTAGTTTGTATTAAACCGGAGCTTTACTAATTTTGTAGCCAGATATATAAGTAATAAAGTGGCATTGAAACGGTATTGAAATAGCTATTAGTTTTTATTTTATGGGGCTTAAAAAAACTGTATGAACGCTACCTGCTCTCCCCTACACAGTACACTAACATAAGACACTAATTAATCCTATATGTACCCACCTACGTACAGGTACTTATGTATGTTTTCGTGCGCAGCAGGGCTTAGGATAAACATGGCCTCCACTCAGCATTGTGCTGGAGGAAAACTGGTGTGTCCACCCAGCGCTGGTTTTCAGTGAAGGCCATGTGCGTGTTACGTCACGACCGTCGGGGGTGGTACCTACGTATAATTCAATTTATAATATACATATATTATCAAAACCCATAAATCAGTTCCCATGGGATATAAATTACCATTTAAAGTTTTCATAAAAATAACGCGTGCGAAGCCGCGGGCAGAAACTAGTTAGTCATAAAATACATAAAAAGCTTTGTTGCACATAGTCGCCGGTTGGTCGTTATTTAAATGTGCTGTACGTTACTAAAACGGTTCAGTTAAGTCGGTCTCGCTCTCGCATATAACTTTAGGGAAGCAGCATATCTCAGTGGGCTGCAGTCTCTTAAATAAGTTGTTGGGTGACACACAGTGGCTCGATTTACACGAGTCTGATGGCGCGACCAAGCGACTCTAATCTTCGTCTGCTAACATCTATGGAGCCGTAAATATATCCTTAATTGCAGAGATTAACAGTTTCTCATGAAAACCGCGAAATGCAATACGAATGAGAGTGCTAACTGAATAATTACGTTGATTTGCGAATTGCTGATTAGATTCAGATAAACAGCGCATGAGAAAATACACGCAGATTGTGAAACACTTTCACAAGAGCTTGAGTTGGATTTGTCTGCTAGACCGTTGTACCCACCGCAAAAATCTAGATTAAAATCCCTAACATGATGTCTTCACATGAAGTTAATAGATGTACCGTATGATGGCGGCGGGGCAGCCCGAACATGCTTAATGCCCGGACTAGCGCCTTACAGTACCGTATGATGGCGACGACGGCGCAGCGGCACGAACTTCCTGATCTAATGATATGTAGTAAAATAATCCCATTGTTTAAATCAGGTAGTAGGTCTGACCCCAAGAACTTTAAACCAATATCAGTACTGCCTACATTCGGCAAAGTTTTTGAAAAACTTATTTTACATCAATTGCAATGACCTGCTACTTAATAAGCAATTCGGGTTTACTCGCGGCAAGTCATCTACTGATGCCGGTGTTAAGATAGTATCACATATTTTTAATGCTTGGGAGAAGTCGCAGGATGCTGTAGGTGTTTTTTGCGACTTGTCAAAAGCATCCGATTGCGTACACCATGAAACATTAATCAGGAAACTACATCACTATGGAATAAGACACCTCTTTGGATCTTCTTACATCTTACTTGAGTGACAGGATACAAAGAGTTGACATTAATGGGAAACTGTCTTCGGGGTCTGTAGTTACAATGGGTGTACCACAGGGTTCTATCCTTGGTCCTTTCCTATTTTTAGTTTATATTAACGACCTGCCTCATCTTGTAAAGGATAATCACGAGATCGTATTGTTTGCTGATGAGTTTCGACGATGTGAATTATGCAATCTCAAAAGTAGTCCATTGGTTTAGTGTCAATAACCTTATGCTTAATGAAAGCAAAACGAAATGTATTAGATTTATTCTAACTAATGTGAAACAAGATAAGGACCGTCAAAGGAGAAACGTTAGAAATTGTTAACAGTACCATATTCTTAGGAATAACCTTAGATAGTAAACTTCAATGGGGCCCACACATAGACAAGCTATCGAAGAGACTTAGTTCTGCAGCGTATGCAGTCAAAAAAATCCGTCATCTTACAGACGTTGATACTTCTAGACTAGTCTATTTCAGCTCCTTCCATTGTGTTATGTCTTTTGGCATACTGCTATGGGGGAACGCTGCAGATATTAACACCATATTTGTGCTGCAGAAGAGGGCTGTTCGTGCAATCTATAATATGGGTCCCAGAGAAAGCCTACGTGAAAAATTAAAAGAAATAAACGTACCATGTCAATATTTTTATGAAAACTTGTTGTACACTCATAAGAATATCAATCGGTTCCCTAAAAATAGCGACATACATAATTTAAATCCTAGAAATAAGAATAAACTCGCTGTGCCCACAACTAGGCTACACAAGATTAATGTATCTTTTAAAGAGCAATGACCCCCAAATGAAAATGCAATGATGAATGATGATGATGATGAATCGTTTCTACAACAAAATACCAAGTGAGTTGAAAAAATTATCAATAAATAAATTCAAACGAATTGTCAAACATATCATTTATAAAAAGGCTTACTACAAAATATCAGATTATCTAGAGGATAACAAAGCTTGAGACAAGTTTTGCTCCAACTCGAAAACTAACAACCTAACAAGGTAAAGGTTTCTTGTTCGCTTCTTTGCTTATCCTTAAAAATATTGAAGTGAGCAAAAATCAAAGTGATCACTTTATTTTCTAGTCTTATGTATTACCCGGACTAGCGCCTTACCGTACCGTATGATGGCGGCGGGGCGGCACGAACATTCTTATGTATTACCCGGACTAGCGCCTTACCGTACCGTATGATGGCGGCGGCGGCGGCACGAACATGCTTATGTATTACCCGGACTAGCGCCTTACCGTACCGTATGATGGCGGCGGCGGCACGAACATGCTTATGTATTACCCGGACTAGCGCCTTACCGTACCGTATGATGGCGGCGGCGGCACGAACATGCTTATGTATTACCCGGACTAGCGCCTTACCGTACATTATGATGGCGGCGGCGGCACGAACATGCTTATAACAAGGACTAGCGCGTTACCTACCTACGTCAAAGCTAGTCTGTACAAATTGAAGTTCAGATTATGTTTGCCAAGCGCGGCTAGAGGCAATCATCGCCAACATTAATGGACCTCGTCTAAAGCACATTCACCAAAGCTTCCTGACTGTGCTGAATGGAGGAAGAGAAGGGAGGTCTTTGCCCAAGGGCTCTTGAGATGTCACCTGTACAAGTGCGGGTGCGCGATGGCGGCGCGCGCGCGTGCGTCGGCCTGCTCGATGAGCTGCGCCAGCGCACGCGCCTGCTCGCCGAGGGTCAGCAGCTCCAGCTCCTCGCGCCCCAGCTGGTACTGCAGCTCCGCCTGCTGGATCCGCGTGTCGATATTACTGCGCACAAACAATATGTTTTTGGTACTTTATATGTATTTGTTAGGACCATGGGGGAAAACTCGCTGCTGACACAGGGTAGAATAATGTCCAAATCATGCGGGCGTTCTCGCTGATGTGACGCTGTTCCACTGCACAAACATGTGTGCAAGGCTACAGAATAAACGAGAGAGAGATAGCAAGGCGCCAGCTCTCGTTGACCTGTATCTCGTTGCAGGTGGCAAAAGCGTTCGATAGTATTATAGGGACGATCTGAACGTCTTCCTCGGCGAATGGATGGATAACCTCTGTCAAGCAGTAGGGCAAAACAGACCGATAAAAATAGAATGTGGCATGGTGGCCATATTTGGAGTATTATGTTACCATGGAATGCAGCACTCACTCAGTAACATGCGTCTTCTCGAGCCGCTTTCTCAGGTCCTGTATGTTGTTCCGCCGTGCGTCCAGGTCCGCGCGCACGGCCAGCGCGCGCTCCTCCAGCGCGCGCCGCTCCTCGGCCGACAGGGCACCCCCCGCGCTCTCCTCACACCCGCCCGCCGGAGCAGGCGCGCTGGATACCAGGCGGGCGGCCGAGAGGGACGCGCTTAGCTGTTTCTTCAGGCTAGGGGAACGTAATGATATCATATAATGATATTTTCTTAACATTTCGACTCAAGTGATACGGATCATTAAGTGACAAGACGAAATAATAACTTGAAATGATGGTGAGATAACAACCTGGTACGTCTAGTACAAGACGTACTAAGTAAAGCCTCTGCCACACCGACCCTCTGCTGAAACAGGGGTTGGCGTGAGCTGAACGATGAACGCTCAACGCTGTTACGTGCTGTGTTATAATAATAAACTAAGCTATTATATTAGTGTACCTAATGGTGTTTATTTAGTAAATGGTGTTAAAATGGTATCTTCAGGTTTGTTTAGAATCAGTGAATCAACCTACCTCTGTATGAGCACTTCCTTATCGGAGAGCGCAGTTCGCAGCGCGTCCAGCTCGCCCGTGCCGTCGCGCGCGCCCGCGCTGCGTCGCCGCCCGCTCGCGCCCGCCAGCGACACTTCGATGCTCGCCATCTGAACAAACATTGCATCAGTCAGATATCAATGGTTTGAAACTCTACTAGATAAAACTTAGTTAAGTTTTAACGACTGAAAAGAATGCTGGTAGAGCCAGTTGGCTCTACCAGCATTCTTTTCAGTCGTTAAAAGACTACTGCTGCGCCAAGGACTTTCTTATCTCCTTACTCCCCGGAGGTACAAAGCAGTTCAGGCCATGTGCGTCAAGCTCGTCTCACTATGTTATCCGAGGCCTTTCTCTTCGCCTTTTGGCAATTACATTAGGGAGATATTAATCCGATGTTTTTATATCCATGCTATCTCGCTCTGGGCAAAAACTGTTTATCTAGCATGCTACCTCACTTCAGCCAAAGCTGCTAGCTTACGGGTATAGTGTTATAAAGTTTGTGCTTACGGTAATAAAAATCAATTTACTCCTTATATGATATATAAACAAAACCTATATGAAGAAACAAATGACACCAAACCGATTAGATTGTACGGACGTGAAAATTTTAAAAAGGCACAATCTCGTAAGAAGCTGTAAGTAATTCAATATCATGGATACTTGGATAGGTAACTGATCGGCTTAGCATATTACAGTTGCAGAACTGTTTTTAAGAATTAAAAGTCTTCAATTTGATTTCTTGTATCGAGGAAGCAGATAACCTGAGATAACCCTATTCTACATTCTGAAAGCACTCGCTCCACAGACACAGTCATGTCAGAGTGATCGTGATTTCGTTACTTTCTCCGAACTGTCCGGTGCATTCAATTAACTAGGAATAGACAGACAGGTCTAGTACTTGTCTAATCTCTGCATCTGCTTATCTAGAAATAGGTTTGCTCAGCAACGACACCAACTATGTACATGCGGATAACGACTCTCTTCGATGCAGACCTATACCTGTTCGCGCTAAGCATCCCGCTAAGTTGCTGACACTGTGTAAATCATGTAGTTTATCATAAAAAGCGCTTAGTTGTAGAGTGATTGATTGGCTAACTCCCTTGTCTCCGGGCCCATGCCGCAGCGATCAGGTACAAGAGGCGTGTAGACGTGTATGTAAATAATAGGTGTAATCCTGATCACATACATTACTCGCCTGCCTGCATATTATGATGATCTGCGAGTACGTCGCCTATGGTTAAAGGTTTTTTAACTTAGTAATTGTGCATCAATAGCTTAGTTACGACGTTATCTTAGTAACATTAGCGTTGAGTTAAACACTATGCGTTAAAACTGCATGGACGAATTGTAACGATATTTTTTTTTAATAGTTTTTACAACCTAAGGACCAATTTAAAAAAAAACATTGACTATTATGTAGGTATTTGAGAGATATAAAATTTCTAGCATTGGGTATGTAGTTTTTTTTGAGTAGATAGTAAGTAGTGTATGATATCTTTTTACATGTTCCTTTTTTGCCATTTGGCCGGTCGGAACCTTAAAAAGAATATTCTGCTGGGTAAGTTACAATTAGGCAGAATCTAACGGCTTCATTGGAAAGTACCTAGTATACAATATGAGCTAATAGTGCGTGAGAAAAGGGCGGGAACAAGTTACGGTACAGCTGAGCACAATGGTCGGAGTGGCTGGGAACTATGTGCGTGCACTTCCTCGACGGGTATCGTATCGGGCACCGATGCAACTACGATCCACGGGAATAGGGGTTTCTACTTGTAAACTCGCAATTCGTGTTCTGAAATTTTGGAGTGAATTTCTAATAATAATTTAAAATCATTATTAGATATTCACCTGACCTTTTGTACCTACATACCTAACTTACCTATTTCTTTGCAAGAACTGATTTCATTAAAATTTAGCAGGGTTGGATAGAGGGATAAACGCAAGGGAATTTAATTAATTTTTAATCATCTATCTTTTTCGTACACTTTTTCATAAAGCAATATAAACGTTATACTTATGCAAAACGAGTGTGGGAGTTGGCGATTAATTAATGAGTAGCTACTCATTAATTAATCGCCAACTCCCACACACACAAACGGGATAAACATTTAACTCAGCGGTGCGTAGGTGCGAAGCTCTCATGTTCATTACCTAACCTTACGATCAAATCAAACACTCTTTTCACCAGTCTCGCTCGAAAACGGTGACGTTGCTGCTCAAAAACAGTGAGCAAATCGGGTTTTGCTCATAGAAGCTGAATTCATTAATAAAAACCACTTAAATATTTTAATTCCGTGTCCACTTTGCCTCCTAGAGACCCATCATCTAAGTATCAAACATTAAGTTTTGTCTCCAAACGTTTTATAATTGGATGTATAGCGAGACTGAAAATAGCTGGTCCTAAAGGATCCCCCTGCTGAAAACCAACCTCAGAAGACAATAACTTATCTTTATATACTAATTTTGAAGGTGTGCCATAACATTGCCAAAGAAAGGGGTAAACATCAGGTAGCTTCTCTTTTATTTGTGTCAGAAGGCGCCCCTGTCTACTGAATTTAAAGCATTCCTAACACCCACTTTTAACAACAAATCGTTTGTGTGGTGTGACACAAACGATCGAAGTGAGTGTACCGCCGCTTCACAACCACCATGAGATCCAAAGCCCAGATGGGTCGGTTGGAATTCTGACCTCAATACTGAGCTTTTGATTCTGCAGCATATTTTGGCTGCAAGCCGGCAGTAAGCCGTACCAACTGCGATTGGTCTGATGCCTGCATCTTTTTTAAAAGAGTGCATAGGTTTGCACCGCATAAAATGTCGATGATGTCTGCACTGACCTGTCCGGATAGCATTTTGTTTACTAACGACGACGTAAGGGCTACGATGAGGCCTTTGCCCATTTCACCACAACCAGCACTAATTAAATATTAGGTCCTTACATATGAAATTGGCGTTTTGTATGGGAGGAACAAAAAGTCGAATATTTTTTAATATAATATATTTAATTAATCAAAGTATGAACCATTATTTTCTATGCACTTTTGCCATCTTATAGGTAGTTCATTCCTTTACTAAAAAAAGGAGTAAGGAGTAAGGGAGTAAGGACCTAATATTTTAGGTGTTGTGGTGAAAGGCTGTCTAGGCCACCAGCAGAGCCACTCTGAAATGAGTGGATGCTGAAGATTACGTCGTCAGGAAGCACTGACAGGAAAGAGCAGGAATCATCAGGTGGTGCTGCGAGGCATAGATCAGGCGCAGCAGGTGGATGTTTTGATGCAAGTGCCGAAAGAGTTTCACTTGAATTTGAGGCTAGTGTGTCGTTCGAAAATAAAAGTCTAGCTGCACCTCACCCCAACACTAACACGATTTTCAACTATTCGATAGGCAATATCAGAGTTTGATCTTCGGCCAAAATGCTTTACAAGGGTGTTCGTATCAAAACTTGATGAATTAGAATTTTTGGTACAATTTTGCTTTATTTTGGCTGTAAGAGACATATTTCTGTTGTCTCTTTCAGCATGCAGTATCCTGTAAGGGAAAGTTAACAAATGTTCCCAAGCAGTCCTATAAGAATTCTCCAAAACTGCACTTTATATATCTTTAGTCAAGGACTGCGCAAAAGACAATCTGGCACACTTTATAATTTTATAAAGTTTGCCAAAATTATGTGGAGTCCGGGATTGCTGTTGAATTTGGGATGTGGTTCGAAATAGATGAAGAAGGGACATCTTTATGAATTCTGTTTTCGTGTATTGTATAGCCCCCGAAGGCCCTAATATCTTATTTGGGAACATTTGTTGCATGTGACTAAGGTTTCACACGACACAACATTGCTACTTACATTTTGGGAGTCAGATCCACGGGAATGTCTACTGTAGTGTACCTAGAATACCTACGTCACGCTCATACGAGAAGAAGACTGACTCACGCGAGCGCGCTGCCGACACTGGCCCGCACTAGGGCGCGCGATATATTTATATTAGGTCCTTACATATGAAATTGGCGTTTTGTATGGGAGGAACAAAAAGTCGAATATTTTTTAATATAATATATTTAATTAATCAAAGTATGAACCATTATTTTCTATGCACTTTTGCCATCTTATAGGTAGTTCATTGATCCCTTTACTAAAAAAACCAGTCGGACGGGAATCAATAAAATCTTTGAAGGCGATTTGGACTGCCCCATCGGAGTTGAATTTTTTCCCTTGCAAGAAGTTATCAAAATTTCGAAAAAAAAATGGTAATCTGTTGGAGCAAGGTCCGGGGAGTACGGAGGATGTCTTAGACTTTCCAATTGAAGCTCTTCTAATTTAGTAGCCGTCTGTTGCGCAGTGTGTGGTCTAGCGTTGTCGTGAAGCAGCAGTGGCGTGGAGCGATTGACCAGCCTAGGTTGTTTAGCCGCGCTAGCTTTTCCATCATGGTTTGCAATTGCTGACAATAGACATCAGCCGTAATAGTCTGGCCAGATTTGAGAAAACTGTAATGAACAATACCGGCACTAGTCCACCAAACGCTTACAAGTAACTTTTTTGGGGTTAATTTTCGCTTGGGGCAGGATTTGGCTGGCTGGGCAGGATCCAACCATTGCGCTGAGCGCTTCCGATTATCGTAAAGAACCCATTTTTCATCACAGGTAATGATTCGGTTTAAAATACCTTCATTATTGTGCCGGTTTAGTAATGTAACGCAGCAGTCGACGCGCGTTTGCCGGTTTGCTTCAGTCAATTCGTGAGGTACCCACCTTTCAAGCTTTTTAATCTTCCCAATTTGCTTCAAGTGAATTAAAACAGTTTTATCACTAACATCGCAGCCTGCAGCTAACTCGGACGTGGTTTGCGATGGATCCGCTTCCACAATAGCCTTCAACTCTTCATTATCAACTTGAGTCTCAGGCCGTCCACGGGGCTTGTTCTGCAGGTCAAAATTTCCAGAACGAAAACGTTGGAACCAAAAACGAACTGTGTTTTCTTTTGCAACACGACCGCCATACACATCATTCACCCTTCGAGTTGTTTCCGCAGCACTAGTGCCACGGCGGAACTCGTACACGTAAATAATGCGATATTTTAAGTTTTCCATTTTGTAAAATGAGTGACGCAAACAGAAAAAAACAGAAGAAAACAAAACAAATGAATGACGATCATCGAAGCACAAATACATGAGTCTATAGCTGTACAAATTTGAATTTGGAATTCCTTACCAAAGAGGAGAAATTTGTGATTAAAGTGACCAGTACGAAAAACGCCAATTTCATATGTAAGGACCTAATATTTGTTGTCCCGCTCGCACACAACTCGCGCTATCTCTATTCATCGGCCTGAAAATTGACGCTTGCGCATCGAGCCTCGTGATTTGTTCAGATATAATTTCTTGCTCTTTGGTAGACTGTCTAAGGAGTGATCTAATATTATATAAGTATACGCCTGATTCTCACTTACACTACTAAAGCCTGGTGGCAGCTGGATAATTTACAAAACTTATATAGATAAAAATACACAAAACACACGAAAATAAAAATAAACATTTAACTTCACAATTCACACTTCTTCAGCAGCGCTAGAGGGAGGGAGTTTTCCTTCGTCCAAGAGCCCTAGGCAGCGCTTAGGGCTAAAAAAAGGAAACTTTGATTTGTGTTTTATTTCCATAAATACAATAAATGTACACTTAGAAATGATCAAATTATAAAATTAATCACGGACAC
Organism: Eupithecia inturbata; assembly: GCA_963662085.1. NCBI lineage: Eukaryota > Metazoa > Arthropoda > Insecta > Lepidoptera > Geometridae > Eupithecia > Eupithecia inturbata. The sequence goes on along the minus strand of OY759181.1, from coordinate 666,896 downwards.
GGAAATAAAGTGATATTTTTTATTTCTGTCGCTTTGACAGGTACTTGTGTAGACTAAAGTGAAGAAGTGACGATTATTAGTAGTGGTAATAGTACCTAATAGCCAGTTATTTGTTAGTTTTCGAGTTGGAAGCAAATCCCGTCCCAAGCTTTTTATCCTCTAGATAACTAGATACTAGATGACTGATATTGTTAATACAATACATACATTGAAAATACCCAGAAAATCTTGAACAAATATTTGCAGGTCGTACAAACATTTGTCCCAAGGCGGAAATCGAACCCGCAACCTCCTGCAACCTCCTGCGTCGCAGGCGGACCTTCGCCCGCCGCGTCACATCGGTCGTCAAACAATACAATCTCGTGATTATTCTTAACAAGATGGACGGAAGAACCTGCCTGGTCCTAAACATAAACTATTAATAGGAAAGGACCGAGACACACAGACGAGGACATCTTAAACATATCTTCGAATGCGCTTGTGAACAGGTTCGGTAATATGACATCCCCTGTCTCACTAATATCAGATTATCTAGAGGATAAAAAAGCTTGGGACGGGATTTGCTCCAATTAGAAAAACAACAACTAACAGGCTAAAGGTTTCTTCGTCACTTCTTTACCTTAATCTACATACCGAAGCGAAATCAAAAATATCACTTTAATTCCGTTTTCGTGTCAGTGTTTAATTTTTAAGAATTTGACTTTTTGTAAGTGTAGGTACGTACATTTATTGTATTTAAGGAAATAAAAAGTTTTTATTTGATTTGATTGACTAATTACTTCCTACTCTACATTTCACGCCTGGAACGCGTGTCACGGTTGATTAAAATGAGGAGATATTCTTTACAGGAAATACCTATTCAGCTAGTTTTTTTTACCTAAGTACATCAGATTATTGCAGTAGGGAGAACGGCAATATTCTGATCCATCCTCTCTCCTTCCCTTATAGCCTTATCCGGCGGCGCGGGCGGCCCCTGTCGAGAGTGTTGCTCGCGGGAAGGTTCGCCATGTTCTAATTACAGGTACAAGGCCGGGAAATGTAAATGGTACTTTATTTTGTTACTATTTATTGATGTTTCTTATCTACAAGTAGGTACATACAAACTACATGAGGTATACAAAAACTTGGAGCGGTTCCTGTAGTGTAGGGTCTATGGAAAACGAACATTGCAACGTAGGTATTTGATGAAATACTTATGTACCCAGATGTAAATTAATTATATAACATTTGAGGTTATTTATTTACTAAATTTTGGAGAAACGATTCAATAACCATATAAAAAAAATTGAGAGTACCGTATTCATCCGAAAATATACGATTAGTTTCAACATCTTATCCTGCACGTGTTCCAGCAGCTCTCTCTATCCAAAGGCCCTGTTCATCTTTACTGAACATAATGCTCAATTCAACTCTATTACCTAGCTTGTGCCTAACGGAAGATGCTAACTATCCAGTTTTAAGTGTGTAGGTATTTATTTTTCCCGTAAACTCTACACTATTATTTATGAATAGCGCAAACCCGCACTTGCACGCGGGAGGAGCGCGTTGATGTCTAATGTATAGACGGACACCTGGAGTCTAGTCTTTTTGTGGAAACTTACTTATATAAATATAAAATATACCTAACTAACGGCCTTAGCCATTTGTGTAATTTAGTTACCTAGCTGTTAGTTTTACTCAAATTGCAAAATAAAGTCACATCTACAATTAAATTAGGTACCTACCTACTTATTTGTTAGGAACATGATTACAAAAAGAACATTTGTTGATTCACCTCAAGTAAACTAGGCAAATTAAGAGATCTGGAGCACATGTGGCAACTTCCGTCCATTGTAGTTCCACGTTCGTTCCTAAAACGTTATGTAAACACCAAATTAATGTATACCTACTGCTGGGTCACTGACCTTGGCCTCCAGAGTGTCGAGGTTGACGACCCCGCCCGCCTCCAACGTTTGCTGCAACAAACAAACTGACCTTTATTTATAAGTCGGTATATAGAGCAAGCAATAGTTAGCGCATTTCTCTAGAAAACAGGTTACCGAGGCCTATATCCGCCCAATCACAAACTATAAACTTTAAAACGGTTTATCGTTGTTGTTGGTAAAGTTACTTCATCAAAACAGATTTAGGAGACAACAACCTGTTTTCATTTTTTGACTTAATCGGAAAACTTTCTACGACTAGCAACCAGCTCAGAGGCTGAGGCCTGTCATGCTGCTGTCGGATTATTTAATTGATCTGCTGATAGGTACATATCAAAATACAAAAAATAATTCTCATATTGTAGCAGAAAGGTGCATAGAGGTGCGTAGATGATGAAGGAAACGCACCAGGTCCATGTGTTAACAAATAAAATAATTCTCATATTGTAGCAGAAAGGTGCATAGATGATGAAGCAAACGCACCAGGTCCATGTGTTAACAAATAAAATAATTCTCATATTGTAGCAGAAAGGTGCATAGATGATGAAGGAAACGCACCAGGTTCATGTGTTAACAAATAAAATAATTCTCATATTGTAGCAGAAAGGTGCATAGATGATGAAGCAACGCACCAGGTCCATGTGTTAACAAATAAAATAATTCTCATATTGTAGCAGAAAGGTGCATAGATGATGAAGGAAACGCACCAGGTCCATGTGTTAACAAATAAAATAATTCTCATATTGTAGCAGAAAGGTGCATAGATGATGAAGCAAACGCACCAGGTCCATGTGTTAACAAATAAAATAATTCTCATATTGTAGCAGAGAGGTGCGTAGATGATGAAGGAAACGCACCAGGTCCATGTGTTAACAAATAAAATAACAATGTGCAATAAACCTCGCACTCTAATCAAAACAAGTCCATCTGTGCATTCGTTGAATTCAATTTGAAACCAACTAACGGGACTCTATACATATTGTACTCGTAAATGCAAATTCGAGACGTTAAGAGATATTAAACCAAGACCACCTACCAACTGCTTAGCGCGGTTCAGTCAGACAAATTCAAAGTTGCAAAAGCGGGAAATCTTACGTGGTCAGTATGGGTAGAAGAGTTAGTTTGTGCTATGGTAGGTGTTGGTATAAGTTTAATTTTTCCTAATGCATTCCCTGGTGGACCCAGTGCACCACATTAGATGCGTTTCAGAGCGCGACAGCAGTACAGAATATGGCCGCGGGTAATTTCACGTTATGATTACTGCAATTAGCACATTTGCACTAATTGACTAACGGGGACTCCGCAAAAACAATTTCATACCATTTATACAATTTAAACTTTCTATATGTGCGATTCGGTTTGCATTTTTCTTCCAAATACGGTGAGGAAACTAATGTTTTCCTGTCCCGTGTTTCCTGTGGGTTATACTGAAAGTTTTTTGCCAGTAATTGTCCATTTGGTCCGCTTGGCCGTTTCTATGGCTTTTTTTGCTGCCTCATTGAGGCTCATTGCCACTTGCGATCATTTGTAAAGCACCTCTTCATTCATCTTTTTTATTCTTTGAACCACGTCTTGCAAAGATGCTTTCTTGCAATCAGCCTACATTCCGCTCGATTCGTTCGCGATTTTTTGTAAATCTTATTTGAATATATCCTACACAACAAGTTATCTGCGTCTGCGACAGAGGATGGGGGATTCCGATAGTGAGCCGTTACTGCTGTCTGTCGTTTGGGATTTATGAGCATCGGCTCACCCAACAACTTGGAATCAGACCGGTTTCCGAGAAGTAACAGCCTGTACCTTCAATGATCATTAATTTTAACGTTTATCGACTTCATTATTTGCATTTTAATTATACATAGCTCTCAGAGAAAAAGAACATTAGATGAATTTCGTATTAATACAAAGCAAATAAAATCTTATGAGAAAAGCATACGTGGTAAATAAACGCGATAAATACCGTGAATAGTTTATTATTATAACTTATGAGACTATCGATCTTTACTTTGTACATTCTGTGTTTGATATAAAAGTCAGTAGATACCTAACAGCTAAGAACCTAACCATAGCGACTCCTACGAGTGTTCTTGACACGGATACGACGCTGGCTGGAGGGTGCGATTACAGACGGCCACCGCAGTGACGCATTCAGCGATTACGCGGTGTAAACAAGCCTAATGATAATGCCGGCGGCAGACAGCCTACTTAGGTAACGCTAAGTAGTTGTACTTAGTTGTAGCCACGTTGGCGACAGGCTACGTTAGACTCTTTACACTATAGTTGTTGTCTCTTAGTTAGGCACTAGATGGTCAGTCTACATTCCAAAGTTAACAACACATTGTCAGCTGCCTACAAGGTTCATACACAGATATGTCGCACCGACCGACCCGCCGCCGCCGCCGCGCCAATGCCTATGGGAAATGTTTACAAAACCGTTATATACAATGAACTCTAACAATTTCAAACATTTAAATGGAATCATCGTCATCAATCACAGAACCTACTGTCTACAAAAGAAGTTGATTGCTTCGTCATCTATCATCGATACCTTCCACAATGCCATTGAATTGCTCTGGATATCTCACTGCGTCCGTGTATTACTCATCTGCAAATAATTTCATTGTTTTACCAATGAGTGATTTGCTGATATGAATTACTGACTGACGATAGTTAAATTACATTCAATTGATAGAGTACCTACTGAGTGTACCGTTGCAATGTAATGTTGGTGCTGATCTCGGCAGGAAGGTATCATCTAGCTGTAAGTATAATTATTTAAGTACCTATTTAAGTAATCATTTAAATATCTAGGTTTACTTATTGCAAAAGCGATTAAAATTCAAGCGATACGTGTAGAAACTGCATAAAGCGAATTTACTAAAGCACCGAGGGGATTCGTTGTGTGATCGGCGAACGATGGCACATTTCCATTATTAGGAAATAAAATATAAGGAAACGCAAAATAGCTCCTACAAAAGGACCACCTATAACACCTGCCCTGCAAATGCTATTCTAATACTAAGATTAAACAATCACCATAGTCTTGCAGGAGGCGTGCGCCCACGCACACCGTCTCACTATATCGGCGGAGCATTGTGTCGTGCAGGAGGCGTGCGCCCACGCACACCGTCTCACTATATCGGCGGAGCATTGTGTCGTGCAAGAGGCGTGCGCCCACGCACATCGTCTCACTATATCGGCAGACCATTGTGTCGTGCAGGAGGCGTGCGCCCACGCACATCGTCTCACTATATCGGCAGAGCACTGTGTCGTGCAGGAGGCGTGCGCCCACGCACATCGTCTCACTATATCGGTGTAGCATTGCGTCTTGCAGGAGGCGTGCGCCCACGCACATCGTCTCACTATATCGGAGTAGCATTGTGTCGTGCAGGAGGCGTGCGCCTACGCACATCCTTTCACTATATCGGTGTAGCATTGTGTCGTGCAGGAGGCGTGCGCCCACGCTCCTCGTCTCACAGTAGCGCTATTTATAGCGCTACTGTGAGCGCTTTTGCGCTTTTGGTTACGTTTTTCTAAAGAATGGAAGAGTACGCTGGTTTCAAGACTCTATCTCCATTAATGTCAAAGAGTTGACATTAATGGGAAACGGTCTTCGGGGTCTGTAGTTACAATGGGTGTCTGCCGACCTGCCTCATCTTGTAAAGGATAACCACGAGATCGTATTGTTTGCTGATGGTATAAACCAAGTTAAGGCTGATGTAACCGTCAAAGGAAAAACGTTAGAAATTGTTAATAGTACCATATTCTTAGGAATATCCTTAGATAGTAAACATCAATGGGGCCCACACATAGACAAGCTATCGAAGAGACTTAGTTCTGCAGCGTATGCAGTAAAAAAAATCCGTCAACTTACAGACGTTGATACTTCTAGACTGTTTATTTCAGCTACTTCCATAGTGTTATGTCTTATGGCATACTGCTGTGGGGGAACGCTGCAGATATTAACACCGTATTTGTGCTGCAGAAGAGGGCTGTTCGTGCAATCTATAATATGGGTCTAAGAGAAAGCCTACGTGAAAAATTCAAGGAAATAAACATAATGACAGTACCATGTCAATATATTTATGAAAACCTATTGTACACTCATAGAAATATCAATCGATTCCCTAAAAATAGCGATGTACATAATTTGAATACAAGAAATAAACATAAACTCGCTGTGCCCACAACTAGACTACACAAAATCAATATATCTTTTTAAGGGCAATGTATACGCTTCTACAACAAATCTCCTAGTGAGTTGCAAAAATTATCAGTAAATAAATTCAAACAAATTGTCAAAACCTTTTTGTGTAAAAAGGCCTACTATAAAATATCAAATTATCTAGAGGATAAAAAATCTTGGGACGGGATTTGCTCCAACTCGAAAAATAACAACTAACAGGCTAAAGGTTTCTTCGTCGCTTCTTTACTTTAGTCTACATACCGAAGCGACTGAAATAAAAAATATCACTTTATATCCGTGTCAGTGTTTAATTATTAAGAATTTGACCTTTTCTAAGTGTACATTTATTGTATTTATGGAAATAAAGAGTTTTTTACTTTTATTAACTCTACGAGACTATGGTCGTGAACATGTTTTAGCTTTAGCTACTTTCAAATACTAGCAATATAACTATGTACCTATTTATAATTGCAGAGTTTCTAGCGCGTGCTCCTATCTATAGTTAACTATAGCTTCTGCTACGCGTTAATTAGGTCGTGGGTTGTGTGCTCCAGGACTTTGTGTATAAATATCAGCTTGATACATTCAGTTGTTTTGGCGTTGTCTTCAGTCAAACATTGCGGATAAACTTATAATATTTATTTATTAGAACCACCTACAGGTGATACACATAAACATTACAATAAGGAATATAAACATTGGTTTAGATTAGAGCGCTTGTGCGCAACTAAATTAGATTTTTCGGTTTGATGAAACGAACAATAATAAAATCCAGGAGTTGACAAGGTAGTTAAAACAACTAAAGCACTTTATAGAATAAAATAAAATAAAACGAGTGGACACATAGGTACAGTTCAGTAAGACTTAGGTAAGTAGGGGAAGTAGGGTGAGATTGATGCATGACATAGAAGCAGTCGCAGTGACATTCAAACTGCATGCATCCTAAACTTGGTAGGCGGTTCAACCAACCACTGTGCTTGATTACGACCGCGGCATGTTACTGCTTCGCTCTCGGTAAAGTGAAACATGTTTTGAGCCATTGCAATTCAACTTCAACTTCTTTTTTTTTGGCGCCGCTTGCTTTTCGCTACGACTCTGCCAGTGCTGTGTCGGAGTGTCATAAACTTCGAAGAATATGATCAGTATACTTGAATTTAAAAATTTTGCATCACGATGATTTTGCTACGAAAAACGGACAACACAACATGTAAAGCACAATGTATAACGCAGAATAAATAATATTACACAAATATAACAAATCTATTTTTTTTTTAATTATTTAGAGTATAAAATTAATTAAGGGGGAAAAGGTTAGGGATAATATATTTTGAATGAGGTAGGACGGGGATTTCAAGGGGGAGGACGTCGTAGAGGGAGCATTGTAATTTCGGGCAATTGAAGAAAATGTGTTCCACATTTCCTTCTTCAAGCCCGCACTCACACATTGAATGATCCCGGATCCTTAGTTTCGCTAGAAACACCGGTGTGCATGAGAAACCTAATCTTCGGCGGCAGATAGTTGTAGTTACTACTTTACTTGCATTGCGAAATTTAAAGAACCAAGGGGATGAAGGGATATCCGGTTGGATTTCGGCATAGTACTTGCCTTTAATGAGTCTTGAGGCATGCCATAAATCCTTCCAAGATTTTTCAAGGAGAGGTTTAGGTAGTAAGCATAGGTCGTGGCAATAAGTATGCAAATGCTCAAGAGAACCTAACTGGACTGCGTCTTTTGTGCAAGCGTCTGCTGTCTCATTGGCCGGAATACCTGAGTGACCTGGTATCCATGCAAGAACTACATTGATGCCTAGTTTATGACATTCGTAAAGAATATGTTTTATTTCAAGAATAATAGGGAGACGAGAAATAGATCTGAAAGGATTGGACAATATAGATTGCAAGCAACTTTTAGAGTCCGAAAAAATGATGGATTTATGAAGGTTATGAGATTTAACAAAGCGGATAGCCTCTAGGAGTGCAACAGCCTCGCCTGTTAAATTTTATAGAAAGTGTGAGTTTAATAAGATTTTTCATAATTTAAAACTGAAGGTACCTAAGTACGTACACACGCTTTGTCCACCTGCCCATGGATGAGCTGCTCAGTACCCACTGTTTACATGTTGTTTTGCATGATTTTAGCTCATAGTCTCTCTGTGTTATCTACCTATTGTATGTTCTATTGTAAACTAGCTGCTGCCTGCGGCTTCGCACGCTTTTTTCCGGAATAAAAGGTAGCCTATGTCCGGCCCCAGGATGCCATCTACCTCGCTACCAAATTTCACCGAGATCCGTTCAGCCGTTCTTGAGACTTAACACGACTTTCTTTTATATAGATTTAGTTTTAGTTCTTGCACGTGACTAATTTTATATGAGTACCTGGAATTGTTTAATAAACTACCATATATTTAATTGCATTTATTTTTTAAGGTATTATATTTAAAAAACATATATGATATCGGGAATATTGATACAGCGGCACTGGGGCACTTTAATATTACGTATCAATGTATAAGTTACGCAGATTTATTGTATAAGGCTATGCCAATTAATAATTAGGTAGGTACTTTATATGAAAGTCATTAAGACATTGTTGCTGACAAATGAAAATACACGAGATGCTTTTATGCAAATGGTGTACAAGCTTTTTCGAGGACCAATAATTTATTTCATAAAATGTTTTTTTGTTTGGTTTCTTGTTTCATATTTATGCTTTTTTTTTTGGTGTTTAGGTATATACAATATATATATATATATATATATATATGTATATATATTATAGACATCTATATTTTTTAAATTAATATTAGCAAGCCAACCCACTTTTTCTGGATTTACGGCGAATGGATATGGAGGGAATTTAGTAGGAGACGTATCTGAATAAAATAAGATGAACTCACCAGCGAAGCGGAGCGTTGCTGCTTGGTGAGGTCATGCTGGCTGCGGCTGCCGTCACCTCCAGCATCAGAGAACTGGCCCGACTTACGACTGAAACAAATCACACCTTCATTTATGACAAGCTGAGTGCCAAGTGCAAGTTTTTGACGCGTTCGACCGCGACCAAGTAAACGCGAATTTGTACGAAGAAAATGACAGTCCCCCTAGCGGCGAGTTAAAGAATCATTATTGCTTCAAACAAATTTACGTTAAATAACTCGCACTTGGCACTCTGAATATGAACGAAGTCATTTCCTGATAACTCACTTGCCATTTGACACCGGATAGCCAGATATGAAAAGTATAAAAACCGTTTCCTTGAGACAGATACCGTGTTACGCGAAATAAGCGAGAAGTAACCACTGGTAATTTGTTACCCACATTCACAGACAAGTTTTACAATAGGTTACCTCTGAAGGTAACCTGTTTCCCCCACTCCTGGTAAAGGTAATAAACTTGGTAGGTAAGTAACTAGGTAGGTCACCACGTATTATTGTAAGAGAACGATAGTCAGCGCTTTAATGAGATGGAATTGAAGCTCATTCCAAATACAGAACAAAACGAAGTCGACGTCGTATTGTTAAAATAAGCACTAAAGGAATGATTTCATTCGATTACAGTAAATTCAGTAAAGGTTTTATCCCCTCTAATCTAACGTAGCTGGTTTAGCACGTCGGGCAGGCATGCGCTGGTACTAACTCCCACGGACATGACCTGCTACGTAATGCTAGACGTGGCGCATTGAGGGAGCAAGTCTTATTTTGTTTATGTTGTGTTTTGTCACAGAATAACTAAATAGTACGTTTTGTCTACCAAACTTTGTTAGAATAGGTATGTTTGTATCTGGTCAAAGAAGAAAGATTATGCTTGACTCGACCATATGGCTCTACCTTTCAGTGGGTAAACGAGTATTGGCAGATGTACATAGGTATAATACGAAATGGGATCATAATTTTGATAAGTTTTGTCATCAAACTAGGCAGGTGATATAAACCGAGACCCAGGTAGTATGATGCTGACCTGGCGAGCTTCCGATGCGCGCGGCGCGTGCCACTGATCATGGACAGCGTGCTCATCACCGCCGACATCCTGCGCACCGCTGGACCTCCGCATCAGGTCTGTGGACAACATTAACAAATTGGTAATAGTGACACTAAGAATAAAGTAACGTTTGACTAAAGTGGAATAATCGCCCTAGACAACTGAAAGGTTTGATATATAAATCTAGAAGAGACAATACCTACAGGTACCTAATAATTAACTTCACCAGCCGCCTTTAAAGAATAATTATGCAAGAACTTAAATATAACCACGAAGAGGCTTCACAATTCAAATGCCGTAGAAGGCTCGCAGAACCAGACTCGCAAATAAATCCACATGCGCCAGTGCGCGGGCGCAGCTGCTCTCGTGCCGCCACACATCACGCGGACAAATGGCCCGTCACCCGCGTCGCGTCGCCTAATCAGCCTACGCAAAAACACTATGCCTAGGAGAGAAAACAATCGTCCCGTGTCGGATTTGTCTAGTGCTGTTTTATGGTTCTGTTGCTTGTCTCTTGTTGGTTTAGCACATATTTTACTTGTTCTCTGTGAGTATATTTTTTATCCATGTAGATCGTGACGTCAGTTGGCTAGTTTATAAATACGAGTTTCAGTTTGCACTGCAGCATTCCGTCGTAATTTGTGCTTTTGATCCACACGCTCGCTCGCTGTCGGCATGCGCAATATGCGCATGCGCCGTCATTACGCTCGCTTCACGCCGTTACCAAGGGCGGAAGGCACCTGACAGCCAGCGGGCAGCCTCGGCCTCTGCTACACTGGCATGGCGGCGGCGCCGCAGCGGCTCGACAGTGGCGCTCATTACTGTCTCTGTAGTAGAGCATCATTATCTCAGAGTTCTGAACCGTTCGTCTTAATGATCCTAAACACACGCTTCGAATTGCAGGGAGGAATGTTTAAAAGTAACCTACAGTTTTTGATCACAAAAATACTGCTTTATGACGTTTTCTAGCCGCAAATTTACTAGAGACTAGTATAGTAGGTACCTAATATAAAATCTGTGCTAGGTAGAAGGTGAGATATACAAGTGATGAGCTCAGCATAAAAGTTATCATTAGCAAATATCAAACAAACCAAGAAAAACAATCAACTTCTACAACATTCAATTGGGTAAACTTTATTCAGCAGTCACTTTTATAGAGCCATAAAAATGCATAAACAACATTATGCAACTCGCTTTCACATTATCCGCTGCTTGCATCTTCCTTGGATGGCTGTCTTGAACTAACGGGTTTGGATCCCTGCAATTATTATGGATGCAACAATCGCCGAGCTAGAATGGCAATCGGAATAAATGCTGAGAAATGAGACACCGATGCACGAGTACCTAAGTAAGTATTTGTTTTATGAGCTAGTGTAGAGTAGACCTCACAAGGATAGCTTATCAAGTTATCATAGTTATTGAAAAGGGACATGCCTCAGGCAGTTCAAATTATCTAAGTCCCGGCAATATCGATATCTCAATTTCCGAAAAAGCGTGTAGTTGCAAAGCGGCTAGGGGATGAGCTGAATAAAAACGCAAGTCAGGCGTCATGTGGCGGACGGGCACGGGGCGGCGCGGAGCGGTCGCGGCGGTCACGGCATGATTAATGTCCTTAACTGATCCCCTCCTAAAGGATATTACAAAAATGGAGGATTTATTTAATTTCGTAGCTGATGACCCGCTTTCATTCCGAATTTAATCACTGGAAGGATTTTGGAACTTCATAATCGCATTCAAGACCAGGAAAGTCAATACTGTTTATTCATGGCATGATAAAGTCCCTTTTTTTTAGAACATTTATTTATTTCGAAAGTAGGTATACATGATGTGTTTATCAATGCGTTTCTGAAGGTGCAAGGCAGCACGTAGATCAGATGAGAACATAGATTACGGACGCTGTCGATATCGTAATTAATTACAGGCTGCCAACTGCCACCTCGTCAGAGGTGAACGCGAGCTGAGCTGTCTTCATTCTATGTGTGGACTATTGCGTTAACATTTATGAGAGTCATGCCTCCAACCAACGATTATAATTATGTGATGTGAATGGCAACTGTTAAACTTTGTTGATAAACTTTTTACAATATTTATTTTGCCTTGCGAACCTCTATTAACACCCCTCTTCCTACAATGCGTTAATATGATAGTTTAATAGTTTATTGTAACTAGGCGACCAGACAGACGGCGACCAGACAGACGCGGTCCTGTCTAAACTATCAATAATAACACTTTCTAATTTTCCGCGCAACTTTCTTAATTTTTTCTTTCATAAGAACCTTATCTTGACAATAACAAACACAACAAAAAAAGGATTAGCGAAATCAGTCCAGCAGTTCACGCGTTATGCCGTGACCAAGAGAAATAGGGATACATTTTTTAATTAATATTACAGCTAAGTCGTTACATAATGTACATAATAAAACAAACAAAAAAAAATAGTATAGGCCTGTTATAGTATTTCGATACATCATCACATAATTAAAACATACAGAAAATACAGAAGGAAAATGTGGAACAAAACAATATACGGGAATAAAATAAATTCAGACATAATTAAAACCAAATGGCACAACATAAAAATCTCAAGACAAGTAAAAATACAAAAATAATTATAGTTAAAACACACAAAATTAAAATTACATTACATTACATGAGTATCTCTCTCTCTCTCAGGTACACATGGTAGGTACCTACAGTAGCGTTGCGCCGTTCGATTTGTTTGCTAAATGCGCCATACACCACAGAAGCACATAGAGACTTTCCACGGATATTTGAATAAAAGTACCATTTGCATAACTTTCGAGAGTTATGGGATTAAATCATGTCTTGATCTTGATTTAATTTAGGCTCTTGATTCTAATGGTTTTTGTTGCATCATGATATTTGGACCACAGATGCAAGTTTCAAGACTTTGTACACCAAATACCTGTAGATAGGCAAAGGAACTGTCAACAGAAGCCTTACAATGAAGTGGTTAATCTCTGCTCAGACACAACAACACTGTTATTTCTTACTTACAAAGGTAACGTCTGAAGCTAACCGCATTTTCCGTTAACTCTATACCCCTGAGAGCAGAGACGAAGCCCTGTCTGCCCAAGGAGCGTTACTGTTTGAGAATAATGCTTAGTTGTTGAAAGAAACTATTGAGAACTAAAGGATGATTGTAATATAGGTAGCGAACGTAAGTTCGCTAAAGCTAGTACAAAAGCACTACCGTAAAAATCTTTAAATACAGCAAGGAACTTATAATCTATAAATTCGTTCATTGTAATCTACTGTCATTCTTTCATTTCTACCTACTGTGGGAACAGTGATTAATCTAATGGCGCGTTAGAAATCGTTATCATTTCAATTGAACAGTGGGTTGGGATGTACAAATCGATGTAAATTCGCAGCGCAATATCTTCCCAAATGTACGCAACATTATCTACGATCAAGTGTGCGAGGTGTCGAAGGCCACATCGTTCACGGTGGCCTACTTATAGATGCTACATAGCTGCGTCTTTCTCTTCTCTACATAGCTTGAAAGATTTAACTTTGGTCTTCAATCCATTCCACTCTGACACATTTTGCAGATCCACTAATGAATCAGTTTCCACTCTTTAAGATTCCTTAAAGATAAGCGACATCCGAGCCCGTGTACCTTCTCTATTTAAATAAGCTTGTTATACATTAAAATCAAATACTTATCTTTAGGTTTGCCAAGAGTTAGGTTAGCCAGGACCGTGGGTGCGATCTCAAACTAGTTATCAATGTCTCTATCTACTTTATGTACCTATCCATATATATTCTTTCCAGTCATTTACGGCTTGCGCTTTGAATGTGCGTGCGCTTACGTTTCGCTAATAAATCGACAGTGCTCCGACTAACCCGTCGATACAGCGTGAAACGAGCCTGTTATGAGAATTAGTACGCACTGCTCCTGCGCTGGTGGCTACTTACAACTAACTACGAGTCTCGAGAGAAAACCTTGTACCGCGAGATATTAAACTGAACTAATCTCGCCGCCAAACCATGTACGTAAACTACTTTATCCATCACGTCACTGCCTTCACACCTGTGAAGGCAGTTATGATGAACTTCATCGTAAGTAGTTAAAAACGTGGGCTCCTATCGTAAAGTTAAGACAATAATTAATTTATAAGAAATCAAATAATGCCAGCCTTAACGACGTCATCCGGCGGGCCTTTGTCACCGCTAACGTACCAGCTATTCTCGAACCGAATGGTCTGTTGCGTGACGATGGTAAGAGGCCTGACGCCATGACACTAGTCCCATGGGAGTTGGGGAGGCCCATTGTGTGGGACGCTACATGCGTCGACACACTTGCGCCTTCCCATCTTCCGGGGACATCCGTAAGGGCTGGTGCGGCGGCAGATTTGGCCGAGGATCTCAAGAGACGCAAATATGCAGGTCTCGACAGAGCCTACATATTTGCTCCCTTTGGGGTCGAGACCCTAGGTCCGTGGGGTACCGAGGCTCTCCGGGTTTTTAAAAAGTTATCTGAGTGTCTGGTCGACGCGACGCGTGACCCGAGAGCTGGCGGATATCTGGCGCAGCGCATCAGCATTGCCATACAGCGGGGCAATGCAGCCAGCGTCTTGGGGACGCTTCCGACTGGTATTGATATGGATCAGTTGAGCTACCTGTAGATTGTTTGCAACAGTCTGCAGTTAGCTTAATTGTTTCAATTGTAAATACTAGTTATAATTTGATTGTAATTTTCTTTGTTAATAAAGGCCATTGCCGTATATTAATATCCCAAAAATGTGTCGACTTCGACGAGACCTGAACCCGCGTCCTTCCCTCAGTACGGGAATATGCTAACCAACTACTGAGATGTAGTACTAACTTATAATGTATGTTACCATTGTATTAAGTACCTAATCTGTGCTATGAGTGTAATAACGGATCTTAATAAAGAGCAGTCATCATCTAGATTTCAGTGGTTTCACTCGCCTCCGTCGTCAATCCTTACATGGCGACCCTGCCAGCTCCTTACATGGCGACCCGTGCCATGTTTGGAACGCGTGACGCGGATACCTAGTGTGTGCCTTCAAACAAAATATCCATTACCTGCCTATTGAACAATGATTTGAAAAATCTAATACGCATTTAAAAATAAAAACCAAAAATTTTAAAAAATGTGTCGTTCAAATATTCAAAAAGAAACCGTGTTTCTAGACATTTGGAAGAAATAAAAAGTAATGTGTCGATGATGAGCGTGGCGATGATCGTCGTTTGCTCTCTCCTGTTGATCGCGGCGATATACTTCCTCTACAAGCAGTATAAGAAATGTCACACCCGATAGGCGCAACAGCAGTTTGACATGTTTATGTCTAATCGGGGATCGTTCCTTCAGCGCCGTCGTCGTCAACAGCAGCAGCTGTACCCTGACATGAAGATTGACGAGAATAAAGTATAAAAATGTGACGTGTCATCAGTGTTATGTTACGATAGTGTTCAAAATATATCGATCGAAATCGCGTGCGGTACGTGTAGATAAATGTGTTGTTAAAACGTATGAGACTGAAACCTGATAATGTGAATGAACTTGTGCGGATCCTATTATAAAGGTACTCATTGTATAGGTATCCACTATGCCTAAACAGGACGATGGACAATCAGCAAAGTGTTTATTACGGTAACATTATAATAGGATAAGAGGTATGTGTATTATTTATCTTATATCGGTAATTTTCATTTTAAAGATAATTAATGGCAGAATATTTAAATGAACTTTATAATGAACTTCTAGAGATTAGAACATATTTAATTAAAATAGGACCTACTCGTAGACAAGGTACTTCAATTTCAAAGAAAATGTTAGATGAATGTAAAGTTATTATTAATCAGTATAATACGTATATAGAAAATATAGATAAAATTGAAAGAAGTAAAGAAGCAAAAGAGTGTATTTTAAAACACTGTGCGAATATAAATACTTTGTACACAGAGATAAAATTAATAACACAGAATGTAAAAGATACTTGTGTAGAAATGGAATTTGACCTGAAAGTTGCCTTGAATTTATTACCCGTTATATCGGATGACATTTTTACCACACAAAAAATTAATTGATGGCATTGATTATTACAGTTCGCTTATTGCCAATGAATCGCATTGTAATTTGATAAATTTTGTTCTGAGAACTAGATTGTCTCAAGGTGCAAAATTAAAATTAGCATCTAAATATGACAGCGTAGAGTTACTTTTGAGTGACATGCGAAGATTTTTATTGCCACAAAAATCAGCAAGTGCTTTGCTAAAACAAATGTTCAGTTGTAGGCAGAATGATTTATCGGTTGATGATTTTGGAAAGAAGCTTTCGGAAATGTTTGTGAGTTTGACAATTGCTCAATCTTTGGGTGATCGACGAAATATGATGTGTTAAAATCTATAAACGAAAAACAGGCTGTAAGACAGTTTAGTGAGGGGTTACGGAACCGTAGGATCAGTACAATCATTTCAGCTCAGAGGTTCGAGTGCCTAAAAGACGCAGTTCAAGCTGCGATTGATGAGGACACGTCATCAATGACGTCATCTGGAGAAATTTTGACAATGTCCCGGAACAATAATAACGCGAATTACAAAAACAATTCCAGGCAGCCGGCGTACAACGATCATAGAGGCTACTACCGAGGTGCGTATAGAGGTGGTTTTCGAGGCGCCAACCGAGGTGGTTTTCAGCAGCGTGGCTCGGGGGTATCCCGTGGATATCAGCCCCGTGGCAGAGATTGGCAGCCAAACGTAGAAGCTTCATCCAGGGGTAAGTCATACCAAAACAATTATAGAGGAAATAAGCCGGCCCGAGGACAAGTTCGCCTTGCTACAGAACAGCAAGAACAGCAGACAAGTACATCATCAGCGTCAGGAAAGATACTTTCTTTCGGAAATGAGTTTTTTCGAGACTAAAGAATACAATATTTTGGCTAGTGATAGTAGTTATTGCATTCAATTATTTGTGAATGAATTGAATCATTTAGTTGGCTATTAGATACAGGCGCATCGATTTCAGCCCTAAAACAAAAGTACGTGCTAGAGTTCAACATCCCAATTTGTAAGGAGAACATAATCATAAATGGAATCGGAGGTAGAGTTCAAGCAATAGGATAATATGTTGATTTACAATTACGGACTCATAATCAAATAATTGGTCATAGGTTTTATGTTTTCGACTCACTACCGTGTAGGGCACATGGAATTATAGGCCAAGACTTTTTAAGCAAGTACAGATCGGTCATTGACTTTAATAACAACTTATTGTCATTATGGTTGAATGGAAATGAGATTGTTTTAAGTATTTACAATTCTAAACATTCAATGCAATTACCTGCTAGATCTGAATCTATTCATTATGTAAGTACGAATTTGACATAGGAATGCGTGGTATGTACGAAAGAGATTTCGGAAGGTATTTTTGTAGCAAGTACGTTAGCAGCTCCAATCAATGGTAAGATACCTATACGTATTTTAAATACGACAGCTAATGACATAGAATTATCACAGATAAAGCTTGATATCCAAAGCTCAAAAGATTTTGATGATTGTGTATTTGATACAAAAGCTAAAAATGCAGAACGTGTTAAATTGTTGTTTTCTAAATTGAATTTGAATCATTTAAATAGGGAAGAGAAAATAAATATCGAATGTTTATGTGCGAAATATTCAGATATTTTTTATTTAGATGGCGAAACTTTAACAACTACAGATATTTATCAACATTCGATTGAAGTAAAACAAGGAACTCAACCAATATATTCTAAACCTTATAGATTACCTCATTCTTTAAAAAATGAAATTAAAAATCAAATTAATTATTTGTTGAAAGATGGAATTATAGAACCATGTCAAAGTGAATGGTCTAGTCCAATTTTACTTGTTCCAAAAAAAAATCGGACAGTAATGGAAATAAGAAATGGCGTTTAGTTATTGATTATAGAAAACTTAACAACAGCATACACAATGATAAATTTCCGCTTCTAAATATTACGGAAATATTAGATTCTTTATCGGGTTGTATGTATTTCTCTCATTTAGATTTACATCAAGGTTACTACAATGTTAGCTTACATCCAGACAGTCGTAAGTACACAGCGTTCGATTCAGGGAGATATCAAATGACAAGACTTCCGCAAGGTCTTAAGACAAGTCCAAGTTCTTTCTCGCGTATGATGACAATGGCTATGACAGGTTTAACATATGAAAAATGTTTAGTTTACCAAGATGATGTGGTTTGTTTCAGCCGTGATTTACCGTCACACATAAAAAATTTGCAAGATATTTTTGAAAGGTTCAAGAAAGTAAATCTTAAATTAAATCCCAATAAATGCAATTTTTTGCAAAAGGAATTACTTTTCTTAGGGCATGTGGTTACGTCCGAAGGAGTAATACCTGACCCAAATAAAATAAATGTAGTAAAAAATTACCCAATCCCTACAAATTCAGACGAAGTTAAGAGATTTGTTGCTTTTGTTAATTACTATAGAAAATTT
The DNA here is from genome assembly GCA_963662085.1 of Eupithecia inturbata. Taxonomy (NCBI): domain Eukaryota; kingdom Metazoa; phylum Arthropoda; class Insecta; order Lepidoptera; family Geometridae; genus Eupithecia; species Eupithecia inturbata. The sequence goes on along the minus strand of OY759181.1, from coordinate 648,318 downwards.
ATCTCAAACTTTGCTGAAAAAGCATATCCATTAAATAATTTAGCTAGAAAAAATATAAAATTTGATTGGAACAACGATTGTCAAAAATCATTTGAGTTACTCAAAGAATGTGTTATTTCTCATTCTGTACTTCAATATCCTAATTTTTCAGAGAAAAATGAATTTATTTTACAAACGGATGCTTCCGGATTTGCTATCGGCTCGGTGTTGTGTAATGGTGATGGAAGACCAGAAGCATTTGCAAGTAGAAGTTTAAATAAAGCAGAGAAAAGATATCCAACTATCGAGAAAGAGTTGTTAGCTATTGTGTGGTCAGTAAAACATTTTAGACCGTATCTTTATGGACGAAGGTTTAAAGTTCAATCCGACCATAAACCACTTTTAGCGTTATTTAGTATGCGAGATCCTTCAAGTAGATTAATGAAATTTAAACTTATTTTAGAGGAATATGAATTCGTTGTGGAGTATGTAAAAGGAAAAAATAATTCAGTAGCTGACGCAATGTCACGCTTGCGTATTACATCAGAGGAATTAAAGGAAATGAATGAATTCAGCATGAATGTCATGACGAGAGGACAGAAAGCAAGAATGGAACAGCAACAGGCAAAACAACAAGATTTTGTAATTTCTCACGACGATTGGCTTGATCACCCGAAAGTTGTAGAAATGTTACGTAAGCCTAAACAATTTATTGAATTACGTTTTATAAGCGCGCATGAATTAAAACGATATCGTAATTTAAATGAGATAAAGTGTGAAAGTAAAGTATTGTGCTATGTACCATGTGTAAGTACCATTTTTATCAATCCAGCATCTCAATCGCAACTATCGCCAGGCGAATTTGTGAGAGATTTGGAAAGATTTTGTGGAAGATGTGAAATAAAAGAAATATATTTAATAAAAAATAATAACAATAATATTTTTATAGAAAAAGTAATTAAAGAGGTACAGAAAATGAATAATTGGACCGGTCCACGATTATGTATTCTAAAAGATGTAGAGAGGATAGATAACAAAGATGACCAACGTGTTATAATAAACGACTTTCATCTTTTGCCCACTAGTGGCCACGCGGGCATTAGACGAATGGTAAATAATATCAAAAAATATTATTTTTGGCCAGGTCTAGAAGTTGATGTCACTGAATTTATAAAAAGATGTAATAAATGTCAGAAACAAAAATATTCATCTCATCATATAAAAGTACCAATGGTTATTACCACAACTGCAACATCAGCGTTTGATAAAATATTTTTAGATTTGGTAGGACCTTTAGAGAGAGATAATTATAATTACACCTATATATTGACGATACAATGTGAACTAAGTAAATACATAGAAGCTTATCCTTTGCTATCTAAAAGCTCGGTAGAGGTAGCTAGAAGTTTTGTTAATAATTTCATACTCAGATATGGAATTCCAAGGTGTATAGCAACAGATATGGGCTCCGAATTTCTATCAGCTACAATGAAAGAGGTATGTACTTTTACATATAAAACAATTACAGTCAACAGCATATCATCATCAGAGTATTGGCGCATTGGAGAATTCACACAAGCATTTAGGTAATTATTTACGAATACAAACTGAAAATCATTCTGATGCATGGAGCACATGGCTTCGTTATTGGTGTTTCTCGTATAATACATCAGTACACACTGAGACGAAATTCACCCCGTTTGAGCTAGTTTTCGGAAAAAAGAGTAATTTACCATCGAATTTAAATTCAAAAAAGATAGACCCTCTTTACAATTATGATAATTATCCTTTGGAATTGCGTTACAGAATCCAAACTTCACAGAAAGAGGCAAGAGATAATCTTATTTCAAGTAAAATCAATAGGAAAATAAGTTATGATCAGAATATTAATCCAATTACATATATGCCAAATGATTTAATTTTAATAAAAAATGAGACAGGAAATAGATTCAAAAGCATTTATTCAGGTCCGTATTCTGTTATTAAAGATCGTTCACCAAATGTTGAAATAATTAAAGATAATAAAATGTACTTAGTACACAAGAATAGGACTAAGCGTTATATACCGCCTGATTCTTGATTTTATTAATTTTAAAAACAATGTATTTTAGTCAGTAAGATATTTAATAATAATAACGAACATAATACTATACGATATTTAATCAAATCAAATTATTTACTAAAATTTGTATTTATATTCATTCATGTAATCATTATGTGTATTCGATTTGGTTAAGAAAATGTACCTAGATAATTAGATTTAAAATAAAATAAACTATCATATATTTTATTTCCTTGTTGCGGTGGAAATGAGATGTAGTACTAACTTATAATGTATGTTACCATTGTATTAAGTACCTAATCTGTGCTATGAGTGTAAAAACGGATCTTAATAAAGAGCAGTCATCATCTAGATTTCAGTGGTTTCACTCGCCTCCGTCGTCAATCCGTACACTACACCACGAGGTCAAGTGACGTAGAAGTCAAAAAATTTGGGACTTCCTTCGGACTCTAGCGCCTTGAGGGCTTACGCACTATAATAATAAAAAAACCTTAATAATTACTTTACATTTAAGGAAAAACTTGATTAACAACCGCAAAAACATTATGTATGAACAATTAGCCATTGTTAAAGTTATTATCATGCATGTAGAGGCATAGAGCCACACAGGTGGGTCCAAGTTTACCGCGACGCGGCGGCGCGGCGGCGCGGCGGCGCGGCGGCAGCACGCGAACTATCGCCTCTCCGAATGATTCCATCGCAACGGAGAAATTGTTCGAAGGAACCTGGGACCGGTTCCAGCGAGTGTATGCCACTTTATTTGTATCTTTTACCTTTTGATACTCCACGTGGTAAGGTTGGCTGTCTACCATGGCTTTAACAAAATTGTGATGAACTTGATCATATGAAAATATATTATGAAATATTGTCCAAGGCTTTTGCATTTCAAAGATATCTAAAATGTTATTTTTATTTATCATCTTAGGTAAGCTACCTAAGCTTTAGATATAGTTTAACGCATGCACCGCTTAGCCTGGAAGGACCTGCTAATGGACATGTGGGGTCTCGTCGTGGGCCATGAAAGTGTTAATTTTGTATGTAAAGTAATCCAAAAAGGCAAAAAAAAACTGCCTCTTGATAGATCGGTAAGTATAACTAGGTTGCGCTTTCGTAGGCAGTAGCTCAATGATACAAATGTGGTTGAATTTAATTAGAGGAGTCTTATCTGCATCAATAACTCAACTGGAGTGCTTGTTGATATGGAAATAACTCTGAATTAACGTTCAAATGTGGGAATGCGCTGCATCTGTGGAAATGTATAAGACTAGGCTAGATTCTAACTTGTTCTACCCCATCGCCGTCACGTGACACCTAAAGCAATAGGTACCTATCAAACGTACGTGGACGTTCAACCATTACAAACAGATTTTATTATAAAAAGGCAAAATTAAATTTGTGCATAACTAAGTACTTACTTAATAGGAAAATTGTTTTCAAGGTACGAGTAAGTAAAAATTATTTTCAATGGACCGCGTGTATGCACACGAAGTTGACGTCTCAACGAATCGCACGGCCATTAATGTCTATAATTTGCAAATATTTGTATTCTTTACTACAGGACGACATGCTATTAATTTGATAAACACAGCTAGAGAGTCTTCCTTAATGTACTCGTTTGTTGGCTCAAACTAAAGGCAATATTTTAATAAATTATAGTAGAGACGCTTGTCGAGTCTGTTTGGCTCATTCCTCCAGCATGCTATGCAGCGAGACACTGCAATGTGATTCCTTGTATAACATCTGTCAGATGCTTTTACCATATTATTTGTATGCTTATTGTTGGCTCAAACTACATACAAAATTATTTTTTATGGCGAACAAGCGATTTATTCAAGTTTTGCGGGCCGCCTGACCTAGACTCAGATATATTCTGTACGAGCGTCAGTTCAGCCAGACAACGCTTTCCAACAGTTCCTTTAATAGTGACGTAGGTACTTAGGTTTACCTACTTATATTAATTTTACGTTAATAGTTTATTGCTCATCTCATTTATCCACGCCACGCCAGTGTCGTTGAGCTCTTGTTTACTGTTCACATGTTGTTAGTTATATTGTTACTATAGGTACCTGCCTAGATACGTGAAAATCTTTAAGGAATTAGTAACTCTATAATGTTATTACGTTAATCTATTTAAGTGAGATTAAGCTGTTGATTTTCCAAGAAATAAAATAACTAAATTAAATATTAGTTAGGTATAATTATGCGAAAATATTAGAACTGTTTAGTAGCAGGGGGCCTGACACAAACAGCGGAAATACTCCGAGAGTAGCGTATCGGAACCGAGCCGGTGCCATTAGTGGCACTCGCACATTGAGACGCGCCTCACTGGCCGCAACCACCACCTGTGGGCTACTTGCCCACACTCTATGTCCACTTCCTCCAGCTGGGTGGTTATTACAAGTGCAAGGTTTGTAATTAATCATGTTAAAAATGTAAAACGCCCCTGGTATTACATTTATATTTAATCTCTGACGTCATCCTAAGCCTGTGGAAAGAATTCTGACTTTATTCCCTCACCTGTCAACAATAAGGGAACTTCATAGTCGTGCATATACCTAACAAATTATTTAATGAACGGGGTATAAAAAGTATAGGAGCAACATGCGATGGGACACTGTCTTTGCTCTGCCTTATCGTTTGCATTGTGGTGAGACCTGATAGGTACCTATTCCCTGTGGAGTCGCCAATTAACTTGTTGGCCTGCGCTCGTGCTATCGGAGCCCTGCCATCGACATCTTCATTCAGATGAGCGAACCCACTGTGTAGGTAGGTAGGTTTGCCATTTAGTGCCGTTCAACGCAGTTGCATAATGCCGTTACTTTAGCCAATTTTCAGAATTCTGCACGCACGGAAATTATGATTTTTGAATTGTATTTTTTCGAATATTTGGGATCTTATGATACGCTTATTCGCCAAGGCGATTTTTTCTGAAGTAGTTCGTGATCAAAGTTTCAGTACCTATGTCGATTTAAATCTAGGCGGCATAAATTTCTCACGGCTAGCTTTTATCCCTGAGCAGGTAAACGTTTCATTACGAACCCAGATAATCTTAGATAAACCATTAGACCATCTGATTCACACGTTGTTGAGTCCAACGAATTACCTCTGATAGGCGGGTGCATGAGAGCGCGGGACAATGCGCCATATTTCACGAGGAAAGCTCCGTGTCACGTCATTTGGAGAATGAGGGCCGCCTCGGGAAAGATGAGAGTCTCAGAGACTCTCGACATCGCACAGTTCCCACTTAGACCTATCACAAACTTTTTAATTATTTAAAGGACATGAGTCACTATGTCAGTGTCACAAATCAATTTCCATCAAAACCAGAAATTAAAGGTGTAGGTAGGTTAGGTACCTTGAGTGGTTGACCAAAAGAATCCAGTAATAGTAAGTAACTGTGTACGGTAGGCGAGGTATGATTACTGCTCAAATAACATATCAAGTCAACATTACAATTCTTCCTCCCGGAAAGGAGAGGTACCTACCAAACATTGTATGTGAGTAACACCTACAGTCCATCTAAGCTCTTTATATCACTGCATTTGAAAGGCACCGCCTGTTGCGTCTCGCTCAGTTAATTACGAGTAGCAGCAGCATAACAAACTACGAAATGTTCTACCTTACTGATGCTGGGCGAACTATTTTACGAAGATGGTGCGCTGCGCATATAAACATAAAATAATTTGCTGGAAATAATACTAGGTGCCTATTTGAACCTGTTTAGCAACAAAATAAGGGCAATCGAGCAATTTCATAAGCAGCGGTAATTGTCAGAGGTTACGCAAGGCGAACAATAGGCTGGATTGAATGGCGTGGCACAATGGAGCCACTTGCAGACTTTCTTCGTGGGTCGGAGCAGGCGGGGCGTGACGGACAGGTGCGGCCGTGCGCGCAGGAGCAGGACGAGCCAGTGAACACTCACATAAAAACAAACCCTGTTGAAAAACTCCTCACTGAATGGATTCTCATTCAATAACCTGATGTTTTCAATTGCGACACTCTGAAGCGTTACATTCTCGTGAGTTCTATGAGTTACTCTTCCACTTTTCCAAACAGGTCTACTTCTGGGAACTCAAGAAGAACAGTTGAATTTGGGGGAAGTTTTGGGTGGAGTTATAGTTGGTTGATATTTCTTTGTATCACTATGAATGAAGTTGCAACACTACTTTATGTCCACTATGTCGTGCGTGGCTGGCAGAAGGGCGAAGGGCCAAGTCCCTCAGGCGGGTCGCGACTTTTCTTGCACTTTCACGCAGCACACAGACATTATCCAATACAATGGTTTTTGCTTTAACGAGTTTGTTTTTGGCAAGATAATTGTCATTTGGAATTTAGTCGATTGTTAATCGTGAGCTGTTCACTAGAGTCAGTTTTTGGATATCGCCGAAAAACCGTAAACTCAACCGCTTATCAAGGTTGTTGTTTTCTTTGGAATTATGCGCATACGTAATGGACAACTGAATTGATAAGCGAACCGTAATGTAGTAACTGAGTTGGGTTTCATGGGAGGAACAATTTAAAGTCGCACTTCTTCTTCACGTTCTTCAGTACAACCGGAACCAAAGCCTTGGTAAAAATGCCGACATGATTTCTTGGAAAAATGTAGCGTGTCCAGCCGAAGCCATTTGGCACGTTTTCCGCAATTAAAGCGAAGGAATCGATTTCTAATGCAATTAAAGGGAAATGTTTGGATAATGAGAGTGTGGAGGCAGCGGAACTGCAAAAACAGAGGCGTGCGTGGACGCGCGCGCGCGCTAACAGACGCGCGCGCGCGCTTGTCGCCGCATTACAAACATATTAAATTTATTTCTTCTAAAGCTCGTATGTGACATCAATAGCGCTACACTGTTGCTGTTGGTCCTTAGCATTCCATTCTGCTAACTGAAAAACAATAAATAAATACCAACTAACAATTTATTGCAAACCAGTAATACAACACAATCTAACTGATTTTTTTACCATATTTTGTATCACGACACAGTCCTCCAAAATCTCCATAATATCACCACAATGATTTGTCGTAGATAAATGACTAACATCACAATACCGAGTTACCGCGAGCCCTCGACAAAAATACCGAATCAATTAAAATGTTTAAAGAAGTTTAAATAAAGTACTGCGTATGTTTGGGTCCCGCGCCCCGCGGGTTCAGTCCCCGCATTGTGTCGGAGTTAGATAAATGAGGCTTTTACTCATTGTCGAGTAGGCGCGGCCCCAACTCTATTGTGAGAACTGGTTCTATTCAAATCGGGAATATTCCGATCAAGAGATTTTGAATAACTGCAGAATAGAGTCGCAGGGGCGCATTGTACGGGGTTGTTGCCCTAAAGCAAGCCCTGAGCATGGGTGCGAATATAAACACACCTGTGATTAAGTACTGTCGTAATCATAAATTATGAAATAAATAAATAATGCTGGACAATTCACACAAAAAATTAATCAATAAATTCATACATAAGACATATCAGTCATTTGTTTTTAACTATAAAATCTAGAGACCGACGACGACAGAAAACAAGTGTATCCTGCTCTCTCAGCTATCTACCCTTGTTTTTGACATAAAACCAAACTTTGTAAATAAATAAATAGGCGCTGACTGACAGTTTACTATCACAGAACAACTACCTAGAAAGTACATAGGTACCTACCTACTACATAGATTCCAGCGGCAGAGGCGACCATTGCCTTCCTGGTTAACGTCCAGCGAAGTGAAGGTCTATATGAGCTTCAAGTGATGAAGGAGGAAGCTAATACGTACGTAGTAGGTACCAGAGAAATATAGAGCTACTGCAATATACCGATTTTAGTATAACACTAGCCGTATCCGCGACTTCGTTCGAGATTGCCATACCTGCCGACTAATTAAGTATTCACATTTGACCACAGTTATTCTCATTAAAAAAAACTTCAATTTGCAGAGTTGGACTCGGTACACTTTTAATATAGGTATTATTATTACCTGTATTTATGAACACAATCCCATTCTTTATCTGTAGATAATAGTAGCAATTAGTTTAGCAGAATAGGGCCCCAGCTGAACGGAACCATGAGTAAGAAGCGAAACCGATAATAATTTGTTGTGTAGGTGTGTTCGCGGTTCATAACTGTTCGTGACACAGGCCGAGTCGAGTACGACTCGGCCTGTGTCAGTCTCAAGAAGACACAAATTATGATCGGTTTCGCTTTTTACTCATGGTTTCGTTCTGCTGGGGCCCTATTCTGCTAAACTAATTGCTTCACTATGACAGTGGTATCATTACAGAATGAAACGTTATGGTATTCTACCTTAGATGAAAGAAATGATGATGATTACAGATAGACGCGCGTCTAAATGTCAGAACGTATAATTATTGCTTCGTGCACATAGCACCGCACGCACTTTCTGGAGTTTCATAAATCTAAAGATTCTACGTGGCGATTCTGTGACGATACCATTGTATTAGTGAAGCAATTGTATAGCAAAATTAAATAAATAAATAAATAATGCTGGACACACAACATCATCTAGCCCCAAAGTAAGCAGAGCTTGTGTTATGGGTACTAGATGACTGATAAACTTAATACAATACATAACATAGATAGATATTTTTTATAATATATCGAAAATACCCAGAACACCCGGAACAAATATTTGCAGATCGTACAAACATTTGTCCCAAGGCGGGAATCGAACCCGCAACCTTCTGCGTCGCAGGCGGACCTTCGCCCGCCGCGCCACATCGGTCATCAAATTGGGCCCTTGGTCCAGTTGACTGGACCACCGCAATTGTTTTTTCGGTAGTAGGTAGGGACAGTTTAATGCAAAACAAAATAAAAAAAAATCTAAATCAAAAATCTTCGGTGGTAACGGGAAAAATAAATTTATTGGTGGTACAGTCAACTGGCCACCTGATCGGAACCACCAAACATCATGTTCATGAAGATCGCATGGACCATTTGTACATTTACTTTGACCTGCCTGAAATAGGTATTGTGTCGCAGGTAGGTACACCTATTCTTTTTTTTTTGCATTTGTTGGCTTTCGTGTCACTGTGGCCATGATAGGCCTATAGTGATCGCCACATTGTGTGTTCAGCCTTGAAGCTGCGGCGTTCATAATTCGCCACTAACCCTTGCAGCTGCTAAGAACTGTAGGATTTTCTTCGGTGTGATGTCTCTTAGCTCGTCTGGGATGTGCAGGTGCTTGCCTAGGTGGATGCTACGTTTTTGCATCAGTGCTCCACACTCTTCTAGCAGATGGAGAGGCGTTTCCTGTGTGTCACTTAGACCCAGTTTGAACATGTACCTGTTAAGGCGACAGTGTCCAGTTAGGGCTGTTGTAATGATGCAAATTTTGGTTCTACTTAGCGCTAGGATTCGATTGGTGTACCGTTTATCGAAGGCTTTTATCAATGACTTTGAGTATGAGGAATGAGGAATTCATGCCCGAGGAATTCTTTCAGAGCTTGGATGATTCCTCGTAGCAGGAATCCAAGAGGGTTCTGTGACCCAGGATTTTAGATATGCCACAGAACGGCTCGGGGCCCAGTAGAGTCCCCTTGGCCCCGGAACGCGCGTGTTCGTCAGCTCACTCATTGCCGTTGATTTCCGCGTGTCTCGGTACCCATCTTAGGACGAGTCTGTTGTTCAAGCTCAGCGCGTTTAGGCGTGACCTCGACTAACCTGGACGTGATATCCTTCGATCCAGTACCTAAGTAATGGGTGCGTCTTGGAAGAAAAAAATAGATCATAGATGTACCTGTTTTTAAGTGAGAAACTTACCTAAAAACAGGAAAGTCGAGTAGAAAATCTACTGATTTTCTACTCGACTTTGTACTGTTTTAGTCAAATTCGATCTCGCAACACTGTTTCTAACAAAAAAAAAAGAATGAATGAAATCGGACGTCACGTTAGTGATTTACACATTTTGACTTTCATCTTATTTTGAGTTTAATATTAAATCATTCAGTAGTTTCGGCGTGATGTGCGGCCAAAGAATTTGATTTTCATCCCGTCTCCCAGAGGAACCGCACTTTGTTCCCGGATAAAAAGTATTCTATGTCCTTTCTCGTAGTATAAATTCAAATCGTGCCAAGTTTCTCAATGTAGTACAGAGTTGGACCTGTTACAGTTTTATTATAAGTATAGATAGATATAATAAATAGAACCACCTATGTATTATTTTCATTGAACTCTCAGTTCTGTTCTTAATTCATCAATGTCACCGTTATTTTGTATGAAGTGAATCCTCAATCCTTACAATTTACATTCGATTTATAAGCTTAGGGTGAAAACCGTTATGATTTGAATGGACATAGACATCATAAATTGTTGCATTGTTGTGATTTCTAACCCTGCACCGTGCACCCCGGTCTGCACTCGACAACCCTCGTCAACTGCATGCGAATACAGTCATACAAACAATACAAGTGGCACATCAATATTGTAGAGCAAAACTATAACACTTGCGCAAGCGCAAGTGATAGGCGTGCTGGGTCTGTCAGATCATTGTTCATAACGATTAACAAGAAGTTTCAGTTAATTCGTTTCCTAACCAAAGGGTTAACGATAAATGTTAGATTAAGTACTTATATAGTAAGTAGGCGTTAGAAATTTAGCTTTATTGATAGCATTTCTTTTTTATATGGTTTAGTTTTATGTAGCCAAGTTATTAAATACCCCTCTACCCATGAACTTGGACCACAAATACTTCAAAATGTTGTGTGACATTGAATCAGTTTGTAAACGTCAATTTTAGTGCGATGGATACGCGCGCGTCGCGTCGCTGATCCACGGCCATTGTGTCCGCTCTACGCCTTTATTTATCAAACATAAACTTTTACGATTATAGCGCTAATAAGAACTTCTATTGTGATTATGAACGCAATCGGAAGTTTCAGCTGAACTTTCGTTTTGCGTCGGATTTTGAATTGTTGGACAACTAGGCGATCAGCGGAGTGACAGCTTTATGTACTCGTATGACCGAACACGCAGCTGTCCTCGATGTACATACTGACTAGGAAACAGTAGCGAGAACATGGAATTAGTAATCAAAATAACAAAAGGTAAAATAGTAAAAAAAGTCAAAATAGTAAAAGAATATGTACAATGTACAAAAAAATAAAAAGTTGAGTCAGCTTCTAGTCACGGATTAGTGTTCTGTTAGTAAAAGTAAAAAAAGTAAAAGAATGTTTATTGCAATTACATGTGGAAAGGATGGTAAATACAAATTGCGTAAAAATGTGATTTGTCCATTATGGGCATGCAATTGTTTATCGAGTTACATTAATTAGAACAAACACTTTAAAAATTGTAGAGTTTGGAATGAATTTATGTAAACCAATAGAGTTAAGTACATAAATCAAATTATTATTAATAAAAATAGAAATTATATAATTATTTGTCAAAATTCTTATCGTTCATAAATTATTTAACTAATAATATGGTTTTTATCAGATAGTATGGTCTTTAGCTTTCTCTGAAATATAGCAGCAGGCAATTCTCTTGTTGACAGTGTGTGGCGAGGCTGCCAAACAAATTGTGCTCTCGATTGAATTGTAATCGGATATCGGAAAGCAAGCGCGTGCGCATAGTGCGCTCTGTGGCAGCCATTGTGGCACATTTGCTCGAGAGTCGAGAGCCTACAGAAAGCACTAGCGGCGTAATGGTGAGCGGTCCGCCCCGGGTCAGCTTCGAGGGGTGCCATTTTGGAACCTCTTGAGGTGACAACGACAACTCACACGTATAGCCAAATCATAAAAAAATTCACGGTTCGCTTCGCTCTCCGTTGATTATATAGGTCAAAGTCTGTTGTACTCCTATTTTGTTGTTAACCATCAAAAAAAATATAATTATTGTTCTTAGCTCATTATCTTAGCTTCCTTGTGTTGCTAAGCATGCTTGATCAATTTCAAAAAAGGCTGCAGCTCACTCCACACAAAGATACGTTTCTTAATCATTTTCTCAGTCGACGGAAACTCTCCAAAATTGTCAGGACTCGCTCCACTCGCTGTTATTTATTTATCATACTCTTCTTAAACTAGTTTGTGACCCGAAAAAGTTACAGAAATTTCGGCGGGCCGCTCCGCTCGCCGTAATATTTTTTCGGTATCATAGTTTGGTAATTCACATGGTTTTGTTAATCAGCAAAAAAAATATGCAATAATGCTGCGGCTATCTCCACTCGCCGTCTTAGCTTCTTTGTTGCCAACACAACCTCAGCAAAATCCAAAATACCACAGCTCGCTCCACTCGCCGTTATTTATATTCATAGCTTTTTATCTACAACCGCAAAGTTTTTAAATTTTTCGGTGGCACTTCGTTCGCTATCATTTCTTTTGTCATAGGTATTCTTGTTACTTTTCCCAAACATACGAATTCGCGGATCGCTTTGCTCGCCGTTACTTATACTTACTATTGTTAGGAGTTAAGGGTCGGTCGGGAGTGTAAATCGAGGTTAGTATTTTTATTTTCGATGTTTTTGACACTGGGGTACTTTAAAACCGCCCTGGCCCAAGCTACGCCGCCAGCGCCACTGACAGAAAATACAGCTTATTTGAAGTTCTACTTTGTTTCTAGGTGCCTTACCGATTCTACCTATTCATCTTAATGTATACGACTTTGGATAACTTAAAAGTAGGTACCTACCTATATATTTCATTAATTACATGAAATGCCTTTAACCGGGTTCGCGTAAGGGTGTTTGTTTGTATATGTATGATGTGCCAGCGAACAGCCGCGATGTGTAGCATTGTGCGGCGGTGATCAATGGCGATCTGTTGGAGAGCGCCGAGTACTCTATTAACAACCGATGCGAATCGAGAACAAATGCCGTTTCGGTAGACGGGACATATTCATTTGTCGTTAAATCAACACTGGCCAACAATACATCTAATATAATAGTCGTTTTCGAGTATTAAGTAGTTATTTTGTAGAGTTCTATAGTCGTTTTTAAAAGTTAGGAAAGTTATCTATTTTGTAAAGTTCAACATCTGTTTGTAGAGCCTTTCGAAAATCTCTCGACACATTAATGAGATCGAAATTAGGCCTACCTGCCTACATAAGTAGGTACCTACCTGCCTACATAAGAGCCTTATATAAGATGGTATATTGAGGTCCATGTTTTTAAGATAAAAAAGATAAGATAATTTTTATTGGTTCACAACTTACAACACACAAGAAAATACAATTTTAAAAGAATTAAAGAAAAAAACAATGTGAGACCAAAAGGCTGCCGCTCAGCGTGTGCTGCAGGAGCTTGGGGAGCAGCTGCAGCGCTGGTCTTCCATGGCACCTTAGCGTAGAGCGCGTTACTGGCTATGGACACGCTCTTTACAATATAAGTTTGTATGAAACTAACATAAATTACGTATTTAGTAAAATTTTATAAAAATATAACAAAACATTTGCGAGTTAAAGACACAGGTGACGAACTAAAATACATTTTTGACATGACACATAAATTGAAATAGAAAAGTAAAAGAAACAAACACAGAAAACAATAAATAAGCGCACAAAATAAACTAAACAGAAACCATGATCGACCACATTAATAGGAATCACATTGAAGATTTAAAAGATATTTTTTTAGATTGATTTTAAAACTGAACTTTTCCTAAAAATGACGGCAGATAATAAATAGTAGACCTCATGAAGACCTTTCAATAATGGATTTGAGGGAAAAACAACGATTATGTACCCAGGCCGGGACCTGCAGTGACTCCCCGCGCCCGTGCACCAGCGTGTCACCGACGCGGGCGCCAAAAGGTCAGCCATTGTTCTAGACCTAGAGGAATCGCGATAACAATTTTATTCTAGCAAGCTCGCTCAGCTGTGAACAGCTTACGAAATACCTACCACTAATTCACTACTTTCTAACATTAATATTTAAATATGACTAGAACTATCAGTGAAATCAAACACGACCGGGCGCGGCCCAACCGACAGTTACTAGCGCAACCACCGGAAGGATCGCTTTCGACCCTGCCTTCTCGCTCTTCTGCCTTTCATTACCCGCGACTAACAGAGAAGGAAGACATTCAAACACTCCGTTATCACGAGGGATCGAGTTAATTAAAGAAAGGATCAAAGGGCGGGAAGGAATGTGTACTTTTTGTGAATGCCTCGGCGCGCTGGCGGCGCAGGGCGCTTTAAGTGCGATCGAATCTGATATCGTATTGTTATTTGTTTGTGAATGCCTCGGCGCGCTGGCGGCGCAGGGCGGTTTATGTGCGATCGAATCTGATATAGTATTGTTATTTGTTTGTGAATGCCTCGGCGCGCTGGCGGCGCAGGGCGCTTTAAGTGCAATCGAATCTGATATCGTATTGTTATTTGTTTGTGAATGCCTCGGCGCGCTGGCGGCGCAGGGCGCTTTAAGTGCGATCGAATCTGATATAGTATTGTTATTTGTTTGTTAATGCCTCGGCGCGCTGGTGGCGCAGGGCGCTTTAAGTGCGATCGAATCTGATATAGTATTGTTATTTGTTTGTGAATGCCTCGGCGCGCTGGCGGCGCAGGGCGCTTTAAGTGCAATCGAATCTGATATAGTATTGTTATTTGTTTGTGAATGCCTCGGCGCGCTGGCGGCGCAGGGCGCTTTAAGTGCAATCGAATCTGATATAGTATTGTTATTTGTTTGTGAATGCCTCGGCGCGCTGGCGGCGCAGGGCGCTTTAAGTGCGATCGAATCTGATATCGTATTGTTATTTGTTTGTTAATGCCTCGGCGCGCTGGTGGCGCAGGGCGCTTTAAGTGCGATCGAATCTGATATAGTATTGTTATTTGTTTGTGAATGCCTCGGCGCGCTGGCGGCGCAGGGCGCTTTAAGTGCAATCGAATCTGATATAGTATTGTTATTTGTTTGTGAATGCCTCGGCGCGCTGGCGGCGCAGGGCGCTTTAAGTGCGATCGAATCTGATATAGTATTGTTATTTGTTTGTGAATGCCTCGGCGCGCTGGCGGCGCAGGGCGCTTTAAGTGCGATCGAATCTGATATAGTATTGTTATTTTTTTGTGAATGCCTCGGCGCGCTGGCGGCGCAGGGCGCTTTAAGTGCAATCGAATCTGATATAGTATTGTTATTTGTTTGTGAATGCCTCGGCGCGCTGGCGGCGCAGGGCGCTTTATGTGCGATCGAATCTGATATCGTATTGTTATTTGTTTGTGAATGCCTCGGCGCGCTGGCGGCGCAGGGCGGTTTATGTGCGATCGAATCTGATATCGTATTGTTATTAGTTTGTGAATGCCTCGGTGCGCTGGCGGCGCAGGGCGCTTTAAGTGCGATCGAATCTGATATAGTATTGTTATTTGTTTGTTAATGCCTCGGCGCGCTGGCGGCGCAGGGCGCTTTAAGTGCGATCGAATCTGATATCGTATTGTTATTTGTTTGTGAATGCCTCGGCGCGCTGGCGGCGCAGGGCGCTTTATGTGCGATCGAATCTGATATAGTATTGTTATTTGTTTGTTAATGCCTCGGCGCGCTGACGGCGCAGGGCGCTTTATGTGCGATCGAATCTGATATCGTACCTATTGTTATTTGTTTGTGAATGCCTCGGCACGCTGGTGCAGGGCGCTTTATGTGGGATCGAATCTGATATCGTATTGCTATTTGTTTGTAAATGCCTCAGCGCGCTGGCGCAAGGCACTTTATGTGCGATCGAATCTAATATCGTATTGCTATTTGTTTGTGAATGCCTCCGCGCGCTGGCGCAGGGCGCTTTATGTGCGATCGAATCTAATATAGTATTGTTATTTATTTGTGAATGCCTCGGCGCGCTGGCGCAGGGTGCTTCATGTTCGATCGAATCTGATATCGTATTGTTATTTGTTTGTGAATGCATCGGCGCGCTGGCGCAGGGCGCTTTATGTGCGATCGAATCTGATATCGCATTGTTATTTGTTTGGACGTCGATGTTTGCGTTTTAACCGGTTGCTTTATTTTGTGTAGGAGCCAATTATACACAAATAGGGCCAAAACCCTTTCATACAACCAAAAATTCCGTAACTCAGTAATAATTTGCTGCAATAAGTAAGTCAAGAAATCAAGAACAATGATACGCCCTCCATAGAAAAGACTTCGACGCGCTCGCTCGTGCTGTCGGCACTTTTGCATTTCAGTTCAATTTATGAACTTCATCATTATGATAATCTTGGCACCCCTTGGTGCTTGCTTAGCGACAAGTCGCATGCACAGCCGATCATCAAAAATTTTGCTTCTGTTGATTTGGATTCTATACTCTGTTGTCCTCCTATAATTATTTTGATTGTACTTGTTTTAATTAATTTTTTTTTTGCATTTAATTTATAATTATTTTCAGTACTGTTGTAAATGACCTTTCGATTTGTACCTATAATTGAGGTGGCACTTAGAAGTTTTATTTGTAAGAAATGGTCCACAATCCATGTTTTGGTGTATACACAGCGTTGGTGCAATTTTTAATATATAAATAAATCTCTGCTCGCCATCGTCTAAGCTTCCTTGTCTTTGTTGCTAACCCTACCTCACCGAACTCCAAAATTACTTTGGCTCGCTCCGCTCGCCGTTATTTATACTCACGGCTTTTTGTCTTCCACCATTCTTTAAAATTGTCAAGGCTCGCTCCACTCGCTGTTATTTATTTTTCTTACTATTCTTAACTTGTTAGTGACAGTTAAAGAAAATATAAATAATAAGTCAAACTATTAAGTGTATAGTCGAGTAAGTGCTGTAACTTTTTTTGTGCGCAATGTAATGATATTAATATAAAGATATTGCGCACAAAAAAGTTACTTACAGCACCTACTCGACTATACACTTAATAGTTTGAATTTCGGAAAAACAAACATCATAAAGAAGTCTTTAGCTGCTATAAATTGACTGGAGGAAGCCGGAGCCAGAGATTAGAGGTAGGGGGAGACCAAAGAAGTTAGACCGTCATAGAGTACTTTCGCGGTCCCTGCGTAGATCTATGTCCTATGCTGTATATATCACTGCAGGCAGACCCGTCTTACTACCACCAAGTCTACGCCTGGTGGTAGGCCGGGATGAAATCCTACCACCAAAATAGAGAATATAATTTGAAACAAAACTAAGATTGTTTTAATTTTCTATGCATTATGCTGCTCGTGCGTATTTAATTCCGTGCAGTGCAACGAAAGTTTATTATACAATCGTCATTCATTATGTAAGGTGAATCAAATATGTTACCAATCCATTTCGATTTCAATGGAATTAGAAGGTAATCATTGTTCAAATAGACATAACAAGTAAAACAGATGAACTTCGAACAATGGCGATGAACTCCCGAACATTCTCACACAAAAACTAAGGCAAATATAAAATGTAACGGCTAAGGCCGAGAATATAGGGAGATACGTGCGAGCGTGCGACTCAACAGTTGGTGAATCGAGTAGATACAGGTACATACCTATTGTAGAACATACGGAGATACGCGCGACTCAGCAGTTGGTGAATCGAGTAGATAGAGAGTACATACTTACCTACCAATTGTACTAGAAATGTTCCCTCTCTGAAACAGCGACAGATATCAAACGAAAAGAATAGGATATACTTAATGATGACATGGCTACCTACATAAACAAAAATCTACTCGGGAAATAATCAGAACACAAAAACACTAGTTTCTACCTGCGGTTTCGTACGCGTTATTTTCAAGACAAAAAGTAGCCTAAAGATACGTTATTTAGCTTATCAAAGATCGAATTATGTATTGTTCTATGGAAACATTTTAAGATTATTTCTATCCCATGGGAAATTTATGGGATAAAAATTACCCTAGTATGTTTTATTCTAGGCCTAGACCTACATCTGTGCAAAATTTCAGCCCTATCTGTTTAGTATTTTCGGCCTGAGGAAGTAACAAAGTAAATATAGTTGGTACCTACATTCATCCATTCCAAACAACTTTTATCTTCATAACATTACTGGAAAATGCAGTTGATGGCAATCTGCTGTTAGGTAGGTATTACAATTAGACACGCAGCATCATGCATGGCATGGGCCACTGCTGACAGACAGGCAGACAATAGTAGCGAGCAGTGCACGTCACGCCTCATATAACGAATGTGCCCGTAATTATCTGTTATCAACACAGGTTTACATTAATAACTGTGATTCAAAGTGCTCTAAAGGCGTCTATAGGACCGCGGTCCCCATACCTAGCGGTCCCAATCGACGGAAGCCTCGTTTTTATGCCGTGTAGCAAAAAATTATTTTCAACTGTTGAGATAAGAATAATAGTTAGGACTCTAGAGAAATACAAAGAATGTTTAACGTTTAGTTTGTGTACAGATGTCCGAATATAGATTAGTTGCGATGCATGCCGACGCGCGACGCGACGATATAGTGATGTCTTGAAAAAAACATAATTCGTTGGTAGGTATTTTTTTTATGTACTTAGGTCTTTTTTATTTAGGTATATGTACCGACTATTTTTTAAGTCTTTTTATGTTTTGATGTACCT
Organism: Eupithecia inturbata; assembly: GCA_963662085.1. Classification (NCBI taxonomy): domain Eukaryota; kingdom Metazoa; phylum Arthropoda; class Insecta; order Lepidoptera; family Geometridae; genus Eupithecia; species Eupithecia inturbata. The sequence goes on along the minus strand of OY759181.1, from coordinate 629,835 downwards.
ACCTTTTTGTTGTGTTTTATATAACTTTGTATTGTGTGTTACAAATAAATGTTTTATCTATCTATCTATCTAAATCATGACTGTGAACATTCAAAGCTGTAGGTATAGGTATAATACAAAGCCAAAACAATTAAACTAGGCAGGTAATAATATTAGTATAAACACGTCCCTAACACACGATAATAACAGTCAAAACAAACAAGCTGATTGTTAGCAGAGATTTGCGGCACGGTGGCGGAGGCATGCGCAGGCGCAGTGCTTCCGCATTATCTCTTTATCGACCGCCGCGCCGCCGCCGCCGCCGCGTGGGACGCTGAGGAGGAATCCATAGCAACCATGTTTATGGTAATACTGAACATATATAAATCTATGTCTACATACACGGCCATAATAGAAGAGAAAAGAGCTTTTTTTACGCCTAAACATCCAACAGATCTTAATATAGTCGAGAACCTACTAAATCTTGCATTGACTGAAATAAATGACGCGGAAGGCAGTACCTATACTCAAAAATAGCATGCAATATAACTGGCGATGATAATCATAATCAGTTATATTTCACACTCAAAAGCTCGTTTATAAGTGACAGTTAATCGAGTTGAAGAGGTGTGAAGTTGTCAACTCTAGCTCGGTGTGTTTGTTTACATTTACACGAGATGGATCAGAGGGGCCGCCCCGCCGCGTAGCACTTTGTTTGAGTGGATAGGTATCATGAGTCAAACAAAGATTTTTATGATTACAAACACGCTTTACAATTAAGTTGATAAATAAATGTTTGGTTCCTTCTTCTTGTTTAAAAACTACAACTCACATTGGAACAAAACAATGTTTCATAGAAAAGGGCATTGGCAGATTAAACGTAGGTATTTTTTTATATTTTTATTCTGATTTATTTGTAAGGACTTTTGTTATATAAATTAACATGTCAGTCCTATTGTATACACAACAAAGTAAATTCTAAATCAAAAATGAAAATATAACGTTTTAACGTTATATTTTAATTTAAATATAAATTACACCATAACATACAAAACGACTAATCTTCTATCTACTTGTGATGGCTCACGGCCCTAAACAGCTGCATAGCTGATTCAGTTGTCGGGTGCGCTAAAACTTTGTGGAAAATTCCTGTGTCCAGTCTGTTTAAGCCGAAAGCCACCGCAAGCGATTGTCTTTCTTGGTGAAAACGGACACACTCTTCTAATAAATGGTGAACATCTTCCACAACATCACATGTAGGTATCACAATTCGGTGAGTCGGCTTTACACATTAAGTAGGTACGCAAACTTCTTTAGGGGCATATGGCCCGTACGTAACCTGGGTGCTATAATTATAACTTTACGAGGTATCTTTGTCCGTGTATCTTTGTTTGTCATACCTACTGAACCAAAGGACATGAGGAGGCTCACACTGTATCGATTTGTACCAAATGCCTTTTTCAACAGACCTTTCATTAAAATGTTCTTTCCAAAAATTGTAGCAGCTTTTTCGATATTTAGGTAAAATTTCAGAATAATTAGGTAAAATATTGCCAATGCCAGAAACTGAGGAATTCATCTTGGTTATGTTTTAAGAGACTAGTCTTAGGCACAAGGTAGAGCAGATTTTCCTTACCTACCTAATAGATAGAGGCTGCTCTAATCGCACCGCTCTAAGATGTAGGTGTTCATCCGAGTATCTCCTTGGGTCCACGACTGCTGCCGGCGTGCCGCACGGTGTGTGAGCAGGGTAATGGAGCTGTGTCGTGTCCAGCCGCACTTTCCCTCACATTACCATACTCTTATCTCTCGCCATCTTTCAATTAAGGCAGTCTCGCGCCTCGCTCCTAAGCTTAGCTAGCGTCGCAAAAGGAATCATGCGATTCTTCTTTCTCTACTTGCTAATTTATTCTTTTCAGACTTAGGTTTCTTTATTTTATCGACGCAACTCGATATGGCGCTTGGCGGTCCGGCATAAAGGAATCAGCATTCAATGGCATGGCGTATTGCAGAGATACCAGCTCTACATTTAATGCCGTATTGCAGAGACACCAGCTCTACGTTTTCCAAAAGATGCAAATGATCTTCAAAAGGATCATTTGCCGGTTCACTGACTACTAATACAATGTTGTCTTGTGCGAATCAAGCATTATTTTCTTACCTCCCCGCATTTTATAAGTGGATCCATAATTTAATTTGAATTAATCAAAGTGGTTTTCCGAGGTATGCTCGTAGTCCGAGAAATATAATTTACCTCGAACTCAAACGAGTCGGAGAGCCTCGGCTAGATATTTCAATTAGGTTGCTTATCGCGCATTCTTCTATCCACTGCCCATTAATATCTCGGACAGGTAATTTTATAAACAGTTAATGTTGTCGATTTATTTAATCTGTTCGCTGCCCTACGATGCGCGATGCGGGGTCTAGAGTCTAGAGGAGAGATAATGTGGAACGGTAGGTAGGTACTTGTAGAGGCAGCCTGGCCGGAGTCGGACTGCGTTTGCAAGACCAACTTGTTGTTGGGCTATTCCGATTTCAACATTTTAATTTATTTAATTCATTGGAAAATTAACAGCTTTTACATGCCTACTTAAATATAATAACGTAATAACATCGTAGAGCCAAGTGAATATTTTCACATACTTATACTTAGTAACAAAATGTTGATACAATAGTCCGTTTTCACAGTTTACTTCTCATAAGGTTTCTTACGCCGCCGCGCCGCCGCCGCGCCGGAGGCCTGCTGTAGGGTCCGTCCAGCAGGAATCAATTAAACTATAATAATACCGGTCTAGGTTAATAAGTAAGTACTTGTCAGTTGGTTGTAGGTACTTAATCCAACGTTGATTTGCATACACGTTAGAAAAGATAAAAATCGTAAGCAAGTAATTAAACTTACTCAAATTATAACTACCTAAGTAGGTACCCACTTTAGCTTAGTATAAATTACAATTAACGACCTCTGCGGAGGTTGCGGGATCGCTTTCCGCTTTGGAACATATATTTGTACGATCTGCAGATATTTGTACCGGGTTGTGGGTGCGTTCTATAGATAATTAAAAAAAAACTATCTAATATAATGTACCTACGTAAGTATTATGTACCTACCTATATCTGTCATCTACATAGTTCACATAACACAAGGTCTGCTTAGCTTGGGGCTAGATGATGCTGTGTAGATTGTTCAGCATTTCTTTTTTAATTTGTACGTACTCACCAAAACAAACAGAAAAAAAAAACTTCCTTAAAGGGTCCAAAAATAACACACTATCACAATAAATAACACACAAAATCACATAGGTATCATCCAATAAGTCACAGTCAAAAATTCATAGTTGAAGTTTATCGTAATCAATGTGCGTTACGCGCGAGGTAGAGAGAGAGACGCGCGCGCGGCTCGCGTCTGCTGAGGGACTGAGTGTATAGTATAGTATAGAGTGGCTCGGTCGGCTGCCGCCCGTTGGGTGCTTCGCCACCGGAGCTCGGGGCTCGCCACGGTCTCGGAGGCGGCGGCGGCGGGGCGACAGCGCCGCCTGCGCCTCGGCCTCGGGCCCCGAGGCGAGGCGGCCTCGCATGCTCCCAAACACGAATCTTCTCAAATTGCTTGTGGTTATCGTAATGATGGCATAATGTAAGTAAAGTTTTGTAGCTTTCGAATGTTAGCTAGATGAATTTGAGAGGTTACATTATTTTAACAAATTGAAAAGCTCCTTTGCAACTAAACTCTTGATCTGAGTATCATTCCTACTCATTTAACGAAATGTAGATAAATAGATAGATAGAATATAATTTATTGCACAATAAATCTTTTAATTCCACCATTGTTATTAACACTGAAGTCATTTACAACGGGACATTTATTGCACAAAGTTGTTCTGTACCTACATAGGCGAACATAATGCTATAGATAGCATTCTCTACCTGCTATCCTTTGGGTAGTGTGGACAACAATTTAGCAGGTAGATAAAAAAAGATTAGAAGAAACAAACAAAAATACAATTAATAAATCATGACATTAACATAAATAAATATACTTATTTATTGTACCAAAATATACTACATACTCGTACGTAGGTAGAGATGGTTCACTAAAACTTAAAGCAGTAACTAGTGTTTCCAAGTCTCTGACTACGAGTACCTACATATCCGGAGAGCAATAGATATCGTAATACATAGTATCTACCGCGGTCGCGTCGCCACCAAAATTTACAAAATCAACTTTTTGTGGGCACAATCCGTGAAATTAGTACCTACCTACCTATGACACGAAACGCGCGCCCGAGATGGAAGGGTCTAGCAATCATTTCTATTTGTGGACTACACGCGTCGTCGACTAGAAATTTTCTAGCCGACCAGATCCAGTGAAATTACAGGCTATGATACATGCACTAGAGGAAAAAAGTAGGGAGGTTGGACTCAAAATGAATGTCAGCAAAACCAAAATGATGACCAACTCCGTAGAGGTAGACATGGTCCTGGAAGGAAATAAGCTGGAATATGTCAGTGAGTATGTCTATTTAGGTCAGATCATCTCCCCCAGCGATTCAATGACGAAGGAAGTGAATAAAAGAATATCGAGCGGATGGAGAAAGTACTGGTCACTTACAGAAATCATGAAAAGCAAGGATCTTGGCATACATATAAAAAAGAAGACCTTCAACACCTGCATTCTTCCATGCTTAACATATGGATGTGAGACATGGTCACTTACAGCAAAGCATAGAGACAAGCTAGCTAAATGTCAACGGGCAATAGAGAGGAGTATGTTGGGTATAAAGCTAAAGGACAAAATCAGAAATGCAAAAATCAGAGTAAAAACTAAAGTCATCGACATACTCACTCGCATAGACAGCCAGAAATGGGGCTGGACTGGACACATGCTGCGCAATGGGATGAATAAATGGAGCAAGCAAATCCCAATATGGTACCCAAGAGACGGCAATCGAAGCCAGGGGCGTCCAAAGACAAGATGGGAAGACGTCATAAGATTTACACTTGGGCCATATTGGACAAGAGTCGCAGAAGACAGACCTCAATGGAGGCAGTTTGAGGAGGCCTATGCTGAAAGGCACACCAAACTGAGAGACATTTTGTAGAAGCAACACAGAAATGGCAACATAAATTATTAAGCAGTATTTAAGTTACTATAAGAATCTTTGCAGAAAATGTTAAAGTTTTGGTAATAAAAGGCTATATTATAATTATTATAAAATATATTATAATAGATATCGTAATACATAGTACCTACCGCGGTCGCGTCGCCACCAAAATTTACAAAATCAACTTTTTGTGGGCACAATCCGTGAAATTAGTACCTACCTAAGACACGAAACGCGCGCCCGAGATGGAAGGGTCTAGCAATCATTTCTATTTGTGGACTACACGCGTCGGCTAGAAATTTTCTAGCCGACGCGATGCGTGTATTTCAGTTTCTCACATTTACACCTGATGAAAATGTTTTAGCTATAGAATATAATATTAGCAAGCAAGAGTACCCGCTGGGATTAAATGTAGGTAGGTACAGTCAAACCACTAGCTACCTCCCCCGTGTTCAACAGCATCACGCCTCACACAACAGATAGGTAAGTACCTACCTAGATCATGACGGGGCGGGGCGCGGGCGGGCGTTACTTAATTCTTGGCATATTACCAATTTATTAGAAAAGCACAATCGTGTTTAATAACAATTACCCACTTTAGTTGATGTGGTATTGCAACCGATAACGTAATCACGGATTTGGAAACGGTATGTCAATTCTACAGACAGTTGGACAGACCAACACGCCAATGTGAGCCAGGTTATGGAAACGGTATGTCAATTCTACAGACAGTTGGACAGACCAACACGCCAATGTGAGCCAGGTTATGGAAACGGTATGTCAATTCTACAGACAGTTGGACAGACCAACACGCCAATGTGAGCCAGCTTCGATAACCTAACTAATGCGATAATTGCAAATCATGAATAACGCTAGTACCTAGCTAGTTCATTAGAACTTCAAGACTACGTGTTTTTTTTCAGTCTAGGAAAACACACCTCTACATAGAATAGCGAAATGTTATTGAATAACTAGAATAGTAGGTAGACCTACCTATGTGATAGAACTTATTCAAGATGTCTCTATCTACTCTACTAGACAAGACATATGTACAAGAGCTCGTCACTGCGCCGCGCCAGTCTCATTCCCTCACGCACTGATCTTCTGACTATACAATACCTATAACAGTTTACATTTACACCGCCCGCGCCTGCGCCTATTGCCTATGTAGAGATCTAGATTTTTTGGATACCTATCTAAATCAATTCAGTGGATCATTAGAACGCGCTTAGATTTATGCGCGTTTTTAGACGTGGTGGTGAAACGATCGCGTGCGTTACCGCCATGTCGGGCGATGCTTTTTATGGGAACATATTTGGTGCAGAATTCTCGGCGTAAAAACAGCTGCTTACATAAATTAATTTTAACTCAAATTCAAGGAAACTAGTACCTACACAATCTTAACACCTAAGTTCTTAATTGTACACAAATAAATGCCGACTTAATCAGATACCTACTTACCTATCTATTCAAATATTTTTACCTACCTATATATAAGAGGCACGCAATTCCGTACATCTCATTTTTTATTCACCTTTTTTTTAATTGATCAATCGTGATGAGAACCATGTGTGATGATGATGATGTTAGATATAAAGTTTTGTTCATTCACTTGTTGCCTTTTAGAAAATAGGCATAATAGTTAGGTGCTAATGAATTACCTAATTAAATCTTTATCGTCACTGCAGAAATAAACGTTCTCTTTGTTTTTTAAATTATACTTTACCTAGGTACCTAATTATGTTAAGATTTGCATTTTTCTAGAATAATTTCAGTTTATAGAGGCATGCACAATGAACTTAGCGGATGCGCGCGCTCGCTCGTCACAGTCCTCGCCTCCAAATATCATACGCCTGCCGTGTAACTTTACGGTCACTGGCTCTGAGTCACGGTGAACTCAGGCAGCCGCCAAGACGGAACACTACCAGCGAGGAAGCAGGAGAACTGCAAGATATGGAGCGAACGAACCTAAATGGTAGTCCATTTAGGTTCGTTCGCTCCATATCTTAGGCAAACTAACATCCCACGCTTTGAAAAAAATTAAGAAAAAATACTTCAAAATATCACAACACATATAATTATAAAAAGAGATACAAATATTTGGCCACTTCAATTTCAGTAGGTACGTTTACCTGCTTACGCGGCGCCTATCATTATTTCTAGTATTTTCTTTTTCATGTGTTTATCTTTCGTAGCAGTGCATGAAACATCACGGCGACTCTCTTTCCTGTTTGATAGCAACACCAGAAAACTCTCGTCTCCTTTTACCACTATCACATTCTTTCTCGTGTTTATAGGAATGTTTGTCCTCTTTGTGCTTTCTTGTATTGTTCCGTCTATCATTCTCACTTCTTTCTTTATATGGTTTTGAAGCTCTGTTCTTACGATGATAATCTTCCTCGGGTGACCGCTCCTCTCGTCCTCGAACATCCTCAGGGCTGTATCTTTGTCGATGAGTTTTTCGGGAATCATACTTATCTTTCTTGTAGAGTTTAGCTCGATTTCGTGGGCGGTCTCTAGAGTCGTCAGGATCGTAATCATTTCTGTATTCACTTTGGTCTGTCTCATGCTTGACCACTATTTCATCCTCTTGCACACAAGTTTGCTCTTGCACAGTGTTACCTTCATAGTATTCGTTTCTTTCATTAGATGAATGATGATCAAGATATCTTTTCTTGGCACCGTGTTTCACGTCTCGACTTCTGTCGGAACTGTCTCTAGAATATTCACGTTGGTGTTTCTCCTCATAGTTTTCGTTTTTATCTTTCCACGAATCTTTGTATCTGTATTCACCATCGCCATGTCTCTTTTCTCTGCTATTTTCCGCACTACGGTATTGTTTATGTGGTCTATCTCTGGAGCGAACTCTTTTATGACTCTTATCATAATTTCTACTATCTTTAGAAGAATAATCTGTGTACTGTCCTCTCCTACCCACATCATGTCTCTTATCTCTACTTCTAGATCTGTACGAGTTCCTTTTGTAGGTGTGTGATTCTGGCGACTCTCGTTCTGATGTAACTATCACATCAAGCGAACCAGGATCAGGATTTGAGTGATCATCTCTTTGAGAGACATATTTGTTTGGTCCATATTCAGTTTTAATGACCGTTTTCGTCGCTTCTCCATACGAGTCCATCTAAGGAAATAAGATATCGATCAGGTTATTTCCCTTCAGAGTTTGGCGTCCAACGTGGTGCTTGCGTTGTACCATGTTGGGCGCCAAGGTTCTTCACAGTAAAGTTTTTAAAACTTACGCGAACGGGACATACTTATTACTATTTAACTATTTACATGTAATTCTAACGTTTTTTACGCTTTATGAGGATAAAATTCTGCCGCGGCCACAACAACCGTGAGAAATGCTATCAGTTGGTAGATAATGATCACTCAGTAGAAAACCTTTCAATAGACAATTAAAAGCGATAACTATTGCTTTGGTGATTGTAGGTGCGCCCCAAAAGGGTTCTTATTACTTTAGCATAAGTTACATTTTTGAATACTTCTCACAAACTCTAGTAGGATTGCTGAATATTTAGAATACCTAGATAGTGTCCTACCTGAGTCTTGATGACGTCCCGCAGCACGTCGGAGTAGTGGCGCGTCTTAGGCGGTACGCGGTACTTGGCGCGCCGCCGCTTCATGTCGCGCAGCTCCGCCAGTATCGCCAACCGAGACTTCCTGTGGCCGCTTTGTTTGTCATCCTTTGAACTGCCGTAGAAGATGTTGTCATTAAATCAAATTTTACGACATTTTATAGCTTCGAAGTCATAATTAAAATAAAAAAAAACAACATGACTCATTTTATGCGCTTCTCTCACGCTTGTCAAAATTATACATGCCAAAATGGTTTTCTCCTCCAAAAAAACGGATGTTTCCTAAGAAAGTTTATTAGGGACCTATATCTCATCTGGTTCTGGTCGCCCCACACTGTCCAAATGAAAAAAAACACACTGTAAGAGGAGGAGGTTACCTGGTGAGATCCAGCTCAGCCAGGTCGTGGCAGAAGGGTGCGCTGGACACCACGGCCTGGTGGAGGGCGCCGCGCTCGGCCGCCGAGTACTCCGCCTGCAGCCGCGCCAGCGACAGCGGCTCCGCCCCCCAGCACCCTTCACCTTGAGTCATAAACCATTAACAATTCTCGCTGTCATCTGTCATGGTGCATTACTAGGTCCCTAATATGTAAAGGATACAATACTATACGCATTTAGGAGCATTTCTTGGCCAAATTATCAGCAGACATGCTGCAATAGAGAAATATTATTCTTAGCAGATACCAAAAAGGGTTTCAGTGAATGATTCAACATTATGGCAAATTACCTCTTTTAAATAATGGATCTGCAGTTGCAGCTCTGTTGATGATTTCTAATGTAGCTTGTTTAGCTGAAACAATTTAGTATTTTTAGTATTTTAAATTTTCTGATGTCAGCGTGAAATTCAGATATTAATGTTTAGATATAATCATACAAAATTTAACAAGGGTGGGTGCATTAGGATCTGCAGGTTCTGGTAGCAACATATCCTCCTTCGTATAGCCCAGCTTGTTCAAGTGGCATTGTGCCTCATGGCAGTCCTTGTTATCCAAGGGAATCCTGTGGTTTGAATCATATTTACAGGTGGCCATGGCCTTTTTCTGAAAAAAAATTTTTAAGGTATGAAACTAGAGATGTAAAACTATTAAAGATATGTAAAAGTTTGTGTAGATTTAATGTGCAATAGTTTGGTTGCTTTGTTTTCTATTAACTTTATACTAGGTATGTGTCATCTGAACAAACACTGGACCTAATTGTATTGCCCCCGCACCATCTTCTGTGGATCAGAACAATAGATGCAACCCCAGAGCCTACAGTAAAGAAATTTTCTCTACTTCTTTGGGTATTTATTTATTAAGAAAGGAACGCCTAAAGTATACAAAAATATAGTTAAATAAACTATCTAATAATATTTAAACTATACTGAATTAAATGAATGAGTTCAAAAGTTAAACAGTAGTTATAACAAAAATAGAAAATATGGTTAAACCTTAGGAGTTGTAGAAAGTACCACATTCTTAGGAATCACCTCAGAGAGAACTTCAATGGGGCCCACACATAGATAACCTATCAAAGATACTTAGTTCTGCTGTCATACCGAAGCAACAGAAATCAAAAATATCACTTTATTTCCATGTCAGTGTTTAATTTTAAAGTAAAGAGTAAAGAGTTTTTGATTTAATTTGAAACTTATGAAATATGATTATAAAATAACAACATTTAAAACATTTTAATTTAAAACACAAAAACAGAGAGCTTAGAAGCGATAGGTTCATGCTGGAAATGTTTCAGCACTATAAACTTGAATTTATCGAGGTTACCACTGAACATGTCTATAACAGGAAGTTGTTTAACAGTATGATACAGAAAGGAGTGTTGAAAATCCTCTTGATGGGATGCCTGGGATTCCTGGTTGGTACTGCAAGAATAATGTCAAACAAGATATCTCTACAATCAACTAGACCAAACCATTAATTACCTCATGTAGGCATGTTTGTTGTTGAACTCTACCGTGATTATAAAGGGAGACCATATTAAAGAATTCTAATCTTAGTACTTAAGGAGTCATGTGAGATTTAGCAGATGAAATAAAAGCAAGGTGGCGAGTGAACAATCTTTGAAGTTGCAAGTCTTTGTGAATGGATGGAGTAGAAGGGGTTCCGGGAAATGCATGCAAACTCAAGGATAGTCCTGACGAGGGCATTCAAGTGTAATTTTAGTGGTACTTACACTTTTAAATTCTTTTGAGGAAACCTTCGATCAAATATAACTTTGACCGAAGTAGGAAACCTAACATTTGAGCTGCTTTTATAACAGTTTTGTCATAGTGGGTACTAACTAAAACTTAATTGACTTGAGTAGAGGTAGACAGGGGATGATTGCGCTCACCTACCTCTGAAACATTTAGACTCCATTGTAAGTTTTGAAACAACAGTGTCACTTCTTTTTCAATATTCTCAGTGTACGTTCGCAACTTTGTCAATTCTTGTAGCCTTTCATCCATTTTTGGTCAAAAAGAAAATACTGATAATTGAATGAAATGAAATCGTAAACATTTAGTCCGTGCGTTCCGAAATAAGATTACAGCGCTGATAGCGATCACAAAATATTTTGTGTTCCGAATTGGTTATCACGATACTGACAGTTGAGTGCTAACAATAATTCGGAACGCTCATGAGCGCGCTCACGATCACACGCACTTCACGAACATTCTAAACGTCAGTCAGTTTCGACTGACGTTTAGAATGTTGACAGACGACCGATGTGGCGCGGCGGGCGAAGGTCCGCCTGCGACGCAGGAGGTTGCGGGTTTGATTCCCACCTTAAGACCTATTTGTACGATCTGCAAATATTTGTTTCGGGTGTTCTGGGTATTTTCTTATAATAGAAAAATATATATAGTTTTTTTTTATTTAAAAACAATTAAATCTGTGTAATAATTTAATGAAACAAGTACATATAATAATATCATTTATCTAGCACCCATAACACAAGCTCTGCTTACTTTGGGGCTAGATGATGCTGTGTGTATTATCGAACATTATTTATTTTTTTGTATTTTAACCGCACACGCAGAACATTATTAGTTATATTATAACTTACTAACGTGAAAATCAAAAGAGAATGGCAGAAAATAGGGCTTTATAAACTAATAACAGTAATAACAAATAACTCAGTTGAGGAGTGGGACTACTACGACGATTCGTTACGAAGATGATGCAGAACAACAATTTTACCAACCGACTTCAAAAAAGGAGGAGGTTCTCAAACCGTGTGTATGTTCGCAAGCCAACTGTCATATTTGTCACTTTTGACTGATCGTTCACAGTGATTTCGGTTTGTAGGATGGTCGGTGATATCGCAAAATGGCGTATGTAATGACGTCATCTATGACGTCACACGGGACGTCGTTGTCGCGCTCATGGTAATACGGAACGCGTGTGAGCGCGATAATATCGATATAAGCGTAATTCGGAATGCACTAAGTGTCTGAACCGAAATGTAGCTAAATGAATGAATGTTGTACCCTTTTTTCTTTTTCATTCATGAAAGGAAATTTATTATGTTCTGCGGAACTTTGGACCAAGGAAAGTAATGGATAAGCTTTAGAGGTTGATTTTCCGTAACATTATGAACTGCCAGCTGTCCGTTCATAAGTAAGTAGTAGGTTTAATGTAGTTTAAATTTGTGAACCAAAAATTAAGCGCGCGATGTACGTACAGCGATCCACACTAAGCTTCGAAATTTGTTTACCTAGTAGGCAGAAATTAATAAAAAGCAACAAGCATTAATAATTGTTTTTATTTATATATAATTTGCATTCAGAATCAGAATCAGAAATAGGTTTATTGTTAACTGTTGTACAAAAAAGATCTTAAGTATAAAATAGTGTACAGTTTCAACAGCTTATCTTTAATAGACATACAATAACAGTTTATATATAGGAACCTTTTTAACTAGGTAGGTATACATATAAACATCATTTATCAAAGAATTCTTTGAGCGAATAGAAAGCATTTGATTCTAACCATCTTTTTAATTTATTTCTAAATATATTACCATCTAATGTTTTAATTTCTATGGGAAGATTATTGAAAATGTTTATGGCTGTGATGAAAGTGCTTTTGTGATAAATAGTGTTATTGACTTGAGGGATACAAATATTAAATTTATGCTTGGACCTTTAAGAGGATGTACGCACAGAATTCTTTTCAAAAAAATATTGCTTATTGCTCTTTACAAAAATACACAATTCTAGAATATAGATGGAAGTAAGAGTCAGTATTTTTTCCTTTTTAAAAATATTTCGGAGCGAATCAGTGCTCTTTAACCCTTAAATGCATAATGTTGCCATAGTTCTACAATTCGTATTTGAGCCTATAAAAAAAGAAGTATGCATGTCGGGTTTTGAACGAAACGTCAAACTGACCGATAAAGCCACAGAGTATTGAATGAAATGAAAAAGTAATAGGTTTTCGCGCGCTTTTTTTGATAATTTGAAGAAAAGTTGGCGGGTTTGTAAAAAGTTACTCGTAACGTTTTGTGATTTCTGTTCTTTTTGTTTTCTGGTTGTCGGTGAAGTTATTTGACTGGAAAAAACTGTTATCGTACAGGAAAAAAGGTAAGCTAGTGATTACAAAACTTAGAAATATACAATTTTATTTAGAATAATGAATTATCTCACAAAATTGTTTTGTTGCCAAAAATATACTCTATGCGTTAGCCACTTAGAATTTTTCACGTTAGAAGTATGTTTCGCTGGGAGATTTTTATTCATTTTCTATTATTTTTCAGCTTATCAAACAACATGCGGGATAAGGACATAGAAGAAATGCTGACAGCATTAGAAGACGGAAATATTTCGGAGGACGAGGAAGAAATTAGCGATGAAAATACCATAGATTATTACGTCACCCAACAGGATTTACTGCGTGCGCTAGAAAATGAGATTGAGGAAGAGGAGCTCGTCTCAGATGATCCACCTTTGGTAACTGACGAGTACCATGACATCCCTACTACGGAACCTGTGCCAGGACCTTCGAGCAGCCCACCAGTTCCAGGTATTCTTGGAGTAGCAGCATGGAGAACGCGTAGTAGGGATCTTATATGGAAAAAACGTAGTATGATTTGCAATGAGGATCGGATTTCATTTTTAGGAAACACAGAGCTTCCTACAGATGTAGCTCAACTAGAGACACCTTTTCAGTTCTTTTCTCTGTACATGAATGAACATATCCTTACCAAAATTGTGTACGAAACGAATCTTTACATTATCCAAAAAGATGTCCGCAACTGCTCTCCTGTGAATGAAACAGAAATTCGCCAGTTCTTTGGAATAATAATATTTATGTCTGTGTATCATTATCCTAGTGTCAGATCATATTGGTCGAAATATGGTTTCAGTCAAATAATGCAAACGATGACTGTGAACAGGTTTGAAAAATTGCGATCAGTCATCCATTTCAACGACAATTCAGAGCACAAGCCCACAGGTCACCCAAACCATGATCGCCTACACAAAATTCGACCTCTAATAGAACATTTGAATGCACAGTTTACAAGTATTGCACCTTATGACCAGAGACTTTCCCTTGACGAACAAATGTGTGCAACAAAAGTGGCTCATTTCATGAAACAGTACCTCCCTAACAAACCCCATAAATGGGGCTTCAAGCTGTTTGTTTTGTGTTCCCTATCGGGTTACGCATATAACTTTGAAATTTATGCCGGGAAACATGATTACGACAACCTACAAGGTGAGCCAGATCTTGGCGCTGTAGGAAACACAGTTATTCGATTATGTCGTTCTGTTCCTCGCAATATAAATCACATAATATATTTCGATAACTTCTACACCTCAATCCCCTTGCTCTACTACTTGGAAAGTCAGGGTATATATGCTTTGGGAACTATTCAACGAAATCGCCTCGGAAAGAATTGTAAGTTGCCAGCACAGAAAGATTATATGAAAGATACAGTACCGCGCGGATCTTTTGAGGAGCATGTTGCTGACTATGAGGGCGTAGATATTTCAGTAACCTGCTGGAAAGATAATAAGATGGTTACACTTGCCTCAACTTATGTCGGCGCAGAGCCATTAGATACTGTAAATAGATACGACAAGAAAGAAAAGAAGACCATCAATATAGTGTGTCCAAAAATTATAAAAGATTATAACGCACACATGGGAGGAGTTGATTTGATGGACAGTTTTCTGGGCAGATATAGGATAAGAATAAAAAGTCGAAAGTGGTACATACGCTTGTTTTACCACATGATTGATATGGCGGTAATAAATTCCTGGGTTCTGTACAAAAAAGCCAATATACAACGAGGAGTCAAGTCACTTAGTCTGGGTGATTATCGATCCGAATTGGCAGAGGCGCTGTGTAATTATAAAAAAAATACAGAGAGTAAAAGAGGTCGTCCTTCATCCAACAGCGTCGAGAAAGCGCTAGAAGCCAAGAGACGTCGTGGTCCAATGAAGACAGTTCCACCAAAGGATGTACGGACCGATGGAATTGGACACAACGAGCAGAGATGTGATACCAAAAACCGGTGCAAATTGCCAGGCTGTAAAGGTTTCTCACGCACTGAGTGTGCAAAGTGCAGGGTAGCTCTTTGCCACACCTATAATAGGAATTGCTTCGCTACCTTCCATACATCATAAACATGTAAAAAATAATCCACGCGTCCTAAATACGACGCCACACGCATGATGTAGACATTTGGCGACATACTAGTTTTTTTCAAATAAATACTTTTTTTTTTCATGTACAGGTTTTTTATTACTCATACCTATAACTATGTTGGAATACCTACCTAAAAACATTTATTTCGTAAATTAATAATAATTCATGCAGGTAAGGGTTAAGTTATAAATACATCTTAATGATTAGGTGTGGATATCAACAGAGTTTCCCCAGAAAATTATTCCATAGCTTAACTGAGAATAAACTAATCCGTAATAGGCTTGTTTTGCTATAGTTTTTGATGTAATTGAGCTAAGTGTAGAAAGAGCGTAGCAGCACTTAGAATTATTTTCGTTTAATTCTGAAAGGTGAGCTTTGAAGTTTAGATGTGAATCAATTGTTAGTCCTAAAAATATCGTTTTATTAATTTATTTTACCTACTTCGTTATTTTTGTATGAAATTTTTATGTTTAATGGTGGAGTTCTATAATTTTGAAATCTTATTATAATAGTCTTACTGACATTTACCTGTAAATTTATTTGCTCAAGCCAATCTACAACTGATTTTAAGGTTATGTTAATTTCCTGTTCAAATTCAGTGTCAGTTTTTTTATTTTGGGGTATATTATAGCGTCGTCGGCAAACATAACGCATAGATATTTAGTTATTTTAGGTAAGTCATTGACATAAAGCAAGAATAATAGGGTACCTAGTATGCTCCCTTGCGGTACACCCAGTAAAACATTTTCGAAATTTGATTGTATTGTTTCTATTGTCTTAGTTTCTTTGTTATATCTTTGAATAACAGTAGCTTGGCTTCTATTTTCTAAATATTATGTAACAAGTGAGAGTGCTGTACCTCTTATACCTAATTTCTCAATTTTCTCAAGCAAAATTTTGTGAACAACACAGTCAAAGGCCTTTGACATGTCTAATAGCAATGTTACACCAAGAGTTTTATTATTTAATCCTTCCCAGACAGTATTAAGTAGTTTAAAAATAGCTAATGTAGTGTTTTTGTAATGAGGATAATCTTAGAAAATAAAAACATATGTACTTACTGAGAGCACAGCAAATATAATTCAAAAAACTTACACAAGAGGCGTAGCTACACATTTATATGCCAGATTTTTCGTGAAACTGCTATCTCAGTAGTCAAATTTCTAGCTTTATGGAGCTAGACAAGAAGCCAAGGTGCTCAATTATTCAGTATGCTGAATAATTGAGTACCTTGGCTTATTGTGCCCGAATGATTTCCACTGGAAATAACATCATTATTATGAAATTGTGCAAAATTATAGAATAAATCATATTTTTATGGAAATTACTGTTTGTACTTTGATACCTACGTCAAAATTTTAATCAAATTGTTGGTTGCGGGCGGTGTCTTAAAAAACATTCTGACAGTACCGGTCCAGTCTACCTTTTCTTCGTCCAAGGGTTTGGTTGGTTTTGTTTTGACATGCTGATGCGAACATGGCATTGACATGTGAAGTGACTTTCGAGCAGATAGGCAACAAGGGCAAGCAACTCTTGAGTGAAGCGCTATGATATGTCACAGTCTGATCGTAAATGTCTAAATTATGGATAGACATCGTGAAATCGTGATTTCCAATCGCCAGAATCGAAAGAAGTGGAGTGATTTCCATTAATTTGGTTGTCCATGCAGCACCAAACCAAAAAGTAGGACGGATTGCGCGTGTTTCGTAAAAATCAAAATGAAGCTGCTGATAATTTTGATTTCTGTTGTTCTAGCTGTATCAGCTTACAATTTAGAAGATGTTGCTTCTGGTAGAATTGAGGTAGTCGTATAACTACTACGCGGCCTGACATCAATTTTTGTTACGCCCCCGAAATTTTTATACTATCGTGCTATGATTATTTGCAGACATGCCGAGGTTGTTCGCTGAACCGGCTGCCCGAGGTGAAGCAGTTTGTGATGCAGGACGCCCCGCGGTACCCAGGCATCGCCGTCAACTTCATCAGCGGCGCGTCCCCGGAGTTGGTGCTGCTCGACGCTAGCGATCACGAGCTCGATAGACTCGCGCTCTCGCCCCTCTCCCGCCAAGAGTGCAATGAACTACTCGAAAGCAAGGGCTTCCATGTTAAAACAGACTTGTAACTCTTGTAAGTGCTTATAAACCGTGTAAATTTACCATTGTAACACATTCCTGTCTTGTATTATAATCCAATAGGTCACAAATACTGATTAGTTTTGAATATTTTATTGACTTTCTTACAATTTTTTAATTTAACATAAAATACAATAATTAAATTATAGTAAGAATCAGTATACATTTTAATATAAATTCCTTCCTATACTCAATAGTTTCAGTATCTACTGTCATCAGTAACAATTCAATCAGCATGATCTTCCAGACAACCAATTCTATGAATCCTCTCCGAGCCATAAGTACTATCTCCAACACTGGTGTCATCCCTGATCAAACAACTTTCTTAACAATTTTCAACAAGTATGTAAATGCCATTCCATGATAAAATGCACTAAAGAATTGAAAAAAATATAAATAAAATGTATTTTCCTTGGCATAATCTATCAAGAGGCCTTTGCCTAGCAGTTAGTCAACATAAAATCTATACAAGACTAAGATGTAGAAGAACAGAAACATGTTAGGATGGTATAAGATAGAATAGTATGTATGTGTGGTGGAGATGTGATCAGGTGAGCAGCGTGCAGTCGAGGTCCTCGTCGCGCGTGGGCTCGTGCGCGCGCCGCAGCACGCGCGCCACCACATCCTGCAGGGACTCGCGCGCGCCCTCCTCCAGGAGCGCTCCGCATTGCTAAACAACAAACTCTTTAATATGCATACTTATTACAAAAGAGAAAGCCTATATCCAGCTGTGGACATCATCAGGCTAACATATTATCATTTATATGTGGCACTTGAATACAAAACAAGTATGTTTTTGCATTCCAGTTCAATACTGATTGTTGTATGAAATTTAGCTACCTACCAATAATGTTATTAAAATATGAGATTCCTAGCATACTTCAGTAGTGATCATCTTAAATAATAATGCTGCATCTGGTAGTGCGTACCTGCGCGTGCGTGTCGTCGTGCGGCAGGCGCAGCACGGCGCGCAGCGCGAGCTCGGAGTTAGCGCGCACGTATGTGTTTTTCTCCTTGGTCCCGTTGACGAGCGCGGGCAGCATGGCGCGCAGCACCTCGGCGCCAGGCCCACGCGCACGCACGTCGCGGCCCACCACGACGCACGCGCGCGCCATGAGCTGTTTCACTTCGTTGCTGCTGTGGTTCATGCTCTAGAATACAACCGGTTGTAAATATGTCTGGTAAATATCTAAATTTAAATTCCAATTATATTTAAGACTAGACACGAGAAAATATAAGGTAAACGCGTTAGTATTGATATGAACTGAATTCTATTTAGTCAAGTCATTCTCACATAACTTCACTCCAATGGAAACGCACCTAAATATTGATTATCTTTTCATGCAAAAATAATTCCAGATGAAACTTTATACAGTTTCACTCAACTAACCCTGACAAACTGCGAGAGTAGATGAGCTGGCACGGGCCGGTCATTCTGCAGCAGATGCCGGATGAGGTAGCCGATGCCGCGGATGCCGTTCGACACAATCAGGATCTTGTCGCTCGCCAGGTAGCTTTGCAGCGCCTTCTCAATCTGACGAAGTAACATAAGTTTAGATACTGTCACAGACCTTTAAAATACTTTAAATAGCATCAGGATTTAGTAAGCGTGGCATAGATTTCACACAAAAAAATAACAAATGTCCCTCCCTACCCCCTTTCAGATGTAGCAACAAAGAGGTAGACTAAGATGATTATTGACGACCGATGTGGCGCGGCGGGCGAAGGTCCGCCTGCGACGCAGAAGGTTGCGGGTTCGATTCCCGCCTTGGGACAAATGTTTGTACGATCTGCAAATATTTGTTCCGGGTGTTCTGGGTATTTTCTATATACCGGGTGCGGCGATTGAACTGTCCGTATGTGAAAATGAAATATTTCTGTTAATTTTCAATATTTATTTATACACTTTTGGCATGTGAAAATAGAAAGTTCAAAGTTTTATTATCACTTATTCCGAAGGAATAAAACCGCCTTTAGCCTTTACTACAAGCTAAAGTCTCTTTCTGAAAGAAGCGCAGGCTGCTCGAATGACATCGTCACTCAAACAATTCCATTCTCGCGTAAGAGTAACTTTGAGCGCTTCCAGCGAAGTGTGTTTTTTAGCACAGGCCCTGGCCTGTAAAACACCCCAATTACGAAAGTCCAACGGATTCAAGTCGGGTGATGACGACGGCCACATATCTCGGTCGATCAGCACTGGAACGTTTGCTTTTAACCAATTTTGCGATCCAATTGCTCTGTGCGATGGTGCCGAGTCTTGCTGGAAAGTCCAACGCTCAGAACCGAATGTGTTGCGTGCCCACGGTATCAGACCTGGTCGCAAGACTTTATCTTGATGGATTTGTTGATTTATTTTCACATGGTTGCGACCCATTGGAAGAAAAACAAGCGGAGAACGGCCTTTTTCAGACACCGCCGCCCAGAGCATGATTTGGTCGGCTCCTTGGCGTCGAGTGACTTGCAATTCGTCTGAATGGTCGCTGACACGTCCCTTCAACCAAACACGGTCATTTTGTTTGTTTAAAAACTGTTCAACGCAAAAAGTTTTCTAATCTGAAAACACCAAGTTGGGAAGCTCGCCAGAGTCGAGCAAGCGAATCAGCTCTTTCGATCGATCCAACCGTTTGCTACGCTGTAAAGCAGTGAGTTCCTGAGAAAGGTTTTTTTTTAATGGTTTGACTTTAAGCTTTTCCTTTAATATGCGACGAACGCTGCGATCGCTCACCTTGAGATCCTTCGCAAGCTGGTTTGCTGAGCGCGCTGGATTTCTGTCTAATCGATGACGCACCTTTTCAACAACTGCTGGCCCTGTTACAGTACAGCGTCATCCGCCACCATAGCGTTTCTTAACGCTACCAGTCTCATTATATCGTTGAATAGTGCGATGCACAAATTTCTCGTTCAATTGAAGATTTGGCAGCGCTCGATGTATTTCAATATTCGATTTTCCCCCAAATGAAGAGCAATCACTGAATTTCGTTTTAAATTCATTGTTCTAAATTCGTATGTGTTTTTCTCACAACAAAATCACTTCAAATAATGATAAAGAATATGTCAAAGACCAACATTTGAAATTTTGGCGGCGTTCGATTAAGTGGTTCAAATTTTAAAACAGTTAGATAGAGACGGACAGTTCAATCGCCGCACCCGGTATAATAATAAAAAATATCTATCTATGTTATTTATTGTATTAAGTTTATCAGTCATCTAGTACCCATAACACAAGCTCTGCTTACTTTGGGGCTAGATGATGCTGTGTGGATTGTCCAGCATTATTATTTATTATTATTCCTATTTTTAGTTTATATTAACGACCTGCCTCATCTTGTAAAGTATAACCACGAGATCGTATTGTTTGCTGATGATACTTCATTAATTTTTAAAATGAAACAACAAAACACTAATTTCGACGATGTGAATAATGCAATCTCAAAAATAGTCCATTGGTTTAGTGTCAATAACCTTTTGCTTAATGAAACCAAAACGAAATGCATTAGATTTATTCTACCTAATGTAAAACAAGTAAAGGCTGATGTAACCGTCAAAGGAGAAACGTTAGAAATTGTTAATAGTACCATATTCTTAGGAATATCCTTAGATAGTAAACATCAATGGGGCCCACACATAGACAAGCTATCGAAGAGACTTAGTTCTGCAGCGTATGCAGTCAAAAAAATCCGTCATCTTACAGACGTTGATACTTCTAGACTAGTTTATTTCAGCTACTTCCATAGTGTTATGTCTTATGGCATACTGCTGTGGGGGAACGCTGCAGATATTAACACCGTATTTGTGCTGCAGAAGAGGGCTGTTCGTGCAATCTATAATATGGGTCCCAGAGAAAGCCTACGTGAAAAATTCAAGGAAATAAACATAATGACAGTACCATGTCAATATATTTATGAAAACCTATTGTATACTCATAGAAATATCAATCGCTTCCCTAAAAATAGCGATGTACATAATTTGAATACAAGAAATAAACATAAACTCGCTGTGCCCACAACTAGACTACACAAAATCAATGTATCTTTTAAAGGGCAATGTATACGCTTGTACAACAAAACTCCTAGTGAGTTGCAAAAATTATCAGTAAATAAATTCAAACAAATTGTCAAAACCTTCTTGTGTAAAAAGGCCTACAATAAAATATCAGATTATCTAGAGGATAAAAAAGCTTGGGACGGGATTTGCTCCAACTCGAAAAATAACAACTAACAGGCTAAAGGTTTCTTCGTCGCTTCTTTACTTTAGTCAACATACCGAAGCGACTGAAATCAAAAATATCACTTTATTTCCGTGTCAGTGTTTAATTATTAAGAATTTGACCTTTTCTAAGTGTACATTTATTGTATTTATGGAAATAAAGAGTTTTTGACTTTGACTTTGGTGAAGTGAAAGGTACATAGGCAAAATAAGTCAAGTAACCTTTTCTTCAAACTTTAACTCAATATTTTATAGCTCTAGCACTTCGAGTGCTCTGGTGGCTGGCTCGATTGCTACTCATTTTCGAGTGAGTTCCTAAGTATTTGTGTCAAATTGTGACATCTGTCTGCAGGCATCAACTGCAGGCGATTCAAAAATTGAACTCTTGCTCATTTTAGGTTTGCAAGAAGCTGGATACCGACAAACGTATGTAAAGAGAAAGGGAGTGAAGTCAAACTTCTCTTCCAACTGGTTGATTTGGGTGTAACAAGAAGTAAGAGTCAAAGCAAGGTTGAGACATAAACGAGTATAAATACAAACCTTCTCTTCGAACTGGTCCTTGTAGACGGCATCGGGCGTCTCCTTGAGCGCCACGAAGAGCGCGCACGTGCGGCCGTGCTGCAGCAGCCAGTCGTCCGCGGGGGCCGCGCTCAGCACGTGGTGCTGGGTGGCTGCGTCCTGAGGACAACGAGATACGTTACGTATACTTTCATTATAGAAACCATTGCCTTCGTCCATTAAGGTTACAGAAAAAAGGTATCTACAAGACGAAAATTTGTTTCATTTTCTTATCTAATTTGAAATGTTTTACGTGTCGAAATGTCCTGTGCAATCTTATGAAGATAAAGCACTAAGTTTTTGAGTATCATTGAGGTAACAACTCCGTCTACTTACTGAGATGCTGAAATGCATCTATCGAGTACCAAAAGTCGTACTGTGCTACATCGAAGGAACTGGGCTGGTAGTGGTTAGGGCTCGATAAGGCAACGGGAAACGGTCAGTAGATCGCGGTTATAAACAACTCTACATAGAACAACAAGTATAATTACCTGGTGCGGTGGAGGCAAACAATGGAGTAACGCCCCGAGACAGCCGCCAACAGCCCCTCTTAGAGCGTCGTCGGAATGCCCCAGCAGCGTCGGTCCCGACAGAGTTGCCAGTATGGAGAGTGCTAGGGGACCAGACATCTTGTCTCCGCCCGCCGTGATCACGTGACGCAGGGCTTGTACGCACGTCTCGCGGATCGCTTGCTCGTCCGCTGATTTTATACCTGTTGAAAGACTTAATTAAAATAGATGAACATCATTTTAAGTATGGATGGTTTCAGTAACACCGCAAGCAACTTCTATTCGGTGGCAATGTAAGCCCAGTCTAACGCTATGCTCAAGCCTAGTTATCCATACCACACATTTTGTAATACTAGTGCAGTTGCCTCATTTCGTAGTAAAATATGTGACAAGCTTCGGTCGATATTTTTCGGCCCAACCACCATTTATCGTTCAAGTTCATTAGCTGGCGCAAGACTTGTTGTGATGAATGTTTTGTTTGAAAGCATACAATTTAATTATATTTTACTCAAGGGTTTATCCTAAAAGAGTGCAGACATGATAGTTTACACAAACGATACACATAACGCCATCTATTGTTATTTTTTTGAACCGAAAAACCTTTCTATGGATTGGACCCATGTCCATACCATTATGTACATCCTGGAAGAGCGGGTCAGCCCGCGTGTGTATGAGCACGAGCTGCGCCAGCGCGGTGCCGGCGCGCAGGCGCACGGGCCGGTTGGCGTCCAGGAGCGCCTTGAGGAAGGTTGTCTGCAGCTGCGGTAGGAACTGTTTCAGCATTACGCCAACCTGGGGAAACAAGGAAATCGGTTTGAAATGCATCGATATACAGGGTGTTCGGCAAAAGGTTTGTCACAGAAACTGGCGGTAGGTGGAACCAAGTGCAATACCTTAGCGGCTTTAAATTACATCTGATGTTTCAATTACATCATCCTTACTAATACAATCAAAGCTTACTCGTACGTGAGATCTAGGGAAATGAAGCCGCTATGGGCTTGCAAAGTGATAAAAAGTGAAATTTAAAAACTGAGAGTTCCACTTTGGATTGAACTTGCAAAAAAAACTAATTGAGTCTCTGATCAAAATTATGCTATTTATAAGAAAAACATAATAGTTGCAAAGTAATGAATAATTATGATGAAGTATGTTTGAGTCACTAAACGGGCTTTGGCTCAGCATGTTGTGTTGAGAACCAACGCTGGTCTTCCGACTGGGCGACATCGAACATGGTACTCCTCAAGATTGTACGCTATTACTTCTAGTAGTGAGTTATTTATTACCTTTGCGAGTAGCGCGGCAAGGGTGTCCAACACGGCCGCCTTGACGCTCGCGTTGAATCTGTCTCCAAGGATCCTGATGAGCGGACCCGTCACGTGGACCACCGAGGGCTGCAGCGCCGCCGCCGACGTCAGCTTTATGACTTCGCCCAACATGAGCGCCGCGTTCTCTTTGTCTTCAGGGAGACCGTTGAGGATCGACTCGCGGAACAGTGGAAGGATCGGTGCAATACCCTGCCACCCCGTAAATAGTACACACTTGTTATTTCTTCACATACAAAAATAATCAACAAGTTATAACTAGTTATAAGCCATACCAGGACACTTATCCATGGAATTCTTGACTAAAAGCCATGTGCACGCGCAACTGTGTCTGCCTAAAGGGTCGCAGAATAATTATTTAGTGTGCGATTGTGATAGTTGCTAAATGTTATTAACATAAGGTTCATAAAACAACGAAAAATCAAACATCGGCCTCGTCTGTCAAAATCATGACGTTGAATCTGCGTGCGCCTCAATAGAGCCGGGCCGGCGCAGCGGGGCGGGGTGAAGAAGCCAAGAAAAACTGGGCGCGCTAGGCTAGGCCCTCGTCGAAATCGAATAGTTTAGTGACTCAGTGTTAAGGGCGTATTCACAAATATCAATGGTATTTAGGTACCATTTAATGAACCAGAAATCGACACTGTATAGATATCATGGTATAAAATGAAAGTTAATATATTGATCTTCAAACATAGCGAAAAAAAAGAGTCAGTCCCTTATAGGGCTTGCATTCGAATATTATATTAGTTCGAACATTCGAATACTAAAATTGCAATATTCGAATAATCGATTTAACTCAATAACACTTGTACGAAGTACAATGTTGTGACATTATCAGGGAACAATCCTAGCTGTGTCTGGATTCTTGTATTACACAGTTCTTATACACATTACATTGTTTTCCCTTTTTCTAGTGGCCAAGATGTGCAAGGTACAATGTGTTATTCAGTCTTTGCGTGTGATATCAAGGTTACCTAACTTCCTAAGTTATTATAGATTAGCGATATCTACGTGAGGTTATGTATCAACGTGATTTCTTATCTTCCGCATAATGTCTTCATGTTAACTTAAATCTAACAAATAAGCCAGTTGCGAATTATCAGCGTTGGACTTATCATTTCAAGGTACCTCTAACAACACTAAACTCTGAACTCTGATGTGCTTAAAATGCCACGCAAAAGTTCGCGCGATAATATCTATACAAGACAATACAAGTTTACGTCGTTTTGGTTAACAACATGACAAAGTTATAGGGTTCGGAAACGCTCGGGAGTGCCGCGCGTGACTGCGTAGTGCATTCGCGTATTTGACGAGACTCTTCTGTCTATCTGTCTCTGTCGCTCGCGTAAATGACATTGTGTGGGCTAGACAGTAAACTACTGTAGGCAAACAAATAGATCATGTTATATCAAAAGCCACAAACGTCTTATGGAAATGCACGCGGGCGGTGGGCAAGGACTGGGGCCTCAAGCCTAAGCTGTGCCTATGGCTGTATACAGTCATGGTCCGCCCAGTGCTATAGTATGGTGGCCTAGAACAAACTTAAAGTCACCACCATAAATAAATTACAGCAAGTTCAAAGAAATCAACCCCATCAGCAGCACTGGACATAATACTAGGTTTAACGCCTTTGTTTTTGTATTGATATAATACCTACTAATCTAGATTTTGAAGACTGTGTTTTACTAAGAATTTATGGTTGATTGTGCGTGTAAATCCCAATTCAATTCAATTCAATAAGTTTATTTCAGCTTAGAAACACGATACATATTTCAGCCATATAATAGGTAATAAAAAGAAAAGTAAAACAAAAACATCTTAAATTAATGAAACGCACAATCTGGGACAAACAATCTTCATGAGCGCATGGCTCTATGTGTGCGCGTCCAGTGCTTCATGAAAGCGCAGTCTGTTTCCAGCCTTCCAGCTATTAGTTGCAGATAGCTACTGGTACCGCCCCTAACGCGGCGCATCAAGGCTGCTGTTCTGTTGCGGATGATTGCGTAAAAGTCATCAACGCGGGACTCTGCAAACATCCCGGACGCGCTACAGAAGCGGGGCAGTCCCAGTAGCACTCTGAATCCATTATTATACTGGACGCGCAGGGCATTCCAGCATTTCTGCGTGTAGTTAACCCACACTCTACATATAAAAAGATTGACAGTACGCTCTAAACAAACTTATCCTAACAGCTGTACTGCATCGCGCGAATCTGCGGGCCAACATATTTGCTCTAACTGATAATGCCCTGCTTGCTGGTTGCTCCCTTTCTACATGTAGGTCATCTGAGAGAGTCTCGGAGACCCAGTGGCCCAGATACTTGAGCTCAGCTACGTTCTTCAGTTCAGTGCCTGCCAGCGAAACTGATGGGACCGTGGAATAGGTCTTTGCTCCAGCTTTAAAAACCATCAGCTCGCTTTTGCTGGCGTTGTATCTGAGCCCATGAGCTTCCGCATAACTCTCGCAGATTTTCAACAGCTTCCGGAGGGCACTGATCGATGGGCTCAGCAGCACCATGTCATCGGCGTAACGTTGTTAACTGTCATTCCATCAATTGAACAGCCTATACCGGTGCTGCTGAGCTCACGGATCAGACGATCCATATACAAGTTAAAAATTCGTGGAGAAGAAATTCCGCCCTGTCTCACACCACATTCCAGCCTGTACTCGGTCGATAACGATCCTGCCCATTTGACAAAGTTACGTTGATTGCCATACCAATGATAGCTCAGGCGGCAGCCCTGTATCACTGGACAGCTTTGGCCACAGCCTGTCATACGCCACAAGGTCAAATGCTTTTGATAAATCTAAGAAACAGGCATAGACAGGTGTGTGTTCTGCTGGTATAGTACCGGACGGTGTGTTTGAGACTCAGTATTGCTGATTCAGTAGACAGTCCGGCCTTAAAGCCGAACTGGGCATCGTGTAAGCTCAAATTATGACTGAGATGCTTATCAATCACACCGTCCAGCACCTTAGCTATTATTGTCGCTAGTGATATAGGCCTGTAATTGCCCAAACTAGACGCATCTCCGGTTTTATTTTTAATAATGGGTACTACTAGAGGTAGAGTTCGCATCATTTGTTCAGGAAGGTAAGAATGACCTATACAGAAGGTGAAAAGCATGGCGAGCACTCTAGGTAAATGAAGTCCTGCATGTTTCAAGTGCTCGATACTTAAGGAATCGAGACCAGGAGATTTACCCCGTTTCATCCCTTTCACTACCTTTGCCACTTCCTTAGCTGATATTCTTACGATTTCTTCACCAGCCTGCACGAGCCTTATTTCAGATTCCGAACTACTAGACCCCAGTGGAGACTTTACTCTAAAATTATCTCTAAATAGGTTGGCAATCTGAACAGGATCGCTATTACCCTCGACACTCATGGGGACGCACGGCTTTGGATTTATTTTGTTAGTTTCCTTCCAGAATTTACTAAAGTTTTTAGCTGAGTGATGCGTCGCAAGAATATCCATTTTTATTTGAGTCTGATGGTCCTGACATGTTTAAGCTTTGTTTTAAATTCTCTTCGTGAGGCGCGCATTTTATCATAACAAGAGCCATAGGATAGCTTCCCATGAACAACCTATTCCCTAAACCAGAGCCGAGCCTCACCGTGAGCTTTTTTTACATGACCTATGTATGTCTCGCCTATGTCACGTTACCGCGACACAACATTTTGTTAATTTTATTTCTTTTATGTATTATTTTGTCAAAGAACACATAAAATAATAAAAGAAGACGTCATTATAACAATTTTCTATTATTCTAATAGTACCAGAAAAAAAATCAAATATTCGAATATCAAAATTTTCGAATATTTGCAAGGCCTAGTCCCATACAATATTTTCACATAAATGCATTTTTACCAACGCAAGAATCGCTGAAAATGTCGAAAAATTGAGGTAGTACTGTTCGGATCATTAGCGAGAGCGGACAAGCAAGAGTCATCCTTATGTGCAGAGGGCGCAAGGTCGATATAATAAATCGCCAAGTGCGAGTTGACTCTCACACGAAGGGTTCCGTACCGTAAAAATCAGGCAACTTTTTCAAAGAACATCCAATTTTCACTTGTTAAGAGACCCGTTTAAATTTTCAATTTTATTTTATTTTTAGTATTTGATGTTATTACAGTTGAAGTGTTACTTAATTATAGAAAGTTTCATGTGTCTACCTATTATATTTCAAGAGATATAGCCTTGACAAGTTAAGACCAAAAAAAAGCTAAAAAAATCCCGTTTGTTGTATGGGAGCCCCCTTTAACTATGATATTTATTTTATTTTTATTGTTTGTTGTTATAGCGGCGAAGTACACATTATCTGAAAATTTCAACTGTCGACCTCTTACGGTTCATGAGCCACGTGACAGACGGACGGACGGACAGCGGAGGCTTAGTAATAGGGTTCCGTTTTCACCCTTCGGGTACGGAATTCTAAAAAGTATGCACAGGCGCAACGGGGCGAGCGGCAAGAGCGGTAGCGGGTGAGTCATCACCAGCGGATGTTTGCGCAACATTTATATTTTTGTTAGCGGGTTGATTGAAGTGCAACAGTGAATGGATCCACCATTCACTGTATGGAAATACATTCCATTGACTTGTGTTTGCGCAAGATTTATATTTTTGTTAGCGGCTTGATTGAAGTGCAACAGTGAATGGTGGATGTGTGGAAATACATCCCACTGATTTGTGTTTGCGCAACATTTATATTTTTGTAGGCGTCTTGATTGAAGTGCAACAGTGAATGGTGGATGTGTGGAAATACATCCCACTGATTTGTGTTTGCGCAACATTTATATTTTTGTTAGCGGCTTGATTGAAGTGCAACAGTGAATGGTGGATGTGTGGAAGTACATCCCACTGATTTGTGTTTGCGCAACATTTATATTTTTGTAGGCGGCTTGATTGAAGTGCAACAGTGAATGGTGGATGTGTGGAAGTACATCCCACTGATTTGTGTTTGCGCAACATTTATATTTTTGTTAGCGGCTTGATTGAAGTGCAACAGTGAATGGTGGATGTGTGGAAGTACATCCCACTGATTTGTGTTTGCGCAACATTTATATTTTTGTTAGCGGCTTGATTGAAGTGCAACAGTGAATGGTGGATGTGTGGAAGTACATCCCACTGATTTGTGTTTGCGCAACATTTATATTTTTGTTAGCGGCTTGATTGAAGTGCAACAGTGAATGGTGGATGTGTGGAAATACATCCCACTGATTTGTGTTTGCGCAACATTTATATTTTTGTAGGCGGCTTGATTGAAGTGCAACAGTGAATGGTGGATGTGTGGAAGTACATCCCACTGATTTGTGTTTGCGCAACATTTATATTTTTGTTAGCGGCTTGATTGAAGTGCAACAGTGAATGGTGGATGTGTGGAAGTACATCCCACTGATTTGTGTTTGCGCAACATTTATATTTTTGTTAGCGGCTTGATTGAAGTGCAACAGTGAATGGTGGATGTGTGGAAGTACATCCCACTGATTTGTGTTTGCGCAACATTTATATTTTTGTTAGCGGCTTGATTGAAGTGCAACAGTGAATGGTGGATGTGTGGAAGTACATCCCACTGATTTGTGTTTGCGCAACATTTATATTTTTGTTAGCGGCTTGATTGAAGTGCAACAGTGAATGGTGGATGTGTGGAAGTACATCCCACTGATTTGTGTTTGCGCAACATTTATATTTTTGTTAGCGGCTTGATTGAAGTGCAACAGTGAATGGTGGATGTGTGGAAGTACATCCCACTGATTTGTGTTTGCGCAACATTTATATTTTTGTTAGCGGCTTGATTGAAGTGCAACAGTGAATGGTGGATGTGTGGAAGTACATTCCATTGATTTGTGTTTGACACTCAAACATTTGGTACAAATTTAGTTATCTTTTATAAATTTATATCTATCTCGAGGAGTTGATCACGATTTGCACACAATAACAACGGCGTTATTGGCCACCGCTAAAATTAAATTTATTGATAAATTGTACCGCCCTCATTATTTGAGATGCCTGATTGACCCTGGCTCTCAAAGTGAGTACATCTCTGCCGAGTGCAGTAAGTGTTTATCGCTTCCCATTTGCACCAAAGGTTCAAGGTGTAGGGGCGCCTCCCACGAAATCCTGGGAGTGACCTCACTTTTTTCCCGCTTTGACGATTGCAATGAATTTCACATCGAGCCCATGGTTGTGGATTATATTACGTCACAATTATCTGACTAGCGCGTCGATGTCAGCGCACTTAGTCATATACGTAACCTGCCCATGGCTGATGATGACTTTTCGGTTAAACAAGTATTTACACCTAACTTTGTGTGATTTTTAAGAAACTATAGTTCTACGCATCACAGTGCTGTATAAGACATTATTGTGTCGTCCGCGCCGCGCCGCTGCTGTCCAGGAAGAAGGTACGTGCATGTTCATAAGTTAAATATTGTACGTCCATAATTAATGGATAAACTGTTGTTCCGCCTTGTTTTTAGGATCTTTTTGTACACAGTTTCTACAATAAATTTAATTTCATTACCTATCCATATTATCTACTGCTGTGATTTTGTCCTTACTCCTCATTTATTACAGCAGATTTCCTTCTTCCTTGCTTTAAGAACCGCCCTTACAGTCCACTAAAGTAAATAAAATAAGAACCAGCCGCGCAGTAACAAATAATCACCAGTTTGTTTGATGCGCTTATTTCTTGTTTTCTCTGTTTGTTTCTTTTACTTTTCTATTTCAATTTATGTGTCATGCTAAAAATATCTTTTAGTTCATCACCTGTGTTATTGATTCGCATATGTTTTATCTTTATTATAAAATTTAACAAAATACTTAATTTATGTTAGTTGCGTACCAATCTATATTGTAAAGAGTGTGTCCACAGCCAGTCAGTAACGCGCTTTACGCTAAGGTGCCACGGAAGTCCAGCGCTGCAGCTGCTCCCCGAGCTCCTGCAGCACACGCTGAGTGCCTGCTTTTTGGTTTCACATTGTCTTTTTCTCTTTACTTAACTTTATTTTTTTTTTCATTGTATGTTCTTGTGTGGCTAGGTGTTTCTTTTATGTTGTTTCTGTTTATGGATGTGAATGATGGTTTTTATTTTACATTTCATGTTACATTCTGTATCTTAATGTGAATGTGAGTGTTATCCTATCTTTAGTTTCATTTAGTGTTTTTTGTTCTTGTTGTATTGAATGCGATGTAAAAAAACTTAAGTACGTATTGTATGGTCTGTTGAGGGTAAAAACTAGTTACATTACATTTGTACCTTTAAGTAGCATTATTGTGTATCTATCAGTGGATTCCTGTTAATAGCCCATCAATTTCTATTGTATCACCCATTTACGTATAATGTGCTGATGGTTTCCTAAAATAAATAAAGTACCAATAAAATTTATCTTATTTTAAGCTCCGACATGACAGGTGGAAACGAAGTGTATATTCTATACGTAGTATTTATTAGGCACTAGCAAACCCGGCGAACTTCGTTTCGCCACCAGATGGCTTCGTTTTATGTAAAAGATTTTCCCGCTTTTCTTTTTAATTTTTTCCTGAATTTTCTTTGATATAAACCTCACGGAGCCCGAGACCTTTCCAACGAATGCAAAACCGTGGAAATCGGTTCGTGCGTTCTGGAGTTATAGCGTCAGGAAGAGTGCGAGCTGTGAGATGGTAACAAACCTTGGGCAGACAGAACCCTGGCAGCAGCTCGCCCTTGAGGTCAGCGGAGACGTGTCGCAGCGCGCCCCGCACGTCCGACACGTGCGCGATCAGCTGCTCCGGCTCCAGAGCCTTGGTGAACACCTGCGGAGAAACATGTCACTTTACCACACATAGTGGAGGGCTAACATTCACAGTACCGCAACGGGATAGGACTTCCAGCATTACCTTCATAGCACTCGTAGAGATGTTGAAACCAAGCTGTGAGGAACCACAAGCCTTACCCCGCTGCCATGAGGTGTCGGGCTGGCTAGGACAGGACGCCGTTACTTACCACATCATTAGTCTATACTATATACTACTATGTGTTAAGGGACCTACTAAGGTTATTAAGTTATCATTTCAATTTAAAATCAAATCCCTAACTAAACAGAAGCTAAAACAATGTGTCATTGACTTGACGTGGCTCACATGCTATGACTACGATGGTGTAGAACAACTGTTTTCTAAAATTTCATAAAATCATAAAAAAATTAAAATAATTAAATTAAACAGAATTGAATTTTTTAAATATACTAACAATAATTAAACTTTTTTGAATATTTTACACACACATCTATACACAAATGTCTATATTATTATCTTATTACTTATTATAACCAAGTACCTAGAGATATATTACTTATTTTACATTGTTTATTTCTTCTCATTTTTTTCATGTTCACCTCACTCATACCTACATCATGTTTAAGATAATGAACTATTGATTGCTAATAATTATAAATAAAAAGCTAGTAATACAAGGCAAATGATAAGCACTCATAGACCTAGTTAGGTCTCATAGGACATTACCAGCTGTAGATAAGATTAACTTACTCACTCATTATAATAATAGTTAAGTTAGTATTAAGATAATTATGTCAACATCCGGTAAGAAGCTGCTCGCCTGTAACACAGCTACATGTAGCTACCACACGAGACGAGAGTGTTCCACCTCCATACGTTACGCATATTTTTGAAATAAATGTTTTGTATTTGTATTGTATACAGACAGCGGCCTTCCTGATGAGTACCTCCAGCAGGCTGCGGCAAGGCACACGTATATAGCTCGGTTATTATCCGTTACCATTAGCGCCTCCCAGGCTATAGCCAGCACGTCGCGCTCCTTCTCGTTAAGCAGCAGCAGCAGGCCGCGCAGCAGTTGGGGCACGTGCGGCGCCAGGTCGGCGCGCGTGTGCGACACGTAGGCGCACAGCAGCGCCGCGGCCGCGCCGCGCGCCGCGCCCGTGCCCGTGCGGATCGCGTCCAGCAGAAAGTCGATGATGCTGCCGGGACAATCAACACATTTATATGTACATTATGTACTTAGATCAGGTGTTGTTGCACCGCGAAATGTTGCAAACTAGATCTATGTTGAAGTGTGAAGGAAGATGTATGTTTGTTTAGGTACCAGCGAACACCAGCCGGGTCCATCGTAGGCAGCAGCGCGTCCCGACAGTGCTCGAGCTCCTTGGCGTGGTGTGTCGTCCCGCGCGCCGCCACCAGCGCGGCCAGCAGCGCGGGCAGCACGCGCGACAGGTGCCGACCCAGCGCGCCGCCCGCCGCCGCCGCCAGCGCCGACAGCGCGCGCGTGTCCACGCTGCTGCCGCCAGCGCCCGTGCCCGTCAGCACGGGAATCAGGTATGGGAGCACGGCGCGGGACTTTATCGCCATTATCTGCATAATAACAAACAGAGTAAGCGGTGCAGTGTGGGTACGCGGTGAAGAGCACGTCCGTAGATCTGTGTTCATTCATGCACTCGTTCGGTTTAAAGATCCGTTGAACACACTCAAACGATCAATCAACTAAAACTGGGAGTAAATTAAATAAACGCGCTCCAAAGCGTTTTGATGGCACTACACACTGAGCCACTGGGTACAGAACTTTATACCGCATCAAAGACTATGTAGTCTCTCCAATACCTGCTTCAGCCCGTCCAGGGCCGCGTCAGCAATGGCCGGGTCGGGGTCGCTGAGGAGCTCCAACATGGGCGGTAAGATGTCGTCCAACGCCTTGTTCCCAATGGTCGCGTGCAGAGAGTCGAAGGTCCGCGCCGCCGCCACGCGCACTTCCGGCAGCTCATCGCACAGGGCTGTGCGGACTGTTGGTACCTGGGGAAATCAACTCATTATAATTTATGTTCCTTTCATTATTTTATTTCAATTTTGGCGCGAGCCAGCATCGTTCTTGATTCGCGGGTGAATAGCTAAGATGCAAGCACACGCCCTGCGGCTGGTCCTCGCACTATCCGCGCACAGTCCATCTGCGGCTGGTCCGCGCACAGTCCGTCTGCGTAGCTGAGCACGGCCTCGCGCGAGGTGGAGGCGAGGATCTCCCCGAGCCCGCTGGTCCGCGCGCTCCGACATCAGACCTCGTTCCATATAGGGAGTGTTAGTTACCAGTCCGTCTGCGAAGCTGAGCACGGCCTCGCGCGAGGTGGAGGCGAGGATCTCCCCGAGCCCGATGCACACGCCCTGCCGCTGGTCCGCGCGGTCCGACATCAGACCTCGTTCCAGGATAGGGACGATCTCTGGTAGAACGCGTTCTCCCAACTGCAACATACACGAAACGTGAGTTTTAAACAAATAAAACAAGTTCAATATGTTCAAAATACTTACAATTAGCACAAATTGAATGCCCACTGAAAGAGCGCAGTGGCGCAGCCACCACGCTTTTTCTATTACTTCGGAGAATTTAAGGAAGGGTGATGCCGCCGAGAGCGCCCACTATATTGGCCGTGGTTTTGAATTCGGGCTCACGTTCAGAAGACTTCAAGGTCTCGAGAAGTTTTGGACAAAATCAACTTACTTTTCTAACGAGGTCTCCCAGGGTCCTGGCAGCGACTTGTCGCTTGTCGTAGCTGGTGGAGGCGAGGCAGCCGAGCAGTAGACCGAACAACGTGGGCAGAATCTCACGCAGAGTCTTTGGAGTGTTCGTCACAACGACCTGTAAATAACAAAAAAAATAAGGTACGATATAGAAAATGAACACTCTATTCTATCTTCGATCATCGCTCCTCCCATATGCTATACAAGCCAGCCAGGACTCTGTTCCTCCGCTCCACGCCTTGGCCTCTACGGGTATCATCATAAGAGCTACCTTCCAGACGTGCAGCGCCGCCTGGCGCACCATCAGCGCGACATCGCTCCTCCCATATGCTATACAAGCCAGCCAGGACTCTGTTCCTCCGCTCCACGCCTTGGCCTCTACGGGTATCATCATAAGAGCTACCTTCCAGACGTGCAGCGCCGCCTGGCGCACCATCAGCGCGACATCGCTCCTGCCCATGCACAATCCAGCCAGGACTCTGTTCCTCCGCTCCACGCCTTGGCCTCTACGGGTATCATCATAAGAGCTACCTTCCAGACGTGCAGCGCCGCCTGGCGCACCATCAGCGCGACATCGCTCCTGCCCATGCACAATCCAGCCAGGACTCTGTTCCTCCGCTCCACGCCTTGGACTCTACGGGTATCATCATAAGAGCTACCTTCCAGACGTGCAGCGCCGCCTGGCGCACCATCAGCGCGACATCGCTCCTGCCCATGCACAATCCAGCCAGGACTCTGTTCCTCCGCTCCACGCCTTGGACTCTACGGGTATCATCATAAGAGCTACCTTCCAGACGTGCAGCGCCGCCTGGCGCACCATCAGCGCGACATCGCTCCTGCCCATGTAAAGTCCAGCCAGGACTCTGTTCCTCCGCTCCTCGCCCAGGCTGCTGAGGATGGCCTTGTGAGACTGCTCCGTGCCGAAGTTGTCGTCTTCTGAAGCGGTCTCTGTACTCATCTTGCCGGACACTCCTGAGATACGGTAGAGGAGGTCTCCTAGGAGTTGGACGGAGCTGAATCTGGACAGGAAAGGAAGAGTATAAGAAAGACAATTGACATTAAAAAACATTTGTTGGTGTAACATCTTACAAGGGACGAAAGAAGCTGTGTCTTTCCAAAACACATTACCTACGTGGCATGAGTTGTTCCGACTGTCTATCCAACAGGGCGTCTCTCTTGTTCTCTTCATGGTCAGATAAATCCGTCCATCAAGAGAGACCAAAAATAAACAAATAAACCGCCAAGTGCGACTCAACTCGCACACGATGGGTTCCGTACACTAAAAATCAGGCAACTTTTTCAAAGAACATCAAAGTTTCACTTGTTCGGAGACCCCTTTAAATTTTCAATTTTAATTTAGTTTTAGTATAATATGCTGTTATTACAATTAAAGTGTTACTTATTTATAGAAAATATTATTTTTTCCATGTGTCTACCTGTTGTGGTTCAAGAGATACAGCCTTGACAAACGAAGAGCAAAAATAACCAACAATAAAAACACGTTATTTGTATGGAAGCCCTCTTTAATTTGCAAATTTATTTTATTTCTATTATTTCCTGTTATAGCGGAAAGAGAAACACACATTCTCTGAAAATTTCATCTGTCTACCTATTACGGTTCATGAGATAGATCCCTGTGACAGACGGACGGACGGACAGCTGCAGCGGAGGCTTAGTAATAGTGTTCCGTTATTACCCTTCGTGTACGGAACCATAAAAAGATTAAACAGATTGTATCAAATGTTGATCATTACAGCTCATGATATGTTATGTTGGGCATAGCGTAGGCCTCTCTGCACACGTCAATATTCTCGGTCTTGAGCGTTACGCATCTGCTTGTGTTTGTTACTATAGTTCGCGCAAATCTTTATGAATTGTGTGAACATAGCGTCGAATGCTAAACTGCGCATGGTACAGTTGAGTGCATAATCATTACTGTAAGACATTACATTTGTTATAGGACCTACATACCTACCAAGGGAGTGGTTGTAAATATCTATAATAATAATACTAATCTAATTTTTTTTACGCAATAAATAAATTTCATTTAATTTCGTTATAAAGGCGAAAGTGTGTAAAGATGTGTAGATATTCGGATGTTACCTCTACACGCCAGTAATACTGAACCGATCGAGCAGAAATTTTGCCGACCTGGAATAAATATTCGACTACTTTTTATTCCGGAAAAACAGGTGCTAAGCCGCGGGCACAAGCTAGTATACTATTAGCGAACAAATAATTGCATGATTAACGAAAAGATGACAACAATGAAAACACGTAACAATAACAACAGCACTTAACAAAATAACAACATTAAGAAATGACACTTGAGTCGACTGTACTTTCGAACGGAACGCGCTTGTGTTTCGTGTAGGAACGAGCACTCACACTAACGTACGGCGTTTGCGGTGTGCGGGCGGGGCGAGCGGGCGGTCCCCTCGCCCGCGCACCCTTCCGCGTCCCTCTGACCCCGCAAAATATACAGTACTTTAGAGAATTCATAAAGATTTGCGCGTACTATACTTACCGACGCACACAACGCGCATAAAACATTTAGTTTTTGAAATCCTTACCTGATTCTCCAGTTATCGTCAAACAACCCATTCTCCAACTCCGGCAGCAACAGCGCGATAGAAGAGTCCGCGTACAGATTGACCATCCGTTGTCCCGCTCGCAAGGCAGTTTCCCTCACGTACTCGTTCTCATCCGCGAGCGCCTTGAGAGTACAAAGAAATACATTTATTTCGACACACAAGAATATTGTAATGAATGGCAGAAGCAAGGAAACCAGCTATTTATAACGTGTCCAGGAAAGGAACGTAGGCCACTCTTTATCTCAAAACATATTCTGGCAAGGGTGAAAATTTCACCCTTGCCAGAATATGTTTTGAGATGTCATGAGTATGAAGTTAGTTTGGGTATTGTTCGGGTGTGGCGACAATATTTATCGCCGATTGAAGAAAGTACAAGAGTATTTAACGCTGAAAAGGCTTCCAATAACATCCGCTAGATGGCGCAAGAACTTTTTTGACGTGTAGCGCGATTTTGGACCGGTCTGCGTCGCTTCCTGTATAGAGTACCTTGAGAATCGGCGTGATGATCTGTGGGATATAGTCGCGGAACTCCTCGGGGAAGCAGCCCGGCATGTAGATGAACATCATGATGTAGCCGTCCTTCACGTGCGGCGCGATGTCGGACCGGTCTGCGGTGGCGATTATGTCTGGAACATACACACGGTGCGGTTTACTTTTTACATACACAGGAGATACATTAGTTCGAAGACTGCATCAAATGGATTGTTTTCTGCAATAAAGGTGTACCATTTCGCGCGCTGTCTTCATTTAAGAGCGTTTACGCCTTCCATGCGCAGTTTGGCTCAAAAACAGTAGTTTTCAAACCCGTTAATAACATGAACCACTTATCTTACACTATATGTTAATTAATATTAATTTTAGGAAATTTTGTTTTCCAAATAGTTAGTTAAGAAAATATTTCAATTAATATAGCATGTACGCGTTCTATCAAGATGACTTGTTAGAGGTTTTCTAAATTTCCCTTTTAGCCTCAGTTTCGAAGATCAAAATATAAAGAAAATACTGATATATCTAATGAACAAAAAATAATAATCAATCAATAAGATCCTTGGAAAAATAGTTAGTTAAAAAGATGTTTGGTTTTGGTATCTAACTACGAGAAATTCAAATTCAAAAAATGTGAATTATTACGAATTTTAAATGATTTTTTCACCGATATACCTTAATTAATTTAATATAACAATAGCTTACCAATAAAGAAGAGCATCTTCTTTAAAATCATACATTTAAAATTGTAATTAATTTGTTGTTATTATTTTTCTGTAAATATTTTAAAACTACTTTAAAACGCTGCGCGCAAATCATTTCAAGTCAGTCCCATACACATCGCGCGCTAGTCGTAAACGCTCTTAATGATTACTCAGCAGTACATGGATCGATTCGAACGGGAGAGGGCGCGGGGCGCGTTTGACCGAGCTCACGGTTATCTCAGTTGCTTCCCTGATACAGCCTAAGCCTACCCCATTTTCAGAGTCCATTGAATGAGTTGTGCATTAGTTTACGATGACGAAAAAAGTTATCGTCTCTTTCAAATAAAGCAATGGCACTGATGTAAGCAAATGTGAAACGTTGCTCCGAATTTTTTGCTTTACACGTCTGACGTAATCAAAACCTTCTAATCTCTAAAGTTAAAAGGTTCAGAAGATATCACTGTCAGAGTAGTTGGCAATGTCATAGAGATTGTAGCACCGTACTTGTCGTTTATTTTTAACTAGCTGCTGACCGCGTCTTGGGACTTTCTTTTCCGATATAGAGAGTAACCTACTCGTATGTCTGTCCCCGGAACACCACCTATCTCCGCGACAAAAAATCGTATTAATGATATTAGTATGGATAGTTGCATAAAATAAAATGTTTCCTAGATCTTATGAAATTCGCGAAAGTGATCCCACTTTTTAAAAGTAGAAGTCACCCAGGTAATTTTAGACCGATATCGATGGTCTTGCCAGCACTCAGTAAAATCTTTGACAAGCTTACTCATTCAATTAACATCTTCATCAGGGTTCTTTTTCAAAATACAATATGGATGCTCTAGTTGACTTCGTGGAATAAAATTATAGTACCTTCGAAGATTCTTCTGACGTTTTGGGAGTTTTTTGTGATTTATCAAAGGCCTTTGACTGCATGAATCACGAAACACTTCTAAACAAACTAAGTCATTATGGTGTGAAAGAGGGAGCACTCGAGCTGATAAGATAATGACTAAAACGAGGAAAGCTTAAGTTAGTGTTACCTCAGACGAGACTAGCGAAAGTTAGCAAATCTTTTGTTGTGCATAGTGCTAGATTTTATTTGTTTATAATGTGTTTCCAGGCAATATTATAATGTATTGCCAGCCAATATTACCAATCTTGGTGAATAGGCCTTTAGGACCACCATCAAACAGCACCTCACCGAGAGACTTGTGACATAAAGGGTTTATAATCTCTCAGATCACAATTTTTGGAACAACATCGCATGAGTCAGGAATACTTTTTTTATTTTTCACTTGAAACGATGTACTACCTATTATTTTAATTTACATTTTAAACTTTTAAGTGCTTATGATAAATAAATGAATGAAACTCCATACATTTGGAGCCATGCATGGCGCCAAATGCGCCGGACGGATAGAGGAACTATTTTTCGTAGTTTGACAGCAGTATTCAACTGCTGTCAAAGTTTCATATTATGTACTCGATTATAATTTTCGAATGGTTTTGACAGATTTGACAAAGG
Organism: Eupithecia inturbata; assembly: GCA_963662085.1. Classification (NCBI taxonomy): domain Eukaryota; kingdom Metazoa; phylum Arthropoda; class Insecta; order Lepidoptera; family Geometridae; genus Eupithecia; species Eupithecia inturbata. Next base: position 589,974 of record OY759181.1, on the reverse strand, counting down.
CTATTTTCACGGAATGTTGTATTTGTATCATTATTTTTTGTACGATTAAGCGAGATAGAAGTTAAAGTATATTCAATTAAATTGAGCTATTAGCTAGCTATTGAGCTCACGAAAACTTTTTTCATATTCGTAATATATACTCATACTAAGCATACTGACAGCAATACAGCCAGTTCTAAACTCTCTCTATAACCCTGGCTGGCCCCTGTGGTACCTGGCATGATCTTGTGCAGCTTGGCGAGGCCCAGGCCGGCGACCACCTCGGAGAGCCCCTGCGCGGCGCCCGAGCGGTCCACGCTGCTGGACTCCGACGTCAGCTGCGTCATCAGCCACGGGAGCAGCTCTTCGAACGAGCTCTCCCCCAGTCCTTTCACCATAGCGCCGAGAGCGCGCGCGCTCACCGACCGCACCTGAACATAACGAAACCTGGTCAGCTCTCAGTGCACACAACACATCGTGGCGATTCTAGCTAGGCGCTGCCGACCACTATCGGCTGCTGCCATGTCGGTGAGTTTTGACCCTTAGTGTGCTATTCAACCAAAGCTGTACAAAACCATAGGAAAACCAAGCACCAGTCCTTGCACGCTCAGCTCCCCCAGGCTCCCTCCTATAACTTTGGTTGAGTAAATCACACCCCTAACCGTTTAAACTACAAGCAACTTACATCCGGCACAGGATCCAGCAGCGAGCTCTTCAGCCCCGGCATGATATTAGGAAGGTACGGCGTCAGATCCTTTTGATCAGTCAGTGAATACATGTTGCCAATGATTTGCGCCGCCATCTTGCGTGTCTCGGTGCTGCGGTCGAGGAAGGACCGTTGGACCACTGGCATGATGAGGGCCAGAGATGGCGCGTCGATGAAATGGACGAACTTCGTGTCGAGGAGGGTTTGGAGGCAGACGGACGTCTTGTTGGACGGGTCTTGGAGAGCCTCGAGGAGGACCGGCACGATGGCTGCAAGAAATAATGAACCATTTAGTACAAGGTCCAAAAACTTGGGTAAAGTTAGATAAGAAAAAGCCTTGATTCCGGGTATTACCTTGGATCTTCGAGATCCTGCTGACGGAGCCGATGACGCTGAGCGCCTCAGACTAGTCTCAGGCGTGCGCCCTGAGGTGAGAGTCGCTCAGCGTGTCGATGAGACGCGACACTATAGACGGCAGACACGACGACAGCTGCTTGGTTTAAGAAAATTACCTTGGATCTCCGGGTTCCTGATAACGAAGCCGATGACGCTGAGCGCTTTAGCACCCGCCTCCTGCACCTAGAGGTGAGAATCGCTCAGCGTGTCGATGAGACGCGACACTATGGATGGCAGAGACGAAGTCAGCTGCTTGGTTTAGGAACATTACCTTGGAACTCCGGGTTCCTGATGACGGAGCCGATAACGCTGGGCGCCTCAGCGCCCGCCTCCTACACCTAGAGGTGAGAGTCGTTCAGCGTGTCGATGAGACGCGACACTATGGACGGTAGACTCGACGACAGCTGCTTGTTTTAGGAACATTACCTTGGATCTCCGGGTTCCTGATAACGGAGCCGATGACGCTGAGCGCTTTAGCACCCGCCTCCTGCACCTAGAGGTGAGAGTCGCTCAGCGTGTCGATGAGACGCGACACTATGGATGGCAGAGACGAAGTCAGCTGCTTGGTTTAGGAACATTACCTTGGAACTCCGGGTTCCTGATGACGGAGCCGATAACGCTGGGCGCCTCAGCGCCCGCCTCCTACACCTAGAGGTGAGAGTCGTTCAGCGTGTCGATGAGACGCGACACTATGGACGGCAGACTCGACGACAGCTGCTTGTTTTAGGAACATTACCTTGGATCTCCGGGTTCCTGATAACGGAGCCGATGACGCTGAGCGCTTCAGCGCCCGCCTCCTGCACCTTGAGGTGAGAGTCGCTCAGCGTGTCGATGAGACGCGACACTATGGACGGCAGACTCGACGACAGCTGCTTGTTTTAGGAACATTACCTTGGATCTCCGGGTTCCTGATAACGGAGCCGATGACGCTGAGCGCTTCAGCGCCCGCCTCCTGCACCTTGAGGTGAGAGTCGCTCAGCGTGTCGATGAGACGCGGCACTATGGACGGCAGACACGACGACAGCTGCTTAGGCGCACAGTATGCCATGGAACCTAGCAGCTCGATTGAACCTGCGGAACGTCAAGAATTTAAACTTGCAAGATTACTACAACAGCTGTCTAAGTCAATAATGCATTTTTCCACACAAGTATACAATACTGCATCACACTCTGGGGTAACTAACCGGCCTTAGTTCGCCAGTTATCGTCGGACAGCGCGTTGAGAAGAGCCGGCAGCACCAGCTTGACTCCGTGGGCGCTGAGTTTGCTCATTATCAGTTTAGCCGTGTCGTCGGCCGCGGTACGGACGTACTGGGATGAGTCACCGAAGCAAAGCAGCAAGTGTGGAAGGACGTGGACGATGTACGGCTCGAAAAGACGACCCAACTTGTGGCAGAGCATCTCGAAACCGAATAAGGCACCTGTAACACAAGTAAATTTTATTTGTTCCATTTTTTTTATACCTTTTACGATGAATGTAAACACAAGAAAATGTGAAATTTAGGCTTCACCTTCGCGATATTTGTAGTTCTTTTTCTCCTGCACAGCTTCAGTCAGTTTGCCCATCACATCGAGCTGCTTTAGCGATAAGATTCCCAACCCTTTGATTATACCGGCGATTCCGTAGGCTGCACCCTACAAATATATGTTTAGTTAAATGAGCTTTATTACATTAACATTTGTTTTATTTTTATTTTTAGAGTAAACTTATTAGTGAAAGGACAAAGAACTAAAATCTTTAATTAAATACTAATAAATATTGCTGGACAATCCACATACGAGTAGCATCATCTAGCACCAAGAGGTTAGTTTTTGCATACCTTACGTTCTCCGTATTTCTCGGCTGTGAGCAGTTGCTTCATAAGTTTGTTAACAATGTTGGGTATTTCACCTTCAAGGGCGGGTGACGTCACTAAGTGAGGCAAGCAGTTGCTGACTGCTTCTTGGACCTGTTGAAGAGTAAGGAAATTTTACTATTTAGTTCGTAGAAGGAATACGAGATAAGATAAGATTACCCAGGCAGACTCAGCAGTCTGTATAAACATTAAATCTACTTCCTTCTGGTAGGGATTACATTAGCCGCCCACCAGCAGCCACGCTCTGTCGGACACTGTCGTAGTTGTTACTTACCTGTTGGCTAGGAGTGCCGAGGGCGGCCACCAGTCTCAGCGTGATGGGCTTGATCCTGGCATCCTGCGGCTGGAGATGGCGCGCCAGCCCGCCCACCAGCAGCACCACGCTCTGTCGGACACTGTCGTAGTTGCGGGTCTTGGGCGCTTTGTCCAGGAACTCCTCAAATACTGGCAGCTGGCTGCCGATGGTTTCCTGAAACAGTCCAGATATTTACAATTATAATATAAGACAAATGGTAGATGCTCAGTGGGGGGTGGACCCGGATACAGGTGCCGGATAAAGAGAAAGACTCTCACTTTAAGTCCTCTTACTTTGCTGGAAGCTGCGTAGAACAGAAGACCCACGGCGTTGATGCGCCAGAATACAAGGAACAAAATTTTTGGTTCAATGGAAAGGCGGACCTTGTAGAACTAAATGGATAAGCCTCATTCGCTAGGAGATTGTGACCTTTTTATTTTTGTGGAAGGTACAACGTCAGTTATAAAATGCTGATTAAGAATTCACTGAATAAACAAGCATCTCACCTTCCCATGTATCTCCACCACCGCCATCGCCGCATTCAGCATCTCAGCCCTGACTGGCTCGGCGCGGTCCGGCAGACCGTGGCTCACGAAGAACTTGACGGCCTGCGGGACCGCGGCGGGCGCCAGCAGCGGCGCCAGCGCCCGCAGCGCCAGCGCCACGCCGCGCCGCCCGCCCCACTCGTCCACCTCCGCGCTCAGCACGTGTCCGAACGAATCTACGCGCGCTGGGATCAACTGGAAACAAAATAAAACACCATTCAACCGAGATCATATTGAGGCGTTATCGTCAAAAATTTTATAATTCAGTCATAATAACTAGATGTCCCCATGATCGCAAAAATTTATCTGTCAAATCAGAATTACTTTAACTTTTTTGCCAAAATTATATCTTTAGTCCATTCGCCGAGTCGTGCTAGTGGAGCCGTTTCTTGCACATTTGTATGAAAGCGGCTGAACACGCACTCTCATCGTGACTGTCCAGGATTGGTAAGTGGGCGTGACCATTGTCCAATAATATAAGTGAAGGGGCGCGTTACTGCCTTATATATTACTAGCTTCTTCCTGTGGTTTCGTTTCGTCCGTGTAGCCTCAAAATATAAATGTAGCCTGATGTGTGTTATAGGGATAATGATAACTATAGTGATATATAACACACTAATATTATAAATGCGAAAGTTATAAATGCATGTTTGGATGGTTGTGTTACCTCTTCACGCCAGCCATAACGACTGAACCGATTGGCCTGAATTTTGTATAGATGTAGCTCTAAGCCTGGAATCAAGGATAGGCTACTTTTTATCCCCTAAAACAGTTCTTAAGGGATATAAATAACCCTTAAAGATTTCCATACAAACAACAGACGAACTACGACGCGAACCGCACTCACCCTGAAGAAGTCCCTCGTTAAGGGATGAAACGTTGGTGTTCGTTGGAAGAACACCAACGTTTCATCCCTTAACGAAATAAAGTTCGTCATTCATTATATCCGTAATTAACTATGCAATCATTTGAATTGCCCAACCCTTCCAAAACGACCGATGGAGGTCGTTCAAACCTGTGCGTTCTCGTCAGCGCAATCTAGAGCTCGTACACTTTTACTAGCGACATCTATTTATGAATTTATGGAACTAATTGGTCCCTACGATCGCTCACACACTTTTAAAGTTAATGCCGAAACTAATAATTATAAATTAATGTGATTTGTCAGTTTTTATGCCGAAGTTGTGTTCTTTAATTTGATACTAAACTTGACTTTGTGGGCCGATTTTATTTTTCCCGCCCCACCTCTTTACGTGAATCATTTATTTTTATATTCCAGGTTTGTGTCATTATTATGCGTCTATGTGTGAAATATTCATACAATAGGTAGTATATATATAGCGATATAAGCAATAGCGATTTTCTGGGACCAACGCCCAGCCCAAACAGCTGAAGCTAGAAAGCTGAAATTTTAAAAGCAAAATAACTTTAACCCCCCTTTTAACCCCCTTAGGGGTGGAATTTCCAAAAATCCCTTCTTAGGTACCTGTTACTAAACAACCTCCCGCTAAGAAGGGATTTTTGGAAATTCCATCCCTAAGGGGGTTAAAAGGGGGGTTAAAGTTTTTTTGCTTTTTTGTAACTTCTTAACCAGTTGCCCAATTAGCTTGAAACTTACAGAAAATACTAGAAATACAAAATTAGGTGTTTCAGGCTTATTCAAAATTTTACTGAAAATGGGGTAAAGAAAAGGTTAATAAAGTTTGTGATTCGTAATTTGGCTCAGTACTGAAATGTCTGAACTTTTTAATACGTAATGCTATTGACCTGAAATTTTCTGTATATATCAAAATGATAATAAATTAAAACACGTTTTTCAGGAATTTTCAAAAGACCCTTAGAAAAGGGTAAAATGAGGGTTGAAGTTATTGAGTTTTTTTTGTAACTCTTTAACCAGTGGCCCAATTAGCTTGAAACTTACAGAGAATACTAAACATACAAAAACATTCAACACGTGTTTCAGGATTTTTCAAAATTTTCCTGAAAATGTGGTAAATCGGATTATTAAAGTTTGTGATTCGTAATAAACTATAAAGTAAATAAATGTAATTTTAATTTTACAAAACTATTCCTAGGGGGTGCAATTAATTTCAACGCGGGCGAAGCCGCGGAGCGCAGCTAGTCCAATATAATATTCTCAAATAGCCTACGAAAATCAATATCAGCACCGATATTAATGCATCAAAACAAAATAAAAATTGTTTTCACATTTTTTCCTCCGATAAAGTTTGATCATCTTCATACCAAATTTCAACTTCCTAGATTATCTAGAAGTGGTTTACGTTTTTGATGAGTCAGTTGTTAAAAATGTCTTTTCGGACTTCTATAACTCAAAAACCTTGTATAATTTATTTATAAAATTTGGTACTACTCCACCAAAACCGTGCCCGCGGCTTTGTGAATTTTTCTTGTGTGCACCATTGGCGGACTGGGAATAATAAAGGAATAATAAATTTCCTGTCCGATTCAAGTCCGGTCTCGCGGTGATCGTGGCGGATAACAACAATAATCCGTAGTTTCGTACATACCGGCAGCCGCTGGTCGAAGATGTCCTGCAGATGCTGCAGCACGATCTCCGCGGCATCAGGTCCGTTCCTCTGCACCAGGTGTGCCAGCGCAGAGGCGGCAGCGCGCTGCACTTGCTCTGCTGGGTGTTGCACTTCTTGGAGCAATGCTTCCACTAGCGCGGCCGAGTGGCTGGCCGCTTCGGCGCAGGGGAGGCCTTCCCATAGCTCTACGCCGAGTTTTCTGCGAAACACATTACACCGACTACAGTGTACAAGCTAGAACTGGCGCTCCTTTAGCACTAGCTTTAGCAGTTGCCAGACAATTTTTGTTAAGGCTCTACACACTATGCCGGCATAACCAATTCACTATGTGCCCGCATTTTGAGAACGAGCGGAATTAAACTGGCGGCGAACTGTGTTGGGACATGACATCTACAAGCATCTCATCGACAGCGAACACCTAAATATAAGCTTCCTATTAAACTGAACGGTGCGGTGGTGACAAAATCACCATATTACCACAGTATAAATAAAACATACAGTGGGCTGACGCCTTAGATCTCGCGGTAAATGCCGCCAAGTGACGCCGCAGCGCGCGTTGGCCAGGGTTGTCATGTCCAATGAAAACTTATGTATTTATTTATTTTAGGTGAACATCGTCATCAATATCACGAATATGCGGTGTTTTATCAAATGTAAAATGGCGGTTTATTTAATTTAAATTTTTACTCATGGGTATCGTTTTCGACTGAATTGAGGGTGTAGATTACGAATATGCGGTGCTTGCAAATAACGCATTCGAACTTTAATCTAGAGGATGTTGTATATGCGGTGCTTGCAAATAACGCATTCGAACTTTAATCTAGAGGATGTTGTATATGCGGTGCTTGCAAATAACGCATTCGAACTTTAATCTAGAGGATGTTGTATATGCGGTGCTTGCAAATAACGCATTCGAACTTTAATCTAGAGGATGTTGTATATGCGGTGCTTGCAAATAACGCATTCGAACTTTAATCTAGAGGATGTTGTATATGCGGTGCTTGCAAATAACGCATTCGAACTTTAATCTAGAGGATGTTGTAAATGCGGTGCTTGCAAATAACGCATTCGAACTTTAATCTAGCTAGAGGATGTTGAATGAGCCTACTTGTTATCCTCCGAGACGTCGAACGTAGCGATGATCAGCCGCTTGGTCAGAGTGAGTGCGTACTCTGAGTTTACAAACAAGGGCGGCAGCTGTAAGCGAATGCACAGCAAGGCGCGCAGGGCTGCGTCCCGAACCACCTGAAATGATAAGGCCAATATTCACCAACCTAACATCTACAAAGATACGGATCGCGATCTAATTTGGCGTACCTACCTACATTTATTTAGTCATTTATTTTATTATTAATTACAACGGCAATTGCTAATTACACTAAATAATTAATTATAATTTACATAAAAAGAATTTAACACATAAAACTAACATAAAATTAAATTAAAAATGATAATGTTTAAATAAAAATGACAAAGTGTAATTATACATTGTTAAATAGTTAATAATTATTAGAATATAAGAAATCGGTCATGCATCCCTCTCACAGTAGAGCAGACAAACTGACATTAGGTCCATCGATTCGTCAGCAGATATGTCACAGTCTGGAAAAGCCTTAAGCAACCCGTTGAGGGTGCCCAACAGAGCGGCAAGGAGGTAGAGCGAGGAGCCTGTGACTTCTACCGCGAATATAATTGTTCGGCACGTAAAGGCGAAGCGACTCGTTTTGAAGGTCAGGACTGTCAGTAATGTTCCTAAAAATTTTAACAACGGTCGACAGCTGGTCGTACGCTCGTCTAGTTTACGAGAGTTATAACCCAGATAGCCTTGCAGGAATATCATGGGATACATAAATGGGTAATATCCTGCTACGCGCTTGTACATGTAGATCTCAAATCGTCTGCTGCTTTATAGGCGGGAAGAACGCGTGCGAAGCCGCGGGCAGAAGGTAATCATTCATAAAGCTCTGTAGCTGTACTGTCTGTTTAGGAAGTTTTTTCCAGATATCTAAACTCGAGCCAAATTCCACCTGAATACTTAACCTAAAATGAATTCTGTTGACATTCCTTGTTGATTTGAGATCTTTCTTTTAAATACCAACAATTGAATGTGAAACTCGAACGCCAGACACTGAGTTTTAGATTTTGTGTTGTGGTTTGTTTACTACACATCGTATTAGGCTGGAATATACTAGTTCCCAGGATACCATCCAGCACAGCATGGCTGACTGAACACCGACAGACGTTAACTTACGTCCAGCGGACTCTGCAGCCCCGCCAGCAAGCAGGACACGTCCTCCTGCGAGACGACTCCTCGCGCCGCCATCTCCGCCGTCTCCAGCAGTGCGGCCGTGCACGCAGTCTGTGTGCGCCCGGCTGTACTACCTGTAAATGAACCGGCATCTATAATAATAACAGACCACATCTCGCGCAGTGCCTACCACATCTAGGTTAGGACGCATTCCCACTGATGCAGTGGGATGGATCAATAGGAAACGAACCAGCAGCGAGATCACGTGACGCGTGTGCGTTGTGTTGTGTTGTGTACCAATATGATTCCGCTCCGCATCACTGGACACGCACCCTTAGGCTCAATGTTTAGCATCAAGCTAGGGCAGTACTTATACTTACTGATGAGGTCTATGAGCAGTCTGAAGATGTCGTCGATGGGACAGAGCTCCGGCCTCATGAGCGTCGGCTCCGCGTCCGCCAGCTGCAGCCGTGCGTGGTAGCCCAGTACGGCGAGACCGTTCACCATCGTCGCTTCGTCCACTAGACTCGGGGTTAGACCTGCGAACAAATCTATAGGGTTAACTCAGATAACTGCGACTTGGTGCTCCGAGTGAGTACACTAGAACCACCAAAACACCTTCTGAGACGCTCAAATACAGCTGTCAAACACTCAGTGCACTACCCCGCCTCTTACGACACAATCAATCAAAAACATTTTTGATTGATTGTGTCGTGTTAGTGAGAGCCAGTTACGCAAAAATACACAATGTACATACATCTACAACTCCGCGGGACAACTCTGATCATAAACGTGTCATAGAATGTATAAGACCAAATCCGATCTGGCGAGCCTGTCAGTGATTAAGAGAGAAATAATGAATCAATAATATCTAGCTGGCGCGAGACAGCTCAGCCAAGATGCCGAGAAGTGTTGTGTCGGAAGCTTAGATCCATTTTGGGTTCCTGAGTTTCTGAGCCACAAGAGCTTCCAAGGTGGCAGTCACAGACGAGATGACGTACCTTTCTTGAGCAGTGGAAACACGTAGCACAGGCCGGGCGCGGAGAAGTAGTGGGTGGGGGTGGGCGGCGCTGCGCCTGCGCCGGCGCCGGCCGTGGCCGCGTGCACCAGGTTGATGGTGCGGGACGCGGCCAGCTCCAGGGGCTCCTGCTCCCACCACTGGTCTAGGTCACAGGCGGGGTCTTGTAATCTGGGAAAATACAGGTTGATTCAATTAAAGAGATGTGATAGACAACTACATACTAATCGTAACTTTCTATAAATGTGAGCGGGCTAATTACGAACATGGGCGAGCGCGGGCACCACGCGCCTCGCACTCACGCGCAGAGCACGCGTGTTATTAGTGCATACCTGACAGAGACACGTCCCACAGTATCCGCCAGCGCCGCATGATGCGGCAGCAGCACCTTGGCATTGTCCAGATGCGCGTGCGCCAGCCGCGGCGCCGCCATGGGCGAGCGCAGAGCTGCCAGCAGCGCAGGCACCACGCGCCGCGCACTCACGCGCAGCGCACGCGTGTTGCCGCGACGCACGCTGCCTACTAGGCCCACTGCTACCTCTACGCGGGCGTTTAGCTGAGACAGAAGCAATTAAAATGATGTACCGATTCCCTGATATGGACGAGGAATCAAGTGTTCATAAATATATATTAGGAAACCAATAGCTAACAGCATACACTTCTGCAGAACGCTTGATACAACCGCCGATTTGTTTCTAGGGTTTCGAGATCGTTTTCGAAACCCTTATGGTCTCGCTTTTTCTGTCCTTTTTTCGTCTTTAATATATCAGCAACTAAATCAGCAATTAACTTGATATATAAAATAATAATACATTTCGTCCGCCTGTACCGATTTAGAGAAAAATAAATAAAACGAAAATTTTCAGTGCAAATTGTTGACAATGTCAAGGGGGGTGGGTATCAAATGAAAGGTATTTTTACATTTCAAAACAGGGTTTGAAATTTCTTTAGGTTTCATACTTTTGAAAGTCGAAAAATTACTCATTTACATTTTAATGTTTATTTTTAAGTCGTTATTTGGTTGCATTTCTTAATATGCAGTGATATAAATACTCACCAAGCTCAACCTCTTCTTGATTTCTTCTTCTTTTAGGAGCTGGGCTTTTATCGCCTCCTTTTGTTTCGCTGATAGCTGGACCTGTGAACGATACAAACAAAATTACCAAACGGCCATGCGATTATGAATGTGCTGGCATAGATTGCAGTCTGCAGCTCACCTCGACGACCTTCCCCTGCTGACGACGCTTCTCCTCCAGCTCCCTTCGCAGCTGTAACTCCTCCTGTTGTTCCTTGTAGCTGTACGCTTTGCTCTCACGTTTCATGTTCATTTCTTTATTGTCATCGTTCCTATTAGGAAGAAAGCTTCAAATGTATATGTTCTGGATTGTGTCGGAGTCAGTTTTGAGATATATCTCTACTAGATAGAGTAGAGTAGAGTAGACAGTCCCTTACCCAGGCACAGAGCTCTTGTCGTACAGCTCTCCCTCCGGCGTCAGGTACGTGAAGTACTCGTCTCTAGTGACGGCGAGCAGCTCCGAGTCCTGCAGGGCGTCGAGGATGCTTTGGATGGCGCTGCCGGCGATGGCGTCCGGGTTCGTGGCTACCAGGGTCGATACTATGTTGGATATCGTCTAGCGAGGGGAAAAAAGTAAACGTGAATTAAGAGAGGCGTAATACTCAGCAGTAAATGCTCACTGCTCACATGCAGACTAAATAAATGGATGGAGAAAGTAAATTCTAAGATCGCCCGACTTGAAGGACCATGTAGTTTCGACAATTTTTTACTTATTGTACTTGATGTGAGGACTTGTCATCAAGTGAAACTAGACATGAACAGTGATTTACTGCCAGGACTAGGCGAAGGCCGGCGAGGCCTATGTCGACAGCCAACTTTACGGCCTCACCGGGATGATTGTATTCGCGTCAACTGATAAACAAAATAGTACTAACCTCATTTGGAGTATATCCCTGGATGTACTGGTTCTTCAGCATGCCAGAGTATTGTCCAACCAGCTTCTTGGGCTCCAGTTGGAGCGATGTGACGAGGCGCGTCCAGTACCGTCGGTTGGTTTCCACAGACAGCGGGTGGTGGCAGCACTTTAGCGTCTCTAGCGCCAAGAGCTGGGCGTCTTCTTTGGGGTACTCTGTGGTACAAATAGATGAGGGATTATTTGGTGAAAATGAGGTAAAACTATATTCACCGAACTTATATTCATTGGGGCATATTAAATCAATAGATTTTGCGGCAGAAGTCAAAATGTGAAAGTAAGAAGTGAGTTGAAGGTTCGTGACTTATAGAAACACCAAAGGGCAAATAGGGCATTGTTTTGTATTTGGAAATAAGAAAGAAATGTTAAAAAGGCGGAGACCCTTACCTTTATAAGAGCACAAGGCCTGCACACAGTCCAGTATCATTTTCCCCGTGACCGCGGGCGCGCCTTCTTCCGGCGGAGACTTCTCTTTGTAACTGAATATTTTGCCCTCCTCCAACACTTCATTCAACTTCAGCACTAGATTCTTAGCGATTAAAGCTCTATCTTGCTTGGCAAGGAGCGCCTTCGCTTCTTCTAGCGCTACCGCTCGAACGTTCTTCACGGTGGAGAGTAAAGTCAGGATGAAAGCCCTGTATACGGGAGAGTTCGGTTGGCTGGAGACACTGGGGTACTGTTCCAACACTGTTCTGCAGAGCCACGCCACCTGTATCAGGACTATCAAGGGGTAAATGTTATAGCTATTCTATTTACGAAAAAAACATAATTAAGCGACACTTCAAGCAATTGAACAATTGACAGCAAAATGCTTGTGAATAAGGCTCAGTTCACACCAGAATAGCATTGGCCGGCAGCGACGCAGCGACGCGGCGACCAATCTAATTGTCGAACAATTTTAAACATTATCTACATACTTATAGACCAGTAGCGCCTTACGCTAAAAGTATGTAGGTGACAAGATCTCGCGGTCAAACGCAACCTTTTCGAGCTTAGAGCAATAGGTCTTAAATGCATGTGACTAAATTTTAAATTATCTGAGACCAGTTTGACCCTGTAAGTTATCACCACGTCGTTGCCGGCCGCTGCCCTCCCCGTGTGAACTGAGCCTGAGTCACAGATAGGAACTATGCATTTCAATTCAGTTTACAATAAAAGGTTATAATATTTTGATTCCTCTATTATTAGGAGTGGAAACAGAGTAAATAAATAAGAGAAGGAGTACACAACACCATTCTTGTGTATAGCAGAATCTGAATTTTTGCGTCGAGCTATTCAAGAATACATTCCGTGGTGTAGTTACCATCGTCAGTAGCAGTGGCGAGTGTCCGGTCGTGCAACAGCGCGTGCTGGTGCACGTGCGCCAGCGCAGTCCACGCGGCGCCCGCGCCCGGCAGCCAGGCGGACTCGTCGAGTAGCGCCAGCGCCAGCGACGCCGATATACCCTCGTTTACTACCAGGTGCTGGATTGGGATTTTCAATTTTATGGTAGTAGAGTGCAAATATCTGCTAATTTATTGAAGTTATAAGCAATATTGGCCAGAAAATATTTCTAAAATCTCTTGTACTTCATACAAATTCTGAGCTAGAGTTTGTTTGTGGAAAATGAAGGGAAACCCCGTCAGCGCTAGTGCGGGAGCGATGCGAGCCGCCTGCGCTCTAGCACGCACAACTCGTTACACGTACTCCATTGCGGCTGCGCCTCTGATACAGCCTACCCGATTTTGATACGACCACCGAAGTGGCCACAGTCGCACCCTGCCGCTTTCTAGCATTACAACCGTTATCTAGTACAAGTTTAGACTTGACTCCAGTGGCCAGTGTACCTGCAAGGGCTGCTGCTGCGCCTTCTCCACCGCCTTCACCAGCAGCGGCTTCAGCACGGCAGCCTGCGCCGGGCTGACTGCGCCCGCGCGCGCCGCGCCCGCTATTACACTGGTGTAGGCGATGCGCACTGCTTGTGTTGTGTTCTTGGCTGACATGTTCTTCTGCAAATGACATCAATAATTCAGAATATATTTGGTTCAGCGATGCGACCCGAGGGGCGCTTGGCTGGGACACGTGGGGTCCAAGACGTCCAGCGTGGGTGCTCAATGTGTTAAAACGACAATGCAAAGCTAACTAACATTGACAGTTTGGGTGCCGTATAAAGAGGCGATTGTCTGAAAGTTCTCATTTAACTCCAAGCTACAACAATGCCACTTTAATCATTTATTCGTATAAGTAAATAGACCAATGGTCTCTGCCTGACAAGATACTGGCTGGACGTATTCAAGGTATACATCATATTTGCTTCAGCAATCCATTCCGTATAATTTAATTGCTGCTTTTCTGCAGTAATGTATCATCTTCAACCGGTATCGTGAAACCCACACAGGCTGATACGGCTATACAGCAACTCGGTAAGTCTAAAAAATCTGATCAGGCAGTGTCACCTACCGCAGCGCCCCTATGTGTATGATGTGTAGCTCACCAAAGAACCTAACTGTAACATCTTCTCCATCAAGTGGTCCAGCTCATAAAGAGTGCAGAGTTCTGTACAAGCCACAAGCGAATCTATGAGGAAAATGTATTTAATATGTGCATCGTCATCTTTAATTAGTTATCAGAACCCCATTAAAGACCTCAATGGTAATTAATTCAAACAATAATTAAATCAGTGGCTGCTTGACAAATGCTTTCCTAGTGTAACTGAATATATTAATTTTATGTAGAATAATTTATTATGTTTTGTCTATGATTGTTAATTAATTATCTGACTGTTAATTATTTATTGTCTATTGTATTATCCTTGATTTTTTTTATTATTGAATATTTTATCTATTTGAATCGCCCATATATAATATTTGCACTTTGCATATTTAATAACAATATTTAGTATTTGTTTGCGCGTTGAATACATTTGACATCACTCTAGTTATAAGATCTGACATGTACCTACCTGTAGTAATGTATTCAGCAAATAAATGATTTGATTTGATTTGAGAACGTAGCCCGTAGCGTAGTTATCGCTATATCTACTATCAAAATGTATGTGGCCTCCGATCCAAAACAAGTTTGTTCCGTAATAATTTAAGTATATGTATGTATGTACCTACATCAGACCTGATTGCACTTACTGAGACATTTCTAACGAGTTCCGTCTACGATGGAGAGGTTTTGCCTCATGGGGCGGAGTTCTCCTAGGCGCCTGTACTGATCTAACCCTGCGACCTATTACCAAGAGTTCCCAGTGTGTTACAGTGTTACTCGATGGCAAAAAAATCCCAACGAGTCACACCATGCCATCCCAATATAGATGGCCTTATAAGTGAAATGAAAATATTATTCGCCCATATCTCGTTTAAAAATATTTAATTATTTCCTGTGTCGTTTATTTGCCACCTGACTAAAAAAACGAGCTATTTACTATGTTTTAAGTTGTATTGAGAATGTATTATGTAAATATTCTGACCTAGATGTGATAATTATTGGAGACTTTCATTTGAATTCTTGTAGCGTTAATGTTAGGACTCATTTAAATCTATTTTGTGAAGTATGTGAGTCTATCAATTTATCGATGTTGTCATGGAATACGATGATGGCTTGATGGACTTGGTACTAAGCGGGATGGATAGAGACCTCCTTGCAGTCGAGTGTGCCGCCGTTGCATGGGTTACGATTGATAGACCGTCCACTTCATATTGATTTCGTGTTACCTCGTGGGTACCAGATCTCTCCCACTTCTGCATCTGAGGACTTTAGGAGAGATCGACTGGAGTGAGCTTTATAGCGAAAGTGATCCGGACCTGGCTACCAAAATCTTCTACAACGAGATGAATGGATGCTGACGAATGTGTGCCCGCCAAGCGAAACTTGAATACCGCCTCACGGAATATTCGAGGCCGTCCTAGACTGAGGTTCGCCGTCAGGTTGGTGGACTCCTCGCCGACTCTCAGCATGGTTTTTACGCAGCTAGATCTACGGTCACGAACCATGTAAACTTTGTTGACTATGTGTCATTGTGTATGGAAGTAACCTACGGAACCGTCGTCAATACGTCTCCGTCAAGAGATATGTGTCGGAAACCACGCGGAACCAACGGAGTTTCACGCGATCAGGAGTTAGCCATGCCATGCCTAATACTGCAAAATGCTGAGTTAGGGACTCCTTTTTACCCTTCCTATTAATGTACCTATACACTTTTTTTGTTATGTTCCTGTTTGTTTTTTTGGTAAATAAAATGTATTTTATATTTTCTTTATTTTATCTTTTTAGCCAGGGAAGTACACTAGAGAGCCCACCCTGTTTCTACTTATGATAAACGATCACCATCTGTTGTTGTCTCCTCTGAGAGAGCCCTGTTCCTGGTCCTGTTCGCTGATGACCTTAAACTTAATAAGGCAGTGCGTGAAACGGACGACTGTTTGGCACACCAGCGTGATCTTGTCGCTGACTGGAGTGAAGTCAATCATCTCTCTTTTAACACCTCCAAATGTAAAACTATCACCCTTACGCGTCGACGCTATCCGTTTGTGCAGCTACTCTTTGTCTGATGCTCCTCTTGAGCGTGTTCAGACCATACGGGACCTTGGACTGCTGATGGATCCAAAGCTCAACTTCAATGATCTTATACAGGGTTATGCAGGCAAGCGTGCAAAATCTTAGGATTCGTAATGCGTGTAAACTGGGACTTTCCCGACTTACGAGCGGCGAGCGGCGAATGCGGCGATGATGTTTTACTATGCCTATGTACGTAGTCGTTCAGAGGTTGGAGCAATTGTTTAGGATCCTTACGAGGACAAGTACAGGATGAGGGTATGAGGAAGTTTGCACGTTGTTCGTATAAACGCATGTTCACGGATTCGTATATACGGCTATTATCCATACCTCTTCACATCCTTGTTTCCACTCGAGGCGGAAGCTCCTCCTGCTTATGCGTTATATCATCAACCACGAGTTGACAACCCAGTAGCTTTACAGCAAATGGGCCTTGCGGTCCCGAGACGGCACATGGTAGGTGCAATAGGAGCTGTCGGCCCGCGGCGTCGGCCTGTGCTATTTGCGCTACCACCCGGATATCGAACGCATGCCGGGGAGAGCGCTCCCACCCCTAGAGTACTTACTCTCCTAAACGAGTTCATCTCCTCAGCTGACGCCGACATATTCTTTGACAGCATCGCTAAATTACACCGGTTACTGCTCTTATTTTTTTATTGTACTTTTTGACCTGTAATTGTTATTATTGACTATTAGAGCAGTTTTTTTTTCTCGACATGTACCTATGACCAAGTATTTGTTTACACCTACTGATTATTTTATTTTTATTCTTAAGTAACGATTTATGATATGTAATAATATTTTATAATATTGCGGTGTATTGTCTATAAGAAAACTATACATATTTGAGTGCCTTCGAAGATACCAAAAGGAAATAATACCAAAACTACCGCGGACAAATAAAAGGATCAAAATATGCCCAGTTTCGGTTGTAAAAGCTCCCTTGCGCGGAGGCACTACCATTTCACATCGCCTACATTATACAATTATCTTAATAAAAAAGTTGGCGACACGAGACAACTTACGTCGTCGCACAAAATTAAGCCAAATTTTATAGAACGGTTAGAAACGTTCGCCTATGAGCAAACAGAAACACTTTTTGTAAAATTAAATTAAACTCTTGAAAGAGAACTTCGTTGGCAAAAATAATATTCATGTAACTCTCTACCGTAGTTAATCTATATTTAGTCTAAGTCCTGGCTTAACCAAATGAGATCATTTAAACGTACTTTCAGTTTTTGCTTTAGATAATATATTAGTGTTATTATTAGGATACATTTGCTGCTTATTTCATAATATAATTTAGAAACCATGTGTTGTAAGGAGGGAAGACTGGTTCTCTGTAATATAAACTAAAACAGAAACCAGGGACACCTGTCACATGTATTGTATATTTAATTTTGAAATAAATGATTTTGTATTTGTATTTTTTTTTGTTGTAATTTTACGTACCTACCTACCTACTTTAGATTTGATTATAATAATGTTTGACGTTTTGGAATGTATGCAATTCTGGAAGTCAAGTTTGAATAAATCAAGAAAACTACCTTGAAAATGTCCAGTATTTTGTCCGGCAGAGGCAGCCTCAGGTCCAGCAGCCAGCGCTGCAGGTTGTGGAGCGCCACACACAGCGTGCGCTCGTGCGACTCGGCGTCCGCCACGCGCGCCATCTGCTGGGTCAGCTCCGCGAACAGAGGCGGCCGGTCCGCCTCGGAGACTGCTAGCACGCTGAGTGTGCCGATTCCCTGGAACGATGCAGCGATGCTAGATATGAGGTAACACATTGATTTTATCGATTGACAAAGCATGTAAGTACCGAATTCGTCCGACAATCTTTAGTTCGGTCTGCCGAGACTTCTTCATGCCTGATCTGATGATGCCTATCTTTTCTACTCATCATCATCCGCAGCCACTGCTCATATGACCCACTGCTGGGAAGAGGCCTCCCTAAGTGCGTGCCATCCACCACGATCTGGCACTAGCCACAATTTTTTTGTCTTACATTGACGACTTATGCCTCCTTCCTAGAACTTATCTCCAGAAGTCTTGGACGGATCTTTAGAATGCCTCAAAAGTTGTTAAATTTTTCGACGGATGTCCGGCATACATAATGCCGATGTCCAACCGGACATCCGTCGATATCCTGGTATTTTATGGTTCGAAAATTAAATAAAATCACCTCCTCAACTACTTGTAGACTAAGGCTAGGTCACCCTTGCACTCCTGACTTGCATGCGAGCCTTCGGATCAGGGATCATTCCTGCGAGTGTGGTATCAATGAAGGTCAAATTTTCCATCGCCTTGTTGTTTCTCTTCATACGATTCCTTCTCCCTGATGTCCGTATTCCAACTACTATGAAATGTATTTTATCTCGCTGCTTTGTTTCTCTTCATACGATTCCTTCTCCCTGATGTCCGTATTCCAACTACTATGAAATGTATTTTATCTCGCTGCTTTGTTTCTCTTCATACGATTCCTTCTCCCTGATGTCCGTATTCCAACTACTATGAAATGTATTTTATCTCGCTGCTTTGTTTCTCTTCATACGATTCCTTCTCCCTGATGTCCGTATTCCAACTACTATGAAATGTATTTTATCTCGCTGCTTTGTTTCTCTTCATACGATTCCTTCTCCCTGATGTCCGTATTCCAACTACTATGAAATGTATTTTATCTCGCTGCTTTGTTTCTCTTCATACGATTCCTTCTCCCTGATGTCCGTATTCCAACTACTATGAAATGTATTTTATCTCGCTGCTTTGTTTCTCTTCATACGATTCCTTCTCCCTGATGTCCGTATTCCAACTACTATGAAATGTATTTTATCTCGCTGCTTTGTTTCTCTTCATACGATTCCTTCTCCCTGATGTCCGTATTCCAACTACTATGAAATGTATTTTATCTCGCTGCTTTGTTTCTCTTCATACGATTCCTTCTCCCTGATGTCCGTATTCCAACTACTATGAAATGTATTTTATCTCGCTGCTTTGTTTCTCTTCATACGATTCCTTCTCCCTGATGTCCGTATTCCAACTACTATGAAATGTATTTTATCTCGCTGCTTTGTTTCTCTTCATACGATTCCTTCTCCCTGATGTCCGTATTCCAACTACTATGAAATGTATTTTATCTCGCTGCTTTGTTTCTCTTCATACGATTCCTTCTCCCTGATGTCCGTATTCCAACTACTATGAAATGTATTTTATCTCGCTGCTTTGTTTCTCTTCATACGATTCCTTCTCCCTGATGTCCGTATTCCAACTACTATGAAATGTATTTTATCTCGCTGCTTTGTTTCTCTTCATACGATTCCTTCTCCCTGATGTCCGTATTCCAACTACTATGAAATGTATTTTATCTCGCTGCTTTGTTTCTCTTCATACGATTCCTTCTCCCTGATGTCCGTATTCCAACTACTATGAAATGTATTTTATCTCGCTGCTTTGTTTCTCTTCATACGATTCCTTCTCCCTGATGTCCGTATTCCAACTACTATGAAATGTATTTTATCTCGCTGCTTTGTTTCTCTTCATACGATTCCTTCTCCCTGATGTCCGTATTCCAACTACTATGAAATGTATTTTATCTCGCTGCTTTGTTTCTCTTCATACGATTCCTTCTCCCTGATGTCCGTATTCCAACTACTATGAAATGTATTTTATCTCGCTGCTTTGTTTCTCTTCATACGATTCCTTCTCCCTGATGTCCGTATTCCAACTACTATGAAATGTATTTTATCTCGCTGCTTTGTTTCTCTTCATACGATTCCTTCTCCCTGATGTCCGTATTCCAACTACTATGAAATGTATTTTATCTCGCTGCTTTGTTTCTCTTCATACGATTCCTTCTCCCTGATGTCCGTATTCCAACTACTATGAAATGTATTTTATCTCGCTGCTTTGTTTCTCTTCATACGATTCCTTCTCCCTGATGTCCGTATTCCAACTACTATGAAATGTATTTTATCTCGCTGCTTTGTTTCTCTTCATACGATTCCTTCTCCCTGATGTCCGTATTCCAACTACTATGAAATGTATTTTATCTCGCTGCTTTGTTTCTCTTCATACGATTCCTTCTCCCTGATGTCCGTATTCCAACTACTATGAAATGTATTTTATCTCGCTGCTTCTCCATTAAATATAATTAGTTTCCGCTGTGTATGTAAATTTGTTTCAAATTCATACTAATACTATAAATTCGAAAGTACCTCTGTCTGTGAATGGTATCCCGGGATGGATATAGGCTACTTAAAAAGCGCATGCGAAGCCGCGGGCATCAGCTGGTAATGATATAAAGTAGTAGTTAGTAGTAGGTATTTTTCCTTTGTGTTTATTTATTGTAAATTTAATCATCCTACAGTTTAGAGTTATTTAAGCACTGTTTTTTTTGTTTCGTAGATTTGTTAAGTTAATGTTTATTGTTGGTTCTCAATGAATGTTTTCTTTATTATAAATTCTGCTAAGTTCACTAATGCGCACTCCATTGAAAGGCTTGCGATGCTGAATAAAATAATAAACAACAAGACGGCGCCGATGCAGATGGTGTTTGATGGTATTCGATCTTTTGTTTGTCATGGACATACGAAATTTCTTTTATTTTGAGATTCAATTTCCTATTTTGTGAGAGGAAAACACAAAATAAAATGTCTTTGAGTTATTTCGCAACTGTCTCACTCGCACAATATGTTAATGAAGTGACCCTAGACGTCACACAACAGTTGCACATGTAGCGGTGTTGCGCTACAGTTGTGTACAGTGCGTTACACTGGTAGTTGCGCATGTGTGTGTGCCGATACGCGATTTATGTATGTAGAAATAGTCGGGTGTGGGGGGTGTGCCCTGCCCTTACATTGAGCACAGCGATCTTATCCTCGCTGGAGGTCAGTTTCCCCCCGGATCCGTTGTAGACGCCGAAGGTGTGTGTGAGTAGTGCGCTGGCGGCCGCGAGGTCGGCGCAGCGCGCGGCCAGGCGGTGCAGCGCCCTCCGCGCCTCCGCGCGGACCCACTCGTCTTTGGAGTGGAGGTTACCTGCAAACAATGCATATTCCATGTACATTTATTGCTTATTACAGTATTTGATTGTGTATTTGAGCTCTTTGTATCTTTTACGTATAGTTCAATACGATGTTTAGTGATGAAAATAAAGATGAAGGGACTCGCGGAGAACCGAAAGTAATAAGTAATAGTATTGTTTAGGAGGAATTCTAAAAATAATGAATTGTTAGAGTGGTGGGTGCTGCGCCAATACTGTGCCTCGGCGTGTTGCGATGTAGCGGCAGCTAGGGCTGTCTTTCGAGTAAACACTTACCAATCAAACTTTTGCCAATATCAACAGTGATTCCATCCAGATGTATTTTCAGGTTGTCGACCACTTCACCCACAGCTTGTATGATGGTCTCAGGGCTCCTCAGCATGGACTTGTGCAGCGCTGGTAGCAGAGTCTCCTGCACCTCCGCCTTGGTGAGTAGTTGCAGCAATGCGGAGCAGCCTTTGATGTAGTTGGCGTTTGGCCGACTCTTCACGCTGATCAGGCTCTTAACAAAGCTTTCAAGCATTTTAGCCTGAAAAATAACCATGAACATCATACGTATAATTCGTAAAAACACAGATATATTTTCCAGAGCAATTAACAAAAGGTTATGCCTTGTACTGCCTCTAATCCATTGAATAAATAATAATATAGTTGGATGAAATATTTAGTAAAAATCAAAGAAAGAAACTGTTCTGTTGCAAAACCAATTGTTCACCCCAATCAGTTTAGTTTCATCAGATACAATTCGAATTTATAGTGACCTTATGCTGAGTGATGGAGGCTTCATCTTGGATCTGTTTGAAGTGCCTGCAGAGAGCTGAGAACATCACACTGATCTGAGGACCCAGGTCTGCCGGCTCAGCCAGCAGGATCTCAAACCACTTGTCCAGCTTCTGTTTGCCTATGATGCTCCAAGATGTGTGTAACTGGGGAAAATATAGCAATTAATTAACAACTATTAACATAGAAAAAATTATTTATAATTCCTGTAACATGACTATTTGTGTTAAGAATTTGGAAACATATTGGTCTCTAACATTTGTGTTTTATTTATAAAATAAGCAACTCACCATAGAGTAAGCTTTTTCATTTTTCCTCTTGTCTCCAAAAGCCGTGACCACAGCCAGCAGGTTTGCTTGTGACAGCACAAGAGACTTGTAGTCCACATCCTCTCTGCCAGCTGCCTTGAGAGAGCTCTCCACCAGGACTGTCGACCAGCGAATCCCATATATACCATTTCCGCAAGTGCTCTTACTGAAAATGGACTTCTATGGTAAATAGTTGCATGATAGCTGCGGTAAACATTACCAGTGCACTGACAACATGATAGCTGCGGTAAACATTACCAGTGCACTGACAACAACATGATAGCTGCGGTAAACATTACCAGTGCACTGACAACAACATGATAGCTGCGGTAAACATTACCAGTGCACTGACAACAACATGATAGCTGCGGTAAACATTACCAGTGCACTGACAACAACAATGACATACCTGCATGCACAACTCTCAATTAAGACATATAGTAGGTACTAGTGACTTACGAAGTAGCAAGTGGACTCAGCTGTTCAGATATGTCCATCAGAACAGGCAACAAGGTTTTGAGTGCCCATTCTCTATGTGTAGTGGTGAGGTGCTCCAGGAGATCTTTCACATAGGACTGCGAGGTTGTGTCACGGTATCTATCCAATGTTATAGTCAACGCACGGCAAACAAAGCGCACTGCTGGCTCTGTTATACCTGAAATTTAATTTTTATTATCTACATAAAAATTAAATTTATATTATATATTATAATGAAACTTTTTGATAACTTATTACAATAACATATTAAAATAAGAAAACATGGTAACTGTAAACAGGTTCAAATTCTTATGTTTAGCACCTCCAACCTATGTCCAATCTGTCCAACCTAATATATTAACCTTATTTGAGTGATAGGATATAAACAGTTGACATTAATGGGAAACAGTCTTCAGGGTTTGTAGTTACAATGGGTGTACCGCAGGGATCTATCCTTGGTCCTTTCCTATCTTTAGTTTATATTAACGACCTCCCTCATCTTGTTAAGAAGTGAAATTAATATGATATTATTATCTCATACAATTCAATGGCTGAATAAAAATAATCTGAAAATCAGTTTGACTAAGACTAACATTATACAGTTTGGAACATACAGAAGGGAAAAGATAAATGTTGCTATTAAATATAGCAATACTGAGATTGCTGAAGTACCTACATTCAGCAAAGTTGTTAGGGATTTGGCTCGATCGGCATTGCAAGTGGAAAGCACACGTCAAACATGTATGTGACAAACTGGATAGTTTCGTTTTCGCCATAAAAGTTTTAGACTACGTGTCTCTATATATGCCGCGCTCAAAGCGTACACGGTTACGTTTCGACCTTGGCGTACGGACTGATCTTGTGGGGAAATTCAACCGATGTACAAAAGGCGTTTATAGTTCAAATAAGTGCGTGTGGACCATCTGTGGCGCTTGGAATACGGATAGCTGCAAGCCCATATTTAAGAAAATCTCATCTAATAATAACGACGAAAACTATAAATAAAAAAAACTACTACGATTTACAACAAAACTTATAATTTTTAATTAATATTATTCCCGCAAACTTTATTAGAACTAACTAAATATAACGTACCTAAAACGAAAACGAATACAATATTAAATTCTAAAAATTAACGATCATAATTTTATTTTAGAAATAGCCCTGTATAACGTTATCAGTTCGCTCCACTCGCTGACGAACGCGCTTATTGTAATTTCGCTCGTATACCGGACAGCCGATCATTGTACCCCGGTTGTCTTGCTTGGCTTCCAGATGCCATTCACAACTATTTTTATAGGTACATTCAGTTTCTGACGTGCGGTGTGTATATTAGCTTAAGATAAGTGTGTGAGTTGCTGTATTTATTACTATACTTACCATAGAGACTGAGGGTTACGGACAAACCGATTAACGGTTTATGCTAACTGTAGCTGAGAATATGTATGTAAACAATGTTTAATATAAATAAATATATATAACATACTTCCATTGCTTTGTTTGTGAAACAATATCCTCACTACTATGAGACTCATGCAGATGTGATGGAGAGACACACGAGACATAAAGACAGGGCTCCATGTCCCGAAATGCAGAACAGAACTCGCCAAAAAGAATGCATATCATCAGGCAATAAGCATTTATAATAAGTTATCCTGTGAATTTAAAGCAATGTCATCCAATTTATTTAAAATTAAACTAAAAATGTGGTTAATGGATAAATGTTTTCATGACGTGAAGGAATATTTTAAATAACAGACTTTTAACAATTTTTTTACATTTTTTGATTTTGTTTTATTTTTTATTATTAAATCTCTGACATTACTTTTAAGCCTAACATTATAATAATTTGTACTATTTTTGCACGCTTTGACGAGGCACAATGTATTGGAGCTATTAGTTTATTATCAAGACCTATTGTACCGACATTCCTGCAAATAAATTATTTATTATTGAACAATCACGAGATTGTATTGTTTGCTAATGATACTTGTAGAACAAACCCGGTCAAAAACCGACCCCGCCGGATGCGGGGTCGAAGAATTCCCCGCTTCCGCCCATAGGTGCATTCGTGCACCTTGGCGAAACCTCCATTCCCTCTTGTAGCATCTGGCAACAGCCCAAGCCGAGGTTTGCACCTAAGTGGTGGCCCTTGTGCATGTTGCCTCAACATAACTTTACCGGCGAGGCGCCCTCTGCGCCCGCCAAAAGTCCGGTAACGCTGTTATGACCATCTGCGGTCAACAGCATTATAGTACTCTTGAAAAAAAAATGTAAATCAGTTTGTCTAGGAACGGACAACCTCTCAGCTCAGCTCGGGCTATGCTAGTCATAGCCTCTGGAAGTCCAGTCCCCTGATATAGCGCAGCCGGATGGTCCTACTACTTAGTTCTCAGCCACTGCCTATTCCTTGGAATTAGAATTTCAACAATATAATTTAAAGGTTTTATTCACATGTTTGAAGACATTTACAAACAACGTCTTTATCCGTGGAATGAAGTTTCATCTTTATCTGGCGATTTTTCATTGGCAATAAAAACTGCGGTTTCCTCTATGACAGGGTTTGCTTAGGTCTTGTCCGCTCATGTTTTACATCACAACCGTGAAAATTAACAAAACTTACAACATATATGACATTAAAAACTTCAACGTTAAAACTTAGGTATTCAATGAGGTATGTTGAACCAAAGTAAGAAAGATGGTGGTGGTGAAACCTGACCAAAATTAAAAGCATGCCGCAAGCATGTAGATTGAATACTTTTATTGTTAATTATTATTTAGTAGGGTTATGCAACAAAAGTTTGATTATCCTTGTATTTTAAGGTTGTTTATGGTGTAATCATCATGCTGTCTTTAAATATTTTTTTATTAAATCAATTTAATAATTATTATTTGAGACCTAAAACAGCTTAAATGAATAAAAAGTATATTTGTTACTTATTATTATATAAAAACGATTTTTTAATGAATTATTTGTAGTCCGTGACTTGAAAGTTTGTTCTTTAGAGAAACTTTTTTAAGGTTTGTTTATGTTATTTCTTTTGCTGGGATGAAAAGACTTGTTTATTTCAGCTACTTCCAAACTATTATGTCATGGTATACTGCTGTGGGGGAATGCTGCAGATATTAACACCATATTTGTGCTACAGAAAATGGCTGTTCTTGCAATCAAGCTATGTGTAACCTTCCTCAACCACCATACCAGTCCTACAGAGAGGGCGCATTCCTGAATGATGCATAAAGCGCAGTGGGATGAGACTCGTCGGGAAGGGGCCGGCGGATCAATACAGCAAGACCTTTAACACAACCTATACCAACCTGTAGAATGTCCCCTCACATGAATCACACAATTTTCCTAGACTCAGTATGCTGTATCTGAAAGGGCACTAAACGTGCATTACCTGGAGAAGACAAAACATCGCGAATTTCATTCAAAACTTCACGTCTTTGCTTCAAACTGGTAGTCTGGATTCTGTAAGGCACATCCCTGAGTTTTTTGAGTACCTGGCAACCGAAAGAATGCTGTGATTAGGAACCCACTATTTGTACTGAAATGTAGAATAATTTAAAGTATAAATTACCTCGGTATCTGCCATTTTTCACGGACATTCAGGTAATTTTGAGAATAAAAATCAGAAAACCACCACACGTCGTCCGTCCTCGCTGTTTTTGAACCACAGATGAAAAAGAGAAAATCTGTCAAGCATGCATGTCACGGTGAATGACAGTGACATGCTATCACTGTCATTCACCGTGACATGCAAAGTCCTCGATTAGCTCTTCCTCCAGTCCTTTCCAGTCTCAGAAGCCATCTGACAAGATTATATTTGCATTTCACATTTCTTAACAATGAAAACAATTTCGCAGTGAAACAAAGTACTAACTAATACCATGAACCTCTATTTTTCCTGGACTGTGCAGTGTTTCATAAAAACGAGCGAAGTGAGAGCTCCCAAAATAGCAATGCATCTTTTTCTAGTAGGATATCCATACATCTGTACTTCATATAAATTCTAAAGAAACTATGATGCGTCTGTTATAAAATACTTTTTCACGATAAACGGCTCAGATTTTAAATATCTTTTTATATGTACCTACCTAGTGATTCTTCAATTATTATAATAAGGAAGCCTTTTAAAAACACAAAATGAACACAGGTCATCGCTGTCCTACCGGTGGTGTGGCTGCTTGCAGCTGACGAAATACTACTAATATGACATCACTAGATTTAATTCTAGCATTTACTAGCACTTTTACTGTCAAAAATAGCACACTTGTAACATAAAAAAATTATATCATAATATATTTCACTCCCAGCTTTTTTGTCTTCAGTACATGGTACTGAAGATCTTGTTCATAGCATTTGGCGAAATGTCAAAATTTTGAAATTACAGGTATAAATGAAGCTTTAGACTCATGAAAAATAGCCTATCCTGACCAGAATCTGCCCAAAGTCCTTTCTTCTCAGATACTGTGAGATGAGCCACTATGTGAGCTAGTACGAAAAGATTATTAATACGTCAACCAGCTCACCAGAACGTGCTCATCTACTCGCCGTTTCCAAGTGGGAATCAGGACTTTGGTTACATGTTCTGCCTTCCAAAAATCTAGGTACCTACCCTTTTAGATAATAACTCATTTCGGGTGGCCACCTCTTTGCGTTTAGGTTCTCCTTGCCTAGTTGCACACCGTTGTCAGTGTGGTGAAACCGTTGTTGATAAGTTTGGTCACCATCTACTGGCATGTGTCTCTAGTGCAGGACGTGTGCCCCGTCATAGTTCTATTAATGACATCATCCGTCGGGCTTTTACCAGCGTCAGTGTAGCAGCTACCATCGAACCACGTGGCCTTATGCGAGATGATGGTAAAAGACCTGACGGTATGACTCTGATTCCCTGGAAGATGGGTTGGCCTTTAGTTTGGGATGCCACGTGTGTAGATACCCTAGCGCCTTCACATCTTGCAGGGACATCGGTAAGGGCCGGCTCTGCAGCAACATCAGCGGAGTCCCTCAAACGGCGAAAATACGCTAATCTTGACCGAGGTTACCTTTTTGAGCCGTTTGGGGTTGAAAACCTTGGTCTTTGGGGACCTGGAGCACACGCCATTTATAAAGATCATACCAAACTTCTTAAAGAGTCGACAGGTGATCGGAATGCTGGCTTATATTTCGCTATGCGGCCAGCATTCTGGGCACTCTGCCTTCTGGTGACGGCTTAGATTTTTAAGAAATAGATTTTAAGTGTATATACTAGTTGTAATTGTTTTATTCTGTTATTGTAATCTATTTGATAAAAGATACCCTCACAATATTAGAATTAAAGTTCCCTATTTATGTACGTAGGTATAATAAGAAAATAAGATTTATCCCAAACATTAATAAAGATAATTTGATTTTGCGTTGGCAACGTGCTAGACAAGGACGTATTACTACTTTCAAGGCCCTCTCATTTGCTCGTGTTTCTACCAGAAAGAAAATATTAAATAAGCCTTAGACGCATGGAATTGCAGGGGACGTTTGGATGAATGAAATAAGTTAGTGCGCGATCTAGTTTACATTAAGATTCATGACTAATACCACAGACCAGTTTTGATATACTGGTCTGTGCTAATACTTAGAATATTTAGGATCAGGGAGTTTAATGGGTATACGCTATAAGACCTTTTTTGAATAGCCTCATCAACGTTTAAAAGTTGTGCTTGACCAACCTTTTTCATCGATGTCGATGTCATTATGTAAGTCAATAAATACCATTATGCATAATCAATGCATAAAATAGCGATAATAGACAAGATACCTCTTTAAAATACTTATCCTACCACCCCCTACCTACTAGCTGAATTTACGCAGTTTACCCACGTAGTCAATTAAATAGGAAATTCTTACGAAAAGTTGAGTTTCTAACTAACATCAAATCATAATGATGATTATCTGAAGTGTCACAAGACAATTTGAAGGTATAGTTACCTAAAAATTATGTTTTTGGTATATTTTATCTAAAATTAACTCATAGTCCCTTTGCTGGTTGGGGTTGTTATAAAAACACATGTCATCTTTCGGATTTTTTTGTAGCTGGGTGAACACCCGCACGGGCATTATTACATATTCCACATTATTACTATTATAATTTTTTAATGAAAATTATAATAGTAATAATAGTCATAATAGTCTTTTATTCATAATAATTATTATAAGTCAACATTGGTAAACACAAATCATGTGATGAAATACATTTTATAATTTAAAATTGATTAAAAATTAATAAAATAATACATTAAAAAAAAAAAAAGCAAAATTACTATTAAAAATAAATTAGCCACTAGCTAATTAAAATCAATTAAAAATCAATAAATAATACTAAGTGCATACGTTGGATCACTTAATTTTTATATGCTACGAATTCATCGTAGGTATAAAAAGTTCGCTCAATAAGCCAGCGTTTAAGTTTGATTTTAAATGCAGGAAGACAGTGGGTTCCTGTAACAGAACTGGGAAGTCGGTTGTACACCTCAGGACCCATGACGTGTGTCAGCTGCTTGGACGACTTCGTCAATGAGCGCGTCACAGCAGCAAGTCTGCCGCCTTCTGTTCTGCAGTCTTATACACCCCTTTTTGACCATTATTCAAAACGTGTTCTACTTACAGACTTCTCTGTATTTTTTCTGTAAAATATAGATCCATATCTACAAACGCTACATACATTTTAGATGGATCACTCTGCAAACTTCGGAGATAGGGGGGGAAATAGGTATTTTTTTACTTTTTTCAAAATATTTCAAAAAGCATGAAACCTATAGAAATTTAGAAAACTGTTTGTCTGTTTGTTTTGAAATGTACAAATTGATACCTTTCATTTGATACCCCACTTGACATTGTAGGTCTCTTTTAAAATTTCGACATGACAAAATTGTCATACAAATGTAAGTACTGAAAATTTTCAATTTTTTTTTCATTTATTTTTCTTTTAATCTGTACAGGTGCACGAAATGTATTATTATTTTAAATTTCATGTTATTTGCTGCTGTAGTTGCTGAGATATTAAACACGGAAAAAGGACAGAAAAAGCGAAACCGTAAGGGTTTCGCAACTGATCTCCGATCTTCGAAACTTTATTAAAAAGTTGTTACTCGTTACGTTACTTGTTCTAATCAGACACTGGCAGTGTCTGGCAGTAGCGAAAAGCAGAAAAGCAAGCGGGGCGCCATAAAACAAGAAGTTGAAGTCAAGTGGTCGTATTGTAAATAATTTTAGGAATTTGTCGAAAAACCTGCTTTTGTATTGTCTAATTAGGTTTCCTTTCCGTTCTATGCAATAAATCTGCTATCGGGCTAGGTTTTCAAAATGGAAGAGAGACACAAAAAGGCTATTCAGAGTAACTTTGTTTCGCTGGTGGAGACAACGGATCTTGACTCCATGGTAACGACTCTTTATGAGAGAGGAGTATTTTCTGAACAAATGATTGAACCATACAAAGTGAGCATCCACCTACGGTTTTGTAATACCTACCTAACTTGTACTTCCAAGTCAAATGAAATCTTGCTGACTCAACTCTCTATTTTCAAGTACCTATCTTACAGGTACATTTCTTAGAGGGTTCCTTTGCATAAGCCAAAATAAAATAAGTCTTCATCATCTAAGGCAGCAAACGTTGCCTACTAAATTTTTAGAAACAAAAAGTTTATCAAAAATTTCGTCTGAAAACTTTTCTACATGTAACACTGTTTTAGGACACAATAATCCCACAGAGAGAGAGAAAACGCAAGCTCTATCTTGATATAACACGCAGAGGTCCACATGCATTCGGCAACCTGTTGGAAGTGCTCAAGGAGCTTGGCTACTGGGACCTGGTGCGAGACCTTGATCCTAACAGCTCCTTGCACCTCCGACCTCACAGGAACAGTAACACACCTTCAAGTAAGTACGCATTTACACACTGCACTACTACCATCATCCAAATGATACTTACCTACAATTGCAAATAACCATGCTATTGATTAATGCATATTAATGATTGATTACTAAACAATTAATATCTATGTATGCGATTCAAAAACAAAAACACAAAACATAAATTATTTTGAAAAGCCAGTCTTACAACAGAACATCAATATAATTTGCAGGACCACCCCCACAAGCACCACTTGTA
The DNA here is from genome assembly GCA_963662085.1 of Eupithecia inturbata. Classification (NCBI taxonomy): domain Eukaryota; kingdom Metazoa; phylum Arthropoda; class Insecta; order Lepidoptera; family Geometridae; genus Eupithecia; species Eupithecia inturbata. Next base: position 559,111 of record OY759181.1, on the reverse strand, counting down.
AGCAGCTTTATAAGTTTAGGTGAAGAAAAACGCAAGAATAAATCAGAATGCGAGCCACCTATCAGTAAGTGTCTGCAGGTAGTAGAGCCTTGCCAACTACACAACCCACACTTCGTCGTATCCTATGAATAAGGTTACAGTTGCCAGTGTGACCTTTTATTTTTATTGCATTTTTGGAATCTCCATTATCATTTACATCATACCATTTCGAAAAATGTAAATAAATAATGATTAAAAAAAGTTTTAAAATTTGGTTACAATTGCACTGATGCATTTACCCCAACGAAAATGGTAACAAACAGCTTTAGCGCTTTTTTCGTGTGCGAAACGCAACCAACATTGGTATTTCCCGGCGAATATGGTTACACACTCCACAGTAACCATGTACTGCGGGTGCGGGTGACCGCTGTGTGTCGACTCCGAGCAAGCAGTAAACAGTGAATTTCGTCTATTCAAACGTTCTTAATTATTATTAGCTAAACAGAATATTCCTGATAAACTTAAACCATGACCATTTATTAATAAATAAATCCAATTAAACCTCAATAATTTATAATTATATGTACACAAAACGTTTTAGAAAAAAAAATCAAACTCGCATACCTAATAGAAACTTTTCGGAATAATAAGAAAAAAACCATCTCCTGTAAAGTTGATGTTTTGTAACTGTAACCTTCTTCGTAGGATACGACGACTTCTGTATCATGCAGAATATTACCATAAAATATATTAAAGGCAATTATTTCAGATAGTCAACCAGCAGCTAGCAGCTCCTCCGTCACCAACAACAATGATGAGATTCCTTTCACAGTAAAGAAATCCACCAAATTCATAGAAGACAATGAAAATGACGGTTAGTTTAATTTTCGACATCTCTTAGGTATGACCCAAAAGTGCTTGTTGATGCTTTCTTTTATTGCTCATCTCTTTTATTCCATGTCATTGCCGGTTGTTGCTTGAGCTCTTGTTGTAATTATCTTCACACGTTCAAATCTATAGTTAGCATTCTGTTAATATTACATTATTATATTTATGAAAAAGCGCTTGTAAGTATGAATAATTGTTCGAGAGAGCAGAGCATGTGAATATTTTTAACCAGTATGTTTGTTTGTTTGAAACAGAATCTTTAAAAACTTTAGATTGAACTAAAACCATGCGCACATGTCAAGGACCGATGACTTAACAATAATTAGATAAGTTTGTCCTGGTATCCTCACCAAGATATTCAGGATCAACAATTTTTTTTACCTAAAAATCATGAAATCTACTTTATCTAAAACTACAAACTTGTGCAGTTCCTGTTGAAGTCCGGCAGGGATTGTAAATACGTGCGAAAAATTGTTGGAGAGAGCAGAGCATAAGTATATCGTTTTTTTTTCTTTTTGTTCTGAGTTTTTTTTTAAGGACTTTATACGCTTAGCGAATATGCCAATCCCGTTATACAAACACAAACTTAACTCTTACTTTATCTACTAACTTCATATACCATTATGTACAAGGCCTTGGCGGCCTCGCACAGTGGGTTGGAAAGTAAACTCTGAACTAAACCTAATTCTGCGAGATTCAAATTAATATCAGATTAATTGATCTCTCATTGACTGAGTCCGAACACATTCCACCAAGAAATGGTAAACGTCTGGAGAGAGCAGAGCATAAGTATATTGTTGGAGAGAGCAGAGCATAAATATATTGTTGGAGAGAGCAGAGCATAAGTATATTGTTGGAGAGAGCAGAGCATAAGTATATTGTTGGAGAGAGCAGAGCATAAGTATATTTTTTGCACGCTTTTATTAGTTCCACCTGTATGAATGTTTGTAACGGAATACTTGAACGCAATTTTCACCTACTTCGAAACTTCAGATTGAACTGAAACTTTGCAAACTTATCAAGGACGAATGACAATACAATAATTTAATACTTATTACAAACACACAGACAAACTGACAAACTTTTGTCTCATTACTATACTGACCTATTATCCTATATGGACGATCTTCAGGATCAACGATTTTTACCTTAAAATCATAAAATCTACTATACTGTACGCAACAAACTGTACGTAAACAAACAAACTTATCGCAATTTTACCGACTCTCTGTCTCTTTATATTTATAACAATACAAAACAATTACCTAAAAAAAAAACTAAAAACCCGAAGGTGGCGGCGGTCCGCCCCCTGTACCAAGCTTCGAGGGGTGTGAGGGTGCCATCTTGGTACCTCTTGGTGCTTGCTTGATTACGCCAAGGAACCACCAAGAAGGGTTGACAACGACGACTCACACGCACAGCCAGATCATACAAGTTTTCGCGGGTCGCTTCGCTCGTCTATATAGTCCGTTATCCTCCTATTTATATACTTAATTTTTATTTATTATATAATTTTTATTTATTTATATATTTTTTCATATTGTTAGCAACTTGTTTATGACCACCTGAAACCGTAACTAAAATTTCGTGCCGCTCGCCGTTAAATATTTTTATCTTTTTTTGTATACCTAACTTTTTTGTTAATCGCAAAAAAATATTATTTTTACTTAAATGTATGCCTACAGCGAGGGTTGAGCTTTGGACCAACGAAATACGAACAACGAAGAACGAAATTTAGGTGAGCTATTTTCTGGTTTTCTTAGGCTCGTATTAGGAAAGCTTGCTCAGTCGTCGATATATGCTTGAGTTACGATTTTAAGAGGCAGAAGCGTTACTCACAGCGGTTTTTCTTAATACAGGCCTTTGATTCTTTTAACTGTTGTTCAAACTGACCTGACACGGAGGACAGCCAGAAACTATAAATGTGAATATATATTATTTGCAAACACACCTCAAACGAGGGATGATCCCTGGACCAGAGGCAGGCGACTGGTTTAGGTACGTTAGATTTTTGTGTTATTATTTAGCAAACTTGGCAAAGTGAACTTGAAGTGTGGTCGAGCTCAGAGCCAGAAGAAGCAAAATGTTGTCGGTGAGCGGATCGAATTGCGCAAGTTTGTGGTCTCGTTCGTGTTTCTTGCTCGTTGGTTGGCAGTGACTTGACTTCGCAGATTATCTGTAATTTTGTTACGTTAAGTGCTATTTGTTGCGGTGGTGGTTGGATTCGTAGTAACTGACTGAAGGAAGGAAGTTGATCATACAAGCATTGTTTGTGATTTCAGATATAAAGAGTTACTGGACGCGCGGCAAGAAGCGCGGTGTGCTGCTGCTGCTGAGCTACGTGTCCTTCGAGGGCGGCATCGAGTCCTACCGCCAGGGGGTATTCGCAGATATCAACAACCTCAAGTACTTGTTCGGCGAGCTGGGGTTCACGGTGCTCTCCTATATCGACCTCAGCTTGAAGGCGAGTACTCTGTATCTATTGCGCGTGTGAAACCAATTCAAACTTGAGCTAAGAGTTGGTGATGCTGACAAGTCTGTTAAGCATGACGCACATTTTTGTTGATCCAGAGCTATTAATCCAAACTAATATTATAAATTCGAAAGTAACTCTGTCTTACTGTCGGTCTGTCAGTCTGATACCTTTTCACGCCTGAACGTCTGAACGGATCGTAATCTTTGGCAGGGAGTTAAAAGGTATCTACTTAAAAAGAGCTAGTATGTTATAAAATTCTGGTAAATGGTATTCATCTATGTTCACGTGCAAAAAACTGAGCTTGTTAGTCGTTCACGGAACACTTCGAAAGCGCGATCTAAGGGACAATTCACACGTGCCACAACCACCACATCGCACAAAAGTGGTTAAGCAGCGGTTACGTGTCGCTGTAGCATTTTGCATTTGCGTTGTGGTAACTACGAAATGTCGATGTGGCCGGCGCGGCGGCTGGTGCGCGGTGTGGCTGTTGGTTGCGTTGCGATGCGATCGGTGTGACCGCACGGTTGAATTAGACGGCATTAACAGAATAGGATAGAACAGAATAATAAGTTATTGCCTGAACATATAACTGTAGATTACAATATATGTACCTACTAGATTAATGATATACCAAAACATAACATAAAGGAACTTACAAGATAACTTGTGTTTTATGTGTGATAGGGGTTATGTTATGGGGGGCATGGGCGAGGTAACTATGTGTAATATTAGGTCCTTACATATGAAATTGGCGTTTTTCGTACTGGCCACTTTAATCACAAATTTCTCCTCTTTGGTAAGGAATTCCAAATTCAAATTTGTACAGCTATAGACTCATGTATTTGTGCTTCGATGATCGTCATTCATTTGTTTTTTTTCTTCTGTTTTTTTCTGTTTGCGTCACTCATTTTACAAAATGGAAAACTTAAAATATCGCATTATTTACGAGTACGAGTTCCGCCGTGGCACTAGTGCTGCGGAAACAACTCGAAGGGTGAATGATGTGTACGGCGGTCGTGTTGCAAAAGAAAACACAGTTCGTTTTTGGTTCCAACGTTTTCGTTCTGGAAATTTTGACCTGCAGAACAAGCCCCGTGGACGGCCTGAGACTCAAGTTGATAATGAAGAGTTGAAGGCTATTGTGGAAGCGGATCCATCGCAAACCACGTCCGAGTTAGCTGCAGGCTGCGATGTTAGTGATAAAACTGTTTTAATTCACTTGAAGCAAATTGGGAAGATTAAAAAGCTTGAAAGGTGGGTACCTCACGAATTGACTGAAGCAAACCGGCAAACGCGCGTCGACTGCTGCGTTACATTACTAAACCGGCACAATAATGAAGGTATTTTAAACCGAATCATTACCTGTGATGAAAAATGGGTTCTTTACGATAATCGGAAGCGCTCAGCGCAATGGTTGGATCCTGGCCAGCCAGCCAAATCCTGCCCCAAGCGAAAATTAACCCCAAAAAAGTTACTTGTAAGCGTTTGGTGGACTAGTGCCGGTATTGTTCATTACAGTTTTCTCAAATCTGGCCAGACTATTACGGCTGATGTCTATTGTCAGCAATTGCAAACCATGATGGAAAAGCTAGCGGCTAAACAACCTAGGCTGGTCAATCGCTCCACGCCACTGCTGCTTCACGACAACGCTAGACCACACACTGCGCAACAGACGGCTACTAAATTAGAAGAGCTTCAATTGGAAAGTCTAAGACATCCTCCGTACTCCCCGGACCTTGCTCCAACAGATTACCATTTTTTTCCAAATTTGGATAACTTCTTGCAAGGGAAAAAATTCAACTCCGATGGGGCAGTCCAAATCGCCTTCAAAGATTTTATTGATTCCCGTCCGACTGGTTTTTTTAGTAAAGGGATCAATGAACTACCTATAAGATGGCAAAAGTGCATAGAAAATAATGGTTCATACTTTGATTAATTAAATATATTATATTAAAAAATATTCGACTTTTTGTTCCTCCCATACAAAACGCCAATTTCATATGTAAGGACCTAATATTATGTCTATAAATATTTTTATTATTTAAGTAAGTAAGTATACATAATTCATATAAATAAGTGAGCTCTCGTTTTATGTTTTTTACTGTCGTATTCTTGTATTATAATAATCTTTAAATTTTATTTTTAATTGAGTATAATGTAAATAAAAAATAGTGGCTATAATGCGTGCGTTTGCGAACGCTTGCGGGCGCAGACTGAAATGCGAAGTTTCTGATTCGTTTTCAAACAATACCATCTCAACTCAGTATTTAATAATTGATTGCCTAACAAGAATATTTAGTAAACATTTCCCGGCCGGGTGGGCCGGGCAGGGCCGCAGCTCTCACGATAAAAACTGAATTATGTGTTCGCTTCCTCTACTACAATAATCATAAAACAAATTTTATAAAAACTTATTTTTTCTGTAGTTATAATCATTCTCCCGATGCATGTTTTGGCAAGAACTCTCGGAGACCTGTTTTGGAAGCTCTAATTTGAGGATTCTATTGAATAAAGACCACCAAAAAACTTTTTCCTGTTTCGGATATCCTATACTTTAATAATAATAGAATATATTTTCGTTACATGCCTATAAGTAAAGAAAGAAAAAACTGAACGGAACTCGATTATCGACCGAAAAGGCTTCGAAACCAACCCCAATATCTCCGAAGTTCTACATCATTTTGACATAATATTTATACCAAAATAATTTTCAACATTTGCTTGAACTACAATATGAAGTCTATTTTTTAAATCACTGCTTAATGTTATTAATGAATTAAACAAAAGACATTCATGGCGCCGGCGCGGGCGGTGCGCGGCGGGGCGGTCTGCCCTCAGTACCGCGCGAGCGCGAAATATACGTGAATACAAAGTATTTTATTTTATTCATTAAATTTAGTAATTTCTGTAGTCTGATTTGTATGCGTGTGTCTGAAGTCACGGTAATGATATTTATACAGTATCGTAACTCGGCCCTGTTCTTGAAATAATTACCTACAGTCGCGTGGTACGTAATCTCGCGCTAGGGCTGCCCGCCTGCAGTATTCTAATTTGATCTACCTACTTGAATTGCTTTCTAGTTTTGTGATTTTATATTTTAATATATACAAAGAAATTAAATTCTATTCGTTATGAATGAAATAGGAAGCGTTCAATAAAAATAGGTAAATATGTGTTTTTTGATTAGTAGATTTAATAAAAAATCCACCCTTATAAATTTGATACAGAAAATTATTTGCGCCTCGACTGAGACGTACGAAAAGCTTTATTATTAAATTGAATAGTATAAAAAACAACTCGAAAAATGATTCGATTAAAAATGTTTTGGTCACCCCCGATTTCGAACCACGAGCAAACGTTACTAATTATTATCAACCATCTCATCGCGTGTGCGCTACCTACAGTAATCAAACAAACCCTCTAACTACGTACTACAAAATCTTATTTCAAAAGTAAATTATAATGTAAATCTTACTGGGTAGGTAGGTGCCTTCCATTTATTATTCTCATAATCTTATTATATGATATTTCGCCTAATTCAATAATTTATGATGTAGGTAGCTAAGTACATAAGTAAGCCTAACCTAGGAAAACTAAGTACCTAACTATTTAAAAAGAAACAAATTACGTACTAGTGGGTAGGTATAAAAAATATTTTATAGTCTTACCTTTCGGAGTTTTCAGGTAATTTAAAAAATGTTATCTCTGGATGCGTTATTGAATAATTCAAACAAACCAAAAACAGCACAATATAGTCTATACGTTTTCTTTGCCATATTGGATTAGTACTTGTACTTATTTCAATAAAATATTCACAAATGGCACGATTACTGCTTACAAAAAAAATCACAACGTTATTTCGTCACTGCGGCGCATTCGCGACTGGTTGGGTACCGGGAGGGTACCGAACAAGATGCGCGTAGGTATGACTCACGTTCCGGCCGTTTAAATGAAGTTAGAATACTGTATAGATATCATTACCGTGCTGAAGTCGTAAATAAAAACCTTTATCTATCTATCTATAAGTATTATTATTATTATTAGTATTTTATTTTGGGTATTATTATCGCTTTAAGCGATAAGGCCGCCAATTCTATTATCTTCTCTACCATACTGTTTTATATTTAAGTTTCTGTGAATAAAGAGTTATCTATCTATGTATCTATTATTTATTTATTTATTTATTTATTTATTTATTTAAAGGAAAACCAGCAGCACATACAAAAGCTTAGAATTAGGAAAATAAAAACAGAGGGCTATTAAAAGGTTTTCACGAGTAAGAAGAATAGTAGATACATAAAAAAGTGTGAACAAGCAAAGTGAACAGATCACCTACAAAATTACAATCAACTTAGTACACACACAGAAATAATATAATAAATGAGAGAACAACAAAAGAAAAACTAATTATAATAGCAACAAAAATGCAACAAAAATGTTGATCGACCATCCGCACTAAATTACTCGCATGCAAAGATCGAGTCATCCTCATCATCCTCGCCGGATTCTGAGAAAAAGTCAGAGCTCAACCGCCGTCTCACGGAGTTAACGCTGGAACAGAAGAGGTCCAGATCGATTTGCTTAGAAAGTTTATTAAATTGGTCGCCAACTCGCCACAAATAGGAGTTCTGACGATAATTCGTTCTAACTATCGGTGTATTAATGATTTCGTTAAATCTGACCCTTTTTCGGGGAACATTTAGTGATATTTTGTTCAGAAGTTCGGGGCAATTAATATGGTTGTTTGTGATTTTCAGCAAAAATAGCAGGTCGCTAATTTCACGCCTTTTGGTCAGAGGAAGCATGTGGAATTTACGGCAAATATCTATGTAATTAGACGAACTATACGGGACCTTAAGACGAAAACAAAGATATTTTATAAATTTGATTTGTATCCGCTCGATCCTGTTGATATAGATATCATATCGTGGACTCCAGACTTGAGAAGCGTATTCGAGGATGCTGCGTACATATGTGCAGAATAAAATTTTGAAAGTTTTACATCTATTAAAGCTGGCTGAGCTTCTCATTACAAAACCCAATGATTTTGACGCTTTGCTAATAATAGAGTCGATATGAGAGTCGAAGAAAAGTTTTGAATCATGCAGCACACCCAGGTCTCTAATAACATTACAGTCCTGCAGAATCTGGTTTTTTAGACGAAAGACAGACTGGATTTTTGTTTTTTTACGCGTGAAGGTAACTGCTGAACACTTGAACGGATTTAGATCCAGTTTGTTTTCATCACAATAGGCATCAAGTCGATGCAAATCAGCCTGCAAATCTAGTACATCCAAAGGCGTGTCAATAATTTTAAATATTTTCATGTCATCAGCAAAGGAAAGTAGGCGACTGTTAACAAAACAGGTAGAAATATCATTAATAAATATAAGAAAAAGCAGGGGCCCGAGGAGCGATCCTTGGGGGACCCCACTAGGGATAAGAACCCAGCTGGATACATAATTATTGACAACAACAGCTTGAGACCTATTGCAGATGTACGACGAAAACCATCGGAGCAAATTCCCTCTAATACCCATCCTAAGTAATTTGGACAAAAGAAGTTTATGGTCAATCCTATCAAAGGCCTTGCTATAATCGGTGTAAATTACGTCAACCTGGTGGCCACTATCCATTGATTCAGATAAGAACTCGTTGAAGATGATGAGGTTTGACACAGTCGACCGCCCTTTGAGAAAACCATGCTGGAATGGGGAAAAGGATTGATGAAGTGCGGAATAGATCTGATTGTATACAATCCTTTCAAAGATTTTAGCAATTATACAGAGCTTGGAGATGGGTCTATAGTTACTTACCTCTGATTTAGGGCCCTTTTTATGTATTGGCGATACAAATGCAGATTTCCAAAGTTTGGGTACGGTGCTAGAAGATATAGATTTATTAAACAGAAGTGAAATAGGAATGTGAATTGATTGGGCACATGATTTGAGGAAAACAGGGCTAACGTGATCCGGACCAGCAGATTTAGATAGATCAAGGCTAGAAATCAATTTGAGCACCTCATCAGGATCTATCTCAATATTCAAAATATCACATTCGGTAGCCTCGGCAGAGACTATTGAGTCGACATTATATGAATAAGTGCCAGAGGGAGCAAGAAACGTGGAATAAAAATATTTAGAAAAAGCTTCACTAATTGTTTCCCCTGTAGAAACAGAGGTGTCCAAATAACTAAGATGGGTAGGTATACCATTTGATTTGGAACGGCTTTTTATGTAGGACCAAAACATTTTTGGGTTTTGTTCGATACCATTCTCAATGGATGATATGTAATCAGTAAAACATTTATCCTCTAACAGTTGGATACGATTACGTAGAAGTTTATATGTAGATAAGTCAGATAGTCTGCCATATGTTTTATATTTTCTAAAATGTTTATATTTTTCTTTAATTAGCTTGATGAGCGCTGGGCTAAACCATTTGGGGTAAGAATTGTCACTAACCAACCTAGACGGGATATATTGGTGTTTAAGGTGATCTAGAATTGAATAAAAAAATTTAGCTGCCTCCTCAAGCGAACGCGAATTAAATTCAGCGTTCCAGTCAATACCCGAGATCTTATTGTTAATAGATAGATAGTCACCCTTGTTATACAAGTATTTTAAATAGGATTGAGATTTTAAGCAAGGTATATTAAGGAAAGAAGCTCCGATAAGAAGAGCTTGATGGTGTGGGTCGATGGGCACTAGGGGGTCAAAGCATTCAGCTACGACGATGTCTTCGTTTGATAAAACCAGATCCAAAATTCTGCCCTTCGAGATGTTACGGATACCATTAAACTGACGCAGGTTATGAGTAGAAATTTCATCAATAAATATTTTTTCCGAAAAAGTCAATCCGCGGGATGGTATTAGGTGAACTGAATCCGCACAGCTCGACCAGTCTACGCCGCTCAGGTTAAAATCACCCACTATAATAAATTTATCATCCGGGTTCAAAATCATGATATCATTTAATTTAGATAAATAATTCTCAAGCTGCTGCGAGAAACTATTGCCTTGGTTTTGGTCACACAAGTATAAGCAGCTAAGGTGAATATTAAGTAAAGTTTTATTAACTTGCTTGAGAGATACGGTAACCCATAAGTCTTCGGCCGAAGATTGATACGAGGGCTGATGCATAGTGTGTAAATTTTTACGTACAGCGATAAGAACGCCCCCTCCCCTGGTTTGACCAGTCAAACCGTAATCACGGTCACGGCGCCATACCACATAATCATTTCCAAATAGCTCGGAGTCCAGTATGCTATCTAACAACCAAGTTTCAGTTAATATTATCACGTCATACGAAGTTAAATGTAAGTTACGCTTAAACAGAACTGATTTGGTTCGAAGGCCTCTAGTGTTCTGATAGTAAATGTTTAAGTTATTTTTAGTCGAACTATCCATATTGGTACCTACAACATAGCGACAGTGTGAAATCAAAGGTTTCCATTTTATTAGAGTAGAACAAAAGAAGTATAATAATTAAATAGGGTAGGAAAACATAATACCGAATGACGAAATCGTCACGAGTTAAATTCCTGCAGTAGCGAGAGGGCGAGCAAGTATGAATAATAGCGAGTGCAAGCAGGATAGTTAGCTTGTATGCAGAAACGCAGCAAGCGAGCGCGCTTAAACAATAGGCTAGTAGTAACCGGTCGACGGTCGGCTTAGCGGTAACAAACATTTTTACAAAATGTGCAAATTTCGCATATAAGTAAAATAAACATAATATGCATGTACGAGCAAGGAGCATAGAAAAGACAGACATTTTAACAGAATAAGGAAATAAAAAATAGATTAAAAATTTACATTTAAGAGAAAAAAACAAGGTACCTGGATTATAGCAACAGGTTAACGTAATTTGTTTAAATCAGACTCTTTGTTGATTATGATCACTGGAGATGTGTCGTTCTTGCGGGTGTGGATCTTCCCAAACTTGACCCACACATAAGCATGACCTTTTTCCTTCGCCATGCCTTTCGTCTTGTTGAGTAGGATCTTCGAGTCCGCGTTCAAGTGGTCGTTGATGAATACGCGCCGAACTGAGTCACGGAATCCAATGTCGGGGGCCGATAGCGACTTGCGGGCCCTGGCCGCCGCAACAAAATCTTCTTTAACATAGCGGTTAGTAAAACTAACTATAATTGCCTTCTCCTTGGAGCCATGGAGCGGGACTCGATAGAGGTAATCGATATTGCCTCTTGGAAGGTCGAAGTTCAGCTCCTTACTGATTGACTCAACGACCGAGAGAAGATTCTCCTCTTTTTTCATCGGCACTCCTTTAATCTCCACATTATTTAGTCGTGATCTTTGATCGGCCACAGCAAGTTGATACTTCAGCTCGGCTACATTGTTCTCCAGGCAGTCAATAGATCCTTGCATTTTGTCTATTGTGGATACACGGGACTCAACCTCCGTAACTCTTACAGAAAAACTCTCGAGGCGAGAACCCATAAAATCACAACTAGATTTTAGATCCACCAATTCTTCCTTTATGGTTTTAACGTCTTGAAGAAGAGATGGTAAACCGACCAACTGACGCTTAAGGTCGCGTATCTCATTCATTATTGCTTCGAGTGAGACGGGCTCCGGCGATGGCGGCGGCAGCGGCTTAGGCGATACACCCTTACAGGAGGAGCATTTCCAGGCCGATCTCCTATCAGCGCCAAGCTTCCTCCATCCAGCTTCCGTCACTTGTGCGCAGCCGAAATCCAGCTGCTTCATACAGCCAGTGCATTGCACACCGTCCGTAAAGCCGGATCCACAAGACGCGCACTTCATGTTTGAAAAAAGGTTGACGATATATTTAAGTTAACCGAAGTAACGTAGGCGAGTTAACTACGCTGGCGTTCACACCCAACTTATTATGAATGATTGTGTAGGAGACCAAGAAGACGCTGAACTCGCTAGCCCAAGTGCTGGTGGATTGCGAGAGCGTGTTCTGCGTGGTGTCGTCGCACGGGTACGAGCGCGCGCGCAGCACGGACACGGACGTGCGCTGCAGCGACGGCGGGCTGCTGGCTCTGCGCGACCTCATCGCCTACTTCAGCAACCAGCGGCTGCCGAGGCTGGCCCACGTGCCCAAGGTCTTCATCTTCCAGAACTGCCGGTTTGTTTATTGCTAGCTTCGAACTTCCTAACTCATCCTTGAGCTTTTTTTTATTGTTTCGAGATCGGCTTAAAACCCTTATGGTATCGCTCTGCCCAGAGGCGGATTAATTGTCGACAGCGCCCTAGGCAGACACCTCATCGGCGCCCCTCTGTGAACGAGCCGCGGCAAAGCTCAAAGTTAGTGGGTTATGGACTAAGGTTAGTAACAAAGACAAAGAGGAAGTTTCCCAGCTTTAGCCAAATAAGTATGCAAGGCAGGTACAACAATAGAAGTAATGGCGAGCGGAGCGAGCCGCGAAATTTTGGTTACTTTTTCCAGTGGTTGGTAAATCACCCCGTAATTATTATGTTTTTTGTTGCTTAAGGACTTCTATCCTTGATGCGGTGTTGCTACCTTCTCTCCTTTTTATTTTCATAACTACTTTGTGTCTTGTGTGCGCTGGATCTGATATCGTGTCTGACTTACTCTACGATTCTGACTGAAAACCCAGCGCCCTTTCTCAAATTACCCTAGATTTTTGTGTTAGAGCAACAAGCTGAGTCAGGACTTTTAAGACCTACACACGCGCGCTCATCTGCTTTCTGAGTGGACTACTTAGTACCAACCCAGTGTTTGTGTTAGTAGGTATAATTACACCTACTGACACAAACACTGGGTCCTGACGCTCATCAACGAATAGCATCATGATTCTAATTGTTGCTTGGACCACACCCCGAGTGAACTGAACGTACACTTGTACCGGTCTCTCGCTCACTCGCGCGCAGCCGCTCATTCATTTGCTTCGCATTCCGCGACTGACCAGTACTTACTAACTTCACGCGCTCACTGATAACTTTGCTCTGTAACTTCTTTCGTAATATTAGTTTGCTGTCTGCTTGTAGGTACATCTATCTATCTAGTTAAATCATTCAATAAAATCTCTCATTCTATCGTAAATAACACTCTTCATTTCTTCCGTCTCGTCATTCTTCCACAATCAACCTTCCAACCTATCCGGAATACGAAGGTTATTTTATAAAGGGTTTAGGAACGGCTAGTGAACACACCTACCTAAGTATGTATTTACGTAAAGTCTTTGAACCGCCATACAAATGTAGATGTAATCACGCGCGCTCCAAGTTATAAATGTTTAAGTAGTTGTATCTTAATAATGAAGTCGTCGTTCAGGGGTCCAAGCATGGACTACGTGTGGACCGAGGCGGGGCACGGAGGCGGGTCGCCGCCGCGCCTGCCCATGCCGGTCGAGGGACTGGCCGACGGCTCGCCGAGTGTCGACGAGCCCGCCGGCGCGCGACATGCCAGCCCCGATCGCGCGCCCACGAAACAGGCGCTCTACTCTAACATACTCATCGCGCAATCTACGCTGCCAGGTACCCAGGCGTTTAGTTTCAGCTGCCAGGTCGTTGCGGCTGGAACTACTAGAAGTGGAGAAACAGTTCGATGCGTTTGCTTCTGGTGTTTCATCGCAAACAGTTGTTCAAGCGATACTGGCCAATGTACGGTCAGCCTGAAGTATTCTGTAGTTTAACCCTGCTCGCAGACACGTGTGCAATGTTACACCCCCAGGATTAACTTCCGATGTATTGAGCGCTTTTAGTGACATGTGTTATTTTGGGCAGGGTTTGTGTCTCGGCGCGACGCGGAGCTGGGCTCGTGGTACATCCAGGCGGTGTGCCAGGTGTTCGCGGCGCGCGCGCACGACACGCACGTGGACCAGCTGTTCACGCTCGTGGACAAGCAGCTGGCGGAGTGCTACCGCGTGCAGACCTCCTCCGTGGACCGTTGGGGGTTCAACAAGCGCCTCTATCTGCACCCCGGCCTGCACGAGTGATGTTAGCAATAATTCAAATTATAACCGCCTGTAACTTTTGATTGCGTCATCGCCTTAGGATTTACATCAGAGCTCCAAGAGGTTACGGACTTTTTGATGTTAATTTCAACTCTATACCCTTCGTTCCTGAGAAATGGGCTTGACAGACGGACAACAAAGTGATCCTTTATGGGTTCCTTTTGATGTACAGAACCCTAAAAACGAAACGAAACAATGGATTACGTATTTAGGAGAATTAAAACAGGCTTCTGGTACGCTGGGTTTGACGTGCGATCGTGCAATTCTATAAACAGAGGTTACGTCGACAGCTTGACGGCATCGTGCACGATCATTTTCATCGCGCGACCAAATTCGTTTGCTCGTATAACGTGCGTACTTAAAGAATTGAGATTGAGAATGACGTCGTCGCCCATGCTGTTCCGCTCAGATCGGATTCCAACTGAGTAGGACAGCATGAGATGACGTCTTTGTCAACCCCATTATTTAAGTATGCAGGGTATACGACCCTCGCCTATTCTATTAGGACGACCTGTTATTTCTAGTATACCTAGTACTCTTCATTTTTTTTATAATTTGCACCCTATACCGATCTACAGATCACTGTGTACTTTTTGGACGGGGCAGCAAGAAGAGGTACCTTAACCAGTGTAGTTACAGGAAAATTATTATGTAAGACAGCAATCAACATAATGCGCTCACCTTTCTCTGCAACAAACACACAGGGATCTCGCGGTATCGCTTGGCATCTCTCGTGGTATGCCACTGCAAACCAGACTGACGCAAATAAAAAAAGACTGACCATATAAAGACCCTTTCAAAACACACATTCCATTCTCACACTCATTCATAGCTTTCTGATGGTACATAGTATCCCATGAAAATTCCCAATTCAAGTAATCTACTATATAAAAATAAGTCGGGTTTTCCTTCCTGACGCTATAACTCCAGAACGCACGAACCGATTTCCACGGTTTTGCATTCGTTGGAAAGGTCTCGGGCTCAGTGAGGTTTATATCAAAGAAAATTCGGGAAACATTTAAAAAGAAAAGCGGGAAAATCTTTTTTCACATACATTTTTTTCACACACATTTTCTGATACATAGCATTTACTACAAACGAATATTATATGTAGATGGAGTGTTACATAAAACGAAGCCATCTGGTGGCGAAACGGAGTTCGCCGGGTTTGCTAGTCTATCAATAAAATTCTTTCGCTATCCCAGAAAATGGTAGCCATGATTTTCGACACCGACTTCTCAACATTGAATATCTTTGGTGGCTTTTCTCCCACTTTTATCCACTGCATTGACTCTTGCTTGGCCTCGGGATGATACTGACGAATCCAAGTTTCGTCGACGGTCACAATGCGGTTTCAAATTTCGTACAAACAGGGTTCACACAACTCCAAACAATCCTTACAACTCTCCTCCATCCTACTCCATGCGCCGCTACTTGCAAGGTCGAGCGGTGTCAGCGTTCGCGGTACCCCACGCGCACTATGTTCAAATGTCCATGTAAAATCTCTCCAACTCGTTCTTTGCTAATCTGCAAGTTCAACTGCTACCTGCTACAATTTAATTCTTCGATCATCCAGCACAATTTTTTCAATTTTTGGACAGTTTCTTCGGTCACAACCGTCACAGGGCGGCCCGGGCGGAGGTCGTCGTTTTCACAGGTGTGTCTTCCTTGTTGAAAACACCGCGCCCATTTTTTCACCATCGTGTATGAAGGCGCAGAATCCTGAAGAACCGACGACATCTCCTCAAAAATGTCTTTTGGCGTATTTCCTTTCTTAACAAAGAATTTAATCTCAGCGCGGTGCTCCAAATTGCGAGAATTTCCAGGTAGGTGCTGAAATTTTTAGTTAATTTGTTTTGGCGAATTATTGAATGAATTCGTTAAGAGGGTATTAATACCTGGGTTAGGTGTCGTGGGACCTGGAGATAGGTTGCCGTGACGAGTTTCCGGGCTATGTATGACGCACTTTTAATACGTGCCTCAATGGAGTAAGCTATATTTCGTTAGCTCGCTACCAGACATCGAATTAATAATCTGCATTTATCTTTAATATTTAGTTTCATAAAATAAATCAAATGGTGCTATTAGACCAGCTATTGTGGGTCTCCTATTAGTTATTGTTTGTATTAAGATAGATAAATTTTTATTCCATTATCATTGTTGTAAGAAAGTCACAGAAAGTGTGTAAATAAATATTTAATTGTATTCTGTGATATGAGCTAAGGTCATTGTTATTTTTGATATGTACCTAATTAATAGAATTGTTTCAGCTAGCATGTAAGAGATACATATTTGTACACAATTTGTATATTTTTTTACCAAATAAATAAGACATGACAATGCAGAGTACAACTTTTATTTCTAATCTTTATAAAATACTAGACAGACTTTTAGTAAGAGCTATTCATACAACAGATTTTATGAACATTTTAAGATAAAACAAGAGGTTACACAAGGACCTTCATTCTATGAATTCTATGAATATTTTCACAATTTCAATTCATAAGTCGAACTTTAAGCAATTTCGAAGACGGTGTAAAGTTGCAAACAAGAAGTATGTACCAAACGCATAACGTAGTTATTGAATGGTTGTGCGGCCGCAATGCGCGCCTGGTATCGACTGTTAATGTTCATGATGCACCGGTGAGCTACCGGTCCGACACCGTGACCAGCAGCGCACTCAGCTTGCTGAGATCCAGCCAGTGCGGCGTGCCGGCGACGGGCGGGTGGCGTGCTGGCGGCGGGAGCAGCGTCCGGCTCGTCAGGTCGGCGTACTCGGCCACGCGCTCCAGCCAGCGCCGCAGGGGGCTCACCAGCGTGCTCCAGTACAGGCAGCCCAGCGCCGCGCCGCGCGACCACCAGCCGCCCGCGCGCGCCACCGCAGCGCGCCGCGGCGCCGCCGTCTCCTCGCGTCGGTGCCGCATCCAGTCCGCGCAGCATGTTAATCTGTCGCGCGCCGCCAGCTCTTCAGCCAGCGCGTCGATCGAGAACTCTACGGTCGCGTTGTTGACGAAGGTGGGGAAGGCGGGAGCGTCGAGAGGCACGCGGGGGTCGAGTGGCGCGCGGGGCCCCAGCGGCGTGCGCGATGGCAGGCAGGTGGACACGAGGAGCGCGGAGGCGAGCAGCGCAGCGGCGGCGGCGGACAGCGCGAGGCAGGCGGCGGCCAGCGCGCGCAGCAGCTCGACCGCCCGCGCCGCGTCGCATGCCGCGCGAAGGTCCCCGTACGTGAAGAAGCCGCGCGCCTTGGCCTGCCTAACCGCCACCTGCCGCTCTAGCCAGGACAATCGCGTCTCGAATGATTCTTCGTTTACGAAAATATTCCAGTCCTGCGAAAAGAATAGGTACCACCCGTCTTTATTAAAATATCAATAAATTTTACCAGTCTAGAAATAGGTTCGTGCTTAGACTTGGAAAACTTACCATCGCGTCAAGGAATTCGAGTTCGAGTTTGTTGAGCTGCTTTACGTCGAGGCCCCCCGAGGCGGCCCACTCCGAGCTGATCACTTCGTCTTCCTCGCCGTCATCCTGCAGGAACTTGTTCCCTACCATCTGACATCAAATTCAAATGTAAGGTACTTATTTGAAATATAACATAAGATAATTTACAACTACAAAATACAATGATAAAAAGAACTAAAGAGAAAAGAACAATGTGAGACCAAAAGGCTGCCACTCCGCGTGTGCTGCAGGATTCGGTAAGATATGTAAGATTTTCTATGAGATGTTAGCTTTGCCTTGAGTTAGTAGATGGAATTAATAAATTAATAGAGCCCTGAGTTTGGTTGGATGACTAATTTTTCTACAGGATTTGATACAGCCCGCCTCTGTCGTGCGGACATGGAACTGGGCAAATCCCATACACAATGATGTCCCGATACTACCGTCAAACCAAAGCAGGGGCTAGAACTGCAATGCAGTACAGGAAGGCCAGTCAAGAAAATTAACTCACCAGTGATATGAGGAAGAGGTCGTGCGGCGCGGCTTGCTGCAGGTAGTGGGGGCGGCACGCGTGCAGGCGCTCCATGTAGAGCAGGGCCAGGACCAGCGCGCAGGGCGACACGCAGGCGCCGCGGGCCACGCGCGCCGCCGCGTCCACGTGCAGGCGGCGCAGCGAGCGACCGCGCTGCGTCTCGGACCACACCGCACACGATATCTCTGTAAAAACCACCATTGCCGATATAAATACAGCCTTTAACACATCAGCGAGGTGTACCTAGATGGAAGGATGAGCTGGCATAATCTACTTCTTTATGAATGCTCACCAGTCACAGGTAAGCTCAGGCAGGGTATGGTTGGCAGGTGTCCATAGTATAGGGTCTTGGTAATGCGTTTTAAAAATTCTTTGTGGTCGCCCATAGTCTGAAACCAAACAAAATGTATACTGTGAAGGTCCTGATACATATGATAATAAGTAACAATTTCAAATACAAAAACGTTTATTTCAAAAATATGTGGAACACTTTCTCCTATGGTAGGTACAATGTAGCTGTGTTACAGGCGACCAGCTGCTTCCCATAAGTACTTGACATATTTATCTTAATATTAACTTAACTATTAATATAATGAGTAAGTAGGTTGAGTTAATGCACTGTACTTATATATAATAAGTTGGTAATATCTACAAGTACATACTGGTCTCTGAGTGCCTAATGCCTATCAAATGCTTTATTTAGGTTTTTACTTATAATTAGCAAACAAATATGTAGTTTGTTGTCTTATACATGATGTATGTACCTCGTGTGTTCATAGAGGTAAGTCTTGAGACACAGTAAAACTAAAATATTTTTGGAGCTAAGTTGAGTATTCATTTATTGGATATTAAAATTAAAACTACTGACATCTAGATCTGTATTTAAAAATAAATCATTCAAAATGGCCGCCTTTGCATTCAATGCAGGCCTTCAAACGCGTGCGCCATTCATCTATGGCGGCACGAATCTTTTCAATGGGAATCCGTTTCGATTCTTTAATAAGGGCTCGCTTGAGAGAATCCAGGTTTGGGTGAGACTTTCTGCATGCCCTCAGCTCCAATTCCGTCCATAAAGAATAATCCAAAGGATACAAGTCAGGGCTTGACGAGGGCCAATCTTCGCTCCGAATGAAGCCTGGCAAATTGGCCTCCAGCCAACGTTGGGTAGTCTTAGCTTTATGGGAGGGAGCAGAGTCCTGTTGGAAAACCCAGTATTTTCCAGCGAATAGCGTATCATTTAATGGTTTAACCACCGCTTCCAATATGTCGGTTTGGTAATTTTGTGCCTTCACCTTGACGCCTTGCTGGCAAAAATGAAGCGAAGTGACCCCCTCGTAGGAAACACCCCACCAAACCATCACACTTGCTGGATGGTGAGTGCGCTGGACATTGCGTACAGATGGCTGGATGTCCTTTGACCTTCTGGCGTAAACCTTATTGTTCTGCCGGTTAAACTTTTCTTCCACCGTGAAGATCTTTTCATCGGTAAACAGGATATTTTTTGGATCGTGTCTCTTCAATAGGTTCCGACATCGTTCCAGTCGCAATTTACGAAGACGCTCGTTTAAATAATGCACTTTCCTTCGACTGTAGGCCTTTAGTTTAAGATCATATTTAAGTATCCTGTTCACCGATATTCGCGAAATGTTGGTCTGCAGAGCTAATTTCTTTTGAGTCCGGCAAGGGTTGCGACGAATTCGCTCTCTGATTACTTTGATGTTGACGGGCGTCCTTACAGACCGCGGGCGGCCACATCTTCCACGGTCTTCTAAAGAGCCGGTCTCCTTGTACCTCTTTATGGTATAATACACAAAGTTCCGACTACATCCCAAACTTTGGATTTCACTAAAAACTTGCATTGGTTTTTTTCCTGCTTGAAACAGTGAAATTACAGTCGCACGCAAATCTTTTGTTGGCGCCATTTTCACGGAGAATGAAACAAAAAAATAAATAAGTTCGTCTCAAAACTTATGAACACACGAGGTAGATATGAGTATAATACTTGGTAGGTTGTAGGTACAAGAAACAAATTAGATTCAATTGACTATTTAAAACTAAGTAATAAAGGAATTGTGTATACAATTCAATAATAAAAAAAAATTAGAACTAGTATTTACAATTGAAACAATTAAGCTAACTGCAGACTGTTGCAAACAATCTACAGGTAGCTCGACTGATCCAAATCAATACCAGTCGGAAGCGTCCCCAAGACGCTGGCTGCATTACCCCGCTGTATGGCAATGACCCGAGAGCTGGTGGGTACCTGGCGCAGCGCATCAGGCTGCACCAGGTACCCACCAGCTCTCGGGTCACGCGTCGCGTCGACCAGACGCTCAGACAACTTTTTAAAAACTAGGAGTGCCTCGGTACCCCACGGATCTAGGGTCTCGACCCCAAAGGGAGCAATTGTGTAGGCTCTGTCGATACCTGCATATTTGCGTCTCTTGAGATCCTCGGCCAAATCTGCCGCCGCACCAGCCTTCACGGATGGCGTCGCAAGATGGGAAGGCGCAAGTGTGTCGACGCATGTAGCGACCCACACAATGGGCCTCCCCGACAGGCCCGTCGGCATGACACTAGTCCCATGGGAGTTGGGGAGTGTCTATTGTGTGAGACGCTACATGTGTCGACACACTTGCGCCTTCCCTCGTTATGGCTGGCATGACGAGATATCCGACCGGCGGCGGCCCTAGTACACGATAATCCGTGATGACCAAGCTGTTCGACAGCAGTACCGCACTGGCATTGATGAGGCGCGCAATACCTACTCGTACCTTGCACCCAACCGAAGACATGTTGCGATACGGTAAGTTACGGGATTCAATAAAGTCCCAGTGTTAAATAAAGGAAATGCTTGGAACCAATGTCCTGCCTCCCTTTTAAAAACGGCCAGGAGACGGGCACGATCCGCAGAGCTGGAGCACGTTTGTAACAAACAATTCCGTGTCAACTCACACAGGAAACAAACAAGATGACTTTAAATTTTTTTTCAACTAAAGAACTAGTGCTGTAGATGGAAGACAGGAACGCTGGAACGGCTACACATGAAATTTTGCGTATACCTAAGCCTCCCAATTTGAAAGGCAGGCCTGCGACCATGCCTTGTCATCTAAATCTACATTCTTAACTGATGAAGAGTATTCTTTATAATGTTGTCTAAGCCTTCCAAGAGCTTGCTGTGTTTCCACAGTTGCCTACATCTCAAAGAATATCTAAATTTAGGTACAAGAAGACAAAACCGAATTATTGTAAAAGCCATAGGTATGGTTATTAGTTTTGAGCAGTCTGTCCGAAGTTTTGATAAAATTTTGCATTTTCTCATCCACAAAGGACTGAAAAGACTCATCAAGAATTGGTGAACCAAGGAGGCGAAGTCAACATCACAAAATTACTTTGTTCCTGTGACTGTGAACGTAACATTGCCAGAGAAAAGGGTAAATTTCTGGAATTTTGTCTTTGATTGAAAATCTTTCTTCTTTATTATTGTTTGAAAAATGTAGGAAGGGTATTGTACTGCAGCCTCACATCCGCCTCGCGAACCAAAGCCTAACTGAATTGCTCGGAAATAGTCGCCTAGATAGTCGGCTTCTTTCCCACAGCAGACTTTAGCCGGAAGGCGGCGGTATGTCCACATACCAGCCCACGGCTATGAGTCTTATACCGCCATCCTTCGTTTTTAGGGTGCAAAGGTTTGCACCGTATAGGAGTTCTGTGATCTCACTGTTAACTCGGCCTGACAACATCAGGTTGATTAGAACTGTCAAGTCCAGCCGCCGGCAGAGTCTCTGGAAAGACATGGCAGCTTTAAGCACATCCTGGCTAGTCTTGTTCATCACTCGTTTTGTGTATAGATGCGAGTGTAAAATATTATTGTGTATAAATATATTATAAATTGAAAGTTACATAGGATAGGATCAGATTATAAAATTATACATGATTTTAGTTTATTTAAAAAAACAGTAGTCTACACCATCATTGTCATATCATGTAAGCCAGTCAATGACACATTGTTTTAGCTTCTGTTTAGTTAGGGATTTGATTTGAAATTAATTTGGGGTGATTATGGGCATTACCCCTCGTGAGATAAAAGTCAATAAGGCGCTTATCAGGGAGGCCTGGGTCAAGCAATAGTCCTATAGGCTGTGGAGGTGGAGGAGTTGCAAGGTATCTATACAGAACAGACATTGTGGCTTTAAGCAGAGCTCGCTCTTCTTTTAAGAGATGTGTCTTCGCAGCACCACCCTATGAGGAAATACAGTAGCTTATTACACATTCCGCTCAATCAAGAGTTTGTGATCAGTGACATCCCTAAGTTTTTTGAAAATGATAATTAGCCTCCTGATTCTCTTTGACACTATGTCAATGTGAGGAACCTATGTGAGTCTATCGTCCATTGTTACCCTGAGATATTTTATCAACAGTACACATAGGAGGGAGTTGCAACTACACGCTTGTCTTATATTTCCTGTTGACCAGGAATGGGCTACAATATGAAGAGAGCAGGGAGGAGAGACAGACTTAGTTTTTTAGAAAAACAGGTATTTGGTTTTCGTCGTAATAAGGGACAGTGTTATCCTCAAGCCATGTAATGACGCTGGATAGACCCCTCTCTGTGGAACTTTGAGTTTGTCCCATGTGGCTTTATGAAAAGGTAGCACTGTAAGAACTGGTCACGAATGATTAATGAAAAAAGCAATGACTTATTTGCTTGAACCAAATTCACCTTCATTTCAAACAGTTTTTTTTTTATCTTGGGACAACGTCACATTACTACGGTAGGTTTTTTAGCGACTCGAAAATATGCTAAAAACATTGTCCTCACGTTTGAGTTGCTGCACTGTTGCAGAGGTGCAAGCTTACGAAAATCTCTTCCTTAAAGTAAACAGTTAGGTATTGGAGTGGAGCATGCATGCACCATCTGTGCCGTGCCACGAGAGATTCCTCTTTCTTTACATACCTTTATCTTAGGACGCGAGCCTTCTCTTCTTCTTTTGGAAACGTTAGACATATTAAATATATTTGAATATAGTTGATTTTAATATTTTGCAGCACACTGGGTAAACAAATTTTGGAACAAAACAACTGACCAAACCAACCAATTCAACCAAATTTTATTTTACGCGCAGGCAAGCATGCATGCATGCATGAATGTGGACTATTGTGGACTGTCTGTGGTGTGGTGTGAAGTGAATGTGACATACAACATGACAAACAGAGAGACTTGACAAGACAAGCTGATTGGCTAATGCTGCGTACACACGGGCCAAACGAACGCCAACGAATGGCTCTCGCTGGCCTTCGTTGGTCTTGTCTGGACGAGAACGAGAAATTTTAATACTACTACTTAATAAAATAACATTATTTAAAATATATTAAACTTAAAAATAAATACAAAACCTCTTCTGGAACTAGAAAAAAAAAACTTGAGGCGGCTGAAGTAAACATTGCCAGAGCTGAAGCAACAGCAGCCATAGGTACTGCAGCTGAAGCTAAAGCTGCCAAAGCTGAAGCTGCCACTGCCGCTGCCAAAGCTAATGCCACCATTGCCGCCGCCACAGCTGAAGCTAAAGCTGCCGGCGCTGCAGCTGCCATTGTAGAAATTTAAAAAAAAGCAGCTACGATTGCCGCCAATTTTGCCCGTATGGGTGTCACTGGGTCTCAGTGTCCATCGGAAGTTCAATCAGAAGATGATGCGTTCGACAAAGAAAGATCGGTACAGGTGGATATAAGTAAACTTGCCGCAGCCATCATCAGCGCTTCTAGAACAGGACAGCCTGCACAAGTTTGGCATCTTCCAGATTTTGATCGAATTACGAGGAACGGATCTTAATTTTTTTTTGGGCGGGGCAATAACTGAAAAATGCCGCCCCCGCCCACTTGTATTTATTTTTATCTCTATCATTTTTATAATTTCAGCTATCAGATGTCCACTAATTGATTGACATTTGCACATAGCCTACATAGGCCTTCCAGAAAGAATGCATCCATCGCTGTTCTTTCTATGTTATGCCTATTTATTTACAGATATATAGACATGAACGTATAGGATATATATTTTACACACTGCACAGGCAGGATTGAAAATAAAAATATGTATATTATAAACAAAAATCAAATATATTATTGCATTTGTGAATTGAAATTATAATTTTCGTCTTCGAGCTTTTTGTTCAGTAAATAAATCTATAGCCTTGTCGTAATTTAATTCATGTGCAATTCGATTTTCTATCGCTAAGATTGCAAGACTCGATAAGCGTTCTTGGCTCATAGAAGACCGCAAATAATTTTTATTTAGTTTTGGTAACCTGTATAGTTTGCTAAATTTATACAGGTTGCGAATGTAGTAGGACGCGTAGAGTAAATTCGCAGGGCAATACAAATATTAGGAAAAGCATCCTGCAAATCATGCGCATAGATCTTTTGCAAGAGATAGAAACCGTTAGCCTTTTCCATATCACCAAATAGAAGCGGAGCTAGCTCTTTAAAAACGTAGAGTTCCTGGCAGAATTCAACGGCACTAAAATCTCGCTCGTATTTTCGAGCCAGATCTGCTCCATACTTTTGCAGTTCTTCAATTGACATTTTCAAAATATTAGTACCATTAAGAAAAGCAAAATTCAAATTCAGCATGGTAGCACAATCAAACTTCTTTTTAATTTCTGATATGATTCGATCAAATACCATGATTATTTCTTTACAAAATAGTTGAACATGTAGGGGTGCTTGTAATTCGTCTTCACACATATTATCAAAATGTTTTTACGTTTCGGAATAAGTTTGTTTTTCAAAATAGGTTCAACACCACTTTTTTCAGCAACTTCTCCAGCCTCTTTTATCCAATATTCCATTGGATTTTGTCTCATTTTTTGCAAAATTTTGAGCAGACCATCCATTAGTGCCACGGAACGGACAAGGATAATATCTGCTTTCTGAATTTCTATATTCACTCATTATTAGCAAAGTTTTAATAAAATGATAAAATACTTACTTAGAAAGGCGATCGATGAGCTATGATAGATTTATTGATGCACTAATACAATCAGTATTTTACCTTCGGTTGATCGACAAGTACTAAAATTGATTTAACCATAGCCTGGCACGCGACCGAGTTTCGGTTGATCCGGGACCAAGTTTTGGCCCGGCGCCACAAAGGTTTATTCTCTAAACTTTTGTTGTTTTTTGGGTTGGTATGGCTTCTAGGTTGTCTTTAATCTATGGTACCTTTCCTACCAATTGCACCGACCGTTTTGTTGGTGTTTTGGCGCCCTTCCCCTTTCGTACGCACGGTAACCAGACGCGTGCTGCTGCAATCTGCGATTCCTGCGGGCGAGCGGGGGCGTTTTTTGAACTATGCCTACGCGCCTCCCGATATAAATGTTCGTGCAGCACGTCTCACTCCGCGCTCTGGGTATCGGTCGAATTGATATGGCCTTGAAATTTCTGTACTTGTACTATTATTTATTCCGTGGTCAAAGTTAAGTATATGATGAGTTGTCGTCATTCGTGTGTAAAATGTGAATTTTGCCGCCCTCTGAACTTGCCGCCCGGGGCTTAGGCCCCGGCTTGCCCCCCCCTAGATCCGGGGCTGACGAGGAATGGTTGTCTTTTAAGAGGGCATACTTGGACAGCGCGGCTCATTGCAACGATGTGCAGAATATGGCACGCCTGAGAAAAGTTATCACGGGAATAACCAGAGAAGAAGTGAATAGTCTATTATTCGTGGCATCCGAACCTGACGTATGTACCTGAAAAATGCTGTAACGTATCAATAAAAGCTCATTAACGATCGCGAGATAAAAAAATATTGCCTAAAAATATAGTCAATTACTACAAATAATTATCCGAATTATCCGGCCTAATTTTCCGGATAATTCAGATTTCGGATAATCCGGATTGCAATCTCTAAGCACTTAGCCACAGGAGATCCTACAGAGCTCTTCGCCGAACGGGACGGCTTGTCGATGAAAGCTACTTCTCATCTCATTGACGAGGAAGTATTGTGTTGTGACATCACTTCCAAGGATAGAGTGCTTGTTGAAGCGTGCACTGAGATGGAGAAATGTTAGTGACGCTGACTTTATGCGGATTAGATAACGCTCAAATTACGCAGGATATAACTAAAGAATACTAATAGGGGAGCGGGCCCCATTATGGGATGGGTTCCCAATATAAGATAGCAGGTTACTTCGGTTTACAAGCAGCGCCATCTCTTTTGCGG
Organism: Eupithecia inturbata; assembly: GCA_963662085.1. NCBI lineage: Eukaryota > Metazoa > Arthropoda > Insecta > Lepidoptera > Geometridae > Eupithecia > Eupithecia inturbata. The sequence goes on along the minus strand of OY759181.1, from coordinate 532,614 downwards.
GCAATAAACTCCTTCCACTTGTTTTCCGGCGGCCATAGTGGAACGCTCACGCGTCAGTCGCCATTCAGTAATACGGGAGGTTGGTTCGAGCAAATAATTCGATTACGAGTTTTGTTTAATAGATAAGTCAGAAGTAAAAGTTCAAGGTCAACTTACTAACTTATCTTTACTAGAATTTTTTCAGAAAGAGTTTTTCTACGGCTTTTCGTGAGCCTTGGAGCCGGCGGTGCCCCACCTAGGGCGCATCAGGTATTGTTTTCCAGGCCGGGGACAACCTCAGCGCAACATAAATTGAATTCTCTGGTGGATTCTCTCTTCGTAGTTTGTTTACGTTGGTTTTGACAGAAGCTTATTCTTTGTTATTTTTCTCTCTAAAGTAACGTGGGCGTTTGCCTTGGAGCCCGGGCTACCACGCGTGCGCCAACCGCTGTCATCCCGTTAGTTTATTTAGATTTATAAGAATTTTATTTACATTTTGTAAGTTACATTTAGAATTACAACTTTTTTTTATTATAATGTTCCAAAAAAAGCTATCCCATAATGGGGCGCGCTCCCTTAGTACTTGTTTCTGACAACAATAGGATAGAATAGATTATGTAATAGTTGTTGGCGACCGACTGGCAAATGTACCTAACTACTTAAGTACCTATAGATTAATTTCTGGAATGACAGGAAAGACAAGGACAATAAAATGTTCTACAGTAAAGAAAGAAATAGGTACAGCTTTCAGAAAAGAGTGATGTGTAAGTTATGGACGGCTGACATTACGTAGGGTAAATGAGTGAGACAGAGACTGTGAGCCTTTTCTTCTCAGAGACTGTGGGATGAGTTACAGTTCCGCGTAAATAATTCGACTAAAATTAGATTACCGCCAAAATTTAAGTAAAATGATTGACCATCACCTTTTTCTTATCGTATAACAAGTGCACAAAAGTTATCCAAAGTAAATTACTAAAACTGAACAAGAAAAAGTTAAAGTTACGCTACCTACCGAAACTTTTGTGACTGTTCACTTCTGAAAGTGTTTTTTCAAGAAATAGATAGTGCAGATGCACTTTCTGTCGAAGGGATACTCCGTAAGCATTATCTACATGATTACATTATTTTTTTGCGAGAAACCATGGACTTTAGGCTCAAGATAATTGCATTCAATTTATGAAAACACAAGTAAACAATAATATCTTACCGCCAAATATCATCTCTTTGCCGCCGAAAAGTACAGAACTGTCAATGTCAAGCAACAATCTACAGAGAAAATCTGTTTCCGCTACTTAACCCTAGATGCCGCCCATTAGAAATAAAGATTATTGACCGCTCATCACTCCTCGTTGCCATCTTCGAAAATAAAGAACTGTCAATGTCAAGTTAGAACACAGAAAACTGCTTCCACTACTCGACGATAGATGCCGCCTATCACGAATTCTTACCATCATCGGACAGCTGATCACTCCGTGTAGCCATCTCGTCAGCTAACAATAACATCGATCTAATTGATCTAACTTTTACCCAATTGAATATAAAAAATGGCGTACACATGCACGAAATGTCAAAAAGAAATTCTAGTAAGACAACATCTTACTTGTATTGTGTGTAAGAAGAACTATGATCTTGATTGCGCCAGGGTATCAACTATGCGCTTTTACAACACCATGGACAAATCTTCCTGGGAGTGTGTTGCTTGCGTTGAACTACGAGTAAATAGACAAGACAACAAAACCACACCTTTTCGCCCTGCCGTGGTAACCCGCCCGCAACGGCAAATCATACGCAATCGGAAGTATACTCCTCCCACGGCAACTAGACCCAGAAGACAGAGAAAACAAGTTTCTCGAAATTCATCTTCGTCTTCAGATGACGATATTGATGTTCTGGGCAATACCTTAGACCCTGACAACGATGGAAAAGAATCTCCTGATATTCGAATCAAAACCACTCCACTGAACTATTCGATTAACCCTACTAGCCCAATTGTAAATATTGAGCAAATAGAAGCTTTATTTGACAGAAAAAATGACTCTCTAAAGACCACACTACTAAGTGAATTAAAAAACACAATCATAGCAGTCACCTCGGACCATATTTCTAAAGTCAAGCAAGAATTGACAGAAAAAACTAACATTCTAAATACAGAGCAGAAAGTTCTTAAGAAAACATTAGACGAAACTAATAAAAAAATTACTAAGTTAGAAAAGGAGAATATGAAACTACAAAAAGAAGTACAGGAGATACGAAATAAAATATCCACAGAAAGTGAACGCCCAAAAACAAGTAAAATTGAAAAGAAGAACATAGTCAATGATAAGAAATTTGTACTTTATGGCTTAGCCGAAAGTGTACGCGAAAACGACTTCGAGCTACACAATAGAGTAATCTACCTATTCCAAGATATACTCAACATTAACCTGAGTGGATACCTTGAAGACCTCAAAAGACTAGGTAAATGGGGGAACCGAAGACCCATTGTGATTGAGCTACTTAGCAAAAAAATTACTAAAATAATTCTTGAAAACCAACACCGCTTCAAAAATGCTGGTCTAGCGGTTTCAGAACTCCTAAGCCCTGAATCACTACAAAACAGAAAAAAACTTATAGAAAAACTGGTAGAAGCCCGCAAAAATGGATACCGTGCCAACATAATAAACAATAAACTCATAGTAAATGGAAAACAATATAATGAAAACAAAATACCGAATCTGACGCTAACACAAAAAGAAAACGATACACATATAACAGAAACGATTAAGTATAGCCAAACGAATACAAAAAGACATCAAAGTAAAAAACAACTCAGGCCACAAGAAGCCGAGACCTTTCTCTCACCCGACCCGTTTTTTCGGGACTAGAGCAAATATATTGTTCCAGAATATGCAAAGTCTGCAACAAAAGACATTTGCTAGAAGAAGTTACAGATCAAGCAACAAACATCGACTATCTTTGCCTCTCGGAAACTTGGGTGACAACAGCCAAACAAGACCTCTTAAGAGTTGATGGTTATAAACTAGCGTCTTCCTTTTGCCGATCTAATCGCGAAGGCGGAGGAGTATCTATATTCATCAAAGAAGAAATAGATTACTCTGAAGTTAAGGAAATTGTAAGCTTAAGTTTAGAATATGTAATTGAAATATGTGCCATCGAAGTACCAACCATAGATTTAGTATTAGTTTGCCTTTACTGAACCAGATAGAAAACGAATGCCTGATTTATTTTACAAAACCTTAGAAAAACTATTACAACAGTTAATACACAAATATAGTAAAAAAGAAATCATAATTGGAGGAGACTTTAATGTTGACGTTTTAGATAGCAGCATTTCTTCAACGTTATTAAATTTAATGAATACTTTCAATTTTTATCAACATGTTAAAGAACCGACTAGAACATACACTTCAAAAAAGACGAACAGAGCTAAAATATCGTGCATAGATCTTGTTTTCACAAATTTTTATGACAAAGATTTTAACGTTAATGTCACAGAATATGGTTTTTGTGATCACAAAGGGATTCTAGTAAATGCAAAACCAAAAAATAAAAACACGGAAAAATTGGACTATAGAGAAAAGATTATTCAACGAACTAAATATACAAAACTTCATAAACACTTAAAAGAAAACAAATTTCACTTTAGTAATTTCCAGCGATAAAAATACAAACGAAAATTATAATTCATTTAGCGAATCCATCAAAATCATCCTGAACAAATGTATACCCATAGTAAAAATAAAACTTAAACAAAATAATAAAATATTGTGGTTAACAAAAGGTATAAAACAGTCTTGTAAAAATAAAAGACTACTAAAACATTTAATATCTCAGACTAACAATGCTATTTTGAATAAAAACTACAGACTATATGAAAAAATATTAAAGAAAACCGTAACGTCATCTAAAAAAATACAAAATATAAATAAAATGAAGAACTCTGAAAATAAAATAAAGACTATGTGGCACATAGTCAAAGAACAAACCAACAAACTTCCTTTAAAAATTAGAAAAAACTTTAAATTAAAAATTAATAAAAACGAAATAACTAACCCTGATATAATAGCGAATTCTTTTAACAACTTTTATACTTCTGTGGGAGACAGTGAACGAACCGTGACTCCAATTGGTAGGCCGCTAATAACCCGAGCAGAAAATTCAATGTTCCTACAGCCTGTTACCACACTCGAGATATTTAGAATAATCAAAAACTTAAAAAATAAAAAAAGCTTCGGCCATGACGAAATACCTCCCCTACTTATTCGAAAATGTGCGGAATATCTAGCTCCACCAATGGCTTATAATTATTCAATCTTTTATAGAGGGAAAGGTTCCGGATTCAATGAAAACTCCGTTATAAAACCACTTTACAAAAAAGGTGATCAAAAAGATTTAAATAATTATCGACCAATTGCCCTATTACCAACATTTTCAAAAATTTTAGAAACTGCTATGTCGAAACGACTTTATTCATTTTGCGAAAAATATAAGATCTTTAATGAATGTCAGAATGGCTTTAGAAAAAACAAATCAACATCTACTGCCGTTTTCAAATATGTAAATGAAATCTTAAACATAATAGACGGGAAGAACTACGCGATTGGAATACTACTCGATATGAGTAAAGCCTATGATAAAGTCCTTTACCCCATCCTATTAAACAAACTACAGTCTATGGTGTCAGAGGCCCAGCTTTTGACTGGTTTGTCTCCTACCTCGAAAACAGAAGCCAATATGTCCAAATAGAACACCATGACCAGGTCACTGGAAACATTAGTAAAATCTCTTCTATAAAAACTAAAGTAAAAAAATCAATACCCCAAGGAAGTGTCCTTGGGTGTATATTATTCCTAATATACAGGGTTACAGGTTAAGTCGACCTAGATCCTGGAGGGGGTTGTAGTTTCCACCATTTCTGACTGATTTCACTATGAAACACCCTACCCCAAACTTAACCGTTTTTAAGTTATTGGACTTTGAAGTTTTTTTTAAAAATTACCGACTTTTAGCCTATTGACCAATTTTTTTTTGGGTCTTTGTCTCTAATTTATTTGTGTTTACGATTTTTGTGTAGTAGATGAGTTGCTTTATTATTCTTAATACTAAAATTGCAGTTAACTAAACCAATTGGGTCGCAGCAGACGATTGATAGTAATAAATTGAAATTAACTCATAAAAATATTTTTTAATTTCAGAAATATTTTAATAAATATCTATGACAGCCATGCTGCAGATGTGCCTAAAAATATCTACGTTTCATCAGCTATCTAACAAGATAAAACAAGCTAGGGTGTTATCAGAATTCTTAGAAAAAACTTTGATGAAAGGGTCTCAGGTAGTAGTAAAAAATAATGGTACCCACTTCAGAAAACAAACTAAAAAAATCCAAATAGGTACAAAATGACTTTTATTACAATTTTTACATAAAAGCCTACAATTACAATTCATGTTCCACGTGTCCGCCTCTGTTTCGTACACAAACTCTCATTCTGTGTCTTAATCCACTTTTTACTACACCAGTTGTTAATCCCCTTCTTATTTCAATCGCCGCATCGATTATTCTTTGTCTCAAAACATCAACAGATGTGATTGGATTCGGTTCATTGTAAACTAAACTCTTCATGTGTCCCCACACATAAAAATCCATCGGGGTAAGGTCTGGACTTCTAGCTGGCCACGGTATGGGTCCACCTCTCCCGATCCACTTATTAGGATAATTAGTGTCTAGCCATTCTCTGACGCTTCTCCTGTATTGTGCAGGGCAACCGTCATGCTGAAACCTCATGTCGCGTATGAGATTAAGTGGTAAATCTTCTAGTAGCTCGGGTAAATCTTCTATTAAAAAGTTTTCATAACGTTCTCCATTTAAATTGTCAGGAAGAAAGTAAGGCCCAATCAAATGGTTCGATATGATTCCCATCCAAACATTCAAACTGAATCGTCTTTGTGATCCCTTAGTCCGCTTCTTATTGGGATTTCTTTGTACTTTCGGGGCCCAATAATGAGCGTTGTGGTAATTCGTTATGCCGTCTTTATCAAATTTCGACTCATCAGTCCACAAGATATTTTTCAGAAATGATGGGTCCTCTAAATCTGCATTGAGCATGAATCTGCAGAAATCCAATCTCCTCACAGGATCTCCTTCTTCAATAACTTGTACCGGCGTGTAATGATAGGGGTAGAGGCCGGCAGTATTCACCGTAAACCACACTTTCCACTGCGATAGTCCAAGTTCTAAGACGAAGAAGAAGTTTTTTCTAAGAATTCTGATAACACCCTAGCTTGTTTTATCTTGTTCAATAGCTGATGAAACGTAGATATTTTTAGGCACATCTGCAGCATGGCTGTCATAGATATTTATTAAAATATTTCTGAAATTAAAAAATATTTTTATGAGTTCATTTCAATTTATTACTATCAATCGTCTGCTGCGACCCAGTTGGTTTAGTTAACTGCAATTTTAGTATTAAGAATAATAAAGCATCTCATCTACTACACAAAAATCGTAAACACAAATAAATTAGAGACAAAGACCCAAAAAAAAATTGGTCAATAGGCTAAAAGTCGGTAATTTTTAAAAAAAACTTCAAAGTCCAATAACTTAAAAACGGTTAAGTTTGGGGTAGGGTGTTTCATAGTGAAATCAGTCAGAAATGGTGGAAACTACAACCCCCTCCAGGATCTAGGTCGACTTAACCTGTAACCCTGTATATTAACGACTTACCCCAAATAATCGAAAACCCATGCTCCTTGTTTGCGGACGATATATCTGTAGTACTTCCATGCAAATCAAATTCGTCACTAAATAACCTTCTTAATACGACCATAACAACAATAGACAACTGGCTTAGCGATCATAATCTCCAAATTAACTTAAAAAAAACAAAACTGCTTCAATTTAGACCTTATCAAAAAAATCCTTTAAATATTCAATTCTCCTTTCAGAACATCAAACTCGAAAATGTAAATTCGTACTCCCTACTGGGCATAGATCTTGACACCAATCTAAACTGGAAGGAACATGTTAAAAAAATTACAGCTAAGTTATCACGTTTCACATACGCTCTTTTCGAACTTAAGAAAACTACAGACATAAAAACTGCAACCACCGCTTATTACGCATATGCCCATTCCTGGCTACAATATGGAGTTATTATTTGGGGTAATAGTACCGACGTAAATAAACTTTTTATTTTGCAGAAGAGGTGTATTCGTATTATCCATCACCTAGACGAGATGGTAAGCTGTAGACCATATTTCATTAAATATAACATATTAACGCTTACCGGTATATATATTTTAGAAATTAGTATATTTGTTAAAAAGAATCTAGATCTCTTTAAAGTTTATACCAGACCGCAGAACCTCAGACCCTGTAACAGATTAGATAGACCATTCTCAAAACTGCAAATGCTTCACTCAGGTCCCTACGCTATGTCTATCAAAATATATAATAAAATACCTCCAGAAATACAAAACGAAATCAAAATAAATAAATTCAAGTCCCTCTTAAAAACATTCTTAATAAAAAACTGTTTTTATTCTCTGCAACAGTTTTTAGATTTCTAGTTTCTTCACAAAAAAATAAAAATTCTAAGTAGATATGTAGGTAGTTATCTAAGGTTTAAGTACTTACTATTATTAGATCTCATTAATAATAAGGATAGATAAATATTATAAAATGTAATCTAAACATTTTGATTTAAGCTTTTATATTTTAAGCCTAGAATATATAGAATAAGTTTCTAGGTAGGTACCTATTAACCACCTAGCATAATATTGCCGTGCCCTAGCAGGGTGCATGTTTGGAACCACCTTCTTGTTATTTTATAAGATCCCTTGTACAACATGTTTGCAATAAAAATTTGACTATTGACTATTGACAGAGAAGAAGTTAAAATAATTTTCTATCAAGTTTTCAAGGACCGACAGGTATAAAAGCCGAGCTTGACGGCCGTTTTTTCATTTCAGTTCTAAGCGATCAAACAGTGAACGGGTCTTATGCTGGCACACAACCCATTTTGGGTCGCCCGCCGCCGCGCCGGATAGACCGAGTTTCGGTCGCTTTATTCTAAACAATTTTTGGTTTTTGGCTTGGTATGGCCTCTAGGTTGTCTTTAATCCATGGTATTGGTTTCCAACCGATTGTTCCGACCGTTTCGTTGGAGCTTTTTTTAAAGCAGAGCCTGGTACGCGCCCTACCCAAATTGGGTCGCTTGCCAGTACCGCCTTAAAGCGTGGCGCGACCCAAATTGGGTCGCTTGCTTGGGGATAAGGAAAATTACGAAAGTGAATTTTATAGTACAGTGCAGTTCACTCCCGACCAGCTCTTGTTGAAGTCTTACACCTTTGACTAGCCCCTACAGTGTTTGTATTTGGACGCACCATCGAAGGCCAAAGAGCGTGTGGTAGCCAACGCTGAATATACTTCGTTGGCGTTAATTTGGCCAGTGTCTACACAGCTTAATTCGAAATCTATGCGAAATCTTCTCCTTCCTTTGATACAAACTCAACCTGTCAATGTCAAGTTGGTCACGCTCACTAGCGCTCACTCGGGCAGTCGCGCTCGCTCGCGGCGCGATTCACGTTGAGTTGGTTTGGATCGTACCTTGTTTAAATTGAAGCCGAAAAAATTAAAGAAATTTATTTCAAAAAACCTAAGATATTTTCTGGTGCCGTGTATTTTTACATCTAATTCCCGGATTGAGTTAGAAAGTGCAGTGGATGGTTTAGACGCGAAAAGGCAACGCGAGGCGTGAGGTCGCTGTGGCTTGTGTCATCGATATTGATTTCATTCTATATTTTCCGAAAGACAGTAAAATACAGTTCTAATCGTGGTCAAGCATGTTTCTTTGTTATTTTTTGTAAAAGGACCTTTAAAATGGCAGTCGGAAGATGGTATCAGTGATAATGTGACCAGCAACATGAAAACAAAAAATTTCCTACTTTTCTCGTCATCAGTGTTCATAATCAGTTTATTCCTGATAGTTTTCCACTCGCAGCCGCCTCAGTCTATTCAAAGCATTGTAACACAGACACATCAGCACATCAAGGACATCCAGGTATTTTAATTACACCCATAAATTTAGCTATTGTCGACACATGTGTTAAGTAGGTGTTCTTACAAAATGAAATACCCTTACAATATGCACGTTAAGAAAAAGCGTGGTTCGAAAGTTTTCTTGAAATAAAGATAAGGTCTATGCCAAGGTTCTCTAGAAATCACATCTGCAGTCATCACAGTCATCTCATCAGTGATGTTTCATACTCAATATTACATTTTTTGTTTAATAATGAATAATGCTGGACAATTCACGCACCATCATCTAGTCCCAAGCTAAGCATATTGATAGAGAGCCAAGCCATTTTGACAAACATTCAACTACTTCTAAAAGCAATATACCTATTTGACTAAATCTGCAAGTACAACTGATCATAGACTTTAGCTAAAAGAGGATTTACATTATCTTTATCAAACTCTGACCACAGAGTGCAGCCTTGATAGATATGCAAAGGCAGTCAGGTAGTCTATGTACCTATGTAATATATCAGAAGTGCAATTCAATAGAAGTTGCAGTACAATATTGTTGATGTGTTCAGGCATCTGTGTCGGTGCAGGAGAGCCTTCGCGCGGCGGAGGGGGCGGCGGCAGGGGAGGCGCGGTACGCGGCGCTGCTGGGGCTGGAGGGGGTGGTGCTGCGCTGGCACAACACCACCACACCCGTGCTGTTGACGCACGCGCGCGGGGACGACCACGCCATGGCTGTCAGCTTTGTGCAAGACCACGCGCGGCTGCCCTACACCATACTGCTCTACAACCTAGGACTCAAGCCAGCCTCTCTGCTTATTGTAATTATTATTCTATCAGCTTAACTTACTGGGTTAAAAGTTCTTTAACCCTTAATACTAAAAACACAATCAAATCCGATTTTAACAGAGTTCAAGTCAAGATTTTCAAGATTTTTTTTTAGAGTCAGAGTAACTCGTACATCTTCTAACACTAATATTGCTCATCACTTCCTGAGTAACAGAGTGGTGCACAATTGGAACCGGCTTCCTGAAGACGTAACTGCTCCCTCTGTGAACAGCTTCAAAAACAGACTCAACCACTGGTTACGTACGCACAATCTGACCACTATAAAGGACAAACTAATGTAGTGAAAAGCGTTAAAAGCACTGGGATATAGACATATCAGCTCTCAGCTGCTCGTCTATAATCACACTAATAATAATAATAATTTTTCAAATTAAAATCTGTCATAAAATCTACAATTAACATCTCCAAAATATGAGCTGTCCAGGATTGAGTCCACCAACAGCAACTTAACATCAAAATTATCCTTAAGAGCTATTGTTAAACATCAACAAAATGGCAGTCGTCAGTTCGGACAAAAGAGATGAGGAAGATTAATAAATAAAATATATTATATATTACCAAGATTAATTAATAAATCCAAAATTTATTCATTTATCTTGGTAATATATGTATATCATAGTTTAAGTTTCAAATTGTTTATTGTAAGTAAATTATTTCCATAGTGAACTTAGGTAAACACACATTTTTACAATGTCTTCAGGTACATTATTTTCTACACAACTTATTGGGATAAAGAGATATTTACCTACTAGAAATTTGTTAACAAAGAAAATTTAAATAAAATTATGAAAACAAATACAGCTTAATTAGTTTAATTTCATGTGCCGAGCTCCCAGGCCATTGTGTCAGCCAGATAGTCTTTAACTGTATAGTAAGCTTTATAAGAGGCTTACTATACAGTTAAAGACTATCTGGCTGACACAATGGCCTGGGAATAAAAGTTTCCTAAAAATGTTTTTGATAAAAGTTTCCTAAAAATGTTTTTTATCCCACAGTTGTCGAACTTCTGCAACTCGTCGAAGTGCGCCATCATTGACTTCGATCTGGACGTGTTTCCGTCGCACGTCAGCGACGAGACCATCCACGCCTTCCGCCCACTCATCATACAGGTAACATCATACACCATAAATACTCTCCCCTCAATGATCACTAGCTTCAGAATTCAAACAACCCTATACGCTGGACAGGAGCAGTTGTATTTGGGATGCTGATGTGATGATGCCACAATAAATAAATAAATATTGCTGGACAATTCACACAGCATCATCTAGCCTCAATGTATGTCTCTCTATCTCTTATCTCTCTGATGAATGCAGCGAGGACGTCGTCGCGAGACAATGAAAATGAATTTATAGCATTACAACATCCCACACACTATGTGTGTGGGATGTGGTCTGTGGTCTGTGACTGTATCAGGGTAATAATTTCCGCGTCGTCATTGGCGCTACGTTTAAATCTAACTGATGTACAATAACTCGCCTTTTAAAATCGCGTTATTACTTACAAGACTTCCCGCGACCTTATCTAGATCCCCGAGAGCGAGGTCGTGGCTAGTAGCTGAGGAGATCAATTACTTTTGGCAGCAAAGCAACATGTGTATTTCATTCGGTGGTTTACTTAAGTCAATGGGGCGAAAATTCCCATTTGCCCCATTGACTTGAGTAATGGGGTGGATGGGATTTTTTTCCCAACCGCCCCATTGATGGGGAGGTTAATGGGGCAGATGGGAATATATCATTATTTACAGTGCTGCTATAGTCCTTAGCCCTATTATGAGAATCCAAAGTTACTCATTTGAAATTCAAAATCTTAAACATGTTATATTAATTAACATATGCGCTGTTTGTGTAATACATATTCATGATGTTGCATCGAGTGCACTGCACTAATTATTTACACAGAATATCTTCCTGGGAAACATGCATAGAGGGCAAGCCCAACCTCCCAATTGATAAAACTGATACTAAACGAAACGACCTATGTATTGTGAATCACTTATTGATAGACAATGGACAGCTCAGTAGCACCATATCAGGGCCTCAATAGTGTGTGTCAGAGCAAGGCAGGCCCTTGTCTTGTGGCGCAAGTGTTTACCCGGCGCGTGACCTCCCTCACTCACCTCGGCGCGCGATAACAAGCGTACTTACAGCGTCTACCATCGCAAGATTCCTTATTGACCAGTCAAATGTCCTGCAGCTGCTAACTGTCGCTGCAGGTCAGAACGGTAATTGGTGCTAGGCTTGTAAGCTTATAATATAACGAGATAAATGATGAAAGACAATGAGTTTATTATGTTAAAGTTTACAAGCCGGGTGAGCCGATAAATGCGTGGATACTCGTACTCGTACTCGTAGGTAGGCAGGATAAAACCTTATTGACACAATAATAAAAATCAATATTATAAATTGGAAAGCAATTGTCTGTCTGCCTGTTACCTTTTCACGCCTAAACGGCTGAACGGATCTCAATGAAATTTGGCAGGGAGGTAAATGGTACCCCGGGAACGGACTTAGGATACTTGAAAAGCGCGTGCGAAGCCGGGGGCAGCAGCTAGCATTCAATATACTTATTTTCCTATTTATCAGCTCGTAGGTACAGGGACGAAATTTTTCTGTCAAAGCGAACACTCGAGATAAGGTATGCCTTTAAAAAACACGGCGACGGACGGCGGCGTTGAGTATCGTAGATAATAATAACGAATCAATAACTATTTTATCATAATACTGGAATAGGTGGTTCACTTTGCGGTTAAAAATGATAAACAGAATCCGAGCACTTTCCCGAGACAGGTCGATGATTCGCGGGTTCTGTGAGCCTGCGTCGTGGTGTCGTTACGTTTCTTCCAGCAGAACGTGCCATAATTAATCTTAACCAAGTTTCATATAGAGCTGTCCGCTTGGTACCCTTGTATCTTCATTTATTACATTCCAGTAGGTACTGTAAGATTACCTAGTACCGGTTTGAACACGAATTATTGATTTACAACTTACGCAATCCAACATGTGCTCGGCTCGGTGGTCAACGTCACACAACGTGTAATTTGGTACTTACCTACCAGTTATGATTTGTGATATTAATTAAGTAATTAGAAAAAAAGTAGTGTTTGTATAATGAGATTAAAGTGTGACCTCACCATTACCTATCTACGCACGATACGGTGTACTCGAGGATGGTACCTACAACACAAAGAGCTTCGCTTAGCTTCGTCCGCGGCTTCACACGCCTATCTGGTATAAAATAGAACTACAATACGATTAAAACAACTTGGCCGGAGTGAAGTTAGCTATAAGCAAAGTTTTCACATGCGCACAAACATTGAATGAATTAATGAATACTATAATATTATTGCACTTAAAACTTAACAAAATAAAAACCTTATATCTACGTACAACATTTTTCCTTATAAACGAGTACTGCGCAGCCACTGACGCAACTTCAGGTTGCGGCCAAGTTGTTTTAATCCTAGTGTACATCTATGCTAAATTTCAGCCCGATCCGTTCAGTGTTTTTGTCGTGCAGAGGTCGGTAGGTAACATCCAAAGTTTCGCAATTGTGAAGTAACCTGCTTCTACTCAGTAGGATAACAAGTGGGTAGGTATTTGAATGAGTCGTTAAGTTCTTGGATTCGATAAGAGATATCTCATTTGCAAAGTGATTCTTAGTGCGATTGCAAAGTGACCAACTACTGTACCATGATCCTGCCCCTGCCTGATATAATAATGTATTCACTAAGGTCCGGCCGCGCAGCACAAATACTTTCCTACAATGACCTCTTTGCCTACTGACAGTGCTCACAAACATTTTTGTATTACCTAAGTTAATTAATATTAATTAAATGCGGTTTATAAGAAATTTTTGAAGGAGAAAAATAATATATTATTTTCCAGCTTATTAAATAAATTATTTAGTTTGGTTTTGGTACCTACCGTAAAACAAAAAAAAAAATGGGTTTAGTTACATAATACCTTGTGTTGTGAGGTTTTTAGTAACAGTAAAATGTAGTTATTTAGCAGATATAAGTAAAAATATAGTATAGGCGATATCTAATAGTTTTTTTTTTTAAATAAAAATTGGACTATTGTTGTTTGGCATTTTGACTACTAGAGGTAGAGTATGATTTACAATCTGATCTATACCTCTAGACGTGTATTATGATATGATACAGTAGACTTTACTTATGGGCCATATTAGATTGCCTTAAGTTTAGTCTTTCAGAAAAACAAAATATTACGATTAAATCAGGCCCATAGTTTAGCTCCAAATAAGAAATTGAAAAAACCTTCCAATAATATTTAAGCAGGTAACACTACGCAGTAAACTGTGTGCTATACATGCTAGTTATATTAGGTCCTTACATATGAAATTGGCGTTTTGTATGGGAGGAACAAAAAGTCGAATATTTTTTAATATAATATATTTAATTAATCAAAGTATGAACCATTATTTTCTATGCACTTTTGCCATCTTATAGGTAGTTCATTGATCCCTTTACTAAAAAAACCAGTCGGACGGGAATCAATAAAATCTTTGAAGGCGATTTGGACTGCCTCATCGGAGTTGAATTTTTTCCCTTGCAAGAAGTTATCCAAATTTCGAAAAAAATGGTAATCTGTTGGAGCAAGGTCCGGGGAGTACGGAGGATGTCTTAGACTTTCCAATTGAAGCTCTTCTAATTTAGTAGCCGTCTGTTGCGCAGTGTGTGGTCTAGCGTTGTCGTGAAGCAGCAGTGGCGTGGAGCGATTGACCAGCCTAGGTTGTTTAGCCGCTAGCTTTTCCATCATGGTTTGCAATTGCTGACAATAGACATCAGCCGTAATAGTCTGGCCAGATTTGAGAAAACTGTAATGAACAATACCGGCACTAGTCCACCAAACGCTTACAAGTAACTTTTTTGGGGTTAATTTTCGCTTGGGGCAGGATTTGGCTGGCTGGCCAGGATCCAACCATTGCGCTGAGCGCTTCCGATTATCGTAAAGAACCCATTTTTCATCACAGGTAATGATTCGGTTTAAAATACCTTCATTATTGTGCCGGTTTAGTAATGTAACGCAGCAGTCGACGCGCGTTTGCCGGTTTGCTTCAGTCAATTCGTGAGGTACCCACCTTTCAAGCTTTTTAATCTTCCCAATTTGCTTCAAGTGAATTAAAACAGTTTTATCACTAACATCGCAGCCTGCAGCTGACTCGGACGTGGTTTGCGATGGATCCGCTTCCACAATAGCCTTCAACTCTTCATTATCAATTTGAGTCTCAGGCCGTCCACGGGGCTTGTTCTGCAGGTCAAAATTTCCAGAACGAAAACGTTGGAACCAAAAACGAACTGTGTTTTCTTTTGCAACACGACCGCCATACACATCATTCACCCTTCGAGTTGTTTCCGCAGCGCTAGTGCCACGGCGGAACTCGTACTCGTAAATAATGCGATATTTTAAGTTTTCCATTTTGTAAAATGAGTGACCCAAACAGAAAAAAACAGAAGAAAAAAAACAAATGAATGACGATCATCGAAGCACAAATACATGAGTCTATAGCTGTACAAATTTGAATTTGGAATTCCTTACCAAAGAGGAGAAATTTGTGATTAAAGTGGCCAGTACGAAAAACGCCAATTTCATATGTAAGGACCTAATATTACCTTTCATAACAATACAATTCTATATCTCTTCCGGCAATATAACCATAAGTCCAAAATAAAAGTGGGCGGAGTTCGCGGGACAAGAACACAGTTTTGCTCACTTGTTGAACAAATAACTATTGTTTAGTCTCGTCGCGGTCATATCATGTAAGAGATGTTTAAAAGTAGCAAGTGAGTGGGTAGCAAAAATGTTTGGTGGCCTAAGCTCAGCACTGGATGAAGTCAGATTGTAAATATTAAAAATGTTGATAGGGATGGGAACAGAACATACTCTTAGGTACCTATGAGGTATCATTGAGGGCTAACTACCGCCAAGTTAGCTGCCTATTCCGGTAGCAAAAATATTTGTGTTCCATGAAAATGACGAGTGTGATTGTATTACCAGCACGCGCTGAGCCGCGTGGGCGGCGTGATCTTCATGGAGGCGTATCAGCGGTGGCGGGGTGGGGCGGCGGCGCTGGGCGCGGTGTGGGCGCGCGCGCTGGGCTCCGGCGGCGGCGTGGTGGCGTGGCCGCGGCGCGCCGCCGTCACGTCGCTAACGCACCCGCGCATGTTCCGGCACCTGCACGCCGCGCCCGACGACTTCCTCTTCGTGCAGATGGTGGACGCCGACCGGCTCGTGCTGGCCGCCTCGCCCCCCGCCGCAGACCTCATGCGCGCCTGGACCAGCTGCGCGCTCACGCTCGACTGCATCATGCCCTTAGGTAACTACCGCACCACCTACCTACTCAATAACATTCATTTATTGTATTCTATGTATCTACCTCTAAAATATTTATTTATTGATCACCAACTTTAATCATGGGCGAGTAACATATTAATAAAACGTAAACAGAAATTAAATTTTTGCATTAATTCAGGTAAAAGAAAAAATAAATATATAAATACAAAAAATTAAGTTAAAACGTTAAAAAAGTTTTTCCTGGCCGTTTCTAAATGAGAGTCAGGACATTAGTTGCAAGCATTTCCTTCATTTAAGAGCGTTTACGCCTTCCATGCGCAGTTTGGCTCAAAAACAGTACTTTTCAAACCCGTTAATATCATGAACCACTTATTTAACACTATATGTTAATAAATAATAATTTTAGGAAATTTCGTTGTCCAAATAGTTAGTTAAGGAAATATTTCGATTAATATAGTATTTACGCGTTTTATCAAGATAACGTTTTCTTAATTTCCCTTTCAGCATCAGTTTCTAAGCTCAAAATATTATTAAAATACTGATATATCTAATTAACAAAAAATAATTACCAATCAATAAGATCCTTTGGAAAATAGTTAGTTAAAAAGATGTTTGGTTTTGGTATCTAACTACGAGAAAGTAAAATTCAAAAAATGTGATTTATTACGAATTTTAAATGATTTTTTCACCGGTATACCTTATTTAATTTAATATAACAATAGCTTACCAATAAAGTAGAGCATCTTCTTTAAAATCATACATTCAAAGTTTTAATTTTTTTGTTGTTTTTATTTTTCTGTAAATATTTTAAAACTACTTTAAAAAGCTGCGCGCAAATCATTTCACGTCAGTCGTGGGACTGACTTGACACATCGCGCGCTAGGCGTAAAAGCTCTTAACACTGGCACTTTATTGGATCCCGCAACATGTCTTCGGTTGGGTGCAATGTGTTGCGCGCCTCATCAATGCCAGTGCGGTACTGCTGTCGAACAGCGTGGTCATCACGGATTATCGTGTACTAGGGTCGCGCCGGTTGGATATCTCGTCATGCCAGCCTTAACGACATCATCCGGCGGGCCTTTGTCACCGCTAACGTGCTAGCTATTCTCGAACCGAATGGTCTGTAGCGTGGCGATGGTAAGGGGCCCGACGGCATGACACTAGTCCCATGGGAGTTGGGGAGGCCTATTGTGTGGGACGCTACAATCGAGCTTCGTCTAAAAATGAAATTTTGAATGAAATTCCAGGGGGGACCAAACAAGATGACATTAACATTTTTTAAACTAAAGAACTAGTGCCGTAGATGGAAGACAGGAACGCTGGAAGGGCTACACTTGAAATTTTGCGTATACCTAAGCGTCCCAAATTGACAGGCAGGCCTGCGACCATGCCTTGTCATCTAAATCTACATTCAAAACTGATGATAGAGTATTCTTTTTTATGTTGTCTAAGCCTTCCAAGAGCTCGCTGTGTTTCCACAGTTGAATACATCTCAAAGAATACGTAAATTTAGGTACAAAAAGACAAAACCGAATTATTGTAAAATCAATATAGCTATTAATTTTGAGCAGTCTGTCCGAAGTTTTGTTGAAATTTTGCATTTTCTCATCTACAAAGGACTGAAAAGACTCATCAAGAATTGGTGGACCAAGGAGGCGAAGTGAACATTTATCTACAACTATGTTTGGGAGCCAAACTATTGAATTTTCCAATGATATTGTTTTTGTCTACACTAGAGTCCGAAATAAAAAGCTCGCACTTTGTAATATTTTATTCGAAACCTATTTTTCGAAATTCGTCTGTGATGATTTTTAGATCATCAAAAACTGTGTTTACCTCTCCACCTAATGTTCCGTCATCTAAATACCAAACATTGAGCTTGGATTGTAGACGTCGAATTATCGGTTGGATGGCAAGGCTAAATATTGCCGGTCCAAGAGGGTCCCCTGCTGACATTCAACAGCGGACAAAATGACTTTGTTCTTGAAATTAGTTGATGTGAGCTTAGGTGTTTTGTTACATCCATCGATCAAGGAGGTTTCCGCCGCCTCTCCCGTATAAAACTACAACCATCGATCAAGGAGGTTTCCGCCGCCTCTCCCGTATAAAACTACAACCATCGATCAAGGAGGTTTCAGCCGCCTCTCCCGTATAAAACTACAACCATCGATCAAGGAGGTTTCCGCCGCCTCTCCCGTATAAAACTACAACCATCGGTCAAGGAGGTTTCCGCCGCCTCTCCCGTATAAAACTACAACCATCGATCAAGGAGGTTTCCGCCGCCTCTCCCGTATAAAACTACAACCTTACAAAAATGACACTCGAAATTGTGTACGAAATTGTTTGTGTCCATCAAGTTAGCAGCCTCGCCATGGAATTTGGTGGTTTCAACTATGCCAATAAATAGTGCATATATAGACCCTCCCGGTGCCCTAAGCAAAATAAATAATGCTCCAGTACTTTAGGAGATATTTAGGTCTTCCACTGTGCCTGCCATCTTGACATCAAGCTGGCAGCCCCGCTGATTACGACTGAACCAAACTAATATCCGAACTATACCTGCTCGTACCAATCATCGGCGCCCTACGGTATCTAGTGCTGCTGCAAAGCTCACAAATAGACATCTTGTGGTTTAAGTGATATTCTTCTGGCTCTGAACATACATTTTACAGTATAGATGAGTACGAAAGTGTTCACATTACGATTGCCACTTGTCGCTAGATGGCGTTTATTGCGGCCAAAGCGGTTGAACTTATTGATGATGACTCGTATGTTGCTGTCATTGGCAGTAAAGCAATAACTATAACATGTTCAACCACCCAACGATAAAACAAAAAAATATGTAGGTAGGTACTCATTTATGTATGTACATTTATTATCATAACAATATAATACTTAAACAGAACTACACTGCAATTTATTATCATAACAATATAATACTTAAACAGAACTACACTGCAATTTATTATCATAACAATATAATACTTAAACAGAACTACACTGCAATTTATTATCATAACAATATAATACTTAAACAGAACTACACTGCAATTTATTATCATAACAATATAATACTTAAACAGAACTACACTGCAATTTATTATCATAACAATATAATACTTAAACAGAACTACACTGCAATTTATTATCATAACAATATAATACTTAAACAGAACTACACTGCAATTTCCCATTGAATCGTATTTTGTAGAGCAACCCTTTATTTTTGATACTTTACTTATGTTTGGTTGCAGGAAAATCTAAAAAGCATAACGCTAACTAGATGACGGTGCCGAAGTAGCGAACTATAAAATAAAATCGGTATCGTTTATCGTCTCGGTATTGGCGCGGTGGACAAACGCTCTTAGTCTACAAAAGCTTTGATTTCAATAATGCATGTATATAATATAGTGGGTTTGATTCTTATCCAGGACAAACATATACATTATGTGATGAGCATAAATGTTAAAAATAAACTCTGCAATGTGTTTTAAAATTATACTAAAAAATATTTGTATCAAAACGTTTTGCCGTTGTATATGGTGACACCATGTAAACAATAGTGGCGCCCTCATTGATTTTCTACTCTTTCTGGTCAGACTGTATGTAGGTAGTGTAGTCACAGAACTGTTTCTGTGCAGTCAATACTAAATAAATATACTGCAACAAAAACAGAAACATTTTCAAAATCTAAATGACTGTTGCTATTATTTTATAAATGTTTGAACCAGAACAGTAATAATTGCAAACTAATCTTTTTATATTAAAAAACTAAACGCACAAAAACCATAAAATAAAAATAAATATAAAAACAATAGCCTCTCTATTCATGAATTTAGCAAAGTCAAATCGTAACATAGACAAATCAAAAAATAATTTTCAACGCTAATTGCCTGAGGATAGGGCGAATAGCACATTAAAGTGGTGAAAATTGCAATAAAACTTAACTGAAAATAGGAAACCCAGTTCATGGTCTTTGAGGCCGTAAGAAAGAGGCTGGAAAACGTCCCACCCGTTCGACTGAACGGTGTCGATTTAGAGAGGGTGTACTCTTTTAAGTACTTAGGTCACATAGTCACTACCGACCTCAAAGACAATGATGACATCGAACGGGAGCGGAGGGCGCTGTCGGTGCGGGCGAATATGGTTGCCAGGAGGTTTGCGCGTGGCTCAGAGAAGGTGAGGTTAACGCTCTTTAGAGCGTACTGCACCTCTTTGTATACGTGCAGCCTGTGGGCGAAGTATACGCTCGCGACGTACAGCGCCATCCGCGTCCAGTACAACAATGCGCTCAGGGCGGTGTTGGGGCTGCCCCGCTGCTGTAGCGCATCAGGGATGTTTGCGGCGGCGCGGGTTGACTGTTTCCATACCACCATGCGCAAGCGCGCCGCCTCTCTGGTACGCAGGTTGCGGGCCAGCTCCAACACCGTGCTGGCAATGATAGCTGGAAGGCTGGACTGCCCGTACACCAGGCACTGCTGTGAACGCCACCTTCCCAGCAATCCTGTTAGTTTTTAGTTTTTCTTTGTAATCCTAATGTTATGAGCTCTTAAATTGCTTGAAATAAATAATTTTTTTTTATTTTATTTATTGTGAATGCGGCCGCGCGGAACACCTGAGCGAAGGTTTTTCTTTGATATAACAAAGGAAAATTATATTTTTAATGAATTTCGGTTGTGTAAGTGTTAGATATTTTGTCATTCGACCAAACGTCATACAACCTCTTTCTAGTGTTTTTTGCGTAAAATAAATTGTCCCTCCTCTCTCTGTCTCTACCAGAAACGACCTTCGTAGTTATTATAAGTGGTGTTTTAGTTTAGTGACTTGTCTATCCATACAAAGATGTTGTTATTTGTTTCCAGGCGCTCAGTCGGGCGGGTGCCGGTTCGACAAGAAGCCGCAGTACCGGTACTCAGGGTGCCACGAGCGCGACGCGTCCGCGCTCAGCATCCTGCTGGGGCTGCGGTCCGGGTTCGAGGAGGCGCAGTACGCGGCGCGCGAGGAGGCGCACGCGTGGCGGCGTGCCGAGCCCGAGGCGGCGCGCGCCATGCTTGACCTACTGCTGCGGAACGCCACGGAACACGACACGGCGCGCCCGGACCGCGACCCCGACACGCTCACGCCGCACCCCGACCCCGCCGCCGCCGCGCCCGCGCACTGACCTCAAAATATACAAAATACGCGTGATATACGACAGGGCGAGCCGGTCTCGTCCGAACGCGACTCGTACGTAATATTGCGTTTCCTAAACTATAACGTACCCTGCCCGCCTGAGCCGAATGCGACACCACCGCCAGCCGGTAGTTCGACACTGTATGAACGTTGTCTGGGAACCAATATAGTGATCTTAAACTGATTACGAAACTTTACCGTTTTATGGTCCTTGTATAAATTTGCTACGCATTGCCTCGATTCTACGAAATTACACTCCTGTATATACACTGTATTCATTTTGATTTTTGAAAGAATGTATCTTGATATGATTTATATTGTCGCTGCGCACGCAGCCCTCCTCAGCCGCCTCGCGCGGCGCGCCGCCGGCCGCAGAGCGTGCCCGGAGCAGGCCGCCGTTGCCGTTACTCGGCTAACACGTACGCGACACGTTCGAGTGGCTGCCCACGTTTGTTTTGTGAACACAAAATTGTTAATATTTGTTGTTAAATTGTTTTAGAACTAAATTGAAGATGTTCAGTATTCCTTTTGTTGAAACAGAGCTGTGTTTGAAGTAAGTTTTGTAAATATGTTTGTGGATAGATAAGTTAATCAATTTAGATTTATTTTGTAGATATTGTTTTAAAAGACGTTTGGACGTTTGGTGCATTCGTTGAAACTCGCGATACTCATTAGTGTTAAGGTCCAGTACACAAGATAAGGCGCGAGTCGTGTGTGACGGCCGCGTTACTGATGGTTAGCCGTATTTATTTATTACATAAGTTCCTTTTTGAGCAAAGTATCTTTTACAAAGTATTAAGTTTCCACTTGTTTATGTGTACAATGTGCGGTGCGCGGAGACACGACTGCTTTTAATTAAGTATTGTGCTGATATGTGTACAATGTGCGGTGCGCGGAGACACGACTGCTTTTAATTAAGTATTGTGCTGATATTTGTATATCGTAAACACAAATTAATCATTATTCAGTAAAGTAAAGTAGAGTTTCGTTTGGCGACACGACTGACGGTTGTGAATCAAATATCAGTTGGGTTGGGAGGTGTCGCGTTACGTTGGTTTACTACAATCCTCCACTTAGTTAGTAAAGTACAATGTGATATACTTCAATTGTGGAGCGGATGCGCGACTGAGGTGACTGCATCGATAGCTGCCTGACTAGATCTCCGGCAGCGGACTGGCTCCAGGGTTCAGGCTGCTGCTCCTGTATCCGCATCCACACATTCGGTGGCTCACCAAGCAGACCGCCCCGGGAGCCGCGCGCCGCGCCGGAGTGAGCGCGAAGCTACACCTTAATTATTAGAAGATAACCCTTTTGTTTGACATTATCATAGTGTGTATGTATGTATGTAACTCGTACTGCCATGTTCTCTGTACAACTAGGAAGCAAGTCTGTTCAAGCGGTTATGGATCTCAGTGTATTGTATAAGATTAGAAGTAATGACCAAATTGTATTATAATAAGTTAAATAACGCTTGCATTTAAAATCAATATGTTTTAGAAGTGTTGAGAAAAAATCTGTGGAATTAGATCATCAAAGTAAATTAATTTCATTGCTCAAATTAAAAGTGGAGTCTTGGTATCTTAGAAATGTTGCGGAACGTGTCTATTTCGTATTGAAAATCTAGTCGATATTGTACCAAATACCAATAATATGTTCAATATGTGAAACCGATAACATATTGGCAATTTATTAAAAACTGCATAATAAATGATGTAAGTACCCCAGTGTTTGCTTAGTCAGTCAGCCATGGGTATTTGAGTTAAATATTTAATTGAGGAACAATTTAATGCAGATACCTATACACTAGCCAAACTCGATCTAGAATGTTTGTAAACAAACCGCCCATACTTAACCTAAAATTCACCCTGTTGCCGCGTCTTTTCTTACGCAATTTACGTTACTATCCGATATGAAATCCTTCAACAAATATTGCTTACAATTATATCTGAAACTAGACGCCAAACAAGTAAGTTTTATTTATTTGTGTTTGTTTACAAATATTCTACATCGAGTTTTGCTAGTAATTTAGGTTTTCTCATTTTTTTTATTTATTTTTATCTTGGCGATTGCAATCATCTCTCCAATTGCAAGGCGATCAGGTGATAATATTTTCTTCCGTGTAAATGGCAGGTAGTTATGTAATTTAACTTCATAAGCCTAAGCTTTACCAAATTATCATTACATAATATAAAATTCATAGTTGCATTGTGATATTTTGTAATAATTTTATGAGTTTTATAATTCGGCGGTTTAATGGTGGCTTGCATTGGTTGTAAAAAGGCCGATAGTTGGTTGTTAAGCCAACATTATGCAATAAATTTGTTATTATCTTAACAATATTTGTATCCAAAGCTAAATTCGCATATCTATGTGTTTCGAGAAGTGAGAACTATTAAATAAATAATTAATACGAAACATTAGTTTTATTTGTACTTATTCTTGAGTTCTAAAAAGTCCTTTGCGTCCTAAACTAAGACTATAAGTCAATAAAAAGTCCAGTAGCTCTTTATAATTCTCTAGTTTTATTCAATAATATTAAAATATTTACATTCATAGGTTAATTAGCTACTACAAAGTTAAATCTGTTAAAACATGTTATGTACAACAGAGTTACGTACAAACAGAAATAGGTACCTACATTTAGAATACAACTCTACTTAACGTAAAACTTGGCACTACATAATACTGGGCGGTGCCTTATTGCTGCAAAAAGTAGCTTATACTACCTACACAATAATTCTGGTAAAAAATAAAGATTCAAAATATAACATTAGGCTATATAAAGCAGCAAAATCATACAAAGAAGACGTAAACAACCAGCTCTGCGACAAGTCATACACTGATTGAGCTAACCTTCATATTTAACTACTGTCCTTACATTGAATACAGTTATCCTGTAGCTCATCATTTGTTTTCAGTAAGTATTGCAATTTATACTAGACTACCTTTAACATACAAGTACCTACCTACCACTACCACTATCGTCAATAGTAACAGTGCATTGACTAGCTAGGTGAACATTTTGTGCTCTTGAATCAAATAGTTTTTTGAAAGTCGACATGGTTTTGGAAACATACTACTCGCAGGCGTTAAAAGAGAGCTGCCATTGGCAAGATACATATTTACTTATCATACTTCTAGCTACACGTAACAATAAGACAAGCTTGCTTAGGCATTCATGGAGATAGAAACAAAAAATCAAAATATGGTTTTTTCATTCCTTTGATATGTTGTAACTTTGTGCTTTTAAGTACCTACTGGTAGTTTAAATTTTTTAGCAGTACTATTTACAATAAAAAATACTATAAATATTTATTTATTGCGAAATCGGAATCAAATCAAATGATTGATTTTTTTAATTTTGAACTCTGAAAACGCTGTCGGCCATGTTGTGACGTCAAAGGACTCTAGATCCTATAGCGTAATTTTTTTTGTAAAAAATTGTCTTATAGTTGTCCTTCTTTTAGGGTTCCGTAACTCAAAAGAAAAAAAAGGAACCCACATCACCATATCATATTTATAGGATCACTTTGTTGTTCGTCTGTCGACCCCCTTTTCACAGGTATCGAGTTGAAATTTAACATCAAATACTCAAATCTGTAACCTCTTGGAGACGTGATATAAATAAAACTTCTATGTCAACGCAATCAAAAGCTACAGTCGTTTATGTCCGTATATTTTGAAATTTCCAATGGAATCACATGCACACAAAACCTATAGGGTAGGGGAAGGTGGGGACCCTTCGTACGGTTTTTACATTTTCTTTTTTTTCATCTCGACTTTTTCATTAATAACTGAACTAATTGCATATAATACTAGTATAATTATCTGAGATTGATATAAAAAATTGTCAGGTAATTACATCTTATATTTAATACACAATTATGACTTAAGCTCAATCTGGAATTCGTACGAATCTGCCCCACGAGTGGGGTACTTTCATACAGTGCCGGGGGTACCTTCAGACGCTATGGGGTAGTTTCGTACAAGCAATTAAAACTGCAAATAAAAACAAAATTCTATTATTTGGAATTTGAAAAAATGTTCATAAAATTAACAAAAACGTGTGATTTTTCTTCTTGTCAACAAAAATTATGCGTTTATCTTCTACATAACATAAATTACTTTTCTTCTAGTTAACAAAAATAAAATATTTGGTAATAATATGTATGACAATACCCCTTGCACCACATCCTCTATAGCCGACTTCATGGACTTTTTATCCACATCTTGGTTGCGTGTCTTCTTGGGCTTATAATTTCGCACCATGTTCCTTCTGTTATTGTGCGCGCTGAGACTTCCTAAATTATAGAGACACATAGATTTAAGAATCTTGTTACTTGTTTGTTACTAACTTGCGTTGTGTGATCTCATGTTGGATGTCCTATTTAATAAATAAAAATAATAAATAAAAAATAACAAAACGAATATTAAGTAGGTACAAATATATAAACAACGCATGTACGCACGCGTTTTTTTTTAGGAAAAGTATCCTATGTGTAATTCCAGGTACCGAACTTTACGCGTTTAGAATTTCAGTTCAATCCGTTTAGTAGTATCGGTGTCGTCTTCGGCCAAAGATCTTCAAAAGGGCATAAACTTTTGCATAGGTACATAAATACATCGGCGGCGGGGCACCTTCGTACGCGTACGGATGTGCCCCACTTGGTTGTGTCCGAAAGTGCCCCATTAAGCAAAAAATAATTAAATTATAACCGCTTTTCAACCATATGCAAACTTGATAAATTAGTCACTAAAAACATTTCTTAGGGATATTCACTAGTTACTGGGAAAAGACTGTGAACAAAAACTTATCATATCTAGTGTAAAGATACACGAAAACTTTGATGAAAAAATTACTTTCCGAGATCGAAAACACGTTGCTGCCTGTCACTGCGCTCTCAGCGGTGCGAATTGCGCGAAACTACATTGTTCGTGGCTAGGCAACTCACGCACACATGCAAATGGAACGACCGCAAGCCTTTCCGTTTGTGTTTTATGACTACTGTATGTATGTGCCCCGCGTACGAAGGGTCCCCACCTTCCCCTACTTCCCGTAGACCTAGAATCATGAAATTGGGCAAGAAGTAAGGTCTTATAGCACAAGTAAAGAAGGTTTTGGCCCTAACATCGGTCACCATTTTGTTTATTTTTCAAAATGGCTGCGCACATTAAAAGTTATGTAATTAACACTCAGTTGCACAAAACTCTTCATTAGTACGTCATTACTTAAATGCGGTATTAGTGCTAATGAAATCTTTATTTTAATGATGTTGCACAAACGTTTTTGTAGTAACATTAGGGTATGATAATGGTCCATTATCTAAAGACGACATTAAACAAAGTTGCCATAAAGAACTAACAGAAACGCACGAAAAGAGTGAACATATGCGTTTCGTTATTCGATCTTTACCAATAATTTTGCATAAACGGGAATGAACAAAACGCAATGACAGGCCAGCGAGCAATGATGTCTCTAATTTTGAGAGATGCATCACATACCACTAGAACATTTATTGAAAAGAAACCTTTCCTGCACTGATACAGTTCAGATAGTGCACCGCCTACTAATTATCTTGACATGTGTACAGTCCAAAGCTCCAGCAACCCGTGGAAATCCTTCAATTTCATAAAAACCTTCTGCAATTCTGCGAAGCTCTTCCCTGTCCGGCATTTTAATATAAATATTGCTCAACTTTGCCAGTTCACGAGTGACTTTTTGTACGATTCGACAAACTGTTGATTTGTGTATGTTGATCAGGTCACCTAGCACTTGCTGGAAAGATCCTGCAGCAAAGAACCTCAAACAAATCAAAAGCTGTGTCAGGCCATCAATGGCTTTATTTCTTTGGGTCACTGATTCTAAATTAAGAACGTTAGTAATTTGAAGAACTGCATCCTTAGAAATTCTGTACCTTACACGAAATTCCTCTCCATCGTGTTTTGAAAATAATTGACTCGGTCTGGGATGTGGCGACGACGTGAAAAAGAAACTTCTTCTATGTCAGACAATGATGAAAGACTTGATAAAGACTTTTGATCACAGAAATGCACTGAAACACTGATGAAAATAATTAAATAATGCTCTAATGGACAACTAATGGATGATTTTCGCCCAATTAAAATTTAAAACATGAACTGTCAAAACTAATGGCTCATTAGGTGCTAATAGACGCTAATATCGTTACGTGCAACGCAAAATCTGTGTAAACGGCTAGTTTGACGTTTCATTAATTAAAACGTAATGGTACATTATAATAGTTAAATTTTTCTTTTGTGCAACAGTTTAAGGAAAGATTAGCGTTTAAAGTCGTCATTAAAATTTAAAGTTCGTTTCTGCAACTGAGTGAAAGACACCAAAACAAATAAAAAATATATAACTAACTTTTACTATGATTTTTGCATGGAGGGTGGCCCAAACAGCGCTGCATCGGTCAGCATTTTTTTTGTTTCAAAATTGCGGCGCATTTTAATGTCCTTTATACAAATATCTAACATTTAATTGTTATATATTTGTATAAAGGACATTAAAATAAATAAAAAATCTGCATCATATTGTCCTAAGGCGTCAGGTTTCCGAGACATTCACAGTATGAAGATAAAATATAGTTATTTTCATCTGTGAATATCTTAGGAACCTGACGCTTTAGTATTTTATTTTATATGGCATTTTTTATTTGTTCTAGTGTTCTCTATCCACATAAATAACATTTTAGTGCGCGGCGATTTTGAAAATAGGAACAAATTTTGACCGATGTTAGGGTCAGAATCATCTCTTCCTTTCTCCGTAGGTATTATCATAGATTTATAAGTATAGGTAGTAATAAAGTAGGTACCTATTATATTCTCTTGGCATGTCGATTCGAAGGAGTGAGATTCTCTTGAGATTGAGGGCTATGCAGTCTGTCTGTCATTTTACAATGCTGGACGTTTGCTAAATGTCAACTGTTGTTGACGACCCGTATCATGCATGTCACAATAGACTAATATGGCGGACAGCGTTTTCGCATGTATGAAAAGTAAACTTTTTATATAAAGTTTTACGGTTTCTGGGTCCTAAATAAATATGGTACCTAATATTTTTTCCTCTAATCGAACAAAGTCAAAGTGCTTATTTCCTTTAGACCTTTATACAGGACTCTTGGACAATAATTAACAATTTAAGACCTACTTTTAAAAAAAGCCTACTAGCCTATTATTACAAGATTTCTGGGTGTAAAAGAGTCATTTAATTATTACCAAAATGTAAAGACTTGCAGAATTCGGATAATTCTCTTATGCAGATTATAAAGTTTTCATCATTCACATAATCCAGATAATTCGAATAACTGTAGAATTAAAAAAAAATATTTTTAACTAGTTCTTGCTTACGGTTATAACGCAATTTCCCGGATTAAACGTAGGCTTTATGTTATTCCAGGTCTAGAACTATATTGATGCTAAATTTCGGCCAACTTTAATTAGTGTTTTTGGCGTGATAAGGTAACGAACATCCATTTATTATCCATTTGTGCAAACTTTCTTACCAGACTAATACTATAAATGTCAAAGTTTGGACGTCTCCCCGCTTCACACCACAACTACAGAATACATAGATCGGGTGGAAGTTTGGACGTCTCCCCGCTTCACACCACAACTACAGAATACATAGATCGGGTGGAAGTTTGGACGTCTCCCCGCTTCACACCACAACTACAGAATACATAGATCGGGTGGAAGTTTGGACGTCTCCCCGCTTCACACCACAACTACAGAATACATAGATCGGGTGGAAGTTTGGACGTCTCCCCGCTTCACACCACAACTACAGAATACATAGATCGGGTGGAAGTTTGGACGTCTCCCCGCTTCACACCACAACTACAGAATACATAGATCGGGTGGAAGTTTGGACGTCTCCCCGCTTCACACCACAACTACAGAATACATAGATCGGGTGGAAGTTTGGACGTCTCCCCGCTTCACACCACAACTACAGAATAGATCGGGTGGAAGTTTTGCTTAGATGATTAGTTATACTCTTCTATGCCGACGATGTAGCCCGGAACAACGCAGGCGAAGCCGCGAGCTAGTCTCTAAGAGAGCTAGCCGGTTTATAATATAAGTGTGATGTTATTTCAATTATTTTTATTATCTACTTATCTTTTCCTTTGTTCGCTATAAACTGACTAAATGAAATATAATATTAATAAAACAGCATAATTTTTAATGTATTGTAATTTATTCAGCTTTAAAAAGCTTAGTATGTCTCTAGGTTTTAAATAAGAAATTTAATAAAAGCAAAACGACAAATTACAATGAGTTATTCAATTACACTTAATAATATAAATTTCCTAAAAATCTAAGCCTTCACCAGAAGGCACGGAGGAGTGCCCAGAATGCTGGCAGCATTGTCACGTTGAATGGCAGTGCTAATTCGTTGACCGAAATAGAGCCAGCATTCCGATCACCTGTCGACTGAGAAGTTTAGTAAGATCTTCTTAAATTGCGTGTGCCCCAGCACCCCAAGAACCAAGGGTTTTCAGGGTCCAAAGTGACACTCTCGGTCGAGATTAGCGTATTATACACACTCGTGGCATCGCAAACTAAAGGCCGACACACCTTCCTGGAAATCAGGGTCATACCATCGAGTCTTTTACCATCATCTCGCATAAGGCCACGTGGTTCGAGGGTAGCTGCCACACTGACGCTGGTAAAAAAGCCCGACGAATGATGTCATTAATTGAACTACGACGGGGCACACGTCCTGAACTAGAGACACGTGCCAGTGCATAGTGACCAAACTTATCAACGCTTTCACCACACTGGCAACGATGTGCAACTAGGCAAGGTGAACCCAAATGCCAAGAGATGGCCACCCGAAAATAGTTTTTGTCTAAAAGGGTACCTAGATTTTTGGAAGGAAGAACATGTAACCAAAGTCCTGATTCCTTCCTGACTCGAAAACGGCGAGTAGATGAGCTGATGATCACGTTCTGATGAGCTGGTCTACCAGCTCATCAGAACGTGCTAGGCTTAAAACGCTAGTACGTGCTAGTATTAATACGTCTACGTATTAATAAGATTTTTGTCTGAGAAGAAAGGACTTTGGGTAGACTCGTGTCGCTATTTTCCATGAGTCATCGTAACCTGTAATTTCAAAATTATGTAAACATTTAGTTAACAATATATAATCTAAGAGGCCCTCCAGTACTGTACATAATCTACTACACAGGCAAAATAACTATATATTCTTTACAACCAAGTTTACTTACCGTATGGTAGCGCACATCGGCCCCTCCACGCACTGACACGGACGTCACAACACAACACAACCACTAGGTATAAAAAATAAACTCACTCTCCTGTTCAGGTACCAGGTACCTGAACAGGAGAGTGAGCGGGAGGTGCGGCGTGTGGTGGGCACGGGGGTAGGCAAGTGTTAAGCGTAAGACAATGCGACGTATGTACCTAGCTAACTAAAAAAATATGTATCTTTTCAAGTAAAATCTCATTTACGTTCGCGAGATAAATAATATTTGCCTAAAAATATTGTCAATTACTACAAATAATTATTCGAATTATCCGGATCTCAATGCTTAAATCCGGATAAAAAATTGCCGAATTATTCGGATAATTCGGGTTTCGGATAATCTGGATTCCAATCTCTAACTGCATGCTATTGTTTAGAATATTTCTAACTAGATAAGTACGACAGTCAGGAGTTTAGCATGAATTCCTATAAATAGTGCGCGTTATTAAAGTCCACTGCGTGCCTAATCTTAAAAATAGTAGACTTAAAGCCTAATAGATTTTAGTTATCTATATTTGTATTTATTTATTCCACCGTAGGTATAGAATATGTTACACTTGATGTCGTTACACTCTATTTAATTTATATTATAACAATCACACACAAGTTTTTTACATAGGATATAATTGATAAAGCGTCGATTGTACGTACATGTGAGCCTTGAAGCTAGGCTAGGGGGCGCCGGAGGGCGGTGTTCAGGCGGCGGGCTTAGCGTCGGGCTTCTTCTCGTCGTCCCGGAACAGTAGAGGCGTCATACCGAGGAAGCAGCCCAGCGTGATGCCCAGCACTCGGCCCTGGGGACAGATATGCAACAAGTGAAACAGCACTCTATTTTTTTTAGAGGCAATTAAAAGTCACAATCTAGATAAATTGCGGAAGACGCAACGCAGGTGGTGAACTCTCGTAGAGCTCTTACGCTGCAGTGGAGTGCCACTAACATCGACAAAACGGTTCCCGCGATGACTGAGGGCCATTCTTATTATCCTATCTATTCATAGAGATAGAGGGTTGATAATTTTCCATAGCTTATGGATAGATTTTCCGTCACATCACGCCGGTATCTACGATTTCCAGTTTAATGGTTGTGAATTCAAAATTTGGGAACAGTGTTATAGACTCACGGCGTTGGCAAACCGGCGGCTGACGGGCATGTCCAGCTGCACGGGGGACAACGCGGGCGCGCCGAGCCCCACCTTCTGCGCCGCGCGCTCCACGTAGTACGACGAGCCGATGCCGATGACGTCGCTGATGGTGTTGCCGAGCGCAGCGGCCCCCATGGTCGATAGTGTTATGTATGCACTCATGCTGCTCTCTATGTGGTCACCCTGGAATTAATACCATATGTATGAACAATAAATTCAACAAAAAGTAATAAAAAAAACAAGGCCTTTTATAATTGACATGTAAGACTTCTATTTCCACAAGGGCAAGCAGTCACAGGTCCGCGGTACGGTGTGGCGAGCCTTTACATAACAACCCTGGAATATTTATAAGTCATGGCATACGTTATACATGAAGCTATGTGAATACTTACAGCCAGTAACATTATGAAGTTATCCAAGAAACCAAAGCCAATGAAGGGTATTGAGTTAGCCAATGATACTGAAAGAAATAAAATTTGGTTATGCAATTGTGTCTTATCTGATAGAGGTACACATTAACTGAAAGACACTTCTTTTCACAATGTTTCATTCTTATAAACTTACAGTGGAATAGTTCCTTTGTAGAAGGCTTTGGCACAGTTGCAGCTGAAATGAAAATAAATCAGTTATACATTGTGGAATGTGCAAAAAATGTTTATACATGGCAAGGAACAGGACATCGTAAATTTAGAAAGTGACATCCATAAAGGAATTTCTGACATAGTGAATTGGCTTAGTAATAAATAATAATCTTCAGATAAATTAAACAAAAACTAAAATAATGCAATTTTAATCTATTCGACATAAACCTCTTAATCTTGACATTAAATTTGATAATTCTAAGATAGAACAAGTAACTTCCTTTAAATTCCTAGGAATACATTTAGACGGTAATATTAGCTTGCGAACACATATTGATACCATATGTTCAAAACTGAATAGGTATGCATACGTTTTAAGAAAGATTACGCGAGATTGCGTCAATAGAAACTGCGCTTAGTGTGTATCATGGCCATATAGGATGGGCTCTTCAGTACGTCGACGGTTCAGACGGTCTACTTCTGCGGGGCCACAGTGCGGGCTCGCATGGGGCATTCAGGACCCAGAATAGTTGCGTTTGTTCTCCATGTGGAGCACATTATTTAGACCCTTGTAAACCACTCTTCGAAAAATACAGAATTCTTGCTCTGCCATGCCTCTACATTAAACAAGCGGCAGAGCTCGTTAAACAACATCCAGAACTTTTAAAAAAATAAGCTGACTTGAGATCTAGAAGACTAAGAGAAATTTCCAACAACAGATTGCACACACCAAAATATAAATTAACAATGACACAGAAACAATCGTAGTACATGACAATACAAATATTCAATAATCTACCGGAGGACCTAAACAACTTATCTGGAAACTTATTCAATATACAACTAAAAAAATGGCTCCTTAATAAATGCTATTATTCTATGAATCAATATTTTAATTACAGGGACTTAGAAGACTTTGAATATATTCATTGATATATAATATTTTTTTTTTTACTTTTGTTAGTTAATCATTTAATTAATTTATTTTGTATTTGTAATTTAGTAATAGAAAATGTAATATTGAGTAATAGAAAAATTAATATTTGCATGCCTATGTTAGGTAGAATATAACTGGACCTATATTGTTTTAAGACCTACATTGTATCATATATTCTGGCAAATAAACTTCTTTAATCTTTAAGGTCAAGTCTAAATATATGTAGACTTGACTACATATATTTATTAAAATAAGATAAAATAAAAAAAAAAAATCATGCCTAGAATACCTACATGCCTACTCATTCCTATGCTAATGATGACTCAGGTTTTTATAAGATGAATCGTTAGTAAATAAAGCCACATGCAATCATAAACCTAAAATTAAAAACAGATAATGCAGAAACTGTGAGGCAGGTCAATGACATCATCTAGTCAACACTGGACCAAACCAGATTCCACTTGTTAGATTTTAAGTTTTCTCACCATATTTCTTCTTGAGCCAATCCTCTGGGACCGGGCAGTATGACCCGGTGGGGTCGACGTCTCCTAGTGTGGGCACTTTGCTGGGTCTCCCAAATTTACTCCTCCAGCGCTGTGCTGCCAGTTTATCTATGAATCAGATGAATAATAAAGGCTGCTCTAGAATTGAAGATTGCAATGAAATGTGCAATGCAGATGTAAGTTTACCTTCGAATTCCTCTTTTATTCTGTTCGATTGGTACTCTACGAGAGCAGTATGTAGCATTTTCCTTTCATCTTCTGTCAGATGGAGCACGAGTTCTGTGGCGTGCACTTTCGTCATTGGTGCAGTGAGCTGTGTAGGTTCTTCAAAGTCTTTAGACGTGGGCCCAAGTCCTAAATTGCGTTTTTGAATATTTTGAACTGATACAGGTGATGATTTCAACTTCAAATTTTCTGATGTAGCACTATGTCGTACTTGTAACTTTGAGGCAGTTGCTTGGCAGCAAATACTAGATTTGATAGTAGGTGAACCATATAATCGTCTAGAGAGCCGTGCAGCTCTCATTTTTACGATATTTTTCGTAAAATTTTATCAAAATGCATTCACAACACAAGCAACCCAATTTTGGTCGAACATTGATTACGTTCCGTTTTCGACTGTTCATAAAAGCTGTCTGTCAAATTCGCAATATATTTGACAGTTACAGCTGTTCGTAATGGAGCGTTGATAATATTTTTTTTTGACCCTTGCTTGATTTACTTGAGTTTGAGCTGACTTGACTTCTTTGTATTTATTTGGCAAGACTTTGAGTTTAGCAAGAGTGAGTTAGTTTCAATGTACGTCTTGTACGTGTCACATTTTTTCATGTCTGTCAGTGTTAACGTCAAGCAATCAGCTGGTTTATTTCGCGAAAGTTGCAGAAAATTATTTTATTCCACAAAGCGCATAAATACAAAATAAATCAGCTAAATGCGCGTTTCTATTGTTTAGAACTAATCTTTTCCTTGTTACGTCAGCTAGCACAGCAGGTCAACTTACTTCCTTCATGTTACCAATTAGCCAAGACTGCCATTGATATTAAGTCAACTATGGTCTGTTTGTTTTAGGGCAAAGTGTCGTGCTGCAAGAAATCTGGCTGTTCAACCCGTGCTCTAAGCACCATGCACGATGTTGGAAGGCTTAGTGGCTTGGGTTTTGAACAACTATTTGGGGAAATACGTAGAGAACTTGAACACAGATCAGCTCAGTGTTGCTTTGCTCTCAGGTAAGTACTGTTAGGGTAACTTATAAATTTTAACATTATTTTTAAGGTAATATTTCAATAAACCGACGTTTACCATTACAAGTTTGGTTAAAAACTGTAAACTGATTTAGAATTCGTTCTCTAAAGCAAGTACTACGATTAGATTTATTGTGTATATGGTAATATTTCAATAAACCGACGTTTACCATTACAAGTTTGGTTAAAAACTGTAAACTGATTTAGAATTTGTTCTCTAAAGCAAGTATTACGATTAGATTTATTGTGTATATTATTGTTTTAAAGAAGTCAAAAACTCTTTCTTTCCATAAATACAATAAATGTACACTAAGAAAAGGTCAAATTCTTAATAATTAAAAACTGACACGGAAGTAAAGTGATATTTTTGATTTCAGTCGCTTCGGTATGTAGACTGAAGTAATGAAGAAACCTTTAGCCTGTTAGTTAGTTGTTATTTTTCGAGTTGGAGCAAATCCCGTCCCAAGCTTTTTTATCCTCTAGATAATCTGATATTTTATAGTAGGTCTTTTTTTCAAAATGTTTTATGAAACTATATAATATGTTTATAATGTTTATAATGTTTATAATTCAAACAATATTATGATATTATTTAAATTTGTTGAATACTCGTTTCTGTTGTCGCCCCTTCCATTACATCACAAGTATGTGGACTTGTTGAACTAAGTTGTACTGTTATAAAGTGTACAAAGTTATACAGGGTGTTTGGTACATCGTTTGCCAAATTAAAATTGGGGGTGAAGGGGGGATTTCGCTACCTTCTCAACCCCCTAAAAAAATTCCTGGCCCCACGGAAGATTTTATGTCGATTTTTTCAATTTTTATTCGAAATTTACAAAAGTCTGCATTCAAACTTGAATAAAAAAAAACATTATGCGGCGTAGCCTCCGTATTTTATTTTAATTTGTATTGTTGCACGGTTCTATCGATGTCAAAATTACTCGCTAGCAATAACTAGTATTTTTTTAATAGTCTTACAAAGTTTTTAAAAAAGCAAAATCGAAATAGAAGCTTAACTTTGAACGAAATTAAAAAAAAATTAATGATAATTTTGTTTTTAAAATGTTTTTAAAAACTTCTCTATTCTATCCCCTTTCTAAAGGTATGCATCATGCGATGAAAACCTTTCGCTAGCTTTACTAGTTTGCTTATTTTGTGCATCGAGACACTTTTGACTGATAATTGATATTACTATTTTTTGCATTATAACATAAGCTTAGTAGCTGGTAATTGCCGTCTCTCTCTTATGCGTTGAAATCTGTCTACTATCTTCTTTTTCGATGGGTATGATCGCTAATCAGACTTGAAATAAAAAGCACAAAATCTAATACAAATTCAGATTTTAACTAAACCTTTTTTTAAAAATTACAACTTTTGTTCAAAGTGCTGACCGCCGTTGCGAATGCACGCGTGATATCTTCGTCTAATTTGTACCGTCGTAATATTTAAACGAAATTCGTCCATGATCGTGACGAAGGCCGCTTCTACCCGTTGTCGTAAATCTTCTTGACTTTCAACTTCCTTAACGTAGACGAGTTCTTTTGCACGTCCCCAGACGTAGAAATCCAAAGTAGTCAGGTCTGGGGAGCGTGGAGGCCATGGTATAGGGCCACCCCACTCAATCCACGAATACATTATTTAAGTATTCCCTTACCATTAACCTCCAGTGCGCAGGACACTCGTCATGTTGAAAGACAATAGGTCTGTCTTCGTTAAAAATTGGCACTCCATTTAGCATTTCCGGTAAATTATTTAGTAGAAATTCTAGATAATTCTCCCCGTTTAGACGCTCAGGCAGGTAATGTGGTCCAATTACGCGATCTCCAATCACTCCTACCCAAACATTAAGACTGAATCTTCTTTGAAATTACTTATGTCTCTTCACTTTTTCATCTTTTGACGACCAGTGGTGCAAGTTGTGCAAATTTAGAATTCCTTCTTTCGAGAATTGGGGCTCACCCGTCCACAAAATACTTTTTATAAAGTCTGGGTCATCTACGTCTGTATGAAGCAAAAAACGGCAAAATCGGACACGGCTGTCAAAGTCGGAATTTTCGAGACCAATAAAAATACGCTTTACTTACCGTCCAGATTATTTAGAAGAATGAACACGCTAGGTAATATTAGTGATGCTAATGTTACTTTCCACACC
Source organism: Eupithecia inturbata (assembly GCA_963662085.1). Taxonomy (NCBI): domain Eukaryota; kingdom Metazoa; phylum Arthropoda; class Insecta; order Lepidoptera; family Geometridae; genus Eupithecia; species Eupithecia inturbata. The sequence continues at coordinate 495,421 of OY759181.1, read as the reverse complement.
TTCCAGATGGATATTTCGACCAATTCAGCTACATTTTTGATGCTTGAGTAGGATCTTTTTCGAAGAGCCTTAAAATCTGCTCATCAATTCCAACATTGTGTCGCATCAAAACTCCTCTTGGTTCTTTATTACGCATATTTCCAGTTTCACGAAGGCGCCGAAAAGTATTTTACAACGTGTAGCGGGAAGGTAAGCGTCTGTTACGAAAGCGTTCATTGTACCTCGTGTGTTCATAAGTTTTGAGACGAACTTATTTAATTAATTTAAAAACAAAAGTAATTCATGCAACCTTTTTTAAACTTTTAAAATTTTAAATTTCGAATGTTTTGAATCAGAAAAAATATACAATTGAATATTTGTTTCATTCTCCGTGAAAATGGCGCCAACAAAAGATTTGCGTGCGACTGTAATTTCACTGTTTCAAGCAGGAAAAAAACCAATGCAAGTTTTAAGTGAAATCCAAAGTTTGGGATGTAGTCGGAACTTTGTGTATTATACCATAAAGAGGTACAAGGAGACCGGCTCTTTAGAAGACCGTGGAAGATGTGGCCGCCCGCGGTCTGTAAGGACGCCCGCCAACATCAAAGTAATCAGAGAGCGAATTCGTCGCAACCCTTGCCGGACTCAAAAGAAATTAGCTCTGCAGACCAACATTTCGCGAATATCGGTGAACAGGATACTTAAAAATGATCTTAAACTAAAGGCCTACAGTCGAAGGAAAGTGCATTATTTAAACGAGCGTCTTCGTAAATTGCGACTGGAACGATGTCGGAACCTATTGAAGAGACACGATCCAAAAAATATCCTGTTTACCGATGAAAAGATCTTCACTGTGGAAGAAAAGTTTAACCGGCAGAACAATAAGGTTTACGCCAGAAGTTCAAAGGACGTCCAGCCATCTGCACGCAATGTCCAGCGCACTCATCATCCAGCAAGTGTGATGGTTTGGTGGGGTGTTTCCTACGAGGGGGTCACTTCGCTTCATTTTTGCCAGCAAGGCGTCAAGGTGAAGGCACAAAATTACCAAACCGACATATTGGAAGCGGTAGTTAAACCATTAAATGATACGCTATTCGCTGGAAAATACTGGATTTTCCAACAGGACTCTGCTCCCTCCCATAAAGCTAAGACTACCCAACGTTGGCTGGAGGCCAATTTGCCAGGCTTCATTCGGAGCGAAGATTGGCCCTCGTCAAGCCCTGACTTGAATCCTTTGGATTATTCTTTATGGACGGAATTGGAGCTGAGGGCATGCAGAAAGTCTCACCCAAACCTGGATTCTCTCAAGCGAGCCCTTATTAAAGAATCGAAACGGATTCCCATTGAAAAGATTCGTGCCGCCATAGATGAATGGCGCACGCGTTTGAAGGCCTGCATTGAATGCAAAGGCGGCCATTTTGAATGATTTATTTTTAAATACAGATCTAGATGTCAGTAGTTTTAATTTTAATATCCAATAAATGAATACTCAACTTAGCTCCAAAAATATTTTAGTTTTACTTTGTCTCAAGACTTATGAACACACGAGGTAGATGCGTTGCGCTTCTCTTGAATTACCATCGGCTTTTCCGTATGCCATCATAATGTCTGCATACTCTTGGTCAGTGAATGTAGCCATCGTCAAATGGACTACACTAACAAAACAACAACAAAAACACTAAATAGATTTCAACAAAAGTTTAACAAAATGAAATAAATATCATTATGGTGGATTTAGATTAATTTTTTTGTCGTTTGACCTAAAATTAGTAATATCGAATGTCAGCATAATGTATACACAAAATAAGCAAATTAGTAAAGTTAGTAAAAGGTTTTCATGGCATGTTGCATACATATATTAGAAAGGGGATAGAGTAGAGAAGTTTTTAAAAGAATTTTAAAAACAAAATTATCATTAGCTTTTTTTAATTTCTCTCAAAGTTGAGCTTCAAATTCGATTTTGCTTTTTTAAAAACTTAGTGAGACGATTCAAAAAAATCTAGTTACTGCTAGCGAGTAATTTTGACATCGATAGAACCGTGCAACAATACAAATAAAAATAAAACACAAATTTGGAGGCTACGCAGCATATTTTTTTTTTATTTAAGTTTGAATGCAGACTTTTGTAAATTTCGAATAAAATTTAAAAAATCGACATAAAATCTTCCGTGGGGCCAGGAATTTTTTTTGGGGGTTGATAGGGCAGCCAAAACCCGCCTTCACCCCCATTTTCAATTTGGCAAATGTTGTACCAAACACTCTGTATAAATGGTGAATATAATCTGAAATGTAGTTTGAACTTCGGGCTCCATGACAGTTTAGAAGTGGGGCAACCGAGGATGTACAAAATATCTTAAGATGCCTACAAAAGTGTAAGTACCGCTATTTAAGTGTATAAATTACTGTTCTTCGCTTAACTTTACCAAAGCCCCATCTGTTCTGGTTGATAACGAGACCAAACTGATATTTTTTTCTCTCTGTTGCAAATAAGAGAGTCTTATTTACATACTGATAAATAGTTACATTTCCAAATTATTGTTATAATTGCTAAAAGAAAAAGCCTAAAACTAAATGGTACATGTTGGCAAAAGCCAGGTCTAAAATAGCAGTAAACTGAAAACTAGATGATGGTAATAATATATTGCAGTGACTGATGAAGGATGTATTCATAATAACTAAATGGATAGGTAATGATGAACATTTCACGTTGCAGATGTAAATTACTGATTAGGGTTGAGCTATGAGTGATGATGATAATGGATGTGTGTCATAGATGTACATAATATTGTCTTCATTTGATGATAGTTAGGGAAGATGATGATGTTATTGATGGTAATAGTTTTGGTGATGATGATTTAAATATTTTTATAGTGATGTGATGATAGTCAAAATATTTAGTCTTTATTTAGTTTGAAGAATCTACTGGTTATGAATGATGTTTTATAGATTTGTATTACAGTCATGTCTTAAATAGATGGGATTATGTATGACTGATGATAATAAATAAATTGATGATGATGATATATATTATATTTTGTATAATGTAAATCTCTCATTGGCCGTAAGTTAGGTTATTAAGGTTAGAACTGTTTAGATATAAGGGCTGTTGATTTTGTTAAAGAATAAAAATAAAATAAATAAAATGATAACAACTACGATGATGACGACAAGGATTTCGATAATAATGGTTTTGATGATGATGGAAACTTCCACTTTATTTTCTTTGCTTTGCTTTTCTTTGGAACTTTCTTGCTTTAAGTTAAGGTTACGGGTTCGGTGATCAATATTATATATACCCGATAAAAAGGTTAAGGTTAAGGTGGAAGTACTCCTATGTCCGCATTTGTACTCGATTTGGTCCACTATGCGTTCTTTTTGCTAGCATAGCCATAGGCTGACGCCGTCAAGAAGCGCAGAATCTTCCTGGGGTCTTCGACGGCTTCGCCGAGGTTCTTTTGCCGAGGTCACTCCGCGACCTCGGCATGTTGAGGATTTCTGTCCGTTGTTCTGTTACTCCCTCGCATTCCAGGACTACGTGGGCAGCCGATTCGTCGTCACTTAGGCATCCTCTGCAGAGAGGGCTGTCCGTCGCTCCGATGGTGAATAAGTGTTTGTGGCGTACCTACGCGCCACTCGACACTGATCCGAAATGTGCGTTCCAAATTTGTATATCAAAGATACAATATTCATTTCGCATAATTCTTTGAACTTGGACCATACCCCAAGTGAACTGAACCTACAATTCGGACCGGTATCGCCCGGTCACTCACGCGCGGCTGATCATTCATTCGCTTCGGCATTCCGCGACTGACCAGCTTGCTAACTTCACGCGCTCACTGATAACTTTGCTTTGTAATTTCTTTCGTAATATTATTTTGCTTTCTACTTGTACACCTATCTATCTAGTTAAATCATTCATTAAAATCACTCATTATATCGTAAATAACATTCTTCATTTCTTCCGTCTCGCTGTCATTCTTCCACAACCAACCTTCCAACCTATCCGGAATACCAAGGATATTTACAAACAGGTACGGGTTTAGGAACACCTAGTGAAAACACCCGTACCTATGTATATTGGTGGGCGGTGTCCTGTTAGTGTTCCAACCAGGATACGCAGTTTCTGTTTAGGTTAAGTAAGTTTTTTGTTAGCTTCGGTGATGTTGATGGAACCACCGCTCTGGCTATGGCTCTGGTTATATACCTGACGTTAGGTCCCATATAGTTTGATACCCAAGGTCAAGGGTTTGGTAATATACCCGAGGTAACAAAGAGGTAATTGAGGTAATTGATACCAAAGAGTTGATACCGGTCAAATTAAATAGAAGATTGGTCCAATCTCTTACTCAATGCTAGTCAAATGTATAAAATCCATGTGTAATATAAATTTTAAAGGTCATTCATTTGCGCGCGCGCCTCGATAATAGGCGCCCATCTGAAGCAGCAGAGCTTAAATCTACGAATAGGGATTCGTAGATTTAAGCAGTACATAAAACAAAAATTTGTCAAGAAGGCCTATAACTCGTAGATTATTACATCAATAGGGTTAATACTTTGCACCAGATGCCACTCAGCTCCGTTCCAACAAGGGCATGAAAAAAACTATAAAGTAGCTTAGCTACATTAATATTGACATGTATCTAAAATGTTATATTATTTAGGTTCAGATAGACCAAACCAACATATTTTAGACAAAGAGTTATACGTTTTTTCCCTTCTTCCACAAGACAAAAAAAAAGTTTGGATTGAAGTGAATCAATTGACACAATTGTTTCTTATTTGATAATAATAATTTGGTTCAAATTTTGACTTGTCTATGAGCTAACTTGTGTACCTGGAGATATTAAATTTATTGATTTCTGTACCCTATATAAACAATAATGTTCAAAGTTGAAGGTCAAGTGAAAGCAATTCATTACATTACATTTAAAATTGTAAACATTACTTCTATACATTGTTGTGTGATTTATTTGATTTTGTTTTGTCAAATTTGAAGTACCTATGATGTAAAATGTTCTGTATCGAAACGATAAGTACGTAAAATGTATTCATGTTAATTGTATCTCTAATGTTACCTTTCACCTGAAAATGTGCACGAGGGACTCGTGCACATTTTCAGGTAGGGAATCTCGTGTAGGGAATCAGTTCACGAATGAATTCAATCGAATTCATTCGTGAACTGATTTGTATTCATTCTCTAAAGCAAGAACTATGATTACATTTATCGTGTTTATTATTGTATTTAAATATTTTATGAAACTATAAAATATGTTTTAATTTTAAAACGATATTTTTATATTATTTAAATTTATTGAATACTCGTTTCCGTTGCCGCCCTTTCCATTACGTCACAGTGTGGCGAGCACGGAGCACGAAGCACGGAGCACGGAGACAGGCATTCGGGCGTAAGCCGGCCAAGTGTACCGACGTGTTGAACTAAATTGTACTGTATAGTATAACTATATATATAAGGTGTTGTGTAAAGTGTACAAAATTAAATAAATGGTGAATATAATTTGAAATGTGGTTTGGACTTCGAGCTCCCCGACAGTACCTATTTGAATCTGTGTCTTCCCTTTATTATTGCAGAATAAATACGCACAACCTCCGTGTTATGATTTCCAGGCAAAGTAGAACTTGAGAACCTCCCCCTGAAAAAGGATGCTCTGAGACACTTGGGCCTGCCAGTTGAGATCAAGGCTGGGTTCATCGGCAAGGTGCAACTGCAAGTGCCCGTGCGCCAGATCCGTTCTGCTCCCTGGCTCATTGCCATCGAGAAGCTCTATTTGGTTGCTGCTCCTGTCAATTTAGATCAGGTAGGTAACTATTGTTATTCTTATTGTCATGGTATTGATAACAAGCTAGGAAGTTAAATTAACCAGCTTCCATTTTAAGGTTTTTTGTTATTATAGTTCGTAACCTCACACTTGCGGAATTCTTTAAGAAATAAAACAATTACCCCAATAGTTTTTGGAATATTATTTAATCTTAATTTATTAATGATTATCAATGAAAAGACTCAGTTTTACAAGAACAATCACGATCTTATTTAAGAATAGTCCAATGCCCATGTGCAACTAAATGATGAATGTGACGTTGAACTTGATTTAGTTGCAGATATAATTTAGTTTTAATCAGATTATACTCAATGTTTGTTTACATACAATGTCTGCAGTGCCTGTGCCTGTAGGACTGACTTCAGGATTTCATAGCACCTAGCTATGAAATCCTGAAAACATTTTCCCCATTGTACTCGTTGCTGTGTCTTGTAACATCATGTCAATAAGAAGATAAGGGTCCTATTCCACTATTTATTCCACATGATGATGGGATAAGTTTGATTAATCTCCCCCAATCACGCAGTCCTCGATGAAAAAGACTGATTACTTCCAAACATGGAAGCTTGTCCTACTGTTGTGATTCTTACATGGAATCACACTGTCTCATAATGTTACCTCTTAACGCTGAAACTACTGAACGGATCGAACTGGAATTTTGCATAAATGTTGACCTGAATAACATGTTAACTACTATTTATCCAAGAAAAAGGCGGAAGCTAGTTTTGAATAAAGGAATGTTACCCTCAGTGGGATGCGAACGTGGAGGCGCACTACGCGCACGAGCGCAAGGTGGCGCTGCTGGACGCGCTGGAGGCGCAGTGGCGCGCCGACACCGAGGCGCACGCCGACGCCTCCTACTACGCCGCCTCCTACTCCTCCTGGCTCAGCTACGGGACCGGCCTGCTGGCTAACATCGTGGAGAACCTGCAGGTACTTTCCCCCTTCATCAAGCTTTCATAGATGATTACCTCATAAGTGAATTGGCGACAGCTGATATGTGCTCACCTCATATTAGTAAGTTTCGTGAGCGATTGTCGCCGCTACCGAGCTGTAGCACAAGCGATTGTCGGTCGTGCGGAAAGTACCAGTTTATAGTAGTATATGTACGATCAGCTTCATCACTCATTTAATGATTATAATAATTAACATTATCGTTTTATAAAGTTGTCATGTTAGTATCTTCAATGAAACCCGATGAAATCGGTTGCCACCAGCTGAAAGTAACCGACGTGCACATCCGGTACGAAGACGCGTCAACATGCGGCTCGGCGTTCGCATGCGGGGTCACGCTGGGCGGGCTGGCGGCCGAGTCCTGCGACAGCGGCTGGCGGCGCGGCTTCACGCTGCTGGCGCCCGATCACTGCTCCTACAAGCTGCTGGAGCTCACGCAGCTGGCGCTCTACTGGGACCGCATGCCGGGGCCGCGGGGGATGCTGGCCAGCTGCAATATTGCAGAGCTCACGGTAACTATACAGCTTGCGCAAGAGACAGTTGAGGAGCGAGATGTCTAGAGAAGTCTTCAGACAGAAATAAAGATCCACCTTGGGAGCTGACCCGCTGGAGCAATAAACAACAGCCTTCTTATTGTGGCCTTCTTATTGTTAAGAACAAACTTTACTCTCCATATCCTCCACAGGAACGCATGTCCTCCGGCGGCGCGGACACTCACCGCTACATCGTGTCGCCGGTCAGCGCGCGCGCACGCGTGCGCCGCGAGCGCACCGAGCTGCCTCTGCGCAGCCGCACGCGCCCGCGCCTCGCGGCTTATCTCACTCTGGACACAGTGCTGCTGGACCTAACCTCGGTGAGTGTTTCAGATGCTTTTGCAGGACGAGCTACTCTCAAAGAGTAAAACAATGGAGGAAAATGTTGGAGCTGTCGCTCTAATTGTAATTTGTTATGTATTCCAGCGTCAGTACAGCGAAGCCGTGGGCTGCACGCTAGGCCTGGAGAGCCTGTCTCGCCTGCGCGAGTTCCGCGCGCTGCGACCCGCCGCGCCCGTCCGCGGGCATGCGCGCCTGTGGTGGCTCTACGCGCTCGCCTGCCACTTCCCGCATCATCCATGTAACTACTATACAAACTAACTAACCCCTGGCAGACTGGTACACATGCTCATGTCGATACAGACGGCGCCGCACTGAAACATTCAATGTTTGTATTTCACATGATATTGAACCTTATAATCATAGGGACAGAGCCCAAGCCGACCTGGGAGTCGTGCCTCGAAGCGGCGCGGCAGAGTAAACAATACGTGGCGATCTGTCTCTCCACGCTGTGCAACCCGGCCGCCACGCTGCCGCCCGATAAGAAAGCTGTCAAGGACGATTTTGAGTGGCGTATGCCATTGCACGTGCTGAAGCCGCTTAGAGAGGTGAGTTTTATTTTACTTTTTTCAACAACAATATTGGCATGCTAACTTAAACGTAGCCTGGACTGCACTGACGCGCGCGGAATCGACCCATCAGGAAACAGCAGAATGACAACATGTTTAATTGAGCCAATGTGATTGGGCGCTTCCTAAGATATCTCTAATCCCCTGTAGGATCATTAGTTTAGTAAAAAAGTTTTTGAACTGACGCGATCAGAACACGTTATAATATAACAATTGCACGGGTATTTATCTCGTTTATTGAGCTATGTTTGCGCGCTGCCATGGTCGAGGGACGTGGAGTACTATAGTTACCGCGGCAACGCGGGGGTATTATTATTGAAAACTACCCTCATCAGTCTCCAGAACTAGGGATGTCCATCTGCACATTGGGAAGTCGCAAAACGATAACGGTATCCGTGACACTGTCAGAACACACGACGAGTGCACTTAGCTACTTCTGGAATCCAAAAGGCAGAGAGCCTAAAACCGTCTCCACGAATCAAATTAGAATTGTACCCGACAAATAGACACACTTTATAAATAAACTTACATAATAACTCATAACCATTTATGTGTGCTCGCATGTAGAAGCTAAAAAGACTGCTTGCTTGCTTGCGGAGGAGAAATGGAAAAACAGTTCTGCCTTGTTAACAACTAGGTACAATGAAGTAAACTAAAAGTAATTTACAATTAACAAAACTTATAAAAAATACTAACAATAAATAACAAGAAATTTTAGAAGACACAAACTGACAGATAAGGAATAAAAACTTAATATACAATAAAAGAGATACAAATAGTGCCGGGTTCCTACTCTGCCAGGCTAGCATACATGCGAGCGGGAGTCCGTGGTACCTCTCTATCCTTCTATAGATACAAATAGTGCCGGGTTCCTACTCTGCCAGGCTAGCATACATGCGAGCGGGAGTCCGTGGTACCTCTCTATCCTTCTATAGATACAAATAGTGCCGGGTTCCTACTCTGCCAGGCTAGCATACATGCGAGCGGGAGTCCGTGGTACCTCTCTATCCTTCTATAGATACAAATAGTGCCGGGTTCCTACTCTGCCAGGCTAGCATACATGCGAGCGGGAGTCCGTGGTACCTCTCTATCCTTCCATAAAAGATGGCAGGTAAATGTTTATCACATATACCTAATTAAATTATGAAGATTTTTTAGTATAGGTTTGTTTGCTTACTTTCTAATACAATAAAAAAAAAGAGATTTATACTTTCTTAATTAATCTTCGTTATAAACTTAATACTTGAACTCACAGAGTCTGCCTGGAACTGCAATGTGCTCTCGCGTCCTGGAATTCCCCGAATAAAAAAAACACAGTAGTTCCAATTCTTTCCCTGCCGCTCCCGACCGGAACAAGCTCAAGAACCTCTCGTTCCACAGATGACCTCCCCTCATCTCACGCCACGTACCTTTTCGAGAAACAAACGCGCTCCTCTCGGGCTGGGGTTATCTCCCGGCTGCAATGGTCTCCCGGCTGATTATTATTTATCCTTTTTTTATATCCCTAAAACCTTTACTCAACCTGTAAAATAATCTCGTAAAACTTTAATGTATCGAACCTTCTAGAATAAAAATTTTTCACGGACCTTGTGTGAAATTGGTTCTCGAGAGCCTCCGTTTCTCGCCGCTAGATTGTGCTGTGACAAATTTGTACAACCTGTTGTTTTATCCGTGAAACTTTGACAGCCTTACTGCCTCCTTAGTGCCTTTCTCGCGCATTTCTGTGCCGCTTCCTGTTTATCCGGAAGAAAACCCTTTACCGTTTTGTTTAAGAAACTTGGACAGTTCGTAGCCACGACAGTTTTGTACCTCAACAACAGATGTCGCCCTAATTAAAAGGTCCTGTTCCTTCCGTTTCCCACGCTGATTGTTTAGTAATTCCGCTCAACGGTAGATGGTGCTATACGTCCTGAAATTAACTTGTGACAAAATAATATTCACCGGAAACAGTAGAATTGTGTTAAGATGGTAACGCATCAAACCAGCGCTTTGTCAGGAGTTTGTTAACACTTTGTGATGTTGAGTCGAATAAATCGAGGTCGGGGATATCGCCCAACCCTTTAAATATAGCTACTGCTCTAATGAAAAAAGAGTTTTGCCTATAATCCAAAGTTAAAATAAGGATGTCTAGTGGGTCTATTGGGGACTTTAATTTGAATGTGTTCAAGAAGCTGTGGAGAGTCAATTTCTCCTTGAGCAATTTTGCAAAGGAATACAACGTCGGCAAGAGTATGTGGTGTCTTTTACATTTAGCTGGAATAGTCGTGGTCAAAACGATTACATTTAAATTGCAGATACTGCAGAAACCTGCGCTGTATGGACTCGACCCTATCTATGTAAATCAAGGTTGCCTGGAAGAGATCGCTCAAAGCGTACTTGCTTGTTTGTACTTCCTTGTTTCTCAGCATTTTCTTCTGTATTATATTTTGTGTTAGTGTGGTACAATAAAGAGTTATCTATCTATCTATCTATCTCATATCGAGGGTTCCAGACCTGTGAACAATACTCGAGGATGCTACATACATAAGCACAATACAAGATTTGAACACCCTTAATATAAGTAAATTGAGAGCAGGTTCTTTTAACAAAACCCAAAGCTTTTTTAGCTCTTTTTATAATGCCATCAATATGCTTGTCGTAAGCGATCTTACTATCCTGAGTAACTCCAAGGTCCCGAGTCTCATCTACCACCTTGTTGATACTACTAATCATCATCGCTTGTCTATTGTAGGTGGCAATGCGTCAAGTGCCAAAGTCAACTCCTGTCTCCACCCCCGACAAGCCTTCTTCAGGCCGCAACATGCTGGTCCACTGGTTTCCCCAGTGGTGGGGCTGGTACGGCACTGGGGACAATGCCGATAACCCCCCAATTCCACCCCCCGAAACTACCACAGCGACCAACACCAGTAACAGTTCCACTGGAGACCTGGAGGAAGAGATCCTGGATGTGATCGCGGATTCGTTGGATAATAACACGCTGTTGAAGAGAGATACGGTCTTCGGGAAGTTTGAGTTCGTACTGAATAAGGGCTCGCTGATACTAAGTATGGAACACGAAGCGAGCGCTGAGACGTAAGTCACATTGTAGATATTTTATTCGAAATAGTAGAAACGTGAGCTGTCGGCGAAGATGATCAAACATTTGAGCCTAGAATAGAACCTTAAGTAACGCCCGAAGGGGTCGGAAAAACGAAACCGCAGATGCGTATTCGTTGAGGACAACAGTTTGACAGTGACCATTAACGTAAGAAGAGTTTGTCAAGTAGAACGGAGTGGTCGATGCGGTCGAAAGCTTTATCAGTGTAAATTTGATCGTTATCCTCACGGAATCAAAGCATTTTTTACTTGTACCTTGTCTTTGAATGACGTGGCGCAGTAGATCTTAGCCTCGGAGACCAGAGATTGCTAGATATCCCCGTCACTTGATGTTTCATGCCAGATGTCCCCGTCCCTTGACGGTTCATGCCAGATGTCCCCGTCCGTTGATGTTTCATGCCAGATGTCCCCGTCCCTTGACGGTTCATGCCAGATGTCCCCGTCCGTTGACGGTTCATGCCAGATGTCCCGTCCCTTAATGGTTCATGCCAGATGTCCCTTGATGGTTCATGCCAGATGTCCCCGTCCGTTGACGGTTCATGCCAGATGTCCCCGTCCCTTGATGGTTCATGCCAGATGTCCCCGTCCGTTGATGGTTCATGCCAGATGTCCCCGTCCCTTGATGGTTCATGCCAGATGTCCCCGTCCGTTGACGGTTCATGCCAGATGTCCCGTCCCTTGATGGTTCATGCCAGATGTCCCTTGATGGTTCATGCCAGATGTCCCCGTCCCTTGACGGTTCAGCCTAGTCAAGGCATGTAATATTTGAAGGAATTTATTTTGCAGGACCAATCATCGCGGTTATCCTTCAGCTCGCTGAGATTATGAACACTTATTTATTGAATGTTGTATGTGTGTATCAGAGACGCCAGCAGCCCCGCAAGTCCGGAAAGCGACGGTAAAGTGGAGCTCCACTTCAGCGCCGTGTCTCTCTGCGTGGAGTCCCGCCCTCGCGGCAGCTCGCACGCGCTGCGCGTCTCGCTCGGAGCCCTGTCGCTCAGAGACCGCGTCACTAAGCACACGCTCTTCCCTATAGTGTGTGCACCGCAGGTAACTATGAATGGTAAAGCGGAGCTCCACGTCAGCGCCGCATCTCTCTGCATAAAGTCCCACCCTCGCGGCGGCTTGCACTGCGCGTCTTGCTCGGAGCCCTGTCGGTCAGAGACCGCGTCACTAGGCACACGCTGTTCCTGTGTGTGCACCGCAGCAGCATTAAAACCGCTAAAATATTTGAATGTCGCGCGAAACTGTGTCAAATTCCGTGCCGATGACTCGGTAACGAAGTTTCTGAAAAGTCCTGCAGGTCACTAACTACCTCAGTATTTTTGGAAAACATACAGCTTTTATATCATTAATGAGTTGAACTTAGACACTAATTTATATGCACATTTATTATTCCGTTGTTGCCATCAATCAAGGAGGTTTCCGCCGCCTCCACCGTAGATAACTAGAACCTTACAAAAATTACACTCGAAGTTGTCTTCGAAATTATTTGACGCAGACAGTTTGCGCAGAGGCGCGACAAGTTCTGTGCATACGGAAGAAGAGGTCAGTGGAGTCGAATTTATTTTATTTTAATTATAAGTTGGTACCTGAAAATAATAAATGCTGTTTTTTATAGGAACAATCTGAAAATCATACCGTTATCTAGTACTTATCATGTTTAAATTCTTTTGGCTCCTTCTAATTGTAAAGAAAATTACAAATCAATAATAAAAACAAATTAGAATTAGTATTTACAATTGAAACTAACTGCAGACTGTTGCAAACAATCTACAGGTAGCTCAACTGGCTGTTGCTCTGTTCCTTCTAATTAATAATAAAATTAATAAACAAAATATTTCGGACAACAAATAGTTAGGTATGTATGTAGGTAGCTAGTTAGTGTAGTCACAGAACTGTTTCTGTGTAGTCACGCATAAGTAATAACACAACAAGAAAATATATTTTCTAAAATCAAAATAACTCGCTAGTTATTTTGATCTTGAATTTTTTTCTTTAACCAGTAATAATTGAGAACTAGTCTTTATATAATAAAAAAAAAAGTCACGAACACATAAAATAATCCATATATTAGGTATATAAAAGAAAGACGTGTTAGTTACACTATTTATAACTCAAGAACGGCTGAACGGATCTCGGTGACATTTGGCAGCGAGGTAGACGGTATCCCGGGGCCGGACATAGGCTACCTTTTATTCCGGAATAAAGCGTGCGAAGCCGCGGGCAGCAGCTAGTAATAAATATAAAAACAATAGCCTCTCTATTCATGAATTTATAGGACCAAGACAAAATCGTAACATAGGCAAATCAAAAAATAATTGTATAGCTGATTTCTGGAGGATGGCATAATAGCACATTATGATAAAAAAATCATTAAAACTACTGAAAATAGGAAAACCAGTCCTTTTTTGTGTCTTGGAAAAGTGATTTTTGTAATTTTGCTCGGCATGCTTCCTGTCCGAGCGCTAAAATGACACTAGTTCAAATGGTAGCCTAACATGTCAATTTTCAAATGGTTTCTCTTTTGATACAGAAGGTTTCAGAGTGTGAAAAGTGCATTGAGAATCTATGGCGGGCCGGCGTATACCTTGATACAGAAGGTTTCAGAGTGCGCATTGAGAATCTATGGCGGGCCGGCGGATATCTTGATACAGAAGGTTTCACAGTGCGCGTTGAGAATCTATGGCGGGCCGGCGGATACCTTGATACAGAAGGTTTCAGAGTGCGCATTGAGAATCTATGGCGGGCCGGCGGATACCTTGATACAGAAGGTTTCAGAGTGCGCATTGAGAATCTATGGCGGGCCGGCGGATACCTTGATACAGAAGGTTTCAGAGTGCGCGTTGAGAATCTATGGCGGGCCGGCGGATACTTTGATACAGAAGGTTTCAGAGTGCGCATTGAGAATCTATGGCGGGCCGGCGGATACCTTGATACAGAAGGTTTCAGAGTGCGCATTGAGAATCTGGCGGGCCGGCGGATACCTTGATACAGAAGGTTTCAGAGTGCGCATTGAGAATCTATGGCGGGCCGGCGGATACCTTGATACAGAAGGTTTCAGAGTGCGCATTGAGAATCTATGACGGGCCGGCGGATACCTTTATACAGAAGGTTTCAGAGTGCGCATTGTGAGTCTATGGCGGGCCGGCGGACACCTTGATCGATGGTTGTTGCACTAGAAACTTAACTTATTTGAACTGCGCCATAAGTCCCAATCTAAACCTGTAGAGTGTGGTCCTCAGTGTCGGCCCGTGGAGGATTCGGAATTCATGTCCGAGATAATGATTAGATCCAGAGTACAAGCGGGACCGCTCTTCGTGGTTAGCTACGTTCTGCAATCCGCATCCGCGATGCGCCGACATTCGGGCTGCGCACGTACTGCGGAAAGGTTTGTTTCTAATGACCTGTCCCTGTGTTGCAGGGAGTGATCCGCGAGGGTCTCAGCATGGCGGGCGGCGGCGCGTGGCGCGGCGCCCCCTCCCCGCAGGCTCCGCCGACAGACGAGCCGCTTTTTCAGCTCACATACGAGAAGAAGCCCCCCGGGCTCAACTGCGATTACAAGTAAGTGTACAATCCTATCCAAAACAGTCTTTTACTCAATCCTTCAAAAACCAAATACATAATTTTTGGTAGCAAAACCAAATCGCTAATCTAGATTCCAGTGTAGAGCTTATGGGCATGCCTGTTGAATGCGTGGACGAAGCGCGTAACTTAGGTCTGCATATGGACTGCAATCTCCGCTATGAAAGACATGTAGCTGATACGGTAGCAAACTGTTTTTACAGGTTGAAAGTCCTATACAGAATGAGATCTCATATTTGCGTATTCGTCTAGTAGAGTCACTTATATTATCGAAATTGAATGACTCAGATACTGTTGTTGGCCCTAGGCTGTAGGACTCGCTGAATCTGTTCCTGCGTGTGTATGTGAACGCCGCTTCATAGTCATTTCAGTCTTTCTTTTCTATAAATTGTGTTGTAGTTGTTTTATCTTCCGTGACGTCACCAATCGGCCCTGTCGGAAGATCAGCGTTGATTGCAAACGCGACTAACTTATGCTGATACAGGGACCATTTTGTGGCTCAAGCAAGTTGTTTATTTCTGTGTCTTTTTATTTATGTATGTTCCTACTTGTACGAGTGATAAATAAAAAAAAAACTATTTCTATTTCTCTTGACGTCTTGACGCCGTGGTAAAGGCAACCAAACCGACTCAATGACTTTAAGTAGAACTCTTTCTCCGGGCTTTTTCGATAATAACATGTGACTTTAAATGTATCTTTGTGGTTTCTGTCCCTGACTGTGATACAGTAGCCCAAAATCGATTGCACATTGAATAAATGAATGAATGAACACTTTATTGCACTTAAAAATAACATAGCAAAAGCCTTATATCTTCATTTAACACATAATCAGTAGAATGCATTGTGCAGTGTAAACGAGCTTAAGGTTTCCATATCGGATCTTCATTAGGAGGATTAATTTGCTGACTCTACCAGAATGTACATTAATGAGAGTGAGTTTTCTTTGAGTATTGATGTTGTTGTCCAGGTTGTGGGTAAAGTCCGGGTCGATCGAGGTGGTGTACTGCGCGGAGCTGGCCCGCTGGGCGCGCGCGTGGGCCTGCGCGCCGTGGGGCGCGGCGGGCGTAGGCCGCGGTGCCTTGCACGCCTACCACTCCGTACGCGACTCCACCAGGGCCAAGCTCATCACGCACTGGGAGGACATCATACGCGCTGGACCGGTAACTACCTAACACAATTCCATAGAATCACAAGTGTAATGACTGCGTAAAGTGTGCAGGAAGCTCTTGCAGCTGATGCGTACATATTTAGTTTTAGTTGAGTCTGGTGACCACACACAGGTGGCTCACAGGGCGCACGACGCTGTTGCGCAATAATGTGCTTTCTTAGATTGCAGCCACTTTTGCTTATGTTGTTTTCTCCACCAGGGCGACCGTCGTTCCTGGCAAGTGGAGCTGGATATCTCCGCCCCCCAGATCCTGTTCGCCGAGGAGATGTCCTCACGTGAAGGCGGGGTGCTGCTCATCGACTTCGGCCGGCTGCGGCTGGGTAACATGGCGCGCGCGGGCGCCCCCTCGGCGCCCTCGGAGGGGCTGGGGGACGAGGAGGAGACGTTCATGACTCCTTGCTCCACGCCTCCAGCCAGTTTGCTCTCGCCGGCAGAGCCTCCTGACCAGACGACTGACCCCCGCGCGCTGCAGCAGACTGATCTTCATGATAGACTGTATGACAGGTAATAAGAAGCACTACATCTGCGTGGATTCCGCCGTGTCCAATCTGTCTCTCTCTCTGTCTGATGCACTGCGTAAACGTCATGAATCGAGATGGTTCTGCGTTGAAACGTAAAGTATGTTCGTTTTGCAGATACAACGTCGAGCTGAGCGACCTGCAGATCCTGGTGGGGCGCGCGCGGGACAGCTGGCAGTACGCGCACACTAAGACCACCAGCTCGCTGCATCTGCTGGACAGGTTCAGCATCTCATTACAGGTTAATTCTATGAAATACTTACCAAAAGTGTTTTATTACAGATTACACATTGTTACTGAATGTAGCCTTTGTCCTTCCCCACAATATAAATGTTCTCTTTGCTGAATTTAATTTAGATTTGGTTAGCCGTTTAATCGTGAAATAATAACAGACATAAGTTGATTTCGCATTTATAATATTGGTATGAGGTTTTGGTGATTTAAAATACATTTGCTTTTGCTCCAAGCAACAATAAAACAAATATGTTGTAGGCGGAACGTCGCGTGGTCCACACCGTAGACCCCCAGTACCCGAGCGCGACGCTGCGCGGGTCGCTGCCGGCGCTGGTGGTCCACCTCAGCGAACACAAGCTGCGGGCCGTGCGGGCCGTGCTTGACGCCGTCTCTATTTTTACCACGTGAGTATCTCAACTTTGCAAGCATTATACGTGTTCAATATGCTTAGGTCATTCACATAAATGAGAAAGAGTGTGGTGCCCAGATTGTTTCCCTGACAGGATTCCGTAACTTAAATGGAGTAGAGCTCGGAAGCGCTTCAGTTATTAAGTGGTTAACTACTACACAATGTTCTCTGTTAGGTAATCTAATTAAAGGTTTAGTGGTTATTAAAGGTTTAGTGATTATTTCCCTTTTCCAATCTCCCGAAGATTTAGATTTAAGATAAAGCCTGCATCAAATGCTTTGACTAAGTCTAGGAATTCGTAGCTATTTGCTCTTGTTTGGAAGCAATTGAAATCATGAGCTTTAAATAGTTTGAATACCCAGACGTTTGTGAAGTCAGGTTGCAGATGATGACAAAATGCGTTAAAATTAGAATATTTTTCGGCAGGGGTCGCGAGCAGGCGGGCACGGACGCGGTGGACGCAGCGGACGACGAGGTCAGCTCGAGCTCGGAGACCGACCGCTCCGAGCTCTCGGCGCACCACCACTCGCGGCTGCTCATGCTGCAGTTTGCTATCGACCAGCTGTCACTCGAGGTAACACTGCAGAGGTCACAGGCGGCTACGGACCAGGTCAACTCAAGGAAACATGGAGAACATACAAAAATAAAGAAACAAAAATATTTTTACATATCTCGGCGGCATGTCTTCATTTTTAAACCATCAATACCACTTGCGCTGTCGTAGTTAGATACACGCAGCTGTCCCTTCTCTTATGCGGCATTCATCTCTAGGTGCAGTCCCGCGGGCGCAGCATCGCGGAGGTGCAAGTGATGGGCGTCCGCATGGCGCTGTGCTGGCGTTGGCGCGACGCGTCGCTGGCGCTCTCTGTACACTCGCTGCTGCTGGTGGACGCGCTGCAGACCTACGGACCCGACTTCGAGCTGCTGGTCGCCAGTCACAAGCACGTCGGGTAAGAAGCAAAGCATTAGGACGAGGATATAATGTCCGGCCGGAGGCCAGTGCCCTGAGTTCGGCGCGTCGATAGTATTATCTCGACGACGAGAAGTTGTCGACCGACTCACCAAACTCAAGGTTCACGTCCATCTGCAAGCTAGCTTTGACATGAAATGTGTTTTATAAGACAGCCTTATAAAACAAACGTCATTTGCGATGACTCGGAAAACATGGGGCTGATGGGTTTGAAGAAAGTAGATCCTTGCCGTGTATTAGGGTAGTCAACGGTTGTATGGATAAAGAAAATATCGCGTAGACATTGTTCATTTGGAGAGGGTGCTCAACGACACAAATTTTAGCAAAAATTAATAATAACGAACATGTCGAAATATTAAGTTTTTTTTTTATTTAAGGTCAAATATTAAAGGACTTGGTCGCTAAGCGACCACATCGCCAAGTATTAAGTTATTACGGATTATATTTGTTTATTTTATTTTTATCTCTTACTGATAATTAACAGTAACACTTAAATATTAACTATAGGAAAACTTAAATAAACCTTATCACACTTTATTTATAAAGGAGTTTTGTCACACAGTGACAGCCACTCTCGTTAGAGATCAATTATTCTACATAACTCGCAAATACAGCTTCATTTGTACTCGTAAATATTTTTCTGCTTTCTTTCACGACAAATTCTATTTTTTTTTTTCATTCTTGTATGTTAATAATGTGGAAAATGTCTTTGATATTTAATAATGATTTCACACTAACTCCTTCTGCACTTTAAACTACATAAGTACCTACATGTGAGTCATTTAAGGCAGTCCTCCGTTTAACAATATCTCCGAAATTTTTAAGGGACAGCTTTAAAAGAAGTCCTTGATGTTGTGATGTGTGTCCTTGTGTCTTGAGAATATAATATTTTTGCAATTTCCTCTGCAAGGCAATGTTTCCTAATGTTACCTCAATTGATAACTCAACAAAGTTTTCAGTGTTTTAAGAGAGTCGTCTACAATGTAAAGGATTTTTTGAACTATGTTATTTTATTACTATAGATACGTGTTACAAATTTGACTATGTTATTATTACTATAGATACGTGTTACAAATTTAAGGGGTGGCCGATAAAAACAACAAAATAAAATGTTTAGACCGTGTATCTTGTACTGCAGTATGGACACAGCGTCGGGCAGTATCCGCGGCTCGGAGCCGACGTCCCCGCAGTCCCCCACGTCCCCCGCCGGCGCCGCTAGCGCGGCGCACCCGCACGCCTTGTCGCAGGCGCTCTTCTCGCTGCATCGGTGTACTAGTAAGTACTTTACCTACTTGATCAATTCTCTACATTTAGCATCGATAAGGTGTAATATAGAGGGATTTTCCGCAGGTGTCGCGGAATCCGCAGACCGAGCTACCAGTCCAATCCCTACCTGGATGTCCAACAATCCAGGCAATACCGATCCAAGCCAGGGGTCGACCACTTGGGGCAACACCGCCTGGGGTAACACCACCTGGGGCAATACCTCGTTCGCAGGCACCGTGCCCACGTGGGGCGCCGCGGGTCTAGTGGACTCTGAAGCCCTGATCGCCGTGGAGTTGTGCATGGTGAAGGGGGAGGGGGATTCTGAAGACCTGAGGATAGCCAACATACTGTTCAACAATTTAGATATTATTGGTGAGTTGCTCGACTGTCATCCTGTCATCCTGTAATCTTGCAACATTTACTGAAATTTTGCATGATACCTGAAAAATGTTGTCTTGTAACAGGTTTCAAACAGATGGTTTGTTGCAGCGAATCAAGAGACAATCGTAGAACTGATCGGTTTCACGCAAAGAGTGTTCGGTCCGAGGAGCAACAAGCCTGCGGAAGCGGCGAGAACCGAGCCCTCGGACGTACGGGAACCGGCTCCGGTTGACGACGACGATGTAGACGATGTCAAGGTATGTTTACTTTCATATAAACGTGATTGTTTTTTAGTGTTTGTTAGTAATAAAGATGGATTGTTTGTTTGTAGAAAGAAGTCCGCACAGAGATAACATTTGACTTCCATCGCCTGGGAGTGTTGTTGCTTCGAGCGGCCGTGGAAGATGGCAACGTGGTGGCCCGGAAGATAGCCACCGCCACGCTGTGCGAGGCTAAGATACGGGCGACCCTCGGTAACTCCCACTTTATTCAATACTACTTTCTGCCCGCGGTTTCGCACGTGCTGTGTCTGTGGAAACATTAAAGGCTATTTCTATCCTATGGAAACGGATTTATGGGATAAAAAGTAGCCTATGTTTGATTCCAGTAGGGTCAAGGAGTACTCGCGGGTACATACGCCGACGACACCGCTGGACGACATCTCAACCTAGCTAAGAGACTGGCGCATCCTGGCTAACGAATCCAAATCGATGCATGTAACGTTCACCATTATGCTCATGGCTCATGTATTTCTATCGTGTAAATATTTGATATTCATTCCTTAAAGCTCAATAATTCACCAGTTAGACTGGCTCCTGAAGGCAAGCGCCTCCGCCGCACCGCATGCCGCGCACCCCGCACCCCGTCCCGTGGACAAAGCGTTGTCTAAGTACACCAAGATGATTGATGTCTTTGTTAATATTTATCTGCAAAACTCCAAACCCATTGCTTGATTGAATATTGAGGGTCTCCATCAGTTGCCTGCTGCAGATTGGTCGAACAGGTGTAAACAAGCCGGTCAAAGTGCTTCGTTTCGTCCCAGTTCATGGCTGATTCCTCGGTGTTCCTTTCATTTAATATGCAATGTTTACGAGACAGATTTGATTCTTGTGATTGACTTCTCCGATCGGTGTGTTAAAAATACACGGTGTTATTTTTGTATTTTAGTAGGTTCGATTACCTACCGGAAAAGGCAAGATATTTTTCAAAATTCTGTTATTGCAGTTTTACTTATTTTAATAAATAAAGGAATGTTTCCATTCAGTAAAACTTCCAATCTTCAATACTTTTGGGACTTGCCCTCCATGTGTTGCACGAGTGTGTAGGAATACGGGTCGTGGGAGACCCGTATTCCTACAGTTTTCTTACCCCCGGGGCGGCCCTTTCTAGGGCAGCCGCATGCCGAACAAATAACCGATGCGATGCGTTTCGTTTCGCTCGAACATCGCAGAGCAGATTATCTCGCTGATAATATTATATATTATATGTAGTGAGTGGCTAGCCGTAGATTTGGGTATTTTGATAGAACAATGCAGTTGCTCTACAAATCAACTATAAGTTATAATTATAAGTTAGTGTTTATTTGATTTGTTTATAATCGAATTGCAAAATATTAATTAGAATAAATAAAGTTAAAAATGTTTGTTTTACAGAGCAACTTTACGTTTACGTTCATTGCGTTTCTCAAACACCTTTTTCTTATAATTAATTGTAATTCTTTATCGCATGATATGTTCACAATGCGGAGTGGCACTGTCAGTCTTTTCATCTGCGATGACACGCACGGCTTGGCTTCTAGACTAAACACATTCCCTCTCTGACATTTGTGAGAACTCACAACATTAAAGGTAGATTATTCTGTCTTTACATATTTTAGTAGGCTTTCAAATTACTGAAAGGAGTTTATAATTATACCACAGATAATATCCTACTGTCATCATGACATTGATTGACGTTTGAAATTCATCATTTGCGTTTTGTTATCCCCTCACAGGTACGAGTATGTAGGTACCTAGCCCACTTGCTATTATTTCTATTATGTAATTAAAATTTAATTTTTCATCTTCAGTTTTCAGTTTCAAATCGTTTATTGTAAGTAAGTGTTTTGCTTAGGTAGTGAACTTACTACAATTTTTTTATTATTATTTTCTGATTTATTTATTATGTAGTTTGGTAATTTGTTATATAATTTGATGCTCAGGCCTATAAATGACTTATTAATTCTAGCCAGTCTAGTTGATGTACAGGTGAGTTTATTTCTATGTCTGGTATTAGACCGCTGGTCGCCTTGTTGTTTATGCTGGTCATAGTTTATTCTAACAACATACAAACATACATATGATGTTCATATAAATATACAAAGAAGGCATTGTCATTATATCAATGGTTTTAGACAGATCTTGCAGGGAAACTGGAGAGCCAAGCTTATAGATAGCTCTAATAGCTCTTTTCTGAAGAATGAAAATGGTTTCCGCATCAGCCGCGGTACCCCACAGTATTACGCCGTACGACATGACGCTGTGGAAATAGCTGAAGTATACGAGACGTGCAGTGGTAACATCCGTCATTTCACGTATTCTACGTTTGTTTTTGTTCACTGACTTATTATTTATTAAGTAGGTAGGTACCTATACGCTATTTGATTGCATGAGAGAATTAGGTAGGTAGGTATGTATAATATCCGAACTTTGTCAAAAACTCTGTAGGATCAACCCTACCGATTCCGTAGCGTGGGGAGAGGGCACTGCAGCGGTAGGTGGCTTTGAGCGAGCCGCTTCGCTAGCAGCGACCAGAGCGTTAGGAACATTATTTCCACCTGTATAAGGCTAAAAGTTTATTGGTGAAAACGAGTAAGGTATCTGTTAGTTCGTAACATAACTTGATCTGTGCTTTCGCATTTATAATATAGAGTTTGTGTTTGTTGGCACAGATGGGTCGGCGATCTCGTGCGGCGGGTCGCTGGGCGGCGTGCAGGTGGTGTCGCTGAGCGGGTGCGGCGGCGGGCACGCGCGCGTGCTGTCGGCTGGCCGCGCGCACGCGCACGCGCACGCCGCGCTGCTGCACGACGACAAGGCGCTGCACTTCGAGATACACAGGAACGTGCTGCAGGACGCTGACGGAGACACGCCGGGTCTGTGCACGCTGATCTCGTTGGTGACAGAGGCGCGGTGAGGCCGCGGGTGCGCTCCTGCCGCAAGCTCCCCTAAGCCTTCGTTTAGGCGCAGTACAAATAAAACATACTTTGTTTGGGGCTAGATGATGCTGTGTCTAACTGTATTTATCTAAGAGTGTATTCAATGGGCAGGTTCAGTGAGCGTGGAGACGTCAGTATGTGTGCGCGTGGCGCGCGTGTGGTACACGCACCAGCCGGCGCTGCTGCTGGAGCTGGGCTCGTGCCTGCAGGAGTTCAAGACGTACCTCGCCAACCTGGCGCGCTCGCTGCGGGCCGCCGCCGCCGCCGCCGCCGACATGGCGCTAGGCCTGGCACACACCAGGTACCGTGCCACCGAAGGTTGTATATTAGACTAGTTGTGGTTGGACCAGTGGAAACCGCCACAGTTGGACTCTTGCGACGACTTTGACATGATTAATTTCGCACCTAACCGACGCTTTAAGTAGGTACACGCAGGATGTCGTTGCTAGATCAAAATCAAAATCTTCGGTGTTTTGCTTTTAAAATGTTAAACATACCTGATGTGATGATCGATTCAGAAGTATTCATAAATATAATAATAGCATAGAAAAAATACAACATAAATACCTCAAAACCATGAACTATAGGTGCGAAGGAATGCGTCTATCATATAAAAATATTAACTCTTAAATCCAGACGTGCTCAGGCCATGCTCCTGCATGGTCTATGTGATGGTAAACTAGATTGCCCGCAGCTCGTTAACAAATTAAGTTATGTAGTTCCTCGCTCTGTACTGCGACGAAGTGCGGCGCGCAGGCAGTGCCTCTTCCACTTGCCTACCAGTCGTACCAATGCTGGCCTGCGTGTGCCTCTGCGCCGCATCGTTGATATTTATAACAATAAATTTATTGTTATCTGAGCGACGCGACGCGTGACCCGAGAGCGGGCGGGTACCTGGCGCTGCGCATCAGCATTGCCATACAGCGGGGCAATGCAGCCAGCGTCTTGGGGACGCTTTCGACTGGTATTGATATGGATCAGTTGAGCTACCTGTAGATTGTTTGCAACAGTCTGCAGTTAGCTTAATTGTTTCAATAGTAAATACTAGTTATAATTTGATTGTAATTTTCATTGTTACTAAAGGCCATTGCCCTAATCTTTATAAATCCATTGACACTGCCCTGTCCCTACGGGTATCTGAACTTAGCTTCAAGAAAAATATTCTACAACTAATTACAAATTAAAAATACTTAAGAAAATTTTAACCCTTTTCCTTTTCTTCTCTCTCATCTTTTTCAAAATAAAATGTAAAAAATAAACCTACAATATTATAACCTTTAAGCTACCTTTAAACAACAGCCAAGTAAAGCTTGTGCAGTAATCTGTGTATAATGTGATTGATTGTACATTTAAAAACACATAGAATAAGCATATTATATAATAAGTTTGCATTGTACAATTGTTTTTGTCCTAAACAAAGAAAATTAAAAATTAAAGATCTAAAAGTGTTCTCCAACGCATCTTATCTCAAACCACATCTTCTAAATTAATGAACGTACACCATTTGACGAACTGTATTTTGTACTCGCAGGGAATCCCTGTATATGAACCCGCGCCTGTCGCAGTCCATGGAAGGCGTGTCCCCGCGGCGCCGCACCGTCAGCCTCGGCGCCTCCGTCGACGAGCCCGGCGACAGGCATGCCGATAACATTGTACTCAGGTAACTGCGTCACATCTGTGCATGAACCCGCGCCTGTCGCAGTCCAGCGTGGAAGGCGTGTCCCCGTCGGCAACAACTGGACCCACCAGCGTTACCATCTTATCATTCCTTTGTTATTCTACGTACTATGTTGCAGCGTGAGCGTCGAGCTGGAGTCTCCGGTGGTGGTTATCCCGAGAAGCGCGCGCAGCTCGCAAGTGGTGGTGGCGCACCTGGGCCGCATGAGCCTCGCCAACCGGCCCGGCCCGCCCAAGAACACCACCTATAAAGTGCGGATTAGAGACATCTCGTTGGCATCGGTAAGGCTCTATCGTAGAATGATTGGAACTCACGCTCCTCCTACCGCACGCGCTGGCGAGAGACTGTTCAGAACCGAGATGGCTGGTGACGTCTTGTATCGGTCGCCACGGTCCACTTTGGCTTGCTGAACACTGAAGGATGGGTGTTCAGTGTGTAGAAATGGTCGTGGGATCCAATCGCTTCTTAAGTGCATCGGCGCAGTCACTTGTTTCGGAATATGTCGCCTTGTGATAAACAATAATATTGGAAGCTGCACGTTGGTATGTGAAACTAGAAGACGTACGCGATAAATACCGTAATCGTTACTTGTGTTTCCAGCTGGACGTAGGCGAAAAGCTGGAGAAGCATGACCTGACGGGACACAGCATGCAAGAGATCTATGACGTGTCGTGTGGCAAGCCCGTGCTGCACAACACGGCGCTGCAGTTCAACATACAGCTGGCCGACGCAGACTCCTGTCAGGTATACGAACACTGGACTACAACCCACTTGCCGCTTGCCGGTAACCGCAACTAAACTTACGACTACTTGATAAATGTGTTCATCTTCGCGTTTTGAAGCGGTCTCCTGCGTCAACAACAAGCGCCCACGATACCTGATGTTAAGTAGAGTCTTGTTCCAGTGTGAAATAAGCGGCGCCGTAGTCGGCGGGCTGCAAGTGAGCGCGCGCCGGGAGCAGTACGAGCAGCTGCTCGACACTCTCAACTGGATCTCGGCTGCGCCCGCGCCTCCCGCGCCGCACGCGCAGCACGCGCAGCACGCTCCTGTACCGGTAAAGATTGTGTCACTCCGGTGGCGGCCGAGCCAGGCCGCGCGCGAGTGTTGTATCTTCTTGTCCCGTCTTTCTCATTCTCTCGTTTTCTCCCGGGCGCACGTCACGTCTCGTCCGTGGTCCACAGTTGCACGAGTGTGTAGACAGTGTACTCGTCGAGCGGGCGAGAGAGTATGCACAGCTCATACGAAGGTCCTGGAGCGACAACCCCTCCACCTTCTTATAGTCTTGCCAACCTAGCGACAGGCTGTATGTTACAGAACGAGATCATAGCCAGCCCAGTGCTGGAACCTGCGGTGCCCACACTTCGCTTGGACCCGGCGGTGCGCGCCGCAGTGCTGGCGGTGCCGCGCCCAGCGCTGCTGCCCACACCCTCGACTCCTATGAGCACTCCGCTGCTCATCGGTGAGTTATATTTCTACATTGGTCCATGCCATAAAGTGTTGTATTATTTGATATTCTCTGGTGCAGGCGTATTGATTTGTTCTCAGTCTCAGTAATGCGTTATTCCCAGTGAACTTTTCGCTGCCGATCTTCAGCGTGGAGCTGCGCGCCGACCTGGGTGAGGGCGAGCGCAGCCTCGTGGAGCTCTCCTTCCGGGAGTTCTCGCTCAACTACAAGAAAACCAACCAGTTCGAGACTACCCTTCAGGTTAGTGCTAGGGGCTAAAGCCGCATGTTTCACCCCCGACGCAAATAAGGAGGTTCTAATTTACTGCATGTGGCTTAGATTTTCGTGTTATTTGTTTTAGCGGTGGTGGGTTAGGTGGTCTTAAATAGGGTCCAAGCCCCTTGCCTTCATCAAGAAACAAGATCTGTCAAGTGCGAGTGTGACTCGCGCGCCGAGGGTTTCGAACGTTTGTCAAGTATACCAATATGTACTATAGGTACCGGTTAAAGACTTAGCAGCGGATCTTACTATCGTAAAGCAGTGGTGTGATCACGCGCGGTGCCTACACGCGCGTCGGATGACTATATAGGTACGGGTGTTTTCACTAGGTGTTCCTAAACCCGTACCTGTTTGTAAATATCCTTGGTATCCCGGATAGGTTGGAAGGTTGGTTGTGGAAGAATGACAGCGAGCAGAAATTACAGAGCAAAGTTATCAGTGAGCGCGTGAAGTTAGCAAGCTGGTCAGTCGCGGAATGCCGAAGCGAATGAATGATCAGCCGCGCGAGAGTGACCGGGCGATACCGGTCCGCATTGTAGGTTCAGTTCACTCGGGGTATGGTCCAAGTTCAAAGAATTATGCGAAATGAATATTGTATCTTTGATATACAAATTTGGAACGCACATTTCGGATCAGTGCCGAGTGGCGCGTAGGTACGCCACAACTATAAGGGTACTGTCAGTAGCAAAATTATCCACTAAAAATTATTACGGACAATAATGTAATAATTTACGTTACAAAGCCTACAGAAATAAAAACTGCTTTGATACCCCACTTGACCTTGTAGGTCCCTTTTTTTCTTTTAATCTGTACAGGCGCACGCAAATGTATTATTATTTTGAATTTCATTTAATTTGCCGCTGTAGTTGCTGAGATATTCAAGACGGAAAACAGGACAGAAAAAGCGAAACCATAAGGGTTTCGAAACCGATCTCCGATCTTCGAAACTATAAAAAGACAGATCAAGAAATTGTATGTAAAAATGTTGTGTTACTTGGATTATTCTGTAATTTGTTTGCGGTCGGTCGTAGGTAAAATAATTACATGGCGATAAGGCTCTGGCCGAAAAGATGAACATTGTAATATTACCGGCGAGCGGAGCGTGCCTCGAAAAAAATAAAAAATATTTTGTTAGAAGTGTAATTTGTTTGCGGTGGTGGATAAGGTAACCTTAAATGAGGGCTAGACCCTGGTCCTAACGAAAAAGAAAAACAATATCACCGGCAAGCGGAGCGAGCTGCCAAAAATGTATGTATTTTGCTAGATTTTCGTGAAATATTTTGGTGCAGTAGTGGGCAAAGTGACCTCAAACTACATCTACATCAAGCTGTCGATTATAGCCTTGTTATCGGCAAGCGGAGCCAGCCTTGAAAACATCTGCTTTTGTCCGAATTTTGTATGAATTATTTATATACGGACCGGGCCACACAAGGGGTAATAACTTTTTGCTTTCGGGTTGATTTGAACACAATAAGTAACAGGTAGTTCACAAGGTCTTCAGCCGCGCAACTTATTTGTCGCGGCTGAAGACCTTGTGCAATGTGATACAAGTTGACAGTGTAGATATAAAAATAAATAACCCCAAAAAATGCGTTGAGCGGTGTGTTGGTTAAGGGTGGCGTCGCGGACCACATCGGGTGCTTCGCGGACCACTTCGGATGCTTCCAGGGACCACCGCTTGAGAACCACTGATTAACATCGTGCGACTATCTTTATGATGTCTTTTTGTAACGTCCGGCAGGTGTCCCTCCACTCCATCACGATGGAGGACCTCTCCAAGGACCCCGATTCAAAGCATCGCCTGCTGATGGTATCCCACGCGCCGCAGATGCCCCCCAAGGCCGTGTACGTCTCCAAGTCGTGCCCCGACTTCCTAACGCAGCCGCCGGGCGAAGACCTGGCCAGCTTCAGCGACCTGCACTTCGCCAGGAGTCACTACAGCTCGCTGCCGGGACAGCTGCATGTTATTGCTGAAGTGAGTTTATGTCGTGACAATTGACATTATTTGAAAATGTACAGATCTCCTCAACCCGCTGATTCTGTATTGGTCGAGTCCGCTGCGCTCCGCGTCAGTACTATCATATCACAACTCAAGTAGCGGCTGTCTTGATTTTTTTTTATTGTCAAAGTTTTTTGTGTGTGTAGTGTGTAATAAATAATTTTCTTTCTTTCTTTTTCATTCTTGATATTAAACATGAGAAATGATCTTTTTATTCAATTTACTTGCATTGAAATCCGTCACGCAAATCTATGGTCCTTTTCCAGAACAAAGAGAAAGCCAATAAACGTCAAGATAGTAAATGCGGGCCGACCCCACCTTGCTCGCCCGAGTGCGGCGCGTCCAGCGAGAGGGATAGAGACAGCAGCAAGAGTGAGGGAGACGCACACATGGACGGGGCTTCGGAGGAAGGAGCACAGACCGAGGACGACGAGGATGAAGACGGGGAGACGGCCGCGGATGAGAACCTCGTGTGGGTGTGGGTGCACACCAGGGACCCTCGCCATCCGCGCTTCCACGACACGCACGACAAGGTTCTTATTTCCACAGGCCACTTCTTGTGAGACGTAGATGTTGAGTTGGTGTCTGTGTACTGGGAGTTTATTCGCGTAACTTCTTCCCAGGATTCACTCAGGTGAAGGTCGGAACAGACTTCCATGCGAATGGGAGTGCATTGTGAGTTTGTGAATTATCCCTCTGCCTAAACAGGTCATAATCAAGTCGACATGCTAAATAAATGTAGACGAGTGGACCTTTGTTGCAGCTGCGTTTCAGCATCGCGGTAGGAGTTTACGCAGTTGCGCACTAATGCGAGCGTTGTCTCTTGTCACTGTAGACAGAAGCATTGCGTTACAGGTGTCCAAGTTGACGAAGGTGGAGTTCAACAGTCTGAACCTGGTGGTGAACATCGACAGCTGGGTGGCTGTGCTGGACTTCTTCGGCATCGCTGGAGACGACCTACCCGATCCTCAGCCGGAGAACGATCTGCATAGTACAGGTGACTGCTGAAGCTGATAATGTAGTGCTATAGTTTTAGAAGCATTTAGCAAGTGCATTATACAGGGTGTCCCCCGAATAACTGAAATCCGCAAAACATGTGGAACTAGATAAAAAATGGCGACGAATATGTTTTAATAAGTGGCCAGAATCTCTTCCTTACTAAATGGCTGCGATTTGAAATATTTGCATTCCACGAGTGTTTATATACGCTCGTACTTGACTCGTCATATCTCTCTAAGTATTAGCAGATAATATACAGGGTGTTCGGCAGACTGTGTGCCATATGATAGTAGCTGGGGGTAGGTGGAACCAAGTGCAATAGCTTGGCGGCTTTTTTATCCCTGAAAATCGTCTCGGTTAATTTTAAGAATGTTTTTAAGATTTTTCTATTTTTGTCCAAAATTTTAACTGTATTTGTACACATAACTTAATTTATTTTTATTACATCTGACATGTTCGCCCTTACTTATAAATCAATGTTTACGTGAGATCTAGGTGAATGAAACAGCTATGGGCATGCAACACTTTGAATAGTGAAAATTTAAAACAGCGAGTTCAACATTGGATCGAATTAAAAAAAGATGTCTCTGATCTTCCAATTAATTGAAAACTTCTGTCTAAAAAACTGTAACGGTATGCCACATGTGACAAAACTGTAACGGTATGACACATGTGACAAAACTGTAACGGTATGCCACATGTGACAAAACTGTAACGGTATGCCACATGTGACAAAACTGTAACGGTATGCCACATGTGACAAAAATACATCGTCGTAGCTGAATGCTTTGACCCCCTAGTGCCCATCGACCCACACCATCAAGCTCTTCTTATCGGAGCTTCTTTCCTTAATATACCTTGCTTAAAATCTCAATCCTATTTAAAATACTTGTATAACAAGGGTGACTATCTATCTATTAACAATAAGATCTCGGGTATTGACTGGAACGCTGAATTTAATTCGCGTTCGCTTGAGGAGGCAGCTAAATTTTTTTATTCAATTCTAGATCACCTTAAACACCAATATATCCCGTCTAGGTTGGTTAGTGACAATTCTTACCCCAAATGGTTTAGCCCAGCGCTCATCAAGCTAATTAAAGAAAAATATAAACATTTTAGAAAATATAAAACATATGGCAGACTATCTGACTTATCTACATATAAACTTCTACGTAATCGTATCCAACTGTTAGAGGATAAATGTTTTACTGATTACATATCATCCATTGAGAATGGTATCGAACAAAACCCAAAAATGTTGTGGTCCTACATAAAAAGCCGTTCCAAATCAAATGGTATACCTACCCATCTTAGTTATTTGGACACCTCTGTTTCTACAGGGGAAACAATTAGTGAAGCTTTTTCTAAATATTTTTATTCCACGTTTCTTGCTCCCTCTGGCACTTATTCATATAATGTCGACTCAATAGTCTCTGCCGAGGCTACCGAATGTGATATTTTGAATATTGAGATAGATCCTGATGAGGTGCTCAAATTGATTTCTAGCCTTGATCTATCTAAATCTGCTGGTCCGGATCACGTTAGCCCTGTTTTCCTCAAATCATGTGCCCAATCAATTCACATTCCTATTTCACTTCTGTTTAATAAATCTATATCTTCTAGCACCGTACCCAAACTTTGGAAATCTGCATTTGTATCGCCAATACATAAAAAGGGCCCTAAATCAGAGGTAAGTAACTATAGACCCATCTCCAAGCTCTGTATAATTGCTAAAATCTTTGAAAGGATTGTATACAATCAGATCTATTCCGCACTTCATCAATCCTTTTCCCCATTCCAGCATGGTTTTCTCAAAGGGCGGTCGACTGTGTCAAACCTCATCATCTTCAACGAGTTCTTATCTGAATCAATGGATAGTGGCCACCAGGTTGACGTAATTTACACCGATTACAGCAAGGCCTTTGATAGGATTGACCATAAACTTCTTTTGTCCAAATTACTTAGGATGGGTATTAGAGGGAATTTGCTCCGATGGTTTTCGTCGTACATCTGCAATAGGTCTCAAGCTGTTGTTGTCAATAATTATGTATCCAGCTGGGTTCTTATCCCTAGTGGGGTCCCCCAAGGATCGCTCCTCGGGCCTCTGCTTTTTCTTATATTTATTAATGATATTTCTACCTGTTTTGTTACCAGTCGCCTACTTTCCTTTGCTGATGACATGAAAATATTTAAAATTATTGACACGCCTTTGGATGTACTAGATTTGCAGGCTGATTTGCATCGACTTGATGCCTATTGTGATGAAAACAAACTGGATCTAAATCCGTTCAAGTGTTCAGCAGTTACCTTCACGCGTAAAAAAACAAAAATCCAGTCTGTCTATCGTCTAAAAAGCCAGATTCTGCAGGACTGTAATGTTATTAGAGACCTGGGTGTGCTGCATGATTCAAAACTTTTCTTCGACTCTCATATCGACTCTATTATTAGCAAAGCGTCAAAATCATTGGGTTTTGTAATGAGAAGCTCAGCCAGCTTTAATCGATGTAAAACTTTCAAAATTTTATTCTGCACATATGTACGCAGCATCCTCGAATACGCTTCTCAAGTCTGGAGTCCACGATATGATATCTATATCAACAGGATCGAGCGGATACAAATCAAATTTATAAAATATCTTTGTTTTCGTCTTAAGGTCCCGTATAGTTCGTCTAATTACATAGATATTTGCCGTAAATTCCACATGCTTCCTCTGACCAAAAGGCGTGAAATTAGCGACCTGCTATTTTTGCTGAAAATCACAAACAACCATATTAATTGCCCCGAACTTCTGAACAAAATATCACTAAATGTTCCCCGAAAAAGGGTCAGATTTAACGAAATCATTAATACACCGATAGTTAGAACGAATTATCGTCAGAACTCCTATTTGTGGCGAGTTGGCGACCAATTTAATAAACTTTCTAAGCAAATCGATCTGGACCTCTTCTGTTCCAGCGTTAACTCCGTGAGACGGCGGTTGAGCTCTGACTTTTTCTCAGAATCCGGCGAGGATGATGAGGATGACTCGATCTTGGCATGCGAGTAATTTAGTGCGGATGGTCGATCAACATTTTTGTTGCATTTTTGTTGCTATTATAATTAGTTTTTCTTTTGTTGTTCTCTCATTTATTATATTATTTCTTTGTGTGTACTAAGTTGATTGTAATTTTGTAGGTGATCTGTTCACTTTGCTTGTTCACACTTTTTTATGTATCTACTATTCTTCTTACTCGTGAAAACCTTTTAATAGCCCTCTGTTTTTATTTTCCTAATTCTAAGCTTTTGTATGTGCTGCTGGTTTTCCTTTAAATAAATAAATAAATAAATACACAACAAAATAAGCGTTTATTCAATAAATGTGCCTTTTTGAATACCCTGAAAATTAAAATGTTTGGTCTCCTAATCGTGTTGTAGTTGTAAGCATGTTTAGTTAGGTAAAACTTGTGGCAAAGAGAGTCCTCGTGGTAAAAACTCGAATTACATAAGATTCAACATATTTTCTTTGGTTCCTTGAATGTGAAAACACGATTGAGAAAAAATTAACTATGATAAGAAATATTATAAAAGTGCACTGTTTGCACATAATTTGGTCTAGATCTCATGAACCCTGTAGTCTATTGAAATGATTTATGTTTTGATTCGTAAGTTATTACTAGTTATTTGGTTCCTTGAATCAGTTTCTTCTTAAGTTGTGTCGTTTTCTTGTAAACAAGCAAAAACTTGATTTTGGCGCTTACGCCCTTCCAAAAACATATGCTCTGTCTTGCTCCTATGAACGCGAAATCCTATGCCCATCCTTTTCACAAAATGGCGCATTGCGCCCTCTTAAGGACACAGGTTGCATGGCATTTTATAATAGTTGTTACTTAAAGCAGAGACTATTAAGTACTATTTTACCAGTCTCTGCTTATAGATACTATACATTATAGATCATAAATAGAACCTAGTAACATTAAAAACAAAATGCTACCGAATGAAACTCTTCTGTTCCCATGTCAGGAGTTACAACTCTCACGGTATCAGGGACACATACAATACTAATAAGATATAAAGGGTGTCTCAATAAGAGTGCCCGATGGAATTTTAAAATAAAACGCATGTTTTTTTGAGCGAGTGATTATATTAGGAGTAAAAAAAATATGAAATAAAAGTAAAAACTATGAAATTGCCGATTTGTACTGAAAAATTTAAAAAAGTAATTTTTTTAATGTTATTTATTTAATCAAAATAATTACCATTACAATACAATACAATACAATACAAATATTCTTTATTGCACACCAAATAATAACAAAATAACACAGAACACAAAAACAAAAAAGATAATGTACAATGGGCGGCCTTATCGCTAAGAGCGATCTCTTCCAGGCAACCTTAGGATGGACAAGAAGTGACTGAAAAAGTATAGACGGTGGCGTGTAAACAGAAATAATTTTTAGGTAGTAGGAAGCAATATTATACTTACACATAATTATATAACTACTTACATTATTATCTATACATTGCTGCCATCTAATAGGAAGGTTATTTATGCCTATGCGATAGAACTCTGGTGATCTATATTCGACAAACTGTGTGAGAGCATTTTGTACTGCCTCCTGGGAAGAGTACTTTTTATCACGTAGAAAATTGTCCAAAACACGAAAAAAATTGTAGTCCATTGGAGCAAGGTCTGGCGAATAAAAAGGGTGAAGAATGGTTTCTAATTGCAGTTCCTGTAGAGTTAAAACAGTTTCTGGTGCTGTATGAGGTCTCGAGTTATCATGGAGCAAAAATTGCGTTTTTCGCTTACAGTTATCGTAAAGAATCCACTTTTCATCACATGTCACAATTCGATCTAATATTCCTTCATTTCTGTATCGATTCAACAAGGCAACACAAGTTTCAACACGTGTTTCTTTCTGCAGATCAGTCAAACCATGAGGCACCCATTTTTCATATTTTTTAATTTTATTGATTTGACGCAAATGAGTCAATATTGTTGGTAAGGTAACGTTAAAACATGCCGCTAATTCCTGGGTAGTTTGGCTCGGCACGGCTTCCACCATCTCTTTCAATTCATTCTAATTCACCTGTGTGAGTGTCTGCCACGTAGTTCGTTCTTCAAATCAAAGTTTCCATCACGAAAGCGTTTAAACCAAAATCATTAGCAGTCCTCTCTCCAAACGCAACATTGATATTGCGAGCTGTTTCTGCCGCGTTAGTTCCGCGTCGGAACTCGTATTCAAAAATCACTCGATAATTCTTGTCTAAGCTGAATTAAAAAAAACATCTAAAAGTCGATAATCGATTGTTGCAATTTTTTTAAAAGACGAACCTCATAATTCATAATTTAATTCATAATTCATTTATTGTTTGTGAATCAGGTAATTTTACAGTCGGTACATAAGACTTATTTTAGATCACTGAATTCTGCCGCTTAGGCGTACAAACATTTCATTACACATGTGAAAACTTACTACTATTTTATTCTCATGGTACCTCATAGGTACCATAAGAATAAAATATTAAAAAATGTGCAACATGCGATTATCGACTTACAGTTTTTTTTTTTTAATTCAGCTTAGACAAGAAAGATGGATATCTCGAAAATTCGAGTGATTATAGAATACGAGTTTTTGAGATATTTGAGCAAAACTTTTATCACATAGTACCTTTCTACCACTATTATACTAAAACGGCAATTTCATACTTTAACCCTTATTATTTCTATTGCATTATAATGAAGACATGTTCCGATTATGTATGGAATGAAATATCAGGCATATGGCCCCCGTTTTCGGTAACGCTACCATTTTCAGCAGCAATATTTTCGAGAGACCGGCTTGTCCATAATCGACCCAGTTTCTTAAAATTTTTTGATCACTGTTAAATGTTGACACATTAGGTGCACTTCCACGATAGAAAAATTCGCGAAGTTTGCGAGCGGTTTCAGCGTAACTTTCCCCATTTTTGTAATGGGTTTTCAAAATGATAATGCGTTGTTCAGTTGTGTAGCGCTCCATTTTTAATAATCTTCTTTACTTTAGTCAACATACCGAAGCGACTGAAATCAAAAATATCACTTTATTTCCGTGTCAGTGTTTAATTATTAAGAATTTGACCTTTTCTAAGTGTACATTTATTGTATTTATGGAAATAAAGAGTTTTTGACTTTGACTTTGACTTTAATCAGAACAATCGTTGATGCCAGCTGTCAAATTTCAGAGCAGCAACCTGCATAGAAAAAAATGGCGTCAAATTTGAATCGTGCACTCTTATTGAGACACCCATTAGGTATCTACCGATTCAAACACTTCTGTTCCCATGTCAGGGGTAACAACTCTCACGGTATCAGGGACACATTTCCAATTTGCTATACTTCACAGAATATCTGTCATTTTCGTTTCCTTGAGTTATGTAATGGATCCGTAATGTATCTCTATAAAATTGTAGCTACGAGTATGGTATCATTGTATGGTGTCATTGCGGATGAGTTTGGTATTTTTGTTGCAGAAACGGACAAAACAGACAATACCATAGAAGAGGAAACCGGCGTCACAGTCACCGAGATGTGCATCCGCTCCCTGAGCGCCGTGGTGGTGTCCGCGCGCGGGGAGTGGTGCGGCGCGCGGGTGGCGCGCGTGCGCGTGGCGGCGCGGCGCGACGCGCAGCGGCACACCAGCGCGGTGCGCGCGCGGCTCGGCGCGCTGGCGCTGCGGGACCTCACGCCGCACGCGCCGCTGTGGAGGGACACGCTGCGCACGCACGCGCATCACGCGCTCACTGTGCAGTACAACAGGTAGCGCGGCGGCGGCCAAGCCTCCGAGAGTTTGTCCCATTCATCCTGCTCCAGCACCTTACGGCACCGCCACCTCGTGCACCGTGGTCACCACGAAAAACTCATTTAATTTTAAGTCTTGTATATGGATTTGTAAATTTATAATACTTGTCTACTTTTATTTATGGTCCATAATTGTTATCAAAGCCTGAACTGTAATTTGGTGTTCAGATTGAGTGCAAGCGAGGCCGCGTCCGCGGGTCACGAGACGAGGCTCAGCATAGACATGGGGCCCGTGAGCTACGTGCACACGAAGCGCTTCGTGCACGAGCTGCAAGCCTTCACCAGAGACTTCGGGCTGCTGCGGCGCGTCATCATGCAGGCCAGACTCAAGGTGTCTACGAATATTGCTTTCATTTTAGACATCGGCGCCTGTATTACTAAGAAAGTTGCTAAACTTATGTTCAACAGGTGTCGGTGGGCAGTGGAGGCGCAACCGTCCGGTCCCCGCGCATGCGCATAGCGCTGTCGTGCAGCCGTCCGGAGATCATAGTGCCAGTGTCGGGCCGCAGCCGCAACGCGCTGGCCGTGCAGGCCGGGCGTCTCACGCTCTCCAACCGCTTCCAACGCGCCGGGGCCGCCGGCACTGTCAGCTCGCTCACCGACCCAGCACCTAGTGAGTCATTCTAATTTAGACTATTACTTATGATGATCACCTCCTAGCCGCAAGTCGGCCACGGCGGCCAGTTCAACGGAGACTAGCCAGGTGCGCAGGACATATTGTAGTGCGCAAACACAGGTGCACTCTCTATTCCCTCACTCTCATAAACCTAATCACCTAGCTGTTATACTAGCACCAGGGATAGACGCCTCCTTCCAACGCGTTATAGATATAGAGTACCAAAAGTGGGAAGAAACTCACCAAACAATACTGTAAACTTTGAACGCTCCCCTCCCTTGCTATTTGCATACCGCAAAAGGGGAGTAAGGACTATTACAACTGCACGGTTAATTAATGTAATTTTTGATAGCAGGTGTTCGCGAACTGTTGGACGTACGAACAGTCCAACTGGAGTCGCTCACGTTGCACGGGGCGCGCGGCGGCGGCGGCGGCCGGGGGCTGCGCCTCGGCCCGCCGCTGCTCACTGCGCCCGCGCAGCTCACGCTGCAGATCGAGCACAATACCAGCCCCACGCACAATGGTACCTGCAAATCTCAAAGCGTAGCGTATAATTGCTTTCGTTTTGTTAGTCAACACCAACGTAATTAACTAAATTGTATGTGTTTGTTCAGTCCCCGACATGACGATCCAAGGCACGCTGACGACGCTGGAATGCGCGCTAGACCCGGCGCAGTACCGGCTGGTGCGCGGCGTGCTGGCCCACAACCTGGGCGAGGCGCTGGACGAGCCCGCGCCGCTGCCGGCTATGAACCAGCGAGAGGTTAGTTGACATGACGATCCAAGGCACGCTGACGACGCCGGAGTGCGCTAGACCCGGCGCACTATCGGTACAAATTCAAATCACCGTCATATTCGTATTAGTCTCAATAATGCTCCAAACCCACTCTTTTTAATTTACATAGTTCATAGTTTTTTATTCATAATAAAAAATGTAACATGTCAATTAAGTATCTAAGCATTATATACAATTCTAAAATTGTACCTACTTTAACATTAAAAGTACATAATTTCCCAAAGAAATGAGAAAAAGATAAATAAATAACAACATTCATTGGAATTAATAATAAAACTATCATTTTGAGCTTATGAACTCATCATAACTATAAAATGTTTGTTCGATAAGCCAACTTTTTAGGCGACGTTTAAAAATAGCATTGCCTGTAACCCCCTTAATCGAATCTGGTACCCTGTTGTACACTTGCGGACCCATGACATGAGTTAGAAGCATCCAATACCACTTGTGACTTATTTCGCTCCACCATGTTGCTCGTCCGGCCTCAAAATACCAATCCCAGTTTCTAAATGTTTGGAATGTTCCCTTAGCTCCTTAGGAAGGTGTGATTGTAAGGCCATTCTTGTACAGGTGTGGACCACGAGCTCTATAAAGCTAGATCTGCAGGACGTGACGGTGCACCTGGAGCCGGTGCACGGCGCCTCCTCGCTCGCCTGCATCAACTTCATCAAGTCGCGACTCGTTCTGGAGACCTACTCCGACATGGGGCAGGACATCGACCTCGTCTCCCAGGTATATTGAAAACTCAAACAGAGTTTACCTGCAGAGTTTGACGATGTTGTGACCCTCAGTCAACTTCCAGTAGAAACTGGTAACAGTAGAAATACCAAATGAAGATTTGGACAGCAAAGTTAGCATTTCAAAGATATAATAGAATAAACAAAACTAACATTTCAAAAAAACACTATACCTGCATGACAGGCGCGTTGTTACTTTGGTAAAGGAACTGTCATTTACAGGAGATCTTAGTAAGCGACACTCGCTTCGCGAACGAGCCGGCGAACCGACGCGGGAACGTGTTCAGCCACATCATACAGCCCATGGCGGAGCAACGACACAGCGTGCAGGCTGAGGTGCATGCGAGGTAAGGAACGGCGCGGGAACGTGTTCAGCCACATCATACAGCCCATGGCGGAGCAACGACACAGCGTGCAGGCTGAGGTGCATGCGAGGTAAGGAACGGCGCGGGAACGTGTTCAGCCACATCATACAGCCCATGGCGGAGCAACGACACAGCGTGCAGGCTGAGGTGCATGCGAGGTAAGGAACGGCGCGGGAACGTGTTCAGCCACATCATACAGCCCATGGCGGAGCAACGACACAGCGTGCAGGCTGAGGTGCATGCGAGGTAAGGAACGGCGCGGGAACGTGTTCAGCCACATCATACAGCCCATGGCGGAGCAACGACACAGCGTGCAGGCTGAGGTGCATGCGAGGTAAGGAACGGCGCGGGAACGTGTTCAGCCACATCATACAGCCCATGGCGGAGCAACGACACAGCGTGCAGGCTGAGGTGCATGCGAGGTAAGGAACGGCGCGGGATCGTGTTCAGCCACATCATACAGCCCATGGCGGAGCAACGACACAGCGTGCAGGCTGAGGTGCATGCGAGGTAAGGAACGGCGCGGGATCGTGTTCAGCCACATCATACAGCCCATGGCGGAGCAACGACACAGCGTGCAGGCTGAGGTGCATGCGAGGTAAGGAACGGCGCGGGAACGTGTTCAGCCACATCATACAGCCCATGGCGGAGCAACGACACAGCGTGCAGGCTGAGGTGCATGCGAGGTAAGGAACGGCGCGGGAACGTGTTCAGCCACATCATACAGCCCATGGCGGAGCAACGACACAGCGTGCAGGCTGAGGTGCATGCGAGGTAAGGAACGGCGCGGGAACGTGTTCAGCCACATCATACAGCCCATGGCGGAGCAACGACACAGCGTGCAGGCTGAGGTGCATGCGAGGTAAGGAACGGCGCGGGAACGTGTTCAGCCACATCATACAGCCCATGGCGGAGCAACGACACAGCGTGCAGGCTGAGGTGCATGCGAGGTAAGGAACGGCGCGGGAACGTGTTCAGCCACATCATACAGCCCATGGCGGAGCAACGACACAGCGTGCAGGCTGAGGTGCATGCGAGGTAAGGAACGGCGCGGGAACGTGTTCAGCCACATCATACAGCCCATGGCGGAGCAACGACACAGCGTGCAGGCTGAGGTGCATGCGAGGTAAGGAACCGACGCGGGAACGTGTTCAGCCACATCATACAGCCCATGGCGGAGCAACGACACTGCGTGCAGGCTGAGGTGCATGCGAGGTAAACAAATAGCTAGTCAGTCCGAAATTGATTTACGGTTTAAGCTAAAATCTTCTCAAATATAGGGTTTGTGATACCCTTATTTATTGTCAATGAATCGAAACAAAACATCCCATCATAGTCGGTAAACAAGCCTGTTTAATTCCAGAAAGCGTCAAGACACTTGTGCGTACACGATCCTGATAAACAACATGCGACTCATGGCCATCCTGGAGTGGTGGGAGCGTGCGCACCACTTCCTCACGCAGCCGCCGCTGCCGGCCGCAGACACCGTCACGCCCTCACACACTGTCAGGTATCCAACAAACAACATGCGGTTCGAGTACGAAACCCTTACGGTCTCGCTCTGTCCGTCCTTTTCCCTCTTGAATATCTCAGCAACTACCTAAGCTATTAATGTGAAATTTAAAATATCAATAAACATCGTACGCATGCCGGTACAGTTAAAAAGAAAATAAATAGATTTCAGTACAAATTGTAATTTAGAAATTTAAAAAGAGACCTACATGCTACAAGGTCAAATGGGGTATCAAATGAAAGGTATTGGCTTGTACATGCTTTTTGAAATATTTTGAAAATAGTCGAATAATTGACAGTTCATCTCATCTATCTCCGAAGTTTGCAGAGCGAGCCATCTTAATTGTTTCTAATACAGCGTGTATCCGCATGCACCGCGCATGCCACGCCACCGCCACGCATGATGGATTAACACTAAAAATAATGAGAACTCTGTTTGTAAGTAGAGAATGCTCAAAAAGAAGGAACTTTATCGAGTTTTTTTTAAGTTTTTTTAATTTTTTTTTTATTTCTACTTCATCGAGTGGGATATCAAATGAAACGTATTGATATGGAATTTCAAAAAAGATATAAAAAAAATCTAGATTTAATTTTGAAATACATTGAAAAGAGTCGAAAAAATTAACCATTACCGCCTAATCTCCGAAGTTTGCAGAGAAATCCATCCGAAATGTACAATGTATGAAATAACTGTTTGAAATGAAATGAAATTGTATTTATTTGCTTAAATCTACATAGGTTAACAATGATGGTTTTAGAATAGAGTATCACTATGTTTGAGTTCTTAGTAGTGCGTTTCTAGATATTCATCAGATAGCGAAGTCTCTAACTGGTTCATATAGTAATTGTATTATTGACAAAAATGTCTCAACCCAAGGCGCACGAACCACACTCACACTTGACGGACCTTGTATTAACCTGTCGTCGATCGTCCGTAGCGTAGCTACAGCTTAAATGAAATAGACACGCGGTTCGTGTTGTATTATCTCGAGTACGGCTGACAGCCCCCTACGACCGACCGACGTCAGACTGTCTCATCTGCACTAGATACCTACTTCACTAAAGCCAGCAATACACATGCCTGTAGCAGGTGGGCCGTGGGCCGTGGGCCGTAGCTGTCATGCAAGTGTGCATGACCCTTGCACGTGCCCGTATTGTCATGTGTATTTGTCATTAACTGGCATGCCTGCATTTGGCAAGCAAGTAGATGGCAAGCTATTTTATTTACTGACGTAAGAGTGCATGAATGTCTTCAGTTCCGCGGCGTCAGCGGCCTGCCGCGGCGGGGCGGAGGCGCGCGCGTGGGAGCCGCCGCAGCAGATGGAGCTTAAGCTGAACGTCACTGACTCGCAGCTCGTGCTGGTCGAGGAGCCTTCGGTCTGGGACACCAATGCGGTTATACTCAGGGTATCTCCTTTTCCACCATTATTATATATCACATCTCCATCTAAAACTATCCTAAAAGAATAGCTAAAAACCTTCAATAAATTATTACATAATACGTGTTATGATGAATAATTTGCCAAATCTGCGCTCACTGCTGGCCCTTCTCTATTGAACGCCATACTGCATATTGTGTGAGTTTGTGATGTCTCCAGGGTCCTCACAGGGCCTTGCCTTGAACGGCATTCTGCGTGCCTCCCCTGCATCAACTGTTGTCCGACCGGCGACCTTCAAGCATGAATATCTAAATCCTGTATGAATTCTTTCTCCCCAGAGTACAACAGTAATAACCTACCGTGGGGCGGACGCGGAGAAGCCGGTCTCGTGTTCACTGAACGAACTGGAAGTGTTCTCGTGCGTCCTGGGACTGGAGGAAGAAACGGCGCTGTCTATTGTGGAGCCGGCCGCGCTGCACGTCACCATTGACGCACAGCGAGTGCTGCACGTGAGGCATCCATCATATCACCCCATTTAAGTTCATTGCGCCTCCCCCCAGATGACGTGCAGGTTGCCCTCTTAAGGGGGCGAAGGGGGTTCTAACTAAGTTGGCTAAGGAGACTCACAGTTACAATTATGTGTGTCGGATTAGTCTCTACCGTGTTTCTCTGGCGCCTTTGTAGAGACAAAGTGCTTGAATAAATGTGTTGGTTGCAGGTGGCCACGAGCACGTTAGACCTGCGTCTGTCGTACCACGACATGCGCATGTTTGCGTCCATGCTGCAGTCGCTGCCCGTGCAAGTCAGGACTGCCTTATCCGGTACCTATCTAAAACGAACTATGCTGATTACTGTTGGGATTACCATTGAGATCATAAAGCTTACGAGGGGTATTTTGTAGGTAAATCAGTATCAGTGTCGGAAGAGGACGCGCCGGCCAACCTGAGCCACATGCGTTCAGAGAGGGCCGGCGCCGCGCCCTGGGTGGTGGCGCCGCGTTGGATGCGCGCGCACGCGCCGCCCGCTGCGCCGCCGCCCGCGCCGCCGCCGCCGCAGACCTCGCCTGTCTTCCCGCTAAAGGCTCTGCAGGCATGTGTCCTACTTATTTCGTAAATATCGCAACCTCCGCGATGAAGTTGCGTTCTAGTTTTAGGGATCCTCAATCGTAATTATGTCAGCTTTTAAGAGCATTTAGAATCAGGTCTAAGGTCAAATCCAATATTAATTTGTACTTACGTGAAGCAGGTGGTACTTGGACGTGTTGTTTGTAACGAATGGCTTACGATCCATGTTTGAGTAGTGCTACACTGCGTTGGTGCAATTTATAATAATAAATAAATAATAGTACTCAGGAAATCAGCATAGATATTCGCCATCTTGTATTTGTAGACAAAGCTCATCAAGTTGTATTGTACCAATGTGTAGAGTTGTGTAATGTGTAACGTGATCTGCAGGTGAATGCGGAGTGCATAACGCTCTGTGTAATTGACGACTGCCTGGACTCCGACGTGCCCTTGCTGGAGGTGTCGCTGAGTGAGCTGCAAGTGGAACAGGTAACACGTTACACCTGTCGGAACACACAAAGCTGCTAAACGTGTACGACGTCTCCTCGTCGTTCCTTCTAGAATGTTCTTTATAAACGATACCCTCTTGTCAGGATCTACGAAAAGTGGAGGAGGCATTCGAAGACCCCATGCTGGTGTGTACCCCCATGGGCGTGGCGGGCGCGGCGCGGGGCGCGGCGGGCGCGGGAGGCGGCCGGCTCAGCGGACTGCTCAGTATCGACTACTATAACCGCACGCTGTCGGGCTGGGAGCCTGTGGTGGAACCGTGGAGGTACAGTGGACCATGCTACTTCCTCAGGGTGGCCCACTGAGCTTTACGTGGCGCAGTGATCCGAAGTGGATCTTGGCAGTTGTAGCGGTCCCTAGCCGGTTTCAGTTCACGTCGTCCGGCCTGATCGCAGACTGGGCGGTAAGCGTGTCCTTCCTTGTGCAGATTCGACACCTCATGGGAGTACACGCTGTCCAGCGAGCTGTCCCTGGGGCGGGTGCAGGTGCAAGTCAACTCCAACGACGTGCTTAACACCAACGTGACGTCATCGCTCATCGAGCTCGGCCAGCTGGTGCGCGCCAACTGGGCTGCTGATTATTACGCACCACAGGTACGGATCAAAACAAATTGCTAAGTTCATTCATTACTCGCAATTTCTGTGCTGATTAATTGATTTTTGTTATTAGGGTGGAGGCACCGAGCAGTCCCCTAAAGGCAGCCCGGCGGGGCACCGGCGGCGCTCGCCCTTCGTGCCCTACGCGCTGCGGAACCACACCGGGCATCGCCTGTGGTTCACCACACTCATCACTACCTCGGATGTGTAAGAGCTGTTCGTACATATCTTGCCATGATTTTGCAAGTTCATTAATTGCATCTTTTACCGTGCGCCTTCTTCTCCTTGTCTAATAGCTTTGAGCTCGATCCGACTCGAGTCGGCCGCGGACTTATTAAATTAGGT
The DNA here is from genome assembly GCA_963662085.1 of Eupithecia inturbata. Classification (NCBI taxonomy): domain Eukaryota; kingdom Metazoa; phylum Arthropoda; class Insecta; order Lepidoptera; family Geometridae; genus Eupithecia; species Eupithecia inturbata. Next base: position 451,251 of record OY759181.1, on the reverse strand, counting down.
TAAAGGTGACCGCGCACTTGTCCGCGCCGAAGGAGACGCACGCGCCGCAGTTATCAAATTTCCTCATGGCCCCGCGCACTTGTCCGCATAGAACGCGCCGCACGCAACGAACAAAGTCGCTCAAAGTCAAAAACTCTTTATTTCCATAAATACAATAAATGTACACTTAGAAAAGGTCAAATTCTGAATAATTAAACACTGACACGGAAATAAAGTGATATTTTTGATTTTAGTCGCTTCGGTATGTTGACTAAAGTAAAGAAGCGACGAAGAAACCTTTAGCCTGTTAGTTGTTATTTTTCGAGTTGGAGCAAATCCCGTCCCAAGATTTTTTATCCTCTAGATAATTTGATATTTTATAGTAGGCCTTTTTACACAAAAAGGTTTTGACAATTTGTTTGAATTTATTTACTGATAATTTTTGCAACTCACTAGGAGATTTGTTGTAGAAGCGTATACATTGCCCTTTAAAAGATACATTGATTTTGTGTAGTCTAGTTGTGGGCACAGCGAGTTTATGTTTATTTCTTGTATTCAAATTATGTACATCGCTATTTTTAGGGAAGCGATTGATATTTCTATGAGTGTACAATAGGTTTTCATAAATATATTGACATGGTACTGTCATTATGTTTGAACGTGCGCCCGCGAACCGATGATGAACTGAATGAATACGGATGATGTGCGGCTCCTGCGGCGCGGGCTGGTGCGCGTTCAGCTTTAGAGTGCAGTCTTTGTAACTTTTGAAGGATCTCATTTTATTCTTGTTTACTGTTGTTATATGTGTCAGTCTACGCGAGGAGAGCACCAGCTGGGCGGGCCCCGACGACTCGTGGGTGGCGGTGCGTGGGGGCGACACGGAGCCCTTCTCGTTCGGATTGCGGCGCGGGCGCGGACGCGGGCGGAGGCGCGCGCCCAGCCACACGCTGCACCAGCTGGCGCTGCGGCTGGAGCCCTGGGCGCCGCCCGACCCCGTCTGCGTGGACCGCGTCGGCGTCTTCTTCAGGCACCTCACTCATGCGGTACCTATCAATAGAACACCGTCTGAGCCCTAATTCCACTAAAGTAATCGGTTCACCAAAAAACCGTAGGCTATGTAAAGCCCCAAATAGATTTTTTTTTTTTGACAATCCACACAGCATCATCTAGCCCCAAAGTAAGCAGAGCTTGTGTAATGGGTACTAGATGACTGATAAACTTAATACAATATATAACATAGATAGATATTTTTTATTATAAATAGAAAATACCCAGAACACCCGGAACAAATATTTGCAGATCGTACAAACATTTGTCCCAAGGCGGGAATCGAACCCGCAACCTTCTGCGTCGCAGGCGGACCTTCGCCCGCCGCGCCACATCGGTCGTCAGATTGGTTCTTAACGGAACCCCACATTCAGCCAAGTACAGTACAAGCTGCTTGACAATGTCTATGTATATAATAAGATACCAAAGGAACTTAGATGATTAAATAACTATTTATTTAAAATCAAATTGATGGCTGAATGATAGGAATTTTTATGACATAAATGAATTTTAAAATCTTAAATTGTAATTAAGTTGAGTTTAAAAATGTTAGATTATAATTCTGTGCCTCCTGTGATGGGTGATATAAATCTAGTTGTCCCCTTTTTGAGATTTTGACATCGAAATTATTTGAAAAAAATACGATTTTTTGGGTCTAACTCGCGTTCATCTATCTGCTATAGTTTCGGAGATAATTTGGTGCAAAGTGATATAACTGCCATGATATTAGCAAAAAAATCGTGAATATAGATATCAAGTTGTAACCCCTTACTTAAAGGGGTTGCAATTGTGCGATTGTTGCGATTGCTCCACACACTGGTTTTCGTGCATCGTGGTATAAGAGCGATTATATTAGGTCCTTACATATGAAATTGGCGTTTTGTATGGGAGGAACAAAAAGTCGAATATTTTTTAATATAATATATTTAATTAATCAAAGTATGAACCATTATTTTCTATGCACTTTTGCCATCTTATAGGTAGTTCATTGATCCCTTTACTAAAAAAACCAGTCGGACGGGAATCAATAAAATCTTTGAAGGCGATTTGGACTGCCCCATCGGAGTTGAATTTTTTCCCTTGCAAGAAGTTATCCAAATTTCGAAAAAAATGGTAATCTGTTGGAGCAAGGTCCGGGGAGTACGGAGGATGTCTTAGACTTTCCAATTGAAGCTCTTCTAATTTAGTAGCCGTCTGTTGCGCAGTGTGTGGTCTAGCGTTGTCGTGAAGCAGCAGTGGCGTGGAGCGATTGACCAGCCTAGGTTGTTTAGCCGCTAGCTTTTCCATCATGGTTTGCAATTGCTGACAATAGACATCAGCCGTAATAGTCTGGCCAGATTTGAGAAAACTGTAATGAACAATACCGGCACTAGTCCACCAAACGCTTACAAGTAACTTTTTTGGGGTTAATTTTCGCTTGGGGCAGGATTTGGCTGGCTGGCCAGGATCCAACCATTGCGCTGAGCGCTTCCGATTATCGTAAAGAACCCATTTTTCATCACAGGTAATGATTCGGTTTAAAATACCTTCATTATTGTGCCGGTTTAGTAATGTAACGCAGCAGTCGACGCGCGTTTGCCGGTTTGCTTCAGTCAATTCGTGAGGTACCCACCTTTCAAGCTTTTTAATCTTCCCAATTTGCTTCAAGTGAATTAAAACAGTTTTATCACTAACATCGCAGCCTGCAGCTAACTCGGACGTGGTTTGCGATGGATCCGCTTCCACAATAGCCTTCAACTCTTCATTATCAACTTGAGTCTCAGGCCATCCACGGGGCTTGTTCTGCAGGTCAAAATTTCCAGAACGAAAACGTTGGAACCAAAAACGAACTGTGTTTTCTTTTGCAACACGACCGCCATACACATCATTCACCCTTCGAGTTGTTTCCGCAGCACTAGTGCCACGGCGGAACTCGTACTCGTAAATAATGCGATATTTTAAGTTTTCCATTTTGTAAAATGAGTGACGCAAACAGAAAAAAACAGAAGAAAAAAAACAAATGAATGACGATCATCGAAGCACAAATACATGAGTCTATAGCTGTACAAATTTGAATTTGGAATTCCTTACCAAAGAGGAGAAATTTGTGATTAAAGTGGCCAGTACGAAAAACGCCAATTTCATATGTAAGGACCTAATATTACTTTTCAAATTTTATTTTTCTGTGTATTTATCGTGAATATTGATATAATTTAGAGTTATATCACTTTGAGCCAATCTTTCGCAATACTGATTAGGGACAATTCAATAGAAAATAATCTAAACTTTGCGATAGTATTTTTATAATATGTGATGTGTGTGTTTCAGCAACATTGTGTTAGGAACATATACTGTTAGTTATTAGATTGTTTTAGTTGTTGTATATCAGTTTACACAAAGATAACTTATAGGTGCAACATAATTTAACTGTACTTGTATCATTTATCACGTAATTTTAACACATGTTAGATATAAAAAAATACAACTTACAGGTGAGTTTTAGTTTAGTTTAGTTTTAGTTTAGTGAGTTACTTAAAACTATAATATTTAGCATAAAAAATCAGATGTGAGTAAGTGAATGTTTTTATCTACAAAAGAAGGTACTGAAATGTAACCTAGCCCACTTAGTTCACGAACTAGAATTTTTTAAATGTTGTTTTTGCTCTCCTGTAAAGTGTTGATTTTTCACTTGTATCATATTATATCACAGGACGCACATAATTGTATTATTGCATGCTAGGACCATACCCTAGCGAGACATGAGCACTACATTTGTAATTATACCACCTGTATACCATGTTTGACGCAAATAAATATATGAATTAAATTAAATTAATTACCTAAGATGAAAGTACAGGAAACTACAGGACGAACGCGTGTCAAAAGTGTCAAGGTTGCAACCATTCTATCAATATCTCCGTGCAAATAGCACCGCACGCACTATCTAGAGAGTATTTCATCTATGGACGATTCTGCGACGATACCACTGTCATAGTAAAGTGATTCGTTAGCAGGACTCGGTCCCAGTGGGAGAGCTATCAAGGCACACCCGTGACAAAATGGTATTTGTTTTTTTTAGTTTCCTGTATTGGGCAATAAATATCAACTACTTTGGCTCTTCCTACGAAGTGTTCCTTTAGTGCATAATTGCATAACCTTATTAAGACAAATCGCGTGATAAGAACAAGAACCCAGTCTAAAGCCCCTCCAATATGTAGAAAACGGGCGCGGAAGCGTGGCTGGTGTTCGAAGTGTCCCTGGAGGGGTCGGCCCGCAAGCTGGTGACGGTGCGCTCGGCGCTGCAGCTCCACAACCAACTGCCGCACGCCGTCGAGGTGCGCGTCGACCACGCGCCCTCTGCCGGTAACTATCACCACTAGCCATGCGGTACCGCATTTGATGAACACTTCTTTGTGACTCATTGAGAACTAGGTGCCTACCACTTACCCTTACATTACAGCATGATCCTCTCGGTTCCTTCATCATATGTTCCCATAGCTAGGTCCCTCAGTGTTAGTATGGCGTGCGAGCGAAGCTTGTGGAGCGCGTGCACGGGGCGGCAGACGCGCGCCGCGTGCGCCGTGCTGCAGCGCGCGCGTGCGATGCGCGCCGCCTGCGCGCTGCCTCCTGCCCCCACTGTCGACTTGCATCCCTTGTTTGTCAACTGCGGTACCACTCCCACATTACCATACCATTGTAATCAATGTTGTAAACAGAGCTCCATCGCTTGTAGTAACGCTGTGTTGTACTTAGCGACGCGACGTAGTGTGCTGTAGGAGGGAGGGAAGCTCTCGCACTCATGTAGAAGATGCTAGTGAGTTAGTGACGGTCGACGGATGGCACTGGTAGCGGCTACGCTCTGGTGTAGTGAGGGTCGGCTCTTTTCTAAGATCTACTAGTTTTAGGATGTAAGTTTTCATTTGTAAACTGCTAAATGATTCAGATCCGTTCGCAATGCAATACATACACTAGAATATATGACATCAGCGTCCGTAGTGACTGGTTGGCTGTAAGGCGTGCGTTGGTTTGTCCAGCTCAGTGGACGGGCAGCGGCGTGCGCTGCGCGCTGGTGGCGGCGGGCGGGCGCTGGGCGGCTCCGCTGGCCGCGCACCCCGGCGCGCTGTGGACGCGCCCGCTGGCCGGCAGCGCGCCGCCCGCCGCGCCCGCCGCCATCGACTGGCGCGCCTCCAACACGCTGCTGCACTACGAGTGCAGGGCGCCGCCTGATCATATCTACAGGTATGTAACGTGCCGCCTCGTGCTCCGCGTGTGTGCTCATACTCTAAGTAAATTTCAAACATATCTCTTGGTGACTTGAATTCACCAGACTGCTCTTCCTTTTTGTAGATTCTGCTGCGTGATAATCCGCGAGCGCTTCCCCCCGGACAAAGGCACGCCCATCGCGGGGCACACGCTGACCCTGGTGCCGGCACTGCGGCTGGAGAACCTGCTCCCTCTGGAGCTACAGTACCGGGCCGCGGCCGGCGCGCGCTCCGCCACCGGCGCCACCCCTGCCGGGGACACCACGCCCTTCCACCAGGTACCTTACCTATACTTACAGCTAAATCTGTACGATAAACATTATTAACTAACTAAACATTACTAACGACTGACATAATGTTTTGGGGAGTTGGGGGTCATGGCATACATTTAATAGAATGAATGTCCTAAGTTCCACGGTTGCTATGATATAATTTTTTTTTAAATTACCCTTTACCTCACCTTTAAATCGTCATGTCTTTTTTGTTTGTGGTTGTAATGTAATGCCACAAAGTAACTTGTGTTGCATTCTTCAAAGTATACATAATAGCACATTGTTCACCGAGGTGAGAGAGAGACTGATTCCTATCGAGTGTGTCACTTGACTTAAAACACACGAGGTAGGACTGGCTCGTTCTCCTGAGTGGTTTGTGTTTTTTGTATTGTAAATTGCCAAATTCTAATTTTAATTTTTGTGTGACACTTTATTTAATTCTTTTTATCATGGTTATGTATAGTTTTAAGTTTGTTTTTAAAATATTGTATGGGTTTATAATTTAATCTGAAATAAATTAATAATAATAATAGTGCTTTATACTACACCTACGAGTAAAATAAAACATATTCCGCAAAAGAAGTTGCACTCTTCTCGTTTTTCCAATTCACGAAATCTTCCTAAGTCTTGTTGTAATTATTTCTGGATATCTCTGGTAATAGGTTCTCAATCACTGCTTGAGCAGTTTCTTTTATTACTGGCGGTGTCATAAAATCTTCACTATCACTCGACGACATTCTGTACAAATAATAAAATTACCTAACTCAAAAATAAATTTAGAAGAAATTCCCGCGAATGCCTCAGACAGGAATGGTTCTTTTTTTTAATTACTGTTCCGGGAACGGAAGAGGCCGATATCATATGGCGGACTGGGAATAAAAACTTTTTGTAGTTTAACCTGTAATGAAAATTACCATAGCTAAAGACTGAAATTTAAATAAAAAAAAAATAACACGTTTGAAAGGATTTCCATACATTATTCTCCCGCCGGCAAACGCGTGGGAAATGAAATTCCATAGAGTTTTTCGACCCGCATTCTAGTACGCCTGCAATGACGTACTTTCTAGCTCAAGTTTGGAAAAGGAATAAGTCACTTTACGAGCAGGTGTAGTAACTATAAATAAATTATTAATTGATACAATTCACTTCAAAAAAGTAGAGAATAAGACTTACTTGCCTCTCGTGTCGAGTTGTCTCAGGTGGTTTTAATCGAATGTTGGCTGAGACTAGCCATGGCCTGCCATCCTGAAATGTAATCGATAGTAAGACGTTACCCAGTCCCCCGTTCCAGTAAAATCTATATGGGTGAATGTCGGCGCAGGTGAATGTGGAAGAAGGCGTGGAGCTGAGCGTGAAACTGGAAGGGTTCGGGTGGTCGACGCCGCTAGTGATCGGCGGCGCAGGCGGCGGCCAGGCGCAGGCCGGCAGCTTCGGGGCGAGGCTCAAGCTGCGCGACACGCTGGGCCGTCGGCTGTATCTCAACGCCAGGGTCACCGTCAAGAAGACTGACGGCGTCAGAGTGAGTTACTTACCATGAACATGTGCCTCGGCTAAAGGGAAGAGCCCCTGTTAGTGCCATCCATCCAATTGCTTTCCAAGTCATTTCATATATATATGTATGTATGTAATGGAAAATATTATTTTGAAATTGATCCAACTGGCTGCTAAGCCATTGGCGGTATCATGTCAGGGGATGTGTTTGTGCAGGTGTGCGTGTACGCGGCGTACTGGCTGGTGAACCGCACAGGGCTGGCGCTGGTGTTCCGCGCGGAGGGCAGCGCCGCGGAGGCGGCGGGGCAGTTCGCGGAGCACGAAGTGGCGCGCGCCGTGGCGCCGCTGCTGTTCGCCTTCGCGGACACCGACGCCGCGCCCACCATACAGGTGCGGCTGGGCCGCGCCAGGACCATCACGCCGCAGGTACTAGTGCTTCGCATCTCCGTCCTCGTGGTTGTTCGTGTTGAGAGGTTAGCGTCGCTTGACGATGTTTCACCATTATTCCCTTTTCATGGTATTTTTTCTCTACTCATGTAACCCCACACACCCAGTGCGGGTCCATATGATGGGTGAACTGCCACGTGATCTAGTGTCATTGTCGATTGTGGTTTTCTTTACTACTTGTTAAAATGTTGTGTTAACATTTTCACGTATCTATTAATAGCAAAAAGTGTTGATCTGACTTCACAGTGGTGCTCCCCCTTCGGTCTGGGCCGGGGCGTGGGCGTGAAGAAACTGGAGGCGCGCGGCGAGGCGGGCGAGGAGCGCGTGCTGGCGGTGGGCGTGTCGGCGCGCGCGGGCCGCGGCCGGTACCGACACACCAACATCGTCACCTTCACGCCGCGCTACCAGCTGCACAACAACACCAGGCACCATCTGCAGTTCGCGCAGAAGTGTACCGCTACTACTTTGGTGAGTGATGTGGACGCCACCTGGTTGGAGTTGCCTGCATTCGATGGGATTGTCCAATTTGTCAATTATCGCAGCAATAGATATAATTAGCCTGTCTGTCTGTCTGTGCAGAAGGACCCTGGCGCGAGCTCGACGCACGTGTCGGCCGTGGCGGGCTGCTACCTGCCGTGGCAGTGGGCGCGCTGGGAGCGCGAGCAGCTGCTGTGTGTGCGCGTGCTGCGTGCGGGCGCGCCGCTGCAGCCGCGCACCGCTTGGTCCGCCGGCTTCCAGGTGCACGCGCCGCGGACCCTCACCCTGGCTTGCAGGTACAGGGCATCTACATCGGGTTCAATTACTCTGAAATGTTCCAGCTGTTCTTTCATGCCTGACCTAAATCTAAAACCGTCATCATCAAGTGTTAATTATCAGATGGTTTAATGATCCAGGGAGGCAGGCGGGTCGTACCAGCTGGTGCGCGTGGAGGTGGCGGCGCAGGGCGCCACGCTCTTCGTGGTGCTGACGGACGCCGAGAGCGCGCCGCCGCCCATCGCCATACACAACTACTCGCCCGTCTCCATCATGTTCCACCAGGTACCACACTCTGCAGTTGTACTACAACGCACCTCACCTCACTATGTTCACAAGCCCCACGACGACCACGCAGCCGACCAATCTAAATCTTGTAATACGTGAATAGCGGAGCGAACTCGACATCTAATCTATGTATTGTACTGTATTAAGTTACATACTAAGTATATCAGTTAGTTACTACCGGTTAGAGGTTAGAGGTACCGTGAGATGATAACTCCAACGATGATAATTCGCAACTGGTTTATTTTTAGATATAAGTTACATGAAGGTTGAAAGCGGAACTACAAAGATCACGTATTGCAAGTAGACATTATAATGTAGGACTTTAGGTGAACTAGATTCTCGGCCTGACCTGACACATTGTACCTTGTACATCTTGGCCACTAGAGAAAGGGAAAACAATGTAATGCTAATGTCTAAGAACTGTGTAACACAAGAATCCAGACACGACTAGGATTCTTCCCTGATAATGTCACTACATTGTACGTACAGTACCCATAACACAAGCTCTGCTTAGCTTGGGGCTAGATGATGCTGTGTGGATTGTCTAGCATTATTTATTATTGCTCACGACTTTTTCTGTAGATTCCTCGTCCACGCATCGATATCCTCAATGCTGAGGGTCGAGACCTTTACGTTGGTTGGCACGATGCGTCTCCATCGGGATGATCTGTCTTCAGATGATGCACGTACTAATGTTTTTATCCAGGTGGGTTGCACGGAGGAGTGCGTGGTGGGCGCGCACGGGCGCGCGCGCTGGGCGCTGCCCGAGGTGGAGGGCGCGGGCGCGCTGGCGCTGCGGGCGCCGGGCGGGCCCCGCACCACGCTGCAGCTGACCGCGCTCTCGGATCACCACCTGCTGCTCTATCAGAACTTCATCTACGTCGCCTTCCTGCACTCGCGACACAGGTCAGCACCATAGTGTCAACATCTCATTCTCTACTTCCGCTAGTGGAAACAAATTCAAGTGAAAATAATCAAAGTATACATTTTTTCCTATTTGATAATATTTAAATTGGAACTCGATATTATATTCTAAGACGTTATTTTGTAAACCTACAGAAAATGATTCATCAAGGCTCCGGAAACAAAAGTACACTTACTCGTATCTCGCATTCCCAACTCACATTTATTGAGCGTACGTATCTCGCATTCCCAACTCACATTTATTGAGCGTACGTATCTCGCATTCCCAACTTACATTTATTGAGCGTACGTATCTTGCATTCCCAACTCACATTCATTGAGCGTACGTATCTCGCATTCCCAACTCACATTTATTGAGCGTACGTATCTCGCATTCCCAACTCACATTTATTGAGCGTACGTATCTCGCATTCCCAACTCACATTTATTGAGCGTACGTATCTCGCATTCCCAACTCACATTTATTGAGCGTACGTATCTCGCATTCCCAACTCACATTTATTGAGCGTACGTATCTCGCATTCCCAACTCACATTTATTGAGCGTACGTATCTCGCATTCCCAACTCGCATTTATTGAGCGTAGATCATCGTAACTGTTGTACAATCACAAAAACATATTCAGTTCCAGAGACAGCTCGGCGACTGGCGGCGGGAACATGCAGGCCGGGCCGGGCGGAGACGACAGCATCCTCGTGCTGGAGGTGCCGCTGGGCTGCACGCGCGTCGTGCTCGCCAACAAGAGATACGGGGACCGGTGAGTCAGGTGTGCAGGTGAGCCACGCGACTGGCTCCAAACCCATTGGTTTGTCCCACACCGGCAATAAATATGTTTAGTATCTGGAGCTGTCTGGAAACCTTTAGTTAAGGTTATTTACAAGGTTATTATTTGTGTAGATCTCAGCTTTGGCGCCGCGGTCCGACCGGGCAGCTGATTCACGAAGGCAGCTCTGTGCCGCAGCCGACGGATGTTCTGTTGTCGGATGACGCGCCACTCTCGCCACATTCCATGGTAAGTTTGTTCTACAGCTTGTTGAACTTTGTGTGATAGATTCGTTCACTGACGGTGCATGCCCGCTAATGCAGAGCAGGTTCGACCAATCACATTAGTTTGAAATACTACACACAAACCGTCTCCCGCTGTTTCCTCATATGTTGATTCTGCTGCGTTCTACGTCAGTGGGAAGGAAACGCATTTCTTAGGAGAATGTTGTTTGACCTGTAGGTGCTGGACATAGAAGACGCGGCGCCGCGACCGGGCCGTGCGTCAGCCCTTGTGCTGCGCCGCGCGGACCCACGACGTGCGTCGACGCAGGCGTGGCGGCTGGCGGGCGGCCGCATGCTCTGCGCGCACCGCAACCTGTGCGTGCAGCCCGACGGAGCCTCGCTGATGGCGCTGGCGGCCGGCGCGCGCGTCGTGCTGGCCATGGCGCAGCACCAGCACTCCCCTCCGCCGGAACAGGTAAGCATTACTCTCAAGCGCTGCCTCGACCATGTTTAATTCATTTCTATTGATATTCGTGTACCTATATTTGGTTTTGCTTTATACTCATTTAGAAGAACTTGTCTTCTCCAGGCTGTGGCGTGGCACTCCCTCCGCCCGGGCTCAGGTCGCCTCAGCGTGTCGCTGGCGGCGGACGGGCCGACCAGACTTATCACCATCCGCGACCAGAAGTCTCCGCAGGCCGGCTGGATCGAGGGCGGACCTGACGACGATGAGGACGATGTAAGCAACACCACCTAACTACAACTCGTTCTGTCTCCAGCATCACCTGCACTCTGACTGCACCCCGTGTAATAGGCTTCCCAACTATTCGCCACTCCCTATGCGAGTCTTATTCATTTTCGCCCAGTTTGTTCAATATGACTTGGTGTATAAGCTTAGGTAAATTATAAATTAACGACTTTGAATGCGTGAAATTCTATGTGCTACAGTCCTGTTGATTATTTTCCGGAAAATTATAAAGTGTCTAGGATTTTAATAAGTTTACGGGTGTTACTATCCTATGGTGACATATACATTCAGATCGTTGTATGTTGCAGCGAGAGCCGGGCCGGTCCCGCGAGTGGGGCGTGCGCGTCTCGCTGGCAGGCATGTCCGTGTCGCTGGTGGCGCGCGCCGAGCTGGTGCACGCGCACTGCGCCGGCCTGCGCCTCGACCTCAGCCAGGCGCCGCGCGCGCGCGCCGCCACGCTCTCCATCACTGACATGCAGTGCGATAACCAGGTACGTACGTTACACTCTAACAACTAGACTTGGTACTTCACGCGGAACAACATACGTATGTTAGGTTCTCGTACGCTCCCCAGACAGCGACGCAATGCTGCAGTGCAGACATGATTGAAGCATTGTAGAGCTCTAATTGTCTCTTCACTTCCTACTATGCTATGGCCCTCACTGAATTTGGTTCGTCTTAATTGTGTTTGTGTGCGGTGTAATGACGTGATGTTCAGTTGCTGGGCACGCCGAGCCCTGTGCTGCTGTACTGCCTGCCGGGCGCGGCGCCGGCGCTGCACGCCGCCGTGGAGCTGCAGCGCGCGCCCTCGCGTCGCTACAACGCCTACTTCTTCAACCATCTCGTGGTCGCGCTGCGTCCGCTGGCCGTCAGGCTCGAGGAGAGGTTAGTAGCTCGTCTGTCTTCTGTAGAGTGAAGCTGAGTTTATCGAACTGTGTGTTTTGTATGATTCGGTCGAACGCGCCCGTATGTGCAGATTGATCCTCCAGCTGTGGGAGTTCTGCGGCGCGGAGAGCGGCGCGGGCCGCGAGCAGCCCGACGAGGCGGAGTGGGAGACGCGCCGCATGCTGGACGAGCTGTGCGCGCTGCACGCCACGCGTTTCTACTTCGCACGGATCGAGCTCATACCCAGCCAGGTGAGATACTACAAATCAGTTACAATTGAAAGCGGCACAGCATCGGAGCGCTTCGCGAGGCCAACGCCGGCAGCGCGTGCGCCGCCGGCGCTGCATGACGCGCATTTGGCCGGTTTTTTTCGCGCTTTAGTCATTTTTGTAGGTAGGTACTTAATCTGTTAGTATTACAGATTAAGTACCTACCTAATTAAAAGCTGTCGTAAAACAGGTTAGTTATCGGATTAAGGGATTGTGGGATATCGAGTTTCTATCTTGTGTGACGTACCTAGATTATAAGAAGTGATCCGAATGCATGCACATCTACATATGTATGTATAGACGAGTGTGAGCGCCGACACGAACCTGTTGTGGTTTAATGTGCAACATTGTAATCACATGTATACTTTGTAAATTATAAATATTCTATTCTAGATTCTTAATGCTAAATAAATGTTTTCCTTCTTCTAGCATCTACTTTTTATCATACAAACTAGGTTCGTAGTTAACCCGCGTACATTCATAATGAATATCATCTATATGTTTATCATACAAACTAGGTTCGTAGTTAACCCGCGTACATTCATAATGAATATCATCTATATGTTTATCATACAAACTAGGTTCGTAGTTAACCCGCGTACATTCATAATGAATATCATCTATATGTTTATCATACAAACTAGGTTCGTAGTTAACCCGCGTACATACATAATGAATATCATCTATATGTTTATCATACAAACTAGGTTCGTAGTTAACCCGCGTACATTCATAATGAATATCATCTTTATTTTTTTGATAATACGTAAAAAGAAAACCAGACCGAGATGTTATTTGTTAGAGTTTCCATGACTTCGTACTCTGTGTGCTACGAGTATGTTCCCATTCGTTCTCTTTCCTTCCGAAGTGCACTTGCCTGCTGTGGACTAGGGTCGAGTAGACTCTACACTTGGAATTAAAACGTCCACGACGATATTGTTAGGGGTCACTACTAGTATTGCTAAAACTGAACGTTTTATTTTCTGTTTTGTTCCTTTAATAAATAAGTTTAATACTACAAGTATGCACGTAATGTTTTCGTTTACCGTAATGTATTAGTCCATGTTATTATTTGCGTACTATGTTCGGTTCATCTCTTTGTTCTAGTTCGAAATGCATTCATATTTAAGTAGTGTAAGCGCAAATAAAGCTATACAGGGTGGTTTTTTGAGAAGGGCGGTGATGGCCAACTCTGAAACCACGAGAGTTAGGGAAAAGTCGTGAAAGGAGTCATGCCCTCGATTTATAAGAAAACAATAACTGCATATTTATTTTTTTCAAAAATCTTTTACTTTTGACGGAAATGGACACGAGTGATTTTTGAAAAAAAATTACACCCTGTATTATTAAACTAATCGATTCTGTTGCTGATAAGGATTAATCTTTGCAAATAAATGTTTTACTAAAAATGAAAGGAAATAGCAAATTTTTACATTTTACTTTTAGTATTTCAATTTTACCTAACTAATAAGTTGCTCAAAATGGTTTCCATTGACCAATGCATAAGTTTATACGTCTCTCTAGAGACTTAACTGCATTTGATATTATGACAGGATTTATCCTCGATAAAATATCAAGCAATGAGCTTTGTAAGCTCTCAACTGTATCGTAACGAGCTTTGTAAAGTTCGTTCTTGACGTAACCCCCATAGAAAATAATCAAGCGGTGTGAGATCGGGTGATCTTGCCGGCCATCTCACCGGACCATGAGTGCCAATCCATCTATCCCCTAAATGTTCATTCAGCATATCTCTAACCACACGGCTGTTGTGAGCTGGGGCCCCGTCTTGCTGGAAATACAGATCTAATTTAAAAAAATAGGCCTCTATCAAATCTTCACACATAACCACCAAAAGTTTAAATAGGAGGTGAGTTTTCTTCCGTGTAAAAATAAAAAAGTGAAAATTTGCTATTTCCATTCATTTTTAGTAAAACATTTATTTGCAAAGATTGATCCTTATCAGCAACAGAATCGATTAGTTTAATACTACAGGGTGTAATTTTTTTTCAAAAATCACTCGGGTCCATTTCCGTCAAAAGTGAAAGATTTTTGAAAAAAATAAATATGCAGTTATTGTTTTCTTATAAATCGAGGGCATGACTCCTTTCACGACTTTTCCCTAACTGTCGTGGTTTCAGAGTTGGCCATCACCGCCCTTCTCAAAAAACCACCCTGTATAGATAGATAAAGTTTTTATTAGGTTCACACACAAACAGCACAGGGAAAAATATTAGATGCACAAAAACAGTGTTTAGGTGCACATAAGAAGGAAGAAGGCAGGTACACAATTATAACAAAAATTAATAAAATTAAAGTAAAAGCAATAGCCAAACAACCAAATTATAATTATGATATAAATAGGCACTTACCTACCAACAGTGCACTAGCCCTATTAACAAGTAGGTAGTCACCGCCCCCCCTTCCCCATGGGCGGGGGTCGGTCTCAGCTCTACGCACCAGGATAGGTACAAACCAGCGCTGGTTAAATAAAATGAAATGGCTCGGAAACAGGCTTGTCGGTGGAGCTGGTGATGAAAATGATTCGGATGAATATTAAAATACCTCAATAATATTATCATAATTTTCATAATTTGTCATCAAAATGCAGTTTATTTAAAAGTTTTTGTTTTGGGTCCTTTCTGTGAAATTTAAAGAAACAATGCGTACCTAATGGAAAAAGCTATTTAGATAACAGTGTGTAATTACAAAATATTCCTCGTAGGTACGAAATCATAGTTGAATCATCTAAACTTGAAACCTCGCGACATCTCCGCCTTTACAGTTTGTGGATTGAGTCACTTCTGGTTAACAACTTCCTTAATATGCTAGTTTGAACTACGAGTATCACATATCGATATCACCCACTGTGTCTGTGTTTAATGTTTTCTGCTTGCGCTCGAAATGATTGATAGGATTTCATTTAAATAGCTTTTCAGATTCCTGTATAATTGTATCTGTTTATTTTTTTTCGTATTTATCTATTATCCTGTGTTTCTTGTACCTGTATATTATTGTAATGAATGTATTGTGGGTAGAAATAAAAGTATTACCACCACGTTTAATGTATTGTTTAACTCGAAGAGTAATACATATAGTTGTGCGTGTAATCAGATCCGGCTGTCGATGTGCACGGCCAACAAGCTGGAGGGGTCGCTGAGCGCGCTGAAGCGGCGGCTGGGCCTCACGCTCATCAAGTTCGAGGACGCGGCCGTGGAGCTGGAGCCGTTCGTGCGCGCGCACGTGTTCGATACCGCGGCTTTCCTCGCCAGGCAGATGTTAGCGCACTTTAAAGATGTGAGTATCTCCTAGGAACTCTTGATAACACAATCACGTGAGTATCTCTTAAGTTTGCTAAAGAGTTATGTAGTCGTCGATATGAACAACATTTTTTTTTAATTTTAATTTTATGTAACATAAACATTTATAAACATCATAAATCAAAGAGGTGCAGTAAAATAGCCTTGCGGAACCCCAGAATTGGGTTCCAGGTTGTTACCTCTGGGGCCCGAGGGAACACCAGGTGCCGGATCAACACAAACAGTTGATGTGAGAGGGCGCTAAAATTTTCAATAGACCTATGCAAATATACTACTTTTAGAAGCGGCTACGTTCTTTAATACTATTTCAGGAGTATTTGAGTCTTCTTCACTTTGATTATTTTTATACAATTTCAAAATATATTTTTGAAAGTCTGTTTGAAAGTGTATTTTTAAAAAAGTCCGCTTTAATTTTAATAAGTATTTAATTTTTATTATTTGATGTTGTAGCGGCAAGAGAAATACACATTCTGTATAAATTGAAACAGTCTACCTTTTACGGTTCATGAGATAGATACCTGTGACAGACGGACGGACAAGCAGCAGAGGCTTAGTAATAGAGTTACGTTTTCACCCTTCGGGTACGGAACCCTAAAAAGGTACATAGTAAATAATAAATAAAGATTTAGTGTAGGTAGTGTTGTTTGATTTTATAAGTGTGTGTGAGAGGTATGTGGTAGTAATTTTTTTATTATTTTTATTTTTTTACGCGTTGAAGTCTTGTATGCTATAGTCCTTCGTAGCATCGTAGCACGTGCTACGAAGGTCTACTTTAAAATATGTTTCTCTTTATAGGGAAGGAAGTGGGAAGGGTAGGGAAAAGTGAGTTATATCACAGAAAAGAGAACAAAATTTTCTACACAATGGTGTATTAGGAGTTATGTGATTTTTCGCGAAACCTTCCTCAGGATTCAAAGAATTAAAAAAAAAACACTAGCTAAGTTTGGGCTAGCCGTTCCCGAGTTTTGCGCTTAGCAGCATTTAGCAATAATTTTTTTTATTTAGATTATTAATTAAAAACAAAAAAAAAAAAAATTCCTTGTTGTTGATTTTAAAAACAATTAAAAAACTTCTCGATTTAAATTCCTTTCTTCAAGGGCCTTTATTTATTTATGAAGATTACAATAACAGAATAAAACAATTACAACTAGTGTATACATTTAAATCTATTTCTTAAAAATCTAAGCCGTCACCAGAAGGCAGAGTGCCCAGAATGCTGGCAGCATTGCCACGTTGAATGGCAATGCTAATTCGTTGACCGAAATAGAAGCCAGCATTCCGATCACCTGTCGACTCTATAAGAAGTTTGATAAGATCTTTATAAAAGGCGTGTGCTCCAGGGCGTCTACTCTTTTTCAACGAAAAACGAAGATTCGATCGAAAGTTCGCATAATTCCTACTCCGGTTTCATTTCGTTACGAAACTTCGTTCGAACGAAAATTGTTTGACATTTAAATTTTCTAAACCTACTCTAGTTCACGAAAGCTCCGAACGAACATTTGAATTTGACGGATCTTTGTTCAGAGTTTTAACCTCAAATCAACGAAACCAAAAGTGTTACCTTTTGATTTTCGTTTTTGTGATTTTATAAAGAAAATTGACTGAAATGGATGGAAGACTACTTTTAATTGAGGCTGCTCTTCGTGATGAACGTTTAGAGCGTAGAAGACACCGTCGCCGCCTTCGCAATCAATATCTATCATATTCCAGACTTAGAGTTTGTAGGGAATTACAGACTGAGTCGGGAATTATTTAAAGAGTTGTGCCAGGAGATCGTACCTCTACTACCTCCAAAGGAGAGACGTCATGGAATTGAGCCCACTGTTAAGGTAGGTAGTACATTTTTTAAGACTTTCTCTGCAATGAACATTTATATTTCATTGTTCATAATGCGTATCATGATTTATGTTTTTCAGATCTGTCTTGAATTTTTATGCCCGCGGTAGTTTTCAAGGGGCTGTGGGGCCCATGGCTCAGCAGACTGTTTCTCAGTTTCTGAAGGAAATGCAGGCCGAAGAGCAAGAGCTAGGTCAGTGGAGATGTTGGAAAGGAATAGGTTAAATAATTAAATAAAGTCATTAAGAATACAATTATTTTTATTTAAATACCTACTTACATACAATCTTACTTAAAGTCATGAGTTTTTGTGACACCGGTTGACTTGCAGATTCTGTGTTGTTTGGGCCGAATGCCTGGCTGGGCTCGACTAACTCCACAACTTGCTCAGGAAAGTCCAAGATAATAGGCTGTGAGATACTTATTGGTTCGGAGGCCGGTCCATCACCATACAATCTAATCTCAGGCTGACTAGAGGTAGACGAGGTTGGTTCACGGTTCTGAAAATAAATTTAATTTATTACATACTTAATACATCAGTTTAAGCCTTTTAAAATAGAGTCTTGTTATAACAACTAATATTCTTGATTAAAATACGTGTATGAAAAGAACAAACATTACTAAACTGAGAATTGAATGTTTAATTACCGCGGGGAATGCTGGCTCCAGTATGGCGTTCACCAAATCCGTCTCCCTTTCTAAACAGCACTTTCAACTCCCATGCTGACAGTTGGGGTGCTGTCGCTGGTCCACCTCCAGTCGCAGAAGAGGAGAGATCTCCGAGATTCAGCAGCAAAAATCCAAAACAAACAACTTGTCGGTCGAGAACCAAAATGCAGACTGCAATTTGAAACTTTCTTATGGAATGTGTATCGCGTTTGCGATGAAAAAAAGCACTTTTGATAACACAACACTTGAGAAAAATAATTTATAACAAACAAATAAAGTGTTTATAACGAAACAAAGAATGCAAACAAAAAATGTTTAAGGGACGGGCCACAACAATATTAAGTAGGTAATTATACGGATATTTTTGGTTGCCTTAGGTTACTATCCAAATGAATGTATGAATTGTACACTTAGAATTAGTCGGTTATTAATGGGTGGAACGGATTATAGACACTGAACATTCGTTCAACTTCATTCACGAAAATTGTCTATGAATCCGAACTTCGTGTGCTTAACCGAAAATGAAAAAGAGTAGGTTCATTACCGAACCTTCGTTTAAAATTCGTTCCTTTGCGAAACTTCGTTTCGAAGAAAGCGAGTAGACGCCCTGGTCCCGAAGGACCAAGGGTTTCAACCCCAAACGGCTCAAATAGGTAACTTCACCGTTTGAGGGACTCCGCTGATGTTGCACGTTCTGATGAGCTGGTTTTTTTTCTTTCTTCAATAAATATTGATAACTCGTGACACGTGATTTTTTTCACAATAACACGTGATTTTTTTTGTTGCTAACTTTAAGCTAGACTATAGTTAGGTAACTTCTGATCAATAAACTTTTATGTGTAACTCTACGTTTAGAACATTTGCAAAACAAATACAATTTGCCGTCCGTGCATATCAATAGTAACTCTATTCCAATGATATAGAAACCATAGGAACTGAAAAACAAAAGTTGTCAAACATCGTAATTCGTATGACATCAGCAGCTCTCAAAATACAAAAAAGGGACATGACCTCACGTCCGTTCGAGAAGGCATCCAGCCTCCGACTGAAGTTAGTTAGTGAAAACGATTTTGAGCATATATTGAAAAGGGGGGTGTCTGAATAATAAGGTTGAAATTCTTTTGGCAAAATATTATCGCTGTTGCAATTACTTCGCAAAACGCCTTACAAAAATGTGTTTATTGAGATTTATTATTATTGTATTGAATCCTATAAAAAATAGGATTTAATAAGTGTAATTCATTTGGAGTTATTTTATTTTCTGTGAGAGTTAAAACCTGTGATTTTTTAGTGTTTTTCTCCAGTGATTTATTATAAAACTACACAAAGTATTTAAAAAGGAAGGATAACATTTTGAAGAGCAGTTATTTTTTTAATAATTTGATATTTTTCATCACTTATATCAGATGCACTTTCGAGAAATTTTAAGGACGGCAATGTCGGAAATGTATGCAAAGCATTCTGGCCACCCCTTAAGTAATGCAAGAGATTGCTACGTACGTATGTATGCCATTCAATGCTATCTTATTAAGACTAATTCATACATAATACACCTTGTAAACAGCCTTCTCGAAGTCAGCGTAGTGTGCGCTGCACGTGTCTATGATTTTGTCAATTTTCAAGGGCTTTAAATATATACCTTAATATAGAATGTCCTATGTTACTATTTGGATCGCTTGAGCATGACAATGACGTTGGTTGGTGTGATGTGATTGTAGGAGCTCAAGTGGCAGGCTGCCAAGATCCTGGGTTCTGTGGACTTCCTGGGCAACCCCCTGGGGTTCGTAGCAGACGTGTCGGAGGGCGTGTCGGGGCTGCTGCTTGAGGGCAACGTGGCTGCGTTGCTGCAGAACGTCACGCACGGCATCTCCAACTCTGCAGCCAAGGTCACAGGTAGGATCATTCACAAGGTACAACTACGCGAAGATAGTTGCTCATTAAGGCGGCGACTCCGTCTGAAGTGCTGAAACGTTGCTGACATGCATCTATTGAAAGTCCTATGCTACGCTCAAGAATCGAACCGTTTAGTTAGGCAGAGGTAGGTGTAGTGCACTGTCATGCGCAACTAGTTTCCCACTAAGGACCACGAGACGGTACTGTTCCCTTTCAGAGTCCCTGGGCGACGGGCTGGAGCGCGTAGTAGGCGACGAGTCGCACGAGGAGACGCGGCGGCGGATCCGCAGCGAGGCGGGCGGCGCGCACCTGGCGGCCGGCCTACGGGGCCTGGGGCTCGGCATCCTGGGCGGGATGACGTCGCTGGTGAAGCACAGCTACGAGGGCGCGGCGGCGGAGGGGCTGGGCGGGTTCCTCACCGGCGTGGGGAAAGGACTGGTCAGTTCTGTAGCCTCGAGCGATGACACATCTTACGTAGTACCTTTGCTAAGCTTACACTCGCACTACAGGTGGGGACGGTGACCAAGCCGGTCATCGGAGTGCTGGACCTGGCAGCGGAGACGGCCACGGCGCTGCGCGAGACGTCGCGACGCGCCGGGCGCGCCGTGCCGCAGCGCGCGCGCCCCTCGCGCTGCGTGTGGGGCGCCGGCGGCCTGCTGCCTAAGTACTGCCCCGCGCATGCACAGGTGGGCTCCTCATAGGATCTGTTCTCGGCTATGTTTGTCCTAGTGTCCACGTCCAGAGCGTGTTGCGTTAGTGTGCGCTCGCTCGTACATTTAGTAAAGATGAGTGTGACGCCGTCCTCTGGGTGTAACGTTTTAGTAAGTGTGATTCCTCTCGTGGCCTCAGGGCGTGGCGCTGCTGTACGCGTTGAACGGCGCGGACTATCGCGAGCGGTTTCTGGCATACCTGAGCGTGCGCGACACGCCGCACGACATCCGCGCGCTGCTGTCCGACTGCTACCTGCGCATCTTCACCTGCAAGCACCACGCGCCGCACGTCGTCATGGAAACGCATCTCAGGTACTTACCATCACTTAGAACGCTAAAGTATGCCGTTTCACTGTCGTGAAGCAGAGTCAGCCAACCAAGAACCAGCGGAATGTCGCCAATATGTTTATAGCACCCGGTCGGTTGGTTGGTTGGTCTGTGCGGGCCGCTCTGTGTGCTCCCTTAAACTTAAACATTTTGATAATCCCTTCTAAATCTGAATCGAAAGATGTGTTTTTTACGCAAATAACTTTTATACCTAGAGTCTTTGGCCCCCACAGCAACCTGGTATCCTGCACTGTGGTGTGCTCGGACGGCGCGTACTTCGTGGAGCTCGGCGTGCGCGGGGGAGTGAGCGGGGGCGGGGCGGGCGCGGAAGGCGTGCGGCGGCCGCGCGTGCAGTGCGACAGTCGCGAGCTGGCCGCCTGGGTGGCACGACACGCGGCGTACGCGCGCCAACTCTACCACGAGTGCGTGCACACGCTGCATCCACATGCCGAGTAACTAGGTGCTTGTTGTCGAGACTTGTAACGATCACCGGATCCTTTCTTTGGACATGTCTTCATCAGTCGCGTTAACGACTTCCAATTCAATGGAATTACAATACCTAGGTAGTTATGTACGCGACGCGAGTGGCGCAAGCGCAAGCACTCGAGGATGACATTTACATCGAGTCTTAGGAAAGTACGTTTAATGTAGGCAGGCATATCTGTGTCGATGTCGATGGCCTACTCGTCCTTGTTACGTTATTAATTTATACTAAATATTTCCCGCAAAGAACTGATCAAAAGTAAGCGTAACGTATGACTGTTATGATTAAGAGTTTACATTTTAAGACTTGTGATGTTCTCTCGTCGAATATCAAGACATCACAGTGTTGTACTCGTACTTGTCCAATCACAACTAGGTACCTACTAATATTTATCACATTTAACTCACGGGAGCGTGCGATGTGCGATGTGCGACGTGCACAGTAAGTTAACTCATTATACCTCGTGTGTTCATAAGTCTTGAGACACAGTAAAACTAAAATATTTTTGGAGCTAAGTTGAGTATTCATTTATTGGATATTAAAATTAAAACTACTGACATCTAGATCTGTATTTAAAAATAAATCATTCAAAATGGCCGCCTTTGCATTCAATGCAGGCCTTCAAACGCGTGCGCCATTCATCTATGGCGGCACGAATCTTTTCAATGGGAATCCGTTTCGATTCTTTAATAAGGGCTCGCTTGAGAGAATCCAGGTTTGGGTGAGACTTTCTGCATGCCCTCAGCTCCAATTCCGTCCATAAAGAATAATCCAAAGGGTTCAAGTCAGGGCTTGACGAGGGCCAATCTTCGCTCCGAATGAAGCCTGGCAAATTGGTCTCCAGCCAACGTTGGGTAGTCTTAGCTTTATGGGATGGAGCAGAGTCCTGTTGGAAAACCCAGTATTTTCCAGCGAATAGCGTATCATTTAATGGTTTAACCACCGCTTCCAATATGTCGGTTTGGTAATTTTGTGCCTTCACCTTGACGCCTTGCTGGCAAAAATGAAGCGAAGTGACCCCCTCGTAGGAAACACCCCACCAAACCATCACACTTGCTGGATGATGAGTGCGCTGGACATTGCGTACAGATGGCTGGACGTCCTTTGAACTTCTGGCGTAAACCTTATTGTTCTGCCGGTTAAACTTTTCTTCCACCGTGAAGATCTTTTCATCGGTAAACAGGATATTTTTTGGATCGTGTCTCTTCAATAGGTTCCGACATCGTTCCAGTCGCAATTTACGAAGACGCTCGTTTAAATAATGCACTTTCCTTCGACTGTAGGCCTTTAGTTTAAGATCATATTTAAGTATCCTGTTCACCGATATTCGCGAAATGTTGGTCTGCAGAGCTAATTTCTTTTGAGTCCGGCAAGGGTTGCGACGAATTCGCTCTCTGATTACTTTGATGTTGGCGGGCGTCCTTACAGACCGCGGGCGGCCACATCTTCCACGGTCTTCTAAAGAGCCGGTCTCCTTGTACCTCTTTATGGTATAATACACAAAGTTTCGACTACATCCCAAACTTTGGATTTCACTAAAAACTTGCATTGGTTTTTTTCCTGCTTGAAACAGTGAAATTACAGTCGCACGCAAATCTTTTGTTGGCGCCATTTTCACGGAGAATGAAACAAATATTCAAATGTATATTTTTTCTGATTCAAAACTTTCGAAATTTAAAATTTTAAAAGTGTAAAAAAGGTTGCATGAATTACTTTCTTTTTAAATTAATTAAATAAGTTCGTCTCAAAACTTATGAACACACGAGGTAGTAGTAAAATACAATTCTACTCGAGTTGTTTATTTTGATATATGTATGCATAGCTTTACTAAATACCAGTTATTCAGTCTAGTCTAGTCTGTTTCTAGGTTTATATATTTGTATGAGTCTGTATACATAATGTTTATATATTTGTATGAGTCTGTATACATAATGTTTATATATTTGTATGAGTCTGTATACATAATGTTTATATATTTGTATGGGTCTGTATATAATATTTATAAAATTGTTTCGGAGAAACTTGTTGTGATAACTGTAGGTAGGTAGGTTCCTAACTAGTGAGTAGCTGTTTAGTCTTGTGGCGCCGCGACGGTGTTATGTACTTCAGTCTTGTGGCGCCGCGACTGTGTTATGTACTTCGGAAAGGAAAGGCAACAGCAGAGCAGAGTTACATAGGAATAGTTCAATACTAATCCACCTACACTCTGCTGCGGCGTATAGTTAGCGCTCAGTGTGTTGCATTCATAATGTTTACGGACATTTCAATACCGAATAGTATTTGTTAACGTTAATCCGATAAAATCCAGTAAATTAGTCTGTTCATAAAAAATAGTTGAGAACGATGCGCTGAGTGTAGTACTTGTGTAGTATTGTATACAACATGCGTCAAGTGCGAGCGAGCTGTGCTGTGTGTGAGTGAGCCAGTGCGCGAGTCGAACCTTAGGCTGTGATAGGGACCTGCGCGAAGGAGCGCTGAGCCGGACCTGGACACCTGACACCTAACACCTTGTATGTCCAGCTCCAGATTAGTGAAGTAATAAATACTATTTTAGATATTTTTAAATAACAATGATGCACGGGAGTGATCAAATGTGCTAGTGAATGTGCTTAGTGGGTGGGTGCATAGCATTTGTGAAGTATACATAGGTACCTGGTATGTTGCTCCCTAGTTAGGTTGTCTTATGACCTGGGAAGTGAGCTAAGTAAGCGTGCATATGTCAGGCTTATATGAGTTTAATATTATATTATTATGTTCGCCAAAGGAAAGTTTTATTTAAGCGCCTATTTATGTTTAATTGAAATAATGGAATTAAGTTTTATTTAATTGTTGCTCAGAGTGGAGGGTTTGTATAGGTATAGCATATGTTTAATGTTTAATGGCTAAAGCAATAAACTGATACCACTTTTTACAATAATATGTTTTATTTCCTTTTTTTTGCCTTCCCGATAGAAAGTATAAAAGTAGGAAGTGAAATGCAAAGACAAGGTATCCTAGTATAATCATAATAAGGCCGAAAGTTTGTCAAGTGTGTACTTTATTTTGTTACCTAGTATATCCATAACTACTTAACAGATCAAGATGAAACTTGGCGAACATTTACAACATAGCCTCACTAAGATACTAAGCTGCTTGTTGTTATACCGAACATCACGGGCGAAGACGCGGGCAGAATCTATTATTGTCATAAATTGATAAGGCTTCGAAGAAGCACAGATCAGCCATAGCCGATATTAAAACGTCGAATTTTTTTATAGTCAATAAAACTAAATAACTAACTAAAAATAGAGAAATTCCGAGCATAACTCTTTCCATAACTCGCTGAGCGACTTTTGCACGACGCCTATTAGTCAGCGACCACGTCTCGCATCCGTACCTACTGGTAGGTACGAGTAACACACATTGGTTAAAGACTCGTCGTGCGGTATCTCAGGCCATATCTGTAGCTCGCAGAACCGATAACAGTTGGGGAGTAAAGGTTGTCGAGTGGCGACCGCGATGCAATGCGAAACGGACTGTGGGAAGACCTTCCTCTCGATGGACCGACGACATTGCAGCGGTCGCAGGGAGTCGATGGATGGAGGCGGCTCAGGACCGCTGTTTGTGGCGTCGTTTGGGGGAGGCCTATGTTCAGCAGTGGGCAGATGATGATGAGACGTTCGTTGAAGCACAATCGCAGCTGTTTGTAAGTGACGATGTAGGTACCACGCAGGTCTATAGGACACGTGTTCACTTTAGTCTTGAAGAGACCTAGGTTGTAGTTGGCCGGAAAAATACAGTACCAAAGGTATTGTCGTTTCTCGCATTGTGTCCGCCCATTGATGGACTGTTGTTATACTAGGTACAAAATAACGCTTTGCCCGTTGAGGAACTTTTTCACGATGAGTTTTACAAAATGATTGTAAGTTAACTATCATATCGTAGCACAGACCGCCTCCTTGATCAACGCATTGAACAATTTACGGTTACTATATTAAGACGTCTAAAACCTGAAAGAAGTAGATATTTGGTTTTCTATTTCCCATGAACTGCTATCCTACCTAGTACTTTTTCAAGATTTGCGGTACCTAGTCAAAATTCAAAGTGCTTTATTTCCTTTAGACCTTACAGGACTCTTGGACACGTCACAAAATACAAATTACATAAGTAAAACTAGAAAATAAAGTGATCACTTTGATTTTTGCTGACTTCAATATTTTTAAGGTAAAGCAAAGAAGCGAACAAGAAACCTTTACCTTGTTAGGTTGTTAGTTTTCGAGTTAAAGCAAAACTTGTCCCAAGGTTTTTATCCTCTAGATAATCTGATATTTTGTAGTAAGCCTTTTTACAAAGGATATGTTTGACAATTTGTTTGAATTTATTTATTGATAATTTTTTCAACTCATTTGGTATTTTGTTGTAGAAGCGTATACATTGCCCTTTAAAAGATACATTAATCTTGTGTAGTCTAGTTGTGGGCACAGCGAGTTTATTTTTATTTCTAGTATTTAAATTATGTATGTCGCTTTTTTTAAGGAACCGATTGATATTCCTATGAGTGTACAACAAGTTTTCATAAATATTTTGACATGGTACTGTCATTATGTTTATTTCTTTATTATTTATGTTTATTTTTCACGTAGGATTGCACGAACAGCCCTTTTCTGCAGCACAAATATGGTGTTGGTGTTAATATCTGCAGCGTTCCCCCACAGCAGTGTGCCATAAGACATAACACTATGGAAGTAGCTGAAATAGACTATTCTAGAAGTATTAACGTCTGTAAGATGACGGATTTTTTTGACTGCATACGCTGCAGAACTAAGTCTCTTCGATAGCTTGTCCATGCGTGGGCCCCATTGAAGTTTACTATCTAAGGTTATTCCTAAATACGTAATAGTAGGTAGGTACATTTTGTTGTATTTTTGTTTGTTTGTTTGTGTTTTGTGATATTTAGCTATACCTAAGTACCTACATTACCTTGTGTAGGTGGGTGGGCAGGTACATGCCTACTCTCTTCTTAATTTGTTTTTTTCTCATTTAGGTATTTTTTATTGTATGTTTAATTTATTGTTTGTAAGTTATGTACTATTTCTGTTCTGTGCTGTGTCAGGGTTGTGTTCGGTAAAGTAAAGGTACTAGGTAAGTACTTGAGTTCTCTATCTAATTTCTGCTCTCCTGGTAGAGATAAAAGCTGGCGTGTTGTCTTCTGTTTTTTCATACTATTATCCACGCTGAGGACGCGACGCGACGCGACGTCACAAATCCAGACCAGTATAGGAAAAAAAAAGGGATCGCGCCAGCTTTTAAAAATTTACAGATTCTTTTAAGTTAAGTTTAGTTTCATTAGAATACCTTTATGTACCTACTGTACCTACCTACATCTTTTACGTAGGTAACTCGTACGGCGTTTATTTATCAAACGTAAAATAGGAGTGCAAACGTACAATAGGAGTGCAAACGTACAATAGGAGTGCAAACGTACAATAGGAGTGCAAACGTACAATAGGAGTGCAAACGGTTACTCCAATAACCGTTTGCACTTCTATTGTACGTATTGAAAAAGTAGGGGAGACCGAGGGGAGTTGAAACCATTTTGACTTTTTGCTTCGTTAACCAAATTCTATTAACATTAGGCGTATGAATTTAGTGGCAACCGATAGGTACTTCGTTTCATATACCTACCTATCTACTTTCAAATGATTTACACAAAAAAAGTGTAAATGTAAACTCTGTGGCAAAAACTCCATTTGAATATAAAAAGAAGTTTTGTTTCAACTCCCCTCATACTGAGTTAAGTTGAAACAGGTGTCGAGGTGAGTTGAAACATTTTATATTCGAATAGAATAAAGTAGCAGATCGGAATAAAAGTGCAAGAATTCGGTGGTCGAAGTAACAGTTAAAATACCAGTTTATTTTCTCTAACATGTACCATTCAAAGTACCTACATGAAATGGTAAGAAAAATATTTCTTAATCAATTTGTGCCCAAATTAGACAATTTCCCTGCAAAAAACAACAGAGGACGCAGTTTTATGTTTTGAGAAGCCCAACAGTGGGGGCGGCCCATGTAGGGCCGCATTGTGAGGCTATTTTGAAATTTTTTGAACACAGTTGAGCTTTTCTGACAGCGACCCCATATGGACCTCCGCACTGCTGAGTGGCTATTTAAACAACAAGTTGAGAATATAAAACAAAAATCACATTCTTACAAATCTAAATATTTAAATACTTTCAGTCGTTTTGTATTAATTCATCAGCATCATTTTTCTTATTTCAAAGTGTCCAACTGTCGGAGGAGATGCATTCTCGCCGCCTTCATAAGCTTGTTTTTTTTTTCAATATAATACCTGTAGAGAGAAGTATATTTCAGATTGTAACTTGAAGCATTACGCAGACTCTTGTGTCTCTATCTGACTTCTTCTGCAGCGAGCTGGTATAGGTACATAGATCAGCACTCGCCAAACCTCTATCGGTATTTCCTTTATAAACACATAAACCTCACCGCGTAATCAACCATATTAAACAAAAATTTGGAGAGTTGAAACAGTCTGTTTCAAATCCCCCCAGCTGCAGAAATCCTCCCAATTTTTATAACATTATAAACCAAGTAGGAAATAGTAGGAAATAAGTTGTACCTGCGTTGTCATTTGAACGATTTATTGATAAAGCTTTAAAAATGCATATAACCTGAATCAAAATCCAAACGCATTGCTATAATATTGAAATCCTAGAAAAACGTTTAAAACTTACTTTTAATTATTTTTGCGATATGGGAACCCGAACTACGCAACCGCGCGCGAACGGTCACAGACGCCAACTGAGGCGTGGACGTGTGGTGGGACGCGGTTTATTTGCGACGACGATGTTGCCTGCTGTCTAACGGCTCTAGGTTCCGCGAAATCACTGCTGTTTCAAAATTCCTCGTTATCCCCTATTAGCAAATATCATAGTAATATCGAAAAGAAAAAGTATAGGTACTTTCACCATAATGCTACCCTAGTAGATGCCTACCAAAAGTCACGTTAAAAAAGTAATAGGTAGGTAGGTAAACGAACACAGAAATTCCTTGCAGCGTTTCGCCTATCAAACGGCGGTAGAGCGACAGCACCTACAAGATCATAGCCGCTGCCCCACCGCTGCACAAGGAGAAGCTACGCACGTAGCTTCGCTTTGCAAGAAAATGTATGTGGTAAAGTCCACTGCAACCCACGTACACACTACGCACAATACGAAACTAATGACGTCATTGCTACACATGTGGCTTGCTCGAATATGGCACCCACGCAGCTCAACGCTATGCACTCGGTACACGCGTGCATAGCTTCACTGCGGGAAGTGGGACGTCAAAACTGTGCTGCGCTACACTGCCCTAAAAAAAATAAAAATGTTTTTGTTATTACTCAGAAACCAAACGAGCTATTGCAACAGTAGAAGGTGTCAAAATAAAGGAAAAAATGTCCAAAATACGTAAAGATAAGAATTTTTAGTGTATATTTGATTTCTTTTAGTAAAAAACTTAAAATTATGTTTACCTATGTTTAGTTATTATTTTTATGGCGAAACTAGTATTCCTTACAATAAACGAAGTAAGTACCATAGTTACTGCACTAATCGTTAGTAAAGTTAGTTACTACAGTATTTAGATTTTAGTTTTCAGGCATCAAGGGCACCAATTTAGAAATTATTTCAGCTTTTCGTTCAGATTTTATACCCCTTGGCAAAGTTTTATTTGTAATACGAAAAAAAATTACTTTTCCATAATTTCAGATGCAGAAAATTCAGCTCTTCCCATTCGGAATCATGCCTTTTTTAAATTTTAAGTGGAAGTCTCCTCTTGTGACATTTACAGACATGATTATCTTTCAAATATATTCTTGGCTCCTGCTTTCGTAGCAAATGCTGTGAACTCAATCAAATTCATGTTATGTTAACTTTTATTGCATATTTTGTTAAATAAAATATGCAATAAAAGTGCAGTAAGTTAACATAACTTAACATGAATTTATCAAAATTGAGTATACACATATTGTTATTGCGTTTATTAATAGTATCACTATTAATAAACAATATGTGCTGCGTTTATTATTAGTGATACCCAATTTTACAATTTACCAAGTTAAATAAAATATGCAATAAAAGTGCAGTAAGTTAACATACTGCACTTTTATTAAGAAAATTATTCAAAAATGATTAGCTACTGCATTCTTGCTTTATAAAATTCTAGGTAATAAAAATAATTTTGACACGTGAGTTAGAACAGCAGATACCTAAATATTTTTTTCGGTGATTCCAAACATGTATCTAATTCAATTTTGATAAAAACCATAGTTACTGCACTCTTCATAGGGAGGGCAGTACAGTTGTACACATAGTCGTTGGTTAACTTTCATGTATAGCGAGTGCTGCAGTGGAAACGTTGTTGGCCCACGTTGTCAAACAAACGACCCCACACGCAGCTAAAATGCGACGCGTAGCCATGTATAGTGGTGGGGCAGCGGCTTAAAACTCCAGTGGTTCTTGAGCTTTGTGTAATATGGGCCTTTCGATAATTCTGATAAGTTCCTTTCTGATTTGACTCGTGTTATCGTCTCTGACCCTCCATACTGCGTTCGTTTCCAAATAAATCGAATAAGATATGATTGCAAAAGTTTGTGTTGTTATATTCGCGACTTAAGCGGCTTCGGTCGGCGACCTTGGACGCGTACCTAACTGTCGTATGTAACTGTGGAGCCGGCCGGTCCCGACTCCCTCCCGTCCCGGCCAGTCGTTCAGTTCAGTCAGTTCAGTCGGCTGTCGAGATTCATCGGCGGCAGGCGTGATTGTGTCACCGTGAAGGACAGAGGTCGTGTTGATACTGTGTCGATAACGATAGGTAAACAATGTAGGTACGATTGTACTTGTTTAACTTATTGTTAGGTACTTTCTTGCTTACCTAAGTGAGAGTATTTAGAATTAACATTGCGATCAAATGAACCGGCGCAATTGTGTAAATAAGGATTAGTATTAACAAGATTATAATAACTAGGTAAACTTAGGAAAAAGTTAACTTAATTGTGTTTGATTGCAGCATGGCATCCGTAGATTATTCAAAAGTAACGATTCAAGAGAAGGCGCTGCATGTTCCGCCCCTTGAGGAGGTGGTAGATGGTGAGTTTACTACCTTTAACTAAGTACTTTAATTCATTCTTTTATAAAGCCTTAAAGCTTTATTATTAACAAATAAATAACTAATTGGAAACAATTCACAGCATCATACCTAATGTTCCCAAAGGATAACTAAACTATTCCTAGGTAGATAGGTATATCAATCTATCAAAAACAAATCTATCCAAATTACCTTCAGCCTAGTCGATTGTGAGTTTGAGATCTGACTAAACTATTTTTGCATAAAAAGGATATTTATTTTACAAATAATAAGCTTAAATCAGTTTTTAATCAGGTATAATCAATCACTTATTATAATAGAGGTAATTAATCGTTGGTTTTACTATAAAAACTATTCTAAATTACCATCTCATCAGGTATTTCAAATTATCAATAAGATGTGGTTGGATAAAACCTCGTGTCGTTTGTTTATACTACCTAGAATTATTTCAGCCTGAACTTTTGCAGATATTAACACCGTAGGTATTTGTATTGCAGAAGAGGGCTATCTATAGTATAGGTCCCAGAGAATCCCTGCGTGATAAATTCAAAGAAATAAACATAATGACAGTACCATGTCAATATATTTATGAAAACCTATTGTACACTCATAGAAATATCAACCGGTTCCCTAAAAATAGCGATGTAAGTACATAATTTGAATACAAAAAATAAACATAAACTCGCTGTGCCCACAACTAGACTACACAAAATTAATGTATCTTTTAAAGGGCAATGTATACGCTTCTACAACAAAACTCCTAGAGAGTTGCAAAAATTATCAGTAAATAAATTCAAACAAATTGTCAAAACCTTCCTGTGTAAAAAGGCCTACTATAAAATATCAGATTATCTAGCTAGAGGATAAAAAAGCGTGGGACGGAATTTGCTCCAACTCGAAAAATAACAACTAACTAACAGGCTAAAGGTTTCTTCGTCGCTTCTTTATACTTTCTACATACTGAAGCGACTGAAATCAAAAATATCACTTTATTTCCGTGTTTAATTATTAAGAATTTAACCTTTTCTAAGTATGTATACCTACATTTATTGTATTTATGGAAATAAAGAGTTTTTGACTTTGACTTTCCTACGACAGAGCAAAACCTTTGAGCATAGAATGTTGCATAAGTACAGGTAAATACTTATCGTTTTTATGCCTTCATATTTATTTTTCTTAATTGAGTGAAATTTAGGTAAGCAGCGCAGCACGTTATGTTTCAGTGCTGGCGCGCGGTCTGCCGGACACATTCGAGGCGGTCAGTGTGTCGGTCGTGGACGCTCCAGACTTGACGCAGAAACCCTTCGAGCTCACCTCTCCGGGTATGTTTGCACCTTCGATAAATTATAATTTATTGAAGTTTTACTTGGGTATCCTATATTTTACCGGTTTGTTCTCATAAGGATGGACAGATTCTCTTCGTCTGATAGGTACCACGCCGCCGGACTAACTGAAAGCAAATAATTCAAGATGTACCTAGGCACAGGCATAAGCCAGGCACCTAACAAAACTGATCAGCCTTGTAAAAGATGAGTCTTTCGTAGGTAGGTAGGTAGGTACCTACCTAATTAAAATAGGATGCCTCCTCCGCAGCAAGTTTCAAGTTTGTTTTCTAACTCTAAATATTTAAAAACAAACAATAAAGTAAGCTTTGATTTATTTACAGCATATTTATATTCGTTATCTGTTTGGTGTTATCTTGCTTGCTCTTGAACTTGTTGTGTGTTTAAATATCACGTAGTTATGCGTGCACATGATATAACGCACACAACACAATGGAGTCGAAATCAGCACCAGTAGGCCAAGCACGGGGATTGTTCTCTAGGGTAGAATAGACAATAATTACATCGCATCGTCATACATTGCGTATATTATTAAAGTTGAAGGAATTAATTCCAAATAGTTATATTTTAGTCAACTGTATTTTTATTATTGTTTCTTTTTTACTACCATCCTGTTTAATTGTTATTGTCTGATATGTATGTGTGTGTCTGAAGTCTTAAATAAAAACCTTATCTATCTATCTATCTATAAATAATTTACGCATTCGGTGACAAAGTGACGTAATTTTTCTCTATTCTACCTAGACAACAATGCCCGTGGTAGGCCTACAGAAGCCTCTCACATATAACGGGGCTGTCACGGGCCACGGGCGCTTTACTAGTGTAAAGCGCCCGTTAAAGCTCCTATACCAAGAAGGTACCTACATAATAAGTACCTAGGTAGTCCTAGGCACCTACCAAGAAGGTACCTACTTAGCACGTAAAACGAAATATTTAATTAGGTAGGTACCTAATTGCATGCCTCATTCATCATCAAGGAATAACTTAAGTTAGGTACCTACGATTATGTAGGTAGGTACTGTACAAGTGGTTCTGCCCTTATTTGCTGATTCAAATGTTTTTTGTAAAAAGAGTAACTTGCTTATCTAGTAGGTACGATGTATACGACAGTTGTTTTGAATGTGTCGTGTTCCAGGCTTGTCTGGCGACGTTAAGCTGATCGAGCTGGGCGGGCCGCCGTACCTGGTGCCCCTGGTGCAGCGAGACAAGATCTACGACTTGCGCCAGCTGCTGCGGCACCTGGGGCGGGACCCCGCCTTCCTGGGCGGTGCCGGCGCCGGGCCCTGGCCGCACGTCGGGGTCAACTGCGAGGTGACTTTAATACTGGACTATTTCCACTGGATTAACTAGCACAAGGATGTGGTGGCTTAGGCTTAGGACCAGCAGTGGGTGAAGTCAGTTTGTAAAATACCTATGTAGTGTCAGATTCACAGTGCACCGCCCTTTGTGATGACTGACAAGCGCCTGTCTCGACGCGGCGACATCGCCATATAAATGAAGACACGCTCATAGAGTTATCGCTGGCGTGCCACACGTCTGCGTCCGTCCGTGCAGATAGTTACGAGTCTTACTTTACAGGGTATAATAAACCTGTCCGTGAACAAGGGGTCCGTGGCACAAGGCACGCGCATCGTGACCGTGTCTCCGGTAGGCGCGGCCAAGGGCGCCAGCGGGTTCCTGCAGCAGCGACTGCCCAACGAGGAGACCCGGACCGCGCTGCTCGGGAACTATCTGCTGAGCGAGGGGAAACCAGGGAAGGTACCTCACTCTCACTTTAGCCTACACAAACTTCACATTCTCTATTTCCGCGATTTGTTAAATAATAGGTAGGTTAGGTAGGTATACAGAATAGATGTGAAGCAGCGGGTAACCACCGGCGTACGCCCGTAGGTTGCACCCGCTGAATACCTACCATTTGGCTACCAGTAAAAAGCGGTAGCATAGATTTTATAATACCTACCTACTACTGCGGTAGTTACCCGACTGTGGAACGAGGAAAGGTGGGTCATGATCTGGATTGGGTTTTAACGCATACTGGGTGATTATTTGTATTTGATGTTCATATTTTTATGTGATTCAACAATGTCAATAAAATAAAATTCAATAAATTAGCCGTGGCGATAAATTATAAAGAAATTCCTCTTACTATTTTCGCTGCTTATTTTATAATACGTATTTCTCTTTTGTTTATATGTATGGTCGTTCTGGAATGGTATAAAATTATGTGAAAATCAATGCAACCGATATAATTATGTAGGTAAAATCAAAAGGTACCGATGATGTATAGGTCCTCCACCACCTCCACAGCCTATATTGGTCCACTACTGGACCCAGGCCTCGCTGATAAGCGCCTTATGGGCTTTTATCTCACGGGGGGTAATGCCCATAATCCCCACGCTGGGCATGCGGGTTGGAGATCGCAGTTCGGTGGTAGAATTGTTATGCGGGTTGGGGATCGCAGTTCGGTGGTAGAATTGTTCTGCAGGGGGCGCTGCTGCTCCCCCCACCGGTGAATATCCCTTAGTCGCCTCTTAAAACACCCGCGGGACGAGTTGGGGTGTCCATCTGCACACTCGGACGACATACAACACTAACTGTGTCCGCAGCACACTGAGAAACCGGTCTACGACGAGTACACTTGGGTGTAACTGGATTCCACGAGGCAGAGAGTTTCAAACCGTCTTCACGGTTGAAACAAGGATATTTCACAATCTCAATCGCTTCCCGAGCCACTATCTCGTAGTAATGCCTTTCCTTACAGATGACTTACGGTTTGTGTAATTCAAACTTATTTATTTGTCATCTAAAACTTAATCATTTAAGATAACATAGCAGTTGATTTTCCATTAAATTGAATAGATAAATAAATAGTTAGGTACCTAAAGATTGTATCAGGTTGTACTTATTAATACCTAAATGATGAAGTGGTTGATCGTGTTGTTTTGTTAACAGGTGATCAAAGTGGTCGCTAAGAAACGGATAGGCCAGTCCAACTTCATCACCGCGATCAGAGAGACACTGAAGAACCATTACGGACAGAAAGTCCTTGGTGAGAACTTGTAGGGAGCCATACAACCCATGCAAGACGAGCATGTGGCTGCTTGTTATCATAAGGGACACGGATATACTACAGTCATTTTAGCCTAAAATTAGGGTCAACCTGGCAATTCAGAACTAACCAGCTGGAAACTCCTTCATTTTGGCGTTTTATATGTTGTCTCATAGTTTATGAATAAATTCCAATAACACATTTTTGTAAGGCTCTTTGTAGGGGAAATAATTGGAACCTAGTTAATATTTTGGCAAAAAAAAAAACTCAATCTTATCAAATATCCTTTTGTTTAAAACTCAATATCGTTTCCACTAATCCACTAACGTCAGTCTGGGGCTAGACGCCTCCTCGGGCGGATGCGAGATCACGTTACTTTGTTGCGATGGCAGCTAGGCGGGTCATACAAATTACGACTTTTGGCTACTTTTGTTTTGCGGATATAATGGTTCATTTGCCATTGAAATAGAATCTATAATGGATGTAGCTAAGTCATAAGGAATTTGCAGGAATTTATTTGTAGAGCTATCAATTGAGTAGAACAGAATTATAGTGGTTTGGTAGTTACTCAAACAGGCACGGAAGGCGTTGGTCGAGTAAAAATATATCAAGTATGTAGGTACGTATTGTGATCGTTTGATGACTTTAATTCACACAGCACCATCTAGCCCGAAGCTAAGCAGAGCTTGTGTCAATCTGCAATTAGTTGAACTGTTTTAATCCCTACCTATTAATATTATAGGTACATTCGAAAGTAACTCTGTCAGTCTGTCTGCTGTTAGCTTTTATCTCGCCTACGCGGCTGATCGGATCTTAATAAGTACAAGTCAGCAGGTAAACGGTATCCCGGGGACGGACATAGGCAACCTACTTGAAAAGCGCGTGCGAAGCCGCGGGCTGCAGCTAATTATAAATAGTGTAAAGTCTTCTTACCAGTCAGGTGAAAATACCGGTATACAAAAAAATAAAAATATGCAATAGTGTCCCGTTTGCACCCTTTGGGTACGGAACATAAAAAACATGCAGTTGAGCTTGGGAATATACGTCAAATTTTGCTTCCGATTGGATCAGACTATCTGAACGTATTTACTCGAACACATCCAATTTTTGCGTCAGACATAAAAGAACTCGGTCGTTCATGCTTGCATAGGTGCGGAGCCAGTGCAGTGTTGCCGGCAGTCAAAATAAAAAGCTTCGAACCGAGTGCAATTATTGCCCGAAATATGACAAAAAGATCCGTTTTGAAATTGGTATCAGATAAATAGCAAAACCTGAATTTCTTTATACTTAAATAAATAAAATAAAAAATAAATTAAAATCATAATAAGCATTGTAGAGAGGAGTCCAAATCGACAACTTGTGCACATTCTGTCAAAAAATCCAGAACAATTTTATTTGGAGCCATGTTTATTAATTCTGTAGTTTGACTGAAGTGGACCTTGAATAAAAAGCCCCACTCGGTCCACCTTGGCCCTTATCGACTCGGTCCACCTTGGCCCTTATAATTTTTTCTATTCTATATTTTTTTTTTCTGTAGCGGAGAGATATAAAATGATTACCTAGGTATATTTATTGACAAACGCAGAACAAATTAAAAAAAATAATAAGAAGAATTATGAAGAACGTTACGAACAAAAATATTTTATTTTCTCCATTCTTTTACACTAGCTTCTAGTCACGGCTTTGGTCGCGGTACCTACCTACATTAATGACAGACAACACAGGCATATTCTAACTGTGGCCGTACAAGTGAGTTATACAGATAGAGAAAAGTACCTAAAGTTTAACTCACTGACTCAATAAGAAACAATCGTTGTTTGTTAGTATATCTCTAGGTCGCAACGCGCCGCCGCCGCGCCGCCGACGCGCCGAGCCGAACTTACACATGTAAAGATAAAGACACATAAGCATAATAAGATAAACATGAGTACAAGAATAATTGAACAGGTAGGTGAATGGTAGAGATACACATGAGGATTCATTAAATAGATGACAGACGCAGCAAGTGTAAGAAATGATGTAGGTAAAGCAAGAGAAGACTGAACCATCTAAAACTGAAAATTAAAGCGTTACAGAAAGAAAACGAGTATGTGCACATACCTACTTATTATATCCATTACACATAAACAAACACAAATGTTTGTTTATGTGTAATGCTAATTACTAAGCCTTCACTGTAAGTCCGTCCGTCCGTCGTCTGTCACAGGGCTCTATCTCAATGAACCTTAAGAGGTAGACAGTTGAAATTGTCAGAGAATGTGTATTTCTCTTGCCGCTATAACAACAAATATTAAAAATAAAATAAATATCAAAATTAAAGAGGGCTTTCATACAAAAATATCTCTTGAACCATAATAGGTAGACACATGAAACTTTCTATAAATAAGTAACACTTCAACTGTAATAACAACAAATACTAAAAATATAAAATTTAAAGGGGTCTCCGAACAAGTGAAAATTTGATGTTCTTTGAAAAAGTTGTCCGTTTTTTACGGTATTGAACCCTTAGTCTGATACTAAACCGCCAAGTGCGAGTCGACTCGCACTTGGCGGTTTAGTTACTTTGACGCAAAGTGGTTCGATAAGTCAATATTCGCATTCGCGAATGTGAGCTGCCAATGCCCGCATTCGCGAATGTGTAAAAATTTACATTCGTTACATCTTTAGTACCCATAACATTGAGGTGTAGTATGTAACGCCATACTTTCCCTCAACATAAGCGCTGGTTAGCTTGGGGATAGATCGTGTTGTGTGAGTTGTCCGGCATAATTTATTATTATTATTAACCTCGGTCCAGGTCTGGGCGGCACATTCCTGCTCCGATCAGGCAAGGTGAAGTTCCATGTGATGCCAGACTTCTCCCCCGTGGCGCTGTGCTCCGACGAGGAGGTCGACGCCTGGCTGCACTACTTTGAGATGCAGGCGCCCATCGTGCACCTAGGCACCTTGGTCACCGGGGACTTGGTAACTACTCGCCACTCTACACTGACTGCCCGACACCGCGAACTGATTGCGAACACGTATACAGCTAACACACAGCTAACAGCTAACACACAGCTAACAGCTAACTGAAACAAATAAGTATTACAGTATCAGGTGCGACTCATCATCATCAGCTCATTTTTTTTTCATCTGTTTAATTACTTAGCCATAGCGGCTTGTATTCAGCTTGCCGCATCCGGCATCTGCCTGCAACCTTCCGCAGGCCGGAGGGCGTCGTACGCTACGTTTTCCGAGTCACAGTCTCCACCCAAGAACACGTTTTCATCAGCGGTAGCTGCAACTTGTTCCCTTTAATCCCAGGATATGGACCTGCGCATGCAGCACTTCCACGGGTACAGCGCGCACGGGCACGGCGGGCACTACCACGGCGACACCACGCCCGCAGACGCGCACTACGAGGGGTACTTCGCGCTGGCTGAGTCGGTGCTGCGCGTCGACCGGCCCCGCCACACGCACCACATGGCGCGGGACTAGAACCTGCCCACCTGACACTTATAAAGACGCACATTATGACGCCCTCATGGAAAATGGCCGCCGATCATTCCGGCGCTGCTGGCAGTAACCGCCCGTGCCCATTATAAAATTCCGTTATGGCATCGTTATGACATCGTTATGGCGGCCGCCGCCATAACGATGTCATAGTGTCACGCCTTTTGAGACATTCCGGCCGCGAACGTGTTCAATACTTAACGACGACTGCCACACAGAGTTATGTTGTTAGATAATAAAAATGTTAATAAAAGTTGACAGGTAATGTTGCTGTGTTTATTTATTTTGTAATACATTAATACAATATGATTAAAGATTCATATTTTGTAATACATTAATACAATATGATTAAAGATTCATATTTTTTAGGTAATATATTCACATATATTAAACTATTCTGCTTCAACATTGCGACTGGTTTTTTTAATTTTTGAAATAAGTGATAAAATAAAAATTATGGGCTAACATGAAAAGGGAATTTTACATTTCATTTTGTTTATATTTATTATGTAGCGTTGTTGATAAAATAGCTATTTTTGCCAAAAATGCCTTAACTAGGTAATATACAATTTATCTGGACGAGTTCTCTTGTAAAATTAAATTGCATTTTTCTAAAACAAATCGTCAGATGAATATGGCTATTTCGTCTTTCCCTGTGAGACATCACGACTAGTTACATGCACCTGTTACGTCGCCGGTCGCCGGTCGCCGGTCGCCGCACCACACTGGACCGACCTTTGATTTAACAATCTTGGTTCTTCACAAGTCTACAATTTACACCCTTGCATTTCATTCAACATCTAACACTAAAATTATGGTTTATTACATAAAAATAAATTGCAGTAGCCCACAGCTAACATCAAATTCTTTAATAATATACAGGTGTCCCACGGCCGTGCGACATGGAGGGCAAGTCTTGTACCAGAACGATTGAAGAATGGAAGTTATACTAAAAGGAAACATTCCTTTGTTTTTAAAAATAAGTAAAACTGCAATCACAGAATTATGAATAATTACTTTAAAAAAACACATTTTTTTTTTTTCCACATAATATATCATGTTTGCGTGACATATTATGTGGTATACAGTAACTGCTTGCTGTGTGTATGATGTGCTTGCTTTAATCCAAAAAATACCACCCTGTATTTCTATGGCACTTGTACGTAGAGTCAATCAAAATAATCAAATCTGTCTAATAAACAGTGCATATTAAATAAGAGGAAGGCCAAGAATCTGACAAAAAGTGGGGAGACGAAACACTTTAT
The DNA here is from genome assembly GCA_963662085.1 of Eupithecia inturbata. Lineage (NCBI taxonomy): Eukaryota > Metazoa > Arthropoda > Insecta > Lepidoptera > Geometridae > Eupithecia > Eupithecia inturbata. The sequence goes on along the minus strand of OY759181.1, from coordinate 411,410 downwards.
GGCTCCCTTACACCAGAGAGGTTAGGCGCTGCTGACCTCTACCCGATCGTGTCGGTCTACCATCTCACTTATCGAATTATTAAACTGAGTGAATAGATAGTGCACTAGTGTTTGCGCACACACTTGTGTACTATATATAACCTGCGCGTATGGCTAGTCTCCGTTCAGACTGACCGCCGCCGTGGCCGAAATTTGGCTTGGAGGATATCATAATCATATAACCAGTTAGACTGGCTCCTGAAGGCAAGCGCCTCCGCCGCACCGCATGCCGCGCACCCCGCACCGCATGTCGCGCACCCCGCATCGCATGCCGCGCACCCCGCACCCCGTCCCGTGGACAAAGCGTTGTCTAAGTACACCAAGATGATTGATGTCTTTATTAATATTTATCTGCAAAACTCCAAACCCATTGCTTGATTGAATATTGAGGGTCTCCATCAGTTGCATGCTGCAGATTGGTCGAACAGGTGTAAACAAGCCAGTCAAAGTGCTTCGTTTCGTCCCAGTTCATGGCTGATTCCTCGGTGTACCTTTCATTTAATATGCAATGTTTACGAGACAGATTTGATTCTTGTGATTGACTCTGCTGATCGGTGCCATAAAAATACACGGTGTTTTTTTTGTATTTTATTAGGATCAATTATCAGATAAAGCGAGTAATATTTCAAAACTAAGTGAATGCAGTTTTATTTATTTTAGTAAATAAAGGAATGTTTCCATGCAGTAAAAGTTCCTATCTTCAATATTTCTGGTATTTGCCCTGCATGTGTCATGGTTGTGGGACACCCTGTATATGTTAACTGTTTTTGCTAAAGCTATTTTGCATAAAGTGTAAATAATGAAAATACGGAATATAAATTGATAAAATATTGAAATTGAGCAATAAATAAATGTACTCAGAGGTTATTTACGACACACTATAGGTTTTGTAAAATCTTAAACACAGGACCTTTAAATTGTGTAATCAATTAATGAATTCAAGACATTGGAAGAAAAAAGAGATAAAAGATAAATAACTTTATCTACCTGAACAAATAATGAATATAATGTTTGATAGGTAGCACGGAAGATAGAATGTCAGCCGCAGAAGAGCACACATCAGCTCATCATATTGGCTGTGATGTGATAAGTATTGTGTGCTCATACTGGTTGGAAATTTAACTTAGATTAACACCAAATAGGTACATTTAAAAAATCACCAAAAATAAAAATAACTTTACTATTTACATATAGACCAGTTAGTCAACGTTCAGATGGCAAAAACAACCGTTCACATGGGCGCGCATTAACGCAGCGCTCAGTCTCTAGACGCAGGCGGTCGCGCGTTAACGCAGCGCTCAGTCTCTAGACGCAGGCGGTCGCGCGTTACCGCAGCGCTCAGTCTCTAGACGCAGGCGGTCGCGCGTTAACGCAGCGCTCAGTCTCTAGACGCAGGCGGTCGCGCGTTACCGCAGCGCTCAGTCCCTAGACGCAGGCGGTCGCGCGTTAACGCAGCGCTCAGTCTCTAGACGCAGGCGGTCGCGCGTTGCCGCGCGCTTTGTAACGTACGTTTGCTGTTCAGTTGAGCGCGCGCTTTAATCGCGATTTCACGCACTTTTTACCAGACTGACGAGTACTCACTACGCGCGTTAGCACTCGTCATCAAAACTCTCTTCAAAATTTGACCTTAAAGTATGTAATTTGGTGATTTTTATAGACTACCTTGTTAGATAGATACTAAGCCAGTTTTTTTACTGCAAAATTTCACATCAGAACAGCAAGACCCTCTACGGATGATCATGTAACAAAGCAAAATAAAGTTCGTTGATAGGCTGCCAGGAGTTGACATTGACAGCCTGCCATTGAGTTTACATTGACATGCCTGCCAGTAAAAAAGAAGTTGAAGTTGAGTTTACATTGACAGCCTGCCAGTGAGTTTACATTGACAGCCAGCCAGTGAGTTTACATTGACAGCCAGCCAGTGAGTTTACATTGACAGCCAGCCAGTGAGTTTACATTGACAGCCAGTCAGTGAGTTTACATTGACAGCCAGCAAGTGAGTTTACATTGACAGCCTGCCAGTGAGTTTACATTGACAGCCTGCCAGTGAGTTTACATTGACAGCCTGCCAGTGAGTTTACATTGACAGCCTGCCAGTGAGTTTACATTGATAGCCTGCCAGTGAGTTTACATTGACAGCCTGCCAGTGAGTTTACATTGACAGCCTGCCAGTGAGTTTACATTGACAGCCTGCCAATGAGTTTACATTGACAGCCTGCCAGTGAGTTTACATTGACAGCCTGCCAGTGAGTTTACATTGACAGCCTGCCCGTGAGTTTACATTGACAGCCTGCCAGTGAGTTTACAACTTCATGCCTTCTATATAATTAAAACTTATATAAAAATATCTACTCTAAGTACTCAGTCCATGTCCAGTCGTATTCAATTTAGTGATTCTTTATTTATTTACATACTTTTATGTCTAGACGAGACGCCAATTACTATGCTAATACCAAAATCCAGCTCCAAACACCTGCAGTACAAGACTATGTTTGATTGTCATCGATCAGTTCAGAACTGACTATGCTCAAGCCATGAGATTTAAACATAGACTTGAAACTGATATAGATATAGCAGGAGGAAGGATCTTCAAGTACATGCAGACATATTCACTGACACCACATATGTTGTAGAATTGGCATCGAAAGATCAGCATTATGGATGAGGACCTAAACATAATTCTAATAGCACTGTACCACTGCTCTCCCCAGATTCGGGCACCTCACTACGACCCGCGCATGTAGCAAGCGCACCGCACCGAATGTCACAGCACGACACTATCACACACTGGCACTGCCCGCTCAGGAGCGGAAGAAGCGCACGGCGCGCACCACGTACTGGCGGCAGATGGGGCACTCGGCCAGCTGCTTGGCGCAGGCGGTGCAGGCCGCGATGTGTCCGCACTCGAGCAGCACGCACTCCAGCGGCGCCGCCATGCAGATCTTACAGCACTCCTCGATCGGCAGGCGGTCCAGCTCTGGAAACGTACACACACATTCTTCACTACGAGCAACGAATGGCTTTCAACCGCTCCGTCTTGCACGAGTTCGAGCAACGTTTCCGTGTCCATCCCTAGGCATAAATAGGTTAAAGGCAAAATGCCTATAGGGGGTCAAATTCATTACGCTCCAAGGAAAAGAAAGGAAGGAAAGTGGTTTCATCGGTTGTTAATGAGGCTTGGACAAAAACATATGTATTCTGAATGATGTTTGTGTTAAATTTTATTGATTTCTGATGCGGGATCCCGCACCATTTTTGTATTTGCGGTTCAGTCCCGAAAAAAATGGTCCGGAATCTCGCGTCTGCGGTACTGCATTCCCTAGTGTGTACATTTAAAAAACAAGATCCGTCAAGTATACCAGTGTCGGCGAGTGTGACGCGCGCGCCGAGGGTTTCGAACGTTTGTCAAGTATACCAATATGTATAAATGGGTATTTTTTCGAATTTTTTCAATATTATTCAAAAAGTATGAAACCTACAGAAATTTCAAAAACTGTTTTGAATGTACAAACCGATACCTTTCATTCGATACCCCACTCGATGGGGTACCCCTCCCTTTTGAAAGTTATTCCTCCTCATTTTGACAATTTTTAATAAAGTGTACTACTTACAGACTTCTCTATATTTTTCCTGTAAAGTATAGATCCATATCTACAGACGCTACATTGTACATTTCAGATGGATCGCTCTACAAATTGGGGATGGGTAATAATTCGACTTTTTTCAAAATATTTCAAAAAGTATGAAACCTAAAGAAATTTCAAAAAGTGTTTATATACCCCACTTGACCTTGTAGATCTATTTTAAAATTTCGACATCACAACTTGTACAGAAAATTTTCACTTTTAATTTTTTTTCTTTTATTCTGTACAAGCGCACAAAATGTATTATTATTTTATTTGCTGCTGTAGTTGCTGAGATATTAAAGACGGAAAACAGGACAGAAAAAGCGAGACCATAAGGGTTTGGAAACCAATCTCCGATCTTCGAAAACCTAAAAAAAATGTTTTTCATACTTTTTGAAATACATATACATAGAAAAGAGTCGAAAAATTTACCATTACCCCATAAAGTATTTCTATTTCTACTTCGCACACAAACAAATAGGTACCAGTGTGTACCTGTTTGTTTGTTTGTATACTTGACAAATGTTCGAAACCCTCGGCGCGCGAGTCACACTTGCACTTGAAGGATCTTGTTTATTTTGTGAACGTCATTATTTATTTAATTTTTCTTCGTGTTTAAGAATTTTACTGACATTCTATAATAATGACTATTGTATGTAACTTACATTTTTTTTTATTATTAATGCAATTGGCATTAATAACTGCATTAATAAAATAAAAATAAAAAAACTCCCGAGGAACCGACAACCGTCTGGGTGAGTGCTCTCGAGTGGAGACCGCTCTCGGCGAGCACATACACTAGTAAGTGTCCCCGGCGGGATAAAGATTTACGAATGTTTCGTACACACAGGCGGATGTCGTAAGCTGAAGAGTATGCAGCTCACAAGCTGATGATGTGAATCACCGACCTTCCCTGTAGGTGACGTGGTCCTTGTACAGCATCTTGGCGCGCGTGAGCAGATCGGCGCGCTCGATGCAGCCGCGGAACTCAACGCGGTTGCGCACGAGCAGCTCCTTGAGCTGCCGCACGTTCAGCAGGTCCAGCTCGGACGCCGAGCGGAGCGTCTCGAGCGTCACGTGCTTAGGGGTACCTGCAGCATGGACATAATAATATCTACATCGTTATTCATTCACTACTCAGTACATTAGTTCACAATACAAAAGACGGGAGCACGATATTATAAGAGACTGCAGGACAGACTTGTTCTGGAACTGCAGGAGCGAGGGAGGAATGGAAGCATTTGGAAGAGGCCTGCGCCCGACCCCGGCTGACGGATACAGTAGAGGGTAGCTTGTGGTAAACAACTTGTATGTTTACCACAAGCTACCCTACAACTGTGCCCAAAATATGAAAACTCAACACCACAAATTATGGTAAACATTTTTAATAAAGGACTTATTAAACAGGGATGCTTGAGTAGCACAACTGGCGCAGTCGGTAGGATGGATGATATATACTCACAGTTGGAGTGGTCCGGTCCGTCCATGAGCGGCTCGTCCTTGAGGCTGGCGGTGTCCGCGCTGCCGGCCGAGCCCGTGCTGCGCAGCTCCAGCTCCGACGCCGCGCGCGTCACGCTCGCCTCCCCCGGATTTAGCGCTGGAATGCACACCCAATCTACTTCACCATCAGCTTATACTCATCACCATCACCAGCACTACTGCTGTGTTGTACAACAATATATTACGCGTTCGATGTTATTGTCTGTTCTAGACGTAGATAAATTGTTTTCTAAGGTTATCATCATGCTTAGCTAGCTGGATAGGACTTTACCAGGATCCAGCAGATCCCTTGCGAGGCTGGTCCGCGGGCGGGCGACGGGCGCGCGCAGCGGCACGGCGGGCGGGGGCTCCGGTCGCGCCGCACTCTCCGTCGTACTCAGCAGCACCTCTGAATCTGCAATCAATAACAACCAAGAAACCTTAAGTACTGTAAATTCCATCTGAGTTGCTGGCAAGAAACTGTCTGTCAAGCACTAAGGCCCGTATTATGAAAGCATGCTTAGTTAAAAGATCTATGCTTGAGTGACGTTATGCCATAGAAAAGTGTTACTCAAGCAGAGATTAATGACTGAGCAAGCTTTCATAATACGGGCATAAATGTTCCCACTCTGCTACTTCAAGATTTTGTGTGCATTAGGGGGATAATGCATCATGCACTCTCATGCGTGATAGATATCACTGTGTCAATAGTATTCTCTCTACTTTCAATTAGTAGGTGCCCGTCGCCCTGTTAGACGAGACTTGCCTCTGTGAGCTGCACTCATTTTAGCTTTTCGTAGGGAAGGAGATTAGACAGCGTTCAACCTTCACAGAAAGGCATCGTTCTTTCATGGTTTGAAAGAGGTTTATAGCATTCATACCCTCCATGGTTGTTAACCAAAATGAGTTCCTGACATTCAACCTCTTTTATAAATTGTAAAATGTTTTCTCGCTAGTCGAGGTGAAAAGTTGTATGTTGAACTCGAGAGCAAATGTTTTTTGTTTCATGCCTTTTAAATCCCTCGCTAGCTCAGCAGTCTACTTAAGAGCCACTCGCTACGCTCGTGACTCTACTCTAGACTGCTTCGCTAGCTCGGGATTGAATATCGGCACGTGCAACAAAAAATCGTTTTACTCACTTGTTAAACAAATAACTATTTTGTAAAATAATAGGGGTAAAGTATGAAATTGCCGTTTTATTGTAATAGGTACTTCGAATTGACATATGTAGAACCTTCATGGTTTGAGATTTTTGAGCGAAACTTTTTCTCATGGTACCTATGAGGTTCTCCTTTTATAAAATGTGCAACTTTCGATTATAGACTTTCAGTTGTTTTTTTATTCAGCTTAGACAAGAAAGATGGATACTTCGAAAATTCGAGTGATTTTTGAATAAGAGTTCCGACGCGGTACTAACGCGGCAGAAACAGCTCGCAATATCATTGTTGCGTTTGGAGAGGGGACTGCTGACCAAAATCGCACCGTGCTATTTTGGTTTACATGCTTTCGTGATGGAAACTTTGATTTGAAGAACGAACCACGTGGAAGACCGCACACAGGTGAATAACAATGAATTGAAAGAGATGGTGGAAGCCGTGCCGAGCCAAACTACCCAGGAATTAGCGGCATGGTTTAACATTACCTTACCAACAATATTGACTCATTTGCGTCAAATCAATAAAATAAAAAAAATGGGTGCCTCATGATGTGACTGATCTGCAGAAAGAAACGCGTGTTGAAACTTGTGTTGCGTTGTTGAATCGATACAGAAATGAAGGAATATTGGATCGAATTGTGACATGTGAAGAAAAGTGGATTCTTTACGATAACGGTTATCGTAAAGAATCCACTTTTCTTCACATGTCACAATTCGATCCAATATTCCTTCATTTCTGTATCGATTCAACAACGCAACACAAGTTTCAACACGCGTTTCTTTCTGCAGATCAGTCACATCATGAGGCACCCATTTTTTTTATTTTATTGATTTGAGTGAAAAACGCAATGGCTAACCCCAGGTCAAACGCCGCAACAGTGTCCTAAAGCAAAGCTTACCAATAAATAGGTATGGTAACTGTTTGGTAGTCTCAGCATGGTGTTATTCACTATAGCTTTCTCCGATCTGGTCAAGCAATAACGGCAGATATCTATTGTGCCAAACTCCGAACAATGATAGCAAAACTAGCAGTGAAACAGCCCGACTCATAAATCGATCTTCACCATTATTGCTCCATGATAACTCGAGACCTCATACAGCACCAGAAACCGTTTTAACTCTACAGGAACTGCAATTAGAAACCATTCTTCACCCTTTTTATTCGCCAGACCTTGCTCCAACGGACTACAATTTTTTTCGTGTTTTGGACAATTTTCTACGTGATAAAAAGTTCTCTTCCCAGGAGGCAGTACAAAATGCTCTCACACAGTTTGTCGAATATAGATCACCAGAGTTCTATCGCAAAGGCATAAATGACCTTCCTATTAGATGGCAGCAATGTATAGATAATAATGGTAATTATTTTGATTAAATAAATAAGTTACATTAAAAAAAAATCAATTTTTCAGTACAAATCGGCAATTTCATACTTTAACCCCTAATATTAAAAAAAGTAGGTATGAATATGATCTAAAATTTTCTTGAAAATTTTTAGAGTTACAGAAAAGATAAAACTTTGAAGATATGTAGTTTGCATGGAACAAACATTATGAACCGAAAGCTACATAAATAGATAGAGAATGCTATCTATCTATCTACCCTACAGCACTGTACCGTTGGGCAAGGGGTCAGCGGGGCGGGTGACGAACTCCCAGCCCGCGTCGTCGATGTCTTCTATCTCGAAGCAGTCGGCCGACTCGACGCGCGTGCTGTCGCGTGAGGAGGCGCGCGACACGCCGCCGCCCGCGTCCTCCCCCGCGGGGGGGACCGCGTCCTCCGCTGACATGCGGACGTCGCGCTCACCACCTAACAAACAAGACAGAATACAATTCAATTTGTATAGCAAACAAGTCATAGTAAACTGATTAGTTTAGCAGAATAGGGCCCCTGATTGGCCACATGGCATGGTGATAGTACTTTGTTGAAGTACTTTGACAAGGAGCCCTTCTACTCTAAATTTGAGTTTTATTTCAACTTCAGAAGGTTTTGAAATCTTACCAGGTGTGACGGAGAACCTTTCATGCCTTATCTCAGTGTGGGAACACGGCTGGGAAACGGGAATCACAATGTGGACGTGAGTTGCGTTGCAGCACCCCGTGCCTGCAAGAAGGTAATCTTTCATGAAGCTTTGTTATTAGGCCCCCCCCCCTGTCAGCAAAAGTAAGCAAAGCGCATACCCTTCCCCCTATGCTTACGTAAACATTGGGTCGTCAAATCACGTCAAATCCCAACAAAAGACCTGTCGAAAGCCCTTGTCATTAAGGAACCATTATAGTTTTGCCATGTCCGTCCGTTTGTCTGCCTGTATGTCTGATCCTACGATGGATATCGTTGGATGTGCGTCCGTATGTAGCGGGTTTGCGAAAATCAGTTTTAGGTTCAGAAACTCTTTTGCGAAATATTAAGCTTTCAAGCATTTTTTTTTTATAGTTAAGTGTCCCTTCCCCTGTCAGTTAAATGGTTCCTTTCGGAGATGTGAAATAAATTCAAAATAAGTAAGGTACAGTTGAAAATACCTAGCAAAATATTTTATTCCTGATTTTATTTTACGACTTTCTCGGTGTGTATACATACATAAGCCAAATTATTATTACTAATAGTCTCTGAGCTAAGCCACGGACAGACAGACGGACAGGCGAACATGGCCAAACTTTAAGGGTTAATGATTAATATGAGGACAACAATAAGAGGGAAACAATCGTACAAATTCCATATCAAGCGACTTAGATAAAGTTGTTAGTTATGAAGAAAATGTATTAAATAAAATATGTATACGAGAATCCATCCTGAGCTGATCCATGCAACTACGGAACCCGACATGCACTTTGCGAATACATACTAATATTATAAATTGGAAAGTAAATCTGTCCATCTGTCTGTTACCTTTTAACGCCTAAGCGGCTGAACCGATCTTAACAAAATTTGGCAGGAAGGTAGACGGTGTCCCGGGTACGGACATACACAACTTGAAAAGCGCTTGCAAAGCCGCGGGCAGCAGCTAGTCAACCATCACGAACACCACGTAAGAACGAGTAAACAATATTTATGAAATTATTGCGGAAACTCCCTGATAGTTCTTTACAAATCAGTCTGCTAAAATTTTCAGGAAGCGTTGATCAATTCCTGACGTAATCACCATCCAGACCCCGCCGTCCCCATGACACACCCACCCCACCCCCTTTGGTGCTTACATAATACTTGGATGGATAAGTTTGCGCTACTGGTAACACCAGAAAACAGATTCGTCTTCCATTCGCCGATGGCGTCAGTTACGTAGGGCTGGTGTCACCCGTGTGACCGTGTGGTCTCATGGTCTACTGGTGGTATATCATGCTGGCATGCAATATGAGGGAGGGGACGCGGGGGGCTGCTAAACCGAAACTGCCTTTTATACTCTTGTTTTTTTCTTATTTATTTACACACACACACACATTCTAATATTCTATTGCTAGTAGCAATACGAATTACAATACAATTTAATTAACTTCGTTTGTTTCCCGTTGCAAGACAGTGTGAAACTGACACGTGTACTACAAGTATACACATGATGGAACACTTGCAGTGTTCCAGCTATAGTCATATGTATCTTAGAAATACAGGCATAATTCAAACGCAAATTGCATACACTTTCAACTTGCAAATGTATTCACTGTGTGCTGGTTCCTTCTACATGCAGTTAACTAATGTGCACGCTACTGTTCCATTTTACAGGCATGTGTGTTCCCGGCTATACATGATAACGGCTTCATAATGCTAGGTAATGTGAGTAGATGACATACGTGTCTGAGGAGGAGGAGGAGGAGGCGGGTGCGCGGGGTGCGGGCCCGGGGGGCGCAGGTCGAAGGCGGAGGTGATGAACTCGTTGATGTTGTTGGTGAAGCCCTTCAGCGTGAAGGCGCCGGAGGCCGCACGCGCGCCGCCCCCCGCGCCGCCCGCCGCACCGCCGCGCCTGTGGTACGCCGGGCTGTTCACGTGAGACACACACAGGCTCACCAGCTCATCTTTCTCTGAAAACATTTTTTTAATTGTAAATGTTAACATTGTCCATTGTGTAGGTGTAGCGGTGTAGCTAGTGAAGAGAAGGCAGCTATCAGGGATGAGATGATTTAACAACAATACAATGATTAAGCTAAGGACAACATTGAACTAGACATTTTTGTTCCGCGTTTGAGCCAATTTATCAAAACTCTAAAATCAATTCAATTAAGTCCCTGATCCTGCGCTTACATTATTGTGGAACCACCTCACTCTACTCACTCAACTCACCTACATCACCACGAATTTGAGCGTAATAACTTTAATCCTTTACTTTTGTTTTAAATATTTTACTCTTTACCTTTTTGCTCTACATGTTTTGCTTGTAATATCATTATTCTAGTACGCACATGTTGGCGGTGGGGTTTGCAGGTTGTGTTACAATCATGTTTTAGACCTACATTATTGAAACATTGTTATTTTTTGTGGTTGTAATATGTTTTGTGCGTCTTAATAAAGAAATAAAAAATAAACTCAAATGTTTTTTTTTAATAATACATGTGATTTAAAATCTTGGTTTTTCCCACTACAATGCAAACAGATACAAGTCCTATGTATAGAGGAAGGATGTTGAGGATTCCTCTGAAATTATCAATTTTCATGAATTTAAACATTTATGGAACAAATGCATCAAGGAAACTATTTCATAGTTTCCTTCATGCATTTGTTCCATAAATTTTAAATATGTACTGCAGGATGTATTTTAAGTTTATCTGCAAGATGAACTAGTTAGTGTTATACATGTACTAGTTATTGATCATAAAAAAATGTTTGAGAATTTTTTTGCACATAACATGTAAGACAGAAATGAAAATGTTTCAATCTTTGTGTCTTCTCTTCCTGTTAGTACTTTGTGTGAGTAAACCTTTGTGTCTTCTCTTCCTGTTAGTACTTTGTGTGAGTAAACCTTTGTGTCTTCTCTTCCTGTTAGTACTTTGTGTGAGTAAACCTTTGTGTCTTCTCTTCCTGTTAGTACTTTGTTTGAGTAAACCTTTGTGTCTTCTCTTCCTGTTAGTACTTTGTGTGAGTAAACCTTTGTGTCTTCTCTTCCTGTTAGTACTTTGTGTGAGTAAACCTTTGTGTCTTCTCTTCCTGTTAGTACTTTGTGTGAATAAACCTTTGTGTCTTCTCTTCCTGTTAGTACTTTGTGTGAGTAAACCTTTGTGTCTTCTCTTCCTGTTAGTACTTTGTGTGAGTAAACCTTTGTGTCTTCTCTTCCTGTTAGTACTTTGTGTGAGTAAACCTTTGTGTCTTCTCTTCCTGTTAGTACTTTGTGTGAGTAAACCTTTGAAGCTAACATTCATACCTACCCATAAAAGCTGGATCAACCAAAGCAATTATCATAAAAAAAACTGATTTAAATCAAATAAATCCATGTTAAATTAAATTACTAAGACAGATTTAAAAAAATCATGATTTTTATCAACCCTGGCAGCTATACTGTCTCACAGAATCTATAATAGTCCTCACATTTTCCCCTAAAATGAACGGTCCATTGATCTCTTCTTTGTTTCTTGTACATACAACAATGGTCCATGGCAGTGCTGACTGCCATGGACCATTGGATGTAAGATCATGAGATCTCAACAGCAGATTTAAGATTGCACAATCCTTGGCCTTCTTTTATTTAATTTAGAATTTGGTTTGCATCTGCGGAAGAGGTTTAAAGAATTTTATTCTCATAAAACACAGGGTTTACTTAAAATGAGATACATAAATTAAGCTAGGTTTTACAATATTTCAAATAACCTCTGGTACCTATAATAAATTATAACTAAATATTAAGTACCTACCTTTAACTAAATTTTAGATAATAATATTAGACATTATAACAACTAGTAGGTAGGTAATTAATTAGTTAATTATGAATTAGGTATGCTGATATTTTGGTGTTGCTAGATAATAGACAGGTAGGCATTTTTATTAGTGTGTTTTTACACAGTATGTACATGTAGTTATGTTTATGTTATATTATTTTTAAAGGCATTCAAATTAACATGTCATTTGTAACATAAACAAATGACATGTTAATTTGAATTACCATGTCATTTGGTATTAGGTAAATTGTTAAATAATGTAGCTCTCTCTTCTAATATTGTTTTTTTTTCATAATTAGTACATGATTTGGCTACTTTTAATTTAATTTAATTTCTGAGATTGTATATATTTTCTTTTAGATCTAATTTACTTAATGTTTCATTGAATAGAGTTAGAAGTAATTTTTTAAATTAAAATGCATGTATAATAAATGTAAAGTTTCTCTATGTTGAAAATATTAGTTTATTTTTATTAACAAATAAAATCACAATTCAATTATAAAAATAAATTAGAATTTACAATTAAGGTAACTGCAGACTGTTGCAAACAATCTACAGGTAGCTCAACTGATCCATATCAATAACAGTCGGAAGCATCCCCAAGTTGCCCCGCTGTATGGCAATGCTGATGCGCTGCGCCAGATACCCGCCAGCTCTCGGGTCACACGTCGACCAGACGCTCAGATAACTTTTTAAAAACCCGGAGAGCCTCGGTACCTCACAGACCTAGAGTCTCGACCCTTAATGGGAGCAAATGTGTAGGCTCTGTCTAGACCTGCATATTTGGGCCTCTTGAGATCCTCGGCCGAAACTGCCGCCGCACCAGCCCTTACGGATGTCCTCGGAAGATGGGAAGGCGCAAGTGTGTCGACGTATGTAACGTCCCACACAATGGGCCTCCCCAACTCCCATGGGACTAGTGTCATGCCGTCGGGCCTCTTACCAACGTCACGCAACAGACCATTCGGTTCGAGAATAGCTGGTACACTAGCGGTGACAAAAGCCCGCCGGATGACGTCGTTAAGGCTGGCATGACGAGATATCCGACCGACGGCCCTAGTACTTGATAATCCATTAGTTTTATTGTACAATTGTTGAGTCAGCGTAAGATAGTCATAAATTGTATAATACTTTTACTACTGTGTTTTGGGTTCTTTGAAGGGGTGTTAAATTTGTAGCAGGAGCCGTTCCCCAAATTTCTACCAAATACTCGAAATGTGATTTAGCAAGAGAGTTTTAATAATGTTGCACACTGTTTTTGTTTTTGGAATAGATAATCTAAGCTAATGGAAAGCAGGTACGTGTGTAGGTTTCAGTTAGATTTATATGTATGCACATAAATAACGAAAATCTACACACTTACGACGGTGACGGTGCTTTTTGTTTAGTAGTAGGAGATGGAGAGACAGAGCCGGGACTGACCAACACATCCTCTGGTGGAGACGTTCTGGCGCTGCAGGAAGCACTGCAGGTCGCGCACCTTGAGATGCGCGATGGAGAGCCGCTGCAGCGGGCGCGCGCACAGCAGACGGCAGGGCGCGCACATGGCGCCGCCGCCGCGCCGCAGGCAGCTGCTGCAGTAGTAGCGCTCGCACTCGCCACACACGCGCTTCCGCTTGAACACGCTGAACTGCACTGCGCAGCCCTCGCACGGCATCTTGCCTCGGTTGCCTGCCAGAACCCGACCTCCCGCTATCATTTATCGCGTATCATGCTCCGCCACCCGCCACAGCTTAACGTGCATGCATGCCACCGTACCGAGATAACGAATTTACTAGTTTCTGTCTGTAATTGCGATACATTTGGTATTTTTTATGACGTGTTTTGACTTGACTTCTTTGTTATTGGCATAGGTGTCTGGTCTGGCTGGTTTGGTTTGCCTTGCCACTAGCACAAAACATATGAAATTGACAGCCCTGCCCTGCCATTTTGATAAAGAGTTGCCAGCTTGCCAAACATAGAGTGTAAGTATACTTTACCAAACTTGCAATGTAACTTATGTAACGCATGTGCACGCACCCAATCAATATCAATAAATATAAATTGTGCCACGACAACGATCTGAAATTATCAATCAAACTCTTTTTGAAGTATTTAAAAATATTATTGACTTAACTTGCTTATGTTAGCAATAGCTTTATCAACGTAATAAATAATTGTTGTTTGAATTTTAACTCCCATTTTATAAGCAAGTTAATAATTGGTGGTAGCCCTGCTTCAAAATTTCAGATTTCCGTTTCGTTACACGCAACACAAGTTTCCATCATTATTTTTGCTTTATTTATAATTAGGTACAATGAGTTATAAAATATCATAATCCTCTAGTTAAGCTAGCCTTTAGTACAGACAAAGAAATCATCGGCGAGTATAATAGGAAGCTCGCTCTATTCACACTTTTCATCTTTTTTGACGCTGGTTTCATAACTTGAAGTGAATGCCAGAGCTTGAAGCACACTAAAGCTCTTTGTACCTCAAACAAAAATATGCATCACAGTGTGCAGTGCAGCGGCAGAGTGGAGTGCGCTCAGCGCGGCCTGTACGGCAGGGGGGCGCTACAACTAGGGTAGGTACCTACATCGCTTCAGTAGAGCTAGGCACTCCGGAATGTTCCCGCGCTTATTGCGACCCGGATTTCACGCCATTTGCAAATGATACTTCCAAGTTCTCTCGTCACAGTGCTGCGGTCAAGAGCAAGGCTTTCAACTTTCAAGACGGAAAACTACTTATCGTCGAGCGAGGGTAGGAGATATCAAATGTCTCTTACCTACATTGTAAGAGCAGACAATAAAATTCTAAGTATGAGCTACGGCGGCGATCAATTACGTAACAAAAATACTGAAACTCCTTGGGGGTTGCCCATCCCGATCCTCAACTCCTTAACAAGTCTATGTAACGGCTAGCACAGCGAGCCTCAACATTTTTTTAAGATTATTTCTTATTTTTGGGAGAAAATAACCAAGAGTTCCTATGACAAAAGAAACGAAAGCGAGCCCCCGAACATTGTAAAGACTGCGGTGGCAGATAAAAATATAGGTATGAATATAAATAATGGCGAGCGGAGCGAGCCGCGGTAATTTCGGAGTTTAGTGAGGTTGGGTTGGCAACAAAGACAAAGAGGATAAGACGACGATTTTTGCGATATATTTCGGCAATTAACATACTGTCAACTGTCAAATCTGCGTGTTCTTTTAAATAAAAACTGTCAAATTTACAGTTCTTTCCATTTAGATCGAGTTATTTATTGGCAAGAAATGCCTTCCTGAAAGGCAATTATTTTGCCTTCCTGTTGTTTTGTGCCAGACTGACAAGTGACAAAGAAATGTAAATGGCGCGGATGAAAATAGCGTCAACTCAGTGTTGACAGATAGCGAAATAAAAAAAATACTACTTTTGCAAATAAAATATACTAAATTTGTTAAATAACGATAGTGATTTTTTTAATCTATAACATTAAGAAGGTAGGTACCTGTACTTATTTGAGTTTTGACGCCGAGGACGCCGATGAAAAATTTCGGCGGCGGCGTGCGCTGGTTTTATGCGACACCTAGATAATGATAATGTCTAGTAGGCATAGGTACGTAGACAACTTGTAATATTTTTATTAGATTCTAGTAACAGTAGCCACGAGCCCGTTCACGCGTTTGGTAGGTATGGATTACACCTCAGTAGAAAAAGCCTTCACGTAAAGGGATCATTGTGTGTAAAATAGCCTAACTAAATACATGTACCTACTACTCATAAGTATAACCTGCTTTGTTTTTGTATGTGTGTGTGGTATTTGATGAATACCAAAAAATTAAAGGGCCTACATATCAGATGTATCGCTTTGCAAACTTCGGAGTAGATATAGAAGGTATTGTATTGGGATATAGAGGGTATTGGGTTGTGTCTAAAATTTTCGAGTTTTTTCAATATAGGTAACTAAGTATTTCGAAAAGTATGTAAGCTACTAGAATTTCAAATCCTGTTTTGTGATGTACAAACCGATACCTTATATTTGATACCCCACTCGGTGAGGTAGCCCCCCTTTTGAAAGTTACCCCCCCCCTTTAACCATTTTTCAAAAAGTGTTCTACTTACAGACTTCTCTATATTTTTCCTGCAAAATATAGATCCATATCTACAAACGCTTCATATATTTCAGATGGATCGCTCTCCAAACTTCGGAGATAGGGGGGGGGGGGGAGGAATGGGTATATTTCGACTTTTTTCAAAATATTTCATAAAGTATAACAACTAAAAAATTCAAAATGATGAACGATGTGAATAATGCAATCTCAAAAGAGTAGTCCATTGGTTTAGTGTCAATAATCTTTTGGTTAACGAAACCAAAACGAAATGTATTAGATTTATTCTACCTAATGTTAAACAAGTTAAGGCTGATGTAAAAGGAGATACGTTAGAAATTGTAGAAAGTACCGTTTTCTTAGGAATCGCCTTAGATAATAAACTTCAATGGGGCCCACACATAGATAAGCTATCGAAGAGACATAGTTCTGCAGCATATGCTGTCAAAAAAATCCGTCATCTTACAGACGTGGATACATCTAGACTTGTTTATTTCAGCTACTTCCATAGTATTATATCTTATGGTATAGTACTGTGGGGGAACGCTGCAGATACTATATTCGTGTTGCAGAAGAGGGCTGTTCGTGCTATCTATAGTATGGGTCCCAGAGAATCCCTGCGTGATAAATTCAAAGAAATAAACATAATGACTGTACCATGTCAATATATTTATGAAAACCTATTGTACACTCATAGAAATATCAATCGGTTCTTTAAAAATAGCGATGTACATAATTTGAATACAAGAAATAAATATAAACTCGCTGTGCCCACAACTAGACTACACAAAATTAATGTATCTTTTAAAGGGCAATGTATACGCTTCTACAAGAAAACTCCTAGTGAGTTGCAAAAATTATCAGTAAATAATTTCAAACAAATTGTCAAAACCTTGTGTAAAAAGGCCTACTATAAAATATCAGATTATCTAGAGGATAAAAAAGCTTGGGGCGGGATTTGCTCCAACTCGAAAAATAACAACTAACTAACAGGCTAAAGGTTTCTTCGTCGCTTCATTACTTTAGTCTACATACCGAAGCGACTGAAATAAAAAATATCACTTTATTTATTTCCGTGTCAGTGTTTAAATATTAAGAATTTGACCTTTTCTAAGTGTACATAATATATTGTATTTATGAAAATAAAGAGTTTATGACTTTGAATTGACTGAAAATTTTCATGTTCATTTCGTTTTTTTTTCTTTTAATCTGTACAGGCGCACGAAATATATTATTATTTTAAATTTCACGTTATTTGCTGCTGTAGTTGCTGAGATATTAAAGACGGAAAAAAGGACAGAAAAACGATACCGATCTCCGATCTTCGAAACCCTAAAAACGGTCCATAATTGACGGAGAACGTTATAAGAACACACACACTTAACATAGAACCTCCTCCTTTTTTTGATGTCTGTTAAAAATACATTATGAAACCTTTGGTGGGATTCCCGCAGGGTTGTGAGTGGCTTCTCCCTAAAAAGAGTGGCTTCTCCCCGACCTTTTAGGGATCGCTAGGAAGGAGGGAGCAAGGAATCCTTAAGGTTTCCTCAAGAGCGTCTATTTTTCCGCGGCTTAGCTCAGAGACTAGGTATTAGTAACTACTAGAAAGCTGTAATTCGGCATGGGTAGGGTAGGGTAGGGTAGGGTAGGGTAGGGTAGGGTAGGGTAGGGTAGGTATAGGTTGAATCATGCAGGCTTAGCTTATATACATATACATAAATATTTAACTAATAAACCAACATTTTTCTGCATAGGTTCGGCAGCAGCGACATAATTATCTATGAATTCGACGATTAGATAATATCACGATAATAATTGCTTCTAAGTTCGATTCCCGTTTTTATCCAACTTTTGCTGCATAATAATGAATGATGTCATGTCGGAAATACGTTAGTAGGTATTATTGTATATTCTCTGAATACCACTAATACACTAAACACACAGAGTAGGTACTCATAAAATATACCTATCTACGTTTATTTATGTTTACTTTCAGCATATGAGTCAGCAGCTGAGGTGTCCGAGTGGTTAAGGAGTTGGACTTGAAATCCAATGGGTTCTACCCGCGCAGGTTCGAATCCTGTCCTCAGCGATTCTCTTTTTGGACTTAGTTCTGTGTCCCTGGTCGTAGGAGCAGTAATTGTAGTGTAACGCACAAAAAAGTACCGACTGTATTTTTAGAACTCTAGTGTTCCGTAGGTTTTGATTAAAACTAAAAGTTTATCTTCCAGATAGTCTCATCTCAGAGAATGCTCGAGTCCGGTTGGTGACCCTTCAAGTTCCCGGAAATGTTGCCAGCCTTCGATCAAGATATAATTGATCGAAGTTGCCAGCACTCCACGCTGCGAGTGTACTTAGCGTTCCTAAATACAACGTGGAAACAGTCCTTGAGTTTTGATCTTTACATAATTCTCTACCTGTGATTTTCTAGTTTCAACTTTGTAGTTTGTGATTGTAGTGGCCAGGCACTAACAAGTTATACGGTTGTGTTTTCAGATAAGAGTTGTCGTAGCACGATATTTTAGTTTTTTTTTGGTTTAACCTACCTGCTAGTAGATACATCATTTATTTAACAAAAATATACGTTCCATCTATCGTTTTCTGAAAGCGAAACTTCTAAGGTCTCGCTTTTTCTGTCCATTTTTTCGTCTTTAGTATCTCAGCAACTACATCTGCTATTAACTTGAAATTTAAAATAATAATACATTTTGTGCGCCTGCACAGATTTAATGAAACAAAATGAAAATGAAAATTTTCAGTACCTACAAATTGTGATGCCGAAATTTTAAAAGCGACCTAAACGGTCAAGTGGGGTATCAAATGAAAGGTACCTATCAGTTTTTACATTTCAAAACAGTTTTTCAAATTTCTGTAGGCTACACACTTTGCAAAATATTTTGAAAAAGTCGAAACATTTACTATTGCCTCCGAAGTTTGCAAACCGATCCATCTGAAATGTGGTACTTGTAGGAATGTGGTACCTTTAGTACATATTTGTATACTTGACAAACTTTCGAAACCCTCGGCGCGCGAGTCACACTCGCACTTGACGGATCTTGTTTAGGGAAGGCTTAGGGATACATAACTCAATAAGTAAATAGTTTTAAGCACTAATTACTAATTTCTGGTTCCATGTTTCCATTGTAGTCATGGGATCTTAGCATGGTTCAAATAATGCATCAGACCTTCAAAAAACGCGAAAGCGGTAGGTTATAATAAGGTAGGTATATTTTACAGGAAAAATATAGAGAAGTCTGTAAGAAGACAACTTTTTGAAAAATGGTCAAATAAGGGATAATTTTCAAAAGGGGGGGGGGGGGCTACCTCACCGAGTGGGGTATCAAATGAAAACTATCGGTTTGTACATCTCAAAACAGTTTTTGAAATTTCTGTAGGATTCATTTTGAAATATTTTGAAAAAAGTCTAAAAAATACCCATACCCCCCTATCTCCAAAGTTTGCAGAGGGATCCGTCTGAAATGTATGAAGCGTTTGTAGATATGGATCTATATTTTACAGGAAAAATATAGAGAAGTCTGTAATTAGACAACTTTTTGAAAAAAAATCAAAAAGGGGGAATAATTTTCAAAAGCTACCTAGGGGGCTACCTCACCAAGTGGATTAAATTGTTATTTGATCAGCACGTTGATATTATAGTTAAAAAGGCATCTGGATCGCTTGGCTTTGTTTATAGAATGTCGTCGGAAGTCACTAGTATGATACTGTATTGTGCGTCCGTACGTGGCCACCTTGAATACGCTTCCCAGGTGTGGAATCCACGGTATGATGTGTATTCCGCGCGAATAGAGTAAAAGAGAAAGAAAGAAAGAAAGAAGAAAATTATTTATTACACACTACACACACAAAAAACTTTAAGACAATAAAAATAAAAAGAGACTACTTAGTACTAGCATAAACTAACAAACAGCACAGACAAACACATGTGAACTAGGTAAGTAGTATACTAACACAAACATTGGGTTAATTAATAGGTACCAAGTAGTCCACTCAGCAAGCAGACGAGCGCGTGTGTGCAGGTCTAACAGGTCCTGACTCAGCTTGTTGCTCTAACACAGAGACCTGGGGTAATCTGTGAAAGAGCGCTGGTTTTCAGTCAGAACCGTAGAGTAAGTGACAACCACACGGAGCAGATACAGAGTATCTGTATCTGCTCCGTGGACAGACACGATCTTAGATCCAGCGCACACAACACACAAAAAAGAGGTTTCTACGATACCTGCAATATGGAGCTCGTATTTTTTTTACCTGATTATGAGGCTAGATGCCGCAAATTTCCTTTTCTTCCCCTTCACAAGCGCAGAGAAATAGCTGTTGTGACTTACCTTTTTAACATAGCAAACGGCTCTATTGATTGCCCGGAGCTCCTCGAGCAAATAGGGCTGCGCACAAGCATGGCTGCACAGAGAAAACCGAACATCCTTTACGTACCTACAGTTAGGACAAACTTTAATAGCTAGAAATGAGAATGCATTTGTTTATAGAGCTAATAGAGCGTCTTGCACGTTCAATTCAACAATTGTTTTGTTCATGGAAACAGTGAGGTCGATCTCTTCAACACCAGCACAAGTCAGCTAAAACGCTTACTAAGTGATACATTTTTTTTCAAGCATAACCTAACTTTGTTCATGTTTAAAAAAGTTAAGTGAATGTGTTGATGTTTTTTTTATTCCTATTATTTTATTGTTTAGATTATTTTTAAAAAGTTGTCAATTTACTTTGTACCCTTAGGGTTTCGAAGATCTGAGATCGGTTTCGATGCCCTTATGGCAACGCTTTTTCTTTCGTTTTTTCCGTCTTTAATATCTCAGCAACTACAGCAGCAAATAACGTGAAATTTGAAATAATAATACATTTCGTGCGCCTGTACAGATTAAAAGAAAAATAAATAAAAATAAATTAAAAATGAAAATGTCAATTTTCAGTACAAAATGTTATGTCCAAATTTTAAAAGACACCTACAATGTCAAGTGGGGTATCAAATGAAAGGTTTGTACATTTCAAAATAGTTTTTGAAATTTCTGTAGGTTTCATACTTTTTGAAATATTTTAAAAAAGTCAAAAAATTACCCATTACCCATTATCTTCAAAGTTTGCAGAGCGATTCATCTAAAATGTAGGTACCTTTAATTTTTTGGTATTCATCAAATAGCAAAGTCTCTAACCAGTACCTAGTACATATTGGTATTATACCAATACTTGACAACCGTTCGAAGCCCTCGGCGCGCAAGTCACACTCGCACTTGACGGATCTTGTTTACTGTAGAATAGTTTTATATATTTTTTTTCTATAGTAAAAAATGCTTAGAGCATTAACCCGAACCAAGGAAAATGTAATAAAGAACGAGATTCGAAATAAATGATGTGAATAATAATAAATATAGTTAATGTTACTTGATATCGGTAATCTCTACCTATAGGGTAGGTACCTACTCGGTTCTAGAATCCTAGATATTTTTCGTAAACCATGCGATTACAAAACTATAATATGAATTGAATAATATTGATGAAAAACACACGCTACGCCACTAACTTCAATATAATGCTTCAGCATTAATATTTATTTATTACTATCACCTTTAGCAACTCGATAGATAGAGTCTATTGTCAAAATGATTAAAATGAAGAAGTGCGGATTAAACTTTATCTTATCATGGCAATATGCGGCGCTTGCCAATGTTGCCGACCGCCATCCGACCGCTAATCTGTATCAATCATTATACATATTATGTGTTGCGGACGGTAACCGGGTTGAACTGGTTCGCCCTGGGACAGTATCCCAACTTGGGTTCGACGTGCGTTCCTTTCCTCTTCTATAGCTGGTAGACGCATGCCGCCACGCACCTATGGGGACCTCGACTTCCAAAGAAATGAAAGACTAACCGAGGACGATGGGAGGATGTGTTGCGGACTAAAAGAGGATACTCTTCTTGAATCTTAGGTTTCGGCTATTTCTAGGTTTCCCTACAACTACTTGCTGCCTTCCTATTATCTTGCTTTCACTACTTCTTGCCTCTTCGGTGGCTGAGCTGCGACTGACTGCCGTTTTTTTTTTTTTTTCGAATGGACTACAATGCTGTTGACCGCAGATGGCCATGACAGCGTTACCGGACTTTTGGCGGGCGCAGAAGGCGCCTCGCCGGTAAAGTTATGGTGGGGCAACACGCACAAGGGCCACCACTTAGGTGCGAGCCTCGGCTTGGGCTGTCGCCAGATGCTACAAGGGGGAATGGAGGTTTCGCCAAGGTGCACGAATGCACCTATGGGCGGAAGCGGGGAATTCTTCGGCCCCGCATCCGGCGGGGTCGGTTTTTGGTCGGGTGTGTAGTGTGCGGAAGCGAATCGGTATCTGTTGCCGTCACCTCCGGGTTAGCGGCGGTGATTGGGTCAGCGGGGTCACCGAGAACGTGTCTCGGTCTACGGAGGAGAGAACTCGTGGGAGGATCGTCAATGGGATAATCCGGTATCGTGGAGATCAAGGGATTATAATGATCTGAGGCCGTTTCATAATGACGCTGGGAAGCGGTCTTTATGAAGTGGGCTACGGACTCGAGATTAAGATCTCGATGGAGATCTTTGTTGCGCATGTACCACGGACAGCCCGTGGCTTGGCGCAGAAATCTATTTTGGACAACCTGAAGGGGGCGGAGGTTGACCGAGTGGCCAAATACTACCGACGAGTAAGTCATGACTGGGCGTATGACCGATTTGTAAAGTGTCACCTTATTTCTAAGGGACATTTTACTCTTCGCTCGAAGGAGACTGTTCAACCGGCTAAGTATGAACTTTGCGCGGTTGGTTACAGTGCGAATATGGGGTTTAAAACTAAGGCGGCGATCTAGTATCACCCCTAGGTATTTGGCTGACTTCACCCAGGGAATGGGTTTGCCAAAGAGGGAGAGGGTTCTGGGCTTAGAGTAATTCCGCGAGAAGTACACTGCTGCACTTTTCGTCGGATTCACTTCTATGCGCCATTGTCTGAACCAGGCACCTAAGGTGTCGAGTGCGGCTTGCAGTCTTATACTTACCCGACTTGCGTTCAAGTCGGATGCGTACAAAGCTGTGTCGTCCGCGAAGAGGGCAAGTTCGACTTGCGGGTGGCGGGGGATGTCGCTGGTGTACAGCGTAAAAAGGAGCGGAGCAAGGACAGATCCTTGGGGGACACCTGCTCGGACGGGTCGGGGGTCGGAGAGAGTGCCCTCCACGCGGTAGCGAAAGCTGCGATTCGACAAGTAGTCTCGTAGGATGAGTACGAGTCTGTCTGGCACACCTAGGGTGGAAAGCTTGTAGATCAAGCCATTGTGCCAGACTTTGTCGAAGGCTTTCGCTACGTCGAGGAAGACAGCTCCCGTACTGGCTGGCCAAGTGTGATGCCACATGGTCAGTATGTGCTCCGTGATGCGGAGCACCTGTTGGGGACAAGAGTGATGAGCTCGAAAACCGAACTGCTCATCGGGTAAGAGCTTGTGCTCATTGACGTGGGACCAGAGACGACTCAGAAGGAGTCGCTCGTAGATCTTCCCCAGGGAACTGAGGAGACTGATAGGGCGGTAGGAGGAAGGTTCATTCGCCTTTTTGCCCGGTTTGTGGATGCCAATGACATTGGCTTCCTTCCAGACATCAGGGAAAGAACAAGTGGACATGGCTGCATTGAAGATGCTTACGAGGAGGTAAATGAGGGCAACAGGGAACCTTTTGAGTACTCTGTTACTGATGCCGTCCGAGCCGGGGGACTTTTTCGGTCGGAGATCTTTGATGATCGCTGCGACCTCTGCCGCCTTGACGTGGTCAAGGGTGGCGGAAGGGGGTAGGGACGCTAAGCGTTCGACTTCGCTATCCACCGTATCGAGGTGAGCTGGGTCGACGGGCTCAAGACTGGGGGAGCACTGGGCTTCCAGGCTTTCAGCCAGGGTATCGGCTTTGTCCTTATCTTCAAACGCGGGCGTTTGATGATTCGGACGTATAAGCGGGGGCATTATGGTGACTCCGTCTGCTTTCATTGAACGCGCCAGGTTCCAGTAGGCCTGGTGACCCGGTTTGATCGTTGAAAGCAGTTCGTCCCAAGAAGAGTTACGATGCTCTTGAATGGCCCTCTTAACCTTACGGCGAAGCGAGTTCATTCTAAAGCGGTTGGGATAGGTGGGATAGGAACTAAAGCGACGGGTCGCTGCGTTCTTCTCAGTGATCAGACGTCTGATATCATCTGGCAGGTCCCAGCGACGATCATTCGCCGCCGGCACCTGTTTCGATGATTCGCCGAAAGCGGATTGGACGTGTCTAGTCAGAGAGTCGACCGCGATCGCGATGTCGTCTACGGAGCTAATATCGTCGGGTATTTTTTCCAAGGCGGGTGAATAGATATTCTTGAGGGCGTTCTCAAGCTTATACCATTGCACCACTGTCTTGGTGGGAGACTGACTGCCGTATAAAATGCGCTTATATTTATATGGCCGTGTTTTACCGGCTAGACGCCTGTGCGTTTATGACCTATTTTTCCTAACATTTTCCTTAGAGCCGAAACCTTAACACCTTTATTTCATTACCATTTTCTTAAAAAATATAAGTATTTTTTAAGAAAATGAAAAAAAAATATTAAATTTATGTTTTTACATATTAGATATGCCTTATTTAAATACAATCATAATATCTAAACATTTTCTAACAATAAAAAAGTTCCTGGAACAAAGACTTAACAAAAATTCAGTTCGGAACATTTTTCTTATACAAATCTTAAAGTATCTTTTTAAAGATACTTTAAGTTAACTCAGTTTGAAACCTACACCTTTCATTTAACACTATTTTTATTATCAAATATGAACAAACAAAAAAGTACACTTTCAAGTTACGTAAAAATGAATCTTTTAAAACTTAAGCAAATTGTCACATGTTCAGTGATTCTACGTTAGATAGAGACAACATAACACAAATAAATCAATCTAGTAAGATTCTAATTAGAACTAATCAACATAATTCTTACATTAAGGTTTCGTCGCCGACATTATGTATAAATCATTAGTATTAATGACATAGAGTGAGTGACCTATCTCTAGTAGCTGCATTCGCGTCACATCTAGAGATGCAATTCCGCCGGAGGATGACATCGGCGACAATCGAATAGCCTGCATTCTGCATCCCAGCTCGCCCGCGCTCCTAGCCCGCCCCGCGCCGCCCCGCCCCGCCCCGCACAATGGCATCTGTAAACGTCCTGCCTGCTCCTGGGATCGCGGGCAGGTGATGCGATTACAAACATATTGAATATCGGTGCCGATAATGATTTTCGTGAAATGAAAATGAAATGAAATGAAATTTTTATTGCATAAAACATGGTATACAAGGTGATTAAGATTAATTATGAGCTCATGTTTAGCTATTCTATTCTATAGCATGCAATTCATTAACTTATTGTATTGTATTCATTTCATTCAGATAATAAAATCCATAGCCTCACATGAGAATTAAAATTAAAATAAACATTAAAATTAAATTAAAATCAAAATTAAAATTAAAATACAAATGTGATTCAAATTAAAATTAAAACTAAATTATTAGCTAAAATTACAATATTACAATAGATTATATTAGAATAAATTAGATTACAGTAAAATAAAATAATAATTAGAATATAATCATTTGTTGTATCCACACACTGGAGCAACACATTGGACAAAATGTGTCCATGTCGGGGACGTACGCCCTGCCACAGTTTGTAGGGTGCTGTTGTGACTCGCCCTCGTCCTGCTCATCAGAGATGCTGTTTTCTTCCGAATGACGGCATGAAAGCCGTCAGTTCGATGCTGAGCAAACATCTCTGAGGCACTACAAAAACGGGGGAGTCTCAACAGCATCCTAAAATTGTTATTATACTGTACCCGTAGGGCATCCAGCGATTTTCGAGTGTAGTTAATTCAAAGATTACCCGTGTACAGGCTCTGACAATACGCCTTAAAGAGCGTAATTTTCACTTCGTCTTATGTCTAAGGCTTAAAATTATTAAAGTCATTAATATCATAAAAAATGCGTTCATTAAGCCAGTTAAATAATTTCTTTTTAAATAAGTGGGCATTCAATAATTCCAATTCATTAGGTACCTTATTATAAATTTTTACACATATATGTACATAGTCATGCAGCTTTTTTGATAGTTTCTTTTAGAATAAGCCTATTCGGGTCTCTACATTGCCTAGGATTTTCCTCACATGCTTTGTTTGTTTTGTTTTGTTTTGTGGAACAAATATCCATGAGTTCTTACAAAATTAGAGATTTCATAAACATGAAGCACTGGTCTGGTAGAGGCAACAAACCAAGATCCTTAAAAAACGATTTGCAAGATTGATCAGGCGGGATTCCACATATTGCTCTGATGTATTTGTTTTGCGCTAATAATGCTCTGTATTGTCCGTACCTCTAGTATTGCCCCACATTACTACATTAACCCATAACGAACTACTGGAAGCCAATTTTCGCCAATTTATCGCTCGATAATAATCAAAAGAACTGTCAAATTTTACAGTTTTTATTATGAAAGATCTGTCAAATTTGATAGTTTTTTTTTGATAAATATCGAGTGATAAATTGGCGAGAATTTTCCCCCAGGTCCTATATACGCGTGATACAACATAGTGGCAGTTTTGATGCTTGTGACTTTTTTTATTTGCCTAGAGCTTAAACTAATTTGTTTACCTTTTTACTAAGTCTACCTGAGATTTACGATTGATATTTTCGTCAATTATTAGGAATTATGTCAATTGTGATGTTAATACTTGTGAATCTCACTGGATTATTGACCTATTGTTTAAAATTTCCAACATAGATGCATAATAATGACTCAAAACAATAAATAACTTTACTTATGAAAAATAAGATACCCTCTCATACAACCAAGGATGGGGCGGGAAAAATTAAATTGTACATTATAGTTTGTATTTTCAGAATTATCGTTAAAAATATGTGAGCGATCGTGTAAACGAACTTCCGAGTTTCAATAGAAGGGACCAATCGTTGCATTAGTTGCATAAATTCATAACTAGATGTCGCTAGTAAAAAAAAAAAGTAAAAAAAGTCAAAAACTCTTTATTTCCATATATACAATAAAAGTATACTTAGAAAAGGTCAAATTCTTAATAATTAAACGCTGACACGGAAAAAAGTGATATTTTTGATTTCAGTCGCTTCGGTATGTAGACTAAAGTAAAGAAGCTGAAAAGTGTAGGAGCTCTAGATCGCGCCGCTGGCGAGAACGCACAGGTTTGATTGAACGACCTCCATCGGTCGTGTTGGAAACGTGGGCCAATTTATTAATTGCATAGTTGATAATTAGGTACCTAGGTACTGATGTTTAATACTGAACAAGCCTGAATACAGAAAAGCGCGTCTCTTACTAATTGTATTTGTATGAATTTGTTTTTTTTTTTGCTGTGTGTATGTACATTATTAGTTACTAGAGTAGTAACTATTAACTTAACTTATTAGTATGTTAAGTTAATAGTTACTAACATTAACTTAACATACCAATTAACTTATTAGTATGTATGTAGTTGCGATGTGACCAGCGCGGCGGGGCGGCGGCGGCGGCGTGGCGACTAGTGCTCGGTATGGCTGGTGGTTGCGTTGACGCTAGTATTTAGTTGCGATGTGACCGGCGCGGCGGCGGCGGCGCGGCGGCTAGTGCTCGGTACGGCTGGTGGTTGCGTTGGTGCCAGTATGTAGTTGCGATGTGATCGGCGCGGCGGCGCGGCGCGGCGGCTAGTGCTCGGTATGGCTGGTGGTTGCGTTGACGCTAGTATGTAGTTGCGATGTGAACAGCGCGGTGGCGGCGCGGCAGCTAGTGCTCGGTACGGCTGGTGGTTGCGTTGGTGCCAGTATGTAGTTGCGATGTGATCGGCGCGGCGGCGCGGCGCGGCGGCTAGTGCTCGGTATGGCTGGTGGTTGCGTTGACGCCAGTATGTAGTTGCGATGTGGTCAGTAGCGACCACGCGGTTGAATTACGCAGCGAAATGTGGATCGTATGAATTATACTATTAACTAATTTTCATACGATATAGCATCCGACCACATGTTGTCGTTGTTGTGTGGTTGTGGTAGGTACGTGTGAATTGTCCCTAAACCTGGGTTGTCAATGATGGAACCATAACCTAGTTATTAACCTTATTACGTAGGTACCACGCACGTGTCCACTCAGTAAGAAGTTTTAATATACCCGCTATCAATATGAGGTATGTACTATTACGCAGTGTCAGGCGCTTAATAATAAATTCAAAAAATAAAGATAAACATAAATATGCTACATAAAAAATAATGTTGGCGCCGCGTCGTCAGTCCCAAGTCGCTCCGGATCTAATGAAGGGTCGCTCGATCAGAGACGATCAGGCCGCATTCATTCAGACCTAACGGTACCTTCATACCTGTCTTCTTGTTTCTGCAAGGGTCCGTACTAACTGCTAATTATTCAACAATAACTAAAGATTACTACTGCCTAATCTGTGTCGTCGAGAGGCGACAGGACTCGGACCTAAAAAGGAATAACGAAGTTTTTTACAGCCTTACGGGATTATGGCGCGTCATAGTTAAACGTTCGGGGAGTAATAAACACCCATCCATCTGAATCATGCGGCGGCGGCGCGGCGGGATGTCAACTCTACAAACTTTACTGCCCAACGAAGAGCCTATATTATCATTATCAAGTACCTATATGAAATAAAGTATACCCTAAGTTTAAACCGATTCAACATAATGAAAGGTGTGGGTGGGTGCGTTCGCCGGGTGAAGTGCGGCGCGGCGCCAGCCTTCTCTAATAAGGAACCTCTGCACGTTTTGTGGCGATGTGTCTCACTCTCACGCTCTCCCAGCTCCCTGGCGGCTGTTTTAAATACCTACCAACTTAGAAACGAACCAACGTGTTTTGGTAATCCATTAATGACACACTTCAAACTAATTAAGTAGGTACTAGTTTGTATTGTTTGTTAAAGTAAGTTAACGCTTAGGTACCCAGTTAGCTAAGTTTATTCGAACTAAATACGAAATAGGTCGAGGGACCTCTGGGAAGTTCAGCGGCGAGTCCCGGGGGGCGGAGGCGGATATAGATTGGTTTTCTTTAAGAGAGTTGGCAGTTTCGTTTATTTCCACGATAGCGAGGTCTGCGGGGAGCTGGTCTAGCTCACCACTTCAGCCCGAGGCTAGAAATTCTGAGCTACACTTTACAACAACAAATTCAAAGATTCTCAGCGCATTTGTCTGTAGATTTCAGCTTGCGTTTTAAAATTGAAAATGCTGTACAGGAGGCGGACATTAATGAAAGGACTTTTAGAATAAAGATATAAATAAGACCTATGATTTTTTTGTAAAAGGATCAGCAGTAAAGCCTCGCCACCTCCGGCACGCGTGGGACGTGCAAAGCGCGCATCCTCCGATTGTCCGCGCCGCGTCACGACGCGCCGCGCGCGCCGGACTCGCCAGCATACATACTCGTACATACCTACTACACCTGCTCTGGAATGTGGAAAACGACTTCCATCCTGCGCTAATTACTTAGAAAACGACTCCCATCCTGCGCTAATTACTTAGAAAACGACTCCCATCCTGCGCTAATTACTTAGAAAACGACTCCCATCCTGCGCTAATTACTTAGAAAACGACTCCCATCCTGCGCTAATTACTTAGAAAACGACTCCCATCCTGCGCTAATTACTTAGAAAACGACTCCCATCCTGCGCTAATTACTTAGAAAACGACTCCCATCCTGCGCTAATTACTTAGAAAACGACTCCCATCCTGCGCTAATTACTTAGAAAACGACTCCCATCCTGCGCTAATCACTTAGATGTTTCTATAACTACTGTACAATTAAAAAGTACTTCTCCAGATAGAAAGCCAGATGTTATGTTCTACAATAGAGAAGGTGAGAGCTGAGGACAAGGGGCTAGGCATTACAACAGATGTTATGTTCTACAATAGAGAAGGTGAGAGCTGAGGACAAGGGGCTAGGCATTACAACAGATGTTATGTTCTACAATAGAGAAGGTGAGAGGTGAGGACAAGGGGCTAGGCATTACAACAGATGTTATGTTCTACAATAGAGAAGGTGAGAGCTGAGGACAAGGGGCTAGGCATTACAACAGATGTTATGTTCTACAATAGAGAAGGTGAGAGGTGAGGACAAGGGGCTAGGCATTACAACAGATGTTATGTTCTACAATAGAGAAGGTGAGAGGTGAGGACAAGGGGCTAGGCATTACAACAGATGTTATGTTCTACAATAGAGAAGGTGAGAGCTGAGGACAAGGGGCTAGGCATTACAACAGATGTTATGTTCTACAATAGAGAAGGTGAGAGCTGAGGACAAGGGGCTAGGCATTACAACAGATGTTATGTTCTACAATAGAGAAGGTGAGAGGTGAGGACAAGGGGCTAGGCATTACAACAGATGTTATGTTCTACAATAGAGAAGGTGAGAGCTGAGGACAAGGGGCTAGGCATTACAACAGATGTTATGTTCTACAATAGAGAAGGTGAGAGGTGAGGACAAGGGGCTAGGCATTACAACAGATGTTATGTTCTACAATAGAGAAGGTGAGAGCTGAGGACAAGGGGCTAGGCATTACAACAGATGTTATGTTCTACAATAGAGAAGGTGAGAGCTGAGGACAAGGGGCTAGGCATTACAACTACCGAATGGCAACCGGAAGTCAGGTTCTCTAAATCTCAGAATTATTCTGGTTGAAATGTTTCGCTTACGGAGAGGAAGGACTGTTCGCTTACGGAAAGGAAGGACTGTTCGCTTACGGAGAGGAAGGACTGTTCGCTTACGGAGAGGAAGGACTGTTCGCTTACGGAGAGGAAGGACTGTTCGCTTACGGAGAGGAAGGACTGTTCGCTTACGGAGAGGAAGGACTGTTCGCTTACGGAGAGGAAGGACTGTTCGCTTACGGAGAGGAAGGACTGTTCGCTTACGGAGAGGAAGGACTGTTCGCTTACGGAGAGGAAGGACTGTTACGCCTGGTCAACGAAATCCTTCGCCTTCTGGTCAATTATTATCTTATGACTTAAGTATCTTTAGAACCTTACATTCATTGATACAGCTGAACATTAAACTAATAAATAAGGTCCGAGTGATGTTGCAAAAAATATAAGCATTTTGGTAATATAATACCTATTATGATACAAAATATTCAACCCGATGTGGATAATTTCAGGAATCACGCTACTTTTATAACCAACTTCACAAAAAGGAAGAGGTTCTATGTTTGCAGTGTCTGTATGTTTTCAGGGTTCCGTACCCGAAGGGTGAAAAGGGGACCCTATTACTAAGCCTCCGCTGTCCGTCCGTCCATCAGTGTGTCAGCGTAACACCCTCTCAGTCTATGACACTGGGTAAAGCAAAGGAAGGCATAACAATAAGTAAAATCAAGATCCGTCAAGTGCGAGTGTGTCTCGCGCGACGAGGGTTTCGAACGGTTGTCAAGTATACCAATATGTACTATAGGTACCGGTTAGAGACTGTGCTATTTGATTGGATTTGGGGGGAATGGGTAATTTTTCGACCTTTTTCCAAATACCTATCTCAATAGGTAGGTACTGAAAATTTGCATTTTTATTTTTCATATATTTTTATTCTATTATTCTGTACAGGCGCACGAAATATAATATTATTTTAAATTACACGCTATTTGCGCTACACGCTTTTTGTGTAGTTCCTGAGATATTAAAGACGGACAAAAGGACAGAAAAAGCGTTCCCTCAAAGAGAAACCGATCCCGATCTTCGAAACCCATGGGTACTGAACTACCCATGGGTACTGAACTACCCATTGCATCAAAATATATGAGAGGGGTTCTCTCGGCGGTCTGTGTATTAGTGGGGGGATTCAAACTAAACCTTACTGATATAAACGAACAATCCCCAAGCTTGCAATTATAAAGTAAAATTATTATCATTAGTGAAACATTTCTATGCAATCTTATTTTTCTTTAGTATTTCCTTTAATAATTTTATGACCTGTATTTCCATTATGGGAGAAATAATAGTTTTATTTATTTTTTGTATGGGAGAAAACACAAAAAGTACATTATTTTTAAACTGAATGGGAATGAAGGGCTCACATGAGTTAATGCACGTTACTTGGCGATTAAGATGACATACAATTTATGTGCCTTTCGGTGCCGCTTTGCGTGCAGCAAACTTGTGAAATGTCAAATTCTTGGTTTGTAATTATTCAAGTCTTTGGCGTAATTTAATAAAGTTACCAATCACTTTAAATCTGAAAATGACTACTGAAATAATAGACATTCATATACTAAACAATTAATATTATACAGGGTGTACAATTATATAGTAAAAAATCAAATCATCAACTGTTTTACAAATACTTATATTTTTGAATGTAAAACACGTTTATCAAAATATTACAAAAAGTGATACGCCACAGTGAGGTAAGTACATAACAAGGACAATGGACATAAAGTAAACTATTGTACATTGTTTATTTTACGTTACAACTATTCAAACTATTTAAAGTATTACTATTTACATTTAAAACACAAAAACAACTACATAATAAAATAACAACAATCATAGTAAACTACATAAAAAATTACTATTCATTAAATTAATTATCTTCGCCATCATCAAAGTCCTCCAAATCTAAGTCCATCATTGATGCATTAATATCGACAAATTTAATGTTCTCTATATCTACATCTAAATCGTCACTGATGATAAGAGGTTTGATATCATCACTGACAACTGTTTGTATAGGTTTCCTCAGTACAGGTCCTATACTGGACAGGTATGGATCTGACGATTTAAGGAGACCATTGAAAATGTCTTCGTTTGTCGCTCTACGACTAAATTTGAAAAGTTATAAAGTTATACAACGTAATATGAGATATTTAAGCTTTAAAAACAACTAATGTTAAATAATTTCACACCTTGTTTGACGATGTCCACCAGGAGGCCACCTGTATGATTTGTTTTCTACTTTTCAATGACGCTTTGGAGCTTAAATCTCTGGCTTGCCATGTTTTAAAGTCGTCTATATGAAATATAGAGTAGACACTCCATAGACCTGATCCATGCATGAAGAGTAGGGTATATTTCTGTAGCGACAGGTTTTCTGGAAAGAAAGTTAAAAGTTAATAGCAGTACCTACCGTAAGCTGACATAAATTATTTAATCATTTAAAACTCACTTTGAGATCTTCTCTAAGTTATTCAATTCAGAAGCCACCCGGCTTTACAAATGTCACAGGTCTGAGTTGAAGGTTTTGACAGTTGTGAAGTGATTTTGCCATCTATCACGGTCATAAGTACTCGTATTGAGTGCTTAACAGCATGACTACCCATAATTGACGGCTCCAGTGCTGCAATCTCAGCCTCAATCAAATCCTGCTCGTCCTAGTTATTCAATTTATTTTCACTCACAAACTTGAAAAAGAGTGGTTTGCAGAACATTGTGGAAGATGGATTTTCCCATATCTTTTCTTCACCGCAAACTAAGCGTAGAGGCACAAATGAAGACATAAATATACTGGAATCATCTTCGTCCACCATAGTTTGCTTTTTGCAAACTTTGTCCTGAAGCACCATCAAAGCCCCACTTACATAACAATGCCATGCAATTACAAACTCTTTGCCATCCGACGAAGTTTCTAAACATAGAAACTTTCCTAGTCTAGCAATAGTTTTGTCTAAAACTGTTTGGAGCCCTACTCTTATCCCTCTTTCCGTGATTTCCATTGTATCTTTTGGTGGGTAACAGTCCTTCTTCGTCTCTAGGATGCTATCATAAGAAGGATACAGTGGTACTCCTTCGTCTTTTGCATAAGCTCTTAGTGTAATGTACTGCCACTTTGAAAGCTTCAAAGAGGTAAAAATACCTAAAGCTTTAACAGCTGAATATGTAGGCACAGCTATCTTCGACTTCATCAACTCTTTATCCTTGTAGCTTCTTCAGGATGATTTGTGACCAACTTAATTATATCTGCTACATTCTTATTATCTGCTGTTAGACCAGCTGCATAAGCAAGGCTTTCCGTATTATGGGTTAGGAGTTCTTCCACTCTTCTTCTCTTTTGTAGTGGACTTAGTTCGGAGAACGGTTTTCTATGACTCACTAATGATGTAGATGTTCCAACGCTGGTCGTTTCCGGTTCATTACATGTTGATGCAATCACATTTTCACCGAAGTCAGAACAGGCACATGATTCCTGCTCTACTGGAAATGAAGGCGTCATCTTTTCCCTAATGATCTCAGGCCATTTAATATCTTCTTGAAGCCATGTCTCATACTTCTTTACGAATGTATGTCTCGTCCGATTACAAGAAATCCATTTTTTCCTCAACGAACACACATAAGTTTGACAGAATTGCTTCAATTATTTATTTTCACTATCGGATAAATCAACGGCATTCATAAGAACTTCAAATAACACACTGGGCTGTGAGAAATAACTGTTGTTTGCCACAAACATGAAAATGTCCAAGTTGGTACCACAACCTTCCATCCTAACACGAAAACAAATAAATGCAATAAGTATAGTCACCGCGCACAAGTACGCGCTTAGCTACTGAGGGAAGTTAGCTCAATGGTCCTATTTATATTTATCTACCCTCATTATTACTCGTTGTCTCATTAATGCTTAAATTACTTGTAACTAATTAAAATTAAACCTTAATCACGGTAATTACCAAATGCCTTAGTTCTTTAAATGTAATTTTATGAAAAACCATATACAATTAATTTTTAAATACGAATATCATTAGGAGACTATTAACTAACGATACCATAAGTAAAACGAAAGAAATTTATTTAATTACGCCAAATACTTGAATAGTCACATACCAAGAATTTGGAATTTCACAAGTTTGCTGCACGCAAAGCGGCACCGAAAGGTACATAAATTGTATGTCATCTTAATCGCCAAGTAAGGTGCGTTAACTCATGTGAGCACCAGCCCTTCATTTCCAAGTAAGGTGCATTAACTCATGTGAGCACCAGCCCTTCATTTCCAAGTAAGGTGCATTAACTCATGTTAGCACCAGTCCTTCATTTCCATTCAGTTTAAAAATAATATAACTGACAAATATATTCTATGAGTATGAAGGTCGACTTTCCTCCCGGGGGGGCTCCGCGGTAGGTAGAACGAATTGCAATTAGTATTAGTTAGTGTACCAGCGTAATATAAACTAATAAAATGGATACCAAAATAAGCGATTTCGTAATGTATTTTATGTAGACACAATTGTGGTAATACTGTTGGAACTAAAAGAGTTTTTAGTGAATTGGAAGATTACATTTGCACATAGCTGCTTTATTGTCCTAGATCTGACGTAGATACCTAAATACTGATTTTATTATAGTCTATTCACCCGAGCAAAAGAAATAGCGTAAACAAACCATAAAAAAGGTTCTTATAGAACATAATTTCAAGTCACAGACTACGAATAATTGATTAAATCGTTTTTATATATCTAATAATACGTCTTCATATATTTTTTACTACTTTTATTCTAGGTAACGAATATACTTTGTATTCATATAAACCGTTTTAGGTCAAATAATAATTAATAATACTTTGGTTACATGTTCTGCCTTCCAAAAATCTAGGTACCCTTTTAGATAATAACTCATTTCGGGTGGCCACCTCATTGCGTTTAGGTTCTCCTTGCCTAGTTGCACACCGTTGTCAGTGTGGTGAAACCGTTGATAAGTTTGGTCACCATCCACTGGCATGTGTCTCTAGTGCAGGACGTGTGCCCTGTCATAGTTCTATTAATGACATCATCCGTCGGGCTTTTACCAGCGTCAGTGTGGCAGCTACCCTCGAACCACGTGGCCTTATGCGAGATGATGGTAAAAGACCTGACGGTATGACTATGATTCCGTGGAAGATGGGTCGGCCTTTAGTTTGGGATGCCACGTGTGTAGATACCCTAGCGCCTTCACATCTTGCAGGGACATCGGTAAGGGCCGGCTCCGCAGCGGAGTCCCACAAACTGCAAAAATACGCTATTCTAGACGGAGGTTACCTATTTGAGCCGTTTGGGGTTGAAACCCTTGTTCATTGGGGACCTGGAGCACACGCCATTTATAAAGATCTCCAAACTTCTTATAGAGTCGACAGGTGACCGGAATGCTGGCTTGTATTTCGGTCAACGAATTAGCATTGCCATTCAACGTGGCAATTTATTTATTTGTTTATTTTACAAATGGACTAACAGTTAAAACCAAAACGTGAAAAATAAAAATAAATAAACAATGCTGCCAGCATTCTGGGCACTCTGCCTTCTGGTGACGGCTTAGATTTTTAAGAAATAGACATAAGTGTATATATACTAGTTGTAATTGTTTTATTCTGTTATTGTAATTAAAACTCATTAATAAATTGATTTAATAAAAAAATATTTTAAGACAGCATGATGATCATACTAAAAAGAACCTTAAAATACAAGGGTAATCAAAATTTATTTTAACTTTAAATTTTTTGATGATACTGTGGATAAAGACCGTTTTATAATTGAATTGGGTGAAAGTTCCTCATAATCAAACAACGATTTTAGTGATTAACTATACAATAATATTATTTGTATTGTTTATAATAAATTTTATCTAAATTCCTTGTTACGTTTATTTATTATTATTCCTTAAATATCCATACGTTTCAATTTTCAAAACGTTTATTGTAAGTAAGTGAGTTACATAGGTAGTGAACTTAGGTACTTATTAATTCTAGCTAGTCTAGTTGATATCCAGATGAGTGTATTTCTATTTCTGGTATTATATAGAAGAAGGCATTGTCATTATATCAATGGTTTTAAACAGATCTTGTAGGGAAACTTGAGAGCCAAGCTTATAGAGGTAGATAGCTCTAATAGCTCTTTTCTGAAGAATGAAAATATACTTCTAAACAAATATTTTAAAGAGGTAAAATGCATACTCTCTAATAAAAAGATATAGGCAAATTCAAAAATGTATTCTCCATTACGAAAAAAGTTTGAGAATCTTTGATTCTTTGTTTACGTTATTTCTTTTGCTCGGGTGAAGTCTTTTTATTAGTAACTTATTGTACCAGATGTAATTTAAAATATTGTAAGCCAAGTTATTTCGTACAAACAAAGTTACGCACCTAATAGTTCAAATTTCGGAAAAATATATAATTCCTATTTATAATTTTTTTAAATATTTTTATTATAAAAAAAATATCAAAAATTGCCGAGAGGCTATTCAGAATAAAAAAAAAAGCCGCCAAGCTATTGCACTAGCTAATACCTACCTCCAGTTTCCATATGTACAGAACGCAATGGTGCCGAACTATTGCACTAGCTAATACCTACCTCTAGTTTCCATATGTACAGAACGCAGTGGTGCCGAACTATTGCACTAGCTTCTACCTATCTCCAGTTTCCATATGTACAGAACGCAGTGGTGCCGAACTATTGCACTAGCTTCTACCTATCTCCAGTTTCCATATGTACAGAACGCAGTGGTGCCGAACTATTGCACTAGCTTCTACCTATCTCCAGTTTCCATAATTATGTACAGAAAGCGGTGGTGCCGAACTATTGCACTAGCTAATACCTACCTCTAGTTTCCATATGTACAGAACGCAGTGGTGCCGAACTATTGCACTAGCTTCTACCTATCTCCAGTTTCCATATGTACAGAACGCAGTGGTGCCGAACTATTGCACTAGCTTCTACCTATCTCCAGTTTCCATATGTACAGAACGCGGTGGTGCCGAACTATTGCACTAGCTTCTACCTATCTCCAGTTTCCATATGTACAGAACGCAGTGGTGCCGAACTATTGCACTAGCTAATACCTACCTCCAGTTTCCATATGTACAGAACGCAGTGGTGCCGAACTATTGCACTAGCTTCTACCTATCTCCAGTTTCCATATGTACAGAACGCAGTGGTGCCGAACTATTGCACTAGCTTCTACCTATCTCCAGTTTCCATATGTACAGAACGCAGTGGTGCCGAACTATTGCACTAGCTTCTACCTATCTCCAGTTTCCATAATTATGTACAGAACGCGGTGGTGCCGAACTATTGCACTAGCTTCTACCTATCTCCAGTTTCCATAATTATGTACAGAAAGCGGTGGTGCCGAACTATTGCACTAGCTAATACCTACCTCTAGTTTCCATATGTACAGAACGCAGTGGTGCCGAACTATTGCACTAGCTTCTACCTATCTCCAGTTTCCATATGTACAGAACGCAGTGGTGCCGAACTATTGCACTAGCTTCTACCTATCTCCAGTTTCCATATGTACAGAACGCGGTGGTGCCGAACTATTGCACTAGCTTCTACCTATCTCCAGTTTCCATAATTATGTACAGAACGCGGTGGTGCCGAACTATTGCACTAGCTAATACCTACCTCCAGTTTCCATATGTATAGAACGCGGTGGTGCCGAACTATTGCACTAGCTTCTACCTATCTCCAGTTTCCATAATTATGTACAGAAAGCGGTGGTGCCGAACTATTGCACTAGCTAATACCTACCTCTAGTTTCCATATGTACAGAACGCAGTGGTGCCGAACTATTGCACTAGCTTCTACCTATCTCCAGTTTCCATATGTACAGAACGCGGTGGTGCCGAACTATTGCACTAGCTTCTACCTATCTCCAGTTTCCATAATTATGTACAGAAAGCGGTGGTGCCGAACTATTGCACTAGCTAATACCTACCTCTAGTTTCCATATGTACAGAACGCAGTGGTGCCGAACTATTGCACTAGCTTCTACCTATCTCCAGTTTCCATAATTATGTACAGAAAGCGGTGGTGCCGAACTATTGCACTAGCTAATACCTACCTCTAGTTTCCATATGTACAGAACGCAGTGGTGCCGAACTATTGCACTAGCTTCTACCTATCTCCAGTTTCCATATGTACAGAACGCAGTGGTGCCGAACTATTGCACTAGCTTCTACCTATCTCCAGTTTCCATATGTACAGAACGCAGTGGTGCCGAACTATTGCACTAGCTAATACCTACCTCTAGTTTCCATATGTACAGAACGCAGTGGTGCCGAACTATTGCACTAGCTTCTACCTATCTCCAGTTTCCATATGTACAGAACGCAGTGGTGCCGAACTATTGCACTAGCTTCTACCTATCTCCAGTTTCCATATGTACAGAACGCGGTGGTGCCGAACTATTGCACTAGCTTCTACCTATCTCCAGTTTCCATAATTATGTACAGAACGCGGTGGTGCCGAACTATTGCACTAGCTAATACCTACCTCCAGTTTCCATATGTATAGAACGCGGTGGTGCCGAACTATTGCACTAGCTTCTACCTATCTCCAGTTTCCATAATTATGTACAGAAAGCGGTGGTGCCGAACTATTGCACTAGCTAATACCTACCTCTAGTTTCCATATGTACAGAACGCAGTGGTGCCGAACTATTGCACTAGCTTCTACCTATCTCCAGTTTCCATATGTACAGAACGCAGTGGTGCCGAACTATTGCACTAGCTTCTACCTATCTCCAGTTTCCATATGTACAGAACGCGGTGGTGCCGAACTATTGCACTAGCTTCTACCTATCTCCAGTTTCCATAATTATGTACAGAACGCGGTGGTGCCGAACTATTGCACTAGCTAATACCTACCTCCAGTTTCCATATGTATAGAACGCGGTGGTGCCGAACTATTGCACAAGCTAATACCTACCTCCAGTTTCCATATGTATAGAACGTGGTGGTGCCGAACACCCAGTGTGATGCAAAATTGACTTCGCACGACAAACAAAATGCAAGTTGGGTTCTTTTCTTACATAAGTCTTACATTAGGTGGCATTAGCAGAAACGTATTGTACTTACACTACATCGTCATCTCTACTGCGAGTAATCTCTACAAGAATACATAAATACAAATACGCGGCTGCCTACGTTTAGGTACCTACCTATTAATCAAGTACCTGGGTGCTTAGAGCATTAAGAATTTAATGCTCTAAGACCTGGGTGTTTAGTACGAAGCTCTTACTTTGGACTCCTTTGGTTTTTACATATTTGTCATACAAAAGACAAGACATCACAAGCGCATGCGCAGCTCTGCGATAAGGAGAAGCATGTTGAGGTTTTTGTTAAAACTGGCACACTCACTACTTACTGCCTGGATCAAAGTGAAATAACAATAGTTGCTGTCTGCAAATTACATAATTAGTTGCTTTTCTCTTTATTGTTGTGTGATTGATAATTGTGACTCTTCCTAATATACCTCTTGTTCTGTTCTAATTTATATACAGTTAACCTGTTAAGAATGTGCACCTAATGTAATTAATTACTTATGTTCTTTGCTGTAATAAATACTTTTTTACTTTACTTTACATTGCTACTTAGTTCAGGACT
This sequence comes from Eupithecia inturbata, assembly GCA_963662085.1. Classification (NCBI taxonomy): domain Eukaryota; kingdom Metazoa; phylum Arthropoda; class Insecta; order Lepidoptera; family Geometridae; genus Eupithecia; species Eupithecia inturbata. Next base: position 370,812 of record OY759181.1, on the reverse strand, counting down.
TGCAAAGTTTCTGCCTTCCTTGTGCAAGTGTAATGTGTAGCACGCTGCAGGTCCCGGCGGAGTACGTCTAGGTGCAGCAGCTGCAGGCGTCGACAACAACTGAATGTGCATAGTTAATGAAAACCTCGGCCCGGCTAAGGAGCGCTCGCCAAACAATCAAAGGATACTAACAAACAAAGACAAGCTCTATTTTGTTTTGCAAGTTGGTGACTGTCTCCGGGCGCGCGTTGGTGACTGTCTCCGGGCGCGCGTTGGTGACTGTCTCCGGGTGCGCGTTGGTGACTGTCTCCGGGCGCGCGTTGGTGACTGTCTCCGGGCGCGCGTTGGTGACTGTCTCCGGGTGCGCGTTGGTGACTGTCTCCGGACGCGCGTTGGTGACTGTCTCCGGGCGCGCGTTGGTGACTGTCTCCGGGCGCGCGTTGGTGACTGTCTCCGGGTGCGCGTTGGTGATTTTTTTGTGTGGTTTTTTAAATGAAACATGACGTGGTCACCCATGCAGGTTGTAACCGCGCCCGACGACGTTGCTTGATGTCGGTGGTTGGTAGATACTCAACATGACGTGGTCACCCATGCAGGTTGTAACCGCGCCCGACGACGTTGCTTGATGTCGGTGGTTGGTAGATACTCAACATGACGTGGTCACCCATGCAAGTTGTAACCGCGCCCGACGACGTTGCTTGATGTCGGTGGTTGGTAGATACTCAACATGGTATGGACGTTGGCTTTATTTATATTATTTGTTAATAAAGCGGCCATGCTGAGCTGAGCAATGTCTATAAGATATAAAAAGCTGGTCACGAGTGGTCACGAAGATGCTGGATGCGGCAAGCTGAAGGCAGGGCGCTCGTTACGGGAGCCATTTGTCCAGCAGTGCACTAACATATGTTGATGATGATGATTAATTTGTTTATAGTGTGAGTGTTAGTTCTTTAGAGAAATACTTAGATTATCTTAAACCTGATTGGACTATAATTTTTCCGTCCCTGTAGGACGAGCATGGCTTGTCCTCCTTGACTGCTGGCAAGCAGGTAGGGAGAGTACCTACCTGCCTGCCAGCTGCAGCTGCCAGGTAAACAGTTAACAGAATAGCTGACACCCGTGACACTGACTATGAGTCATGTAAGTGAATGTAAGTGAATTCCTACGTGTTAAGCTCCGTGTAAGTGTTACTGAACTATCCACTCTTTTTATTAGGTATATTTTATTCTATAAACTACTTTAGTTGTTTGAACAATCTTGTCAACTCCTGGATTTTATTATTGTTTGTTCCATGTAACCGCCTGTAACTAATTGAGCACAAGCGCTCTAAACCAATGTTTATATTCGTTATTGCAATGTTTATGTGTATCATTTGTACCGACCTACAGGGTTCTAATAAATAAGTAACGTCCTCAGCGGGGGCTTCAGATCCCTCGCACACTCCGACACCCATCGATATTAATAGGCAGCGCCAGGGAAACCCTCGGGTGGAATTTTCCTAGTTTAAGGATAATCTTGCGACACCCCTACCCTGTATGGTGGATAACATTGACCTGCTTTTTGAAACAGCATCGGGTTGCTGGCACGTAACGATGTGATGTATAAGATGTTATTTTTTTATCGTAAGACTAGCTGCTGCCTTCGGCTTCGCACGCTTTTTCCCCGGATAAAAAGTATCCTAAGTCCGTCCCCGGGATACCACGTGCCTCCCTGCCAAAACTCATTAAGATCCGTTCAGCCGTTTAGGCGTGAAAAGGTAACAGACAGACGGACAGCGATACTAACGAATTTATAATATTAAAGTAGGTATGGAGTATGGATTCAAAATGTAATAGGTAGGTACCTATATGGGAATGTAACGCAAGAGCACCGGTCGGTATTTAGGTATAAGTTGTCACCAGGTAAGTAAGCATATAGGTACCTACCAGGGGTAGGCACGTACAATTAAGGAGGCTGGTGCTGCTTCCTCCCTCAAAAACAAAAATTGACGCGATATTTGTATTATCACATAGTAATAATAATAATAATACAATAACGAGCAGAAAGGCTTTGATCTGATTAAATAGCTTGGATGTCAGTGTGAACGGGCAGGATGTCGCCGAGTCATCACCGGCGGCGGGTGGCGGCGCGGCGGAGCGCGGCGGCACGGCGCGCGGTGGCGGCGGCGGCGGCGGATCGGACCGGCGGCGGCGGCACTCGCGCCCCGAGCTCGGCCTCGCGCGCACGTCCGCATGGCTCCCGCGTCTCAGTAACTCCGCGCCCGAGTGTGCCCGCGATTAGCTGCCTCCTCTCCGGACCCGCCAGCTCTCCACAACATCGCCATGAACCGGTGAGTACAAATGATTATGTAGTAATAAACATGTTAACTAGTAGCTCGTAGCTTGCGTTCTTTTCCCGGCGTTTTCTTCATTTTCGCTCTGGAATATGGAGCGAACGTCCTGCGTCCTGTTCAGCTCGGTTCGTTGCGTGGCGTTGGATATTTGCGAACGTGAAATACGTTCGGTAGGTAATTATAATCAGGTGCTCCACCCGAGCACAGTGTTACTAAACGAGCAGTTCCGATGCAGCAAGAAGAATGAGATTTAATATTGACTCACCGCGGATCAAATCTCGGATCGTCGAATCGAATCATGATTACCCTGTGTGCGTCTTGCAAAAAATTAGTAATTATTTAGTTTTTTGAAGCGTAAGTACCTACCTAGGCACTGTCATCACCTTCATCATTTTGTTATCCTGTAGCAATGAAATATTGATTGATCAGTCGGAGCACGTATAATTTATCTGAGTTGGTTCTGCGGCTCAGCCAACGCCGTCGTCGTCGCCGGGGCTGCCCGACGGTGGTGATGCCGGGTCGTCGAGGCTCCGCGACGGTGGTGATGCCGGGTCGCCGGGGCTGTCCGACGGTGGTGATGCCGCGCCGGGCTATATTCAGTGACATTTAATTGCGATATCGTAGGCTCAGTAGAAGGCGAAACGGCAAAATATAATGAAGTTGTAATTGGTGACGCAATGACCTCTGTTCGGTTTTTTGCATAACGATCAAAAAACAATGCAATAACCTGTTGTATCATCGTTGCAAAAAGTCGCAGAAATGTGTGAGTCAGGCCGGTTGTCCTTGGAGAAGCGACTGTACAGAAATAGATTCCCGCAAAGGGCTGCGCCGGCAGACCCCTGCCGGGCTAGCTCGGCAGGCTGCGCTGGAGCCGGCAGGCAGCGCCTAGCTCGGGAGGCAGGCTGCGCTGGAGCCCCCTGCGCCACCCGGAACGCCCCGATCCTGCTATTTCTCTCCTCACCTCAATAGGACCGAGGAGTTATAAGACCCATGCCATTGTTAGTTACGTTAGTAGAGTAGGTACGTATCGATTACGTACCGCGCCTAGAACGCGACATCGCATTGTATTGTAGGCGCGATACGCGACGTCTTATGATAGAGCACGACTTTAGTAAATGATCCGCTGTATGCCCGTAGCGTAACTTATGCAATTAACATCGTCGAATTATCGTGCGGCGGCGGCGGCGGCGGCGGCGGCGGCGGCGGCGGCGGGCGCGTGGCGAATAATAAAGTTACAATTATGCGGATACTTGCGCAACATAATCGCTGGTGCGCCGCGTGAATCGCGAGCATGGTCGATGTCGCGGCGCTCGCTCGGCCCGCGGTGATCACCGAGCATCGCAAGTAGCGGCGCGACCGTGCGCCGCCGCGGCGCATCGAACGCCGTCGCCGCGGGCGCATAGCAACCTGCACCGGACACCGTTGATAGCTGGGCTCACTTGCGTACACTCGAATAGATTACGTGCATCGCGGCCACTATGGTGTGGACACAGTCACCTCCTGGAGGACCAGATCAGCGCTACAGGCTCTCGAGCCTGTAGCGCAGACAATATGTATCACGTCTGATGACGAAATTTACAAGTAGAACATGCAGATTGGGCTGGCTTCTCCACCGGTCCATTTCCGGTGCTCCGCCCGACTGCAGATTTCTGACAGTGACAATGGGCCTCCTCATCGACTTATTGCTTGGCGACAACAATTGATTTTTGTGCCATTTTCAATCTCTTAATAACTAGCTATGCCGCGCGGCTTTGCTCGCGTGGAAATTGATTGCAAACCCCCTAGGGTAGTTTTGTCAAAATAAAAATACGTGTATTTTTATTTTGTACCTTATAGTTTATTACGAATCACAAACCTTAACAACCCGATTTTCAGGAAAATTTTGAAAAATCCTGAAACACGTGTTCAATAGTTTTGTATTCTTAGTATTCTCTGTAAGTTTCAAGCTAATTAGGCCACTGGTTAAAGAGTTACATAAAACATAAAAAAAAATCAACCCGCCTTTTCATCCCCTTATGAGTGGAATTTCCAAAAATCCCTTCTTGCGGGAAGTTGTTTTGTAACAGGTACCTACTTGCTTTTCAAATTTCAGTTTTCTAGCTTCAACGGTTCGGGCTGGGCGTTGTTACCAGAAAATCGCTTGTTATTTTATATATTAATATTAGCATGGTCTGCGAGATTGGACATCACTGCATTATTTTATATTTTTTCGGTTGTTTTGTTGGGAATTCGATTAGTCCTGTGCTTTCGTTAACGACATTGAACAAGCTGCAGATGAGAGTACTACGCCGTTCTCATAGGATTGTTTGTTCACACACACAACATTGTTCTGGAACAATGGCCGGTGACCAGAGGAGGACCAAACGTCCGAGTCTAGATATCTGTTATCCATCGGGTAGGAAGTGAAAGCGTGCTCTACGTTGCGTCATGTACCTAATACCTAGTTTTTACAATATATCGTGTGTGTTGAACAGTATCAGTTCTAGTTTTGTTACCGGGCTCGGACTAAGAGACTTTCAGAGATGCATTACGTCTTGTCTTGCGTAGGAAGCATGAGAGTCGATAAAAGCACTTGGCCCACAGCGTTTGGTTTAGAGTTATTTAAGAGCACTATTCAAGGGCCTATATTGTGTAGTTGTAAGCGTCAGTTATTATCATCATAAATGCTAACTTTCGAGTGTGCGGCCCAGAACATACCTGATGTATGTGCCTTGCCTCGGGAGAGTATGCATGCCGCGCCGCGCGCCACTCTGCTCGCACTCTGTACATACAGATCAACACAGGCGATGCACAGACACTTTTATTACATATAGACTATTCTATCAACACATAGTTAAAGGTACAATCTCTCTTAAACTTTAATATCTCTTCAGCTGAGAGTCGCCGAATCACGAATACACGATTTTGATCTTCCTTATCCATTTAATAGCGCACATTACGCTCCTACATTGTGATTACAACCAGTCGACATAATAATCCGTACATCCTCATGTGAACTTCAAGCAAACAAGGTAGATCCTCCTCACGTGGCGTCTGGGTTAAAACGCCGTGAACTCTATTCATCGAAATAGCAGCATGTTTTAAAGGTACCTACGGTCGCGTTGTGGCGCTTGCATCCGTGTTTGTGAATCTAATATCAATATCGACTTACAAGTCCGTTATGTATGAATTGTGTATGTACCTGTACCTATGAGGTGACAGGTGACTAATTATCGTAGTATTTGCTTTTAAACATTATAGAGGTATTTTGTTATTGTACAAGTTGCGTTAAGCAAGCGTGCACGCGCTGACATAGAGACGACATGACATGGCACGCTATTGTCCGCGATGAGTTCGCATGAAACCACGGGGCGGGAGGAAGTCGAGATGGCCTGTGACCGCAGACTTGAGGTCCTGTCCGACCACATGAGACCCAGCCCGTGCCGGGGCGCTGGCGCGGCGTAGGCGTCGGGGCCGGAGATTAGTCACGCTTGTGCGGCAGCGTCTGACGTCGTCGTCGGCGACTTCCCTGATATGAAGATCTTCCGTTTCTTGCAGACATTTTATTTTATATTATAACTGTAAGCCGATCTCGCAACAAAGATTTTGAATCTCACCTTATCGTTTTTAAACTAATCAGAGTCCTTGGTTGTGGATACACGAACACTATAAAAGTTTTCGTCTCTTTCTATTATATTTAACGCCTTGCTTATCGGATAGAGAAGATCTGCCCAAGTTTTTTCCATGCATCTATGAGCGTACCAAGTCTACCTTCGATCAATTTTGAACTGTTGTAAACTTGCTCAAGTTTAAATAAACGCATAACAATTCATTTTCTTTTACTTCTCTACTTTTTGGTAATTTTTTTTTTAAAAGTAGAGTTTGTTTTAAGTAGAGTTCTTACGAAGTTTTGTAGGAACAAATACAGCACATCGCGCAGAGGTTGTGTTACCTAATAGGGATGTAAATATAAAATCTATAGGGTTGAACAAAACGTTTCAACCGTCAAGTCAAAACTATACTCTATAGGCGATCTAGCGCTGAATGTTTTATTAGTTTGGTTAGACGAATTTTCAATGCTTTAGCGCTGCAGCGCTCGCCGCGCGCAGGCCCCCGCTGTCATCCGTCGTCCAGCAAGTTGCGATACGTTTTTTGTTTGGAATAGCTTCTCTAGTACGTAGTTCATATAACTTAGTGGATAGTAGCCACTCAAAATATTAAAGTGAGCGAGTAAATGTTGAATAAATAGATGTGTACCAAAGTAAAGGCAATGATCAGGATCACGTGGGCGGCGCGGGCGGCCGCACGTGCCCCGCGACATCGCAATCAGCGCAGCGTGTAATTGCATCGAGCGATCATTTCGACGACGCGACGCGACGACAGCCAGCTGACACGCGACGTTTACAGAACTCCCCATAATCACTACAATAGGACTGGCTATTATTCAGATGACACAGTTTACGGTTGTTTTCAAAGATTCATTTAAATGTTGTCCACAAATATGTACTTACTGACGTTATCTTACTCGATGCATCCCTTCTCAATCGGATTACACGCAGCCGGACTAGAGCTCGCACGACGGACGGACGGACGGGCGGGTCCTCTCTCGCGGACCATCTGTTTATCTGGGCACTGTTCTGCTGAGCTACCATGTAGCGCATACCCCATTAGCGATATGTCTCTGATTCAACGAGCCGATGTCTCCAATGCGTCCATTGTGGTGTCTGTCTCTGTCGAGACGGATCAGCCGACCCGGAGCGATGCTATTTGACAAGGCTTAGCTCGAGCCTGAACGCGCAACCCTGGCGCGCCCATGGGAGCCCGAGCCGGCCCGTTACGGCCGCTGGCGTGGACTGACTGTGAGCCCTTCACACAGTCACTCAACATCAGAACACAAATCAATTATATTGCTTTACGAGCTGCTGCCCGCGGCTTCGCATGCTTTTTGCTCGGATAAAAAGTAGCCTAAGTCTGTCCCCGGGGTACCAACTACCATTTTTTTTTTCGAAAGGACTAAAATGCTGTTGACCGCAGATGGCCATGACAGCGTTACCGGACTTTTGGCGGGCGCAGAAGGCGCCTCGCCGGTAAAGTTATGATGGGGCAACACGCACAAGGGCCACCACTTAGGTGCGAGCCTCGGCTTGGGCTGTCGCCAGATGCTACAAGAGGGTATGGAGGTTTCGCCAAGGTGCACGAATGCACCTATGGGCGGAAGCGGGGAATTCTTCGACCCCGCATCCGGCGGGGTCGGTTTTTGGTCGGGTGTGTAGTGTGCGGAAGCGAATCGGTATCTGTTGCCGTCACCTCCGGGTTAGCGGCGGTGATTGGGTCAACGGGGTCACCGAGAACGTGTCTCGGTCTACGGAGGAGATGGGTACCACCTACCTCCCGGCCAAAATTCATTAAGATCCGTTCAGCCGTTTAGGCCGAGAAAAGGTAACAGACAGACAGATAGATAGAAAGAGTAACGTTCCAATTTATAATATTTGTATGGATTCTACAGGGATCAGTCAATCGTTCGATCCAAATAAGATAAGAGCCCAGCAGAAGGTCAATAAGTGTAGCGCGCGCCCTTATTCAGACATTTTCGTAAGATCATCAATTAACAAACGTATGAGTACCAAATTCTCTTTGGAAATTTTATGAAAAACATATGTAGGTCCCGATAATATTTTCAGCAATAAGCCAGCTCTTTTGATAATCACAGGTTTAATTAGCTGTGAGTTAATCAGCCTGTATTTAGCGGCCGGCCCTTTGATGCCGCGAACTCGGTACGCGACGGTTATGTACCAAGCCCGCTCCGCGCCGCTTCTGACGACATCATATTTAGTTCTATCTTTTATCATCTAAGTAAGCTTCACTAAGCCTGTCTTTTTATACGTATACCTGGTTACACTCCTGGATGCATAATTAATGTAAGGGGGTTAAATACGAACCGCGTACCATCTTGAGTGCATGCAGGGACGTGGAACGCGGGCGACAGGCACCGCACTCAACCGGAAGAAGTCCCACGCTTGGAGTTCTTCCAACACAAACTAGGTTCGTAGTTTACCCGCTTATATTCATAATGAATTCGTCAAACAACGATAGTTTTTATAGTAAAACTCCTGGATGCCTGAGCATTTCACTAGAATTTGCTTAATGTTACAAAATAATTAAACTTATTTTAAAGTAGTTTAATTATTTTATAGTTGGTTATTTGGAACATAAGATCACTTTCTCGTAGAGTAGGTACGCTTGCATAGCACAGTTTGTGCTGCGCGGCGCTGGCAGGCGCACCTGTGGCCCAACAACTACTCATTTTAACTATTGGATGTTGCTAGAACTTATGACAGAGTTTCTGCAAGTTTGACTTGATTATGGGGTCAAGATCGCGTCAAGTTAGATATAGCTTAACTACAAGGAAATGTATGTATATGTATAAATGACGTTGAAGTAGCCCAAGTATTTGAAAACATTTTACTGACATTCCAATCTCTGCTACAAATTGTCTAAACTATTCTCAAGTAATCGCTGAGACAATACATTACCTACTTATACTAGAAAATGTATCCAAATGCGAAAATAAACTTAAATTCAACCATGTCGATGAAAATGATATTAAAAAAGCCTTTAAACTTTTAAATATAAAGAAAACTGCAGATCTCTGGGGCATTTCCGTTAGAATTATTTGACCATTCATTGATACTATTGCACCAGATCTAGATTTATATTCAATGAATCTATTGATTGTGGTGTATTTCCTGACCTAATGAATGTAGTAAAATAATCCCACAGTTTAAATCGGGTAGTAGGTCTGACCACACTAACTTTAGACCAATATCAGTACAGTACTGCCTCCATTCAGCAAAGTTTTTGAAAAATTTATTGTACATTAATTGCTTAGACATTTAAATGGCAAGGACCTGCTACATTGTAAGCTATTCGGGTTTACTCGCGGCAAATCAACTACTGATCCCGGGTTTGAATTAGTATCGCATATTTTTGATGCTTGGGAGAAGTCGCAAGATCTGTAGGTGTTTTTTGCGACTTGTCAAAAGCATTCGATTGTGCACACCATGGAACATTAATCAGGAAACTACATCACTATGGAATAAGAGACACCTCTTTGGATCTTCTTACATCTTACTTGAGTGATAGGATACAAAGAGTTGACATTAATGAGAAACGGTCTGCGGGGTCTGTAGTTACAATGGGTGTACCACAGGGTTCTATCCTAGGTCCATTCCTGTTTTTAGTTTATATTAACGACCTGCCTCATCTTGTTAAGGATAATCACGAGATTGTATTGTTTGCTGACGATACTTCATTAATTATTAAAATGAATCAACAAAACACAAATTTCGACGATGTGAATAATGCAATCTCAAAAGTAGTCCATTGGTTTAGTGTCAATAACCTTATGCTTTATGAAACCAAAAGTATATGTATTAGATTTATTCTACCTAATGTAAAACAAGTTAGGACCGATTTAATCGTTAACGGAGAATCTTTAGAAATTGTTAACAATACCGTATTCTTAGGAATAAGTAGTTATAACCTTAGATAGTAAATTCAATGGGGCCCACGAATAGACAAGCTATCACAGAGACTTAGTTCTGCAGCGTATGCAGTCAAAAAAATCCGTCTTCTTACAGACGTTGATACTTCTAGACTAGTGACTTCCATAGTGTTATGTCTTATGGCATACTGCTGTGGGGAAACGCTGCAAATATTAACACCGTATTTGTGTTGCAGAAGAGGGCTGTTCGTGCAATCTATAGTATGGGTCCCAGAGAATCCCTGCGTGATAAATTCAAAGAAATAAACATAATGACTGTACCATGTCAATATATTTAAGAAATTTTGTTGTACACTCATAGGAATATCAATCGGTTCCCTAAAAATAGCGAAATGCATAAATTAAATACTAGGAATAAGAATAAACTCGCTGTGCCCACAACTAGGCTATACAAGATGTATCTTTTAAAAGGCAATGTATACGCTTCTACAACAAAATACCAAATGAGTTGAAAAAATTATCAATACATAAATTCAAACAAATTGTCAAACATCCTTTGTAAAAAGGCTTACTACACAATATCAGATTATCTAGAGCAGGGTTTCTCAGACTTTCGGCTCCACGTACCCCTGTTAAAGTTTCCAGGTGACAGCGAACCCCTTAACTAATTAATTAAATCACCCCCCCCTCTCCTCAACCCCAAAGGAAACAATAAAATTGACTGTTGAAGGAAATAAGGTTTTTATTTGAATAAAAGGTAACAAATAAAGTGTCAAAAGAAATATATTTTTATTAATGTGATGGGTGTGCTTTTCTTGTCACAAATGGAGTAAATTTTAGGAGTAATTTTGGACAATTTTAACTTTAATTCTGACTCGGCATCAAGTCGAATTCTGTATTTAGTTTTTATCATGACCAAGTGTGAAAACCTACTCTCACATAAGTATGTTGTATACCAAAGGGTAAAAGGAAATTCACCGCTTTGCGTGATAGTTCGGGATACTCTTCCTGTCTAGCTGCCCAAAAATATATCAAAGACATCCTTTTTAAATCAGCTTGAAGAGTTTCGTCTGCGGACATTTCTAATAATGACTCCTGTTGCTTAATACTCAAACTAGAATTCATCACGCCACCATTACGTAAATCTTGTCGCGAACCCCCTGCCGTCGAATGTCGAACCCCTAGGGGTTCGCGTACCCCACTTTGCGAAACCTTGATCTAGAGGATAAAAAAGCTTGGTACCTACAAGTTTTGCTCCAACTCGAAAACTAACAACCTAACAAGGTAAAGGTTTCTTGTTCGCTTTTTTACTTACCTTAAAATATTGAAGTGAACAAAAAATCAAAGTGATCACTTTTTTTTCTAGATTTTTCTTATGTAATTTGAATTTTGTGACGTGTCCAAGCTGTAAGGTCTAAAGGAAATAAAGCACTTTGAATTTGAATTTAAATTTGTAGCAAAGTCGCAGTTAAAGCTTTACTACAAGGAAATGTTGGTAGAGGTGTAATTATTACCTTTGTCGTTATTTAAGTCTGTAACGTTCGTATACTTAGCTATGGAATGTTTGGTGACTGACTGACATCGGGAAATACCCAAAACTTTCGTTGGCGTGAGTCACGATCACGGCCTCCTCGGGCCGGGTCTGACACGGAAACCTGTCGAGAAAGCACCAGCGCCGCTCCCGCGCCGGAGGAGACTGGCAGATAGGGGTCACTGCATTCACCTAGATAGCTGTATCAGATATTACTTGTAATCACCAACTAATGCATCAAACTGAAGCACCGTTATGCGCTCGGGCTGCCTAACAGTTTTAGAATTTTAGTTTTATTGTGTGGCCTGTATGATTTGTGTTGCAATGTGCGTGCGCGCAAGGAGGCCGCGCTGAGTGACGGACGCGCCCGAGCGTGAAAGTGTACGGGACTTCAGCTCTCGGACGCCGCGCGCCGCGCGCCGCGCCCCGGTCAGAGGTCACACTCGGATTAGAACCCACTGAGCCAATTTAGTATTTATTTGGTTTTGTTGCGTATTTGGAAGGCGGAAGCAGTTTCGCCTCAAGATGGCCTCAAAGCGGCCTGCCATTTAACGGCCAAATTGTTCAGACAGCTGTGTTACAGCCGCCGAATGGCCATCTCGCCTGAAGCAGCGACGTTGGCCTTCGCGGGAGGCTGTGACTCAGTCTTGTTAATGGAACCTTGACTTTGAGTTTTTGGATGAAGGACCTACATACATTCATTCGAGTCTCGTACGATTTTAAAGACAGTAAAGTTTTATTTTCTTTATGTCGCATTCTGTTTGAAGCAACAGTGTACATTCCTGAAGGTATGTGATACTGAAGCTGCCTAATAACAACCGCCTGGTACCTTTGAGTGTTGACCTCTGCAGTTCTGCTATTTTTGTACCATTCATCATGACTTTTCTTGAAGATTCACACAGAAGCTTGCGGGTCCTTTAAATACCAATACGAATAAATTATGCAAATGTAGTATTGACATCACGGCCGCTACAGAGCAGCCGAGATGAGATGTGGGTCACGTCTGGGAAACTGTGACTAACCAGGGTTTTCCTCGCATCGCGTCTTTGTTTACACTGCACAGGGTACCTATACCTACCTGTTATTGGTACCTAGGTAGCTGCGGCGTAGATGTTTCTGAGAAACATCTACGCCGAGAGAAACAGTTTCTCGAACACGGTATGTGCTGTGCTGAAGCCACGACACCAGACCTGCCTGCTTGCACTGCGCTTCATTATAATTATCCAGGAAAGTGCCCAGCCAGATCATCTCTTGGTCTTTTGATTACAAAACAACGCCTTACTAGTTAAATTTATTAACGCTGTCGGATCGGTTATAAATTCTGTACATTTAATAACAAAGCTATACTCGTACCTTTAAAATTCGTTCGTTACTACAGAAGTGACTGTATTGGTTTATTCCTCTCGCAGAGAGCACCTGCGCTTTTACAGCTTTTTCCTTATACTTCGCGATTCACCGAAGGAGTTAACCAATTTATTTTTATTTCCTTCGATATCGAGGTAAAGACAAGTGTTGAATCACTTTACCTACTCAATTAGGACGTAGGGTCGAGATAGCTTGTTCGACGCGACGCAGGTGATTATTTCCACGAGGCAGATGCGACACGTATTATGTACTTTTTAGTTTTTCTTGTTAAGCAGCTTCCTACGTTGTAAAGGTTGGTAGGTGCGTGTACTTCTTGTAGTTCAGCCTGTTTATGCTTGAAGTGCTGCGCCTGGCGAACCACCGGCCAGCTCTAGCTTATGTAACACGTAACCGCCTCATTGTCACTCGTGCCCGCCGAGTGACAATGAGGCGGTCTGCATGCTGTCAGGCGTTGGTCAGGCCGAGTGACAATGAGGCGGTCTGCATGCTGTCAAGCGTTGGTCAAGCTGAGTGACAATGAGGCGGTTTGCATGCTGTCAAGCGTTGGTCAGGCCGAGTGACAATGAGGCTGTCTGCATGCTGTCAGGCGTTGGTCAGGCCGAGTAACAATGAGGCGGTCTGCATGCTGTCAAGCGTTGGTCAGGCCGAGTGACAATGAGGCGGTCTGCATGCTGTCAGGCGTTGGTCAGGCCGAGTGACAATGAGGCGGTCTGCATGCTGTCAAGCGTTGGTCAGGCCGACTGACAATGAGGCGGTCTGCATGCTGTCAAGCGTTGGTCAGGCCGAGTGACAATGAGGCGGTCTGCATGCTGTCAGGCGTTGGTCAGGCCGCGTGCGCGGGCGCAGAAACGCCAATCACCAAATAGACGCCTTTACTTTCATTCATACGGAAACAAACAACTTTATAATGGTCGGGATTCCGCTAGCGCTTCGCACATAGGACTAAGCTTCAATCTAATCAGCGTTATATATTTGTATGTGTGCTGTAGTAGTACACAAATTTTGTAACTGTGTCAATATGGGCCAAGGTATGAAATAAATGATTTTTATTTTATTTATTTATTTTATAGCGCAGATTTACCGATTTCAGCGACATTTGTGTTGTACCAAGGTGAATAGCTTAGTTTACAAGGGGACTGATTCGTGTCGTGTACAAGACAGCGCGGGGCCTGCGCGGCGGGCGGGGTGGTGCGTGACCCGCCTCTGTTCTGTTCCACGACTAATGAATGACGTAATCCGAGACTCGATGCAAATAGCGGCGCCCCATGCGCCCGGGGCGGCTGGTGCTGCCTCCGCGACGTTTCGGCAACACCGCGGCGGACGCATGCTCGTCAGGAGCCTGCAAGGCCAACACATTGTCTCGTTTATTGGGGTTGTGAAGTTTCTTTCCAAGGTAACTGACAACGATAAATACCTATGTGTGCAAGATGATTCAAGTTGACGGGAGCAAAGATCGTGATAGTCAGGTTTTATAAATGTTTCCTTATTGGTAATTTAGCGTCAGCGTATTGCGAAATGACCTCTATGAGTGTTCCGTGAAGATTCAAGTGTAATTCCTAGAAACGGTCTCAGTGTATCACCTGAGTGCTCTATTGGTTTTAGGAAAGTGATCGCGGTTACAGAGGTATCAGCCTCGTAGTCGTTAATCTGAGTATTGCCGGATGTCCGTCATATACGTTCGTGGGTATATTCGATGTTTAAAACTTACCCTACAATAAAACTTATTAAACTTTCGCGATCTGTTAACATATTAAAGATTATTATTTATCGGGTATTTATCGCGTACCTTTTGTTTTATTTCCCCCTACGTTTCCATCGCTTTGCAGCGCTCGCGGTCACGGGGCGGCTGGAAAATAAAACAAAAGGTACGCGATAAATAATAATCGCCCTACAAACTTCCACTGAGTTTGCTACGACACATGTCGTTCGGAACGCCTGCTCCGCGCTGTCCCCATTGTCTCGCGCTCATCAAATCTCACTTTGCCGTCTCCCTTTCAGCTTTGTGAAGCTGACGCGAACCTTCCAGTGACATGTTAAGGAATGGCTGAGTGCGATGGCTGGATGACTTAGATATGATGTTTTGTACAGAAATGTCTTTGAGTTTGAACATTGCTCTCTGTTTGTATTTCATCATCATCATGATTATCGGCCGCACTTCACCCGCTGCTGTTCGGTCTTCAGATGTGAATGCGGGTCTCCACCGGTCCCTAAGCACATAATACAATTGCTCAAATGTCCACATGTTTCAGTAGGTAGCACTATAAATGATCTTGTGTTGTTACCTATAATCTGAAGCTAGCGGATCCTACTACACTAGAGAGGCGCGCGGTAATACTGGTAATAAGCAAGGGATTGCCTATATTTTACGACAGCGGATTGCACGGATGGCCGCCGCGCGCCGCCGCCGCCGCTACCGCGCCGGGCCGCTTCCTTTTCCTAACCGGCAGATTATGTGTACCTGCCCGTCCACGAATTTATTTTTGGTTTGGTTTAAGCACGACTATGAAGTTCCCTAATTGTTGACAGGTGAGTGAATGAAGACTGTATGGACAGAATGAAGTATTTCATAGACACAGTTACTTTTGACAGATAGAGATACGAATCTGTCGACTCGAAAATTATGAGGACTTACGAACGTTTCGATTTTAATCGAACCGACATAGTATGTAACGAATATTATTCTGGATGATTTTTCCATAAAAAAGAATTTAAAATGGTATAAAAATTATACTTTACCACAGCAACTCAATACCTATGTATGTCTTACTTTTTCACGGAAAAACGCGTTTATGCTACGGGTAGACGCAAGTAGCAAATAAGACAACAAAAACGCGTTTATGCCACGGGTAGACGCAAGTAGCAAATAAGACAACAAAAATAGAACTATTTTTTTCTATAGAATATTCTTATTCTAAAAATAAAGTCATTCAGACGCCTGAGTAAAGTCTGTGAAATATAACAAAATATCGAGCAACAATAATAAAATAGATTACAATTTCTTCATAAACCGATTGTCATAAAATATCGAATCGGTAAAGCTTAGACATGCCTATTCGATTGTCAGTCGAAAGATCAAAAAGAAAACGATTGAATGGAATAGGTTTAACCAGCCAGCAGTCAGTACGGCGCGGCGGATCTCTACACACTCAGTGTGCAAGCATCGTAAATATTACGCAGCCACGAAAACTATAAAACAAGTCACTTCTTTCTTGGAACAATCTCTAAATTGAAATAGTTGATTAGGTACGGCTCTGTGTCTGGTTTGTCTCAGTCTCTAACCATTCTAAATACCTACTCTGTATCTTTTATAGGGCAATGTACGCTTCTACAACAAAATACCAAATGAGTTGGAAACATTATCAATAAATAAATTCAAACAAATTGTCAAACATATCCTTTGTAAAAAGGCTTACTACAAAATAATTATCACATTAACTAGCTAGAGGATAAAAAAGCTTGGGACAAGTTTTGCTCCAACCCGAAAACTAACAACCTAACAAGGTGAAGGTTTCTTGTTCGCTTCTTTACTTTACGTATAAAGATTGAAGTGAATAAAAAATAAAAATTATCACTTTATTTCCTAGTTTTAGTTAGGTAATTTGAATTTTGTGGCGTGTCCAAGAGTCCTGTAAGGTCTAAAGGAAATAAAGCACTTTGAATTTGAATTTGAATTTCAGTAAAGCGAATGAAGAGTACCACTACCACAGAACTATTGTTCTTCCTCAATACAAATCTAAGACAAGTGTGATTAGCATCATAATTTCAGTAGCACTTAATTATACATACATATATTTGAGTGAAAAAATCCCACAATACCCGGTGGGAATCCTTCCGCACTCCGCGGCGCCTTCTACTTGATGCTTATCTACTGAATATACAGGGTGTTCGGCACAACGTTTGTTACGTATAAATATGAAAACTGGGGGTAGGTTGAATCAAGTGCTGTAGCTCGACGGCTTTTTAAACCCTGAAAAACGTCTCGGCAATTTTTAAGAAGAAAGTTACTTCGTACAAATGTATTTACGTACTTATAATTAATACTCAATATATTTAGTGCTGCTAAATATTGAGTATTGAGTATTCAATCGTTCAAATTTAGAAAAACATCGAAAAATCCTAAAAATAGCCGAAAGGCATGTTGTTACTTGATATCTCCGCCTATTTTACTAGTTCTTTCACTATTGTATAGAGAATGATCCCGAGGTGGTCCCATTCATTTTATTCCCGTGGGGTTAGTATTTATTCCGTACACTTAAATACCAGCATAATATCTTTAGAGAATCACGACTAGCTATAACAGTTTTGGTGATATCTGCGCCAATTGTTAATAGGTTTTGATGATTTTTTCGTTATTGTATAAAGATTGATTTTGTAGTGGTCCCCTATAGGTAAGTTTGATTGTGCAGGGATTGCTATGAGTGCCGTCAAACGTAGGTTTGTATAACAATAAATAAATAAATAAAAGAAGTGTGAACTCAATTTGTTGCACGTGAACATAGATCGTCCATCAGGGAAATTAAGGGAGGGGTGATTTCGTTCGTCCGAGACATAGATGAATACTATTTACTGGAATTTGAAGTCGGTTTATAGTTCTTTCAAACACGCAAATTAAGAGCTTGATACTTCGTTGTATCGACGTAGCTGAAATTTTGCATACAACAGCAGCGTCATAGCCGCGCTGCTGGCAGGTCCATTACCGCGTGCTAGCTAAAGCCGTGGTGCTGGCGGGTCCATTACCGCGTGCTAGCTAAAGCCGTGGTGCTGGCGGGTCCATTACCGCGTGCTAGCTAAAGCCGTGGTGCTGGCGGGTCCATTACCGCGTGCTAGCTAAAGCCGTGGTGCTGGCGGGTCCATTACCGCGTGCTAGCTAAAGCCGTGGTGCTGGCGGGTCCATTACCGCGTGCTAGCTAAAGCCGTGGTGCTGGCGGGTCCATTACCGCGTGCTAGCTAAAGCCGTGGTGCTGGCGGGTCCATTACCGCGTGCTAGCTAAAGCCGTGGTGCTGGCGGGTCCATTACCCACCAGTGATAACATTCGTACGATGCTGGCTGTACTGACTGCAATGACGCGCCATTAATTACCGACGCTCTGCGACTTGTTACTCTGTAAGTACAATTCAAAAAGAGCTTTACGATTTAAAGCTTTACTTATTGTACAATACTTTTAATTTCATGTGTTACATTCCATAAAATTGATTTTTTTTGTATACATTTTAATTAATATTTAACTATTTTTATGTTTGTAACACTTGTTTTTAATTTATAAGACAGAGTACATTTATATAAAAAATAAATGTATAATTTATGTCTCATAAATTATAACTTTATAACAATGTAGTTATATAACAAATAATTTAAGAAAAATTCAACCTAAAAAATTGAAATACATTGAAATGCTTTGAATCGTCTCTCGTGCTCGTGATCTTGCAGACTTTATGTTTAGGAGAGTAGGTTGGGTAGATGAAGTATTGGGTAAATATTATGTTTCATTTTAATAGCTTTGATATAGCGAGTCAAATCGATTATTCGGCTAATGGCCGGAGAGGGTCACGAGATGAAATGATACCAGCCTGAAACATGCTAACATTGACATTGTGATGTTTGTGTGGTATTTGTTAGCTCCTTGCGAACCTGTTCGCACGGTATTCTGGCAACTCTGCGTCCTGTATGGGATGCAGTCGGTACAAGGTGGTGTCATAGGAGTGGCGGTGCATCGGGCACCTGTCTCCAGTGGGTCCTCGACAAGGCGCGCCGGCCGGCAATCTGCGCATTGCACAACTCACCCTGCGCCCGCGCAGCCGCCCGCCGCGTCTCCTGAACCTACCTCTAGCTTCTCATCCCGCGCTACTCGCACCTTTCGCTACTTCTGCATTCAATTGAATCTTAAACCTTGCTAAACTCTAGGTCGATGGCAATAGCTATGTGTCATGGAAGACCTTTTCTTTGACGATGAGCGGTATTATGCGCAGTCAGGACGAGACATGACACAAACGCTATACATCGATACATCGATTCTACTCTACCACCCACGTCACCCACCCCAGGTCGCGGACGTCGATCGCGGTCGCCAGTCGCCAGTCGCGGTCGCGGGTCGCGGTCGTCTCCATGTCGGATAACCACGGGAATGCGCTCAGGGCTCGCACGGCGCGTCCTTTGCACATCAGCTGGCGATAACCATTGCTTTTTATAGGGTTAACAACATGTTTGCTGATGCGATGATGAAAGCCCAAGTGATATTGCATTGGGTTCTCTACATACCACGCTGGTTCACACGGTACTTTGAAATCTATTTCTACGAGCTTTCAGAACACGATCCTAGTCTACATATACGTATAAAGTGGCACACGTGAGGGTGGAACCTTCCTGGTCGCCACGTCATCATACTGGAACCATTCTCTGCAGTGAACTTGCACAGGAAGGTCGTTAACCCCAGCCCATCTACCCACGCGATGGAGATCAAAAAATGAATTCAGTTTATAGAGGGCCGAAGGGCCAATCGTAGTACCTTAATCTGATCCCTGATAACGAGGGGACTGGATTTGGTCCCCGCAGCCGCTACGCGTACAGCGGCGGCTATTGCGTGAAAGGTTCCATTATACCTATCACTCAATTTGGAAAGTAGAGCTCGACCTTATTTAGCGCTACTCGTAAGTAAAATATGAACTGTTCTGTGCAGATATAATGCTAGGTAACTAGCGGAGTGTGTTGACCTACGAGTGTGTGCTCGAGTCGCGATTGGTTTCAATTTTACTTCAGTTTATCAGGTCAGCTGCAATGTTTGCAGTTTACGTCTACGTCATCAGTTTGGTTTTCGCGGCTAGAGCAATGCCGCATTCTATTATAAACTAGTTGCTGCCCGCGGCTTCGCACGCGCTTTTCAAGTAGCCTATGTCAGTCGCCGGGATATTGCTTACCTCTCTATCAAATTTGATTAACATCCGTGCAGCCGCTCAGGCGTGAAGGTAACAAGGAGACAGGCAGACAGAGTTACTTTCTCGTTCATAATATTATATAGTATCTTATTATTATGTGTTAGATTCACAATAAAGTGCTGGCAGGTAGGTACTTCATTAAATTCAGTCGGTCACACAATCACTAAACAGTAAACACACGCTTGTACACGCGTTTTTATCAATCAATTACCAACTAATGGTTAACCATTATCTAGTTTTTAATGATAGCTGACGTTTACTAACCTCCCTTCTGTGCTTGAGTGTGCGAGTTAGCACGCGTGAGGGGTAGGCTGTGTGATGGAGGGGGAGGGGGGGAGGTATCGCATTAGGTATGTGAGGTGCCGAGTCGGCTTTCAACAACAGCCCGCTAACAATCAACAAGCATGTCCGTTCGACGTACAATCAGCTTTATTTTGTCAATATCCACCTAAATACTTAGCGAAATACCTTTCTGTTTTGTTATGAAATACTGGCAGCTATCTAGTAACTAGGATCACATGACTAAGCACCAACACCTTCATCTTCGAGAATATTTTTAAAGTGATAATTTTAACGTTATTCGAAAACAAGTCACCTTAGTGGTCCCGTGAGTCTGTGACGAAAAGCTCACAACCGTCTCGCCCCGCACAGACCGAACCTCGCGCCTAAATATTTAACTATGTATATCTTATATTTACCGCAGGCAAATATCCTTTACGTCAAACAGGCGACATGTGCACAAAGTCAACATGAGGTGACCGAATGTATCCAGTAAAATAGTTTTCGTTTAAAAATTTTGTATAACATAATAAAGCAGCTTTAACGTGGATTTAAATAATATTATATGAAGAGACCTCCGCATTCAAGAGAATGCAAACAAGCACACTTCGACAAATTGCCAAGACAATGTGCCTGTCGGCAGTTGTATGCCAAATGTGTCGTTTCGGGTCCAGCTGCCGCCATTTGAGGATCTTAGAAGCTTGGCACGCTGACCTCTATGCTCTGTTCGCTGGCTTCTATGCTCTGTTCGTTGACCCATAGAAACTATGACGTAGGATCACCGGTATTGGTGCCATCAGCTTATCAAAAACGTTTCGGCGCCAATTGAAAAATAATCGCGACCCCATTTTTGTGGAATGCGGGTTCAATTTTCTGAATGGTAAACCTACCACGGGCATCGGGCATAGCGCCACGCTTTGCTATGTTGTTTCCGTACCTGTGAATATGCAGTTCGCTTAAAAGTGTCATCAAATTAGTCACTTGTGTCCGGTTACAAAAGTACCTCTACATCGAGTGTCACATACCTACTCATGTCATCAGATAATGTTCGAGACGCGAGCTCGAAGGCGAACCTCATGCTTCCTGTAGGTACCTACCATCTAGTGCCTACTTACCGTTTTGTTACTACTTACATCTTTACCACCACCGGAGCTACTCGTACAATAATAGATAGCACCTGTGGTTTCGCAATAACAAACGCTCTGCTTATAGCTTATAGGGGGTAGCGTTTCAAATAAAAAAGTCCTTGGAAACGTTAATAGAGATCACATAACATTGATTGTTTTTGTGCGAAAGGCGGACGGCCTGGTAGGTTAGGTATACGCGACCGTGTTGTGGGAGAGTCGCACGCTCGAGCTTGCCATGCCACCGGGAAGGATACTTTCACACGCGTCTCATGGCTGATGAGCTGATCGCCGCGACGCCATTATCCTATTGAGAGCACAAGATTGGAAAATGACCGGTCACACACCCAGCGAGCTTGGGGCTCGGACACGCTGCACATGTGGACGTAGCACAACTTGCAGACCACTGTACATGTCGCTGCTACGAGTATAAACACTTACGTACACTACAGATTTCAAGCAATGTAGCAATAGCTCTACCATGTCAACATAAAGCTCAATAGCTTTTGGCCATGTGGCTTCAGGGTGATATAAAATATAAAATTGATCGCGTGAACACGGCTTTACAAAGAAATAATCGTGACACGGTTCACGGTCCCCGATCTGCCTTCGATCGGGGATATTTGGAGCGTTCGTCGTCGTCTGGCCGCTCGCTGCCCGCGCCGCGCCGCGCCTCCGGGGCGGCACAGCATCCATTCCTCTCCGTAATAAAACCTCTCTGGAAGGAATATCAACGTTTTTTCTTTCGGTTCCATTAGTTTTATCTGGTAGAAGTTGATTGAACTGGCTATGTGGAGTCGTATGTTTCATATGATTGTCTTTTTCTTTTTATTAGTCATGTGCACTTCTTCATATTTTGTGTTAGAAAAACCAAAAGTGCTTTGGTTGCATAAGCCGGCACCGGGGTCGCTGACCCCGCACGCGCCACTCTGCGCCCGCGCACCTTGCGTGCTACTTCTTTTAGATGATTCGCAAATTCGCATACTCGTCCGTTACTGCCTGATTTATGCTGATATTCATTTTAGGGATTAATCCTATTTGTGTTGTATCGTTAAACTGATTCTTCATGTTTGCTTGTTGCAGGTCGAAATGCGGCATGGGGCCATCTAGAAGAATTATTGGCTTGATGGCGACGCTTCATCTTCTTGCATTCACTAGTGCAGGTATGTGGCACCTACCTACATCTTATGTAGAGCCAACGCGTAGAGTATTATTTATTGAAGAGCTGCAACGTTGCCTTGTGTGATATAACATTCAATGTATGGAAATGCGTAATACTGGGTATCTTTAGGTTCTTTGATGACTAAAGATAGTTTGTAGAATAGGGTCTTTAACGCCACTTTTTCTTTCGGTCATTGGAGTGATGTGATGAAGGCAAGATGCAGAGCCTCAGGCATCAGCTCCTCAGTAACGTTGGCTCCTCAGTAACGCAGACGACATGTCCCGGGCTTCGTTCCGAGCTCACATTCCGCCGAGATGTAATGTAATGTGCTACTGAGCTTCTCGTCCTGACTGTACAGTACTAACCACAAAACCACGTGAACCCGCATAAATAGGCAAACACATCTTAATTGCTTTATAAATAACTTAATAAATTCTTATTGTAATTGGTACCTAAGTATATTAAGTATGCTATCTACAAATAATCGCGAGATGTAAATGAGCTGTTTGTTTAGCTCATACATAAAACAGCGACGTTTCATCAATGTTGGTTTATGTTTTTTTTGGTTTTTGGAGTGAGTCACGACGAGCGAAGGTCGGCATACTGATGACGACACACACTATCGCGGTGATTGTGTGTGAACTGTAACCGACTGTAACGTCACAGTCACAGGTATGCTGACCTGCGCCTGCGGTGCGGGTCCACCTTCTGGAACATGCGAGACCTCTGCCTGTGCTGTGCTAGGTACATTATGATCCTTACAACAGCATTTACATGTCAATTTGAATAAGAACCTATTGTAGACTCTATTGTCGCTGGACACGATGAGGACAGTAATATTTTCCTCTGTACGGAGTAGGTACGGACGGGCAGACATTAGTTAGTGTTCTGCCGACGTACATTATGTTCAAATAAGGATACGCCAGAGATGAGAGCGGCTGATGCGGCAGTCGGGAGGCCAAGCACGTGCGCGGGGCGCAGGCTCCCGCCGGCGGCGTCGAGGCCAGGCACGTGCGCGGGGCGCTGGCTCCCGGCGCTGCGGCGGCGTCGAGGCCTACCTTTACATGCATATACGGACCTCATCATCACGATAAAAAAGACCAGAAAATTCACACTACTCCACATTAATTGCGACGGTTCCGTTCAGTAGTAATCACTATCAGTTAACAGGGTAAAACCAACTAAAAACTAAAAATTTCTAAGTGTACATTTATTGTATTTATGGAAATAAAGAGTTTTTGACTTTTGACTTTTTTTGACAACATAACTAAGCAAGTAGGCACTTACCTATCAAGTCCAATGCAGCTGTATAAGTAAGCCTCGTCTGAAGCAATGCAGCGTGTCCTGCAATGCAGTCAGTCCTATAGTCCTGCAGTGCAGGCAGTCCTACAGTCCTGCAGTGCAGGCAGTCCTACAGTCCTGCATTGCAGGCAGTCCTACAGTCCTGCATTGCAGGCAGTCCTACAGTCCTGCAGTGCAAGCAGTCCTACAGTCCTGCAGTGCAAGCAGTCCTACAGTCCTGCAGTGCAGGCAGTCCTACAGTCCTGCTGTGCAAGCAGTCCTACAGTCCTGCAGTGGAAGCAGTCCTACAGTCCTGCAGTTCAGGCAGTCCTACAGTCCTACAGTCCTGCAGTGCAAGCAGTCCTACAGTCCTGCAGTGCAAGCAATCCTACAGTCCTGCAGTGCAGGTAGTCCTATACAGTCCTGCAGTGCAGGCAGTCCTACAGTCCTGCAGTGCTGGCAGTCCTACAGTCCTGCAGTGCAGGCAGTCCTACAGTCCTACTGTCCTGCAGTGTGGCAGTCCTACAGTCCTACAGTCCTGCAGTGCAGGCAGTCCTACAGTCCTGCAGTGCAGGCAGTCCTATACAGTCCTGCAGTGCAGGCAGTCCTACAGCCCTGCGGTGCAGGGCACTGCGGCAGGCTTATCGCGGAACGTACAGGAATGGCTGCCAGAGGCACGTAGCTATCTCAGAGGCTACGCTGTATGTACCGCCGTACTATGTAGATAGATAGATATGGTTACCGATCGCTCTCAGCTATGCTTGATCGACTCTCGTAGCTTCAGCACTGAATCCAACTCAGTAAGTTCTAGAACACTTAGAATAGAATAGAATCATTTATTTACAGAAGACATGACAAATATTACAATCAGTGCTGCCAGATCAAAAATCCGATTGAGCGCTAACACGTTAACAAAAAGCGCTTGATTTCCCGAAAATTGAGCTTTAAAATAGCGCTAAATTTCGCGCTAAATCATTTCTTGAATTGAAATAAAACAAAAAAATAACGCATGGCTCTTGTGTCGTCGCCAGGTACTTGTTTCAGCCATTGCTTACTATCGGGTAACTTTTCCCTCTCTGTTTTGTATCTTTAATTAAAAACTGCTTGTTTTCGTAATGGGTCTTCCATCTTGCTCTACAGTCTACGCAAATTACAACGAACACACACAAAACTGCGTATAATAATAATATGGACAACCCACACAGCATCATCTAGCCCCAAAATAAGCAGAGCTTGTGTTATGGGTACTAGATGACTGATTAATACAATACATAGCATAGATAGATATTTTTTATTATATATACCTACGTATTCACGGACAAACTGTAAGTTCCAACAAGTGAGTTAGCTTGTGCTCTACACAACTGAGAGAGAAAACTGCTCGCTCAATGAATGAATGAAAACAAAACCAAAATTCCAATAGACCATAAACTATCACAAATGAAAGATTAAAACAAAAAAAATAAATAAGGGGATTCCCCAGAGGCGCTATTCTGCAGGGGGCAAATTCTCGCTAATTTATCATTCGATAAATATCAAAAAAACTGTCATATTTGAAAGCTCTTTCATATAAAAACTGTCAAATTTGACTGTTATTTTGATAATTGTCGTGTGATAAATTGGCGAGAATTTGCCCCCTGCCCTGTCGGCGTCAAGTCTGGATCGATGCATCTCTGTCATGAAATGATAGAGACAATGTTATTGCTCCGATCCCGACCCGACGGAACCCCGACTCTCAGACCTTAAACTATTGGTAGAAATATAGATTAACAGTGTTGCCCTGACATAAATGAAAACAGCGCCAGATTCTCCGCTAGGCGCTAAAACTTTGAAATACGCACTAAACACACCGAAAAAGCGCTAGATCAAGCGCCCAAAGCGCTAAAATGGCAGCACTAATTACAATGCTGTTGTTGTATCAGTGGTATCAATGTAATACTAACAACCAGTAGATATGGACTGGTGTGTGAGTATGAGTTTATAAACCTATCCTAGAAATAAACGAGAATGTCATGCGCGCATATTATAGGGCTGCAGAGGGAGGAATTAACTTGACCGCGTACCGTTCTAGGATGATGCCGTTGTTTCAGGCCCTTGAACCGGCAGTCGACGTTAACGTGCAGCGACTATCTGATCAGGTACGGGTCATCCAACGCTCAAAATTGTTGGATGACAATGTACCTGATCAACTGACGTGAGATTATATATTATTATGGATACGATTTTTATCCACTTACATTTATTTATTTTATTTTATTAATTAAACAAAATCACAGCTCTCTCAAGTAAAAGTAACTAAACCTAAAAATATAACTTACAGCCAATAACAGGATTTACATTTTATAAACTATGAAAAATTAAAGACGACAGTCACCAATATTGTCAGTGTGACATTAAAGAAAAACATATGGTTTTGGTTGGCAGGTAGAAAATGCCTCGGCATTAAGCCCACGCTACATAATAATGATTAAGAATTCAATTGTTTAGTTATTACCCGTGTATCGTACGTATCTCAGCCCTCAGCGCGTGTGAGCTGTGTCGATACATTCTGAGAGATAGCGAGACGCGCTCATTAGAGCACTGGCCTGGCGGACGCGCGAGGGTATGTACTACCGAGCGCAATATCCATTCCGCATCGCACTCTTCTTCTTGGACAATGAAGAATTTTGGAAAGGTAGAGTCGCGGTACAGAATATATTCTACTTCCCTACATTTCTGTTGAACAGGTTGGTGAATAGTCGTCGAACCAGATAAAGGCCAGGCCATCGGTATGTGCCGCGCGCTCGCTCGCTATTGTCCTATGGATTTGCATAATAATCGTGTTAGCCAACACGGATCATAAGCAAGGCTGGCTCTGATAATGACATTGTTATGGAACTGATCTCAGAATGTTCCAGAAATAAGTACTTACATGTTCCGCTTCGAGAGACGCGTCGCACCTCATCACATCACCTATGTAATGTTAACACTATGTATTAACATTACATAGGTTTGCATAGGTTCTCATGAAGCACAATGCAGCAATGCAGCCTTGCAGGTCGCATCGCTGTAACCAGGCAGTGAATGTGTTAATGACCTGAGAGTTTCATGGAAAAAGGTGTAATATTATTTAATTCTGAAAAAGCTTTTGATCGTAATCTCTAGAAAATATCTTTAGAGCAAAAAACATCTTGACAGCCATATTGCAAAAATATGAACTAAGTGCAAAGTGAAAAGCTCTTTAGAGTCAGTAAGTAGAGCCCCAGGTCTGGCCTGGCAGTGTGTTACCTCTCGGCGCGGCGCCACGGCGGGCCGGTGAGTCACGTGCGGAATGCCGTCGGGCGGGCGGCGCGCGGGGCGGCTGCAGTCGCCCGGTCTAGCAGCGTACTCTGTACATTCTGCCCAAACTTTGTTTCTGCCAGTAGGTAATGCTATTTTGCAGTGTTAGGTACTTACAAAAGCTATGTCATCAATATCTTTCTGTAGGGTTTATGTATACTTAGTTAAGTTATTTTTATTGCAACTGTTTATTCAATTAGAACGGTCATACAAATAACCACTTACACTAAGTTAATAAAATTGAATAGGTAATATAATAAAAAGTATTACAAAGGGGTTAAAAGATTTCTGTATGGAACAAGATAAAACAAGTATATTTGGTTTTCATCTGTGAATGTCTCAGAAACCTAACGCTTTAGAAGATTGTCTCATGGACATGAGAGAACGTCTGAATCTCTGAATAAACAAACTTTTTATTTTTATTTTATTTTTTGATTGTATTATGATAGCGCACATGTTTTATTTGTTTTAGTGTCCTCTATCTAAATATATATAACTTTTATTGTTATTTTTGAGTCATCATTTTGTTAATTTTTTCTAAATCGTAGCTTATAATAATAGCAAAAAGTTTTAATTTGGTTAAAACACACAAAGGAAACAAATAAAAAATGTTCTATAATATAATGTCAACACATATGTCAGTATATACATATATATATATATATATATGTATATATGTCAGCATTGTATCTCATTCATTATAAGTAAACCCTGTGTGTGTATGAGAATAAAGTTGTTTAAAGCTAATCTCCTAGAACGTCACGTTTCTGAGATATTCACATATGCAGAAAAAATATAGTTGTTGTAACAAAAACCTACAGACCCCTTTCACATTACAACAAGAAATACAATCCCGATTAAATAAAAAAACAGTAAACAATAGTCTGTGTCCGTGACAAACGAAACGATCTATTCCTTTCTAATACCAAAAAAGTAATACCAAATGGTATTTGTTTATTCTCCTCATTAAATTCTATTCCTAACGAATACCAAAACAAGATAAATGGTATGAGGATCTATTCCTGTCTAATACCAAAAAACTAATACCAATGGTATTAGTTTATTGACGTCATAAAAAATATTTTCCCAACGAATACCAAAACTGAACTTTTGGTACAGTCACAGAAACAATTTCTTTTGCTTTCAATTAATTTAATATTATGTTCTTTAATATTATGTCCTTGCATAAATTATATTATTACCTGGCCTGACTTTGAGGGATATTTTGTCAATTCCTCTGTACCTACTATTCCGTAAAGTGGCACGCGAGGAGTAGGTTACTAGAGACTCAGTGCAAGTGGTATCTGATAAGATTTTTATTATTTTTTACTTTATGGTTAATTTTAAATAATCCTATTTTCGTAAAATATTGTTTGTATAATTTATATGTATATTAAAGTCTAATTTCAAAATGATAAAAATTGGAGGTAAGTAATATGTCATGTCCGAGTATTCTCCGATTTAGATACCTATGTATTTATTTTCTTAGAAATGTCTGATGAAGCTCGGCCATCCACATTTTTGGGAACCACTAAAGAAATTGTGGCTTGGTTCTACTAAATTCTGGTTACCAATACACAAAAAAAGAGCAAATAAAAATGGATGGAGACATTGGAGATGCGTGAAGATTAAAGAGTGCAGTGGATCTTTGCAATAAAAGGTATGTTACCAACCATATAATTAAATTATTTTTCAGTCAGTCAGTCAATATTTTTTTTTTATTTTGGCCTCCGCAGGATTGCAATATTTCCAATGAGAAAAGTCATAGCTGCGAGCCTGATGAAGTTAACAACCTAATGTTAAAGAAGCTCAATGACTTGCGCGAAACAGTCGATAACTCTGATTTCACTCCAATACCAAGGAATTATAATAAGTTTAAATCGCAGTTCTGTAATAGTAAAATGAATTTGGTGGAAAATATCCCATCGTTTGGAAACTTTAAAACTAAATTATACACAGCAAGAAACCAGGAAGCTGGGGTGTCAAAAATAAGGTGCAAGTCAGTTGAAGTAGAAATTCCTTTACAATTTCGAGATTTTGTATTTTTTGATCATAAAGATGAGTCTTTTAACACACGAATAATAATTTTATCCAGTCCCAATCAACTAGCACTCATTTCAAAACTAATATTATTTGAATGTGACTGAACGTTCGATTGCTGCCCTGCGCCTTTTGTGCAGCTTTACACTATCCATGGAGATCTTGGAAGTGACGATGACCACACTCGCATAATACCTCTGATTTATGTGTTACTTAACAATAAGAAAGAAGAAACATACAAAGCTTTATTCGAAATATTGAAACAAAAATATCCTGAATGGGAGCCCTCAAAATTTTTGACAGATATTGAACAAGCCGCGATGAACGCCATTTTGACTGTCTTTCGCCATTTTGATTGTCTGATATTTTATAATCGTTTTTCTATTTTTTTATACGTTGTGCCAAAGTTACTTACTAGTTAAAGGTACTTACTTATAATTACATAGGCATTTCTGATTGCCCGCTTTAGTAATTCCAATAGTAAAATTACTTTAATTTGTTTCGATAAGACTGATTTTGTTTAAATAAACACTACTTTAAATCACTTGAGCATTTTTATTACTGACTGTACCTCATACCATAATTTACTATTGGAATTAAGTATATAATATCTCTCAAAGTCAGGCCAGGTAATAATATAATTTATGCAAGGACATAATATTAAAGAACATAATATTAAATTAATTGAAAGCAAAAGAAATTGTTTCTGTGACTGTACCAAAAGTTCAGTTTTGGTATTCGTTAGGAAAATATTTTTTATGACGTCAATAAACTAATACCATTGGTATTAGTTTTTTGGTATTAGACAGGAATAGATCAACGAAACCTCATTTACAAATATAACGAGAACATAGCTAGGTATAAGTAATAAAGCCGTCAAAGGAGTCAAAAAGGTTCCAAGTGGAAAGGCAGGAACAGTAAAATAATATTTCATAGTAGGTAGGAAGATTCTTTTGAGGCCCTTCTCGTAACAAATGTAATCCCATCCCTCGCATCGCATCCGACTTGAAAAACTAACGTCATATTTCTCCGGAACGAAAGTAAATTCAGAAACGCCTCGTGCGTGTGCTCTGAGCCCTTCCTGTCCGAATGTTCTATGCGAAAAAGACAAACAACAATATTTTACGTTCACCATAATATTGGATTGGAATTCTTTCCTTCATATGTTACTTTGTAAAGCCTTTGTTGAAATCAAACTCTAATAATGGTATTTTGTTAGCTATTTAACTGGCGGAGAAACTCGAGAAGCTTTTGTTATCGTTTGCAGACCTTCTGCGGAGTACTGATTAGCGGCAGAGACAAGCGCGTGCCTGAGCTTCCCAATGGTAATTGTCTTTACATTTACGATTAACTAACTCTCAGTGAAATATTATAAATTCGAGCAAAATAATAATGAGCTGTTTATATGAGAAAGTAATTAACTACCTTTAATTCCTCATTATGAATACATGGGTTAACTACGAACCTTTGATTATTAATATGTCATTGCCATAAAGCTACGAACCTTGTTGGTCGAACCGCACTCACCCTGACGATGCCCCTCGTTATGGGATGAAACGTCAGTGTTCTTCCAACACAAACAAGGTTCGTAGTTAACCCGCTTACATTAATAATGAATTCGTCAAACTACGATAGTTTCTATACCTAGTAAAAGATAACTATGAATCCTTTTCAGTCGCGTCTCAGATCTCTAAAAATGTGCTCGCACGCTCCGCTCTGGGAGAAAGGTCCGCACAATCAACTGAATGGCTTGATCGCGTTGTGATGGACTATGTGGGTTTGGTATTTGTTTTAAAACACTGAGTTTAGAGTAAAATAAAATTTATTTCCCCAGAGCACGTGTACATTTTTCGTAGAGCAAATCGGAAGTAGTTTTTTTTTATATCTAACGGAAACGAAATTTAATATTCCCATAAAGTAATTAAATTACAGAGTACTGCATAGATATCTATAATTCGCAGATAAGAAAATGTCGATGTCATAGCCAATTTAATTTAATTTATTTATTTATTTCTACAATGTACAACTATTTTTACAGGAAACTTAATGCAATAGTGTACCTTATTTATTACTATAATATTATTACTAACATTCAGTATTCATTAAACCTTAAATCAACAATTAAATCTAATAAAATAAAATTTTTGTACATACCTACATGTCCATCCAATATTTTATATATATAACATAATAAGTATCATAATAATAATCAAGACATTAAAAAATACAAATATTTGTCAGGCCTAGTAATGAAAATAACATAAAATAACAATAACATTAATAAACAAATTCCGTCAATCCAAATTATACAATGTCAACCTTATTAGAATAGCATAGGATATATAACAGGGTCCTATGAAATTCGCTCAGGGAGCAACAAAACAGGTCGACTCTCTCCGCCACAAGATTGAGCGTGTGGATGCAGCGCGTCAGAGGTGCTTTATTCAAGAGGATGGTCCGTCCTCTTGGTACAGCCAGTAGGGCGGGCCGCCTCCGTCGGTGCACGAACTCCTCAGGAACATTTAGCCGCATTACCTCTAAAATGCCTGGATTTGCGATCATCCCACGAAATACCCTGACCAAATATAGAGCAAGCGCTCCTCACCTCCAGCTTGTTTTATCCAACCATGCCAATAACAAACAAGGATGGATACATTTATTTATTATAACACTTTATTGCACTTTTAGGTACAAAGGGTGGGCTTAATGCCGAGGCATTTTCTACCTGCCGACCAAACCCATATGGTTTTTACATGAACGGGAAGAATGGATAGATGCCGTAGAGCTTCCAGTACAGAAATCTGGTGAATTTATTTTGAATGCGCTCCACCATTTGAGTGTACTTGGCCTCGTGTGGTGCCCATATCGCAGCATTAAACTCCACATGGCTTCTCATTAATGCGTCGTATAGGGTTTTTTGTTGAATACTATTGATAACTAATGAATTTGAAGTATTTTATTTAAAATAAATTGTAACTAGGATAGAGCCGGCATCTTGGTTTACAATAGCTAAGAATTAATTTACAATAAAGTACCTATTTTCATGAAAGCTAAAGTACCTAAGTTTCCTTTATTAAAACCACCACCACCTTATACAAACCCACTCCACCTTATACAAATAAATGAAAGTTATACTGTTACACCCTATCTTTATGTAATACCTACCTAAAATTCAAGTTACATTCTAAGGCTATTTTCATAGCATTGTTGGTACAAGTTTAAGAACTATTAATCAATTAAAATTGTATGACAATTTGTCACAAGGCTGCTAAAACAAAGCTATTTTCTCCTTCAAGAGTACAATATTAAATTATTAGAAACTTACTCAAAGGTTTTACTTATATTAAAACGTAAAACTCCCCTCTCCCAAGGATAATGCAATGAACTCTGATATAAAAAGTATCCCATGTCCTTCCTCTTAGTATGAACTCAAATCATGCCACGTATCATTTGAATTCATTCAATAGTTTCGGCGTGATGCACGGGCAAGATACAGACAGACAGACAAAAATAAAAATAAAATACAATTTTGGCTTCAGTATCGATAAAAGAGAGCCCTCCAATAAATATTTTCTAAATATGTTCAATATACAGAGTAGGACCTATTACAGTTTTAATAATAGTACGTATAGAAATAGATTTGTTGCACCCTGTATAGTAAGACATGACTTGTCTACACATGAGACAGGTCAAAGGGTCGAGGGAATAGGTGAATGCGTCTAGGGAGTTGTACAAACCCGTGTGCCATTAAAAATAGCAGGCAGCTCGGTTGCGTGGCAAAGGGCTGAGAGTAACTTACTATCGATCCGCGCTGTGCCGAGCCCTCGGGCGCACGGCTCGCGTTGTGCCGAGCCCTCGGGCGCACGGCCCGCGCTGTGCGTTTTTGTGCGGTACATCGATGCTTCTGCATCTGCACGTCCTAGGTTTTCTACCAAAAACAGCAAGGGGACCATTACTAAGTTTTACTGTAGAGCCTTCGTAGGAAATTAAATTTTATGAAGATTTTGGGTCCAGCTAGAACCAAATTTGATTGTTACAACCTTAACGCATTCACTGCCCAGCCACAGCGGTGCGACCCACAGGGCGCGTCTTGTGCCATGAAAGTTTAGGTCTCTTTGTGGTTACAACAACCTATAATAATGATGAAGAAAGTAATTTCAAGTACTTACGTGCATCAATTGCTTAGACATTTCAATGGCAATAACCTGCTACATAGTAAGCAATTCGGGTTTACTCGCGGTAGGTCAACTACTGATGCCGGTGTTGAGTTAGTATCGCATATTTTTGATGCTTGGGAGAAGTCGCAAGATGCTGTAGGTGTTTTTTGCGACTTGTCAAAAGCATTCGATTACGTACACCATGAAACATTAATCGGGAAACTACGTCACTATGGAATAAGAGACACCTCTTTGGATCTTCTTACATCTTACTTGAGTGATAGGATACAAAGAGTTGGCATTAATGGGAAACGGTCTTCGGGGTCTGTAGTTACAATGGGTGTACCACAGGGTTCTATCCTTGGTCCTTTCCTATTTTTAGTTTATATTAACGACCTGCCTCATCTTGTTAAGGATAATCACGAGATTGTATTGTTTGCTGATGATACTTCATTAATTTTTAAAATGAAACGACAAAGCACTAATTTCGACGATGTGAATAATGCAATCTCAAAAATAGTCCATTGGTTTAGTGTCAATAACCTTTTGCTTAATGAAACCAAAACGAAATGCATTAGATTTATTCTACCTAATGTAAAACAAGTTAAGGCTGATGTAACCGTCAAAGGAGAAACGTTAGAAATTGTTAATAGTACCATATTCTTAGGAATAACCTTAGATAGTAAACTTCAATGGGGCCCACACATAGACAAGCTATCGAAGAGACTTAGTTCTGCAGCGTATGCAGTCAAAAAAATCCGTCACCTTACAGACGTTGATACTTCTAGACTATTTTATTTCAGCTACTTCCATAGTGTTATGTCTTATGGCATACTGCTATGGGGGAACGCTGCAGATGTTAACACCGTATTTGTGCTGCAGAAGAGGGCTGTTCGTGCTATCTATAATATGGGTCCCAGAGAAAGCCTACGTGAAAAATTCAAGGAAATAAACATAATGACAGTACCATGTCAATATATTTATGAAAACCTATTGTACACTCATAGAAATATCAATCGCTTCCCTAAAAATAGCGATGTACATAATTTGAATACAAGAAATAAACATAAACTCGCTGTGCCCACAACTAGACTACACAAAATCAATGTATCTTTTAAAGGCCAATGTATACGCTTCTACAACAAAACTCCTAGTGAGTTGCAAAAATTATCAGTAAATAAATTCAAACAAATTGTCAAAACCTTCTTGTGTAAAAAGGCCTACTATAAAATATCAGATTATCTAGAGGATAAAAAAGCTTGGGACGGGATTTGCTCCAACTCGAAAAATAACAACTAACAGGCTAAAGGTTTCTTCGTCGCTTCTTTACTTTAGTCAACATACCGAAGCGACTGAAATCAAAAATATCACTTTATTTCCGTGTCAGTGTTTAATTATTAAGAATTTGACCTTTTCTAAGTGTATTATTGTATTTATGAAAATAAAGAGTTTTTGACTTTTTGACTTTTTTTACCTTAATAGAACACTAACCAAACACCACTCCTACAGTTACCGCTCTAAAATATATAGAAAACCTAAAATATTATAACCAAAGCTACTTATAGAGGTATAAGCTATACGTCTAACTAACAGCCAAAGCTTATGTAGTAATCTGAGATCCCAGGATAATCCCGGGATTGGAGACAAGCAATGAAAAGTCAGTATATTTTTGAAAAATTAGCCTTTCTTTTATTTTTTTAACCGACTTGAAACAGGAGGTTCTCAGTCCGTCTGCATGTTTTTTTTGTTTTTTTTTTATGTATGTATGTTACTTGATATCTCCGCCTGTGGGACACCGATTTTACTGATTCTTTCACTATTGTATAGATAGAGAATGATCCCGAGGTGGTCCCATAAATTTTTTTTGTCGAGGGATTAGTATTTATCCCGTTAAACTTAAAAAACAACATAATATTTTTGGAGAATCACAACTAGCTACAACAGTTTTGGTGCTGATCTGCGGCAGTAAAATTGTTAATAGATTTTGATGATATATCGTTAATAATATAACGTTGTTGTATAAAAATTGATTTTGAAGTTGTCTTCTATAAGTTTGATTCTCGAGGAACTGCTCTGTGCGCCGTAAAACGTAGGTTTGTATAAATTCTTCAGAATATTATAAGCAATTACGTTTGAACAAAGGTACAAAATAAACAAACTCTGCTGGTGGTGGCATGATGCAGTACCTATCAGAATGAGTCCCTTGTATCGTACCGGGCTGGTTCGATCGGAAAGAATAGCTGCTGCTTGTTCAGCAGCTTAAAGACGTATCCGAATTTTTGGTTTAAACAATGAAAGGCGCGAGTTTTCAAACACTATCAGCTTGCAAGTCAAGATAGTTTATAAAAAATGTTCGGGATTGAAAAAGGTCCGGGATCCCGATATCGAATCCTCTGGTTGTACATTTAAAAATACAGAATAAGCACATATAAGTCATAATAAGTCTGCATTAAACAATTGTTTTGTTGTGAATGAAGAAAATTAAAATTAAATGCACAGCGATAAAAAGTTAAAAATACATTTCCAAAGTCCAAGTTAAAAATACCTTTTCTTCGTCACTAAAATTGGTTTTCCCAAAAAGGAAATACATTATAGAAAAAATACTGGAAAAGCCGTGACCGCTTCATCATAATAAAACTCGGGGTTGTTCTATTTGTCACCGAGCGGGCGCTTTGTGCAGATTAAATATGCGCCGCCGCGCCGCCGCGCCGCCGCTGGCCGCGCCGCCGCAGGCTGAGGAGGGTTGCGAAAAATGACAGCGTTTTGTTCGCAATTCAATACCGAGCATAAAGAAATGTGTTATTTATTCACCTACGCTGTTTTCTTTGTCTAAACCAACTTGATCGGTCTAAGCTAATTCCAAAAATTGCTCATAAAAATAATGAGTATGCTATATATCCAGTGTTGTCATAATCAAAACATACAACCATCAGACTTGAAGAGGCTATAAAACATAGGTGAGTCTGTTCGCGACAGTACGTAGACGTGCCAATCACAAGGCAATCTCATTTGAGTTTCAATCTAAATAATGGATTTGCATGACGAATTGATCACGAGGAAGGCAATGAGTCGAGCGCGCCGCCCGCCGCGCCCGCGCCGCCACGTGCCCTGCCAGCCTTGCCTCAATAAAACACGTAGGTACTTACCTTTGTATTAGGAATAATAACTACTATAGCTTCTGCCCGCGGCTTCGGTTGCCTCAAACCGGATAGTACCCCGCTCTCCGCGCTCCGGCACAATTACGACGAGAAGATGGTCCTTCTTCTTGCAAATATTAACGCTTCGTAATTACTACCTAATCATCTCATCATTATCATCTTCAGCATGCTTGTCCACAACTGGACATAGACCTGATAAGCGCCATATTGACTCTTATCATTAGGGGGAATCGTTATGTTCTTCTAAAATGTAATCGGCCTCTGTTAGAAGATAAAGGTTACCTCATTATCTTACATCACCAACGACCGACACCACTCTTAGTAAAAGCAGTAAAACGCTTAGAACGAAGTACATTATAAAGACGAGGTAGAGCCGGCGCGGCGCGGCGCGGCGGATGTGATCGATAGCGCGCTGGGAGCACAGCGCGGTGAATCACGTCTTGTTTTGATTCCGCGGACGCGACGACGGCGACGTGACGCGACGCCCCGCCGGCTCATCAAAGGCAGGGCCGGCGCGAGGGGAGGCGGGCTTCCAATACCACTCTACGACTCTACGCTCCTTCAAGTGTTGAGGAATACCAGCACTTTAAAAAAAGGGCAAACACGCAGGCAGTCAATAATCTAATGTACCAAAATAGCGTTTAAATATTTAATTTTATTTAATTTATTCTCAAACAATACTTACCTACAAAATACTAAATGCATTTAATAAAAATTGGTCCATTGTATCATCCCGTAGGCACAGGATCAATTATTATTATTAGATACGATTTAGAGAAATCTTCATGACGGTGCGGTGAGGGAATATTTCATGCATGGCAGGCTCCTAATTAAAAGGCAAATGAAATGCAAAGCAAAATACACTGAAAATCGAAGCTATAGGATCTTTTTTGGTTTAAAGTTCAACATTAAACTTACAACTTTTTTCCAAAATGTAGGTCCCACTTGGTTCTAACGTCGTCTTTGAATTACCTCTTTAAAATACCAGCTGGCAGTCTGAGTGCGTGTTTTGTAAATTATTTTCACGGTATTATTTTATAATGTTATGTATGATGATAGGGGCGAGTGGTCGCTGCGAGGATGCCCATTTATATTTTGTTATAAATGATAATGTTTATGAGTTCAAAATGTTGTACGTCCGGCCGGTGTGTGGCTTGCGTGGCTTGTGACTTGTGAGTTGTGACTAGTCACGTGTGCAGCTCTTTCCCCGTGTTGTGCGGCGCGGGCGCAAGCGCAGGTCCTGTCTGACATTCCTCGGTGACGCACTGCGCCGACCTACTCTTGTAACTACTCATTAACTATTATATTACTGATTGAGTGCATAGTACTGTACTGCGGGGGTGCATTGTACTTTACTGCGGCAGCTGTGCAGCAGCGAGGCGGTTTTCTTCCGGATGATGGCGTGAAAGTCATCCACATGGGCTTCAGCAAACATGAAGGATGCGCTGCAGAAGCGGGGCAATCCCAACAACATCCTGAAGGCGTTATTGTATTGTACACGCAGAGCGCTAAGCGCTCTTTTAGTAAAGCTAGCCCAAAGGCTGCCCGTATAGAACGATTGGCAGTAGGCTTTGAATAGTGTGATTTTCACTTGCCTACTGCAACGAGCGAACCTTCGTGCCAGCATATTACTGCGGACCGCCAACGCCCTGCGCTCACGTTCTATGTCTACCTGGTCGTCAAGGTCGTCAGTAAGGAAATGTCCCAGATACTTGAACTCGTATACTCTATGTAGCTCAAGACCGTTGAGTCTCAAGCATGGGACAGACGCTGGAACCTTACCCGCGGCCCTGAATACCAGGTATTCACTCTTCTTACAATTGTACACGAGTCCATGCTTACTGGCGTACTTATTACATTAAGTCAGAAGCCCGAGTGCTCTAGCTCTATCCGGCGCGCGGCGGTAATGCCGGCGGAGCCCTAGAGCCGCTCAAATACGTACTACGTACGAAATGAGAAGTTACGCAAGTAATCTATCGGAGTTGGTCACACGGAGATGTTTGTACGGCTCGATGTGTCGGGGAAGGGCTATGGATGGTTGATTAGATGTACCTATACGAGTATGTGTGTTTTGGGACGACCAGCGCACGTACGGTTGTATGTGTGTTATAGGACGACCAGCGCACGTACGGTTGTATGTGTGTTCTGGGACTACCAGCGCACGTACGGTTGTATGTGTGTTCTGGGACGACCAGCGCACGTACGGTTGTATGTGTATTCTGCGACGACCAGCGCACGTATGGTTGTATGTGTGTTCTGGGACGACCCGCGCACGTACGGTTGTATGTGTGTTATGGGACGACCAGCGCACGTACGGTTGTATGTGTGTTCTGGGACGACCAGTGCACGTACGGTTGTATGTGTGTTATGGGACGACCAGCGCACGTACGGTTGTATGTGTGTTCTGGGACGACCAGCGCACGTACGGTTGTATGTGTGTTATGGGACGACCAGCGCACGTACGGTTGTATGTGTCATATATTGGGCATGTTGATGTTATTGCAGGGTTCTGCTACACGTAGGGCTGAGAATTTGCCAGCATGAACTTATGCATGAATAAATTATTTGAACTCTTGACGAGTTCATCAGTCGGGGTCAGGATCAGTCGATCGTCGACTCAGGACTTTCAGTAACACATTTCATAAAGATACTCAAGCGAAGTAGTCTGTCGCTACGTAATTATTAGAAAACTTCAGTGAAGTTTGGAAGTTCTTATCATAGTAGATTGGAGTCGACTTCCGGGGTCAGTGGCCGGATTGAGCCCCGCCCGGCTGGAGACTGACCCGGCCCGAGCCCGCCACGCCGTCCGCCCTGGTGTGGGCGCTAAGGGCGAGGTCGCGGCCCCGAGCCCTGTTCTTGTGTCTAGATATAACCACGCAACGATATAATGGATACAGTCATATAGCTCGTCAGATTTATTTCTCTGAGGTTAGCTAATACATAAAAACTTGTGGTTCATTAACAAAGAAAATTACAATATCAGAATAAAACAATTACAACTAGTAGGTGTTTACACAAACTTATCTAATACATACAATATTCTAAATCCATACAACCTATCTACAAGATTACCACAAAAACATCCGAAAACGCAAGTAATCGATTATGTTCAAACTAAGTAAGTAAATAAAGCCCATATTGCACAGCTGCTGGTTCGAATGACCTGCTTTATTCGCAAGCCTCACTCAGCTCAGCTCGGCGTCACGCACGAGCCAAATAAAATCTACGAGTACTGCGTTTAACTTCAAAAGAAAAATACCTAAACTACTGTATAGATTAATTTATTATTTCTATCCCATGGGTACTGTTTTATTAATCAGGGTGTCCGGCAGACCGTGTGTCATATGGTAACTGTGGTAGGTGGAAGGAACCAAATGCAACATATACGAGGCTTTTTTAACCCTGAAACGTCTCTCCGCTAAAAAAGTCTGTTATTAGAATATCTTGATATTTACTAACTTTTGTCTTCTAATCGTGATTTAAGCAAGTTTAGTTTGGTAAGTAGGGGTAGGTAGAACATGCAAGTGCAATAGTATGGTGGCATTTTTAACCCTCAACAGCATCACTTTTTTTTTGAGATCTTAAAGTGGGTATATTTTTAACCTCATAACTTTTTCGATTATGTCCCGATTTTTGAATTATTCACATGGTTTGACGTTTGAAAATGGCATGAC
This sequence comes from Eupithecia inturbata, assembly GCA_963662085.1. NCBI lineage: Eukaryota > Metazoa > Arthropoda > Insecta > Lepidoptera > Geometridae > Eupithecia > Eupithecia inturbata. The sequence goes on along the minus strand of OY759181.1, from coordinate 330,999 downwards.
GAACAATTATTTTATTTACGTAATGTTTTCGATTCCGCTGACATAAAACCTAAACAAACTAGCTTATAAATATTGCAATCCGCGGTAGGCAACATTCTAAGACAAGTAGGCCAGGTTATTGTAGGCCATTGGTGTCAATTCTGATGGTATTTGTGCCATCAGAATTGACACCAATGTCAGTGTTTGTTTGTTGTAAAAAAAACACATTTTTTCGAATTGTATATCGTAAAGCATTTTTCTTACTTTGATTAATTTAATTGATTTGTTTCTTTATTGATGTTTTTGTATTACGTAACTTTGCGAGAATAAAATAATTCCACCAAATAATTCAAATATCGGAAAAAACTTTGTAAAATGTATGGGGACCCCCCCCATACTAAAAAATCTTAAAAAAAGTGATGTTGTTAATGTTGTTGTTGTTGTTGAAAGTTAATGCCACCACATTGCACTTGGTTTTAGCTACCTCTATTCACCCAACTTTTGGTACAAGTTTTACCGAATTAAAGCTTATTATCACGGTTAGGAGACAAAAATTCGTCATCTTCAGGGTATTCCAAATGGCAGTTTTTTTTTTATAAACGCTCAGATTGTTATCTTTTTTATGTGGTTAAGACAAATGTGGCATACCGTTGGAATGGCCATGAACTAGATACATTATGAATGAATTGAAAGAGCAGAGACACACAATTTTTTTTTATTGAATGTAAAAATGTAAAAAAAAAACTCTCATTTTTAATTTTCACTTTTCATCACTTTGCTTTAACTACCTAGATTTTTATTAGTAATGGCTAATAAAATCAATATATAAGCCAAATGTTATTGAAAAAATTGTAAGCCATATTTTCTCGTATAAAAAAAGTTACAGCACTAAATAATTTCCGAAAAAAACTTAAATAAAAAACAAAACATGAAAGTTTCAGAGGCTTTTCAGGGTTAAAAAAGCTGCCAAGCTATTGCACTTGGTCACATACTTCCAGTTGCCATATGGCACACGGTCTGCCGAACACCCTGTATTATGAATTAAAAACCCTATGTTTGATTCCAGGCTCAGAGGTACATCTATGCAAAATTTCAGCATGATCGGTTCAGCCGTTATGGCGTGAACAAGTAACAAACATCCATACATACAAACTTTTGTATGGATGTTTGTTAAGAGTGAAGAGATGTGAAGTGAAGTGTGATGGATGATCCGGAGTCATATCTAATGTTTTATACCTCTATATTAAGTAATATAAAATATTAACTCTTAAATCCAGACGTGTTCTTCAGGCCATGCTCCTGCATGGTCTATGTGATGGTAAACTAGATCCGCAGCTCGTTAACAAATTAAGTTATGTAGTTCCTCGCTCTGTACTGCGACGAAGTGCGGCGCGCAGGCAGTGCCTCTTCCACTTGCCTACCAGTCGTCCCAATGCTGGCCTGCGTGTGCCTCTGCGCCGCATCGTTGATATTTATAATAACCTTTAGGCTACCTTTAAACAACAGCCAAGTAAAGCTTGTGCAGTAATCTGTGGATAATGTGATTGGTTGTACATTTAAAAACACATAGAATAAGCATAGTTAGCATAGCAATAGTTTTTTTTCAAATGTTTTTTTAACCACCTAACCTCGATTTTTTTATAAAAGACTTCAATATTTTTTTTCTCAGAAATGGTTAACTTTTGCACAGCACATTATGGTTTAATTCAACGGAAATAACCTCCTCCACAACTCTCTCGCAGGAATAGGTCGAATAACCAATAACCCTGTATAATTAGTCTGCATTGTACAATTGTTTTTTGTCCTTAATAAAGAAAATTAAAATTAAAATGTTTGCTCTATTTGTATGTCGGCCGCATTTCATTTCACCTACTAAATGTGTCTGGCATGATAGGCAGTCGGCTTGTGAGTTGCGCTGTCGTCGTGCCAGGCGCGCAGCAGCTGCCAGGTGAAATAACACCTTGGTGCGGGCGAGCACGGCTGTTATTCAGTTGCTTGGCGTTCGCATTGGTTCGACCTTACCTGCTCGTACCAATCTTTCAGAATAAAACAATAAACCCAACAGTTGGGAGGTGCGTAGGGCATTCCCTCGGACTCGGGGCATAAATCAAAGGAAGGGTTGCCGGTTCCACCGCGGCGCCCCCTCCTCGGGGGATGAAGTCCGTGTGGAGCATGTTCATTGCTTACGCCAAAGTAGATGAATTTCTGAGCACAAATTCACGATGAAAAGATCCTATGAATCTGTTTATTCAACCGTACCTTAATCTGGTTTTAAATATTGCGAGATGACTTGGAATTTCAAATGTTTTGGTGACGGAAATTTAATTTTAAACTAGATCATATTTAGACATGATTTCTTTTAGAGGAGATAGCTGCCTACTAGAAGCTATGGTAAATGAGTGTGGATCCGAAAGGGTCCGGCATAATGCAAGGAAACGTTAACGAAGTCATTCATGTACCGCCGCGCCGTTGCCGAGGCCATTCCTAATACTTACGAGTTCTGCCAGTTTATTGTCTGCAAGTACGTAGGTGCTGAGGTAATACTGAGGAGTTGTGTTTGGAGAGTTGACCTATAACTGACGGATTTTCAGTTAAAAAAAAAACACGAGAGAACAATTATTAGGTAGAGCCATAGAGAGATAATGAAAAACACGAGAGCACAATTATTAGGTAGAGCCATAGAAAGGTCAATTTTATTGCAAAAACGTCCATTGTAATTGTAATTGTAATTGTGCAATGTTCAAGACCCGGACTTCGGTGAAGTCGCCCGCAATCAGACTCGATGAGCTTGTAAATTCGATTTGCTCTTTCCAATTTGGCTTAGCCTTGTTCAGTAATAGTTTGTTGTTACGTCCCTGTTGCAGGACCCCTCGGCCCGCTGCCAATACACAACCTCACCGGCGCAGATGGCAGACTCAAACAAGGTAATATTCTATTCGTTTAGCTAGTGAACAGTTAAAAGTTTGATTCGAGTATTGAGCTTTCCAATATTTCGGCACAGTTTCATGCGCCTTGATCACGGAATAACCCGTTGTAAATGACTTTAGTGCTAATAACCATGATGGATTTAAAAGATTCATAATTAAAAGTTTATTCAAAGAAAAAAATATTGTTTACGGATGTTTAAATAAAACGAATAACGCTGGACATTTTTCACAAGTCATATACATAGCTCAGCGGGTTAGAAGGTCTAAGACATAGCCTCAAGATAGTAGAGCTTGTGTTATGTCCAGATGAATATTCATCGTCCAAGGAGAGTTTTTCCTTTTATTTATATTGAGTGATGATGTACCTAAGTAATTTATCCGATTAAAAAATAAATAAATAATGATGGACAATTCACACAGCATCATCTAACCACAAGCTAAGCAGCGCTCGTGATAAGGACAGGTAGATAGATAGATAAAGGTTTATACCAAGTTAGACACACACATATGTACATAACAGACTACAGCAATTATACAGGATGATAGTAAAAAGAAACAACACAGGTACTAATATATACCTACTTGTAACTTACACGGGGATATTGGTAATTCAGTGACAGTGCGTGAACGTGTCGTGCAGGTTCTGCCTCAACATGAACGTTTTGTATCTCCAGACAGACTGATGGGCTAGCCGAGCACACACACTCCCACAGATAACTTAGGGCAGAGACCTTCTTACATACGGTATCTAATGAACGATTATTGGATAGAGGGGGTACCTACTAATGTACTACAAATTGTAGAACCTGGCGTCTTCACACACGTGTTCCTGATGACGGGCAGAGCTTGCAGAACGCGCAGTTTCATTGAATTACCAATAAACCTGGTTGTAAAGGCGTATTTATGAAAGTGGTGTTTGTAATGTTTCAGCGAGCTGTGCGCTAGGCGACGTGGTGTACATGATAGGAGACGAGTTCCCGGGGTCGAGCCCGTGCGAGCGCTGCGCGTGCGCGGCGGGCGGCGTGCGCTGCGCGCAGCAGCAGTGCGAGCCGCGCCCCGGCTGCAAGGCGCTGCACCGGCCCGACCACTGCTGCCCCACCTACCAGTGCGGTGAGTACCTACTGCCTAACATGCAGATCCTACTTACTCTGCGCCATTCGATACGCGGCGGTCGACACATTTGGCTTTAACTGGAGTTTCACAAATCGGAGCCAGTTAGTTGACATACACGGATAAAACGACTCAGGACACTTTTCTTGACATCGGCGGTGTTAGCGGGAGATTTACTTCCACATCTGGCGCCAAGATTGTCTCCCACCAGACTGTTAAAAATGTAGAGCCCCTCGCGTTTTTTATTTTGTCTGTTGCAGTAGAAACATATATTATATCTGGCATGTTCATGTTCAAGTTCAAGTTCAAGTTCAATACCGTATCAGATCACCGACTGCTCCGAGGCTCTCTGAATATCTGGCATGTTCATGTTCAAGCTCAATACCGTATCAGATCACCGACTGCTCCGAGGCTCTCTGAATATCTGGCATGTTCATGTTCAAGCTCAATACCGTATCAGATCACCGACTGCTCCGAGACTCTCTGAATATCTGGCATGTTCATGTTCAAGCTCAATACCGTATCAGATCACCGACTGCTCCGAGGCTCTCTGAATATCTGGCATGTTCATGTTCAAGCTCAATACCGTATCAGATCACCGACTGCTCCGAGGCTCTCTGAATATCTGGCATGTTCATGTTCAAGTTCAATACCGTATCAGATCACCGACTGCTCCGAGGCTCTCTGAATATCAACTTGAAAGAAACCATCTGATGCAGTCCACGCTCCGACTTAACCCAATCTAAATCATAGCGGGCACCAAAAAGCTTCAGCAACTTCTCAAGGATATATTTGTAGCCTTGGAACCCACTGATGACGCTGACGAGACCCTACACAATCTGGTCGAAGCGTTGAGGGACACAACGTTGAGGTTCCCCTTCCACTTACTCACTAGTCACTAGTTCACGAGCACTTTAATTTACAGATGTCAATCCCTAGAAGCATGTTCATTGTCTCTTTCGTGTTTCCAGAATGTGAACAGGAAGGGCGCGTGTACGGCAACGGCGAGAAGCTGGTGGATCCGGCGGACCCGTGCCGCGTGTGCTACTGCCAGGGCGGCGAGGTGGTCTGCCGCCGCATCGCCTGCTTCCTGCGCGACGACTGCACGCCGCGCCAAGTGCCCGGCCGCTGCTGCCCCGAGTACGACAACTGCCCACTCAGAGGTAACTATGTGCCACCACTACTTTGCACAATGGTGCTTCTCTCCTTTCCGCATTTGTACTCCCAGGTGGGTTCGCCAGGTGTCAGATAGACTAAATTCTATGTTTAACGCATTCACTGCCCAGCCTTGAGCCCCTGCGGGTCGTGCCCCGCCACGGTCGGGCGCGGCGACGGTGTGGGTTGATGTGTGCGTCTTGGGCCATGAAAGTGTTAACAGTTGTTTTTCTTCTTTCAGGCATGACATCATTGCCTGGTATGGCGCCATCGCCGGCCTCCACCCCGGTACCCGAGGGCGGTCCCGCCGCGCCCACAGACATCGTGAAGCCTGCGATCACCATAAAAGAGATCACGCCCAAGGCTGAGATCCCGATCATCACTGACGTGAAGATCAAGGAGATCCTCCCTTCGCCCAGTATTGAAGTGGCGGAGTACTCATCGTCGAAATCCCCTCTGATTACTAGAGAAGCCACTTCGCAAAAAACGAACACTGACGTAACTCCTAAGGCTGAGCAAGAAATGCCGTCAGTGGTTGAAGTTCACTCGTCTCCCGAAACTATTTCCTTAGAAGATAACAACGGTTCTACTGATATGAAGGGTGCACGAGCACCTTCTAAAATAAGTTTATCGACTCAGGATTCCATCAATAGTGAGATATACCCCTCTCCTATTGTACCTATCGTCACCACGATGGGAACACCTATCATTGATACCTCATCTGTCGCCAGTACCACAAAGGCACCTACTATAGTAGAAGATGAAGATCCATCACTCTTCGATCACAATCCGGCTTTCCCGCCTCTACCCGATGACTTTAGTAACCATGGAGATGAAATAGTTCAAGAACCATCTATAGATACAGATCACATGCCCGTAGAGCACATTCCAGAAGAGGTAATTGTCGCAACAAGTACCTCCACAACAACTGAATCGGAACTTAAAGAACATTTGACAACTACCGTCAAAAATCTTTCAGTGTCATCAGAAGTTCTACCTGAGTTAAGCACTAACAAAAATTCTACTAGTACTGTTGCCCCAGCCCTGAAAGAGCATCCAACTGTAAAACTAAGATCAGCTATTCCTATCGAAATATTCAGCACTACTTCTGAAGATGCTGTAAGTAACAAAGTTACTGTAACTGAAGACAATCTAGATATTACTGCACAAAAGTCAACATCTTTACCAAAAGAATCGACTACAATATTTAGTTCTAAAACAGATGATACTTATAAAGATAATGGAACAACAGAGTCCGGGAAAGTGGCACAATCTGCAGAGATGACAAAGGCGATCGAGATCCACAAATATGAGGACATTATAAACTCTGATGAAATTGGAAAATCTCAAGAAATATTGAAATCAGAAGAAATAAAATATTCTGCATCCAGTAATTCTGAGGAAAAATTTTATAGTTCCGATGAAATTTCAACAGCAGAACCTGAGGCTCCCATTGAAACAGTAAGTTTCGTGACCGCAGACGTCGAGCCTGTGGCAAACTCTCAGCCGACAACGGAGAAGATACAACATCTTAACAGCAGTGAAGCTACCCCAAGTATTCCACAAGAGCAAACAACCAACTCCATAGCAAAGTCAAATATTGCTACCGAGGTAACCTCTCAGACTGAGTTGCTAAGCTCGCTCCCGATCGAAACCAGCGACCAGAATCCACATGAGTCGTTGGAATCTGAAAATGTGTCAAAAGACTCTCTCTTTGATATTTCGACAGTCGTGCCCATTGCTGACTGGAGCACTACCACCATTACCACAGATAAACCAGCTAGCTCGGAAATGTTGTCAGAGACCGAAACATCTGGCAGCAGAATAATAGAAAATGTAGAAACGACTGAATTCATCTTAACTTCTTTTGGTTCTTCAGAAAGCTCGACGGAAGCCGTTGAACTGATTAAAATTCCAGGAGATGCCGATAGAAACGCTGCTATTATCGATAGAGCTGATGGCAACAACAAGAACGCTCTGACAGACCTCATCAAGTTAGTTAGCGATGTGGCATCCATGAGTGACCACACCGAAGCTCCTGCGACAACCCATCAGGCCGGCCACGTGGACTCAGAGGAACTGCTACCGGTCAACGCCGGCTACAAAAGCAAAAATAGTAACTTCAATCAAAACTCTATCACTGAAATTCCATACAAGAGCAAGAGTGGCACTGTGAACAAGCAAAAGGTGGTTGAAATCGAAGACGATGATGAATCAAGTATCACTGATTCGCTACAGCCTAACGACAAAGTGGAGCCGACCACGCGGCGAGCCATCATCGACAAAGTGTCCGACGACATGCCGCCCTCGAAGACCGACAAGAAAGACATCGAGATCATCACGCAGTCGTACGTGCCGACCATCAACCGGCGGCCCACGAAGGTGGTCCTGAAGGAGGACCAGCCGGAGGTCACGCCGCCCCCCGCCGCGTCCGACGAGGCGCGGCCGCGGGACCAGGAGCTGCACAGATACTCAGCGGAGACTCTCCAGTAGGTACACCCTGCCCCTGACACTAGATGGAACCTCAGCTATCAGCATTTTCTAGTAAATATGTTTCGTTCTTGAAACTGTAAGTTAACGTAGAGACTATTAGTTTATAGTTTGTCGATTCACAAAGTTTATCCAGATATTGCATTGAGCCGGTGGCGGCGAGGCGACTGCGGCGGCTGCGGCAGCCGACTCGCGCCAGCGTGCGCATTAGTCGGACAAATTATTTATAACCTTAGCCATAGGACCGAGGGACGCGTCACGCGTCGCTCGCAATGTGTCAAATTATGCGAAAATAGTTTTTTAGCTTTTCGTGTTAGGGTAAGTTATTTATTGTTTAGCGACATAATCGCGATGAGAGATCGATAAGTAAGCAACCAAGCTAGTCACCGTGAGACGGGCCCGCGGGCCCGCGCCACGTTGCCATCCTGATCTACACTAGCTGTCGTGCCCTGCCCGGACCCTGTGTGCCCTCTGTACCTAGTGAGTTATGAACAGACTTATCAACACCAAGCTTTAGTCCCGCGTCCGCGCCAGGCGGACCACGTCGCTGATCCGACGCAATTCGTAAATTCGTACAAATATTTCCATGTAACGCCCTATGTATTAGTCCGTGTAACAACTCTATGTATTTTGTATTAGATTTAGATTAGCATTGAATGTGATCGCACTTACGTTTATGAATGCACTGGCTCGTAGTACTGCGACGGTGAGTCGGGAAGGAGGAGGCTCAAGTGTAGAGTAAGCTTCTATTTATTGTGTACGTGAGTTGAGTTGTATGAATAGTTCGGTTCGGTTCACTCGGTCGGTTCAGTAGACTGCGGCTTGTTGCTCCGGAAGACGGTCCTTTTCCGCAGCAATAAGCGCATTGTGCTCACTCTTTTATTCATGCTATTGTTTATACAAATAAAAGAAACCTAGACTGATCTTGTGTTTTATTAGTACTTAAAGTTCCTTGTACAATATCCCTTCCTCAGGCAGTAAAGGAAATTGCCGATGTGTGATTGAAAATAATAGTAGAGCAGCTCTAGAAATAAATAAAAATCATTAGGCGTTGAACACAAATTCAAATGAGTGTATGACTTATTTACAAGTGAGTGGAGAAGGCCACACACGGATCATACTGTGACCATTTCTGCTGATGCCCCAGATTGTACTGTTGTAGTAGAGATACCTATACCACTAATCTGGTGCGCCGCATGACACAAGCTCTGCTATTATATAATATGCTTATTCTATGTGTTTTTAAATGTACAACCAATCACATTATCCACAGATTACTGCACAAGCTTTACTTGGCTGTTTAAAGGTAGCTTAAAGGTTATAATATTGTAGGTTTATTTTTTATTTTAAATATATTTTAGAGCGGTAATTTTACGAGTAGTTAAATTTTTTCATTTTATTATGAAAGAGATAGAAAAAGGAAAAGGGTTGGAATTTAATTATTATTAACAAAGAAAATTACAATTATTATTAATTTGTATTTGTGTTGTACAATATTTTTCTTGAAACTAGGTTCAGATAGTTAGAAACATGTCAATATTCAATGAATTTATTGTTATAAATATCAACGATGCGGCGCAGAGGCACACGCAGGCCAGCATTGGTACGACTGGTAGGCAAGTGGAAGAGGCACTGCCTGCGCGCCGCACTTCGTCGCAGTACAGAGCGAGGAACTACATAACTTAATTTGTTAACGAGCTGCGGGCAATCTAGTTTACCATCACATAGACCATGCAGGAGCATGGCCTGAGCACGTCTGGATTTAAGAGTTAATATTTTATATTTACTAATTGAATTATTCTTTCTATGCTATTATTATACTTGTGATAGAGTGGATCGCAGGCATATTCTAACAGTGGGCGTAGAAGTTAATTATGCAGATAGTGAAAAGTATTTGGTTTTTGAAATCAGTGGTCATTCTCATGATAAAACCGTACATTCTAAAGGCGTTATTAAAGATTTTATCAATATGTAAGTCTAGATGAAGTTCTGTTTCCAGGTGTACACCAAGATCCCCCAGGGAAGGCTCTTTTTTAAGGCGTTCTCTGCGTAACTGATATGGATATGAACAACCAACAGTTTTTTTGTTTTTATTGAAAGTTATGGAGCTACACTTGTGATTACTTCACTTTCCCCAAGTTTTTTTTGACAATGTACAAATCGTAATCAGTAAAACTGTTAAAAACTTAGGGATTCTCTTAGGGACCTCAGTTGGCAGAAGTTAGCCGAAAGACCTTCGCATCGGCGGCTTCGCTCAGAGGCTTACGCAACTATTTACCAACATCCACCAAAATTGCACTTGCACATTCACTTTTGCTTCCTATCCTTGACTACGCCGACGCCAGCTATCCAGATCTAACCCAAGCACAGCTTGACAAGCTTGAGCGGCTTCAAAACTTTTGCATACGCTTCATCTTCGGTCTGCGAAAGTATGACCACATTACAGAGTACCGCAAAAAGCTTAAATGGTTGCCCATCCGTCTTCGCCGGGACGCACACTTCCTTTCACTCCTATATTCTGTCCTTTTCGTCCCAAATACACCCCGTTACCTCAAAGAACGATCTGAATACCTCCATCAAACCGATAGCCGCTCCCTCCGCTCAACACACACTCTTCAACTGAAAACTCCCCGCCCCTTCCATTCCTATAGCTCATCCTTCACCGTACATGCCATAGAGCTGTGGAAAGCCCTACCCACTTCTATTAGACATGCTAAGTCTCTCCCTATATTCAAAAATATGGTCTATGAACATTTCCTCACCTTAACATCTAATTGCTAAGTAATTTTGTATTTGTTTACTATATTTATTTTATGTTATGTAATAGTATATCTATGTTTAAGTATATAAGTAGTTATATAATTATGTGTAAGTATAATATTGCTTCCTACTACCTAAACATTATTTCTGTTTACACGCCACCGTCTATACTTTTTCAGTCACTTCTTGTCCATCCTAAGGTTGCCTGGAAGAGATCGCTCTTAGCGATAAGGCCGCCCATTGTACATTATCTTTTTTGTTTTTGTGTTCTGTGTTTTTTTGTTATTATTTGGTGTGCAATAAAGAATATTTGTATTGTATTGTATTGTATTACTAAGTTTTAACTTATTGAGTTCGCAATAGTTGGTGAGACGGTCTAAATCTTCTTTAAGGAGTATACAGTCACTAATGGAGCATATAGGCTTATATACCTTCTGGTCATCAGCGTAGAGCAGAAAATCAGCGTTACGAAAGCAATTATTTATATCATTAATGCAGAGAATTAACAATAAGGGTTCAAGTATACTCCCCTGCGGGACGCCTGAAGTAGCTAGAATGTACCTGGAATGATAACCATTGACAACAATCAGCTGCGTTCTGTTAGATAAGTAAGACGAAAACCATCTCAAGAAATTTCCACTTATTCTATGATAGGCCAGCTTCGCTAGTAATATCTCGTGATCCACCCTGTCGAAAGCCTTACCAGCTCCTAGATGATTCCGTGTGTACACGCCAGCAATTTATTAAGTACATATTTGTTTATTTTGGCGCAAATGAGATCCACTTAGTGTTGTCGCTCTCGTTTCTTTTCCCGCTGTCACCGAGTGACGTGAATGCAGCGCGCCACATTCAAGTTCGAGGAGCGCGCGCCGCTCCTCGAACCTCCAACCGTCGGCGTCGTCCGCCCGACCGAACCGAACGAGTCTCGCATCGCGACTCGAATCGGCGACCGAGCCGAGCCGATTCAACCAGAGCCATCGAGTAGAGCGAGGCACGAAAACACTTCACTTTGCTCCTGACCGCCGAACAGTGAACTACAATTAATACACAGCCTAGAATAATATACAGTAAAGTATATATAGATACCTTATTACCTTTATAAATTAATGTTATTACTTACCTATGTTTTGTGAGATTATACGACTCATTGTCTAACCCTCGTGTATCTTTTATTAGCAATAACTTAAATATTAAACGAGTGCAAAGTACTAAACAACAGCAAACCTATGCCCATGCTCTACCTATGTGAACCGCTCAGGCGCACCTTTCCTATAAATAATTGACGTTCCGTAGCACGCAGTAGATACAAGTGGGTACAAACGCCTGCTGTTCCCGGCTGCGCCTGCGCATACTGCAAGCCATTAGCCCGTCGCGTCGTAGTAAGCAGCAGGGTTGCCCAACGCGACCGTGGCTCACCGGGACGGGTGCGCGCGCGTTTGCGCCAGCAGCACCGACCTCCGACCCGCTACGTCATTGCAGCCGCTGCTATTATAATCGCATACAGTTGTATAGCAACATCGAAGTATGATCTCTGAAACTCTGAAGAAATTCAGATGAAACACATGCAAGACCTTCTGCTTACAGCTCGATATTTGTAATGCTACACATATGGAACGTAGGTAATATGTAACCTAATTTTAGCTTATAGACTTAACCATTGTTATTGTGTATTGCTTTTTCAATAAATATTTTAATTTCCTTTCATATTATAAATGCAAAAGTTTGTGTCGTTCTGAAGATGTTAGTCCGACAACGCCACAACTTACTGAATGAATCGGGTTCTGCTCACACACACATCTGGAGCTGGTGTCATACTACTGGGCTACAAGATCTGGAGCTGGTGTCATACTACTGGGCTACAAGATCTGGAGCTGGTGTCATACTAAGGGGCTACAAGATCTGGAGCTGATGTCATACTACTGGGCTACAAGATCTGGAGCTGGTGTCATACTACTGGGCTACAAGATCTGGAGCTGGTGTCATACTACCTACTGGGCTACTTTTTATTACAAAAATGCGTGCGAAGCTGTGGACAAATGCTAGTTAATAGTACCTTACATTCATTTATTTTTATTAGACAGTTTTGCAAAACTAAAAAAAGCTTCAAATTCAATATTTATACTATTTTTTAAGCTTTCCTGTACAAATACTAATCCCTCAGGAATAGTTTTTATACGGGCCACTTCGCGAACATTCTCCATCCAACAGTGAAATCGTTTTTATAACCCCCCCCCCATTCTTAAAATTTTTCATTTAAATTTGTTTATACAACTACAGAGTATTTACATGCGTTACAAAATGTAGAGGTATATAGATATTACTAGGTATTCCTACAAAAATATTAAGAAATCGGCGAAAAATGCTGCATGCGCATGCTGCGTAACGCATGCGCGCGCAGCCCGCGCGGGTCTTATGTCAGCCAGAGGGGTGTGCTAATTTTCATAGGCATATCACTTTTCAGCACGTCTTCCATAAGGGATCAGATTTTTTCCAAGAGTTTGTAACTCTTCTTTTTGTTTCATGTTCAGTGTACTGTTTGGGAAAAGCTTTTTGTGCGCCTAGCTGATATAAATGAGCTGAAACCTCGACATGTATTCAAACTATAATAAAATAACTATGCTGAAATTTATTTATCAAACCAGACGCTAAAAAGATAATTTTAGATTTTTAGTGAAAACTTGTTTCTTGTCAATGCAAAGGTTAAAGAGTAGTAGCTCTATGGGAAAGGTTAGAGAGTAGTAGCTCTATGGGAATGGTTAGAGAGTAGTAGCTCTATGGGAAAGGTTAGAGAGTAGTAGCTCTATGGGAAAGACATACAAACGAACGACCCTCTTAATTACAGCAATTTCCAAACAGCGTTAAGTCTTTTTCTGGCCTAGGTAGGTAGGTATATCAACAGAAGAAAACGTCTGAGAATAGGTACCTACCGAGTCATAAATGGTGCGTAAGAAATACCGCTATACCACACGTAACACCAACACGGTATGATGACAGCAATACAATATTCAACCTGCGGTAATCAGATTGTAAGATCTCAATCTAAGTATTTTCTACGGATTTATCTCAAGAGTTCTATCATCCATAGCATAGCAGTAATGTGTCGCACCTAAACAGAACATGACACCAATAGCAAAAGTAGGTACCAACTCTACCGCACCGTAGGTTGGTACTTCTTAACCGACTTCAAACAGGAGGAGGTTCTCTGTTCGTCTGTATGTTTTTTATTTTTTTTAGTAATATGTATGTAAGTTACTTGATATCTCCGCCTACGGGTAACCGATTTTACTGATTCATTCACTATTGTATAGAGAACGATCCCGAGGTGGTCCCATCAAAAAATTATTTCCGTGGGATTAGTATACATATATCTCGTTAAACTTAAAAAACAACATAATATTTTTGGAGAACCATAACTAGCTACAACAGTTTTGGTGATATCTGCGCCAATTGTTAATAGATTTTGATAATTATAAAAATAGATTTTGAAGTGGTCTTCTATAAGTTTGATTCTCGAGGAATTGCTATGTGCGCCGTAAAAATTGTAAAAATTCTTCAGAATATGATAATTTCATTATCACTTAATAAATGGTTTGCATGGCAACGGGCGTCAACAGTTTCATCCATGGGTCATCAAACTAAATTAGTTTTGAATAATTTATTTATTGAGTACAATAACAGAATAAAACAATTACAATTAGTATATAGTACACTTAATATCTATTTCTTAAAAATCTAAGCCGTCACCAGAAGGCAGAGTGCCCAGAATGCTGGCAGCATTGCCACGTTGAATGGCAATGCTAATTCGTTGACCGAAATAGAAGCCAGCATTCCGATCACCTGTCGACTATAGAGTCGACAGGTGATCGGAATGCTGGCTGACTAAATATTGTAAAAGAAGTTTGGTAAGATCTGAATTATAACTAGATGTCGCCAGTGTTTAACTAAATTAAAACCTTCGGTCATGGGAAGTAAGGGAGGGGTGATTTCGTTCGTCCGAGACATAGATGAATATTATCTATTAACCGGAATTTGAAGTTGGTTTATCGTTTTTTAAAACACGCCAAATTATACATAGATGCGAAGACTCTAGCCGGCAACGTTTCTAACTTGCCGTAGCACTAACTGCTTCCTATCAGGAACCACACGTCACTGTGGTAATGATGACCTCCTTCGCCTACCAAAACTTAACTCAGCCATACTTTCTATCGCAACGCAGACCTCTCTATTAGTGTAGAATTTATTAAAATCACTTTCGTAATCCGGAAGTGTATCGATCACATTATCGATACTAAGTGGTTTAGCGAGCGTTGCCGGAGCGAGGCGCCATCCTCTGCACGGTGTGGAGCCACTGGACCGGCGGGGCGGAGGCGCAGCGGAGGCGGAAGCGAGATCATTGACATCGCTCAGAAAAAGTCGGGGAATTAAGTTTACATTATACGATGTCGTACATGATTATGTATATTATTTATTACACTTTTTTAATTGGAGTCCTACTATTGTTTTCAATTCATACTAGTCGCTGGTGTGTGCTGGATGCTGGTGCACACCTTAGCATGCACCAGCATAAAGGTAAGGTAAGGTATATAAGGTATGCAGCAGTTCTGTTGGTCTCATGATAGAGCAGCTTAAGGCTTACACAAGAATAAGTTTTAAGATATTTTTATTTTTCTTAGGGATTTACAAATTCACATAAGTATAGGTAACTAAAGTAAACTGATAGGCCTTTCAGCTTTCTAAATATTGTACAGGATCTGTGCAGAGTGTGCAGGCCTCCGCTTCATACAGAAGACATCAACGCGCACCTACATCAACTTTGCTAGTAGCAAGACTCCTGACTTCTTTGCGTCCAAACGACGAATTGTTATGTGGAAATAAATACCTACAAATGAGTCGTAATCGTATATGTATACCTAGTCTCATGAAAGAATATGTTCAGAGCCTTATTTCAGTTTCGTCATCGTCGTCCGCAGCCGGATCTTACCCACTGCTGGGTCTGGGCCTCCCGAAGTGTGTGCCATCCACCATGGCGCTGTGCTAACCACTGCTGGGTCTGGGCCTCCCGAAGTGTGTGCCATCCACCGCGGTGCTGTGCTAACCACTGCTGGGTCTGGGCCTGCCGAAGTTTGGGCCATCTACCACGGCGCTGTGCTAACTGCCTCCATTGACACCCCCAGACGCGTACTATGATTAAAATATTCAGTGTGACTAAAAATATTCAAGAATTTATCAATAACACAAATTCTAATGGTGAGATTTTCTTAACGAGACACAATCCTCTGCTAAGAAAATTACAACAGAAACCAATTTAATTTAATTAATTGTAATTTTCTTTGTTAGTAAACTTTCCTATTTAATATCTTCTGTTTCAATGTTTCCAAATTAGATTATATTAGAGAGATGCCCCGCTGGTTTGGCAGCGCGTGGAGATGGTCAGGACAGTTGCGCAGGCGCTCCTCTTGGTGAAAGTCCGTGCGGCGGGGGCGCTATATGAGCGGGGTCGCAGCGCGCGCGCCACACTCCGCCCTAGCCTCCAGGTGAGACCTACCCATTTGCCAGCACTTGCATATACCTACTAAATAGGTCACCCCACATCGTTGCATTGTTTACTATTTGTTCAGAGGGATTCTATTGTTACAAGTGTGAATCAGTGAGACAAGTTCCCGTGAGTAGCTCCACCAGTAGTGCTAGCCGCGGTCTCAGTGCGTCTACAAGTGACATTGTGGAAGTGTGTGTATAACTTGCTATTTCCATAGCTGCTATGTAGGTCCTTGCACATAGATTACTTTGGAAGAACCTTTCGTGCTTCCTCTTCACATGTTCTGGCAACAATAAATGGCAATCGTGATGATTCGTTCGTACTCATAAACATCACCATTTTCACAATGTACAATTATTATTTGGAAGCGTAGTTATCACCTCATGAAGCTCGTATTTAAATGCACCTCCCGCATGCTTATACCTACATGGAGTCGTGAGTGTGTGTACCTTGTTGATTAGAGCTAGTTTGTGTAACGGCAGGAATGGAGACGTCTGATGGTTTTACCTATGTGAAAGGAAGTGCTCGGATGGATCAAAAAAGTTTCCTTTTGACCCCATTACAACACTAAGAGCACATTATACAATAGCAATCACATTATTTGTACGTTACGAAACATGTAGAGAAAGGTTCTCTACCAAAGCCAAGGTTTCAATTTGTTAACTGTTTAATAAATGGTAACGATTACACAAAACACTAGAGCGTGGTGTTTGACTGAGCGCAATGTGTTCATATTTATTCCACTCGATAGAATTGAGTCATCATTTGTTTCAATAGTATCCGCGTGTGGTGAGAATGACGAATTGAGCCATGATTGTGTTTGTCTACAGATCTTTGTGTGGTGATAATGCAGTCCCTGGTGGTATGTTTGATGCTGGCGCTGGCGGCGGTGGCTGCGGGCCCGGCACCTGGGGGCGCGCGCGAAGGCGCCGCCTACTCCAACGAGGCCATCAAGCAGGCGCAGAACACACGGCTCATCCCCGCCGACGCGGTCATCCAGAAGGTGAGACAGTTGCACTCAGCTTGATTCCTCGAGTGGTACAGATGGGTCCAGGAAACCACCCCAGCGTCAGCGGAGGTAGTGGCGGCACTGCGCGATGGAGATAGCTTTCCGCTATTGTTTATCCGAACTTTCCATCAGCCTCAGCGCCGGCGCCGTGTGCCTAGCATGCCCGTGTCGATCCTTATCAACGTCGGTTTCTTTATAATGTGTCGTTACCATTCCCCAGGTGCAAGAGGGCATTGAACTGGCGGCGTACGAGTCCATCCCCGGCAACCAGCGGATCAACCTGTTCGAGATCCTTGGCGACCAGGTGCCCTCAGAGGTGATTAACAACCTGCAGGGCCAGATCGATCAGGTCGGCCGCCATTAGCGCCTCCCCCCCCCCCCTAGTATTACCTAGCTTTAACTCTGAACAGAGAGCACAGTGACTGCGACAACCGGAGCCTTTAGTATTTTCACCGTTTAGTATTATCACCGTTACTGTGAAAGATGAATTCTTATTTATTGGTGATGCAAGTCCAGACCGTGGATGTGATATTGTGCAACATCTTTTTATACTTTGTATATTTTAAGTAATGTAATGTAATAAATTTGGTCGTGATGTCCACCAGCTGGTTTTGTTTTACGTAACCCGTAGGGCGATGCGACAATGATAGAAGCGAATGTGAATCGTGATCCGGTTGCATAAGGCTGGATATTGTGCGGTAACAAACGTGTGATCAGTTACATAATAGTTAATCCGTCGAACTTGTATAGCCTTGCGTCGTTGCCAGGTATGTGTGTGTGACACCCCAGTTAAGATTGAACAGCCAACTTATCGTATCATCATCATGATGAGCGACGGGTTTCATGCTATAAAATGTTACTGATTATTTTATCGGTATTTGTAACTTCAAAAAACTGGTGACGATATTTCAAAATGGATGCTGGAAAGGCCCCTATACCTATCAGCTGTCATAGTTATTCTTGATCTGTAAAGTCAGTCTTGCAGGTGTAATGATGGGGTAGTAGGGTATCAGGAGCTCGTTTCACTTCTTACATTATTCTTTCAAAAAGCTTAACTATGATTAATTCGGAGTATGATTACTGCCATCTTCATCTACATACAACTAAATGGTTATGAGTTATTATTTAAGTTTATTTATAAAGTGTGTACAACTGTTTTTTATCCGAATAAACCAAAACAAAACATCTTCAAAGCACAACCAGTTGGCGCGAGTGCAAGGCGCGTGTTGCGGAGCCCTGGTCAACCAACACAGAGGTCGATACACTCCACATATCTAGAACCAGTTGACGCGAGTGCGAGGTGCGTGTTACGGAGCCCTGGTCATCCAACACAGAGGTCGATACAATCCACATATCTAGAACCAGTTGACGCGAGTGCTAGGCGCGTGTTGCGGAGCCCTGGTCAACCAACACAGAGGTCGATACACTCCACATATCTAGAACCAGTTCACGCGAGTGCTAGGCGCGTGTTGCGGAGCCCTGGTCAACCAACACAGAGGTCGATACACTCCACATATCTAGAACCAGTTCACGCGAGTGCTAGGCGCGTGTTGCGGAGCCCTGGTCAACCAACACAGAGGTCGATACAATCCACATATCGGGACTCGCTTTGATCACAATCATGTAAATAGTCATCGCAATTAACTTATTTAGGGCAACCAGTTAGAGACAATACAAGGAATAAAAATTAGAAAACAAAATAGGTAGGTACTTAAAACGAGTGCTCTCTAAATTACAGGTGCCAGAGAAGGCAACCCAACTTAACATCTTACTAAGCTAAATTAACTAAATGTTTGTAATCAAATGGTAATATTTTGTTTTAATATACTGTGTAAATTGTGTTGTACACAAATAATTGACGACCGATGTGGCGCGGCGGGCGAAGGTCCGCCTGCGAAGCAGGGTTTGATTCTCGCCTTGGGACAAATGTTTGTACGATCTGCAACTATTTGTTCCGGGTGTTCTGAGCATTTTCTATGTCTAATAAAAAATATCTATCTATGTAATGTGTTTTAAGTTTATCAGTTATCTAGTGAATCTATTCGACGTAAACCTCTTAAACTTGACATTAAATTTGATAATTCTAAGATAGAAGAAGTAACTTCCTTTAAATTCCTAGGAATACATTTAGACGGTAATACAAACAATAGATTTAGAAAACCACAATAACTGCACGTGTTCTATCACAGATAAAGTGTCAACATGTACATACATAAGTATCTCGGGTTATGATTGACCAGAAACTAACTTGGTATTCGCATATACATAGTTACAAGCACTTGCTGCAAGAATTAGGAAACTTATGTATATATTTAAAACTCTTAGACAGGTAGCTCAAACAATATTACTCAATAGAATTTATCATTTTAGAATTTATATTTACTCATTAGCTAATTCTATTATATGCTATTGTGCCCCCGTATGGGGAGCAGCAGCTAAAACAATGTTTTTAGAAATAGAACGAGCGCAGCTATCGTTGCTTATAGTTATGTACTTTATGCTTTCTTCTTTTTTATAAAGTAGCAGAGTTATAAGTTAGTGTTTTAGTGTGTAATATATAAATTTGCCTTACGGTTAACATTCCGCTGGTTAAATATAATGTTTCAGTTGAGAATGTATATACATTCTCAACTGAAACATTATATTTACATAAAACACTAACTTATAACTCTGCTATTTTACAAAAAAGAAGAAAGCATAAAGTTGCTGAAGTCCCAAACACTAAAACTAAATTTGCTAGTAACCAATATGCAAAACAATCAGGTCATTTATATAATGTTATTAACAAACACCTTAATATCTATCCAAACATATATCATGAGGTTCAAAATAGCGCAGAAATGGTTACTAACAAAAAACTACAGTGAGACCAAGCCCTACTTCCATACATTTCATAGTAATATATGTACTTACTAACAATTAATTATTCATTCATTTATAGATAATTATGTTATTATACAGACACGTTGGTGCTCTTGTTGCCCGGACTCACATGAGACCGGTGTCCTCAGGAGTACCAAACCTAAAGCATACACGCACGCTACACAAACACCACCACATACACACACAAACTCTACTACACACAAACACACACTCACTTAGTTTGGTAGCTACTGTTGCCCGGTCTCTTAAGAGACCGGTGTCCTCGGGACTACCAAACGCAACACATACTACACTCCCACCCTACCTACACACACACACATGTACTCACTTTTGTTTAGTAGCTCCTGTTGCCCGATCTCATGTGAGACCGGTGTCCTCAGGAGTACCAAACTGAACACACAGTATTTTTTTAAACAGACTTAGTTTTATTAATTTTTGTATTTATTATTAAATAATTTCTGTATTTATCAAACGAACACGATAAGGGAGAGCGGGGTACTCTAACACAAGCATGTTTTGCTTAAAAGAGAACCCCAACCCATGATAATGTAACTTACCTATGTATGTACAGAAATAAATATTTTTTCAGTTTTCATTTTTTTAGGAAAAGCTATTCACAAAGACGTTTCAGAAAGGTGGCGAGAGATTTTATCCAAAGGTTTGGACAAAGAGAAAAAAACATTTTCTCAAAGAATATCTCATACCTTCCAACTGCGGAATGTATATGGCGCCAATATTGAACACTGAAACCAAAGCGGCTATGGCTGAAAATGTTGTGAAACGTGACTATGCATTGGAGGCTAAGCAACACTAAATTGGTATCGCGCTAGCGGTTCTATCCACAGTGTTGTCAAAAAAGATTTTACCCCCCAAAAATTGCTAAAGCCCATCAGCGGTGCCGCATCTTATGTGATAGCCACTTCAACGAGACAAAAACACGAAGACACTTCATACTTTCATCAATCAACTCCGAGATGAAAGACACTCTGTCAGAAACCGTCAGAGATAAATATTTATTTGGTGAAAATATCACGAATAAACTAAAATCGGCAATGATTTTTACCGATTTTTAGTTAAGAAATCTGGAACAGATTTAAAGTCGACCACGATAGCTTCGTACAACCGCAGACAGAAATTCAACAAAAATAATTTCATACAAAATCGCTTTTTAAGCCAGTCAAACTGGAGGCTCCTGCAACGGAGGACGGGCAAAGCCGTGCAGGGTCACGTGCAGCCCAGAACCAGCCGCGGTCGTACAACACGAGGAGTAGCCCTCAACATCGGGAAGCAGAACGGTCGCCGCGCGCCGCCACCGCCGCGCCAGCAGCAACGCGCTCGCCGGCGGCGCGGGTGCCAGTAGAGGTATGCTTCGCGGGTCGTTTACAACACCTCGTACATAAATGGCGAGAAATTACCAACGACTCTGTTGTTTTATCTTGGATTCAAGGATACAAAATTCATTTTTGTTCAGACTCTGTTGATTATATCGAACCAAGATTTAATACTAGAACTCATCATCATCATCAAACGTTTAGATTTTGACCATGAAATCAATTTACTTTTGAAAATTAATTCAATATCTACATGTGAGTCTCATGCATGAACAATTTCTAGACGTCTAAATAAGTTTGTGAATTCCCAGCATTTTAAAATGGAGGATTATTGAACAGTCACAAAAATCATAACAAAAAATTGTTCCATGGCCACCATGATATGAAAGACGCATATTTTTTAATACCAGTAGATGATTTACATAGAAAATACCTAAGAATCATGTATAATGGCAATTTATTTCAATTTAATTGTTGTCCTTTCGGATTGTCTACCTGCCCATACGTGTTCACAAAGATTCTTAAACCCGTAATGGAATACCTGAGAGCACGAAATTAGTACTCTTTCTTTTCCAAAAACCGCGGATGATCCTGACCTAAAAAGATTCATGCTCAGAATGAGGCCGCCTGCTCCTAGGAGTAGGTACAGCGTCACTTGGGCTCCAAGTATTGTTCTAGGATACCTAGGCCAACAATGGCCTAATGATAACCTTGGTCTGGAGATGTTAACAAAGAAAACTCTAACATTATTAGCTCTCGTAACTGCACATCACGTACAAACATTTTCTTTAATCAAATTAGACAACATTAACATTCAATTCAAAATACTCGCATACTCGTAGTTATTGCAATACCGGACTTAATAAAGACTTCACAGACGTGATTTTCACAGAACAATTTGTCTAAATTCTTCACAACCTTTATTAAAATTACGGTTTTATACCGAAACACCCGAAATATGTCCAAATGGCTAAATGTTTAATTGAATACATAAATAAAACACAATTATTACAAGATAATTACATATGTATACTAACCAATTATTAATTTCATTTATAAAACCACATAAAAAAGTTACATCTCAAACCTTTAGTAATTGTATCAAAAGTACAGTCGAAGAGTGGAGCGGAGTGGACACGGTGATGTTCACTGCTCACAGCACGCGGCACGCTTCCACCTCGTCCACGCGCAGGCTTGGCGTCAGTGAAGAGTGGAGTGGACACGTTGATGTTCACTGCTCACAGCACGCGGCACGCTTCCACCTCGTCCGCGCGCAGGCTTGGCGTCAGTAAAGAGTGGAGTGGACACGTTGATGTTCACTGCTCACAGCACGCGGCACGCTTCCACCTCGTCCGCGCGCAAGCTTGGCGTCAGTGAAGAGTGGAGTGGACACGTTGATGTTCACTGCTCACAGCACGCGGCACGCTTCCACCTCGTCCGCGCGTAGGCTTGGCGTCAGTGAAGAGTGGAGTGGACACGTTGATGTTCACTGCTCACAGCATGCGGCACGCTTCCACCTCGTCCGCGCGCAGGCTTGGCGTCAGTGAAGAGTGGAGTGGACACGTTGATGTTCACTGCTCACAGCACGCGGCACGCTTCCACCTCGTCCGCGCGCAGGCTTGGCGTCAGTGAAGAGTGGAGTGGACACGTTGATGTTCACTGCTCACAGCACGCGGCACGCTTCCACCTCGTCCGCGCGCAGGCTTGGCGTCAGTGAAGAGTGGAGTGGACACGGTGATGTTCACTGCTCACAGCACGCGGCACGCTTCCACCTCGTCCGCGCGCAGGCTTGGCGTCAGTGAAGAGTGGAGTGGACACGTTGATGTTCACTGCTCACGCTCACAGCACGCGGCACGCTTCCACCTCGTCCGCGCGCAGGCTTGGCGTCAGTCTGGATGTCATCCGAAAAACTGCTGGTTGGTCACAATCTTCCGAGGTTTTTGCTAAGTTTTACAATAAGGAACTAATTGACGATGATTGTAGTCAGTTTGCAAATGCGATTTTAGCAAGTAGTCATTAATGATGATACTTACCTAAGTAGTAGTCCTACCTATAATGTAGAGAAGTTAATTATAGTTTGACTACAAATATATACCTACATTGTTAGTAATTCAATTTCTTCTACTCTAGTAGAATAGATTATAATTATTATATTTTTGGTTTAAATATATTGAGTCAAGAAATCTACCTAAACTCTATTTTTATTATCATGCTCTGAACATTCTACAACATGTGAAAGAAGATAATATCGCGTCGAATAAAGATGTGAAATATAATTAATGATCAAAGGAACTTACCCTGTAGGTGACGTTCGATCATAATTATATGAACAGCTTCATTCGACGCGATAATAATAACAACCCTCCCAAAAATTCACCCTTGATAAACCCTTGATAAAAATACAAATTTGAGGAAGCTTAGGAACAATAACAATGCAGACCGACAGGGATTGCTTTAAACTAGAATTACATTCCGCCGAGTGAGAAATAGGAGGCAAAGTACCATAATGTTGCCACATCGGTGAATGCGTTTTTACTATCCTTGTCTTTAAAAATGTGTTCGAAGCCAATGTCTAGGACTCAGCTACAACATGTGAAAGAAGATATCGCGTCGAATGAAGCTGTGAAATATAATTATGATCGAACGTCACCTACTGGGTAAATTCCTTTGATCATTAAAAATATTCAATAATCTACCGGAGGATCTAAACAACTTATCTGGAAACTTATTCAATATACAACCAAACAAATGGCTCCTTAATAAATGCTATTATTCTATGAATCAATATTTCAATTACAGGGACTTAGAAGAATTCGAGTATATTTATTGATTTATAATATTATATATGTATTTTAAATTTTTTTTGACATTTTTTACCTATTCATTTAATTAATTTATTATGTTCTTGTAATTTAGAAATAGGAAATGTAACATTAAGTAATGGAAAAATTAGTATTTGCATGCCTATGTTAGAATATAACTGGACCTATCTAGTTTTGAGACCTACATTGTTACATAATATTCTGGCAAATAAACATCTATAATCTTTAATCTTTTAGTACCATAACATAAGCTCTGCTCTTAGCTTGGGGCTAGATGATGTTGTGTGGATTGTCCAGCAAAAAGAACAAGCGATTTTCTGGGGACCACGCCCAGCCCAAACCGCTGAAGCTAGAAACCTGAAATTTGAAAAGCAAGTTACTACACAACCTCCCGCTAAGAAGGGTTTTTGGAAATTCCACCCCTAAGGGGGTAAAACGGGGGTTAAATTTTTTTGGTGTTTTTTGTAACTCTTTGTAACTGTACGGAGTACCGCACGATAGGTAGAGTTAATGAACTAGGTCATGTATAGCTAAGCAGAAATACCAACTCAAACACATCTTGCACCAATTTACTTACCTACGTATTATTGTGCAATTACTTGTGAATATTAATCAGTGTCAAACTAGCACTCGGGGGTTTGATTCGTACTTTATCCTTCCCTCTAACTATTAACTATTTAAATATTAACTTAACTTATATAACTGTAGGAACCCCCTACAATAACCAGTGGCCCAATTAGCGTGAAACTTACATAGAATACTAAGAATACAAAACTATTGACAAGTATTTCAGGACTCATCAAAATTTTCCTGAAAATGGGGTAAATCAGGTTAATAAAGTTTGTGATTCGTAATTTGGCTCCGTACTGAAATGTCTGTAACTTTTCAATCTCACCTGTAATTTCATTCAAAATTAAATTTTTTTAGACATAGTTCTTGCCCCAATGCTGCTCCCCCAAAATCTGTTTTGTCCCAACGACAATGGGACGGGTCTCTGTGTGAGTTAACACTGAATTAAGTCAAACATACTCCAGCTCTGCGGATCGTGCCCGTCTCCTGGCCGTTTCTAAATAAATGGAAGTCAGGACATTGGTTGCAAGCATTTCCTTCATTTAACACTGGCACTTTATTGGATCCCGTAACTTTCCGTATCGCAACATGTCTTCGGTTGGCTGCAAGGTGTTGCGCGCCTCATCAATGCCAGTGCGGTACTACTGTCGAACAGCTTGGTCATCACGGATTATCGTGTACTAGGGCTGCCGGTCGGATATCTCGTCATGCCAGCCTTAATGATATCATCCGGCGGGCCTTTGTCACCGCTAACGTACCAGCTATTCTCGAACCAAATGATCTTTTGCGTAACGATGGTAAGAGGCCCGACAGCATGACACTAGTCCCATGGGAGTTGGGAAGGCGCAAGTGTGTCGACGCATGTAGCGTCCCACACAATGGGCCATTGTGTGGGACGCTACATGCGTCGACACACTTGCTCCTTCCCATCTTCCGAGGACATCCCTGAGGGCTGGTGCGGTGGCAAATTTGGCCGAGGATCTCAACAGACCCAAATATGCAGGCCACGATAGAGCCTACACATTTGCTCCCTTTGGGGTCGAGACCCAAGGTCCGTGGGGTGCCGAGGCTCTCCGGGATTTAAAAAGTTATCTGAGCGTCTAGTCGACGCAACGCGTGACCCGAGAGCTGGTGAGTATCTGGCGAAGCGCATCAGCATTCCCATGCACATGGGCAATGCAATGCAGCCAGAGAATTATGTGCTATGTCTGAAATAAATGTCATGTTAACTTTAATTTAATTTTATACCAGTTATCCAGTACTACCCATAACATAATACAAGCTCTGCTTAGGTTGGGACTAGATGATGCTATATGGATTCTCCAGGATTATTTATTATTTCATATTATGTGTTTCTCTATAATATATAAATAAATAATAAATAAATAAAATAAATAATGCTGGACAATCCACACAGCATCATCTAGCCCCAAAGTAAGCAGAGCTTGTGTTATGGGTACTAGATGACTGATAAACTTAATACAATATACATATAACATAGATAGATATTTTTTATTATATATAGAAAATACCCAGAACACCCGGAACAAATATTTGCAGATCGTACAAACATTTGTCCCAAGGCGGGAATTGATCCCGCAACCTTCTGCGTCAAATATATAGTTTATAGTATACAGTGACCCGGTTAATATCTTCTATATATTATATATAAAAGAAAGTCGTGTTAGTTACACTATTTATAACTCAAGAACGGCTGAACGGATCTCGGTGAACTTTGACAGCGAGGTAGATGGTATCTACCGGACATAGGCTACCTTTTATTCCGGAAAAAAGCATGCGAAGCCGCGGGCTGCAGCTAGTTATTTATAAATAGGAGGTAAATCCCTTCCAATGTAAGTGTCAGAATGAGTAAATCGTTGCAGTGCAGCCACACGCTCATGTCTCCTCTCTACAAAGTGAAGATGGTCTTTATTCAAGTATTATTTATCGTAAGTACCTACTTAGGTTCGTAAGTGTCAGCCAAGTATTGCAATACCTACCTAACTATCATAATAAGGTTGTGAAAGTTTTTAGTGTGTGAATAACAATATAAATGATGGCACATGAAGAAATCAAACCATCATGGCTACCATCATGCGACTCTATGTACATCTGCATGCAAATATTACATAACATGACACTTGAGCCCGTAGCCAACCTGTAAGTAGGTAGAGGTATGTACCTACAGTAGGTTCTTGAACTTTGTAACCTATTTTATGAAATGTGTTTGTTTATCTTGTGGCGCTATCTAGTAGAGAGTTAGAGTATTTATTTAGATACTTTCAAATCATGGCCGCGTAGTGCGACAGAGGCGGTGGAGCACGCGCCAGGTGTGCGAGGCTCCGCTCACAGATGGCACTAGACGCGAGGGCTAGCTTTTTACTAGTTACATTCTCCAGTCATCCATTCAAAACAATCTGCTAATGAAACTCTGATAGGTATGATTCAGTAGGTCTCTTTAGAAAATTAAATGGGATATCTATCAGATAATGTCCACAAAAAATTATAAGGTATCGACGGTAGTTAGCGAATAGCATCCATGACGTATCCGGCCCCACACATGGGCAGTGAGTTTCATTTCCTTCAATCATGGAATATCGCTCCAGCTCCCAGGTCATTTGCTCACTTACCGCGCGGCGCGTTGACAGGCCGCCGGAGGCGCGCGCGGAATGTACGGGAAGGCACATTTACACGATGCGGTGCGGCTTTGTAATGCGCGGTGCACACTCGCAGTGGCGTGCAGTGGCCGCTAAGGTAGCTGCAGTATAGGAAATAAATAGGAACAGAAATAGACTACTAAATTAAAAAAAAAGCTAAATTTCAACAATACCTGGCTAATTCGCTTAGAAACTTATTGGAATTCTTTCTTTTAGAAATTCTGAACAAAACTTTAAGTTATTGTTTGTTGTTGTTGTTTGTTTGTTTTGTTGTTGTTTGTTGTTATTGTTAGATGTTAATCGATTTGATTAGTGCGATTTGTTATTTATCAATCCTTGCGATATTTTTCTGGCGATTTGGGATCTGTCGTTAGTTCAAATAAATAACAGAAAAGTACTTTAGAAAATAGATAGATCGGTAGATTGTTTATTGTCAAAAATATTACAAGATATAGATAAATAGTAAAATTTCATAAATCTGCTGGTGCTGAAAGTGTGATGTGATGAGGTACCATACCACACCTGCCGCGGTATGTCAGCTGCAGCTGGCTCTAACGAGACAGCAGGTTTCTCACAGAGCTGGGTAGGCTGCCAAAAAACATATGAACACATATTATGTATCTTTGCTATGTATAGCATAACACTCCACTCAAATGGCATGGTTCGTAGGAACTGTTGTTCACTATTTGGCAATAGAAATTATACCCAAACCTTGACACGGTCAAGTGAAGAACGTCCTGAGGTATCAACGTGCCGTGACTGCTTCTGTAGAAGACTGCTTTCCCAAAGACCAACTAACTACCCTCAATTTCAGCAGAATCGAACAGTTCAGTTCGACGCTAGTTTTATTTTAAAGAAAATGTAAATGAAAATTTTAAAGTTATATCATAAATCTCTGACAAATCCAGTTCAAGATGCCGTAAATACCATTAATTAGTGTATAATTACAAACACCGTTACGTTACTCAGAAAGAGTCGTTATTTGAAAGCACAGCTACAATGTTGCAATGGCGGACATCAACAATATATAAACTACGTGCAGCTAATATACAATTAACACGGTTTATCCCTCACTTAGGGCATTAACGCGACTAGAATTATTTCTAAGGGTAATTACAGCGTGGTAGAAACGAGACAAACGCGGCATTTTTGTGGCCTCGTTAATTGTAATTGTAATTGGCGGCGGCGGCGAGTGTCAGCGGCGGGGCGGCGCGGGTCTCGGAAGTAACGGTCGCGCGGTGTGACGCCGCCCTTAGTACGCGCAGGACTTATAATTGAAACAAAAACTGTTTGATGAGTTAGTATCCGCTCCATCGTGCTCGGGACTAACGTCTGTTGCAGGCTGCTGCTGACACACTACTGACATGCAAACTACTGACTTAACTAAAGATGTCTCGGTGTGTAATGTGGAGGCTGGCAGCAAATACAACAAACATAATCTTAGCAAAAATAAGTTAAAAAAAGGTTAAAGAAAGAAAGTTTAGCTCTTCATGCTCAGCAACATATTCAACGCAGTAGCGATGAATGAAGTTTAGCTCTTCATGCTCAGCAACATATTCAACGCAGTAGCGATGAATGAAGTTTAGCTCTTCATGCTCAGCAACATATTCAACGCAGTAGCGATGAATGAAGTTTAGCTCTTCATGCTCAGCAACATATTCAACGCAGTAGCGATGAATGAAGTTTAGCTCTTCATGCTCAGCAACATATTCAACGCAGTAGCGATGAACGATGGTCAGTTCTTAAATATGCGTATGGAACATCCATAAATAAATAATTTTAACCTGCATTATATTGTGCACAAAATTGATGAAACTTTTAATAGTAATTCAAACTTAATAATATGCCTTGGTAATGTGAACAAATCTGATCTGCTTTGGTATGTGGACAAACTGTGCTCTTGATTCCCCTATAGCGGCAGCTTCCAGAGAACAACCTTAGTTAATAAATAAATAATGCTGGAAATCCACACAGCATCATCTAGCCTTTAGCTTAGCACAGCTTGTGTTATGGGTACTAGATGACTGATATACTTAATATAATATGTTACATAGATAGATATTTTTTAGTATACATAGAAAACACCCAGACCACACGGAACAAATAATTGCAAATCGTATAATCATTTGTCCTAAGGCGGGAATCGAACCCGCAATCTCCTGTGTCGCAGGCGGACCTTCGCCCGCCGCGCGCTTGTTTGCTTACTAGTTCATGCAACAACAATGTACATGTGATTGATGCTAACAGTATTGTTAATAAAAAATACTATTTGACTCAAGGTAATTAGAACCTTTCCAAGTATTATATAAGACAGACAAAGAAATAAACATAATGATAGTACCATGTCAGTATGTTTATGAAAGCATGTTGTATACTCATAGAATTAACAATCGGTTCCCTAAAAACAGCGACATATACATATAATTTAAATACTAGAAATAAGAATATACTCGCTGTGCCCACAACTAGGATACACAAGATTAATGTATCTTTTAAAGGGCAATGTACACGCTTCTACAACAACACTCCGAGTTGCAACAATTATCAATAAATCAATGCACACAATTTGTCCAACATATCCTTTGTAAAAAGGCTTACTACAAAGTATCATATTATCCTAGAGGATAAATAAGCTTGGGTCGAGATTTGCTTCAACTCGAAAACTAAAAACCTGACAAGGTAAAGATAAGAAACCTTTACCTTGTCAGGATGATAGTTTCTTTACTTTACCTTAAAAAGATTGAAGCGAACAAAAAATCAAAGTGATCACTTTATTTGCTAGTTTTACTTATGTAATTTGAATTTTATGACGTGTCCAAGAGTCCTGTAAGGTCTAAAGGAATTAAAGCACTTTGATACATGTTTAGAAAAGGATACCAAGGCCGAAGATTCGATTTCGGTTTCAGCTGAACAATCAGGTAACGTCGTACACTACGTGATTGTAGAGCTTACATAATCATAAGATAGCGAAATCTCTAACTGGTATAGTTTTGTTTAGTTAATAAACGTTCGAAAGTCTGGGCACGCGAGTCACACTCGCACTTGACTGATCTTGTTACCTAATTAATAATTATACACAACGTTCAGAACCTTACGACAATTTAATTTAATTTCCTACATTACACTCCCATTCCGCTCTAGTATTGACAGTAACACAATAAAATCATTGATACTTACAATAAGTGATTGTCCCTCATTGCATCGCCTGCTACGGTACCGCGAGTAGTACCTGCACGGGTACCGCCCGCACTTGCTGGTGCTGAGGCGCCTGGAAGCCTGGGCAGCCGTATGTGAAGCTAGACTTTCACAACTTGTAACAGGTCACAGTGTTGTTGCATTAGTTGGTCAATTTATTTTGTAACAATTTAAAGTTCACTCGCAGGTTTTAATGACGTTTTCAAAACAACTAACTTTTCTAAGATTCTGCAAACGGCAATATTACGAGCCTGTTGTTAGTTTTGTGACGAAATCAAAAATTATAAAAACAAGTTCCGTCAAGTGCAAGTATGACTCGCGCGCTGAGGTATTCCAAATTTTGTTAATTAGACAAATATTATAGGTGCCAGTTAAACTTCGCTATCTAATGAACACTTAAAAACAGTGTACATAAGTACGTACAGTACGTACATAATATGTATGTACAGTAGGTACATATCAGATCGGACCGCTCTGCAAACATTGGAGATTAGGAGGTAAGGTACATTTTTTGACTCTTTCAATGAATTTCAAAAAGTATGAAACCTAGAAAAAATTCTAAAATGGTTTTGAAATGTGCAAGCCAATACCTTTTATTTGACATCTAATTTGACTATGTAATTTTAATAAGTCTCTTTTAGAATTTCGACATCACAATAAATATGAGATGCTAAGAGGATTTTTGGACAAAAAGTCTAAGAATCCCCTTCGCAGGGTATTCTCTTATGGGATTTTTAGACCAAGCCAATAATTTGTACTATAAACTTCCATTTATTTTTTAGTCCAATTATTTTTAGTCTTTTAATCTACATATATCACGATATTTATTAATGTTTTAAATTTGAAGTGAATAATTTCGGTAGTCTCTGAAATCAGTATTCAAGAGGAATAAAAGCGGACAAATGAAACTAGGTCCATTCCACTAACTAGATAGATATTATGAAACATTTCAACTCTTTATCGGTGGATACATAACATTATATACAGATATACATAACATTATATACAGATATACAGTAACGATGAGTTTGTTGCTGGGTTTACAATTCAAATGATCTCAATTTTGCTATTTATGTCACATTGTATCAGGTTGTCGTGTGTAGGCACCTACAGAAGACGCTGCTGTAGTGGTAAGTACATGTCAGTATCAGGTTGTCGTGTGTAGGCACCTACAGATGACGCTGCTGTAGTGGTAAGTACATGTCAGTATCAGGTTGTCGTGTGTAGGCACCTACAGAAGACGCTGCTGTAGTGGTAAGTACATGTCAGTATCAGGTTGTCGTGTGTAGGCACCTACAGAAGACGCTGCTGTAGTGGTAAGTACATGTCAGTATCAGGTTGTCGTGTGTAGGCACCTACAGAAGACGCTGCTGTAGTGGTAAGTACATGTCAGTATCAGGTTGTCGTGTGTAGGCACCTACAGATGACGCTGCTGTAGTGGTAAGTACATGTCAGT
The DNA here is from genome assembly GCA_963662085.1 of Eupithecia inturbata. Lineage (NCBI taxonomy): Eukaryota > Metazoa > Arthropoda > Insecta > Lepidoptera > Geometridae > Eupithecia > Eupithecia inturbata. The sequence continues at coordinate 299,119 of OY759181.1, read as the reverse complement.
ATCAGGTTGTCGTGTGTAGGCACCTACAGATGACGCTGCTGTAGTGGTAAGTACATGTCAGTATCAGGTTGTCGTGTGTAGGCACCTACAGAAGACGCTGCTGTAGTGGTAAGTACATGTCAGTATCAGGTTGTCGTGTGTAGGCACCTACAGAAGACGCTGCTGTAGTGGTAAGTACATGTCAGTATCAGGTTGTCGTGTGTAGGCACCTACAGATGACGCTGCTGTAGTGGTAAGTACATGTCAGTATCAGGTTGTCGTGTGTAGGCACCTACAGAAGACGCTGCTGTAGTGGTAAGTACATGTCAGTATCAGGTTGTCGTGTGTAGTCACCTACAGAAGACGCTGCTGTAGTGGTAAGTACATGTCAGTATCAGGTTGTCGTGTGTAGGCACCTACAGAAGACGCTGCTGTAGTGGTAAGTACATGTCAGTATCAGGTTGTCGTGTGTAGTCACCTACAGAAGACGCTGCTGTAGTGGTAAGTACATGTCAGTATCAGGTTGTCGTGTGTAGGCACCTACAGAAGACGCTGCTGTAGTGGTAAGTACATGTCAGTATCAGGTTGTCGTGTGTAGGCACCTACAGATGACGCTGCTGTAGTGGTAAGTACATGTCAGTATCAGGTTGTCGTGTGTAGGCACCTACAGAAGACGCTGCTGTAGTGGTAAGTACATGTCAGTATCAGGTTGTCGTGTGTAGGCACCTACAGAAGACGCTGCTGTAGTGGTAAGTACATGTCAGTATCAGGTTGTCGTGTGTAGGCACCTACAGATGACGCTGCTGTAGTGGTAAGTACATGTCAGTATCAGGTTGTCGTGTGTAGGCACCTACAGAAGACGCTGCTGTAGTGGTAAGTACATGTCAGTATCAGGTTGTCGTGTGTAGTCACCTACAGAAGACGCTGCTGTAGTGGTAAGTACATGTCAGTATCAGGTTGTCGTGTGTAGGCACCTACAGAAGACGCTGCTGTAGTGGTAAGTACATGTCAGTATCAGGTTGTCGTGTGTAGGCACCTACAGAAGACGCTGCTGTAGTGGTAAGTACATGTCAGTATCAGGTTGTCGTGTGTAGTCACCTACAGATGACGCTGCTGTAGTGGTAAGTACATGTCAGTATCAGGTTGTCGTGTGTAGGCACCTACAGAAGACGCTGCTGTAGTGGTAAGTACATGTCAGTATCAGGTTGTCGTGTGTAGGCACCTACAGAAGACGCTGCTGTAGTGGTAAGTACATGTCAGTATCAGGTTGTCGTGTGTAGGCACCTACAGAAGACGCTGCTGTAGTGGTAAGTACATGTCAGTATCAGGTTGTCGTGTGTAGGCACCTACAGATGACGCTGCTGTAGTGGTAAGTACATGTCAGTATCAGGTTGTCGTGTGTAGGCACCTACAGAAGACGCTGCTGTAGTGGTAAGTACATGTCAGTATCAGGTTGTCGTGTGTAGGCACCTACAGAAGACGCTGCTGTAGTGGTAAGTACATGTCAGTATCAGGTTGTCGTGTGTAGGCACCTACAGAAGACGCTGCTGTAGTGGTAAGTACATGTCAGTATCAGGTTGTCGTGTGTAGGCACCTACAGATGACGCTGCTGTAGTGGTAAGTACATGTCAGTATCAGGTTGTCGTGTGTAGGCACCTACAGAAGACGCTGCTGTAGTGGTAAGTACATGTCAGTATCAGGTTGTCGTGTGTAGGCACCTACAGAAGACGCTGCTGTAGTGGTAAGTACATGTCAGTATCAGGTTGTCGTGTGTAGGCACCTACAGATGACGCTGCTGTAGTGGTAAGTACATGTCAGTATCAGGTTGTCGTGTGTAGGCACCTACAGAAGACGCTGCTGTAGTGGTAAGTACATGTCAGTATCAGGTTGTCGTGTGTAGTCACCTACAGAAGACGCTGCTGTAGTGGTAAGTACATGTCAGTATCAGGTTGTCGTGTGTAGGCACCTACAGAAGACGCTGCTGTAGTGGTAAGTACATGTCAGTATCAGGTTGTCGTGTGTAGGCACCTACAGAAGACGCTGCTGTAGTGGTAAGTACATGTCAGTATCAGGTTGTCGTGTGTAGTCACCTACAGATGACGCTGCTGTAGTGGTAAGTACATGTCAGTATCAGGTTGTCGTGTGTAGGCACCTACAGAAGACGCTGCTGTAGTGGTAAGTACATGTCAGTATCAGGTTGTCGTGTGTAGGCACCTACAGAAGACGCTGCTGTAGTGGTAAGTACATGTCAGTATCAGGTTGTCGTGTGTAGGCACCTACAGAAGACGCTGCTGTAGTGGTAAGTACATGTCAGTATCAGGTTGTCGTGTGTAGGCACCTACAGAAGACGCTGCTGTAGTGGTAAGTACATGTCAGTATCAGGTTGTCGTGTGTAGGCACCTACAGAAGACGCTGCTGTAGTGGTAAGTACATGTCAGTATCAGGTTGTCGTGTGTAGGCACCTACAGAAGACGCTGCTGTAGTGGTAAGTACATGTCAGTATCAGGTTGTCGTGTGTAGGCACCTACAGAAGACGCTGCTGTAGTGGTAAGTACATGTCAGTATCAGGTTGTCGTGTGTAGGCACCTACAGAAGACGCTGCTGTAGTGGTAAGTACATGTCAGTATCAGGTTGTCGTGTGTAGGCACCTACAGAAGACGCTGCTGTAGTGGTAAGTACATGTCAGTATCAGGTTGTCGTGTGTAGGCACCTACAGATGACGCTGCTGTAGTGGTTGGTACTTCAGCGCATCAAGCATCACGTTATCAGTCTGCGCAGCCGCAACCTTTTCCATAGACATTACAACTTTAGGACATGGACTAAGAATAAAAATATTTCTTTGTAGAGCTCTATATTTACTTGAATGGACGCATTTTAAATGGACTGAAGTATTTTTGGACCACTGAACGTAACGAGATAATATTAAAATTTGAGCGAGTTGTCCGCTGCTGGGTCGAGGAAATCTCTTTACATGAGAAAGACGAGGCAATACTTCGTGAAATCTCTTGCGTCGAAAAGTTTTGTCGAGAGTTTTATTGTCTGGTCTAGACATTGCATGCGCCTAGCGTGGGGCTGGGCCGGTGGTAGTAGAGGCAGCGCGGGCGCAGCTCGAGGCCCAGTGCCGCTCGGTCCGCCGCGCGCGCCGCCCGCAATGTCCGCCCGCTCCTCGCGCCCCGCCGCCGCCGCCGCGCTGCTCGCCGCGCTCGCGCTCACAGGTGCGTCCGCGAAACGCCGGCGCCGGTCGACGACCCCGCTCATATATACAAAGGATATTACGGCCCATTTTTTATTACCTTTTACGTTTCACCGCCTAATTTATGGGCTCATTAAGTAGGTTCTTCGTTTCGCGCTTCTTAGATTTATATCGATCTTTTGAAGTTCAATGTCCTTGCGGATAGGTACCTATATATTCATATAGGTACCTATCGTTAGTTATGAAAAAAGAACACAATGAATTCTCATTGTGTTCTTTTTTCATAACTAAAAGTAACATTCAAATCACAAACAAAAACTTTTCAAATTGGCGAAGTCATAACAAATTATCACCTAAGTTTCGTGTGCGTTAAGATAAATAAATGTATTATGGATTTATTTAAAAACCCGGATAATCTGGTATGTGTCTGTTTCTTTATTTGAATACGTCTCACTCGGCTTCACCAAACATTGTGTGCACTTACTGGTCTATAACGTATGTACATAATGGCCAAAACGAAACTCTCACTTACATACTACAGATTATCATAATTGTAATGAATGAAAAGTAACGGTCTGGAGGGAGCAGTGCTCCCCGTGAGTGTTAACTCTACGCACGCGAGGTGACAGTTCCCTTGAATAGGCATTACGCGACAATGCGCGACTCCGCCACCACCGCGCCGCCGCTCGCCCATACAGAAGACATGAACGCGCGCGCGCAGCCCGCCGGCGAGGGCGCGGCGCCGCACGCGCTCCGACCTCCCCTATATATTCTATTCCGCTGTTTACTCCACTGTTGTTAGCGGATCATACAGTATCCAGTTCATCAACTACGTATTACGTATTACGTAGTAGATCAACTTTTTTCGATACTTCTTAATTTCCCACATGTTGGTGATTTCGTCTCTACAATTATATATTGCGAAAGACATTTAAAAAATATACGGATTGAACCACGAAATAAAGAATCATTGTAAAGTCACGTCGAATTGTTGAAAATGTTATGTCAATTAGAAGAACCATATTAGGAGCAAAATACACGGACACGTGTCGGGAACATTTTGAGACACTAAAAATATTGACATCTATCTCACAATATAACCTAGACATAATAAAATATGTACGAAAAAATATTGACAAATAAAAAATCGGAAAACCGAAAAGCCAAAGAAGCACAAGACAGAAAATAATTTTAGCACCAACAAAGCAGACTTCAGAGAGTGTCGAACAAAATGCCTATGGCAATGGGTCAGAAGTTGTATAATAAACTTCCTGAATTTATAAAACTGGAGCAGAATGATGGCCTCTTTTTCAGTCACGTCAGGTTCAGTCACGTCAGGTTCAGTCACGTCGGTTGGGACGCTTTTATTAGACCAGACATTGTATAACATACAAGAGTACGTTGTAAATGACTACATGACCATTAAGAGCTTAAAATTTTAGACAAAAATGCCCCTTTACAGCATCACTAATTTATTTTACATTTTCAAATTAATAATAAAAAAATATAAATATATATATAAAAAAATATAATAAAAATAACACATAGAATTAAATATCTTATCTTAATTAATTAGGAATAATCTCAGAACACATACAGTGTTACTTCACAGATAGTTAAGTAATTGACAATATCATTTTTGTAGTTATTATTATTACTTCGATGCGTGGGTGTCTCTCACTTAGTAGTTTGCCATATTAAGTAATTCCTATGAGCGAGTGAATGCTTATTTATAGACTCCTAGGGGTTCAATTAGTTAGTTCCGACATTAATGAAGAGAGAGAAAATACACCGAGGAGTCACGTCTCGCCTTCCGTGACGAGAAGAGGACACGTACGCAGTATTGATGTTTATGTACGAGAACAAATGCCGGTTCCTTCACATATCTAGGTACTCACTTATGGTCGAAATTGTTTGCATAACAACACAATTGTACCAAAAATTAAGATAACTGTAGACTTAGATAAAATCTGGTGGAAATGAGACTAGCGAAACACAAGAAATTTGCAATGAGATAATATTTTCTGTGAAGCAGTGAAGTTCTTTAATACGTTCCTGTAGCAATAGAAATAAAACATTATTAAAAGCAATAGGAGCCTTAAAATAGCACCAAAGGAGCTTTTGAAATTGTGTTCGTGCAGGTAAGGTATAATTATTATAATATATTGCACACGTTCTAGTAGAAGTATCTGTCTAGTAAGGGTTGCGAGTTCTCAGTTCGTATTGCAACTGTTAAATTAAATGGAATTGAACCAGAATAAGTACAAAATGGGTTAGTTATGGTTATGAACGTGTTATTAATGTTCACATGGATGAGCTTGCCATTTACTCGTGTGTATAAATATAAACTCATTTATTTTATACCTTATTTAATTAGTAATTGACAGTTTGCCATTTTCATAAAAAAACATGGTTAAGGTACGTTCTTGTACTTATTAACTTTCCAGCATTCAAAAATATTACTTATTTAAACGTTTTAAAATCTTTTTTGCAAATTTTGTACTACTTAATTGTTATTTTGCCTTGTCAAATCAAACCTAAGGTTTTTTTAATACAAACTTTGCATACCTACATCGTTCGAGCCGAATTGATCAACTTTTTCTGTCCAAATTATTAATTAATTTTTTTTTTATCGAGATGATATGTCTTTATTTGTCGGTGGAGGAATAGTAATACAGTCGTTTCAAGAGCTTGCAAACAGCGATAAATATAACCACATGTCAATACATGTGGTCATTTATATCGACGTTTGCATAATACAATTATAATAACTATACTAATCCGGCGCAGCGCATCAGCATTGCCGTACGGCGGGGCAATGCAGCCAGCGTCTTGGGGACGCAACGACTGGTATTGATATGGATCAGTTGAGGTACCTGTAGATTGTTTGCAACAGTCTGCTGTTAGCTTAATTGTTTCAATTGTAAATACTAGTTCTAAATTGTTTTTATTATTGAATTGTAATTTTCTTTGTCAATAATGTTGTTCTTAATTAGGATATAATCTTAGCTACCTCTCAAGATGCATGCTGTCCTAACATGGCTCTTAATACCTAGCCTTGCAAATTTTAAGACATTGTATTAGGATTGCAAAATAAATACTTGAATGACAAAAATCCCCAAACAGACCTCTCCTTTGGGGAGGCCAGCAGTAAACGTTGTTGGGTTGAAACGTAGGTATGTATGCATTATTGGTACAAAATCTGGTAACGGGACCGGCTTGTAATATCGTGAGAATAAATTAAATAATGATAAACCTATAGGCACTTTGTGAGAACTGCAGTACATCACTGAAGCTTGAAAGGCAACAGGAGCGAGGCCTCGGGCAGCCAACGTGGTCACGATGATATCTGATTTAGCACAACCTTAGTACAATCGAAATAAGGCTCAAATTAGAACAAACAGTCCAATCCTTTTTGAACTTTTTTGAATTACTATCCAATTGCACAAATACAATTATGAACAACTGTATGAAGATCCCAATAGAGTTGAAATTAATAAAGCACCAAAGGAGAGTCATTCCCGATAAACAGGGGTGTCAGGCAGGGAGACCCATTATCTCCAAAACTCTTCAATGCCGTGCTTGAGAGCGTTTTCAGGAAGCTAGACTGGAATGAATTTGGGCTTAACATCAATGGCAGCAACCTAAATCACTTACGTTTTGCAGATGACATCATTCTGCTTGAAGAAGATCCAGTGAAATTACAGGCTATGATACTAGAGGAAAAAAGTAGGGAGGTTGGACTCAAAATGAATGTCAGCAAAACCAAAATGATGACCAACTCCGTAGAGGTAGACATGGTCCTGGAAGGAAATAAGCTGGAATATGTCAGTGAGTATGTCTATTTAGGTCAGATCATCTCCCCCAGCGATTCAATGACGAAGGAAGTGAATAAAAGAATAGCGAGCGGATGGAGAAAGTACTGGTCACTTAAAGAAATCATGAAAAGCAAGGATCTTGGCATACATATAAAAAAGAAGACCTTCAACACCTGCATTCTTCCATGCTTAACATATGGATGTGAGACATGGTCCTTTACAGCAAATCATAGAGACAAGCTAGCTAAATGTCAACGGGCAATGGAGAGGAGTATGCTGGGTATAAAACTAAAGAACAAAATCAGAAATGCAGAAATCAGAGTAAAAACTAAAGTCACCGACATACTCACTCGCATAGACCGCCAGAAATGGGGCTGGACTGGACACATGCTGCGCAATGGGATGAATAAATGGAGCAAGCAAATCATAATATGGTACCCAAGAGACGGCAATCGAAGCCAGGGCCGTCCAAAGACAAGATGGGAAGACGACATAACACTTACACTTGGGCCATATTGGACAAGAGTCGCAGAAGACAGACCTCAATGGAGGCAGTTGGAGGAGGCCTATGCTGAAAGGCACACCAAACTAAGAGACATTTTGTAACTATAAGAATTTTTGCAGGATATGTTAGTTTTGGAAATAAAAGGCTATATTATTATTATTATTATAAAAGCAATAGAATCGTTCTTACGGAAAGGAAGGCTCTGGAAACGGCTTATTGCACAGCTAGTATTGGATGAGTTCGCACAATGATTGCTTCACGGGATGGCAATACCGCAAAAAAGGCTCCTACCATAATGTATTAGTTCGGGTCACATATGAATGCCTTTGTGTCTATTTACCAGCCAACTTTTTATTTGATTTGAAGGGTTCTGAAGACGCATGAAGCTATGTCTCATTCTTCAAGCTTATTGAAGCAGGGTCTGGGTATTTGTACGGTTTGCTACCAGCTGTGCATGTTCCCCCGGGTTAGCAGATGTTACGTTCTAACGTGTTTACGGTCAATCAGAACCGGCCCAAACAACTGTCCTTTGGGCAACACGTAACGTTGGCTTACGTACGATGAACATTTCTTCAACTGACAAACTCTACCAGCAACTTATAGGATTGTGGGGCACACTACGCACACTACAGTATTCTAAACTAACAAAAGGATTTTTCATGTTTTTGGGTAATAAATAATTGTAGTTCGTATTGAAGATGACCCATCTGAAAGGTCACCGCTCGCGGCGGAAGTGTCCGCGGGTTGCAGGCCTCGCACCCTGTGGGAAGCCCATTGTCTTGGAACAGTTATGATGGGCCACTGGACACCTCATTATGACGTTCGACATTAGGGCTGCTCAATGCTAGAAAGCTGTAACTAAACTAGGTTTAGATTTACAAACATGCTATCAGGTTTTAGAAAAATAGGCAAAGCTATAAAGGCTTTTCGCATTTTGGTAATGAATTTTCGCTCTCAGTCTACTCTCAGTGCATTGTAATACTCGTCTAAAGATAATGGAGTCTACTCGTTGAAGTCGGCGGGCTGCCGTGAAGTTTCTAAAACACAGTAGCATCAACCCGCCCACGCTAGGATTGTGTCACTGACTTTGGTTTGTAGACTCCATTATGCCCAGAAAAAAATATTAAATGTTTCCAAAAGGCACAAACTAGCTATTACATAAACACATCGAAAAATAAATCCAAAGCATCTTGGAATATAATAAATAGCAACAAAAGTAAATTGTCAAAAGATCTCATTAGTAAAATACTTTTAGTAAATATTATAATTACGAATCCTCTTGAACTATTAAATACTTTAATGATCATTTAATTCACACGATAGTACCAATCCAAACTTCGGACAATAACAAATGTCTTTAACAAGTCAGTCTATATTAAAATTTATTAAACCTAGTACTTATATCTGCAGATGTTTTTAATATAATAATATCCCTCAACAATACGAATAGTGTAAGATACGACGAAACCTCTACTAAAATTATTAAATTGTTGCAAAAAATTTATGCGAACCCATTAGACACATTATTTGAGCATTAGCACGGGAATATAAGCTATATATGCTTTGTTTTTATTTTAATTTTTAATCATATTTTGTTTTTGTTCATTTGAGTTGCAAATAAAATGTTCTAAATGTTCTAAATATTTCCAGACGCATTAAAACATCGATTGTAAGCCTCTACACAAAAAACCGAATATAGATTGTATTGATAACTACAGGCCTATCTCTCCCATATCTCTACTCTCCAAGGTCTCCAAGGTATTTGAGAGCAATTCACATACATCAATAATTAATTCAAATCAAAAAAAAAAATTATAGAGAAAAAAAGACCATCAATATGGCTATCTACCTCTATGATTTCCTTAACCGTGTCTCATGTAATATTGATAAAAGTAGGTAAACCAGTGCTCTATATTCTGCAACATGACCCAAGCCTTCGATTATGTAGAGCAATGGCACTCACCCACTTCAAAAGCTTGAAACTTACGGTATTAGAAGGATCTCACTAAAACTTTTAAAATCTTACTGAAAACAGAAAGCAGCTGACCGAAATAAGAAATATTGCTTAAAGGACAAAACTTGAGGAGACATATATCTCAGACGAACGTGTTATAAAATTTGGTGTTCCACAAGGTAGCGTGTTAGGACCTTTACTTTTTATAATCTATATTAACGACTTACCGAAGATTAATAGATGCATTGTTTTTAAGCAAATTCATGCGACGACCGACGCGACGACTAAAATAGATAAGAAGATGAGGTTCTAAAGTTATTAAACATTGCTGAAAAGTTTTTGAAATGCGGCTAAATGTAACGTGGTGTCTGGTGTGACAAGGTTCTATGTAACACCCAAGAAAGCAACCGAAACATTTGCTCGTAGCTAGATATTACATAATACCTTCTAACAATAACGTGAATGTGAGTAACACAACAGCAGCGTGGCCAGATAGAACTGCGGTCCTGGTTCTGTCAGCATAGCACCAGCAGTAGCATCGCACTAAACATTACAAGCACCTGCATAGTTGTTTGTCCCACTCGTTAGAGTCAAGACCTCCAGCGAAATACGAAACACAACTCATCTCGACACGCTTTCTTAGAAATCTTTTCAGAAAAGACAGTTATTAGGTTATTACTGATCTTTATCTATATAGCTATTTTCTCCTATGAACTTTTAAGTAATGAAAATTCTCAGTAGCCATAATTGTTGGGATCATAAAGCATTCACGTATAAATATATATAATATAATAGCTAATAGGTGATTTCAGGCTGTGGCGCAGAGAAGTGCCCATCAATGATTATTTAGGCATTTATTTGCATAGTGAGAGGCGGCCGCGGCCGGACGTTCCGCTACGAACTTTCCTAACTTACTGAACGGGATCATTTTAACATGTCAGTGATCTTCACTGCATATTATCCGGGCACATATCCGAATTGTTTTTTTTGTTTATGGTAAGTAGGTAGTTATTTGAGTAATATCTTTGTTAGCGCTATGTTCGTGTACAAAAATGAGTACTTATGTACTTTCAAGTAAAATATTTTGCACAAGTTAGAGCAGAGTAAATAGAATAGTAACACATACGTCCAGAAAATTCACCCTGTCAGTATACCTATGTATGTATGTAGGTAATGTTTGTTGAGTTGTCTGGTCTAGTACCTACCAGTACCAGTACCAGTACCAGTACCTGTCCAGAACACAAGCTCTGCTTAGGTACTTATTCTAATGTTTTCTGAAATAAATTTATTATTATTCGCATCATTTATTTAAAATCTCGTTATAAAATACATTTTTTACTATAGAAAATAAAATATTATAAAACTATTCTGTAGTAAAAAATATATCAAAACGGTGAATCACCGGCCGTGAAGCAAGCCTCAAGCGCCCGGTGACTAGGGCTGCTAGGGGTGAGAGGAACTTCCTGACGATGCGCGCCGAGTCCAGGAGTACCGCCTTTTGGATCTGACCCTTGATCCAACTTCCTAGCGAGAGTCTCTTGAGATGTTGATTGTAATAGCAAGGATCTTCGCTATTACGCCGTTTATTATTATTATTATTAATAATAACTTTGTGTGGTACTTTGTAATAGATCTTGATGTGTTTAGTACTTATAAAACTGTGATGCAGCCTCCAGTTCCCAGTGTGTGATGGGTCACTTAGTTACACGTTTATTCATTCATTAATTACCTACCTATCTAGTTCTCTATCTAGTCAGTAGTAGTTGTCGCCTGGTCCAGCATTATTTATTAAGTTAATATTATTTATTCTGTAATCGATCAAGTGTCACCCACACATAGGTAGCCACAGGTACACACAGGTACCTATACCTATGAAGACTCAGCTCCCATGTTGTTTGTTTGTCCGACGCGACGCGACGCTACGACATGACACTACTATGTCAATGGCCCGAGCGAGTGGTCAATGGATCTACACAATATTATATAAGTGAGCAAAATAGATAATTTAATGCTGACGCGGCGTGGCGCGGCGTGGCGCGGCGCGGCGCGTGGCGCGTGCGTGGGTGGCCATTCAAGTTCCGCGCGTGGCACGAGGCACCGGAGGCACAGGCAACATCAATATACTAGTTAGAGAATTAGATAGGTAGGTAATGAATATACGTTTATTCCAGACCCCTTCGTCCGTAATACACTGGGCACTGGGGCTTGAAGCTGCCACACACTAATCCTGATTCAAATGTTCTAATGTTGTAGGTACATAATATATAATCCATGTTTACGTTCACATAATAAATAAATTGATTGTTTTGATTGATTGGTAACACATAGGTACTTATGATCATAGTATGTTTTATGCATACACATAAAAATTACAAATTAAAATAACAGTCTTAAAAATATGAAAAGAACATAAAGTACTACCTACCAACTGGTTGGTAGGTAGTACTTTATGTTCTTTTTTTTTTGTTTTTATAAACCAAAACAAGACCCTGCCACTACTGGTAGTGGCAGGGTCTTGTTTTGCTTTCTAATTCTGGATTTGATGAATTACATTTGTACAGGATGAACTGATTAAACATCTTAAATAAAGAAAACAAAAACAACTGAGCATACACTCTGATCATGTTCCCTTGTAAAACTTTTGTAAGGCAAGTGGAGTGATGTTGGCTTTTGAATGTAAGTTTCAGTTTCGAAATATGTACTTATAAAAGCTCTGTGTTGGTGACTGGAAGTGGACGGCACATTCGGTGCAATCAGTAACCGGTTGTCGCGCTGCTGAGAGCTGCGCGTGCCCTGCGCGTGCCCTGCGCGTGCCCTGCGCCGGCGGCGCCGCCGTCGGCGGAACCCCGGGGAGGGAGCGGGGTTTGCGCGAACCTGCCTTACCTCTGCATCTATTGTGTTTTAAGAGGGCAGTTTGTAATGTAATGAGTGGCCATGTGTAGTATCGTAGTAGGTAGTTTCATTTAAACTGCAAACAAACCTAGCCGGAGATGACTCCACCTCTAAACTATAATTTAATAGTTATAAAAATACCTTTTCTCGCGGAACATATATAGAGCCGTTACGATTATTCTTCTCTAAGATTCTATTGATTCCAATAGTTATTTTAAAGTTGAGCGTTTGTATTAGTTGTGCTAGTTTGGTATCTGGGAACTCAGAACAGGTGTTATCATGATAAATGGTGTTCGTTGCAGGACTCCCCGCCGCGGCCGCCGCGCTCGAAGCCAGACTCGACGTCGTCAGCTCGCGCGGTACGTTCACACGGGAACAACTTGCACTCTTATTGGAACGGGACCAGTTCATTAGATGTAATACTGATTTGGACATTTACTTAACTACAAGGTTACAATATGTCCAAACTGACCGACACACTAACTGTCAGAAGCGTAAAGGAATTTCTCGCTTTTTCCCACATGCAAATACTCTATCAGCTCTATTAAAAGGAAATCCATAACTATTGGAATTTATTTTTTGTGAGCAAGTCTTGGTCCGCAGTATAGTGTGACGCATAAGTACTGTATCATATTGTGACATCTGCAGGGCTGCCCCCCGGCTGCCTGTATGAAGGGCGCTGGTTCTCGGCCGGCGCGCGCGTGCCGACGGGCGAGGCGTGCCTCCAGTGCGCGTGCGCGAGGGGCGCGCTGTCGTGCCGCCGCCGCGCCTGCGCCGCGCTGCCCGACCCGCCGCCGCACCGCTGCCACGTGCTGCACCGCCGCGGCTCCTGCTGCCCGGAATTGCATTGTCCAGGTACCCCTAACTACCTCTTGATACTTTACAGCAATAACAGTGGCTATCCGTCATCATCTAGCATCCGTTATTTATTTCGTTTGTGTTTTAATCGTGCCATTTTGTGTGGGTTCCAGATGGAGTAAAAGTAATGGAACATGGCGCATCCGCCAGATCGGAAGATGAGGAGGATATCACCGCGCCTCGGTCCCCCGCCCACGGTGAGTGACCACTGCTGGGTAGTGTATAGTATAGAGTAAGGAGGTGTGTTGGCCGAGCGCAGGGCGCGCTGACGACTGACCGGCGGTAGTGTTTCCAGCGTGCGTGGAGGGTGGCACGGTGTACGCGGCTGGGTCCGCCATGCGGGCGGCGCGCGCCTGCGAGCAGTGCTTCTGCCTGCGCGGCGCGCGGCGCTGCGTGCGCCCCGCCTGCCTGCCGCCGCCGCCCGGCTGCCGCGCTCGCGCCGCGCCCGGCCTCTGCTGCCCCCAGCGGTACTACTGCGACCACTCCACCAAGACCACCAAGGCACCGCACGAGAAATATCCACATGGTAATCAATCTTTAACCTATTCGATCAAAATTCTTGAAAAATTAATAGCCGTTTGCTTTGGTCTAAATACAATATTTTCCTTTATTCTATAGATAAATAGTCTCTTTACAACCGACAAAAAACAAAACAAAAGGAGGACATGTACTCTCAATTCGGGTATAGGTGTGTTTTTTATGTATGTACCTAGATTGTATAATGAATTAATAATAATAAATATTGCTTCCCAAGGAATTTATCCTAAAACTGGAAAACAACCGTACAAATATTCAGAAAGGGTTTTGAAGATTTAGAACCCCAACATCGGGTACAACACTGTTTTTTTTTCTAAATCGCCGCGCACGATAAATCACGCACGATAAAGATGTATTTGAATAGAGGGCACATATACAAATAAAAAGTCTCAAAACATGTCAATGTCCTAAAGCGTCAAGCTTCTGAGATATTCACATATGTTAAATAAATGAGCAATAGGTATGTTCATCTGTGTATATCTCAGAAACCTGACATTTACTTTAGCACATTATGTTTAAGGAAATTTTTATATGGATATGTGTCCTTTATCCAAATACATAACTTTTATTGCACAGAACCATTTAAAAAAAACAGTGCGGTAGCCGATGTTAGGGCCGCTCCATACTTCAAATATATCTTCAAACCCCTTTTAGGATGTTTTTTAGTTTAAGTAAATAACATCAAAAAGCTACATTTCAGATTGCAAGGTGAACGGCAAGTGGGTGTCCGAAGGTGAGAAGATAGTCGACGGTGTGGGCGCAGACAACTGCACGGCGTGCTTCTGCCTGCGCGGCGCGGCGCAGTGTCAGGCGCTGGCCTGTGCGCCGCCGCTGATGGGCTGCACGCCGCGTCTGCGCGCCGGCCAATGCTGCGCGCACCAATACCACTGCGCCGACCATGACTTGGGTACGGACCAACTTTGCTAATGCTTATTGTCATTCATGAAGAGAGACACAAGTCACCGCATTTGTGGTGTAGCATGGACCTCATACGTCTTCTCAAATTTCAGGACCGCCTATGTCTCAATTCCTGACTCTCACCAGCAACGCGCTGACAACCGCACGTAAAGATCACGATGCATCTCTATCACCAAGCAACAAGGAAACGACAACTAAAACAACTCTGGCGAGTATTTACTTAGTACAGAATACCCGTATCACGTCCGCAATCAACAACCTCGTGAGCACCACGAAGGTGAAGAGGAAGACCAGCGATCCCCCTCTTCCGGAGACCTCCAGTGTCTCCAGCCAGAATACAACAGTAGTCGTCACCACGAGGACCATTGAAGAGCCGACTACGACTGTTAATCTGCCTGTGAGAGCCCAGGCGACGTCACCTACCTCAGAGGCAAGTACGGAGCTGACGTCCATGGAGCAGCCCGAGGGTTCCGTCAGGATCATGATCAACGGAACCATCAACTGCACCGCGGAGCTGTCCTCCACCTCGCTGCCGCTCAACTTTACCTCCAAAGATACCGACGCGGAGGAAATGGACGAGATCACGAAGCAGTCGCACCCGCGGACGCCACTCATCGACGTCAGCACCCTCGAGGATCACACTTTCTCTTCCAACGACATCATCACCGACCGAAACGTGTACGGAGACTTCGATGAGAGTGAATCGTTCGTCATCAACGTGACCAGCTCTCTGCGAACCAACACCAGCCACACTTCCACCGCGAAGCCGGCCATATCCAAGCCTTCTTCCATTGTGACGAAGTTGTCCATACCAACAGACATTGCAGAAGCGCTGAACAGCTCTAAGAAGACGAAAGGAGATTATGACTTTGACTTTGATACCGAACCGACTCTACCACCTTCATTGCCTAATCTAAAGTGAGATATGGCCGGCCCACTGCCACTTGTACTTGCTTACAAAATCTTGCTAAAGTCTTAAAAAGAAGATTGTTCGATACCTGTAAGATTGCTGTGCTCGATACCAACCTCAATTGTTTCAGAATAATCCCTTTCGTAGCCGCGGATGCCGTGGTTGAAGAGGAGCACCCCAAGCAGGCGCAGCCCTACCCGCTGCACGAGCGAGAGGACAAGTTCCCCGTCTACTACCCCGTCATCGGCGACAAGGACACGTCCTTCACGCGGAGGGAGGACGTCTACCATTCCACGCAGTATCCAGTCTTCATAACCGACAAAGGGGACGATCAGTACCCGTCTCTAAGTCAAGATGTGGATCCAACCAGCTCGGGCTACTCCAACGCACACAATGACTTGGGACCCTCCGGCAGTGAGTACGTCGTGCCCACCAGTCTCAAAGGACGCTTCGATCAGAACAAAGCAGCTGTTACTCCTCAGCCTGTGCCCAGAACGACATTCAAGTTGGAGTCCCCTAAAGTCTACTTGTTCTCTCCACCTGTTCAAACAGAAGGTACGGACAATATTATCCTTAATATTATATTATCCATAATGCTTTATCAAATAAATAATATAAATAATAAATAATGCTGGACAATCCACACAGCATCATCTAGCCCCAAAGTAAGCAGAGCTTGAGTTATGGGTACTAGATGACTGATATGATAAACTTAATACAATACATAACATAGATAGATATTTTTTTTATTATATATAGAAAATATTTGTCCCAGGTGTTCTGACCTGGGACAAATATTTGCAGATCGTACAAACATTTGTCCCAAGGCGGGAATTGAACCCGCAACCTTCTGCGTCAAATGTAAATCAAATGTAATAGCAATGTATCATATCTGCCATGCCTATCTTTCAGGAGGGTTTGTGCCGAAAGGACCTTCGGGGTTGATAGACGAGTACTACGCGGTGTTCCCGAGCTCGCCGTCTGGGCCGGCGGTGCCGCATCTTACGACGTTGATGCCACTGGACGTAACTAAAGGTAAGGCATCGGCAAGGCCGCAACTTCATCATCTGGAACAGTGAATTCTAACGAGCATTGTTTGTGTACCAGAAGGAGGATGCGTGTCGAGCGACGGGCGGCGCATCCCCTCGGGCGCCACGGTCAGCGTGGCGTGCTCGGAGTGCTTGTGTGCGTGGGGCGCGCTGCATTGCTCGCCGCGCGCCTGCGCCGAGCCACCGCCGCGCTGCCGCCTCCACCCCGCCGAGACCAGCTCCGGGGACCTCTGCTGCGGGGAACTCATTTGCGACGAAGGTAATAAATGATTTTAAAATGTATTGAGCCTAAATGATTTGCCATAAACTTTAAATTGTCTTAAATGAAGTAAAAATTCAATTAAATTTTTAGTCCTAAGTTATTTTGAATATTTATTTTTAGTTGAATTTGTTGTTACAGAAAAACCAACGACCACGCAGGAGACCATAACTGCGAAACAAACGACCACTCCAGTGAGTTACACTCCAGTGAGCTACACAACGAAAGCTCCGAATGAAACGTCCAAGAGCACGACAGAGGCAGCCACTCACTCTCCCATCATGCAGGTTACTCAGATGACTGTGAAAGCAGCCGCTACTAGCTCTCCTAGCGAGGCTCAGGGACCGGTTCACCAAATCCAGAACGCTTCGAAAGCAACAACCATCATCAAGATTAAAACCGATACACTTACCAACTTCACAGCTGCGACAACAAAAGAAAAGGTAGACCAGTTAACGAAACCAATACCCCCCAACACGACACTAGCTCCTCCCAGCGATGAGCCGGAGCCGGAGGAGTCGCTGGAGTACGAGGAGGAGGAAGAAGAAGGAGGGTTCTCTTTCGGAAACGTTCTGAAGCTCCTTCTCAGCGGCGACCGCTATGACACCACTACGACGGCACCCAAAAGATTACCGACTACCACCAGGCCACCTCCAGTAAAGCTGATGACCACCATCCGAGCGTGGCCCACTCCTCCCCCCGCACCGCACCCTACTGTGGCTCCGTTTGTACCGCTGCCAGCGCTTCCCTTCGTCCACACCAAAGTATCGCAGAACCCCATCAACAGGATAGACCACCTCGTGCTCGGAGAGGCGACTGCGATCAAACGAACAACCATCCGGCCCCTCGCCCTTCCGCCGAGGCATGTACCCGCCCCCCGTCCTGCGACCCCCGCCACCACACAGAGGATCATGACCAAACCGACAGAGGTCGCCAGGAGGGAGGAACACAATACGAGCACTGAGAGCGCGTGGCCCCCGGGTGGAGGCGGTCT
The DNA here is from genome assembly GCA_963662085.1 of Eupithecia inturbata. Classification (NCBI taxonomy): domain Eukaryota; kingdom Metazoa; phylum Arthropoda; class Insecta; order Lepidoptera; family Geometridae; genus Eupithecia; species Eupithecia inturbata. Next base: position 281,253 of record OY759181.1, on the reverse strand, counting down.
GTCAGGGCTCAGCGGAGGCCTATCGGGCCTCGGTGGAGGCCTGCTGAAGCTGGCAGGCTGTAACATCTACGGGCAGATGTACCGCGTCGGCAGGATCATCGCCGAGCTGTCCACGCCATGCCAGGAGTGCTGGTGCACGGAGCTCGGTGTGCAGTGCAAGGACTTGACGTGCTGACAGACAGCTTGTGGCTCATCATCTCGGATATGTTGTTGTTAGTTCATGCTGAACGGAACATCCAGTTTCGTGTGTACTCTGTGTGTGTATGTTTTGTATATTTGAGTAGAGTTAGCTCAATCGAGAGAGAGCACAAAGTGATCTCAAGCACACATACCATAGAAGACAGTATTTCCTCCCGCAGGTGCCAGACGGCGTGTTTTATTTACATTTTAGTATGTAAGGAACTATTTGCATTTATGTAGGTAATCTTGTCTGTTTTAAGTAATAGATTTTTATTAAATATATGCGATAAGTATCTACAATTATAATAACCCCTTGGAAATGTCATTGGACCTGTCTGCCTAGTGCGCGCATACATTGGACCTGTCTGCCTAGTGCGCGCATACATTGGACCTGTCTGCCTAGTGCGCGCATACATTGGACCTGTCTGCCTAGTGCGCGCATACATTGGACCTGTCTGCCTTGTGCGCGCATACATTGGACCTGTTTGCCTAGTGCGCGCATACATTGGACCTGTCTGCCTAGTGCGCGCATACATTCGTGGTCCGCAGTTATTACCGACGGGTTAGAGGTACTTTAGGTTGTAGATCTAGACATAGCAAATTAGGTATTAACATTTAATAGATGAAAAAAATAAATTATTTTATTAATCGGTGCTCTTATTGCCAGTCCTCGTGTCCGGTACCCCCCTCCCCCCTACTGCACTATGGGCGGTTCATGAGAAAAAGGGAAGGGTTTTGTTTTTTTTATAGCGACTTAATTTCTTAGAATAAGGAGGTGTTGCTGGGTATTATTTTGTATGATTAAATAGAGCCCAAATTTAACATTACAAATTTTATTTTAAATCACAGTTGCACAAAAGCGAGCTTCTTACATTTAGTTGACATCAAATTGACACTTGATTTAGTTTGCGTGCTTTACATTTAGTTGACATCACATTAACACTTGATTTAGTGCGTGCTTTACAGTTTTACATCATTATTTCTTTTACATCCATAATCGTTAACTTTTTACGATATGTTTCATACTCATCATTGTAAGTATTAATGGCACAATAGGAAGCATAAATAGTGCAATAAATATGGACAACTTTTACTCTTATTTAGGTACATACATATACGTAATAGTTCAGTCAGTCGCCTAGGGCGCGGGCGGGAGCACTCTCACTCCGAGGATGGGCCGTGTGACCCCTTCACGACTCCCACTTCACAATGTTTCACTAATACGAGTATAATGTTTTGATACAAAACAAATTACGATTTCATTGAAATCATACTAAAAATAAATTCGCATAAAGTAAGATTAGCAAGTTATTTAGTGCTTATAAATATTTTTGTGCTGTGTACAAACTAGTCTTTCATTAAAACATAATAACTCAACTCGTACTTGCTCCTGTTATGTAGTGAGATTGAGAAATACGTTTTTTTTTCATAATTATTTATTGTTAAGTTTTTATCGTCTCACAAACCATCAGGCAAGATTAGACATTTATCTACAAATGTTATAGGCCATTGAGTTAATATTACATTCGCATTATACTCAGTCATACATCTGCATCGTTACAAAGTGTAAAATCTATCGAAACCTATCGAACACTTGAATATCGGACGGAGATGTAAATTGCACCTTATTCGATGAACATGTTTCCTTACGACTAGGTACATATATCAGTACAAAATATCGTAATATCAAAAGTTTTGTATATCTCATAACCAGAATAGGCCGTTCACTACATGCTTCTACCTCTACATGCGGCGAGATGTAGGGCTGAACAATGAGGATTCTCTGCCCTCTCTGCGTGAGCGTAATGAGCGCATAAGGAGGGCTACCTCGCCGGCCCTGCCGCGGGCCGTGAGATGTGTCCTAGCATCTAGGGCTTCGCGCTCCGCGCTCAGGGCCCCTCCTCCCACAGCGCGCAGTGCAGCCCGGCCAGCAGGGCGGCCGTCGCCAGCAGCAGCGCAGACAGCGCGCGGCAGACGACCACGTACGATTTATTTTCGTTTTCTCCTGAAACAATGCAATTAGACAAATCATTTCAAACAGGGCTAAATCGCAGGCAGTAACTGCTAAAGGACTTACTGGATTCTACGTTTTTCTTTATGGACAGAAGTAAAAAAAAATTGGTCTGTTTTATGATTTAGTAATAACATAAGAACTTCGATCAGGGTTCCGCGCGGCCCCCATACATTCACAATTCAATTCAATTCATTTATTTCAGACAACAAAATTTTTTTAAGAATACAAAATAAATTAAGGAGTCCATATTTGGGATGAAACATAAAATAAAATAAACTAATAATAAAAATAATGAAAAATAGCTACTAAAACACTGGTCAAGAGAGTATAATATACGCGCTTGTCCAGTGTTCCGTCTTTATCAAAAGATACCATTTGACTTGTCGGTCTACGATTTCAACTTGTGTCATTTTAGCCCTCGGACAGGAAGCCTACCAAATTGCAAAAATCACATATCCAAGACACAAAAAAGGACGGGATTTCCTATTTTCAGTAGTTTTAATGGATTTTTTCCACTATAATGTGATATTAACCCTATCCGCAAAGTATCAGGTTAGAGTGTTATTTGTTGATCTGCCTACCTCTATGTTAAGATTTTGACTTTGTTCTAAATTCATGCATAGAGAGTCTAATGTATTTATATTTAAGTATTATTATTTTGTGTGTTCTTGCGTTTATTTTTTTTATTATAAAATACTAGCTTGCAATTATTACTAGTACATACATTTATACATGAATAAAGTTATAGCAATCGTTATTTTAATTTTGTTAATTTTTCTTTTCTCTTTGTTAGTTAGTATTGACTACACAGAAACAGTTCTGTGACTACACTAACTACCTACATACCTAACTATTTTTATTATTATATAATATTATAAGATATTTATAATTTTTTTTATTAATTAGAAGCAACCAAATGAATTTATATATGATAAGTACTAGGGTTACCTAACGCTAACGCTAACGCTAACGCTAACGCTAACGCTGGGTAACGTATTATTTTCAGCTACGTACATAAACTTAAAATAAAATAAATTAGACGATAAATTAAATCCTCTGATATCTTCTTCCGTATGCACAGAACTTCACGCCTCTGCGCAAACTGTCTGCGTCAAACAATTTCGTAGACAATAATTTCAAGTGCCATTTTTGTAAGGTTCTGGTATCTACGGCGGCGGCGGCAGAAACCTCCTTGATCGATGCATAAGAAGCAAAAGCATAAAATAGTCAGTAAACTCACCGGTAAAGACGAGGAAGGCAAGCGGCACGCCGACGGCGGCGCCCAGCACGTGCGCTGCCCAGGCCACGTGCTCGCTGGGCGGAGGGGGCGCGCCCACCTCCCCCGCCCCCGCGCCCCGCACCAGCGCCCAGCAACCTTCCGACATGCCCAGCACCAGGACGCTCAGCGGGCGGAACCACCACAAAGGAATATGGCCGAATCTGTGAAACAAGTACGATTATATTAGGGTGCTTAATAAAAGGCATTGTCCCTAGCGGATAATGAGGGACTTTCTACAATCGATCAAGGAGGTTCTGCAATGTTACCTGAGGCAGACGTTCGGCAGATGCGCCGTGAGCAGCGCATACACGGCGGCGGAGGCACCCACGACGCGCAGGCTGCCCGGCTGCAGCGCGCCGGCGCCGAGCGCGCCGCCCAGCACGCCGCCCGCCCACACCGCCGCCACGCGCCACCAGCCCTGCTCGCGCTCCAGCTGCCAGCCCACCTGGTGACAAACAATAACATTCTAATGTTGTAGCAAACTGTTGACGACGCAAGATTGCTTATTGAGGCAGAAAAATTAGGCAGGAAAATCGGGTAGAAGTACTTACAGCGAGGGCCACAAGCGCGTTGAGCGCGAGATGCCTGGCGTGCGCGTGCACCAGCCCGTAGGAGAGCAGGCGCCAGGGCTGCGCGCGCCACTGCGCCGGGGAGAACTCCAGCGCGCCGCGCCAGCTCTCAGAGCCCCACAGGTGGATGCAGATCTGAAAAACAACGCTGTTAGCTTGCAGTTTGGATATCATGTAAAATTTTTAAATTGTTTCATCAGATAGATAGAGAATGTACGTAGCGCCATACTATGATAGATATAGGCAGGTATTAGTTAGGTACCTGCAGGTACTTACGATCAATAATATCATCGATAGAATAAAGTAAGGCGGCCTTAGAACTTCGACGAGCTTCTCCTTCCTCTTCTGGAGTTTGGTTTTATACGCTATATTGTTGGCAAGCGGCTTCTGCGGGTAATTGGAGTGGACCCCGAGCATGAGGCCGGCCTGCAGCCGTGACTTGTGGGCCGGCGCAGGGGACGCGGGCAGCAGCCGGCGCCCCTCGCCGAGGCTGTGGCCAGCACCCTCACGCTCGGCCCAGGCGCGTGCCGCCCCGCCCCGCGCACCCCGCGTTGGCCCCACGCGGCCCCCGCCCCCGTGCACCGCCACCCCGCACTCGCCATCATGGAGCCGCGCGCTCTCACAGTCTTCTGCATCGGGAGCCATGCTTCCATCTCTCGTCAGTCCTCCCTCACGCTACGTGTGCCCCCCTGCGGATTCAAGAGACAAGTGACATTAGGCGCACGCGCATCCTCATTTATACCGAAAGCTACAGGACAATCCGGATTAGGAAATCCCGAATTCAATATAGAACGTTTAATTAGTTTGCGGTTTCGTTCCAGATGTTCATACAACTAATTAACCTATGCGAATACTTGTAGTGGTTATAAATAAATCCCGGAAAATAAAATAGTATTATGCAACATGGTGCATCCATGTTGCATAATAGTGTCTATGCCTTCTGCCTCCTGTGCATGGTCAGAGCACATGTAAGGATAGTGTCTGCGGTCGGCGGCGGCGCGTGCGACCCGGCCGGAGCCCTAAGCTGGCCACCATCTAATTTGAAGACTAGGTAATACTAGGGTGCTGGTAGATTGGTGACTCGAATCCGATTGCCTTGACTTAAGTATGACGCCCCACGCATAAGGTAGGCACTTCTGCAATTATGCATTATTATGGTGCAATTATTATTTTATTTCGGTTACTTTTTATTGTACTTCATCCATTATTTGAAACAAATTATTTATTTTATTTTTACTTGTTTTATCCTGGTCATTGACGTTAAAATCAATCAATGTCATTAATTTCATGTTGCTATACTTCGATCTGCAGGGAAAGGTTGATTTCGTTCGTCCGAGTTGCTATGTTATTCAGTGACACACTGACGCAGGAAATTCAGCACGCGGAGGACAAAACAGATTCGGACAAAAAGGTTTTAAATAATATACTTACAATAAAACTGTAACAGGTGTGTTACACTTTTATTATTCGCTAATTATTGTGTACATTGAAGATATTTTGAATATTTTTTTGGAGGGCACTCAATGTCTTATATCACGGACGCTAATTGAATCACGAGTGAACTCAGGATTCTAGTGGTAACTCACAACCACAGTGCGGGAGTTACCTACTACAACCTTGAGTCCGAAATGGATGTAATCACGTCCAAGACCAAGACAGCTTTATCCACGAGAAGAAAACTTGACATTTTACAGACTGCGAGACAAGCGTAGGCTTTCATAGAGCACCTACTTCTTAGATTTTTCTTGGAATGCCGATGATCGTCTGATCTTATGGCCTCCGCAGTTAACTTTCATCTCTTACTATTTATTTTGTATTATAGTATCATTTTTGACTGAATTAAATGGATTGTTTGAATTGAATCTTTATAACAGCGAAACGTGCACAAATAACTTACTCTTTTGACTTTCAAAAATTTCAATATGTTGTAATATGTGCGACACAGTTTATTTTTTATTTCTCCATGTCACATCGCTTCCTATATTTGTATGTATTTGGCTTTGTATCTTAGAGCATCCAACCAGAACGGAGAAGACACGCGCAACAATACATACCCAAAAAATTCTGCCGCTTTCAGCGGGGGGTGAGGTAACACACATAGACCTTTCAATCACGTCGCTATAAACGCACACAACATTATTATCGCACACAATCTTAAACTACACGCACACAATCGCATACTCACACAGTCGCACACGTAATTATGTCTGTCAGTATACAACACAATTGCAGCAATAATTAAATATGCTAGTGCTTGACATTATCGATATTCGACTATCGATGAATTCTAAAGCTTACCAGGAACACTTGATTATTTTTACCCAATTGCCGAAAGAGCGGAGGGTAATAATTTCTGAATGTGTTTATGTATCATTCATTCATTGGTTTCACCTGTAGTCTTAACGGCTGGACAGACTTTAAATATAAGGAATCATTGGTTTGCTCTTTATCTGTAGTCTCGAAAGCCATAATAGTTTACTAATATACATATGTATAGTAGAATTTAATTTCGTCATAAACAACCCATCAAGTAGGGTGCCAGAATAAAATATGGGCCAGTTCTTGAATTTGAATATGGAGCATTCAGTAAATAATTGCTTACCTTTTTGCAATCTGCATGACATTATGCACAAAATTGATAATGAAAGATTTCAAAATAACTCCAACTTAATAATATTACTTGGAAATAGAGATAATGTGAACAAATCAGACCTTATAAAGTATATGGACAAATTATCTTCACTAAAATTAAATCAAATTGTAATGTTTACATTCCCCTACAGCGACAGCTTGCCAAAAATAGAAAATAACATTAGATATAAGTTAAACATGGCATTGCACACTATTTCATGCCATAACAATGTACATGTGATTGATATTAACAGTATTGTTAGTAAGAAATATTACTTGACTGAAAAAGGTAATTATTACCATTCAAATTATTGCAAAAGACAGATAGCTGTTTCGCTATCCTATTATTTTAATATTACAGCCAAAAATTTGGCTATACAAGATGCTTCTTTTGAGCATTGTAATAAACTTACAAACAGGACCTTGGAAGTTCTTCCAAACCCTTTAAATTAGATAAAACGACAACAGAGGAAGTCTCTAGCCCTAAACAGTCAAATAATATTGGTCACATAAAGAATCTAAGAAACCAAACCTGTAAAATAAATGCAAAGTTTACTAACTTGGTGCATCAAAATATTCAAGGATTAAAAAGTAAATTACTAGAGTTGGAATTGTACATGAACTCTTTTAATATTGACATCATCTGCTTAACAGAACATTGGCTGAAAAGCTATGAGCTCATGTTTAATTTCAGTAACCACCAGGTTGGTAGCTCTTTTTGCAGATCACATGCTATTCGTGGAGGCTCATTAATATTACTTAACAAATTCATGAAATTTAAAGACCGTAAGGACATAATATGCTTAACCGTTGAAAGCCACATCGAAGTAGCATGTGTAGAGTTGGAGCAAATTATTGTAGTAAGCGTATACAGCCCACCATCAGCTTCTTTTGAAATATTTGAAAGTGTTATGGAGGATATTTTATTTAAACTCTCAAAATCAAATAAAACTATCATGGTTTGTGGAGACTTTAATATTGACCTTTTAGAAGTTTACTCCCTTAGTACTAGATTGACTAATTTATTTAATTCTTATAATCTAAGGCCATTATTTATGGAACCTACAAGAATAACTGAAACCTCAGCAAAATGTATAGATAATGTATTTGTTTGCCAAAATGAAAAAATTGTTAGTAAAAATATAATAAGCAATTTAAAATCAGACCACTTAGGTCAACTAATACAATTAGAAATTCAAGTAAAAAATAATAATTGTAAAAAGAAAATAAAATACATACCTGTGACCACAAGTCGATTTGAACGGTTTAAATTGGATTGGGAGTCTACACCATCACCTTATCACTCACATAACAACCTAAATGAGTCATATTGCAGTTTTTTTAACAAATTCACCAGTGTGTTCAATTCAGTATTCACACCCAAGTCGATCATGGTCTCAGAAAAACTTAACTTTAGTGAGTGGGCAACAGTGGGTATACATAAGAGTAGACAGAAGTTGTATGAACTGTATAGTGAAAAACAATACAATTTTAGCCAGGAGTTCAAAGTAAAAGTAAAAAATTACTCAAAAATGTTTAGAAAAGTTTGTCATATAGCAAAATCAAATTATATTAGCTCAAAAATAAGAAATAGTGAAAATGTAATAAAGTCAACTTGGAAAATAATAAATAGTGAGACTGGAAAAGTCAGCACCTACATTAATGATTACAATTTAAAGATTAATGATTGCTCAATCAAAAATGATGTTAAAGTAGCCCAAGCATTTGAAAACTTTTTTACTGACATTCCAATCTCTACTACAAAGTGTCTAAACTCTTCTCAAGTAATCGCCGAGTCATTACTTATAGGAAATGTACCTAAATGCAAAAATACATTTAATTTTAATCATGTTGATGAAAGAGATATTAAAAAAACCTTTAAACAATTAAATATAAAGAAAACTGCAGATCTCTGGGGAATTTCCGTTAGAATTATTAAACCATTGATTGATATCATTGCACCAGATCTAGCTTTTATATTTAATGAGTCTATTGATTGTGGCGTATTTCCTGATCTAATGAAATGTAGTAAAATAATCCCACTGTTTAAATCGGGTAGTAGGTCTGACCCCACTAACTTTAGACCAATATTAGTACTGTCTACATTCAGCAAAGTTTTTGAAAAACTTATTTTACATCAATTGCTTAGGCATTTCAATGGAAATGACCTGCTACATAGTAAGCAATTCGGGTTTACTCGCGGCAGGTCAACTACTGACGCCGGTGTAGAGTTAGTAACGCATATTTTTGATGCTTGGGAGAAGTCGCAAGATGCATTAGGCATTTTTTGCGACTTGTAAAAGCATTCGATTGCGTACACCATGAAACATTAATCAGGAAACTAAATCACTATGGAATAAGGAACAGCTCTTTGGGTCTTCTTACATCTTATTTGAGTAATAGGATACAAAGAGTTGACATTAATGGGAAACGGTCTTCGGGGCTGTAGTTACAATGGGTGTACCGCAGGGATCTATCCTCGGCCCTTTCCTATTTTTAATTTATATTAACGACCTGCCTCATCTTGTTAAGAATAGTCACGAGATTGTATTGTTTGCTGATGACACTTCATTAATTTTTAAAATGAAACGACAAGACACGAATTTCGATGATGTGAATAATGCAATCTCAAAAGTAGTCCATTGGTTTAATGTCAATAATCTTTTGCTTAACGAAACCAAAACGAAATGTATTAGATTTATTCTACCTAATGTTAAACAAGTTCAGGCTGATGTAAATGTAAAAGGAGAAACGTTAAAAATTGTAGAAAGTACCGTTTTCTTAGGAATCACCTTAGATAATAAACTTCAATGGGGCGCACACATAGATAAGCTATCGAAGAGACTTAGTTCTGCAGCATATGCTGTCAAAAAAATCCGTCATCTTACAGACGTGGATACATCTAGACTTGTTTATTTCAGCTACTTCCATAGTATTATGTCTTATGGTATTCTACTGTGGGGGAACGCTGCAGATATTAACACCGTATTTGTGTTGCAGAAGAGGGCTGTTCGTGCTATCTATAGTAACAAATAATGGACATGTACAAAGGCGAGCTTAACCCTAAAAGAGTTTTCTTACAGCAAACCTATGGATATACAGAGAATTTATGAACCGAGTGTTGTGGATAGATAAAATGTACATACAAGAAAGAAATAACAAATTATATAGAGAATAATATTTTACAAACCTACATACCAAACTAACATAAACTAAAAAACAAAAGTAAAAGAAAAATGCGATAAATACCTAAAATAAACTAAATAAATATAATATATACCTATATATATTTGTATATCTGCTATGACTGTAGAGAGAGTCTCTGAGCTACATAGAGTCTCTTTGGCTAACTAGCCAAAGAGACTTAAAGTCGTGATGATTCGATTGGTACTCTTTTATCTATAAAGAAGTCATTGAATGCATTTGCAATGTCAGTAGGTTTATGTAATAATATAGAGTCATTTAAACATATTTTTCGTATTATACCTGGGGTGATATTTCGTTTTGCATTGTTTAATATTCCCTTGATTGTTTTTAGATGTCCTTATTTTATGTTTATTCTGTGCTTTTTGCGTAGGTTTTACTATTTTATTTAGGATTTTGGTGTATTTTTTATATTCATCTCTACTTTTTTCCGAAGGTTTTTTCCTGTGTTCCCATAGAAATTTCTCTTTTTTTTTTACAGCATAACTTAATGCCGCGATATATCCAGCACACTCGCTTAGTGGTCGTAATAGTCAAGATTTTAAAAGGAAAACATAAGAAGTATTTTGAAGTCGGTTAAAAACGTGAATTAACAAACAATCCGAAACGTATGAGATATTCTAGAGGACTTCTTCATTGCTTCAGTGTGAAGCTTGCAGTGGTTACAGGTAATTATGTTAATGATACTTTTAAAACTTACCTAATGATGTTGATCCGTCCCCAATCCGTGGGTTTGCCCAGCCATTGTCAAGCAGCGGGGATCACTAAATGAACCATATTTTTTCAGTTTACTGCATAATGATTGTGAGTGAAAAGTCACTCACATGTTTTCGTAACGCGATAGGAAATATTTAGAAAAAAGTACACGAAGGAGCCGAACCTCTCGGTAGTGGGGCGAGCTGTACAGTGAGCCGGGTGCGCGTACCTGCGGTCTTGCGCACCTGTCGGCGCCCGCGCAGACACCGCGCGCCTAGAGGCAGACCAGGCGTCTGCCTCTAGGCGCGCTCTCGTCGGACATTCGCGATAGGGCTTAGCTCGCGGACACATCTATTTATTACCGAACCTTTTATTTTTGCTTGCGCGTTACCCCGGCGCGCGGCGACGGCCCGCGAGGTCCAGTTCTAAAAGTCTCTAATACAATACCTATGTCATGTAAGGCTTAGCTGTGTGCTCGGTATCCCCGAAGGTATCCCCGAAGGTATCCCCACAATTACAACAAGCGCTTTGTTTGTAATGCCTTCATGTCATGCATGACTCAACATTTCTTTTCCTCGTGAAAGAAACAAATTCGTAACACTCTTCATTTTCCTTGATCACTTCACAAAATAAACATCATCATCTCTTACCTATACCTGCCTGCTTATATCATTATGTTTTACTGTTCTGTTCTGGGCTAGCTCGGAATCTAGATCTCGCAGCGCAGAGAGTTGCACCTTGGCGGTTTGATTATTGATTTTATTAAATTCTATAAACCAGAGATTGTAGATTGTTTGCAACAGTCTGCAGTTAGCTTAATAGTTTCAATTTTAAATACTAGTAATAATTTGTTTTTATTATTGAATTGTAATTTTCTTTGTCAATAAACGATTTAAAAAAAATAAAAAAAAACCAGAGTACTTGCGCTCTAAGCTAAAATTTGCAGATACCACTGGAAACCTGCAGCCAATTAAATCGGTACTCCTGTATATAGCCATAAAACTGCAGCGTTCAAAGGTAGTTTTCGATATCTGGCAAAGAAGTGTTGGAACGGTATACCTCCACCCTTAAATAATCTCAACACTAAATTCACTTTTAAAACTCGTTTAAACCTTTACTGTTACACATACAGATAGAGGGAATTTCTTTGCTAGAAGTAGGAAACACTGGGGTTGCTACTTCTACCTGTTTTGTAGAAAGTATTGTAGAAAGAGAATAGATATGATTCGTTTGCGATTTGGCAAAACTGACTGTTCTCGGGATTCCGGTCATCCCGAGAGTTTCACAAACTGCTTTCAACGCGACCGGCGGCGCGGCCCCGCCGCCGCCGCCGCCGCGCCGCCGCTGGCGCCTACCATCATTCATTACATTATACATTATTATCTATTTGAAACTTGAAACAATAGGAAGACAATAAAATCAGATTAAAGATTGTTTTTGGTTCATTCATAAAACACATTTTTTGTTTCAGCATTGGCGTATTTAGTTTTATTTATTGTTCAGCTCTAAATGTTTATGACTGGAGTTGGAGAACAATTCCTCAGGCGTAATCTGTACGGTTTTTATTGTTATGGATAGTGAGATATATTTCCTTATTATGAGGATCAGGGGAGTTCTAATAACAAACAGATTTCTTTGCATTCATGTAGTTAACGATGACAATATATGAACGTAGGGGAAAATAAAACAAAAGGTACGCGATATATACTATCCCTGACGAATAATATTTAATATATAAATGGGCTAGTTTATCCTCATAGTTCGGAATTCCCAATAGAATAATGATATTAAGTCGGCCTACCTATAATAAACTATTAGGTATTATGTAAATGTGTTGTCTGGGAGCTGACTCCCTGCAGGTACCTATAACCACAGACCATTGTCCTCGGTGTATTCGGCTTGGTTAGTAGAACTAGTAGATATAACAAAAAGACTTCCCGGTAAAGTACCTACATTTGATTGATTTCTGTGTAAAGTATCAATGGATTGAGCGCACCTCAAAACACTAGATAAACAATTGAAGCCGAACGAGGCCGTCACCTGGAGGAAAGCCAAGGGAATCCACGGGAGCCGGCACCCATTGGTAATACCTATATAACTAACTACCTACGCCTATCTCGGTTTATGTCGTCTAATTAACGCTTCCAATTATTATAACACATTTATTTAGTTTTCCGAGAACATCTTGTTAGTTCGTATGTAGTTTTATCGATGTGGTATTTCCAATGATGTGAGCGACTGTCTGATGTTTGGAACATAGGACTATTGTTAAATCGACTGTGGCCTGAGGCGTGGTAGTAATGGTGTGCTATTATTTTACTTTTATTTCACTCAAACTCTCTGCTAATAAATATAAATAGTGCCTCAAACTGCACTCTACATTATGACAATAGTCCAATGTTCCAGAAATCAGACATTTACGATGTCTCTCTCGCGCATCGGTATGCGTCAAAATACAAATGTGAATGCGAATGATTTAGCGTCTGTGTGTCGGAACCCAGGGTCGGTGGGCCAGCTGCCTGCCGCACAGAGCTACCATCGCTATTCATACCCATACCCACACACTCTCTGTTTTATTGCTTGTGAAGCAACGTTTACAAGAACATTAAACTAAAAAGCGCTTCATCGATGACCTTAACATAAATATTGAAATTTTTCTTTTACATATTTACAATTGGCTACACTGCAGCATTTTGTCTGGAGATTCATCGGTCTTGGCTTTTTACTCAAAAGTTATACCTACGGTACCTACGCACGACGCCAGTTCACTGGGCGAGTGCCGGCTGTTGACAGCAGTGGCGCGGGCGGCGCACGGCGGCGCAAGTTCACTAGGCGAGTGCCGGCTGTTGACAGCAGCGGCGCGGGCGGCGCACGAGGCAAGTTAACTGGGCGAGTGCCGGCTGTTGACAGCAGCGGTGCGGGCGGTGCACGAGGCAAGTTAACTGGGCGAGTGCTGGCTGTTGACAGCAGCGGCACAAGCGGCGCACGAGGCAAGTTCACTGGGCGAGTGCCGGCTGTTGACAGCAGCGGCACGGGCGGCGCACGAGGCAAGATCACTAGGCGAGTGCCGGCTGTTGACAGCAGCGGCGCGGGCGGCGCACGAGGCAAGTTAACTGGGCGAGTGCCGGCTGTTGATAGCAGCGGCGCGGGCGGCGCACGAGGCAAGTTAACTGGGCGAGTGCTGGCTGTTGACAGCAGCGGTGCGGGCGGTGCACGAGGCAAGTTAACTGGGCGAGTGCTGGCTGTTGACAGCAGCGGCACAAGCGGCGCACGAGGCAAGTTCACTGGGCGAGTGCCGGCTGTTGACAGCAGCGGCACGGGCGGCGCACGAGGCAAGATTACTAGGCGAGTGCTGGCTGTTGACAGCAGCGGCGCGGGCGGCGCACGAGGCAAGTTAACTGGGGAGTGCCGGCTGTTGACAGCAGCGGCACGGGCGGCGCACGAGGCAAGATCACTAGGCGAGTGCCGGCTGTTGACAGCAGCGGCGCGGGCGGCGCACGAGGCAAGTTAACTGGGCGAGTGCCGGCTGTTGATAGCAGCGGCGCGGGCGGCGCACGAGGCAAGTTAACTGGGCGAGTGCTGGCTGTTGACAGCAGCGGTGCGGGCGGTGCACGAGGCAAGTTAACTGGGCGAGTGCTGGCTGTTGACAGCAGCGGCACAAGCGGCGCACGAGGCAAGTTCACTGGGCGAGTGCCGGCTGTTGACAGCAGCGGCACGGGCGGCGCACGAGGCAAGATTACTAGGCGAGTGCTGGCTGTTGACAGCAGCGGCGCGGGCGGCGCACGAGGCAAGTTAACTGGGGAGTGCCGGCTGTTGACAGCAGCGGTGCGGGCGGTGCACGAGGCAAGTTAACTGGGCGAGTGCCGGCTGTTGACAGCAGCGGCACAAGCGGCGCACGAGGCAAGTTCACTGGGCGAGTGCCGGCTGTTGACAGCAGCGGCACGGGCGGCGCACGAGGCAAGTTCACTGGGCGAGTGCCGGCTGATGACCTCGCACTTGCCCCGCACGCGTCTCGCACTTCACCCCAACAAGCCTGGGGCACGGCGGTTTTGGTTTACAATGCGACTTAATTTTCTAAGCATATTATTAGCAGAAGACGAACTTCAGTAACGATGCCATGAGCAAAAATACTTACAATCTACAAACTTTTGTTAAACTCGTGATAAGATATTACCTAGTACGTTACTGAATTACGTAGGACAGCCAAGTACTTACCTACTGTTGAAACAAAAGATATCTAGAAATAGTGATAAACCACGGTAACGCAGGGCCGCTGCTACTCGTACCTACCTACCACTGCACCGCTACCCCGCATGGTAATGTTCTGTCTGGTCTAATCAGCGGTATTACTTCTACCTAATTGCTTGGCTTACTTCCTCGTTGGTCTTATCTTATCTTATCTTATCGTAATGGAATCAAATGTATTGTTGTAACGAATAGGTCACTCGGACAAATAAGTAACTTGCAGGTACATAGAACTAACTTTATAGCGTAAAAGTGCGTGTGTAGTACTGTACTGTACTGTACTGTAGGGTGTTGTAATCGGTTCCTATCATCAGGGCGGCTGAAGCCTGTTGCTTGGAGATAAGCGAGCACCTATCTACCAAATAATCATACTTTGTTGATTGCTTAAGTAATTATTCTTGTCTCTGTAGGCAGGTCCAGTACCTATAGCAATAAGGAAGCTATCTTTTATAAAGTCATTACATTACAATTTAAATGAAGTGATAATTCAGTAAAGTCGTCTAATTGAATTGAATTGATTGGAATTTAACGATGATACCAGTTGTAATACCAGCATTCAATTGAGTAACATCGATCGGTATTCGAATGTTACACTAGATCTACGCATTTTTATTGTAATTGTTATTTTCGCCTGTGCCTACAGCGTGGACTTGACGTCAGCGCTGTAGGCACAGGCGAAAATGCGGATTATTTTAAATATCCACTAAATTCATAAAATCTATTTAGAAAACCTATTCATAGACAAAACATGAATAGTACTTTTTTGTTTACTTAGATTGTAGACATGTAACTAATTTCTATAACTTCGCCGGATTGACCCCGCAACACATAATACCACCTCGAGTTGAACAAGAGAGTGACATTCGTAGTCAATGGACCCCGTACTGTACGCACCCCTCCTTTCATTTCTCTCTGACGAGTCCCAGATGATGCATCCCAGATAGAAGTAGGAGGGAAGCTGCGTACTGCTCCAGACTCACGTCTCAATATTATCAGTACGTCCGTATATTGTTGTTATGTAACGAATCCCGCCTTCGCGCGATCGTGCTATCACCCCCGCACCATCACCCCCGTACCATCACCCCCGCACCATCACCCCCGCACCATCACCCCCGCACCATAGATCGTGCTATCACCCCCGCACCATCACCCCCGCACCATCACCCCCGCACCATCACCCCCGCACCATAGATAGAAGGTAAACCGCATTCATAAATAGCTTTAGGTAAGTACATACTGGAATTATTTATTTACCTTGTAGTGTCGACCATGAACACCGCACTCGGCTATATTTGTAACACTGAAAACGTTCACTGAAACAAACTAGAACTTGGATGTGTCAAGATTCAAGATCGCTCATTTTTTGAAAATAAATAATTAGTGGGGCGCGGCCGAGCGTGGCCGAGTGATCGCGAGACGAGGCGCACATTCACTAGCTCAGTGAAACTTATCAGTTCCTTGTTACTCTATGAAAATGAGCTTCACAAAGCAAATATGGTTTCTTATATAACAGAAGGTTTCAAAGTTTTATGTTTGTTTTACAACTTTCAACTTTAAACAATTTTTTAATAAACTTATACCTAGGTAGTTACACAAAGCTAAAGGTTGCATGACACGCTGACTTTCCCTGATTTATACAGAAATTGATAAGTAGATAAAGTTTGTAGAGTTCGAATGTAGAGTCTTTAACAGAGGAACCCAATAAAGAATTTAAAAGCTAATCTCTTGTCTTTGTTAGTGCATGCACTGACAGAGGAGTGACGCGGCAGCGGGTTATCGGCGGCGCCTCTGCACGGATTACGACGGGCGGGAAAAGAACGCTGGTAGGTAGGCATCTCGATAGGTAGTTACTCTGTGATGAGACCGATAACCCGCTCGTTTATTATAACTAGACAGTTGTTACTCGCTGGAACATGCGGAGAACACTTATCTCTGTGTTAATTACCTTTACGTAGAGTACCGATTGTAGTTAAATGTGGCTCAACCAAAGAGATAAGCAATATCTCATTATCTGATAGAGAATATCTCGCGGATAGCACAAAATTATTTCTTGTGCATATACCTAATTATATAATTTCTGTTAGTTAACTATTCTTGTTCGATTCATCGATCACGTGGGTATGTATTTAGCAGCCATTTCAATCGCACTCATTAACATCAATATTAGTCGTAGTTTTATACAATATAGCTATTGTTACATATACTCGACTTTTGTATCAGCATCCCGGGAAAAGCTAGCCGCGATTCCTACAACTCTACTTGCCATCAAATTGATGAATCTAAGAGATTTGTTAGCTCGATGGACGTTTGACACCTTCGCTGCGTTCTTCGCCACGGAACTTGTTTTGTCTCTATGTTTGGCTCCTCGAGAACCATCCTGATAAAAATAATGTACTTAGGTAAAATGTACCAGTTCTTTTTGCAGTTTTTAATTGTATTTTGATATATTTTCGTAAGATTCTTATCGAGAACCGAGATTCTTGTAACTAATAAGACAGGCATTCGAATATTTTATCAAAGCAGATTTGCATACTCATTGAAACACATCTATTTTCCAACCAGACTAAACCTGTGGTCGTGGTGGACTATTATATCGTTAAAATGTGTGGTGTTTTTAAGTATTTGTGAGTAACACTCTGTATTTATTTGCAGTTAAATACAATTCGCGTGCAAAATAAGGGTGTAGCTTCACTAATGTGTAGGTAAACTGTAGCATAGTCGACCCTGCCTCACGCCAGCACACGGCTCGTTCGAGTCAGTTGTCATACTTTGCCCTTTGAACTTGCGCGTTCGAACCTCGCTCACTCTGCGCAAGGATTTATATAAATTACGGTGTTTGTATAATTATTACTGTCACGAGGTGTCATCATTATTACGTACATCAAGGAAAGCTAATGTGCTAGCAAATTAATAAGCATAACATGTTTTTCAGAGGTTTTTAGCGACGCCCGCGCCGCTCCATGAAGCAAACGTTATGAAGTTAGCGACGCCCGCGCCGCTCCATGAAGCAAACGTTATGAAGTTAGCGACGCCTGCGCCGCTCCATGAAGCAAACGTTATGAAGTTAGCGACGCCCGCGCCGCTCCTTGAAGCAAACTTTATGAAGTTAGCGACGCCCGCGCCGCTCCATGAAGCAAACGTTATGAAGTTAGCGACGCCCGCGCCGCTCCATGAAGCAAACGTTATGAAGTTAGCGACGCCCGCGCCGCTCCATGAAGCAAACGTTATGAAGTTAGCGACGCCCGCGCCGCTCCATGAAGCAAACGTTATGAAGTTAGCGACGCCCGCGCCGCTCCATGAAGCAAACGTTATGAAGTTAGCGACGCCCGCGCCGCTCCATGAAGCAAACGTTATGAAGTTAGCGACGCCCGCGCCGCTCCATGAAGCAAACGTTATGAAGTTAGCGACGCCCGCGCCGCTCCATGAAGCAAACGTTATGAAGTTAGCGACGCCCGCGCCGCTCCATGAAGCAAACGTTATGAAGTCAGTAGTGCTGTCCGCCGTTTGCGTGACGTCACAGAGTCTTTTCACTTTTCATCATGATATTGTAGGTATATTCTATCTCCAAAGTAACCACCGCCTTATATTTTTTCAGGCCGACATAAAAATAAAACAGGGTAATAAACGCTTGGAGCGATAGCGCGCGAATAGTTACAGGAGGATGGTCTCAAGTAGGCAGTATGGAGAGCTACGTGCGCCCGTTACCTACACTCTGCGGACAGACTGCGGCCCACGTTACGATAATGTACAGATAAGATGCCTACCTGCGCCCGTTCAGATCGTATAGGTCGAGTGGATTCTGTTCGTGACCTCGGCCTCGGCATTCAAGTGGACACGGAATTAAATTTCCGAAGCCATGTAGTTGATATTTGTAAAAAGGCTTTCAGAAATCTGGGATTCATATCGCGACAATCTGGCGACCTAAAAAAAAAAATTGTAGTTGGTGTAATTTTGTGTATTTTGTATAATTTTATATTTCCTTGTCGCTATGGTGCTGCACTGTAATGACAATGTTTATTTAAAAACAATATAAATAAAAATAAATAAATAAATAAAACTTGACCCAAAATTCATTCTTTAATGGAGGATTTTTTTTGTCTTATGCGTGGTAGTAAGTATTTATCGCGTATTATTCCGCATTAAAAAAAATATAAGAAATCGGATGCAAACAAACAAATGTACAATACAGAACTGTTCGTATGAGTACTAATAATATAATGAGTGTGCAATGATATGAGCCCGTGAACTTCTTATAACCTAGAATTATTTTGTTATTTTTCTTCGTTTTATTAGAGCAAACAAAACATAGAAACATATTCAAATCGGTCTTGTCGTTTTTATGTTTTAGCGAGACAAACGAATAAGGGATTATTATACATTATACAGATTGTACCTGTGCTGCAGTTTGCGCAGCCCCGCGCCCTCCGCGCGAGTCCGTCCGTCCGCCGCATGCTGCCTGCCTGTCCGCCGACGCGCCTCCGTAGGTACCTACTCCTAATCAGCTCATCAGACGGGTCCCACAACCACTCGTTATCACAACACAATGAGCACGCCCGGCCACACGCCGCCGCCGCGCCGCCGCGGCGCACCCTCCACTCACACACTCACTTAACAACCTGAAACACTTGTTTATAAATAATGTTTGGGCGGTTGTTAGGCGGCGCGCAGGGCGCGGGCGGGACGGCGCGCGGAGACGCGGGGTCATCGCCCGCGCGGGTGCGTTGTCATGACGACAATGCACTTTACGTAGAGTTACCAGGATACAGCGGCGCAGACGAGTCAATCCGAAAAAATACGCTTCAAACATATGTATACAATTAAGTACCTACCTATAATACCTTAGTACTAAAAATAGAAAAACCTTAGTCCATAGCTTCTTACATACTTCGACGTAACTTTGGTCTTTCCACGTCCCTTGACCTCGTAGTGTAGTCGGTTAGCACGTTCCCGTACTGAGGGAAAGATGCGGGTTCAAGTTTCGTTGGAGTCGAAAAATTATTGAAACATTATTTATTTATTTCTTATAAATTAACTTAAGTGTGAGGCTTACGCACTATAATAATAAAAACCTTACATACTTCGAGACAAGATGTGGAAAAGTATTTCGACGAAAGTTAAGATCCTATCGACACTAACAACACAAACAACCTCAACACCAGCGTAAGCCAGTGCACCCGTGCACCTAGGCACTTATTGGCTTATATTATATGAAATTCAGATAAAACTGCTCAGCTGGCATAAAGTATATGTACCCATCTACTTTTTTAATTACGTCCGATTAGGCATGCATGCATGACCCTTGACGCCAAGCTACGCTGGAAATCTCACGTTTAAAAGAAGAGCTACAGATTCGCTACAAAAAGATAACAGACGAACTGGCTAATTGGAAGAAATTGTACTCTAGCAGTACACAATAAAGTTTTATTATACAAACAAGTCCTTATGCCAATTTGGAACTATGGCATACAGCTCTGAGGCTGTATCAAAAAGACAAATGTAGCACTCATACAAAGATTCCAGAATAAAGTATTCAGGGCAATCGTTAATGCCCCTTGGTATGTAAGAAATGGCGACCTTCATCGGGACCTGAAGATTGACATCGTAGATAAATAATACGAAAATACGCAGAGGCTCATGAACACAGGCTTCATCATCATGTGAACGTCGAGGCTATCCAGCTCCTTGACAACACGGACATAGAGGGAAGGTTCAATAGAACTAAACCTTTTGAGTTAGTGTAGTGATAGTTATAGTAAAAGTGCTAATTTATAAGAACACACGAACCAAGTGTCTTCCCCTTAAGCAGAGACAATAAGAAAAGTGCCGATGGACACGTAATATGTTTTTATTAAATTAAGTTCAATCAAAATTACCCATTAGCCAAATGTATGGATAGATTGTAATGTTCTTCTAGTTTATTTAAAAATGTATGCTAGACAATAAAAAAATTAAAAATTAAGTCCGATGCTGCATATTATACTTTTTAGAAAATGCAAGTCAGCTAGCTATTATAGTACGTTTGTGGTGCATCTGATGAGGCGCCCGCTCTGTGGCGCCTCGCAGTCGCTCGGTCAAGGCTGCGCGCTCACCTGCTTCTCGCAGTTCTGCGGAGGATCGTTCCTAACACGAAAATAAAGAATGTGCGCTAATACTTTGCAAATTTTAGCTGACTTTATTATTTATCTGGTCATGGGCACCCAACTAAATAAGTATTAGAACCTAGGTACTGCTTGTAAGTAGGTAGGTACCTACCTACTATAATAATAAACTAAACCTCAATGGGAATGACATTCTCAATGAATGTTGGCTCAGAAATACACACTTAGGTATATTTTTTTGACTTGCTAGTGTTAGAATTTGCCATAAACGAATTATAGACTAATTGATGCCCCTTGACACAAAATACTAAGTAAACATTGTTTATAGATAAGTTTTGCAATGCCATCTGTTGAAACTCAATGGTATTAGGTTGTGTAGCGGTTAGCGTACGTCGCGTAGTACTTCGTAGCTGTTCGTGGCATTCGTCTACGAAGTTGCACGAACCAACGACTTACATGTTGACTACATCGAAGGCCACTAGATAGAGCTAGTAAGTGGTCAATAGTTAAACATATTTTATGTAATTTCTTTCTCGTAATCATCATCTGCTACTAAGATTCTCTTACTAGGCCCCCAGCTCCTGCGCCACTCCTTACGGTCTTGAGCTAGACTTATTTTTTATTATTATACATTTTCTACTCTCTTTCATTACATCAGTTATCAGGCAGGTACATTTGTCTAAATCTTTTATTTGTTGCGCGTAAAGGATCACCTAGCTATCCAGTCCCTGTTCATGCTGAAAGATTCTTGCTAGTATTCCTTGAGGTCTCCTGAGTAGGTATTATCGTTCCTTCCAACTTCAAACTCTTTTGATTGACTTTGCAAAGTAAAAATAAAGGAACGAAATTCGTTCCGCTGAAAGTTGGTAAGTGGGTATCGCAACTCGGTACAAACAACCCTAAGCAGGGATAAAGAACTTGTTGTGGACAGATTATATGTGATGGATGGCATCTCACCAGTGATGGATGGCATCTCACCCGTGCTGGTGGCTCCAGCTGGCATCGCAGTTCGCAGTAATCAGCGGAGTGGCAAGTTAACCTCTCACCATTGTTTCGGTTGTTTTTGAAGGGTTGTTAACTTTACGACACTTTCGCAAATTGCTTTTGTTATTCAGTCGTTAAATTTACGTACTGAGATGAATTGAAACCGGCGTCGTTCGTCGCAAAGCTGATAGTCAGCGAACGAATCAGTTCGTCTGAGGTTTATTATGACTGAAACTGTATGTTGACTCATAGTATAATGTTTAACAGAACTTTCGTAAGATTAAACCTATTTTTCGGCTGTTGAGAAAATATTATGAAATGCTTTTAGCGTTATCTCACGTCACCAAGACACGAACACGGTCCAGAACTCCAGAACATCGATGTTGTTGAGTTACAGGAATGTTTATCAATCGTCAAACCGCATTCAACCGCTTCCAAGATCTGTTGCCTGCGTCCATTGCTCGTCGGCGGGCGAGCCTGGCGGGACCCGGTCCAAGTGAGCAGGCTATGGACGGCAAACGAGCCCATAACTTGTCTGTCGGAACATCTGCGCTATCGTCGATACCCGATCCTGCGTCGGGCGGTAGGTAGGTAGGAGGCTGGTTAGGTATCCATTAGGTCGGAATATGTACCTACGTATCTCGTGGTAGAGTTTGGCTTTTATCGATTCGCTGAATTCCCACGTGTTAAGTAAATAAGCATCTTATTGAATGTAAACATCGCTGGTAGTTTGAATCGGATGCTAGGTGAGTTTTATCAATGGTGTAAACAGAATCCTGAAATGTTTACCTTTGGAAAATTTAGGAGAGAGTTTATAATAGAAACACGAAAAGTTGTTGACCTGGCGTATGCACGATGTTTTTTCAGAAATAAAGCAAATAACCTCGCTAATCAGTTAAACGAAATAGTTGTTCTGCTTCCTATATATACTCTGTGAGTAACTTGATCCTTGAAGTTCTGGCTATAATTGAATAATGAATGATCCGTTTCATTGTAAATTCTCGGCGTAAAGCTCATTGCACAAGTTGTTTACAATGTTGTTGGCGCATTAGCGCACTAATCGTAATCAGAGCGCTTAGCATTCATCCGGCGCAGGCGCAGGCGCAGAGCGGGCGAACAGGAAGACCAGCGCATTAGTACGCGCACAGCTTGCGATGCACTAGGAATACATTTCAATATGAAAGTAAACGCTATTAGCAATGTGAGAATACTGTGGTAATGGTTCATTTCAATGGCGCTGAGCCCTCGAGGCTCGAAGCATAACAATGCGCGCTCACGACTCGGCACTCCGCATTCCAGCCTCAGACAAAGAAGCAATACTGTTCACCCAGTGAAGTTTTATATAAAAGCAGCGTTGTGCGTGTGCGCAGCCACAAGCCGTGCTGCGTGCTCGGTCCCCGGAACCAACGCAAGCTGCTTGGGAACGGGAAGTGGTCACTCGTTACCTTTGCTGCTGAGAATCATTCCGTCCAACCGTGGCTTACAAAGATCTAGAAACAACCGCTTCACTCAATCTTTACGAATATATATTAAGTTGTCGTATTTCTATATGTCATAAATACATCCTTACTTGCAGGGCGCGGTCGTGCAGCGACTTGTGCGACCGCTCCGGCGCCGGAGTGTTTGGGGACGATGACCGACGGCCTGACGATCGCCGGCCCACATATGCTGTACAAAGTGGTTACATTGGAGCCCCAGCCCCGCTCTGACGTCGGACACCGAGGATGTGTAGCAACTGGACCGGAGATTACTAAACTACGATTTACTAAAAACATGGGTTGAATAATTTTGTCGAATTTCGCACGTTGCGTCATCCTTTTCCATCTTACTTAGTTTGGTGCAAATATAGAGTCTCTCAACATTTCATCATTTCATAGTCATCCGCCATTGCAACATCTGTATGTTGCAATGGCGGATGCCGTTGAGTTTTGGCTCTATACTCTTTCCTTTCCATCATCAATTCTTGCAGGTTCTTATTCTGATTTACCGAAAGTCGAGTAAATATCCGCCGATCCCTAATAAGTGAGTACCGGCAGCTCTGTGCGTTGCGTACCTACTTACCTAACTGCCCGACGCGCGACGCGGAGGCACGTACCTCCCTCCGCACTGAGCTCTGAACGTGAATCGTCTAATAGCAACAGGAAATGCCATTCATTTCGAATTTCATAGAGAGCATTAAGATTTGTTGCGTTGTAAATTGTTTAAAATAGCTGGATCTGAAGTGTTGTGTTGTACTGCTGGGGGCGGCCGGCGCCGCGGCGTATAGCTGGTTGCTAGATCTGCTGGAAGCGGCCGGCGTATAGCCGGTTGCTAGATCTGCTGGGGGTGGCCGGGGCGGCGTAGAGCTGGTTGCTAGATCTGCTGAGGGCGGCCGGCGTAGAGCCGGTTGCTAGATCTACTGGGGGCGGCCGGGGCGGCATAGAGCTGGTTGCTAGATCTGCTGAGGGCGTCCGGCGTAGAGCCGGTTGCTTAATCTGGGAATTAGATTTCCTGCAACAACATAACGTAATTCCGTTGCATTGCAACAACGCGAACGAGTTGTACGTACCTACTTACGTGCAATGCTATACCTAATCGTAAACCAGCAGCTAGGAGCCGAACCGATCTACTGCGCCGTAGTGGACTGCAGCGGAGGTAGGAAGACATGCTGTGAACACCGGTACTCACCGCGATGGCTGGGGAGATCACGATCTCAAATCTCACCCGCCAACGGTCCGCCGCCGACCCGGTCACGGGTGTCAATGGGAGCGTGCGTACAATGTGCCCGCGCCGCGTCACGCCCCGTCACGCCCCGTCACACCGCCTGCTTCTCTGGGTTAATGTTGTACCTAAATGTTTGTTTTGGTTTGAGTCATTCATAAATCATAAGTTTCAATAAGAATACCTGAACTTTAATGTCAAAGTATGTCGTGCGGGTATTGTGCAAAGTAAATATCTACACATTCTCATTTTTGATGCCATTGTTCAGCTCTGATTTTTAAGTTTTCATAGCTATGTATATGAGTTCATATAGCTGTATTGCTGCGAGTATATTCTATATATATTTATTATTTAATTTTATTATTGATTAGTACCTAAGTAATGACATCATTGAAAAGTAACCTAGAAATGTAACCCTGCCAGCCGGCAGGGCACAGCACAGGTCGGGCCGGGCCCGCAGGTGTGCAGGTGTGCAGGTGTGCAGGTGTGCAGGTCTGCAGCGGCGCTCGCAATCGACCCGTTACACTTATTTTAGATGTTTGTGGGACAAGCGCTTTCATCGCGTTAAATACAACCGTTACCAAACCGGAGTGAGTGAGTCAACAAGCTGCTGTTATTATTTTATTATTATCATATTCTAATTGCGCGCCATGCCTGCTGCACGCCGCGCCGCGCTGCACGCCGCCGCCCGCCGCCTGTGATGTTTTCAGCACGAAATTAGAACGAAATAATAACGTTCACAACAATAATATTTAGCAGCAATATTTACGCAAATTAAATTTTATTATAATCAACTACCATTATTCAGTTTCATGAAACTTTAGAATGCTTTTAGAACTCGTAAAATGTGCGAACTACAAAGTGCGAAAAACAAAATAACACTAACGGCCTATCTGGACTACTCCAGATAGTTAATGTGTTAAATAACACTAGCGGCCTATCTGAATTCACTACTCCAGATAGTAAATGTGTTAAATAACACTAACGGCCTATCTGGATTAACTACTCCAGATAGTAAATGTGTTAAATAACACTAACGGCCTATCTGAATTCACTACTCCAGATAGTAAATGTGTTAAATAACACTAACGGCCTATCTGGATTCACTACTCCAGATAGTAAATGTGTTAAATAACACTAACGGCCTATCTGGATTCACTACTCCAGATAGTAAATGTGTTAAATAACACTAACGGCCTATCTGGATTCACGACTCCAGATAGTAAATGTGTTAAATAACACTAACGGCCTATCTGGATTCACTACTCCAGATAGTAAATGTGTTAAATAACACTAACGGCCTATCTGGATTCACTACTCCAGATAGTTTATGTGTTAAATAACACTAACGGCCTATCTGGATTCACTACTCCAGATAGTGAATGTGTTAAATAACACTAACGGCCTATCTGGATTCACTACTCCAGATAGTTTATGTGTTAGATAACACTAACGGCCTATCTGGATTCACTACTCCAGATAGTGAATGTGTTAAATAACACTAACGGCCTATCTGGATTCACTACTCCAGATAGTAAATGTGTTAAATAACACTAACGGCCTATCTGGATTCACTACTCCAGATAGTTTATGTGTTAAATAACACTAACGGCCTATCTGGATTCACTACTTCAGATAGTGAATGTGTTAAATAACACTAACGGCCTATCTGGATTCACTACATACTCCAGATAGTTTATGTGTTATTTTGTTTTTGCTCGAATGTTGCTGATTTTTTGTTACACTTTACAAAAGATCAGCAGCATTCTACTCCGCGCGAGGTTTATTGAGACGTAAATATTGCTAACAAAGCAGCGCCCCGGGGCGGCGGCAGTGGACGTGTTCTGATAGGGATTGGGGATCAGTCCGCTTCAAAGAAAACGTCACTAAATCACTTCCGCGCTTAGTAGGTGACATAGCAGTTTGTTTGAGATTACACACGTCAACTAACGGAGCTCGACCGCATAATATCACCTCATCGCCTGACAGTTAAGGTACTCGTAGTCCTAAAATAATAGTCATGCTAAGAAAATGCTTACTTTGCCGTTTTAATGTAAATCTGGTTGTTGTGTCATACATAATAAAATGAAACATCTGATTAAAAAATGTAAAGATCATGCTGGTCTGGCTGCCGCCAGCGCCGCGGCCTCCTGCAATGCAGGCATCTTGTCTTACAGCCACTTCATTATCGTGTAAACTTATTCTTTATAATAATATTATATTTTCGTCGCGGCGGCGCGGCGGCGCGGCGGCGCGGCGGCGCGCGGCGTTCTGTTCCAACTGCTCACGATAAATTATGTTGTCGTTCTTTTTGGAATTAGTTTTCGTCTTCTTCATTATTTAATTAAAGCATTATTGTTAGGTTTGTCTTATTATGTTTTATTTATGGGAAAAACCAGTCTAACGTTATGGTTATACATGTATGTCTCGGAACCAATGAAGTATTATTGTAGCTCAGAACAGGAAAATAGGTATACCGAGTATGTATGTAAACTTTGAAGTTGTGATAAATACCTACCTGGCTAATGTATTGTAGCTCAGAACAGGAAAATATACCGAGTATGTATGTAAACTTTGAAGTTGTGATAAATACCTACCTGGCTAATGTATTGTAGCTCAGAACAGGAAAATATACCGAGTATGTATGTAAACTTTGAAGTTGTGATAAATACCTACCTGGCTAATGTATTGTAGCTCAGAACAGGAAAATATACCGAGTATGTATGTAAACTTTGAAGTTGTGATAAATACCTACCTGGCTAATGTATTGTAGCTCAGAACAGGAAAATATACCGAGTATGTATGTAAACTTTGAAGTTGTGATAAATACCTACCTGGCTAATGTATTGTAGCTCAGAACAGGAAAATATACCGAGTATGTATGTAAACTTTGAAGTTGTGATAAATACCTACCTGGCTAATGTATTGTAGCTCAGAACAGGAAAATATACCGAGTATGTATGTAAACTTTGAAGTTGTGATAAATACCTACCTGGCTAATGTATTGTAGCTCAGAACAGGAAAATATACCGAGTATGTATGTAAACTTTGAAGTTGTGATAAATACCTACCTGGCTAATGTATTGTAGCTCAGAACAGGAAAATATACCGAGTATGTATGTAAACTTTGAAGTTGTGATAAATACCTACCTGGCTAATGTATTGTAGCTCAGAACAGGAAAATATACCGAGTATGTATGTAAACTTTGAAGTTGTGATAAATACCTACCTGGCTAATGTATTGTAGCTCAGAACAGGAAAATATACCGAGTATGTATGTAAACTTTGAAGTTGTGATAAATACCTACCTGGCTAATGTATTGTAGCTCAGAACAGGAAAATATACCGAGTATGTATGTAAACTTTGAAGTTGTGATAAATACCTACCTGGCTAATGTATTGTAGCTCAGAACAGGAAAATATACCGAGTATGTATGTAAACTTTGAAGTTGTGATAAAGACCTACCTGGCTAATGTATTGAATCGTAAGGTAGGATAGGAAGACCTAATCGCTGGAACCTGAACAATTGAGAGCGAAAAGTGAAGGAGAGGTCGCTGACGCCATCGCGCTGCAGTGAAAGTGTTAATTAGTGCGCAAACAGGAAGTGCGCCGGGTGTGTCCGTTGGCATTGACATCTATTATAGTCTGGGTCTGTTCGTCTGTCCATAGAGCAGCTCTGTTCAGAGTCACCGTCTCTCTCGTTCAACGGAACACTGTAATAAATAACAGTGGAGATACAAGCGGCTGCCCAGCTATACCTACCAATGAGCTATTGATCTAACGATCAACATACGAAATAAAATTAAACCCCGGACTTCTTACCAACCGACGCGGACGTCATAACCTGAAGATATTTTGATTTGATTTATTGCTGAGCACTCAAGGACGCCTGTTTTTCGAACAGCTTCGCATCGCAAATGATTTACGCGCAATTAACAGTTTTTAGAATTGTGATCCCGACACACGGCGCGATCTTTGATCTGCTCTCAGGAAGTCTGCCAAATGAGCGGGCGAGGGCGAGGGCGAGGGCGAGGGCAATCTCAACTTGGCTTTATAGGAATCGAGGTGTGAATATGATTGCCGGAGAGCGGCTTCATCCCACAGAATCCGATTTGGCGCCCTGAGCCGGCTTCCTCGGAATGACGCGCGGGTTTTCAATGAGTAAGCGGTAAGTAACTATCGTCCATATAACTTAGTTAGGCGGCAGATAGATACATATGTAGCTGTAGATACGTGAATACCGAAAGCAAACAGCAAGCGAGTAGCTATCCCGACCATCCCTCATCGCATGTGCGCGAACCAATATGGGATGCCTCGCGCTCGCGGAGGTATTTCAATAAGGTCGAGCACGCTCCACATTCCGGCTGCGGGCCGCCTGACCCACTGCCCGCGCCGCGCTGCACCGAGACACAACACCCTGTAGGTAGACAGACCACTCAGGAGCCAAATCGCACCAATCGTATTACTATGACAGTGGTATCGTCGCAGAATCGTCCATACATGAAATACTCTCTAGATAGTGCGTGCGGTGCTATTTGCACGGAGATATTGATAGAATGGTTGCAACCTTGACACTTTTGACTTCATCAAAGATAAAATGCCAAAATGTGTCATTCTAAGACGATACCATTGTGAAGTAATGAAATAAGTAATATCCCAAAAAATATTCTACTACTTTATTAAACTACTAGCTGCGCCCCGCAGCTTCGCCCGCGTGGAAATTAATTGAACACCCCCTAGTTTTCTAAAAGAAAAAATACCTGTAGCATTATTTAATTTCAAATCAGAATCAGAAATTTTAATAACCTGATTTACCCCATTTACAGAAAATGTTTGAAAAATCCTGAAATAAGTGTTCAATATTTTTGGTTTCTTAGTATTCTCTGTAAGTTTCAAGCTAATTGGGCCACTGGTTAAAGAGTTACA
The DNA here is from genome assembly GCA_963662085.1 of Eupithecia inturbata. Classification (NCBI taxonomy): domain Eukaryota; kingdom Metazoa; phylum Arthropoda; class Insecta; order Lepidoptera; family Geometridae; genus Eupithecia; species Eupithecia inturbata. The sequence goes on along the minus strand of OY759181.1, from coordinate 251,726 downwards.
AAAAAAACCTCAATAACTTCAACCCTCATTTTACCCTTTTTAGGGTTGTTTTGAAAATTCCTGAAATACGTGTTTTAATTTATTATCATTTTGATATATACAGAAAATTTCAGATCAATAGCATTATGCATTAAAAAGTTACACCCATTTCGATATGGAGCCAAACAACGAATCTCAGTATTACATAACCCGATTAAACCGATCATCAAGAAAATTTTTAAAAATCCTGAAACAAGTTTTCAATAATTTTGTATTTTTAGTACTCTAGTAGTAAGTTTCAAGCTAATCGGGCCACTGGTTAAAGAGTCACAAAAGAACTCAATAACTTCAACCCTCCTTTTTTAAGGGTTGTTTTGAAAATTCCTGAAATATGGGTTTTAATTTATTATAATTTTGATATATAGAAAATTTCAGATCAATAGCATTATGCATTAAAAAGTTACAGACATTTCAGTACGGAGCCAAATTACGAATCACAAACTTTATTAACCTGATTTACCCCATTTTCAGTAAAATTTTGAAAAAGCCTGAAACACCTGTTCAATAATTTTGTATATCTAGTATTGTCTGTAAGTTTCAAACTAATTGGGCCACTGGTTAAGGAGTTACAAAATCAGCAAAAAAACTTCAACCCCCGTTTTCACCCCCTTAGGGGCGTGGAATTTCCAAAAATCCCTTCTTAGCGGGAGGTTGTGTAATAACAGGTACTTGCTTTTCAAATTTCAGCTTTCTAGCTTCAGCGGTTTGAAATGGGCGTTGTCCCCAGAAAATCGCTTGTTCTTTAATAAATATATTATGATTTCCTAGAAATTCCCCTGTGTGAGTGTGAGAGCTTATGCACTATGAAAACAAAAGATACCATTGTTTGACGACCGACGTGGCGCGGCGGCTGAAAGTCCGCCTGCAACGTAAGTGGTTGCGGGTTCGATTCCCACCTTGGGACAATTGTTTGTACAATCTGCAAATATTTGTTCCGGTTATTCTGGATATATTCTATGTACAATAAAAAATATCAATCCATGTAATGTATTATAATAAGCTCTGCTTTTTTTGTATAGCTAACCCTAATTATAGTAAGTTCTAATTGTATGTACTAACCAATGTTGAATCTCAGTTATTTGAAATAAAATATTTTTATTTTATTTATTTATTAGCTTGGGGCTAGATGATGATGTGAGGATTGTCCAGCATTATTTATTATTATTTATTTTATTTATGAGGAAGCGATTAATTTAGTGGAATTAGGGCCTAGGTAGACAAAACGGGTCTTGGGTAGATAAATGCTCGATAGCAGAAAGACAATTTATTGTGATAAGTTATTAAATTCTTGAATCTAATAATAAAAATGAACTCACCCACTACCTAGCTAACCTAGCTCATTTTTTTTCAATTATGTATTTAGTCTGTAAGTTAGGTTCTAGTTAGGTAGGTATCTATTTTTTTATATGTATTTTGCTTCCCTTTGTTTTTGTTCTGTTCTGTGCTGTATCTTTGTTGTGTCAATAAATGTCTCTCTATCTCTACCTCCATCTATCCATCAATCTATAACTCGGGCGTATTTTTTTACGTGGAGACATATGTTCAAATCATTCGTACCTAGGCGTACCTATCATTCTTATTGTAGGTGCATGCTAGTAGGTGCGTCGAGAGGATTCTGGGAATTGTATCGTATGTAGGTACCTATTGTGTATACGTCTCATGTAAATGTGTTCAAAATTAGATTTACGGTTGCTTTTACAAAGTTAACGATATTGCCTAACTCATTGTACCTATGCTGTAGTAACTTCGGTAAATGTATTCAGAAATATCTTTTAAATCCATCGGGGTTAATAACACTAAAGTCATTTACAGCGGGATATTTACCATGATTTGAGTTTTGAGCTTTCCATTATTTCGGCTCAGTGTCATGCGGCATCACCATCACGTAATAACTATTACCTATACCGTGTTACTCCGTGGTCATGGCGCGTGAAACTTTGTACAGCTCAATGCTCAAATCATGGTAAATATCGCGTTGTAAATGACTTTAGTGTATTCAGAAGATTGTATTGTGAGGCCTGAAATAAATGCAAACTCCATTCTTTGGTGCGCACGGACCGTCTAGAGCCGATAGGAATGCAAATCTATTGTGTACCCGAGTCTTCGCATTAATATTCTATTCTCTGATTAAGATTGTTGAGTTAATATTCTTGTTTAAGGAATTGTTAACGTTGTTATTTCCCTAAGTTAATGCCTTTCTGGAGAGATTGATTCAATTTATGTAAATAGAAGCATTTACCTATTGATCAAATACAGGCTGACGTCCGTTTAGACTTCTCAAATGTTATTTGGATAGTAAGAACTTTGTACGGGCAGAGCAGAGCGGTGAGCGCGGAGCAGATAACGGTTCGGTGTCTGCGAGGGGGCCGAGGCCGGCCGCGGCGCTGAGTGATGCGTCTCGGCGCGCGGCGCCCTGTGGCCGCTGGAGGCCGACTTACACATAACATCTGAAAACAAGGCCGGATGTTCGACTGAAAACTAATGCAGTCCCTGTCGGCCGGACCAGGCTATGTAAGTGACCAGTTGAACCTAGTCAATGAGCGCTCGTGCGCATCCTTCGAACAGCTCGCCCAGCGTCCACGTCCACGGTGGTTGCGCATCCTTCGAACAGCTCGCCCAGCGTCCACGTCCACGGTGGTTGCGCATCCTTCGAACAGCTCGCCCAGCGTCCACGTCCACGGTGGTTGCGCATCCTTCGAACAGCTCGCCCAGCGTCCACGTCCACGGTGGTTGCGCATCCTTCGAACAGCTCGCCCAGCGTCCACGTCCACGGTGGTTGCGCATCCTTCGAACAGCTCGCCCAGCGTCCACGTCCACGGTGGTTGCGCATCCTTCGAACAGCTCGCCCAGCGTCCACGTCCACGGTGGTTGCACATCCTTCGAACAGCTCGCCCAGCGTCCACGTCCACGGTGGTTGCGCATCCTTCGAACAGCTCGCCCAGCGTCCACGTCCACGGTGGTTGCGCATCCTTCCAACACCTCGCCATGCGTCCACGTCCACGGTGGTTGCGCATCCTTCGAACAGCTCGCCCAGCGTCCACGTCCGTGGTGGTTGCGCATCCTTCGAACACCTCGCCATGCGTCCACGTCCACGGTGGTTGCGCATCCTTCGAACAGCTCGCCCAGCGTCCACGTCCGTGGTGGTTGCGCATCCTTCGAACACCTCGCCATGCGTCCACGTCCACGGTGGTTGCGCATCCTTCGAACAGCTCGCCCAGCGTCCACGTCCACGGTGGTTGCGCATCCTTCGAACACCTCGCCATGCGTCCACGTCCACGGTGGTTGCGCATCCTTCGAACAGCTCGCCCAGCGTCCACGTCCACGGTGGTTGCGCATCCTTCGAACAGCTCGCCCAGCGTCCACGTCCACGGTGGTTGCGCATCCTTCGAACAGCTCGCCCAGCGTCCACGTCCACGGTGGTTGCGCATCCTTCGAACACCTCGCCATGCGTCCACGTCCACGGTGGTTGCGCATCCTTCGAACACCTCGCCATGCGTCCACGTCCACGGTGGTTGCGCATCCTTCGAACAGCTCGCCCAGCGTCCACGTCCACGGTGGTTGCGCATCCTTCGAACAGCTCGCCCAGCGTTCACGTCCACGGTGGTTGCGCATCCTTCGAACACCTCGCCATGCGTCCACGTCCACGGTGGTTGCGCATCCTTCGAACAGCTCGCCCAGCGTCCACGTCCGTGGTGGTTGCGCATCCTTCGAACACCTCGCCATGCGTTCACGTCCACGGTGGTTGCGCATCCTTCGAACAGCTCGCCCAGCGTCCACGTCCACGGTGGTTGCGCATCCTTCGAACAGCTCGCCCAGCGTCCACGTCCACGGTGGTTGCGCATCCTTCGAACACCTCGCCATGCGTCCACGTCCACGGTGGTTGCGCATCCTTCGAACAGCTCGCCCAGCGTCCACGTCCGTGGTGGTTGCGCATCCTTCGAACACCTCGCCATGCGTTCACGTCCACGGTGGTTGCGCATCCTTCGAACAGCTCGCCCAGCGTCCACGTCCACGGTGGTTGCGCATCCTTCGAACAGCTCGCCCAGCGTCTACGTCCACGGTGGTTGCGCATCCTTCGAACACCTCGCCATGCGTCCACGTCCACGGTGGTTGCGCATCCTTCGAACAGCTCGCCCAGCGTCCACGTCCGTGGTGGTTGCGCATCCTTCGAACACCTCGCCATGCGTTCACGTCCACGGTGGTTGCGCATCCTTCGAACAGCTCGCCCAGCGTCCACGTCCACGGTGGTTGCGCATCCTTCGAACAGCTCGCCCAGCGTCCACGTCCACGGTGGTTGCGCATCCTTCGAACATCTCGCCATGCGTTCACGTGCGCGGTGGATAGAAACCACATTACATTAAAATGTTTAGTCACATTTATGACAAGTGTCCCTGGATTAGGGACATCTCGTAAACGCGCGGTTCGGGAGTAATCTAATAGAATTTTAAGAAATAAATTAAGTACAACTTTTATTATGGCACATTGAGATTTTAGTGCTAAGGACTAACGCATCTAAATCCTTGGCCGTAGAGGTCTGAGTCCCTTGCTGGTGGTGTGGGAGATTTGCAGGTGATATGTTATAGATGGGCGACGTTATAAAGGGCCATCAATCTTGTTCACGTGAGGTAAGGCGGAGGCGGAAGCGGAGGTGGAGGCGGAGGCGGCGCGGTGGTCGTTCATTTGCAGCTGGATGGTGCGGCTCGCAGTTCATATCTACGTTGAAATTACTTGGACGAGCTTATAATCTGCTACGTACCAGACTGTACCAGACTTCGCACTAAATGAGCCCATTGAAGAAGTTTGCCCATCGTGCTGATGGTGAATGATAGATAATCATCATCATCAGCCCGTACACGTCGACCGCTGAACATAGGCCTCCCCCAAACGGTCCTGGGCCGCCTCCATCTAGGGACTCCCTGCGACCGCTAGAATGTCGTCGGGCATCGAGTGGGAGGTCTTCCCACACTCCGCACTGAATAATAGAGAATACTTTTTAAGAAAGTAATTATTGGCGGAACAATGCATTGCAGAACTAATCAGTAGCTGTGCGAGCTTATCGGAGCCGCGAGTCCCCGCGGGGGATGGGAGACGGGGGACAGGGGACGGGTCCATCGCCGACATAAATCCTCAATTATCAACAATCCTATAAATACACAGAAGGACTGGCGTTCGCAATGCTACCTACAGTAATGGATTCAGAGAGAACTTCAATACAAAATATTAGGATGAAAAATATTTCTTATCAGAGAAGGTGTTGCGCGGAATTGTTAATATCTAATATAAATATAATTTTTTTTTAATATCTAATATAAATCTAATATTTTATGATCCTAATGCTTTGCAATGGAGTTGCGCAAAATAACGCCTGAATTTATCATTTATTAGAACTTCATTAGTACATTAATACCTGTCCTGTCCTTCCGCGGATAGCTTTCTGTTCCACCACATGGCCTTGAGTATTATTGCTAGTGTATGCACCTGGCACAAGCTACTTTAGCTCCTAGTTCAGCCGCTGGAGCCCGAGTCCGCCCCCGGCGCCCCGCGCGGCGACGCCCGACGCTGATACGGCATCAGGAACTGCGACGGTGCGCATTATCGATCACGCTATTTATAACTAAGCCTTCCTGTATCATTTAACTGCAATACATTTATTTGTCATTATATACTCTCCATCTAGAATCTAGGGAAAAGATGGTTTAGCCCAGTTGTGGGAACCAGCGGACTGATTAGATACATTTACAAATATCATTTTAATGTACGTCATACGAGTATAGTCTTTATGTGTTTTATAAACAATCAGTTTTATAAATCTCATTGAGGTTTCATAACGTCGTCTTCGTCGTTAGAGTTCCGATGGACTCTGATAACTTTGAGCACTTGTGAGCAGAACCAGAAGAATAGAAGAAACAGAGTAAGGATGTCCAGATGCAGCTTCTGGAAGGTGAAGAGCTGGTGTGCGAGTCCCGCCCCGTGCCGCCCCACCGCCCCCGCACACACATCCCTGCCATGAGCCGGTGTACGCTGCCTCGGGCGAACACACACAGGGCCTTCTTATCTGATAAGAGCTGCGTGGACTGTCGTAATCTTATCACTGTTTCGTCGGAGATAAACATTGCATCTGTGCCCGTGCGGGCGGACTCGGTTTGAAGAAATCGAAGAAGACAAATGCCTACGCCCGTGCCTAGGCTCAGCATCAGGTGGACCTTTTCTTTTTTTTGAATAGGTACTACATTTTCACAGTGAAGTGAAATGTAGTAAAAGTGAAAATGTAGTAAATGTAGTATTTAAGTACTTAAAACCTTTGAGTCTTTATCTACAGCAAGCAGAGCTGTACCGCGCGAGACTATTTATTTATTTACGTCCAATCCAAGACATCCATAATGCCTCCTCTGTAACTCTGTGATTAGTTTCATTGTTGGTAATCGAGACAAAAGATGACAGGCTTTGATCAGGTACAGGTCGATGGGTACAGCTCATCCACAGCCGCCGTGCCATTGTTAGCTGTCTACGAGTGAGGATAATTAATTATCCAAGGCTTTGTCGCAAATTAATAAATAGGAGTAACTATAGGTCAGTACCTATACAAGGTGCCACGTAATTGGTGTACTAAGCGGAGAGAGGTGATCTACCCCCCTCCTGCGAATATTTTTTGTTCTAGCACTTTACGGGTTTCAAGAATTTTTACTGAAAAACCTCGAAACTTTCATCGCAACTAGCCCATGTAACAACCCTAACATCAGCTGTTCATCAGTAAGGTGCTTGACCTTTGAATCGCTTTTGTTTAGCCAACGCCGTCAATTTTACGGTGGTTCCGTACATTTTTCTTCTAAGCTATTATTTTAACTTACAATGTTTAATTTTTATTTGTAGGTAAGTAGGTACGTTTGTTTCGTGGTAGGTACGTCTACGTCGGTACCTAATAAAGACTATTTATCGATATTTTAATAAAAGTTACGCGATAAATAATCTTCATTAGGTAGGTACATAAAAAAATCGACAAATTTAAAAAAAGTGCTACGTACGTGCCTAGTTATATTTTTAGCATGAATGAATGTGTTCGTTATTTGCATATGAAAAAGGAACCCTAAAATTTTGTCGGTTTTGCTTTAGTATAGGGTTGTCATTTTTCTAAGCATATGCGTAAAGTTATTTTTTACTATGAAAATTTAAAACAATGTATGTCTGAATATCAACCATGCGGGTCAGTTCGGTATAGGGTGCACACTGCACAACAACCCAGTTTCGGCTTGGTACATGAGTAACGTGGCACCTTGTAAATGTAGTTCCCGAAGAGTTGACGTATTCGCACCTCCACCTGACAGGCTCTACCTGTCAGAAAAGGAACTCTTGTTTCGCTTGTGCATATGTTCTTCTTACCTAATGTAACTTAGATTTAGGTTTTCTTAACAAAGCCAGTGTTTACTGTTTTTGTCTACGCAGTGACATGTGAAGTGCGTGTTATTGAGTTCCTCGACGGCGGCGCGTGAGTCAGCGGCGCCGTCAAGTGCGCGGGCGCCGAAAGATGCGCCATTTTCGCAATCTGCCGTTGTATGTAGGTTACGTATGTAGTGAATATTGACCCCTTTAGCTTTCAATCCATAAACGTTTTTACACGTTACACATCAGCTAAAAATAACAAATGATACAAGATGCTTGTTTGTTTGCTTCCACTACAGAACCTGCGTCCACCACCTCACGTCCACCACATCACTACCGCGCCTCGGGGGGGGGAGGGGGTTGGGGGCGCTGCGACCGCTGCATGTTGACAATCAGTATTTTCTATTTATATGGGACACATTCGTTAGCAATACATTTCGAAAGTGGCAAAGAAAAAGTTATTTATTTATTGATTTAGTTACATAACCGGTAAAACAAGGTTATGTGTACCATACCATGTTCGGTTTAACCAATTACCCGGATGCTAGAAGTTGCACTCAGATATGCGAAGTGCGCACTGAACCCGTCAAATACCAAAGTGAAAGTTCTGTAATTTTGAGGACCATCAGTTTACTTTGCGATACGTGCCGAGGCAAGCCGGCGACTCCCCAACAAGCGGTTCATTGAGCAATTACTTGTGTAACGTACAGCGACTGTCTCTCGGGCCTACTTCTGAATTTCAGATGAAGGTACCTACGCACAGTTCCGCGCGCCGCCTCCTAGTTCCGCTGCTGTGTTGATACGAGTACCTGCCCAACGACCTCCCCCGCCACGACCGCCGCAGTTGGTCCATTTCATTTAATTATATTTTATTCTCATACAAAAGTATTTGTGTCGGAATATTTACAATTAAACAATAATATATAGGTGCAATAAAATAATCACTAAAATCAAAATATAAACCCTTAAATAAGTAAAATGTCACCACAAAAATACATTACCTTAACACAATTAATAAATTAAATCAGAAATGTAAAAATAAACTGATACAAAATACCTGCCTAACATTAATTAAAATAAATATTTTTAAACTTAACACATCCTGTGACCACGACAGTGCGTAAACCTGTTAAAACGTCGTCGGGAGAAATAGGTACCTAAATGAACGCGATAAATACCCGTTAAATAATACTAATAATATTGATAACAAGTATAGGTTCCTTTTATTGCCTGGGCTAGATGTGCTTGATATTTTATTGCCTGGGCTAGATGTGCTTGATATTTTATTGCCTGGGCTAGATGTGCTTGATATTTTATTGCCTGGGCTAGATGCGCTTGATCTTTGTCGTTAAAATAATCGTCAATGGAGTAGTAACATTTTTCCAGTAAGAAATGCTTCAAATGCTTTCCAAAGTTTACTGGACAGTAAATAGTTCTGAAGACAACTGGAAGTCTATTGTATAGTTTAACAGCCTGATATCGAACACAGTGCTTTACTACGTTCAGTAAGAAGTTTACTACGTTTGCAAGAAAGTAATTTTTAATGTCTTTTCTCCTAGTTTTTTTCCCTAATTAATCTGTCTTCCATACTTTCATATCTTTCGAGATTTTTTACGAGATTAGTCAAGGTGACTAAGATGTATAGACATGGCACGCGGGGTTCAGTCCACGCAATACGCTTGTTCATCTACCCCTAGTTAGAAAGGTACCTACTGTGGTCAAATAAGGAAACCCGCCTGTTTACATTTTTTTACTTTCCATCTTTATTTTTTTAGGCAACAAGGAAAGGCAAAGGGATAAAGGCTCTTATAATTTATCACCTGGCCCCGGAATATAAATAGGGTGGTGATATTGGTTTAACCCGGTTTCACCTGTTACTGATGGCGAGGGCCCGCTCTCGTATGCACGGCGCGATCGCGGAGAGGACAGGTAGGGCTCCATTTTATTTCTCTTCACAATAGGTTTATACAGTATATTGTTAAAGTTAGATGTAGCGTACAGCGTACAGCGTACAGCGTACGGATACCTGTTTGTGAGAGACTGGTGCCAGTGATAGGTTTAAAACCTGTGTTACTAGTCACCAGTGCTGTCACCACAGAGTTCGTTATTTTTAAGTACAATGAATTTTGCCTTAATGTGACATTATGAGAAATGCTAATAACTTATACCTATAAAAAATAAAAAATAAAAAAACACCTAAGTATGTAAATTAAAGGGCAAGAGAGCTACAAACAGCTTACATTATAGCTTATAAGTGCTTGTGAGTGTGTAAATGTACCTCTAGAGTATGTGTGAGAGGTTTGTCAGGTTGTGAAAGGTTTGCTTACAAGGCAAAACGGTTTGTATGTTGTATGTTGTATGTTGGGATCTCCTGAGGTCTGTCATCGGACTAAAAGGCTCAGAAGTCCGATGATATGTATTGATCAGCATCATCGGACTGCTGACACTAAAATGTCTCATCAGTCCGATCATAGGACTAAACCATCGAACTACTGATACTAGAGGTAGGCCTAGACAACTACCTACGTACATACATACAAAAATAGATAGGTAGATAACTCTTTATTATAATAAAGAGTTATCTACCTATCTATTTTTGTAATAATTACAATATAAATAAATATCTGTTTTGTAATAATTACAATAGAAATACAACCTTTATTTAAAAAAGAAAATTACAATCACATAATAAAAACAAATTAGGACTAGTATTTACAATTGAAACAATTAATCTAACTGTAGACTGTTGCAAACAATCTACAGCTCAACTGATCCATATCAATACCCGTCGGAAGCGTCCCCAAGACGCTGGCTGCGCTGCGCCAGATACGCACCAGCTCTCGGGTCGCGCGTCGCTTCGACCACACACTCAGATAACTTTTTAAAAACCCGGAGAGCTTCGGTACTCCACGGACATATGGTCTCGACCCCAAAGGGAGCAAATATGTAGGCTCTGTTGAGACCTGCATATTTGCGCCTCTTGAGATCCTCGGCCAAATCTGCCGCCACACCTGCCCTTACGGATGTCCTTGGAAGACGGGAAGGCGCAAGTGTGTCGACGCATGTAGCGCCCCACACAATGGGCCTCCCCAACTCCATATCGACGCATGGGACTGGTGTCAAGCCGTCGAGCCTCTTACCATCGTTACGCAACACACCAGACGGAATAACAAATAATATTCCTCATCCACACCATGTCCTACTAGTCCAGGAGGTCGTCTCCATTTAAGAGATCAGATTGTTTAAACTTTTAAAGTTTAAACAATCTGATCTCTGTGCGAGGTACCTAATCAAGTGAAGCCTTTGAAATACTGAACAAGTTGGCGAATTGCTTACAGCGGTTACCTCCGCTAATGAACGGCAACCGGCGCGGCGCGGCGCGACCTCAGGAGTCAGGAGGCCTTAGCGATGTAGTTTCTAGTAGCTGCAGGCTACTCCACACTATTCTTTAACTCCATAAAAGAAGACTTTATCGGTAATATTATAAATGCAACATTTTGTAGATATGCATGTATGTATATGTGTATGTTAGTTGTCGTGGGTAGAGACCTCGACCTAGAATAACATATCGGTTACTGCCTTAAATCAGGTCCCATGGGATACAAATAAAGAAATAATGAAAGCGTGTTTGTAACGTTTCCAAAGAAAGTGTGCGAAGCCGTCGGCAGAAACAAGTCCCTACTTCGTAATATGTATGTAAATAACCATTAGGTAGGTATAGGTAGGAAAGTTAGTAGATATTTGAATGACTCTGAGTGGGTATCTCGTACTCGTACCTCCTGTACAGTAATAAAATCTGTAAGCCGGCCTCGTAGCGTGAGAGCTTCTGTGTGACTGACGTTTCGCGGGAGAAGGGAAACGGACGGAAACGAACCGCCCGCGAGCCCGCGACTTGCTCGGCCGACCGACGCGACCTCATGCAAGGCTATTTGACAACATTCAAAATATACTACAAATTGTGGTCATCCATCAGATTATAGCGTAAAAAACATATTTCACTTTATTTTAAACTAAAATAGTACAGTGTATATTTTTTGCAGATTATACGAATATAAAACATAATATTTTTTTAACTTTTCTGTGACGGGTACGTACTGTGATTTGATGCAACTCTGGTGACATGACGTCACAAGCAAGTAAACATACTCGTAGCTACATCGACTGATTTTAGTCCGCGTTTTATGTTTTTGGGTGTTATATTCGTTCTTTATGCTATTTCTCAAAAAGTTTTCTAATAATTTTTTATAAATCTTATTGATATGATGTGCCGTTGTCTCCATTGATGCTGTCCCCTTGCGACGGGCACACGGGGACAGCGGAACTCAATAAAATAAACTCTTCATACATAATCATACACATTCGTCGTATTTGTACACGTCGTGTTGCATTGTGGTACCTACTACCACAATGCACCATTTTAACCAATAAATTTTAAGAAGTATTTTAAAATTCACTTCAGCTGCACTGTTTTATTACGGTTATTGGCTTTTTTAATGGCTTGTGACGTCACACGTGTCATATGACCAGCGCAAAATAGTGATTTTAAACGATTTTCCAGAAGGTTGCTCACCTCTGCCGGCACAGACACACTCACACTTCCACAGACTTTGTCTGTTGTTGCGAAGTTCAAATATGAAGTCCACAAAGTGGAATGTCGAGTTGTTTGATAATTCAATATCTTTGCGCGAGTCCGTGGCTCTAACAAGTCCACAAACAACTTCAGCGAGTATCGTTTCACTGCAAAGTTTTACCGTTAATCATAATAGTCTTTGCTTATGTGACGAGACGAAACAGTCTCGTGACATTATAATAATAAATGAGAGGCTTCACGTGTCGAGCCAGCCCCTTCCACAATCATTACTGCATTCATGCCTGACCGAACTGCCCAATCGGCCCTTCATGGCAATAAACGAATATGTGCCAAAAATTAATCAACCTCCGACGAGGCAGACTTTCACATCACATTTTAATAGTTCTTGGTTCCTGGTATAATAAAATAACTAACGGTACTTACGTCATCGGGATAAACATGCAAGGACAATCTCTGCTAGTGGATCCAGCGCGGTACATAATACACGTAGTGTGCGTAGCGTTCAGCCCACCCGGCGGCTCTCCTAATCCGGCAGATGGTAGAAATAAATAAAGTGTGCAAGCATTACATTACCATTTCAGTTCCTCGTTCTAAGGATTTCTAAAAAAACCCTTCCTATATCGACTATGAGGACGTTGGTACCTACATAGCTACCAGCGCAATTACTTAGATGCATTTCTTGGAACCAGGGTGCATAGACCTCTCGACAGGTTCCGTAAGGCTGTCATCCTCAGAAGAAAGAAGGAACGCGTGCTAAATTGTTTTTACAATAAAATCTATATGTTTTTTTCAGGCCCCTATTTTCGTGTTAAATGTTTTATTCGAATTTGGCGTAACAAAACGTCGCCGGAGGACGCCCTGCCTCGAATACAGCCCTCAGAATAAATAAAGTAAAGAAATATAAAATGTATCGCAATGGAGGACGCTCCTAAGGTAGCCACAGTCGCAGGACTGATTGGCGTCGGTCGATGGCTGCTTCCCGCGCGGGCAGGCCCGTACAAGGCGCGCGCCCGTTGCGTCCGACGCGGCGACGCAGCGACGCCGGTCCGACCACCCCGCTACTAGTGCCCTGGGAGTCATGGTCCGAGCCACGACCAGCTCAGATTAGATGACCACATAACATTATACAAATTGCTAATGCTCTGCCTATATAATTCTAAAGCTTTGCTAGCTCAGTGATTCCTTGATACAGCTCTGAACCTTATATCTAATCTAGTATACATCTAAGCTAGTATACCCACATAAAATCTTGAAAAAGTAGATCCATTTGTGGTGCCTGCTTTTGTAATAGCTCTCTTGTTGAGTAGGTGCACACACAACTCGAGACATCCGGGATCCCAGATAGATTCCCTATTGTTATGTTTATGAGCTACAATAACAACCTCTGGGTATCAACCTACCGACTTTCTGGAACGTCGGTATTGTAAAGTAGAGCACTACTCTTATGTGCGAGCTCTATCTACGCAACAGTACAGGTGTGGTGCGGGTATGCGCCTCTGCGCTCGAGCTTCCACATCCCTCATCTCCTCACGTCATACTTAGGTAGGTTAGGTAGGTTGTTTAGGTAGGTACTGCATGTAGGTAGGTACTAATAATACTTTAAATGGCTGTCTCTAAGTACACCCTCAATGAAGTAGTTTGAGTGTTGGTGGCGAGACGATCGGCGATGCGATGCGATGCTCACAGCTTGCACTGAGCTGCCTGAGGTAGCAGCATCCGCTATAAATATAAGCTGTTCAAGCCTAGCTTCGTTAATCAGGATCAGATTGAAATACTTAGACACATCTCGTTAGATCTTATGTATCATCAGATAAACTATAGTTTGTTAGACGGTTAATAATATATAACATTATGACTTCGACTAGGCCTGAGTGAGATAATTGGGTTCTGATATTTCTTTCGGATGTTCTCTTAGTATGGAAACTGCTTAGCTTCATATTTCTATTATTTAGTTGATGTGTATAATGCTCTTAGGTATAATCTAATACCACAACTTTTTGTTTTCCCAAGTTAATACGTAATAAAAATATATACAAAAATTAAACCGGCCAAGTGCGAGTTGATTCGCACGATTCCGTCCGTACGATTGTTCAAAACTATTTCGCAAAAGGAACCTTAAAAACGGATTTTTTTGAATAATAGAAAAAAAGCAAAATGTCTCGGTCTAGGGTTGCCACCCGTACTTTATAAAAAATGTAAAATATTGTACCTACGTTATTTCGGACTAACGTACAAGTACGTTTATACCTTATGACCACAATAAAGTACGCGAAAATACTATGTTTGACTTTTAAAGATTTTATTTTATTGTTCACTTCAATAAACATAAGATATTTTTGAGTGTAATGCAAGGGATAGTATCGTGGTATTCTATAAATCTTAACGCAACATAAAACGTCAATTGTCGATTTGAAATTTACAGTATTGCCTGTTCGGATCTTATTGCTCCGTTTCGGATATTTCAGCTGACTCGGCTCCTCGTTTACACTTCTGTTATTGTTTTTCTTTCCGTTTTGTGCATCATCAGCCACTAAAAAGTTCGAAATTTTGCAGCTTTTTCAGCCGTTCTCAATCATTGTAATGGTTTTCTTGACTTTAGTAGCAATTGACCATTACCAATTACCACACCACTAAAGTCTAAAAATTTTCGAGGCTCGCTCCCCTCGCTGTTTTTTTGCTTGCCATTTCGGTTAACATAACAACTTTGTTAACTTAAAATTAAAAAATTAAAAAAAAATTAACATTAGGTGGAGAGGTAATTACAGTTTTTGATGATCTAAAAATCATTACAGATGAATTTCGAAAAAAAGGTTTCGAATTAAATTTTTCAAAATGCGATCTTTTTATTTCGGACTCTTGTAAAGACAATAACAATATCATTGGAAAATTCAATAGTTTCGCCCCCAACATAACAGTTAATGATAAATGTTCACTTCGCCTCCTTGGTTCACCAATTCTTGATGAGTCTTTTCAGTCCTTTGTAGATGAGAAAATTCAAAATTTCAACAAAACTAATAGCTCAAAATTAATAGCCATATGGCTTTTACAATAATTCGGTTTTGTCTTTTTGTACCTAAATTTACGTATTCTTTGAGATGTAGTCAACATGGAAACACAGCGAGCTCTTTGAAGGCTTCGACAACATAATAAAGAATACTCTATCATCGGTTTTGAATGCCGATTTAGATGACAAGGCATGGTCGCAGGCCTCCCTGCCTGTCAAATTAGGAGGCTTAAGTATGCGCAAAATTTCAAGTGTAGCCTTCCCAGCGTTCCTGTCTTCCGTCTACAGCACTAGTTCTTTAGTTGAAAAAATTTAAAGTCATCTTGTTCAGTGTATCAGGCCCACCTGGTATTTCATTCAAAATTTCATTTTTAGACGAAGCTCGAACGGCTTGGCGTAGTGCTTGCCCCATTGCTGCTCCCCCAAAATCTCTTTTGTCCTAATAGCAATGGGACGGGCCTCTGTGTGAGTTGACATGGAATTGTTTGTTACAAACGTGCTCCAGCTCTGCGGATCGTGCCCGTCTCCTGGCCGTTTCTAAATGGGAGTCAGGACATTGGTTGCAAGCTTTTCCTTTATTTAACACTGGCACTTAACTGGATCCCGTCTACCTTTTACGTTGACAGACGGACAGACAGACAGACAGACAGACAGACAGCGGTGGCTCAACAATAGTGTCCCGTTAACAACCTTGGTTGGGCATGGAACCCTACCTCTAGAAACATTAACGCACCGTCGTCGGTCGCGTCGCAGAGAGATTCCAAAACAATGTTAGTAAAATAATAGGCAAGACGCGCATGTCGCAAGACGCGTATGTCGCAAGACGCGTATGTCGCAAGACGCGTATGTCGCAGCGCTAGATTCCCACTTCCGGGTGTTCCAAATAACACATATTTTTCTTAGTCCTATTTTTGAGACGCATTGCTGAAACAATAGCAAGGAAGGAACGAACCTCGTTAAGGACGCCAGAAGCCGTGAAGCGGTGTCTCCAAGTTTACGTCTGCTTCTCCTGAACCTGCTCTCAGCTGAACTGGTTGGGTGTGCATGTGCTGGACAAATCATGTGTTTTGCCTATTTATTTATTGACTTGCTAGGGCTATTTATTGACAAGTGGCAGTTTTTCTATCAAAGAAAAGTAACAACAGTTCCAAACGCTATGGTCGATATCTCTTAGTTACCCAGGAGGGCGGCGGACTGGCGGTATAGCGTCATAGGAAGGCGGCGGGCTGGCGGTATAGCGTCACAGGAGGGCGACGGCCTGGCGGTATAGCGTCACAGGAAGGCGGCGGGCTGGCGGTATAGCGTCACAGGAGGGCGACGGACTGGCGGTATAGCTTCACAGGAGGGCGGCGGACTGGCGGTATAGCGTCACAGGAAGGCGGCGAACTGGCGGTATAGCGTCACAGGAGGGCGACGGACTGGCGGTATAGCTTCACAGGAGGGCGGCGGACTGGCGGTATAGCGTCACAGGAGGGCGGCGGACTGGCGGTATAGCGTCACAGGAAGGCGGCGGACTGGCGGTATAGCGTCACAGGAGGGCGACGGACTGGCGGTATAGCGTCACAGGAGGGTGGCGGACTGGCGGTATAGCGTCACAGGAGGGCGGCGGACTAGCGGTATAGCGTCACAGGAGGGCGACGGACTGGTGGTATAGCGTCACAGGAAGGCGGCGGACTGGCGGTAGAGCGTCACAGGAGAGCGGTGGACTGGCGGTTAGCGTCATAGGAGGGTGGCAGACTGGCGGTATAGCGCCACAGGAGGGCGACGGACTGGCGGTAGAGCGTCACAGGAGGGCGGTGGACTGGCGGCATAACGTCATAGGAGGGCGGCGGACTGGCCGTATAGCGTATTCGCTGGTGCCCTTTCGCACGGTGGACTCAAATTTCAAAAATAGCAAATAATTCATGAAATAACAGCTTTCTTACTTTGCCCATAGAGTATGTAACACAAATGTGAATGAAGTCCTTGGTCCTTGAGAATATACAGAATAATTTATCAAAATCGATTTAAATTACGACAACGGTCATGAGAGAATGCAATTTAAATACAACGTAGTGCGCGCCGGATGAAGTAAGCATTTTCGTACATCTACCTATTACTATACTGCACGCGCCACGGACTAGAGCAGAAACACCAGCAGCTGGCTGTTAGCGAGCTGATCCCAAAGGTTGTCACATTTCCACCTTGGTGAGAAATTGCAATATAAGTAAGTAGGGAGGTGTCAACTTTATAAAGTAACTTACCTAGTTGCCAGCGTTGGGGAAATTGTATATTTTTACTACTACCTAATCTTCCTCCTCCGGCTACCTGCACCTCACTGTGCGGCGCAGCGCTACGCCTTCATCTACGAGAAGAGCCCGAGCAGCCTCACGGACCCCGACAAACTCTGCATGCCTAACCGACGATAGACAATCCTGTCAGCTCTTGAGACCTGTTCAAACTTTTAAAAATATATACTTATAGATAACACATAATCGTTTCATGTCGATAGAGACGAGTATTCAGCGTAACCCTGTAAGTATAGAAGTGGTACCTATCGGAACAATCTTAGAGCTTGTAATAGCACGTTGAAGTTTTATTGTAGTGTTCTTTAGTTTGTGATCGTTGTAAGTTATTTCGAGGAGTTTGTCGGCCGCGACGTGCCGGAATGCAGCTGCGCGAGCGCGGCGCTATATCGGTCGTCATTCCTGCAGCGCAACCGTCTAGGGCTCCTGAGTCCTGACTGACCACTTCCGCATATTGGATTTGCCCTTTAACTAACCGTATAGTTGTGTGTACTTACTTGATCTGCCTGCCCTGCTATATTGCCAGTTGTCCCACAGGTAGGTCGGCTGCGAAGGTGTAGGCAGAGCCGTGTACCATCAACCGCTCGTTGAAGGCGTCAAATAAAGATCATCTCCCTTCATTATGAATGTGAGCGAGTTAACTACGAACCCGCTTAAATTCATAATGAATTCGTCAAAATACGAAACTTTTTATACTAAATTATGTAGTCTTATCTCCCTTTTTTAGGGCTTCGAAGATCGGACATCGGTTTCGAAACCCTTAAGGTCTCGCTTTTTCTGTCCTCTTGTTCCGTCTTTAATATCTTAACAACTACAGCAGCAAATAACGTGAAATTTAAACTAATATTACATTTCTTCCACCTGTACAGATTTAATAAAAAAAAATTAATACAATTTTTTTTTATTAAATTTTTAATTAAATTGTTTTGTCGAAATTTGAAATTAGACAAGTGGGGTATCAAATGAAAGATATCAATTTGTACATTTCAAAACAGTTTTCTGAAATGTATGTTGAGTTTGTAGTTATGGATCTATGTATTTTTACAGGAAACATAAAGAGAAGTCTGTAAATAGACCACTATTTGAAAAAAGTAAAGGATAATTTTCAAAAGGGGGGCTACCTCATCGAGTAGTGTATCAAATAAAAGGTTTTAGTTTGTACATCCCAAAACAGTTTTTAAAATTCCTGTAAGGCTTATACTTTTTGAAATATTTAAAAAAAACTCGACAAAATACCCATCCCCCCTATCTCCGAAGTTAGAAGAGCGATCCATCTGAAATGTATGTAGCGTTTGTAGATATGGGTCTATATTTTACAGGAAAATATAGAGAAGTCTGTAAATTGACAACTTTTTGAAAAATGGTCAAACAAAGAAAGATAATTTTCAAAAGGGGGGGGCTACCTCACCGAGTGGGGTATTAAATGAAAGGTATCGGTTTTTGTGTCTCAAAACAGGTTTCGAAATTTCTGTAGGTTACATACGTTATGAAATATTTTGAAAAAACTCGAATATTTTACTATTACCCTCTGTACCTACTCCGAAGTTTGCAAAACGATACATCTGAAATGTAGGCAACCTTTAATTTTTTGGTATTCATCAAATAGCAAAGTCGAAACCCTCGGCGTGCGAGTCACACTCACTTGACGGATCTTGTTTTGTGTAAATCAGCCGTTTCGGTACCTTTTCTGCATCAATAACTTAATAAACTGTTAATAAAATTATCAGCAAGAAAGTAAGATGTCAACAAAATTCAACATAAATCAATTAAATAACAAAAAAATACTGACGATTCCTGTTTTAACCCAAACCATAAATAAACTCGTAAAGGTCGAACGGTAGAATGGATTAACTATTCTGATACTGCATCATGTTGTACGAGCAGAGTTTGTTTTATTTTGTACCTTTGTTCAAACATATTTTTCATATTTGCCTATATTTTTCATATATATTTTATGGGGCTGGTTTGATCGCAAAGAAAAGCTGCTGCTTGTGTTTGGTTTAAACAATGAAAAGCGCGGGTTTCCATATACTTTTATCATCTACCTCTGATCTCCTCGGATCTGTGTTCGCTGGTGCTCCTCTCAGATTATGTACACATTAAGTTATTGTACAGACAACATCATCAACTGTTAACCCTCTAGCGGTAGAAGTGTAAACGTTAAAGGGGTTACCAAATGATGCTGCTCTCCGTACATACATCTCATCATGATGGAGGATTTCAGCCTCAATGGCTGGAATTTAGGTAAATTGACTCTTAGCGAACGTTGAAGTGTTATTCCTTGAAAGTAAGTAGGTATTTCCTGTCTTAAATTTTTTACATAATATGTAACTGTTAATATGAGGTTGTTAACCCAATTGATAAGGAGTGAGTAGAATGTAGGTAGATACCTGATTATGTAACGACAGCGGATAAAACTCTGAAAGAGGCTTTCGCTTTTAAAGATAATTTGTGGAAGGTATTCACGAAAGAATTGGTTAATGTTAAACGAAGGATAACTGGACATAATGCCTTCCAATCCTTCTTCCAATTTATTAATGATAAAGATGGAGACTTTTTGTTTCCCAAAGACATGTGTTAAGTAAGGTAACAGGTAAATACATTTTGTGAATCAACATGCTTGACCGCAGTCGGTATGCAAAAATATTTCAGAGAGAATGACGTGCAATAACTTAGAATTTACTAAAGTTTACCATTGAAAAAATCGTCAACAATAGAATAATACTTACAAAATAATAACATTTTCAGTTTCTGTCTAAGGAGTTGGACATTTAGATCTTTTAACTGTTTAGGTATTTTTTTATAAACTTTAGGAGCCATACTACTAACAACACTTTTCCGCATTAGTGCTGTGTTCGGCTAACTGTTATCTCGTCCGTATCTGCACACAGTGTCAGACAGCCTGGGGACCTCCTGGGGACAGATGGGGATTGTTCTTAACATAAAGTGCTACCTCTAATATGTAGAGTGGAGTGACGACAGAAGTGTTAGTATTTAATGCTATAGCAACAGTGGTCTGCAGCTATCGCTAGTTTATATTTTAAACATTGCTCTCAGCCACCGTTTCTGCACCTTCAAAATTATCTCTTTACTGGTAAAGTAGCCCGAATAGTAGGTCATATCTCAACACAGACTGCACTATTCAGTTGCCCGAATAGTAGGTCATATCTCAACACAGACTGCACTATTCAGTTGCCCGAATAGTAGGTCATATCTCAACACAGACTGCAC
Organism: Eupithecia inturbata; assembly: GCA_963662085.1. Classification (NCBI taxonomy): domain Eukaryota; kingdom Metazoa; phylum Arthropoda; class Insecta; order Lepidoptera; family Geometridae; genus Eupithecia; species Eupithecia inturbata. The sequence goes on along the minus strand of OY759181.1, from coordinate 231,199 downwards.
TATTCAGTTGCCCCAGAATAGTAGGTCATATCTCAACACAGACTGCACTATTCAGTTGCCCGAATAGTAGGTCATATCTCAACACAGACTGCACTATTCAGTTGCCCCAGAATAGTAGGTCATATCTCAACACAGACTGCACTATTCAGTTGCCCGAATAGTAGGTCATATCTCAACACAGACTGCACTATTCAGTTGCCCCAGAATAGTAGGTCATATCTCAACACAGACTGCACTATTCAGTTGCCCGAATAGTAGGTCATATCTCAACATATACTGCACTATTCAGTTGCCCGAATAGTAGGTCATATCTCAACACAGACTGCACTATTCAGTTGCCCCAGAATAGTAGGTCATATCTCAACACAGACTGCACTATTCAGTTGCCCGAATAGTAGGTCATATCTCAACATATACTGCACTATTCAGTTGCCAGAATAGTAGGTCATATCTCAACATATACTGCACTATTCAGTTGCCCCAGAATAGTATGTCATATCTCAACACAGACTGCACTATTCAGTTGCCCGAATAGTAGGTCATATCTCAACATATACTGCACTATTCAGTTGCCAGAATAGTAGGTCATATCTCAACATATACTGCACTATTCAGTTGCCCCAGAATAGTATGTCATATCTCAACACAGACTGCACTATTCAGTTGCCCGAATAGTAGGTCATATCTCAACATATACTGCACTATTCAGTTGCCCGAATAGTAGGTCATATCTCAACACAGACTGCACTATTCAGTTGCAAGAATAGTAGGTCATATCTCAACATTTACTGCACTATTCAGTTGCCCCAGAATAGTAGGTCATATCTCAACACAGACTGCACTATTCAGTTGCCCGAATAGTAGGTCATATCTCAACACAGACTGCACTATTCAGTTGCCAGAATAGTAGGTCATATCTCAACATATACTGCACTATTCAGTTGCCCCAGAATAGTAGGTCATATCTCAACACAGACTGCACTATTCAGTTGCCAGAATAGTAGGTCATATCTCAACATATACTGCACTATTCAGTTGCCCCAGAATAGTAGGTCATATCTCAACACAGACTGCACTATTCAGTTGCCCGAATAGTAGGTCATATCTCAACACAGACTGCACTATTCAGTTGCCCGAATAGTAGGTCATATCTCAACACATACTGCACTATTCAGTTGCCAGAATAGTAGGTCATATCTCAACACAGACTGCACTATTCAGTTGCCAGAATAGTAGGTCATATCTCAACACAGACTGCACTATTCAGTTGCCCGAATAGTAGGTCATATCTCAACACAGACTGCACTATTCAGTTGCCCCGGAATAGGTCATATCTCAACACAGACTGCACTATTAAGTTTTAGCAATGGGTTTTCTGTCGGAGTAGGTACCTTTCTCCATATTTTTTCACTAAATCCTTATTTTACGAGCAACAATGAACAATATCTTTTTTGATAATTTTGATCCCATTTGTGGCGCACGTGTTGTGTGAGTAAATTCAATAGGATCTATTGAAGTTCGGTGCCGCTCCTGAATCCGCCTACAAGATGCCAGCGTGTTGTGTATTTAGATACAATTCTATTTGTAGCTGTCAGAAATCTAATAACTGTCCAATAGTTCTCTAAACCCAATAAATACCTAGAACGTAACGGCTGAGATGACGCACGTCTCAGATCTACAGGGAGCACTGACTTATTGGATTATCTCTGGGATCGGCGTATCGGCCGCTCACTTCCCCGTAAGCCGAGACGGATCCGGGCCGGGGCCAGCATGTGCAGACATCGTGCGCCTCATCGCATGCCTCGCATGCCTCGGCTGACGAGTCCGAGCGCGCTGCGGCCGCGGAGAGACATATTGCTAAATTTTTTCGATCGTGTGTGACGGCACATTAGTCACGGTCAAGGAGGACCGTGTCACTGGATATTTACAAGCTTCCGTGATCAAAATATTCTAAAAGTAGAGCAGAATCTGCGTTGTATTTATCGTCTGATGGTTCTGTGATGTGAAGCTGCAAATAAATGTAAGTAACTCTGTATAGATTTGTAAGTGAAGCTGCGTCGCCGGGCCCGTTATGGTGGTGGTTATGGTTGTCCCGGTTGTGCCGCGCGCGACGCTGCAGCGCTGCATCTGTAACGGTGCCGCCGCGGAATCGAGACCGCGCTGCCGACCGTGAACGCGCCGCGCCGCGCCGCCTACGACTCGGTCGCAACCAATTACACACTAATTTGTTATTTCTGCTTCTGGCTACGCACAGTTTCAATGATAACTTCCAAGCAGAGCTTTATTTCTTCTACGTCGATAATATTTACCTAGCTATTGAAAAATATTACTTGAAAGAACAGGAAAGGCCCTCGTGCGTGAGTGGTAACGAAGACGAGGAAATAGAGACGAGGAGGACGAGGAGAACTCGAAGCGACGCGACGCGACGCTCAGCGGCTTGGCGGCAACGACGACGACGCCGGGGTCCGTGCACTCGCATAAAGGAAGCGCACACCTAGCGCGATCTTGTCACTGTCAGTCAGTACCTTGCGAATATATATAATGATCTACAAATCATCTGTTCTTAAACGGGCGGAGGTCCTTGTCCTCCTCATGAGAAGCTTAATAATGATAATGAAATATGTACAAAGACACAGAAGTGGCAGAAAGCAAGGCAGCGAGCCATCTGCGTCTGACGAGTGGACGCAGCTTCCGCTCGAAGAATTGACAATGGACCGGAAGTCGGCGACCTCTGTGACCGTCATGCAGCTGTATCTTACACCCCATGCACTCACCGAGCGCGGGAGTATAACAAGCGGCGGTCAGTGGCACTGGCACGTCGCAACACAACACAACACAGCCAGTTAGTATGCGGTGGTACCGACTGACGCGTTGGATGCGTCCATCTGGCAATATTTGTGTTTTGTAACATTTCATCAAACTTTTTCAATAAATTATTGAACATTAGCGCAACAGAAATAGATGCTTTGAATAGCGCCTGTAAGCTTAGTAATTGGTCCAGATCCCGGCCCGGCCCAGATCCCGGGCCGGGCCGGGTTCGGGCTGGGCTCGGTGAGGCGGCGCGGTGGTAGTAATGTGACCCATCCGGCCGGACCTGTCGCGCTCATCCACACGGCTATTCTGGTCTGTATATAAACCTAACAAATTGAGTTTTTGTCATGCCACGCTATTCTCAGACTACGGCAGTATCAAGGATTAACTTCCTGACTGTGCAACCCGTTAGGAGCACTAACTAATAAATTGTAGGTACCTGTTTGTTTTAAGTGGCTCGTTACCGTCAGTCATGATAACGATGAGCAGGCACGATGTGTTATTTGACTCCACAAATTACACGTAATAATATTGTCTTACATCGCTGTGAGGAGGAGCATTTGATTGAACCGCAGGAGCACGCGGCGCGCGGCGGGGCAGGGCGGGGCGGGGCGGGGCGGTGCTGTCCATTAGCCGCGGGAGATCCAACTGGCTCTGCTCTAACAACGAGCCTTCTCTACACTTCCGATGATTGTTGACCACTGACTGAGGGCTCTATATTGTAATATGCAATTCTTAAACAAGGAAGTTCATGAAATAACATTATCACCTCGATTGATTGGGCTGGTTATAATATAACTAACTGTGAAACTGTTAGGTAGCGATAGAATATTAAATTAGTCTCAAAATTATGATTGTTTTGCAATGACTTCTTAATTATGATTTCGAAATTATAACAACGTTGAACTAACATGAACAAACTGGTAGGTGCCTATTAACGTACTCGAACGTTATTATTAATTAAGGTAATAGGAATGAGATTCGCCACCGCCGCCCGCGCCGCCGCCGCCGCGTCCTGCTGGGAGCAATGCGAAATCTATTGTTCTCTGAATTTTAAACTTCATACATTGAGTCCCAAGCAATGCGACGACATTTTAAATCGACCAATATAAAGTTATTTCCTTCCCAGTGAATGCCATGAGTTTTCGACAAGTACAGTTAACGCAAAAAGCCTAAGACATACAAATTCGTTTACTTACCCGTGTATGTATGTATGTAGTATGTAACCTAGTCTGAATAGCAGGGATGTTAATAGAAGGGACCGATGTTAACAACAAATGAACTTGCAGTTCCGGCAGGCGAGCCTGCGGCCCGCTGCATGCCCAGCGAGGACAGCGACGGGGGCAGCTTACACCACAAGCCGTCCGGGGTCGCGGGGCGACAGCGACGGGGGCAGCTTACACCACAAGCCGTCCGGGGGCGCGGTGCGACAGAGACGATGCATGAACTGGATGAACTGGAATGCATTTTTTTTCATACCGGTTTTCCCCCCTTGTGGAGATTTCAGGGAGGGAAACTGGAATAACCCCAACAATAGGTCCGCGGCCCCTCCTAACACACGAGGCGAAGCCGGCCGCGGGCAACAACTAGCCCGTCTGTCACCGCCCGCGCGCCCGCGCCCGCCCAGACCCAACACAGAGACGTACCTAGAGATCGTTTCTGATATCGACGACACCAACTGTAAACTTGAAACACAAACACATCTACTTACGACGTATTATAAACTAACTCACAAAGTTTCGGTCGTTGTGACGTTCAACAGACTAGTTATTCGTAATATTGTCACGCTTTGAACTCAACTTCTCCAAAAAATTAATATGAGAAACTAGCTGCGCCCTGCGGCTTCGCCCGCGTGGAAATTGATTTTTACATAACTACTTTTGTAAAATAAAAAATACGTGCATCATTAATTATTTACTTTATAGTTTATTACGAAACACAAACTTTTGATAAATCCTGGAATTCGTGTTCAATGATTTTGTATTATTAGTATTCTCTGTAAGTTTCAAGCTAATTGGGCCACTGGTTAAAGAGTTACAAGAAGCACCAAAAAAACTTCAACCACCGTTTTCCTTAGAATTTCCAAAAATCCCTTCTTAGCGGGAGGTTGTGTAATAACAGGTACCTGCTTTTAAAATTTCAGCTTTCTAGCTTCAGCGGTTTGGGATGGGCGTTGTCTCAGAAAATCGCTTGTTCTTTTAATAGCGAGTCTCGTTACGTCACCCTCGATCTGTAGCCAGCCTGCTCTACGAGTGGGTACTGTATGCTAGACAAGTGCCCGTGCCTTTGCTCACATGACACCTCGATCTGCAGCCAGCCTGCTCTACGAGTAGGTACTGTATGCTAGACGAGTGCCCGTGCCTTTGCTCACATGACACCTCGATCTGCAGCCAGCCTGCTCTACGAGTAGGTACTGTATGCTAGACGAGTGCCCGTGCCTTTGCTCACATGACACCTCGATCTGCAGCCAGCGTGCTCTACGAGTAGGTACTGTATGCTAGACGAGTGCCCGTGCCTTTGCTCACATGACACCTCGATCTGCAGCCAGCCTGCTCTACGAGTAGGTACTGTATGCTAGACGAGTGCCCGTGCCTTTGCTCACATGACACCTCGATCTGCAGCCAGCCTGTTCTACGAGTAGGTATTGTATGCTAGACGAGTGCCCGTGCTTTTGCTCACATGACACCTCTATTGCAGCCAGCCTGCTCTACGAGTAGGTACTGTATGCTAGACGAGTGCCCGTGCCTTTGCTCACATGACACCTCTATTGCAGTCAGCCTGCTCTACGAGTAGGTACTGTATGCTAGACGAGTGCCCGTGCCTTTACTCACATGACACCTCTATTGCAGCCAGCCTGCTCTACGAGTAGGTACTGTATGCTAGACGAGTGCCCGTGCCTTTGCTCACATGACACCTCGATCTGCAGCCAGCCTGCTCTACGAGTAGGTACTGTATGCTAGACGAGTGCCCGTGCATTTGCTCACATGACACCTCGATCTGCAGCCAGCCTGCTCTACGAGTAGGTACTGTATGCTAGACGAGTGCCCGTGCCTTTGCTCACCTGACACCTCGATCTGCAGCCAGCCTGCTCTACAAGTAGGTACTGTATGCTAGACGAGTGCCCGTGCCTTTGCTCACATGATACCTCGATCTGCAGCCAGCCTGCTCTACGAGTAGGTACTGTATGCTAGACGAGTGCCCGTGCCTTTGCTCATATGACACCTCGATCTGCAGCCAGCCTGCTCTACGAGTAGGTACTGTATGCTAGACGAGTGCCCGTGCCTTTGCTCACATGACACCTCGATCTGCAGCCAGCCTGCTCTACGAGTAGGTACTGTATGCTAGACGAGTGCCCGTGCCTTTGCTCACATGACACCTCGATCTGCAGCCAGCCTGCTCTACAAGTAGGTACTGTATGCTAGACGAGTGCCCGTGCCTTTGCTCACATGACACCTCTATTGCAGCCAGCCTGCTCTACGAGTAGGTACGGTATGATAGACGAGTGCCCGTGCCTTTGATCACATGACACCTCGATTCAGCGTCGTCTTAGTACCCATGGATAATGTAGATCAAATATTTAGGAAATAATTAACAACCTGCCCAGTAGGTCGGGCAAATACCCGTGACAAACAAATTTTACGTTATAATAATATTTATAGCATAGATCTAAGTGATGATAAAAAGGAATTATCTACCCGTTTAGTATTAATTCGTAGATCTGTATTTGCATGCTCGCCATCGCCGTCCAGCGAGTTTCTTCTTCCGCTGAACTTTCAATAGATCTGATTTTGTGAAATGTATACCTTCAGGCGCTGCAGCGCTGGTCGAGCCGTCGTCGCGTCGCGTCGCGTACGTAGAGCGAGGGGTCGTTTGGGTAGTTCATCAACTTGCGCCTCTTTGAGTCTGATCGCTGTAGGTAAAAAAAGAAGATTATTTTCTTTATGCCCTTTAAAACTCACGAAAAACTAACGCAAACATAGGAAAATAAATGATATAGATAAATGTTTCTCTCGGCTCTGTACTCAGGACTCGACAGTGAATCCGCGGTTTGTATTGGTTCTGATTTTTATTTTATACTAGTTGCAGCCCGCGGCATCGCACGCTTTTTTTCCGAATAAAAGGTGGCCTATGTCCAGCCCCGGGATACCATCTACCTCGCTGCCAAATTTCACCGAGATCCGTTCAGCCGTTCTTGAGTTATAAATAGTGTAACTAACACGACTTTCTTTTATATACATATATAGATAGATAATGCCACGGGTTTTATTCTATCACTTTTTTTATTTACCACTTGGGTCTTTTTACAATAAGAATCAACATCATAAGAAATAATATTTTCTGCTTTCTTTAAATTGGGTTTCTTTTGATTTTACTGTGGCTATAGGTAGAGAAAGAGAGGAAGATACCAGAGAAGCAATAATCATAATTATAAGTGTGAATGCGTGTGTGCAGTGCAGCCCTCCCAATATCAAGATGCACATGCAATCTGACAACGAGGTCCATCCATATCCACAGTACTACGGGACGGGTAACGGGCCTTCGCCCCCGCGCCCGCGCCCGCGCTCGCGGGGCAAGAATCGCAGCGCACGACTGGTTCCTACAGGCTAATGATTTACATCATCCCGAGCCCTGCGTGGCGTGGCGTGGCGTGGCGTGGCGTGCTGCACATTAGAATGTATGAATACTAAGCGATGTTTTGTCGCACCGGCGGCCGCCGCAGCACGCGCTCCGATCAACTGGAAACATTTACATGCATCTAATGAGGAGCTTCTAGTTACTGACTGACAGGCTTCTTCCACACTCTGCGCAACCATTGCTCAATAGTTATACAAACTGAATTGAGATTCAAAGAAATACTTATGAACGTTGTTATTACTTCCACACATATGTATAATTATCAACGGAGCTTTTTATATAACTGAATAATTATTACATATGGTAATCTATGTTAATATTCAGTGTAGTTTTTTCCCCTAGCTTTATAGAATAACATAATGTTGTTGCTAGGTTTGTCCGTACAAACGGGAAGGCAGACGGACTGCAATACAATGCAACTTGCAATGTAACAGACTGTCCTAATCTGTGGTGGGTTGTATAGAGCTGCGCGCTAGCTAGTCAGCATCCGGCGCGGCGCGGCGGGTCTGCGCGCTGTCTGCGGAGTCGCTGTCCGCCGCCCGCCCTTCACCACCACCGTAAAGTTTTATGTTTTGTAGTAGCATTTAATTCATTAAATACTGTTTAGGGAATACTAAACGGCTTTTAACTGACTTTGAAAAAAGGAGGTTCTATGGTCGGGTGTATGTATGTATGTATTTTATTTTTTTATGTATTTTGTCGATTTCTCCGTGAATTATGGACTGATTTTGAAAATTCTTTCGCCACATATTGTATAGAAAATGATTCCGAGATGATCTCACAATAGTTGTATCCCCGAGGGAGTTAGTTATCCCGCGAAATATAAAAACAGTGTAAAATTAAGGTATTCGACGTCGGTTTCGAGCTATTTCAAAGCAATCAAATTATTGGATAATGTTTCGTACGTGCCGTATCAAAGTTAAAACTAGTTTTACCAATCATCCGTAAAAGTAATCTGAGGCAGCTAGAGCGATCGCTCCCTATCCAACTAATCTAAACCCCTATTTAGATAAGTTCGCTATCCCTATACTCCAAGGTATTATTTTGATGAAAATTTTTCAACTGAATATCATGTTCGCAGCAAATGTTTTAGAATTAGATAAACGGCAAGGTAATATTGGGAATAGGAATGAATCTAAAATGAATCTCCATTGGCCGACTTGCCCGACCCTCGCCCCCGCCGCGCCCCGCCGCGTGTGGCAGCACATATCCACACACACGTGCAGCTTCAACATTATAGCTTCAAGCGCCTCGGCTCAGCAGTCACAGACATAATCCTGGATCAGCCCGGGATCACGTCTTACACCAAAGGATTACCTTATGAAATATTTGAAACACCATTATTTATTCAGTAAGGACTTGGAGGATAACTTGGGCAGGTAGCCGGCCTCTCTATTCTCCGAAACGATAGTTCTTTTCAAACTTCGTTTGAATAAATAACCGTTGTATGGAATGGATTTCGTGTCGTTTTGGTACTGAATAGGTAAGCCTTCAACTTATCGAAGAGTTAAGTTTGGTTCTATTCAGAACCAAAGTTAACTCTCCGATTAGTTGAAGGCTTGCTTGTCCCCGTCACCAAGCCACCTGTCAGATCCGGAATACCACGGCGGGCGCAGGCCGCGTGCCCCGGTCGGGGTAATGAAGGGAAATGAGGTCCTCGTGGTGGCGCTCCTGGAGCCCACGAGTCGGCGCGCGAGGTCACTGGTCACCCCGCCCCCGCTACCCCGCGCTGATTACTGCTAATGAGCTTTCATATCGAGAGCTTTCGGCAGTCTCAGTCTTATAGACGGGACATTCAAAGTTTCCACAGATCTCGGGTGTGCCGAGGTGCGCCGCACGAGTCCTGTCGTTGTACATATGTACCTGCACACATACGACGTTGTCTCGATGTTCCCATCAGACGGGCTTGCATGGCGCGCGACACTCCATTCAATGTTATTGTCGGATTCAAACTGCGATAAAATATGAAATCGAGCATTTTATCGCGCGTGGGGGAATGCGGAATGCGGCTCGAGGGAGTTCTGCTTGCGCCCCCCGGTATGGTATGTGGTCCTTACACATAACAATATACAGGAATATTATTGCGTTCTGCCGAAATAGTAATGATTGAGGTTTCTGCGGCGATTGGTACAGCGATAGGAGCCCGGTCAGTTGAGCTTACATCCGCTTCGCGACGTCGCGTCGAGTCGTGAGGCATCGTTCAGCTTACATCCGCTTCGCGACGTCGCGTCGAGTCGTGAGGCATCGTTCAGCTTACATCCGCTTCGCGACGTCGCGTCGCGTCGTGAGGCATCGTTCTTGTGTAGGTATGTTGTAATTCTGATGGAAAACTCAACTCCCTGTTACTGAGAATTAAATCGTTAAATTGCCTCACGCTCGATTGCAGGCGCTTGTCTCCCACCTGACAACCTCCACGTAAGCTGATTACGAGTGACTCAGACACCCACCGGCGCGGCGGCGCCGGCTCCAGTACCTACCTAACTTGTTACACGTAGTGTATGCTATCTCTGGTTGGAGCAACAGGTGGAGGAGCCGCCGTTCATACTATAACACTATTGTAGAGCAGAGAACAGTTATGACACGCTCGCTCTAGTACATCACTGTAGAGGTGGTGCACGCAATGCGGCTCCGCTCCCACGCCCTCGCCCACTGACCCGGCGCCCGCCGCCGCCGCACCGGGTCACGGGGCCGGCATCTCCTCACTCAATGCTTTGTCCTGAGGAACACTGAACGAGCCCGAGGCCTCCGCTGGAGTAGCCATGAGTAGTAGCACCGCGCTCGCCGCACGACTCAGCTCCGATTTCATGTTTGCTCGGAATAGCCAGCCATAAAACCTAAGACTATTAAGTTTCAAGTGAATTCATTGCAATGAACAATGATAATGCTCGCTTCAAGTGCACGAACACACGCTAAGTACGTCAGCAGCTGACTGGACTGGGTGTGATCACGCACGCAGTGACCTCAGGTACTGCTGCTTCGCCCTGGCGGCGCTGCCGAGGCAATGTCATACTGCACCAAGTATTAGGTAATTATTCGCGGTTGGAAGGTTGGAATGTTGTTTGTCTATAAATCATTACAAAACAGATTGTAGACAACTGGAATCCATTACGGGATGTTTACAAACTTCGGAGACCACACTCTGACTCTGAGTAATGTTTCTAATGTATCAGTCACAGTCACTACGCAGTGAGCGCGCGCTATCGGCGAGCGGCGCGGGAATGGAAATCACTCCGTCAGTTTGTACAACAATGCCGAAGTTGCTTCGGCGATTACATCGGAGCCATTAGCACATTCTTTCGGAGGAATGCCAGATTAGGAGACTATTACCGAATAATGGCCGGCGCCCGTCGGGTCCCGTCGGGCGGGCAGGCAGCACAGGCCTGTGTCCGTGTGTCTACTTGTATGGACGGCGCGTCGCGTCCTGCGCCCGACAGGTTCCTAACGGTACGATTATATAATGGGAATCAATAATGTAGAGCTGCATCGAAGCCGCCTTGCAACTATCTTGTATGAACTCTAAAAGTCTAATAAGTATTGTAAATGCCAAACGAAGACCTTTGCGGCACAGCGGGCGACGGTCCGCCTACGACGCAGGTAGATGCGGCTTCGATTTCCGGCTCCGGCCAAAAGTTTGTACGATTTATAGATTTGTTTACAAGGGTTTGGGTGCTTTCCGTTAATATTAGGTCCTTACATATGAAATTGGCGTTTTGTATGGGAGGAACAAAAAGTCGAATATTTTTTAATATAATATATTTAATTAATCAAAGTATGAACCATTATTTTCTATGCACTTTTGCCATCTTATAGGTAGTTCATTGATCCCTTTACTAAAAAAACCAGTCGGACGGGAATCAATAAAATCTTTGAAGGCGATTTGGACTGCCCCATCGGAGTTGAATTTTTTCCCTTGCAAGAAGTTATCCAAATTTCGAAAAAAATGGTAATCTGTTGGAGCAAGGTCCGGGGAGTACGGAGGATGTCTTAGACTTTCCAATTGAAGCTCTTCTAATTTAGTAGCCGTCTGTTGCGCAGTGTGTGGTCTAGCGTTGTCGTGAAGCAGCAGTGGCGTGGAGCGATTGACCAGCCTAGGTTGTTTAGCCGCTAGCTTTTCCATAATGGTTTGCAAATGCTGACAATAGACATCAGCCGTAATAGTCTGGCCAGATTTGAGAAAACTGTAATGAACAATACCGGCACTAGTCCACCAAACGCTTACAAGTAACTTTTTTGGGGTTAATTTTCGCTTGGGGCAGGATTTGGCTGGCTGGGCAGGATCCAACCATTGCGCTGAGCGCTTCCGATTATCGTAAAGAACCCATTTTTCATCACAGGTAATGATTCGGTTTAAAATACCTTCATTATTGTGCCGGTTTAGTAATGTAACGCAGCAGTCGACGCGCGTTTGCCGGTTTGCTTCAGTCAATTCGTGAGGTACCCACCTTTCAAGCTTTTTAATCTTCCCAATTTGCTTCAAGTGAATTAAAACAGTTTTATCACTAACATCGCAGCCTGCAGCTAACTCGGACGTGGTTTGCGATGGATCCGCTTCCACAATAGCCTTCAACTCTTCATTATCAACTTGAGTCTCAGGCCGTCCACGGGGCTTGTTCTGCAGGTCAAAATTTCCAGAACGAAAACGTTGGAACCAAAAACGAACTGTGTTTTCTTTTGCAACACGACCGCCATACACATCATTCACCCTTCGAGTTGTTTCCGCAGCACTAGTGCCACGGCGGAACTCGTACTCGTAAATAATGCGATATTTTAAGTTTTCCATTTTGTAAAATGAGTGACGCAAACAGAAAAAAACAGAAGAAAAAAAACAAATGAATGACGATCATCGAAGCACAAATACATGAGTCTATAGCTGTACAAATTTTAATTTGGAATTCCTTACCAAAGAGGAGAAATTTGTGATTAAAGTGGCCAGTACGAAAAACGCCAATTTCATATGTAAGGACCTAATATAACTATATATGCAATGTAAAGTGTATATCAACTATCAAGTTCCTCATCGTAACATTACACAAACTGTGCTTAGTGCGGGGCGAGATGATGGTGCAGGAACAATAAGGTAACTGAGGTTTGTTCATCCCCACCCGGAGCGCGGAGGCGACACAACCTTGCAATCTTAAATCTAACCTGATATAACATTGATTTTAAATTGAGCGATTTTATTTGAATCTTTAACTTGAATGATATGAGTATATCATGAACATTAACTTTAACTTTGTTTCAAGATTACAAAATTAACTCTTATATCAGAATCTCGTGTTCAAAATAAACTCTTATATCAGAATCTCGTGTTCAAAATAAACTCTTATATCAGAATCGCTGGACTGTTATTATGAGACGGGAAAACGTACAGTTTGACACATATTGGTTTTATTCTTCAATTTACTGATTTTCTACTCGACTTTCTACTGATTTACTCAAATCGATCTTGCAACACTGTTTATAACAAAAAAATAAGAAATTAATCTGATAACGCGTTTATGAATTATTGTTTTTAAATGAATTACTACTAAGTACACATTTTGGCTTTCATCCTCTCTCCCAAGGTACTGAATTCCGGGATAAAAAGTATCATAATATGTCCTTTCTCGTAGTATTAACTCAAATCATGCCAAGTTTCACTTGAATTAATTCAGTAGTTTCGGAGTGATGCGCGGCCAAGATACAGACAGACAGACAAAAATGAAAAAAATTACAGTTTTGGCTTCAGTATTGATAAGACCGCACTTCAAAAAAAACCAAGTATCTTCAATGTACAGAATTGGACCTGTTACGGTTCTATTATGAGTAGGTACCTACATAGTAGAGGCCTGCCAAGCGTGGGGCTTATGACACGACCCTCCCTTGTGTGAGGGAGGCACGTCCAGCAGTGGATATGGCGTGCTGATAAAGAAGCTAATTTAGGCTTTATATTGCATCCATAAGAAAGAAAGCTTTCTTGTTTAAATTAGAATGCCGACGCGTGAGTGATTGGAAGCAGGACGCAGGATCCAGCCGTGACCTAGCCCAACGCGTCGGGTGAGGTCACGTCGCGTAACGATGCAGTGTCGTCACCAACGCGGCGCGGGCGCCCCCTACTCTCGGTTTCAATTAGCGCCCGCTCTCGCACCCGCGCCGCGCCACCAGCACCGCACAACTTCACCTGCTGCAACTGATACAACTCACTCTAGTAACATTATATTTATATACCCACCCGATACCTCCTCCCCCCGAGGTTTCCAAACCACATAATATTCTAAGAACCATTTTCTTCATTCACATCTTAAAAAGCCAAAGTATATTATTTCGGAACAAGGTAAGAAACATTATAAAGAAGAGTGCGATCAGCCTAGCTGCAATGGTGGAAGGAGACCTTGATAGAGTTGTCGGCTCCTACCGATGCAGCACAGACATCGCTAATATTCTAATTCTCGTCCATTCATTTCCAACGACAAAATATTATGTGAGTTTGAATAAATACGATTAACTAACAACATCAAAGATGAACCGCTTATCTGGACGCAGACGGTTGGCTCACGGAACGGAACGGAACTTGCAGGCAGGTCTATTACTGTTCCTCTCTGTTACCATGTCATCCATACATACTAATATTATACATTCGAAAGTAACTCTGTCTGTGTGTCTGTAACCTTTTCACGCCTAAACGGCTGAACGGATCTCAATAAAAATTGGCAGGCAGGTAAATGGTAGGTATCCCGGAGACGGACATAGGCTAGGTAAGTAGTTAAAAAGCGCGTGCGAAGCCGCAGACAGCAGCTAGTAAACTATAATCGGATATAATCTTATATTAGACTGCGAATGAGAATTGTATTAAAAGTTCACGTTATGTAGGTATGTAGGTATCCAGTGACGCGGCGGAACCTTCAAGCCAACATCCGAGGTCGCCTTTCAGACTCTCTCATGTGTTTGTGTTTCCTTGAGCAGGTACCCGAGTGCGAGCCGAGCTCTGCTCTCCGTCGCATGCACTACACTACACTACACAATATATCATAACATAACATAAAGGAACGTGTAGAGCGTTGTATTGTATGTAGTAGCACGCTAATAAAGCGGGGCGACGCGCGGCGCGGGGCGACGACCTTGTGCGTGACGTCACGCGCGGTTCAAGGTCGCCCCAGCGGCGTGACGTCACACACGCCGCCACTCCGTCCTTCACCACTCCACTCCGCTCCACTCCATGCCTAGCGCGAAGCATCTGGCTGGTGTACTACCTACGCAGCGCAGAGTCAACATACAACATCTATCTGTTGACACACGCTAATATGTAGGGCGACTGTCGACTCAAGAGTGTACCTACACCCACACACGCAGGATGTTTAAACGCGAGCTAGAACGGAGTGGGGCGCTTGTGGAGAGCGGTTAACGACAGGAGATAAGCAAGTAATTAGTAGTTCATGGATGTACCTGCTCCGTCTAGTAGTTGTTGCGCAACAGCCTTTTAAACTAGTCGGAGAAAGTCGCCTTTATTCTAGTTAAAGAAAATGGAGAACTACCAACTTCATTAAAAGTTCGATGTCATTAGATACCGGCGCAGGATGATAGACAACGCAGGTTGCCGCGGCGCGGCGTCCACTTTCTGACGGGACTTAACTATCTCTACTTCTTAGAAATCCTCGATCTGAGGAAAGGCTTCGAGTGAAGGCCTCGAAGCGAAGGCTGCCATTAATATTCTGTTTACATCCACCGATAGTCCTTTGTTCTGGGTAATACGATTTCGCTTTTGTAAATGTCATCATCCGATGCCATTGTTTAAATGAATAATAATTGTTGTCTTTATTTCCAGTTCCAACTTCCAACCTCATTAAAAGTGATCGATCGTCAACAAACGACATGATTAGTTCATTTCTTCCACACTATAAAAGTTATTTATATTTAGTACCTACCTACATACAGTACGTACCTAGTCTAGATACCTACTCGTACCTATGGTAGGATTGGACGGACGGTACTGTGACATCCAAGTTCGGATAGAGATGAACGTTGCTAAGGAACCAACTGGCTGATAAGGAACTTCGGCACCCGGAGAAAAACAAGATCCGACAAGTGCGAGTATAATTCGCGCGCAGAGGGTTTCGAACGTTGATCAACAAGTATACAAATAGTATGTACCTACTATAATTGTATTAATATATTTTTATATTTGTATCCTAGGAAAAGTAATTTGCATGCCTAGACTAAGGTAACCTACCTATCCTATAACCAAGACCATTGTGAATTTGTGAAAATGAATGATCTGTATTCTGTATAGAGGTAGGTAACGGTTAGAGACTTCGCTTTTTAATTAATTCCTCAAAATAGCATGTACCTACCATTTCTTTATTGACAAAGAAAATTACAATTCAATAATAAAAACAATTGTATTTACAATTGAAACAAATAAGGTAACTGCAGACTGTTGCAAAAAATCTACAGGTAGCTTAACTGATCCATACCTATACCAGTCGTTGCGTCCCCAAGACGCTGGCTGCATTGCCCCGCTGTATGGCAATGCTGATGCGCTGCGCCAGATATCCGCCAGCTCTCGGGTCACGCGTCGCGTCGACGCTTAGATAACTTTTTAAAAACCCGGAGAGCCTCGGTACCCCACGGACCTAGGGTCTCGACCCCAAAGGGAGCAAATATGTAGGCTCTGTCGAGACCTGCATATTTGCGTCTCTTGTGATCCTCGGCCAAATCTGCCGCCGCACCAGACCTTACGGATGTCCTCGGAAGATGGAAAGGCGCAAGTGTGTCGACGCATGTAGCGTCCCACACAATGGGCCTCCCCAACTCCCATGGGACTAGTGTCATGCCGTCAGGCCTCTTACCATCGTCACGCAACAGACCATTTGGTTCGAGAATAGCTGGTACGTTAGCGGTGACAAAGGCCTGCCGGATGACGTCGTTAAGGCTGGCATGACGAGATATCCGACCGGCGGCCCTGGTACATTATAGTATATTATTATTTGTATAACTTGACAATAGTTCGCAGCCCTGCTCGGCGCGCGACCTGCAGTCGCACTTGACTCTTGACGGATCTTGTTTTAATTTATTTTTCATTACATCTGTACTTTACAGGCACACGAAATGTATTATTATTTTTAAATTTCAAGTTAATAGCTACAGCGCGCTGCGGCAGTTGCTGAGATATTAAAGAGGGTGAAAAGGACAGACAAAGCGAGACCGAGGCTTTCGAAACCGATCTCGAAACCCTAAAAACATCTCATAGGACTTTTCATCGCTGATGTAATCTGCCGAACTTGGTCCAATATTATTAATTTAACGTCAGCTACTTAGTCAGTAATGTGAAACATTAGCAGAGAGCTATCGGCGCCGTCGGAGCCAAGGCACTCGATGACTAGATCAAGGACCTACTATCTCAAATTGGATCTGTGTCCGAGTGAGATGCACTCGAGCCGCTAGCCCGCGCCCCGCCGCGCCGCCCGGCCCGCCCGCGCCCCGCCGTCGATACGTTAAAAGCCTTTCAGCGTTCGAATCGAGTTGATCGAATGAAGCCGACGCCGACCCTCTCCCTTAAGTGATCTCTCCAATAAGTGAGTGATAACGCGAGGCCTATTATCTATTTGAGCCAGCCATCAGCACCTATCTAACCTTTCACACAACGCTTACTGTAATGTTAACAAGTAGGTATTCAGAGAAAGTATATTTTGTTTTGATTGAGTTCAATACGTTACCTTCGGACTTGCAGTGAGTCATGTCGAGATATGTAAATGTAACATACGTATAAGGATATCTGTCCGCACTCTGCAATACAATACAGATGTGATGAGCAAGAGAAAGCCAGTCTGAATAGGTAGGTAGGTACTAGTTTCACTAAATGGGACTATTGTATCTTTGAGGAAGTACTTACGTACCTATTATGTTCCTATTGGTCATAATGAACGTTATCCAATCCAATGTTCATTCTTTGCATTATGTTTGTGTTTTCTAGATTGTGGTTTCTTGGAATTCCACTGTAGTATACCTGCCTGCATTAATGCTCCGTTGAAGGTACATTTCGTAAGGGCAAGAAGAGTAGATCTTTAGAAAGAAGGAACTTGATTACGAACAGAGGTCGACTCCATGCGAGGCTAGGTAAGTGCTCGCTGCTTAGGATCCTACGAAACTAGTTCAACTCTCTCGAGTCTTCCAATCGGTACATAGAACTGTTATTTTTCACATTGACTCATCTTTCAGACACCTCTGTGGAGTGTT
This sequence comes from Eupithecia inturbata, assembly GCA_963662085.1. NCBI lineage: Eukaryota > Metazoa > Arthropoda > Insecta > Lepidoptera > Geometridae > Eupithecia > Eupithecia inturbata. The sequence continues at coordinate 213,541 of OY759181.1, read as the reverse complement.
GTTGAATCATGTTGTTGAAGTGCAAGAAATGTAAGCTACATAGGTACCTACTTACCCTAGCAATATACGCGAGTGTGCGGCGGCCGGGGGCTTGTGAGAGCCGGCGCCGGCTGAAACAGTTCCCAGGATCCCGCAGTCTCACGTCTCGTAACGCGCCGCGCCCGCGCCGCCGCCGCCGCGCCGCCAACGCGCAGATGCTCTCCACTTACAACACTTCAAAGCTTGCACTTGCTTATCAAAAGGGCCTAATACTCCTTCTACCCAATTAATATTGTTAACTTACTAAGTATTTAGTTAACAACCCAGCCGTGCTCTATGCTTTAGATTACGGAGTCGTATACCTACAGTACAGTACAGTACAGTACAGTGCAGTACAGTACAGTACAGTGCAGTACAGTACAGTACAGCAAATCTATACTTATAATAAATCTGTAGCAGGTCCAATTCTGTACCTACATAGAATATATTTTGGAACAACTGCCTGTCTGTTTGTTGACCGCGCATCTCGCACGCCGCACGCCGCACGCCGCACGCCGAAACTACTAAATGAATGCAAATGAATCTTGAAATGATTTGAGTACGAGGAAGGACATAGGATACTTTTTATCCCGAAATTCGGTTCCCTTGGGAGAGGGGATGAAACTCAAAATGTGTACTTATTTGTACATAATTCATTAACGCGTCGTCCGATTTCATTCATTCTTTTTTTTTTTTAGAAACAGTAGGTATTGCAAGATCGAATTTGACTAAATCAGTACAAAGTGGAGTAAAATTAAGTAGGTTTTGCAAAAACCTGTTATTTTTAGCTCTAGACGCGAAAAGCGTGTGTTTAACGTATCAATCTGTACATTTTCTGCCTCGTTATAAGTAATTCCTACGATTCTGATTTATTTAAGTACCTATATAGGTAGTTTATTTTTAACTTAAGCTAGTGTGAGTGTTTGTATTTTCAATGATGGCATTCATCTAACCGCTGGCTTTTATATTACGCGCGCACATATCATCAGATCAGATACACGACTCGACCTGTTGATTGCACTCACGTCGCCGCCGCGCCGCCGCGCCGTGCCGCGCGCGCGGTAAGCCGGTAACATAAACAACGCTCATAATAAGCTCTCTTTGACAAAGCAATAACTGTTTTGTAGAATAGATTAACAAGGGCACGCAACACAATGTAGGTACCTACCTATTATTTAACTCCAAGTTGTGTAGGTTCTTAATAATAAACAAATAAAAATTAATTAATGCTATGATTGAATGTTTGTCAATTTATTTATAACCATTGCGAAGCTCTGTCAGTAACATAAGTACTTACATGTTTGGCATCGTTTGAGTATATACTATAGGGAAGGACATAGGGTATGTTTGAGAATATACTACAAGGAAGAACATAGGGTACGTTTGAGTATATACTACAGAGAAGGACATAGGGTACGTTTGAGTATATACTACAAGGAAGGACATAGGGTACGTTTGAGTATATTCTACAAGGAAGGACATAGGGTACGTTTGAGTATATTCTACAAGGAAGGACATAGGGTACGTTTGAGTATATACTACAAGGAAGGACATAGGGTACGTTTGAGTATATTCTACAAGGAAGGACATAGGGTACGTTTGAGTATATACTACAAGGAAGGACATAGGGTACGTTTGAGTATGTACTACAAGGAAGGACATAGGGTACGTTTGAGTATATACTACAAGGAAGGACATAGGGTACGTTTGAGTATATACTACAAGGAAGGACATAGGGTACGTTTGAGTATATACTACAAGGAAGGACATAGGGTACGTTTGAGTATGTACTACAAGGAAGGACATAGGGTACGTTTGAGTATATACTACAAGGAAGGACATAGGGTACGTTTGAGTATATACTACAAGGAAGGACATAGGGTACGTTTGAGTATAATTATACTACAGGGAAGGACATAGGGTACGTTTTATCCCAAATTCATCGGCTCCCTTGGGAGAGGGGATGAAACTCAAAAATGTGTACTTAGTTTTAATTCATTCGTAAACAATAATTTATTAACGCGTTATCCAATTTAATTCATTATTTTTGTTAGAAACAACAAGGGTCTCAACACAATGAATTATTATTTTTATTCAGCGTTTCTTAATATAAGAGAAGCTATGGTCCATTATGAATAATTAGTCAGCAGGTATGGCAATCGCGAACGAAGTCGCGGGACAGACAGATATAATAAGATTACAAACAGCATGGATTTGTTTATTTAATAGAGCCGTGTATATTTAACTTAGAGAGAGCTGTTTGACGGCATGGTTTGGGATTGAGATCTGTAGCGAGTCCATCATCGCAGCCCTGCGGCCCTGCGCTGTGGAGCGTCGCTCGGCGCTTCCCAGCCGGCCGGGCCGGCCGCTGGCCCCCGCACCTGCGACCCTGCCTTATGGCGCTATTTGCCTTGAATCTCGATTCACGCAAGTGGCTTTTAACTAATAGCGAAACCAGATTGATTGTTTCTTGCGAACATGCGTATATGTGTGTAGTAACGCACGCACACGCGTCGTACGTGATCCGAGAGAGAGGCGCGGGGGGCGGGGGCGGGGTGGGGGCGGGGGCGGGGGCGGGGGCGGGGGCGGGGGCGGGTGCCCACGTTCCTGGAACTGCAGACAGCGCTCCATCATACACAAACACACCAACGACAACATACCTACATGCAAATGGAACGCACTGCGCGACCAACGCTCCACGTCGAAAAGATCTGTTCAGTTTAACGAATTTATTTACTTACTCAAAAGAACAATATTCATATAAATGAGTACATACAATAATCTTACGTACTATCGTTAATACTAAATTACAACAGTTTGCTAATAGTTCTGCCCCCGATAGTTGAAAAGACACATGGAACCTCAAGACAAAACGGAGAAAAAAGTGTTTTCATTAATCAAACGGGAAATCATTCCCTGTCTTTGGGTAAATTAAAGTAATAACATATTAAAAATTGGAAATAATGACCACAATAATAGTATTTGAATTAGATTACTAAAAATATGAATATATTTAAATTATTTAACTAATATTACGTGCATAACTGAATAGACGTAAATAGCCAGATGCGCCCATTACATCTAGAACGCTTATTTAATAAAAATCAACAGAGTTATCATTACATGGCAAAATGTACTTAGGCACTATAATAATAAAAACTATTATTACTGCCAGTTGTAGAAACTTGAGGGTAATTATATTGGTTCATTTCGTAACTGTAGCTTATTTGGTCTGCGTGACTGTAGTTATTTGCATTTATATTTTCTACTGTAGTACTACTTTACTTTGCGTATTTATAGAAGCTAAAGCTTTGGTAATTATGTCGAAGCTTCGACCTTTCTCCATGTTAGTTTTGTCTTAATAAAATTAAACAGATCATTAAATAACCAGTCTGCAAGCGATACAATTCACTTTAACTGTAAGTCGTTTTATAAACTGGTTTTTATTCTAACAGTAAATAATACTAATTCATGACATAACACTTTATTTTACTCGTCTAATGCGAAACTAAAGATGACGACAAAACATAGTGCAAGGATGCTTACCTTGTCAAAATCATGCAACAAAAAATTGCGGATCCGCGCCACACCTCCCGTACTGGTGGCCCGAGTAATAGTACTCCCGTACTGGGAGTACTATTACTCGGGCGCAACTCACACAGGAAAATATCCGCCGTACATATCATAGCCCGCGCACCTCCGCGCAGGATTTACGATAGTAACTGAATAAGTGAAAAGGACGTTTCTGCTTAGTTGCGCCTTTTTAATTAAGTACCATCGGTGCAATTTTTTCGCAACAATTAAGACGTATATGACATATGCGCCTGGACTAAAATAAACTTTACGAAGTAGAAAGGGCGCAAGTGGGCAGACGTAGACTTTATTTCTTAGTGTGAAATCAATTTCCAATAAGTGCGTTAGGCGCAAATCGTTACTTGTGCCTTGTTAATTTTCTCTTAGAAATAGGGTCGAATATGCGTCTTTGAAATTACCGAACTCAAATAAAATATACAAGGAATAAGGGCATTTCTACATAAATGCGACTCTTCTACTAAGTTTTAGCTAAATTCTTCTTTTTATCTTCAATAAGGTGGTAAAAGGTATGCAGAAGCTGCTTACTGTGTTGTGCTAAAATCGCACCGAAGTAAGGTAGAAAAATATTTAAAATACAGGCAGATGCGCCTTTTTTTCCTGATACTGGCAATATTGTATGTAATTCAAATTCGGAAATAATGTTAGATGCGCCTTTTCAACTATCGGGGGCAGAATTGTAGTAGCAAGTTTTACAATAATGGTCTTAATGATCTTTTAAGTTAGCGTAACGTAACGGTACCATCGTTACGTTACGTTACGCTAACTTAAAAGATCTTGTCATAAATATATTGTTTCAGTCTTTTTTAAATTATGTGCATTGATAAACATTTCTTAATGTTATCTATCAGGTTCAATAACAAAATAGGGGTGTGCGCTAACCCCTGAGGAGATGGCACCCTCCTCGCTTCGGATGGGTGGGACACAAATCACGGTTCAAACCTCATCAACTAAATATGTTTGATTCCATTAAAATAATATCTTCTTTTGTTAATGGAGTAGTTCTTACCTACCGTCGCGTCGCTCTCTCGTCGAAGAGTGAATAAGATACCTGTGCGAGCAGGTACCTAACACGAACAATATCTTATTTCCCGACGCCCTTACGTTTTCTTCCTAAAGGATTTTCAAGGCCGGCTGCTCACTTTCACATCTCCAAGGAGGTAGGGGGTTGGTTACGTACCTACCTTGCTACTCTTGTAATCTATATAGATAGGTATGTATCATCATAAATAACGTTTAATTATTTCTCAATTAACTAATGTAATGAAGTACCTAGATCATATCCTATTGTTAGCTAACGTGTAGGTACCTACTGTAAGTACTTACCTACCTACGTATGCAAATCGCTATACCTACTGAGAATGTTGATCTTCTTTCATGTCAATAGTGAAGTACCCACTATAGCTAAGGAACACGCGGCGCGGCGCGGCGATGATGTAATGTAAGCAGCAGGACGATGCCGCGGTACACTGCGCTTCTCCTGCATTAACCTTTAGTTTAGCGCGCCACCTGACTGCCTAACTTACAACCAACTGTAATAAAGCAAGGTGGTTGTCGTCTCCGAGATCAACACACAAGCTTCATCAAGCTAACATGTGTAATGTGAACACAGGGCCCAGGGCGGCTGATGGCTTTGCCTATGAAAGATCTAAGATCTAATAAATACCAAATTAAATATCACTCAAATTTTTAACTTTCTTATTTCGCCTCTGCGCGTGTCATCCCTTTGTTTAATTGAATATTATCTAGCATTATTCTGTATGTATACTCAACAATCATGAATATGATGCGTGAAGTAGGTACGTTACGTTCCCACTGGAGTACCTACAACTAGTAAGTAATATAAGGTGCATCGGGGTAAGAACGGATGCTTTTTTAGAAAACTATTAGGATGTTACAAAATATTTTTTTCGTAGGTTTTAAAAATGCTGGCCCACCTATAAATATACCAAAGTTTCGTTTAAAAGATAGGTCTATAAACCAGAGTATTTGACAATTCTCTAAACGTAAAGATGACAGAGCTAATCACGATTAAAGTTACAATAATATTTTGAAAACTACGGGAAAGATCGGACGTTGACGGGGTAACATCGGACTACCTTCTAAAACCGCTTCTATAGCTCTGATCTTAAGTGCTATAACATAAAATTATCCGGTCTTAGTCAAGAAAAACATTTTTCACACACATTTCCATTTTCACACAAATATCACACGTCCTACACGACCTAGCGGCTGACGGCAACTGATGGGGGGGGGCTCGACAAAATGGCGTTGCCGACTATGTTGCCAACAACCCAAAAACACCCTAGATTAGGGAGTTATTAGATTTATCCGATCTTAACCCGAATACGATCTTACCCCGATGCACTATAATACGGTTGTGTGCGCTGTGCTGCGGGTAGCGGGTAAACAGCGCGTGTCGCCGCTCGCCTGCACTGTACGAGTAGGTATCTTTCTATGGTCGCCGAGTGCGCGCCGCCGCCGCCGCCGCGCCGCCGCGTCGCCGCGTCGCGTCGCGTCGTTGATGCACTGCATCCACTCCACTGCAGCATGCTAGAGCACAGAGCGAGCAGCTGGCACTGCTGGTGCTGGTGCTCGTGGTAGGTACAGAGCAAGAGTACCTACTGACCACTAAACATCATACATTCATTATTAGTTCGTTCAAGCAAAAACGGATCGCACGCAAATACTCGAACGATTGTTGTTTTTTTAATTTCTGTATGATGTACAGCTTCCAGTTTTCAAATGTTCAGGCACGCAGCAAACAGCACTCGTGCTTCGCGAACAAACTTACACTCGATCATCGTTGCCGCTGATTTATGATGACTTTAAAAATCCATAAGTAATGCATGAATTAGCCGCATGCGCGTGCGCGGGAGAGATCTCGTGGGTCGGCCGGTGCTCTCAATTGGCAATGAGTCGACTGCACGCGCTTCAAACGATTCAGTCAGTATCAAATGAACCGGCGCCAGTCTCGACGTTAGGTAGCGAGACTGTATGTGCATGTTGTTATCTACCAGCTGCTTCCTATCATCCAGAAGATACTCATATCTCAGGACGATGAGAGCTATACAAGTGAAGTCAGTTTGACGTGCCTTATCTTATCAGTATCACTGCCGGCGCTACGAGGGCTGTAGAGGTGCCTACGCTGCTGGAAGCGGCGCCGTCGCGGGCGCCGGGCGCCGCACGCGCCGACACATCATCTAATCTACATGTTTGTTGGCAGGGGACCACTCAGTACCTACGCTTACCCACAACAAAGCACAGCGATCAGCAAACGGCTAAGACCTTGCAGCTATATACCTACATATATATACCTATGGAGCCAGTTTAGCTCCTTATTATGCCACGCAAAGGTGCAAAGAACAGTTTCATTCGAATCTCGAAATGCTTAGGTATACACAACGTGTGTCTGTGTTTAATCAACTGGTAAGTAGGTACCTAGTGTACCTACATATATGATATCAAATGGTTTTGTTCATATTTATTGCAGTTAAGATACGAGTAGGTAATGTAGAGCGGTAGAGTAGAGACGTCGAACTGTTGTTTAATAATAATTCAATTTATTTTTTAAGACAATTTTACAGTCCATTGGGTTAGTCGGCTTATAACTGAGTTAGTACTTAAAATTGATGAATGATTTTGTCCCTTGATGTTCGCCTGCAGTTGTTCTGGCTCGGAGCAGGGCAGGGGTGTACGCGAATCTAATAGCGTGTAGATTCATTGTGCTTTGCACAACCGAAAATAAATCACACACATTTGCATAAAAAGTAAAGCTAAAAGGGAGCGGCCCTCTCGCGTCACGTCGCATTTAAAATATTACAGTGTTTATTATGTAGGTGTCCCCGCCAGGACTCCCCTACAGTATTCATTGTTAGCACAGCGACCGTCGCAAGCCAAGGGGCTGCGATAGCGACCCGCGTTAGGCGATCTTGCCGTAGTAGCATGTAGTAGTAATTTCTGATTTTTAAAACTTGTTTATAAACTCACCTTGTCGCTTTGATACAATATAAGATACTAGCAACAGCGAGCGATTTGATGCTAGCGACAGCTCGCATTGACAGTTTAGTGACAATTCTCAATAGTTGTTAGCGAGCGGTTTTGGCTTCAGGGTGCACAAGGTAATTTACTGTATATTTTTTTCCGTAAATTAGGGATAGGTTTTAGGCCATAAAATAAGATCACAAATATAGGGTGGTAATGGGATTAAGCCATTTTTTCGACGGTACTTTAAGGACTAATGGAGTTAGGAGACTATCCATAATTTTTAGATAAGTTTCATCCCTGTTCACAGATTTAAAAAAAAAATTACAGGTAGCAAGAAAATGGGCTTTTTACTCACAAACATTTTACACACAAACTTTTTTTGATGCTAATCATTCCTGTTTCTTATACTGCTCAAAAAGTTATCAGACCAACTGAGGTTGGAATACTAAAAAAGTCTGAAATCGCTAAAAGTTTTTCTCACACATTTTGTAAGTAGTTCAAGAGTTTTTTTTTTATTCACACAAGAGCTGGTGTTTATAAGTACGGAATCCCTAGTTTGGGAATAATCCGCCAGAACCGACTGCAATGAGCACACATGTGACAAGTTGTTAGTTGCAGACAAGCTGTTAGAAGAGTTAACATTCTTTTCTAGCAGCTTGTCAACAACTGTTGCTTGTCTGATGTCAGCTCATTGCAGTCGGTTCTGGCTGACGGATCTGTACGTCGTCGTTCACTAATAAATGCCTTCTGGCAAATATCTAATATCAAAGTGCTTTCATTCCTTTAGACCTTACAGGCCTCTTGGACACGTCACAAAAATCAAATTACATAAGTAAAACTAGCAAATAAAGTTTGCACATTCAATCTTTTTAAGGTAATGTAAGAAAGCGAACAAGAAACATTTACCACGCAATCATTAATCTATAAATTGTACTTAATCATTAACGTAGGGACCTTTCTAGTCTCACTATTTATTATTTTCCACATTGATTTTATAATTTTTCACTATTTCACATTTTCCAGCTAATATAATATTTTATTTCGCTATTTGAAAAACTTTTCTAAACATATTGGAGTAGTTTTTTACGTTTTCTTTGAACTCCTGGCTAAAATTGTGTTGTTTTTCACTATACAGTTCATACAACGTTTGTCTACTCTTATGTACCATACCTACTGTTGCCCACTCACTAAAGTTTTTCACTATACAGTTCATACAACGTTTGTCTACTCTTATGTACCATACCTACTGTTGCCCACTCACTAAAGTTTTTCACTATACAGTTCATACAACGTTTGTATACTCTTATGTACCTATACCTACTGTTGCCCACTCACTAAAGTTTTTCACTATACAGTTCATACAACGTTTGTCTACTCTTATGTACCTATACCTACTGTTGCCCACTCACTAAAGTTTTTCACTATACAGTTCATACAACGTTTGTATACTCTTATGTACCTATACCTACTGTTGCCCACTCACTAAAGTTTTTCACTATACAGTTCATACAACGTTTGTCTACTCTTATGTACCATACCTACTGTTGCCCACTCACTAAAGTTTTTCACTATACAGTTCATACAACGTTTGTATACTCTTATGTACCTATACCTACTGTTGCCCACTCACTAAAGTTTTTCACTATACAGTTCATACAACGTTTGTATACTCTTATGTACCTATACCTACTGTTGCCCACTCACTAAAGTTTTTCACTATACAGTTCATACAACGTTTGTCTACTCTTATGTACCTATACCTACTGTTGCCCACTCACTAAAGTTAAGTTTTTCACTATACAGTTCATACAACGTTTGTCTACTCTTATGTACCTATACCTACTGTTGCCCACTCACTAAAGTTAAGTTTTTCACTATACAGTTCATACAACGTTTCATACAACGTTTGTCTACTCTTATGTACCTATACCTACTGTTGCCCACTCACTAAAGTTAAGTTTATCTGAGACCTTGATCGATATGGATCTGAATATTAAATTGAACGCATTGGTGGAATTTGTTAAAAAAAACTACAATACGACTCATTTGGGTTGTTAAGTGAGTAATTTAATTAGGTGATGGTTTACAATTCCGATTCAATACCAACCGTTCAAATCGACTTGTGGTCACAGTATGTATTTTAGTTTTTTGGTACAATTATTATTCTTTACTTGGATTTCTAATTTAATTAGTTGACCTAAGTGGTCTGATTTTAAATTGCATTATTTTTTTTCTATCAAATTTTTCAGTTTGGCAAACAAATATATTATCTATACATTTTGCTGAGGTTTCAGTTATTCTAGTAGGTTTCATACATTTTGGCCTTAGATTATAGGAGATGAACAAATTAGTTAATCTACTACTGAGGGAGTAAACTTATAAAATATAAATTTTTTGGTCTCTAGTCCCTAAATAAACTAGTTTCAATGAAATTTTTTTTATTTAACCATAAAGTTCTCTGCTACCTTAAGGGTTAAAGTTGATAATTAAACAAAAGACAACATAATGTATAACTGAGCAGTGAAACCATTACGCTCGTAGCTACAGTCAGCTGACACTGCCTCACTCCGGTCCTCCGCAGATTGCAGGAGGCGAGGCGAGGCGAGGCGAGGCCAGTGGGATGTAATTGTTTGACCAAAAACAAATAATTTAGTTCCGCGTTTGTAATGTTCCCAATTGAGGCAGCACTTAGACGTTCGATGTGAATTAAATAACGCTGTCTCCGAGGTATCGCACCGTATTCGGAACTCTACTAAAACAGTTCTATCTCATAACATAACATAACATAACGTGATAGTTTACATGTGTTCTCAATGAAACAGTGTTACGTTAAGTAATGCAAAGTTTATAAAATAGTATCGTATTATAAAATAGTTTATACGAATCAAGTATACTAGCTACGTACTTGTTATACATGGATGACAGACAGCAAACAATATTTTATTTTTATTATTATTTTGCTATCTTTCATATTGTCTCCAATACAATATATATTATCAGCTGAACACAATTTAGTTTTATTGTAATTCGCAGCGGCCGCCCGACAACCTGCATAAATAGCAAGCGCGCAGCGCTTTCTTCCCATCCTGCGCTCCATTTTTCGAACAGTAAGGTTCTGGTTGTTGGTGGTCGGTGCGATTTGCAGTAAGTCCGTTCCTAGTTATATTTTGTGGTGATTTTATTGTGTTTTTGCCTTGTGGTTATCAAATTAACGGCTGTTTGTAAGTTGTTTTAATTTTAGAGGTTATTAAATTGTTTTGGAAGTAAATCATTTCAGTTTGTTAAAAATAATTCTTTTTTTTATTTCAATATCCCTTCTGAACCTAATATCAGAAGTGGGATACGAAATTCATTGCTCACACGCCTTTTAAAACCGAAATAAAAACAGCCGTTAGTTTTATCCATGCCACGACCATCTCGCTCGCGTAGTAGAACTAAAGAGATGCACCGCCGAAAGGCTAGGCGATCTCGTAGTCGAAGCAAGTCGCGCCGATCCCATGATACACCTCGCTCGCGGTCCCATCGTAGTCACGAACCAGGGTCTCGTTCTCGCGAAGGTTCCGTCAAGGAAGTGTTAGGCTCCATAGTGGCGCGATTAAATGCTATCGAAAGTAGTATTACTAGCGAAAGGAGTGGGTTACATTCGCCATTTCCACCTCCCATCTCACATACACCGCCGTTACCACCCCCTGTTTGTACCGAAACACCTAAACGCGATGATGACGTAATGTCAGCCACGCGTGCTCTTACAAGTGCTCTTCTTGCCATCGATAGAGCGAAACCGAAAGCTTATTACGTGTCCAATTTTGATCCCGCCGTAAGTAACTTCGAAGTGTGGTGTAACGAGGTTGAACGGGGTAGGTTAGCTAATGGTTGGGAAGATTCCGAGTGCTTGTCGAGGGTCGCGAATTGTCTTAAAGGTGACGCTAAAACCTGGTTAGATGAATGGACTACCGGTGAACGTACGTGGTCTACCTTCAAAAAGGAATTCGCTTGCCTTTGCCCGAAAAATATCGATTTTGCTCAAACTCTTTTTGAGGTTATTAACACAAGTTCGGATAAATTCCCTACTTACGCCGAATATGCGCGACGCTCACTGTTGCGCTTGCGCGTCGTACAAGGGTTGAGTGAGGAACTTATGGTAGCGATAATCATACGAGGCATCACGGATGTGCAAGTACGCGCAGCAGCCGTGAATGCCAATTTAACCCCCGACAACTTGATCTCTTTCTTGGCTATTTATGTCAAGCCTGGTGGCAGTCGAAACAACCATTTTGCACCTAATGCAAATAAGAAAAGAAATTTTGATAGTAAAGACATAAAATGCCATAGTTGCCGCCAGACTGGACATAAAAGCGTTAATTGTCCTAAAAAACGTAAAACAGACGAAAACAAGACTAAAATCACTTGCACGTTTTGTAAGAAGGTAGGGCATAAGGAAGAGGACTGTTTCGCTAAAAATAGATCTCAAGGTCCGAAAGGTCAAAGCGAAAAAGTTTCTGCGCAGAAGGTGAATCTTTGCAACGAGCTCACAATGAAGACTTGTAATAGCGATATCAGCACGGCGGTTATACAGGGCGTACCCGTAGATATTCTGATAGATAGCGGCGCGCTTAACGTATCGCTTATATCCTCTGCGGTCTTAAAGCACTTCACTTGCCAACGAAAACCAATTCACCGCCTTCTGAAAGGCATAAGTAACAGTGAAATTGTCTCTCATGAATATGTCACCCTAACGGTGGAGTTCAGTGTAATATCACTTGAGGTAGATTTCGTTGTGGTACTCGCTTTGTGCATGAATACACCGATTGTTATCGGAACCGATGTTCTCAACAGAGACGGTGTAACTTTCGTTCGTACAAAAAATAGTCAATACCTGACTCACCGGCCTGACACAATCTCAAAGGTAAACTCTGTTGAGAATGTCGAATCTGATAACCCTCAGGTGACAACACCGCTTCAAGGTGATGATCTCGCTGCGTTGACGATCATCATAAACGACTACAAGCCGTTTCTGATATCTGGTACTGCCACTACTACCGTCACGACAGGTTCGATGCAGATAAATCTGAACAGTGGTGTACCAGTAGCTTACCATCCGTACCGCCTTTCTTATCAAGAAAAAGTCAAAGTCCGCGAAATCATTAAAGATTTACTAGATAAAAAAATCATCAGAGAATCGAACTCCGAATACGCGAGTCCTATAATTTTAGTGAAAAAGAAAGACGGCACGGATAGGATGTGTGTTGACTTTCGCGCGCTCAACCGTATCACTGTTAAGGATAGGTATCCACTCCCTTTGATAGATGATCACATCGACCGTTTAGGTGCCGCGAAGTTTTTTACTAGTCTGGACATGGCCTCGGGCTTTCACCAGATTCCAATTGAAGAAAGCTCGATTCACAAAACAGGATTTGTCACACCCGAATCTCATTATGAATACGTTAAGGTCCCTTTTGGGCTTTGCAATAGTCCCGTTGTTTATCAGCGCATTATTAACAATACACTCCGAAAATTGATCGAGTCGGGAAAAGTCCTCGTTTACATGGATGATGTACTGATATTGAGTATGACTGTTAGTGAAGGACTTGACTTGTTGCGCGAAGTATTGAAAACATTAACGGATGCAGGCTTCTCGATCAATCTTCGGAAGTGTACTTTCCTCAGCACTGAGATAGAGTACTTGGGGCGCGTTATCAGTCATGGTCAGGTTAGGCCGAGCCCCCGAAAGATAGAAGCATTAGTAGATACACCAGTCCCGGGAAACGTCAAACAAGTACGTCAACTTTTAGACCTGGCTGGCTATTTTCGCCGGTATATACAGGGTTACGCGACGAAAACTGCAAATATTTCTCACCTCACTAAGAAAAATGTTAAGTTTGAATGGGGGCCTGAACAAGAGCAGACCCGCAAATATAATATTTAATAGAGCGTCTGACCAGTGAGCCGATACTTGCAATTTTCGATCCATCCCTACCCACCGAACTCCACACTGATGCGAGTAGTGCAGGCTACGGAGCTGTCCTCATGCAGACACATGTGAATGGTAGTAAGCGCGTGGTAGCCTACTTTAGTAAAGTTACGCTAGCTGCGGAGAGCAGGTACCATTCGTACGAATTAGAGACGTTGGCAGTTGTCAGGGCATTGCAACACTTTAGGCATTATTTAGTAGGTTTAGAATTTAAAATTGTCACTGACTGTAATGCCCTGAAAGCCACAGAACGTAAGAAGGATCTGCTGCCGAGGGTTGCGCGCTGGTGGATTTATCTCCAAGACTTTAACTTTACAATGGAATATAGAAAGGGCGTCATGATGAGTCATGCCGATTACTTAAGCAGAAATCCACCAGTGACGCAAGTCAACAACATCGACAGACCCTTGAGCTGGGCGCAGATTGCTCAGTCTGCCGATAACGAAACGCAAGAACTTATTCAAAAGCTCAGAGATGGTCTTTTGGACTCACAGCGCTATGCGTTTCAAAATGACCTTCTGTACTACCGTTACTCCCCTGTGGGTGAGGAATCGCGTTTACTATGCTATGTGCCCAAGGGCCATCGACTGAGCTTGTTACGCGTTTTCCACGACGAGCATGAACATATTGGAGCGGACAAGACGTTAGATTTGATCATGAAACATTTTTGGTTTCCTGGCCTTAAGCCTTTTGTAAAGAAATACACCTCACACTGTCTGATCTGCATTTCAAAGAAGAGGGTACCTAGGGCCCCACGTCAACCCATTACGTCATGGGAAAAGTCTGATGTCCCCTTTAATACTGTTCATGCGGACGTATTAGGACCTCTGCCTGAATCTGAAGGATACAAGTTCGTACTTGTACTGGTGGATTCATTCACGAAATATTGTTTGCTCTACCCGATGTACAGACAAGACACCACTGAACTCAGACGTGTTTTTGACAATGCGATTTCATTATTTGGTACTCCCAAACTTTTGATTTGCGATAGAGGTCGTATGTTTGAGGCTTCTCGCTTTACTAACTGGATGTCCGAAATGGGTTGTGACGTTCACCACATAACGCCTGAAATGCATCATGCAAACGGCCAGGCTGAACGTTATGTGCGAACTGTCCTCAACCTAGTTCGGGTTGAAAGTAACAATAGAAAAACCACGTGGTCTAATACATTGTGTAAAATCCAGCTAGTCCTAAATATTACTAAGCAGAAAACCACCCAAACTTCGGCTCTACAACTGTTAATCGGCACGGATGCGACAACTCCGGTGATACGTGCGCTGATCCGAGACGTGGCAGTAGAGACGACAAGCCCTAATCGCGAGGCAATGAGGGAAATCAGCAGGAGTCGAGCTAAAGAGTTACTCAAACAAAACAAAGAGAAACAAGACTCCTATGTAAATCGTCATCGACACCCTCCCAGAGTGTTTCAGGTTAATGACCAAGTGTTCGTGATCAAGTACTCTCAATCTACTGGGAAACTCGATGCTGGCATGAGAGGTCCATACCGTGTAATAAGAGCGTTACCAAGCGACCGATATGAGCTGAAGCTGCTTAGTGGTGCCCGTGGGAAAACTACCCAGGCCGCAGCTCAGTATATGGTGCCTTGGAAGGGAGAGTGGTGTCCCGAGAGTTGTGCCGCATTTTTTGAAAGTGAGTTTAATCTTTCGCTTGTGTTTCAGAAAATGTTAACTGGCCTTGTGTGACTGTGTGTGCGTGTATGCTGGTCACTGCACAGTGAAGAGGAGATGAGCTATCCGATTTTGTTACGCGCGCACCGCGACCGAGAGTTCTACCTCGCAGACGTCTCCATGACGTATAGGGGCTCTGCCTCGCAGACGTCTCCATGACGTATAGGGGCTCTGCCTTGCAGACGTGTCCATGACGCGTAGGGGCTCTGCCTCGCAGACGTCTCCATGACGTGTAGGGGCCCTGCCCCGCAGACGTGTCCATGACGCGTAACGCTTTCAGCGTTATAGAGCTCTCAGGGCCCTAGCCCTGTAGGAGGGGGCCCTCGCCCCGTAGACGCGTTCCTAACGTGTGTAGTAATTTTTTTTTAGGCACAGGTATGACGAGCGAACTTGTGTCTGTCGATGAATGTTACTGCGCAAAGGTGATGAATGTGCGTCTGCGTAGAAATTAGGCAAAACCAGCTAAGTGTTTCTTTGAATGAGGGCCTTGGATGTGTGACGAATGAAAGAATAGGTCGAAACCTTTTATTGGTAAATCAAAAGTTCTATTCTTTTATAGATTCTGACGATGACAATGATAATGACGGCACGGCTGGTCCCTCATTCGCCACTGCTCGCCCCGAGGGTGCTCCCGACGAGCACACCTCTCATGATGCTGCCAGGGACGGCGCACCGTCAGGAGAAGCCGTATCAGCTGAACACAATTTAGTTTTATTGTAATTCGCAGCGGCCGCCCGACAACCTGCATAAATAGCAAGCGCGCAGCGCTTTCTTCCCATCCTGCGCTCCATTTTTCGAACAGTAAGGTTCTGGTTGTTGGTGGTCGGTGCGATTTGCAGTAAGTCCGTTCCTAGTTATATTTTGTGGTGATTTTATTGTGTTTTTGCCTTGTGGTTATCAAATTAACGGCTGTTTGTAAGTTGTTTTAATTTTAGAGGTTATTAAATTGTTTTGGAAGTAAATAATTTCAGTTTGTTAAAAATAATTCTTTTTTTTTATTTCAATATCCCTTCTGAACCTAATAATATAATTAAGTTTAATCTTATTTAAATGTTTGACTAGTAGCGGTCCATAGAAAATGTTATTATTTTTATTTAGAGTAACATTATATTTTTCTTTGTATGGACGCACCTTTACTTTTCCAATATGGGAGAAGCCACTGGCTCCTGAAACACAATATGGGAGAAGCCACTGGCTCCTGAAACACAATATGGGAGAAGCCACTGGCTCCTGAAACACAATATGAGAGAAGCCACTGGCTCCTGAAACACAATATGGGAGAAGCCACTGGCTCCTGAAACACAATATGGGAGAAGCCACTGGCTCCTGAAACACAATTTATAACTAGTTCGGGAGCCTATGGATTAATTTTTAGGGTTCCGTACCCGAAGGGTGAAAATGGAACCTTATTACTATACCTCCGCTGTCCGTCCGTCCGTCTGTCACAGGGCTCTATCTCATGAACCGTAAGACGTAGACAGTTGATATTTTCAGAAAATGTGTATTTCTCTTGCTGCTATAACAACAAATAATGAAAATAAAATAAATATCCAAATTAAAGGGGGCTTCCATACAAAAAACATAATTTTTTGGCTCTTTGTTTGTCAAGGCTGTATACCTTGAACCACAATAGGTAGACACATGAAACTTTCTATAAATAAGTACCTAATACCTACTTCAACTATAATATTAGAGAAAATACTAAGAATTTAATAAAGTTTAAAATTAAGAGGGGACTCCGATAAGTGAAAATGCAATGTTCTTTGAAATGTTGTCTGATTTTTAGGGTACGGAACCCTTCGTGTGCGAGTCGAGTCGCACAAACTTGGCATTTTATTTAAATTTGTAACTCTACTTGTGTCAAATAAATGTTTTTTACTGATAGTACTTTACTTTAGTATTTATGGGTTCGTTCGTATTAAGTTGGTCTGTGTACCTCTAGAGTAGCGGCAGGCGGCCGCGACGGGGCGGCCGCCTGCCGCTACTCTACAGCCGCTACTCGGCGGGCCGGGTTGCAGGCTCCGCGCGAGGCTTCGGCCGCGGCGGCGGCGCGGGCCGGGTTGCAGGCTTCGCGCGAGGCTGCGGCCGCGGCGGCGCGGCGGCGGCGCGCGCCGTGTTGCAGGCTTCGCGCGAGGCTGCGGCTGCGGCGGCGGCGCGGGCCGGGTTGCAGGCTCCGCGCGCGAGGCTGCGGCCGGGACGGGGCCAGTGCGTCTCCACCTCCACTGGTTAGTCTCCACCTCCACTGGCTTGCCAAACTACAAGGAACAAGGAATTTCGAAGTACGAATCACAAAAAGAGGCTCTTGCTTTTATGATTGAGGTGTGATCTTTATTAGCGACGAGCATTATCAGACTGCCATACCTCAGACTGACCCTCAGAAGTATGAGCACGTGGTACTAGGTGCTTGGCAGAAGGTCTGATCTAACAGGTAGCGGCTGGTAGAGCAGTCAATGTGTTGTCTCCACTCCATTCCCAGCACCGCCGGTCGGCCCCCATCGGGATCCAGAACCGCGCCACCCCGAATTCTGATTCGCTTACATCGCTTATAGCACTTTTGGAGAACAAGCAATCACTCGTGGAAGTTAGATGAACCGCCGCCGCCGCCGCCGCGCCGCCTCGTCCGCGACCGGACCGGCTCGTATACAGAGAGCAGCTCTGCGTGTGGCGCCATGTGCACATTCACTGCGTCTCCACACTAAACGTAATGTTCTCGTGAACTTTCCATCGCTGCTCCAACTAACTAATGGACCGTTTGTTGCCGAACACACCACTAATTCCTCTTGAGCCAGCTGAAACCTCGTCGGTCAGGTTAAGCCATAGGTTTGACGTGTGGTTTATTTCATAGAATCCATTTGCTGTTTACACAATGTTTTTCGAAGAAACCGCATCAAACGTTCGAAAGTGAAATTCAACAAAGACGATTTCACAGTAAAATGTAAACAGAGCCGTGAGACGTGAGTCACCGTCTCGCCTGACGCCTTTCGTGCTCGGGCGAGTGAGAATCCGACGGACGCGGACGCACGCAGCTCAACACTTTGGGGTGGGTCACGCTTGCTGAGGGCCGTGGGCAGGCATGGGGGGGGGCATAGTTTTAGAAATTATGGAAGCATTAACAAAACAAATAACATGAACGGAGCAAGCGAACTAAAAGTTCTGAGACTTTTCAGTCGTTCGACAGAAAGTTTTAGGAAAGCGTAAAATAACCAAAAGAAACAATGAGCGGAGCGAGCCGCAATGTTTTTGTGAATTTGTGGTGACCCTTTGTGTAGACACCGCTACGCAGCGCGCACTTCATCGCTTCAGAAGTCACAGGGGCCCAACAAACAAAATAAAACAGTAAAATCAGTTACAACGGGATATTTAGCATATTAATAAAAAAGGTAATTTGCGACGACATGGGTGCCTTAGTAAGTAAGTAGTCTATGAGAGCGCGCAGATACTAGGGGGGCGCCCCGAGCGCCGGAATCGGCGGATTGTCACCAGCCGCTCGGCGCCCTCTAGGATGGGGCGCCTTTTTTCACCGCACACCCTGCAAATTCAAATTCAAATTCAAAGTGCTTTATTTCTTTTAGACCTTACAGGACTCTTGGACACGTCACAAAATTCAAATTACATAAGTAAACTAGCAAATAAAGTGATCTCTTTGATTTTTGTTCACTTCAACCATTTTAAGGTAAATTATAGAAGCGAACAAGAAACCTTTACCTTGTTAGGTTGTTAATTTTCGAGTTGGAGCAAAACTTGTCCCAACCTTGTTTATCCTCTATAGATAATCTGATATTGTGTAGTAAGTCTTTTTACAAAGGATATGTTTGACAATTTATTTGTTTGTTTGATAATTTTTCAACTCAGTTGGTATTTTGTTGTAGAAGCGTGTACATTGCCCTTTAAAGGATACATTAATCTTGTGTAGCCTAGTTGTGGGCACAGCGAGTTTATTCTTATTTCTAGTATTTAAATTATGTACGTCGCTACTTTTAGGGAACCGATTGATATTCATATGAGTGTACAACATGTTTTCACAAATTATATTGACATGCTACTGTCATTATGTTTATTTCTTTGAATTTTTCACGTAGGCTTTCTCTGGGACCCACATTATATGTATATTGCATGAACAGCCCTCTTCTTCAGCACAAATATGGTGTTAATATTTGCAGCGTTCCCCCACAGCAGTATGCCATAAGACATAACACTATGTAAGTCACTAGTCTAGAAGTATCAACGTCTGTATGATGATGATTGATGACGGATTTTTTTGACTGCATACGCTTGCTTCGTTTTGACTGCATACGCTTGCTTCGTTTTGACTGCATACGCTTGCTTCGTTTTGGTTTCATTAAGCAAAAGGTTATTGACACTAAACTACTGACACTACTACTCTACTGCTCACTTGCTAACAGCCGCTGCTGCCGGAAGAAGTTATTCCCGCGCGTGTGGAGTGATCCGCGGTTTTGTTTATTTTCGTGTATTTTTTCGAATTTGGCAAAGTTGCCTTCTGTGGGGATCGAGCTCGGGACCCACGGACAAAATGTGTGAGCGAGCCGCGAATATTTTGTGGTGTCTATAGATGTTTTGCAGTGTTTGGTAAAGTACCTGTCAAACGTGTTGTCGGCGAGCAGAGTGAACCGCGAAAATTTTAGTTAGTTTTTGTTATTTTTAGTAAATTTGGCAAAGTGACCTAAAGCGGGGTCGATCTTTGGACCATGGTCAGAAGGAACCAATGTTATCGGCGAGCGGATCTCACCATGGTAATTTTATCTGCTTAGATAAAATTACCATGATTTGTGTTCTTTGTTAGATATCGACAGATAGATAGGTAATAATTATAATAATAATTAATACTTAACTGTACCGCACAAAGCGATACACAATACAATACAAAGGTGGCCTTATCGCTATGAGCGATATCTTCCAGGCAACCTTAAGATGGATTGGACATGTAAGAAAAAAATGGACGGTGGCACTCGAAAAATAAAAGAAAACAATAATACTTACACTACATACTATAATACCTACATAAATTACAAACATTATAATTTATATAAACATAAAAATAAGGTTTCTAACTTTTTACAAGGCTACATAATGCTGATGACTCTGATGAGTGATGATATACCTCCTGGAACCCCACGCTCATGTCCCGCCCGCAGTCCCCGGCCGCGGATCGCCGGCACCGTTCAATGGAGCCGCTTCATTAAGATGCATGTAGCAGGCATAGAAAGATAGATAACTAATAGACATCTAATAGTGGACGACAGTACGCACCTTACTTACCTACCTGTGATTAGTTAACGTTAGGTACCTACCTGCCTAGGTACTACCTGCCCAGGTACTACCTGCCCAGGTACTACCTGCCCAGGTACTACCTGCCCAGGTACTCGTACATCTACAAAAATGATAGATTAATACATGTCGCGCGCCGCTCGTCGCCTGCATTGTAATGGGAATGTGTCGGTAGCGTGCCTGCTGCTATCCACTCGCCACATGCTCTGCCAGCCGACGCGCTGCCAGCCCGCTCCCGCCGCGCCGTCGCCGCTGCCCAACGATTAGCTAAAACGAAAGTAGCTAAAGCCAAATTACTATCAATTATCTGCTTCCAAGGTTCAATTAACGAGCACTAAACAATCGCTCGGAATAAAATGGCTGCCATAAACTCGAACAGTCGTTATGTTACTCACACAGGCAGGTACTGCGCCAGCTTTACGGGTAAAATAACATTCGACATTTCTCTTTTCCAAGTTTACATACCGATATGCATAATAATAATATCGCATAATATAATTTAAGTTTTGTCAAAAAGATTGATAAGATTTTATAACACTACTAGGTTTTGTATAGGTACCTAATACGATTTAATATCTGGCACAATCTATAGGCTTTGCTAAAATAGTGTTGATGTAGACACAAAAGAAATTGACAGAAGTGTATTTGAACAGTTACAGTGGCCAAGGAAGGGCTTACTTCGGCCAATGTAACTACTGTTACCCAGGCCATTTGCACTATAACTACGTATAGTTACTATAACTACGTATAGTTACTAGAGGTATAACTACGTTTTAGTATAGTTACATTTATTATTATATATTTTATGACAAGGCTCGTAAAGCTTTAATAGAGAGGTGAGGGTAAGCGAGGCCGCGGGCGAGCCTCTCTCCTCCTCGGTACTCGGGGAACTATTCAGGTCAAATTTTGTCACAGTTCGTCCAAATTTGAGATATAGGATACCTATAAAGAGTTGACGTTAATGGGAAACGGTCTGCGGGGTCTGTAGTTACAATGGGTGTACCACAGGGATCTATCCTCGGTCCTTTCCTATTTTTAGTTTATATTAACGACCTACCTCATCTTGTAAAGTATAACTACAAGATCGTATTGTTTGCTGATGATACTTCATTAATTTTTAAAATGAAACGACAAAACACAAATTTCGACAATGTGAATAATGCAATATCAAAAGTAGTCCATTGGTTTAGTGTCAATAATCTTTTGCTTAGTCAAAGTCAAAGTCAAAAACTCTGTATTTCCATAAATACAATAAATGTACACTTAGAAAAGGTCAAATTCTTAATAATTAAACACTGACAATAAACTGATATTTTTTATTTCAGTCGCTTTGGTATGTAGACTAAAGTAAAGAAGAGACTTAATGAGACCAAAACGAAATGTTTAGATTTATTCTACCTAATGTAAAACAAGTTAAGGCTGATGTAACGTCACGCAAGGAACCAAGTCACGCAGGGAACCAAGTCACGCAGGGAACCAAGTCACGCAGGGAACCAAGTCACGCAGGGAACCAAGTCACGCAAGGAACCAACTCACGCAGGGAACCAACTCACGCAGGGAACCAAGTCACGCAGGGAACCAACTCACGCAGGGAACCAACTCACGCAGGGAAACAAGTCACGCAGGGAACCAACTCACGCAGGGAACCAACTCACGCAGGGAACCAACTCACGCAGGGAACCAACTCACGCAGGGAACCAACTCACGCAGGGAACCAACTCACGCAGGGAACCAACTCACGCAGGGAACCAACTCACGCAGGGAACCAACTCACGCAGGGAACCAACTCACGCAGGGAACCAACTCACGCAGGGAACCAACTCACGCAGGGAACCAACTCACGCAGGGAACCAACTCACGCAGGGAACCAAGTCACGCAGGGAACCAACTCACGCAGGGAACCAACTCACGCAGGGAACTAACTCACTCAGGGAATCTGCTGTGGCAAGCGCTTTGTAACAGAGTTTATATTATTATGTAGATTGTATCATATTAGACCTGGTAAACGTGATTTGCGAGCATTTAGGAATACTTAACTTTGTTTGGAGTCTGAGACCTTGCTAGCCACTACTGCTGACATAGAACAGTTACTCTGGAGAGCAATATTTACGAACAGACAATTGTATGTTTCCGTATAAATGATACCGGTTCGTGGGATCACGCCTCTAAGTCGAGATTATGTTTCCGTATAAATGATACCGGTTCGTGTGACTCACGCCTCTAAGTCGAGATTATGTTTCCGTATAAATGATACCGGTTCGTGTGACTCACGCCTCTAAGTCGAGATTATGTTTCCGTATAAATGATACCGGTTCGTGTGACTCACGCCTCTAAGTCGAGATTATGTTTCCGTATAAATGATACCGGTTCGTGTGACTCACGCCTCTAAGTCGAGATTATGTTTCCGTATAAATGATACCGGTTCGTGTGACTCACGCCTCTAAGTCGAGATTATGTTTCCGTATAAATGATACCGGTTCGTGTGATCACGCCTCTAAGTCGAGATCTAAGTTTCCGTATAAATATATTAAAAAGGGCTTCACCGGATCCGGCCCATTTTCGGCTACATGATCGCGCTGTTGCGTCAGTAGTTACTTGAAGGCGGCTGTATACAGTGGGCCAAGGCGGGCGTTGGGCTAAGTGGACCAGTTCTACATAGGGGAATTGGGATCTGCACTGAAATCTCGTATGGGTGTGTATTGTGCTTGAGCATTGTCCCCATGCCCAACCAGGCTCTTACCTACCAGTCCAACTCCTTGAAGTACCGGACCAGGACTTTTGGTAATTGACAGCTTCGTTTTAGATTTTCTGTAGGGTGGATGGGGTGGATGGGGTGGATGGGGTGGATGCCTCTATGAGACTCTTCAATCCCGTCTTTTGTCTAGCCTTCTCTGTGGCCGTGCAGGTACCACAAAGTGTTCTACAGTCTCTTCTTTATGGAAGCCCTGCCACGCACGACACGCTCCAGTATTGAGAATATGATGGTGGCCGGTATTGGGTACCTCATTGGGCCAACGTGCAAAGATCTTATTGGCGTATTTTGGTAGTTCGCGACCAACCAAATAGCGTCGGTTTTCCGAGCACACATCAAAGGATCTTGGTGGTGTTCACACACTGTTTGAAATGAAAGGTTTTTATTTGCTTTACGAGCTACTACACAATAAGTTGAACTATAAGTTACGTGACTCAGATTTCAGCAGAGCGCGAGACAAACATGGTTTTCGCTCAGCATTGTGCCGGATACACACTGATGTATCCGGCACAATGCTGAGCGAAAACCATGTTATACCTTATTATTAATACGCATAAAATTATAGACCTATGTTACTTAGAATTTATAGACGTTTTCGATAGGTACCTAAATTCTTATGTTTTTTAATTCATATATTTTTTTAGTCATGTTAATGTAATTTGGTACTCTTAACCATAATACTATACATTAATGAATTAAAATATCGCCAGTTTAAATTTACTCTGGTATTTTAGAACATTAAAATACGTGAATTCATTGGTGACGTAAAAAGTCAGTAGTTAATTAATTCCCGATTTCGAACTTTTTTGGGTTGTGTTGTTTGTTTACTGCTTCCTATTACGCTTGTACTACGATACTCTAGCGACACCGGTATCGCTTTAGGTTTGTATGGAAAGCGACAGAATAGCGATAATTTTACTTCTACTGTGGAGGAGGAACTTGGCAACACCGCCTATGCTTTTTGAAAGCGTAGATTGCAAACTGACTGTATTTATCAACTGTGCGGTGCGTGTTGCGGCCTGCACTGGACACCTGCATAGCCCATAGCCACCTGCTTACAGGATACGCTATTGTCCCGTATTCCGGCGGCGGCGGCGCGTCGCGTCGCGTCGCTCGGTGCGAGGCGGGGCGGGGCGGCGGCGCGGCGCGGGCGGCGCGGGCGGGCGGGGCGCCTCGTAATCTGTAGCGGTGACTATGCACGAGTCCAATGTCTAGGCTGCTCCGGCAGGCTTCGACCTCTATTTACAAGTACTCTACACTACACTAGGTAGGTACACTTCGCTTTAGGCCCACTCGAGCGAGTAGTACCTACATAGAAACCTTTGGCAAGTGTGTCGTACTTGTACTATATACACAAATATATTATATATTTTACACATATATACCTATTATATATTTTGTATAGACTAGTAGATGCAGCGAGGGCACATAGCTGTGTCTTACGTCTCGTCTGAGCGGGTCCTAGTGCTTGGCCGGCGTCTGACGACCATCAATGATTACCGTCCGGTTAAGCAATACAGATCACATTGTGTTAAAACACACGGATGACCATTGAGTTACAAATAGTAATAATAATTCAGTGCTGATGACTAATATTATTGTCATTATCCACTTTTCAACCCGATCTTGTTATCGCTATTGATAAGCAGTAAGGGGTTGAGGATGCAACGCCCTGCGCGAGCAGTACGACGACGTGACGTGACGTGACGTGGAGCCAATCACGTTCACTCTGAGGACTCCTTCAAGCTTACGAAGCGACTGCGGGAATACTATTCGGAAAAAATATTTCTAATATTATTATACATAATACATTACAATGTAATTATGTAAATGTTGTCAAATTCGCGGCATCAAGCGACCCCACGCCGCGTCGTATCGTCGCCGCGTCGTATCGTCGTCGCGTCGTATCGACGTCGCGTCGTATCGTCGCCGCGTCATATCGTCGCCGCGTCGTATCGTCGCCGCGTCGTATCGTCGTCGCGTCGATCGCTTCGTATTCACAAGCTCAGATCATTTTATTTTGAAGCACGTTCAAATGAAAGAGACAAATATCAGTTAAGGTTGAATGGAAATAGTCGCGTATTAATAGTGTTAGATGTAAACAGCAGCGTTGAGTTCCCGCGCGCCGCGCGTCGCGCCGCGCCGGCCGCGGAGAGGCGCCAGCTGATGCAGAGTAGCGCCCTCTGCTAATCCGATTGCCGTCAAAGCAACGCACGCAAAGTTTTTTAAAATCTTCAAATTTCGTGTACGATCTCCCTTTTATAACCCTACCTTGTCGCACACCTGCAACCTGCACCTGAAAGCACCGCTGCAGCACAGCACAAAAATGTACATTCAAATATAAGCTCAACTCGTAACATTTAGATGAATTTTATATTGACGGCATCATATGACAGACAGCTCGCGGACCACAAGTTTGAAGCTTGTGGGAAGCCATGTTTGAAGCTTGTGGGAAGCCATGTTTGAAGCTTGTGGGAAGCCATTTTGTCTCGTGTAAAATGTATCTAAGTTATCTTTAGATACATTTTACGCCCATTAGAGTTTAAGCCCATTATTTGAATGCACGTTTTTTGTGGTGAGTGGTAGCGGTATTGAATTATGAACGCAAAACTTTACTATTAACTCCAGAGCGTTTCTTCTGTTCTATTTTAGTGGGGGAGGGTAGGTGGGTTGCTGTTTGCGTTGCTCTCAAGTAACAGGGTACCTATATCATAAAGTTATTGATAATATGATATTAATAGGTAATTCATTTATGTGTCGAGAAATAAAAGGGTTTTTAAAACAGGGTCACGGTTTAGTCGTAACCCTGTTTTAAAAACCTGGATCCTTGAGCGGGTTGTAGTGTCCATCACTATTGTCTGATCTCACTATGAAACAACATCCCTAAAGTTAACCGTTTACGAGTTATTTTATTAATCTTTAACATTTGAAATCGCCTAAAGATAGTTGTTCCGGAACGTAGTCATAGGGTCTTAGGATTTCACTGCTTCCGATCTTCAGGAAGGTTATTGAGAAGATATATTAACTCAAATTATCTTTTCAATAGCAGACACTTCGGTTTTAGAAAATCACTATCCACATCGAACCTACATGCTCACCAAACTCTTGAATAGTCTGGACAGGAAGATGGACCCATGGAGTGTGTTGCGATCTATGTGGCGCGGCGGGCGAAGGTCCGCCTGCGACGCAGAAGGTTGCGGGTTCTATTCCCGCCTTGGGACAAATGTTTGTACGATCTGCAAATATTTGTTCCGGGTGTTCTGGGTATTTTCTATATATAATAAAAAATATCTATCTATGTATGTATTGTAAGTGTATCAGTCATCTAGTACCCATAACACAAGCTCTGCTTACTTTGGGGCTAGATGATGCTGTGTGAATTGTCCAGCATTATTTATATAAGGCGTTCGATTGTGTACATCACGCACGACATTCTCTTTACCAAACTTAGGCTTTACGGTTTGTCGGGCAAACATTTTGACCTATGTCGCTCGCTCCTATCTAAAAGATAGGATACTAATTGTAGATGTAAATGAGGAAAACTCAAAGAAAGAATATATTAAATCTCCGAGCTCCATTCTGGGCCCATTATTTTTTCTTTTGTAGGTATATCAACGACTTAGAAATATGTATGTTTGCTGATGATATTATCTCACTTATTGTCCCAATCAGGGACAAAGAGGAAGGAATCTCAAAAATTATTAAGGCTATAAATGATCTTAAAAAATGATTTCTTTGCAATAATCTGCTGTTAAATGTTAATTAAGACGCATGACATACAATTTTCTCTTAAAAACTATAGTAATCCAATAATTGATAACAGACTACGCCTAGTTGATCACATTCTTGGGTACTGAACATGAACCTACTGAACTTGATCCTAAACTGACATGGAACTATCATATTGAGCAATTGGCAAAAAAGATAAGCTCAGCCTGTTACGCTTTATGAAAGGTGAAAGAGTTTTGTGGTCTTCAAGCAGCTAAATCTGCGTACTTCGCCTGCTTCTACAGCTTAATGAACTATGGGATACCAACATTTGCAGAAGCGTTGTGTTAGTGTGTAGGTTCATCCTAGATCTTCTAAGGAGAGAATCATGCCGGGATGTTTTCAGAAAACTTAACATTTTGACTTTTACTGGAACCTATATACTTCAATGCTTGCTACATATAAAACAAAATGCAGGAATATAGAAGTATTATAACTCTATCTTCAAACCATTGGTATTACACAAGGCTCCATGCCTTTCATGGACGTTTACGATCACATACAAGTACCTCTAGGCTTGAAAAAAGCAGAAAAAGCTTCATTGCAAATGGTATTAGGTAATTATAATCGATCTTACACCATCAACTTAAAACAGTAGTAAAAAATCTAGTTGAAAAAAGTTACTACTCATTGAACAAGGCATTCAATTATATTAATTTCTGGGAAATTGTGTCCAACTAAGTACCTAGTCTATTTTAATATGTATTATGATAACAATATTATTTAATTTTATTAATCAACGGTTTATGTTTTATATTGGCCTCTTTACACCCACAACCTGATATAAATAAAAAAAAATCGTTGTTTTCAGCATCATTATTCGATTACAGTGCTTGAGGAACGGCCTATCCCATTTATTGGATAATGCATTCAAGATGGTGTTGGTACTCCCGTGCACGGTGCAGCCTGCACAGCAACGAGGCGACTCTCTTCCGCATGCATGCATGGAGGCCGTCCGTGCGCGCCTCCGCGGACACGCCGCACGCGCTGCAGAACCGCGGGAGCCCCAGTACCATCCTGAATGCTTTATTTATTATACTGGACGCGAAGGGTGTTCATCGCTTTTTGAGTATATGTGTTCCATAGGCTACTCGTGTATAACGTCTGACAGTAGGATTTATACAGGCCTCTTTAGAACATCGATAGAACCTCCGAGCCGGTCCGATTGGCTGCTTGCTGAGCTGAGACCATCTATCAGGTCGCCTACGTACCTACTGGTTAAACACACCTGTTTACCTGTCACCCCACCGGGTGGAGATACCCCCCCTGTCTTACGCCACATTCCAGTCCATGTGTATCAATAACGTCCCTGCGCCCAGTTAACCTGATTCGTTTGACTGCTATCAAAATTCATAAACAGAGCAAATTTCTTTAGGCAAACCAGTCTCGTCTTTTAGACGATTTAGATTGTCTTTTTTAATTATTCAATTTGAAACCACTTAGTTTATTTTTATTGTTTATTGAATTATGTTATGTTATTAAATTATTATGTTTTTTTATTGTGTCCACTATGTCTGTATGTCCGTCGGCCCCGCGCCACGCCGAGCCCGTCAAGTCAAGTGTACCTCCGGCAGCATGCTCCAACAGGCACCTGGTTACTCTACTCTACTCTACCGTCTGTAATACTTTGGCAGCCCCCAACTGCCCCCAAGCTAGGCAAGTATTGCTTACTATTCACTGTAAAAAGGTGGCTTACTATACTTATTCTCAATCACATTTTTATGCCTGCTCTTCAAAATGCAGTTGAGATTTTTTTATTGACCTACTACTACTAGACCTACTACTACTAGACTGAATACACACGAGTCAGCCAATAATTTTTTATCACCTTATAATACAGTTAAAAGCTTTGTAAATAATATTGTTTGTAATTTTCTGGTCGGAGGCTAAAATAGTTCTTAAAAATTATGCAGCTAATTTTTGTTAATTTATTTGTATTTTTATGTTGACACTTCACTACACCATCTGTCTACGCTCATAGAATAAATTTCATATTATTGGAAATTACTAGATAAGCGTTATATTTAAAAGTAACAGTTACTGAGTGGTTCCTGAGTTAGTAGTTCGTTGCGGAAATACTGTTGTAAGGAGTAGGTGAAGTAGGTACCTACCTACTAGATGCAAAGTTGTATATGTTATTTGTAAGTTATCTGCAGGAAGCTGGGTCAGAGATCCCGGCGGCGCGGCGGGGCGCGGCGGCGCGGCGAGACGTGTTCACAACGCGTTGAGTGACGGCTCGCTGCGAGTAGTACCTACAAGGATCACATTAATTACGGCTGATAGCTGGGTGTCGCCGTCTGTCCAGAGTTGTGTTCACAGAACTGAATGTTTTCACTGTCATGTCAGTGACAGTAATCGCTAATGCACTGCTTCGTTGATGCACCACCATCGTGCATCGGCCGCTTGCAACGAATGGGAGGACAGGCCGGAGAGGTATCCATTTAACACTAGTTTAGTTTAGTTTAGTTTAGTTTAGACAGCCAGACAAACCTATACCTACATAATTGTTTCTATAAACGCACGTTACAGATTTGTCACAATCAGCAAAAAACGAGGTCACGATGTAGCTGTTGATTATTTGCAAATTGTTACATCAAGCAAGGCACGTCTTGCCTCGATGACGACGGCTCGACAGAATAAATGGGTCGAGTCCCACATCCATCACATAGTAGCCGCGAGGAAATACAACTAAAACCAATTGAGTTGCAAATTTAGACTTTTTTCACACATTAGCCACCGCATCAGGACGCGTCTAGTACGCACCACATACTAGACGCGTCGTCCACGCTCCTGCGCCGCGCCGCCGCCGGTGGTGCCGCACATAAATCATCTGAAACTGCCCATTCTGAACTTGATCGCGCGATACATTTATCGGCGAGTGTTTCTTTAAATTCTCAAGAGTTAATTTATGTCGCCGTTGAAAATATCGGCGACCTTCGCCGCGGTTATCGGAGCCGGCGAAAACAGATGTTGCGCTGCTTCAATACTTTGCCGTATAAATAGAGTCGTATCGTCTACCGGTCGAGCGCGACGCGACGCGACGCGACGCGTCGTCCGTGGCACGCGTGCTGCGACCTACCCTCGATAGCTTTACCATTCCTACAAATTTAAATGCAGTTTTAGAAAGCATCTCATTAATGATTCCTTTTATTTTTGGGATAATAGGTAGGTGATAATTTTTTTTCTCTATAAAGGGATTTATTAGATACCTAGTTATTTTTTTTCACAAACAATAACATTTGTTTTATCACGTTATTTTATTAAACGGTTATTAAAAAATTAATAAGTACTTAAGTAACTAATAAAACTTTTAATTCACTATTGTGAGCCGAGTGCGCCACCGTGTGTGACAGTGTGAGAGAGTGCACAGCAGAGCTACACGTCGCGTCGCGCCGCGTCGCGTTTGGCGAGTAGGTACTGTAGGTACCTAACATAATTGAACTTAATGATAATGAGGCTCGAGAGGAAGGAAGTCGTTCGTTTGATGATGGCGGCCGACCACTTTATGAGATATCAAGTTCTTTCTTAATTTATTAGTGCTTTCCTTCCGTTCAAAGACAACGCAATAAACATTCGAATAGTAGGGTGATAGAGTGGAGTGGGAGATAGTCAAATATTACTTGTACAATGGCATAATTATAATAGTAAGGTGATAGAGTGGAGTGGGAGATAGTTAAATATTACTTGTACAATGGCATAATTATAATAGTAAGGTGATAGAGTGGAGTGGGAGATAGTTAAATATTACTTGTACAATGGCATAATTATAATAGTAAGGTGATAGAGTGGAGTGGGAGATAGTTAAATATTACTTGTACAATGGCATAATTATAATAGTAAGGTGATAGAGTGGAGTGGGAGATAGTCAAATATTACTTGTACAATGGCATAATTATAATAGTAAGGTGATAGAGTGGAGTGGGAGATAGTTAAATATTACTTGTACAATGGCATAATTATAATAGTAAGGTGATAGAGTGGAGTGGGAGATAGTTAAATATTACTTGTACAATGGCATAATTATAATAGTAAGGTGATAGAGTGGAGTGGGAGATAGTTAAATATTACTTGTACAATGGCATAATTATAATAGTAAGGTGATAGAGTGGAGTGGGAGATAGTCAAATATTACTTGTACAA
The DNA here is from genome assembly GCA_963662085.1 of Eupithecia inturbata. Classification (NCBI taxonomy): domain Eukaryota; kingdom Metazoa; phylum Arthropoda; class Insecta; order Lepidoptera; family Geometridae; genus Eupithecia; species Eupithecia inturbata. The sequence goes on along the minus strand of OY759181.1, from coordinate 182,340 downwards.
TGGCATAATTATAATAGTAAGGTGATAGAGTGGAGTGGGAGATAGTTAAATATTACTTGTACAATGGCATAATTATAATAGTAAGGTGATAGAGTGGAGTGGGAGATAGTTAAATATTACTTGTACAATGGCATAATTATAATAGTAAGGTGATAGAGTGGAGTGGGAGATAGTCAAATATTACTTGTACAATGGCATAATTATAATAGTAAGGTGATAGAGTGGAGTGGGAGATAGTCAAATATTACTTGTACAATGGCATAATTATAATAGTAAGGTGATAGAGTGGAGTGGGAGATAGTCAAATATTACTTGTTTTGTGTAAGCCACGGAAAGTGATTACTTACCGTAATAACAGAGCGACGCGGAGACATTGACACGTGATGTCCTCATCACTGATAGAGCAAGACTGATAGTTTGTCTCGGTCTAACAACTAATGCGCCAGAGGAATCAATGCTAAACGTCGGACGCGACGTTTTTTAGTTGTAACTTATCAACTAAAGCTTATTTTTGCGTATTAATAGTGACAGTTAAGCTAGTAACTATCTGGTTATCTGTGAACCTGTTTGAAATAGTGCTATTATTTATAGAATATAATATAAAAAATGTATTAACAATGGAACAATAGGGCCGGACCGGACGCCCCACGAAAGTCAATATTTTTAAGGCTTTTATTTATGTTTACATATTTAGAATAAGAAAATTAAACAACTAAAATAGGCCTCCCCTATTATTTTTGTCAAATCTACTATATAAAATGAAATCAAACGGCCCAACCCTTTAATTTTTTTATGTTTATTAAGTTGTATGTTTGTTCGAGACGGACACGTACTTTTGAGCCCTGAGAGAAATACCCAGGTATGCTATTGGTTCCGTTCACTGGCTATTGGTTCCGTTCACTGGCTATTGGTTCCGTTCACTGGCTATTGGTATCAGTTTATACAACTGCTCTGTGGTTTTACCTACCCCCACCCCACTTACCCTTTGAAAGAGAAAAAGAAAGAGAGAATCTTTATTTGTAGCAACTACACACTACAAACTTAATACATTAATGAAACTTTGGCACAATTTCCACAAGCTCTACCGAATTCACCCGGCGGTACTCGCTAGGTGTTTACATGCACGAATACTCGCTACCGGGTAAAAAATACCACATAATTTAAATGACATTATCTTGGAAAAAAAGTTTGCATTACAGTCTTTAATGGTGTATTTAGTTTATCAATACTAATGTCTAAAAAATAGAAGAAAATTAAAAGTTTGAATTATTATTTATTTCAATTTATAGCTTATCCTAAAAAAAAACAAAATTTAACAAAAATTCTTCATAATCTTTTTCTTAGGTATCACGTAAAATTGAGATCAAAAATTATAAATCGACTTATACTCTACCAAACCAACAAAAAATATAATACTGTTGATATTAAATGAACATCGAGAAAATAATCGTCAAACATTATGTTTCAAAAAACTAGTACCTAATCAAACTATTTTGCTTTGACATAACAATCGCCACAAATCGCCTCAAGTAGTTCAGCGGTACATCCTCTAAATATTCTTCATCTTCAGTATTCTCAATATGTAAATTCGAAGGAAAACTCTTTTCCAACACTGAAGACCCATCTGAATCACTTGCTTCTTGCTCTGTTCCGCTTTCATGATCACTATGCTCTTCAAAATCTTCTATTTCTGACACATTTTCTTCTTCACTATCTTCTAGTTCTAGACATTCTTCCATAATTTGATCCGTCACTAGGGAACTCATCATGAACCAGCTCTAAAACAAAATAAAATAACCAATAACATAAAAAAAATGTAACAAGAACCGTCGCTACCGGGTATTTTTCACCCATACTCACTTTACACGTCCGTTGTCGCCAAGCGCCGCGCGCGAACTGGCCGCCCGGTGTCGCACGCGCGTGTTAACTATTGGCCAGAAGGTACTTAAAGTCGTGAGTTGCCACAATGTTTAGTAATAAAAATATCACGTGATTTAGGTATTCTGTGGTATTTTTTACCCAGTAGCGAGTGCCGCCGCCGCCGGGTTAAACAAGCGTACCACACGATTAGGAGACAAAAGTTAGTCATTTAAATGATATCGCAACGTTTTTTAATAAACGCGTATTTTGTTATAGTTTTGAGATAAGTGGCATACCGACGGAGTGGCCATGAACTAGAGAAGTTTTGAGACATGTGGGAACTAGAGAAGTTATATTGTAAGTGAATTTGAAGATCAAAGACACATTTAGTTTTTTATTTTTATTTAATCCAAAGTTAAACTCTATTTTTTTTTTTGGTTTTCTACACTTTGCATTTATTAACCCAGATCTCACGTAAATATTGGGGAAGTAAGGGATTTGTTTTGTCCGAGACATAGATGAGTTCTATCTACATATAAACCGGAATTTGAAGTCGGTTTAACGTTTGTTAGAACACGCCAAATTATTAATAGCTGAGGTACTTTTCTTTGTTAAAAAAACAGTCAAGCTATTGCACATGATTCCACCTAGCTACCCCAGTAGCCGTATGGCACACGTCTGCCGAACACCCTGTATTCATTTATTACCTACTGTTAAGCTGAACGCGCACCAGTCCGCGCCGCAGGAGCCGCACGCGCCGAAGTCATCGCATTTTAAAATTCTGTAGGTAGTAGGTAGCTATAGTACAGATTTCGCCAAAAAATTCAGCACGGGCGATGACTGCGACGCGTTCGGCGAGTGCGGCGCGGGCGGTGTGTCCGGGATGGATGACGTCATCCGTATTCATTCATACCATCGTCGGTTTGCGTGCGCACGTTCGATGCTCAGACAGGGACAGGGACCATTTTGTGACTCAAGCAAGTTGTTAATATCTGTGTTTTTTTATTTTTTTATTAACGTATGTACTATACTTGTACGGGTGACAAATAATATTTTCCATTCTATTCTATTCGATGCGTGCGGCGCGTTCGATGCGGACAAGTGCACGGGGAGGATGAGAAAATCCGATGACTGCGGCGTAACAGGTGCGCGGTCACCTTAAGTGAGGTGCGCGTACGCGTACTAGCAGTGCATAAGGTTGGCGGCGGGGCGCGGGGCGGCGCGGGCGCAGCATTCCGCAGAACTAGTTCTGGCCGGGACGCGTCGCCACGCCGCCGCAAGTGTCCTCGCGCAGAATGTTCACTACAATATCAAGGTGTCAAACAACTACTTACTCGCTGCAAAGTGCAAGGGCCTTGTCTTGTTGGCACTTGTAGGCACGCTCACACGCTCACACGCTCGACATCCAGTCACCCTGGACTGGTTATCTATTGCGTGCCGGTGCACAGAGAGGCTCAATCATTCTGCACTTTAACATTTAAAAGTTTATTTTTTAAGACAAGGTAGAGCCTCATGCATGAGTAGATACAGTTTGCGGAGCCCGGAAGCTGGCGCATGGCGCTGGCGAGGCGTAGCATGGGTTGGTACCCGGGCCGGTTCTCTACCAAGCAGTTTAAAATTATGTCTTAAGTAATAGTTTTTTTACTATTCTGTTAGTTGAGTTGATGTCTGCGCGTGCTGCGGCCTCCCGCCAGGCCGCCACCTGTAACAGAGAAAACATCCAACTGTGTAACATCCAAATAGAAGGTGTCAATCTCGAAAGAGTTCCGTAGTATCGATACCTAGGATCCTGGTTAACGGACTCATGGGAGAGCGACACCGAAATACGTGTTCGCATCGAGATCGCCAGAGAAACTTTCGTGAGAATGAGCAAAGTACTGTGCTCAAGAAGATTGAACATCAAGATCCGTACCAGTATTGTACAATGCTACGTCAGGCCGGTAGTCCTGTATGGTTGCGAGGCATGGACAATAAAAGAAGACCTTCGCAAACGAGGCGTTCGAGATGTGGGTGTACCGTCGCATGCGACGCATAAATTGGTCCTTATAGGAATAGGAGTCAATAGACCTAACCTTGTAAACAACATCAAACAGAGAATAGTTGCCTATCTCGGACATGTCTTACGACAAGATCGATACCAACTGCTGCAAGTGATCTTGATGGGGAAGATACAGGGTAAAAGAGCGGTTGGTCGGAAGAAGACTTCCTGGCTGCGCAACACCCTTGTGTTGCGCAGCCAGGAAGTCTTCTTCCAAGGTTCTTCCAAGGTAATGCCAGTCCATTGCCTTCAATGGACTGGCATTACCTTTCTCCGATTATTATGGCAAACAGACTATGTATTCTACCCCCGCGAAGAAGGGGTAGCCCAGTGCGGGGGTCATAGTCACAGTTAATCGGATGACCGCCGACCTTTAGTAATGGAGAGGCACTATATGAAGTAGAAGATAGTGTGGCGGTCACCTTTGACTAGTAGATACTTCACATATGTTAGGTTATGTTCTGTCGGTCGCGGCCCCTGTGCATGTGTACGCAGCGCTGCTCGCTGTTGACAGAGTGGCCACGGTGCGGGTGGGTCCACAAGTCCGCAATGCACTGCCATAACAGGTCGAGTACCTAGTACTGGTACATGCGGACCAACTGACCTCAATGGCGACGCGACGCGACGCCTGCTCACAACTAGCTCTAGCCTACCGCCTCTCACTGTCCAATAACTCAATTCAAGAGGTACCTAGGCTAGGTCTAGGTCTAGGCAGCTTTAGGTTAGGTGTGCTAAATAAATAGTAATACAAAAATCAGTATAAACATCAGTCATAAATAATACAATGTTTTAATGACATGCGTTTACCAAACATTTTATTTTACATTCACTTTTTTATTTTATTTTTATTGGATCCTAATTTTGAGTTGCTCGTAATAAATATCTACTTTTGATGTTGGTAATACGTTAATTCTCTTACACAATTTTGACAAAATCGGAAGAATTAAAGTGGGATCGAGTTCCAGCGATCTTAATCAAATAAAATTCAATGTTGGATATCTCTAGTAGTATACAATTTCTACCGCTGACAAATCTAGGTAAAATTTGTTTTATAACGGTTTATTTGTTTTAGAGTATCATTTGTTTTCAAAAACTCAAATATTTATTATATTATGTAACATGTCTAGTTAATATAAAAAGATAATAATATAAATAAATAAATAACACAAATTAAATATATAGGTATGTTATTCAGGAAAAATGCCACAGCTTCTACCTCGTGTCATAAAAGTTTGCAAGGGGGTTTTATTTAGCACATGGGAAATTATAATAACAGAATAAAACAATTACAACTAGAATTTTACAGTATTTACACTTAAGTATCTATTTCTTAAAAATGTGCAAAGTTTGCATAATTTTTTAGTTGAATGTCGACACAACACAACATTTGCTGGTATTCCATTAAAGAGTGAATCAGGTAATATTTTATTTCCATTATCTAGGAGCTCCGATTCAAAATATTATTTTTCGAACATTGATAATGCTCTCCTGTAACATCACATTTTTCAGAGTCGTCCTCTTCACAAACTAACGAAATTCAATCCAAAGTTGAACTGTCAGTTGTAAACTTTCACTTGTCATCTCCTTGCAGGTCCACCTCGACAATTTGCAGGCTAAGGCTAGGTCATTCTGGCACTCCTGTCTTCCTGGCGAGACTTCAGATCAGGAACCATTCCATATGTGAGTGAGGCTTAGATGAAGGTCACGTGGTTTTTTCAGTTGCCCTATTGTTTCTCTTCCTTTATACGATTCCCTTCCCCCTGAAGTCCCCCTTCCAACTTCTATGAAATGTATTTTATCTCTATGCTTCTCCCCTAAAATTAACTATGCCATTTGTAAATAATGATATAAAGTTGTAATTAGTAGTAGTAGTAGCTCCTTTGTGTTTATTTATTGAAAATTTAATTATTCTGCAGTTTTGAGTTATTGTAGCACTGCTTCCTTTTGTTTTGTTTTGTAGTTATTAGGTGTTTTTTTTGTTTGATATGAATGTTTTTCTTTTTTAAATACTAATTAGTTTATAATATGTTTAATAATGCGCAATCCATAAAGCTTGTGATGCTGTCATGAGACGGACATTGGCGAAATTGCGACAACCCAGTCGCAGAAGCCACCTGACAAGAAGAAGAAGAAGAAGAAGAAGAAGAAGAAGGTAGCTACTTTGTTTACCTAGATCTCTTACGTAAACATTCATTTTATTAGTAAAGGCTAAACATGCTATATCTCTCACGTAAACATTCATTTTATTAGTAAAGGCTAAACATGCCAGATACTATTTAGAAAAATTATATGCCTTGTTATTGCGTAGCGTACAAATAAAGTTTACTTAGTTCAAATTTCGGAAAAAAACTAATAATCTATATAAAAAACGTAAAAATATGCTTTATAGGGTTAAAAAAAGCTGTTGCAGTTGGTTTCACCTACCCATGGTTTCACCTACCCAGTTCCCACATGCATGACAAACGTTGTGCTTGTGCCGGTCACCCTGTATTCGGGTCCAAATCCAACCAACCTCGGAGATGACGCACCCTAAACTAGCGTCGCGTCGCGTCGCGTCGTAAGGCAGTACTTATATTATAGCGCTCTAAGCAAATCTACAACTGTAGACATACATATTTACTGATAATAAGGCTAGGCTCAAGAAGCACTTTAAAAAAAATATAGTTCACGCTCCTCAAATTGTAATCTCTAATTTTTATTTTTAAGATTCTTATTTTATTTTAATAATATAATTATAGTGTTTTAACTTAATTTTTGAACAATTTTTATATTAATATTTGTTTTTTTTTTATCATACCTAATGGAATCCAAAAATGTATCAAGTATATAGTGTGTGTGGTATTCAAGTTTTATCCATATTATCTATATTTTATATTTTATCCATATCTCTTTACAAATTATAGGGGGCTTCCATACAAAAACATGATTTTTTGTCTATTTTTGCTCATCGTCTGTCAAAGCTGTATCTCTTGAACCACAATAGGTAGACATTATGAAACTCTATAAATAAGTTACATTTTAACTATAATAGTAATAACAACAAATTGGTCTCCGAACAAGTGAAAATTTGATGTTCTTTGAAAAATTTGCCTGATTTTTACACGAAGGGCTCCGTAGCCCTTCGTGTACGAATTGACTCGCACTTGGCGGTTTATTGCATGCTGTCTTCACCTATAATTATACTGACACTTGACATGATTTTTAATAAGGTAGTAGTAATTGAAAGCTTGTTTTATTGGCGATACAGTGTGTTGCTGATCAATAAATAGATTATTTTATTTTATTTATTTATTTAACGTACAAAACACATCACAATGACTTATTATTATAAAGTAACAAAAAACTAGAATAAAACTTGATTGCAACATAAACATATGTACGTGCTGCTATAATATAAATATATATATCGAGTAGGTTGAGTTATTTATTACTTTACTATATTGGGTTATTGAAACAATAAAGTAAAAAAAAAGGTATAAAATAATTACTATTACGGTTGCTAAAATTAGATTAGATTACATGCTATATATATGTATATAACTATAAATTCTACTTACTTACTAACATATAGGTTATTTAACAATACAGTAAAAAAAGTATTAAGTAAATAATTACTATTACGGTTGCTAAAATTAGATAACATGCTATAATATAATATAATTGTAAATTCTTCTAACTTACAACAAGTAAGTAGAATTTACAATTATTATTATTGTATTATTGTACTTGAACTCGGTTTCGTTTCTTTGATATTGATATTGAAATGGAGGATCTCTTTTATGATTAATGAACTGACCTAATCTTGGAACACATATGTCGAGCAATACTACAGCACAAGAGAGCTCAGTTACTACACTGGACACCAGTGTTGTTATTGATACGGCAATTGGCGTAATATACGGCAATCCAAGTTTTTTTTTTACTGTTGCAAAACAAGGCTCAAAAAAGGTTCAATTAGGCAACTGAACTACTGAGAGTAGTCTCAGTAGTTCAGTTGCCTAATTGAACCTAGAAAATGCTAGATCATATTCACCTCGTAGGTGTAGACCTATGAGGTGAATATGATCTAGCCTTCGTAATTTAATTGATCAAATGTTACGGTGGCGAGAGAAAAACGAGAAAAATGAGAAAATGCACGTTAGATAAACATGAATCTGATGTAAAAGAAACGATAAGAAATCTTTAAGAAAAAGAGACAAATGAGGAATAAACATTTTTCAAAATAAATAATTAAATACGGCAATTTAATATTATTTCCCTTAAAATACGGCAGCTCAGATTTTTCGATAACAACACTGCTGGACACAAGCTTTTAGTTCTCTTACCTACGAGTACCTGCTACGAGTATGTGCCGACACGGCGTGTTCTCATTCTGACTATGATGCCAGGCTACAGTCATTTACAGCGGGATATTTACCTGGTATGGTGTTAATAACCATGATGGATTTAAAAGATTTATTGAGGCCAGGCTTTCAATAGATCCGGGGAACTTTCTCCTTGTGCATTGTGCTCGACTCGCTACATGCGAGGGCCGCGCCCCGCCCCGCCCCGCGCCGCCGCCCGCGCGCCCGTCGCGGGCGCGTGCTCTACAATCCTCCTCGCTAGGCTAACCGCTTGGACAAAAACCTCTCGGTACTTCCCATGCGGGCAGTAGGTACCGGATGTACCGCAGGGTTCTATCTTCGGTCCTTTCCTATTTTTAGTTTATTTTATCGACTTGCCTTAACCTGTTAAGGATAACCACTAGATCGTATTGTTTGCTGATGATACTTCATTAATTTTTAAAATGAAACGACAAAACACAAATTTCGACGATGTGAATAATGCAATCTCAAAGTAGTCCATTGGTTTAGTGTCAATAATCTTTTGCATAATGAAACCAAAACGAAATGTTTTAGATTTATTCTACATAATGTAAAACAAATTAAGGCTGATGTAACCGTCAAAGGATAAACGTTAGAAATTTTAACAATACCATATTCTTAGGTACCATAACATACATTACCTTAGATAGTAAACTTCAATGGGGCCCACACATAGACAAGCTATCGAAGAGACTTAGTTCTGCAGCGTATGCAGTCAAAAATCCGCCATCTTACAGACGTTGTTACTTCTAGACTAGTCTATTTCAGCTACTTCCATAGTGTTATGTCTTATGGCGTACTGCTGTGGGGGAACGCTGGAGATATTAATACCGTTTTTGTGTTGCAAAAGAGGACTGTTCGCTGTAATAGGTATGGGCCCCAGAGAAACGCTAAGTGATAAATTCAAAGAAATAAACATAATGACAGTACCTACCATGTCAATATATTTATGAAAACTTGTTGTACACTCATAGGAATATCAATCGGTTTTGGCGTATTTTAAAAAACCGACTTCAAATTCCGGTAATATTGATCTATGTCTCGGATTAACGAAATCACCCTTCCTTTCTTTCCCTGAGCGAAGGTCCTGTGTTCACGTGCACGTGAGTTTAGGTACACTGGCGACATCTAGATAAAATTCAAGTCTAATTTAGGTTGATGACACATGGATGAAACGGTTGACGCCCGTTGCCACGGAAACCATTAGGTGATAGTAAAATGATCATATTGTGATGAATTTTTACAAACTTACGTTTTATAGCGCACATAGCAATTCCATAAGAATGAAACAATCAAAGAATCAACCAACCGCACCGCGTCCCTTGCCTGCCGCGGGTGGTGCCGCTGGCACGATGTCCCATTGACGCTGTCCACTGGCACTGGCACGAGGAGAGTCAAGCTCGCGGGCAAACAGCGGGAGCGCGTTTAAATCTTATGTAGGTACGCCACGCGAGGCGAGACGCAGCAAGCGCCAAGCACGCGCTACGACTCTGAATCAATCCACTTTATATATTTGTTCTTTAGGCTTACAAAATATAATATATAGACAAGTCCTATTGGGGATAGCTAGAGATGATGCTGTGTGGATGATCCAGTATTATTCATTTATTTATTTATTGTTATTCAGTTTTATACTAAACTAGCTGCAGCCCGCGGCTTCGCACGCTTTTTTTCGGAATAAAAGGTAGCCATGTCCAGCCCCGAGATACCATCTACCTCTCTGCCAAATTTCACCGAGATCCGTTCAGTTGTTCTTTAGTTATAAATAGTGTAACTAACACGACTTTCTTTTATAGGTACCTACCTATATATAGATAAATACAATTACAGCAGACGTATGAGCCTCGTGGAGATGATGATGAAGATGAAGTATGTACAAATAGTTTCACTATAGGCGAGGGGCGACTATAGGGGAGGTTCTTATCACATAATGTATCTGTACCTATTGATAAAATAATAAAAACCGGTCAAGTGCATGTCTGCCCACACGCAGTGTAGGGTTCCGTAGTTGCACGGTTATCTTATATACACAAACTTATTTACCTGTTTTACAAAACTAACAACTTTATCTTAGTAATTTCCAATTTGTAGTGAAAAACTAGATTTCATTAATAACATAATGAGTGTAGTTGATCGTAAGAATTTAGTAATTATTTAACCACTTCGGTATGTACCCACGCGATATTCTTGTTCGGCCGCGGCCGCGGGGTGATCGGCCGTCAGGCAAACGTTTCAAGGAGGTAGTAGCATTACACCGACAAACAAAACACAATAACACTGGGGTCTGTGCCAGTAGGCATTGCTCTAGTCACCACGGATGAAGAAGACATTGGAACTAACGCAAACGACACGGCTTATCAATCACGAACCAATCAAAAAAGTTTATTAAACTTCATTATAAAATATTTACCTAATAACAACCACAACTCACATTATGAATGACACCCCACACGATACCCCACACGATAGATACCTACCTAGGTACAAAACAATTTGATATCGGATCCGCCGCCGTGTACAAGACTTGCGGATATCTCCCGTTAATTAGAATGTGAAGCTCTAGCCATAGGTACCTACTTACCTGTTCACAGAGGACCGTTCTACTGAGCGTTCTCTCGTCGAGACGAGATGGTGGGTACCTGTGCTATGACTCGCGTAAAGCATTCCATTTGAGAAAGTTAAATACGTGAAGAGTAGGTCGTCGACACAGGCCCATGTCGCGGGGCGCGGGGGCACGGCCCCGGGGCCCAGTGGATCGAAAAAGCCCTTCCTATAGACATAGAACTTTTTTTTCTAAACATGATTTTTCTTATGGATCGAAAAAGCCCTTCCTATAGACATAGAACTTTTTTTTCTAAACATGATTTTTCTTATTGGAAACCAAGACAATCTTATTAGAAGCCCAAACTATATCATATTTTATGAACCTACGTGATAATGACGCAGAAAAGATTTTTTGAACTTTAATTTGTATGGAGAAAAACATGAAAATCGATATTTTTCGGCTCTCGTGCGAGTGCCCGTTATTTCCTCCGGCATAAATAATGTTCCTATTTTTTACTATCTTTTGACATATAGCACATATGGGGCACTCGATGGACTTCAGGTGAAAAAAAATTAAATATATTTTTAAATTTTCATTTTGCATTTTATTCATTATACAAGGTACATTACGACCTAAAAATAATATTTCAACTCACCTAATTATTGTTACAGTTTTAATGCAATATTTCACCAGCCATACTTTATAATTTTACCTGATAATTCCATATTATATGGTGGTTTTATGATATTTAGCCGTTAAAGACGATACCTATTGTATATTTTTTTGTTAAATTTACAAGGGGCCATTAAGTTAGGTACTCGACCTTATCATTGTTACAAAATTTACTGCAGAGGTTTACCTACTTATCTTGAACTACCTGCTAACCCGTCACTTATCATTGTATTATTATTCTAAGAATTCCTTAAGCCCCTTTGCTTTGTTATTAAAAATGGATGTTATTTAAGTAGGTACTTACCTAATTAACAATTTGTCATTGTCTAGTTTTTTCTAGTAGTCGTTAGCCGGTATGAAGTAAGTATAAATATGGAGGGTTCTGAATATTTTTTTAGTTATATTAAAACTTACTACGTAAAACATCTGTGAAATTTCGAGTTAAAAATGGAAAAGCATAGTGTGGTGACCAATCTGGATCTATTTGTGATTCTAAAACAGTCTGGCAAGCTTGGAAACTATTTAAAACTGTTAGAAAGTGTTAAATTTCAGTTGAATTTGAGTTTATCTGAAGAAGATACAGACACTCTCCAAGAATTCTGTCGAAGGTTTAGTCAGTCTGTGATAAAAAGATGGAAATCTGCAAAATGTAACACAGAAACTTTCAAAAAACACTATACAGATTGGTTGGAGCAGAATATCGAGTAGCCAACTTGTGTACGTGAAAATATACGACCACAACTGCTAAATACTGCAATTCAAGAAACAAGTGAAGCTGGCGAATTGTTTTTACCCTCTCCGAGTACATCAACTGTTGGAACATCAACGAAAACGGCTCCCAGTCCGCGCAAACCTTTCACAGAACTTGGAACAAAACAAAAGGTACGAAGGATTGAAAATTATAATTATAAAGGCCGAGAAAGTTCAGAATTGGCCTTTGCTTTAATTGCTAATATGAAAAATGAGGGTAAAGATATTTTGGCAGCAGCCATAGATCATATTCTAAAGAATCCAAAAGAGGCGGAAAAAATCGTGGAACAAGCAAATGAAAAAAATAAATGTGTTTTCACCCCTACCAAAGCACTCGGCTTATTACAGTCACTTAAACTATCAAAGTGGCAGTATATAACGTTGAGAGAATCTGCCATTCAAGAAGGCATTACAAATTTATATCCATCATATTACAAAGTGCAGCAAGCCAAGATGGATTGCTTTCCTCCGAAAGACGCAATCACTGTTACAGATACAATGGCCAAAGTAGCTCTTCAAGCACTCCTTGACATAACTGTTAAAAGAATAATAAAAAGTTTACCTGACGAGATTACAAACCAATCAATGATATTAATATCGAAATGGGGATTTGATGGTGCCTCAAGTCAGAGCACATTAATTCATTGATCCAGAAGACACAGATTCTGACACAGATGCTGATATGGATGTGTCTTTTAATATGTTCTAATTGTTTTACAGAAACTTTGTAACTTATATGTAGGTAATAATACGTGTTTTTAAATAATTATTGTGTATGATAGATAACTTGTAATATAGAAAAATTTGCCTTGTGTCTAAAAAAATAGTAATATTTATTTCGTGTGAATTGTTTAATCGCCTTCGTAGTTTGTAATTATTGTTCTTTTCTTTTTAAAAATAATGACTGTATTTGATAATTATGCTTTTACTTTAACAAAATATAAAAATTTAATATATTTTCATTATTATGATAGGTGAAATATTACATTAAAATTGTAACAATAATTAGGTGAGTTGAAATATTATTTATAGGTCGTAATGTACCTTGTATAATGAATAAAATGCAAAAAGAAAATTTAAAAATATATTTTATTTTTTTTCACCTGAAGTCCATCGAGTGCCCCATATGTGCTATATGTCAAAAGATAGTAAAAATAGGAACATTATTTATGCCGGAGGAAATAACGGGCACTCGCACGAGAGCCGAAAAATATCGATTTTCATGTTTTTCTCCATACAAATTAAAGTTCAAAAAATCTTTTCTGCGTCATTATCACCTAGGTTCATAAAATATGATATAGTTTGGGCTTCTAATAAGATTCTTTCTTGGTTTCCAATAAGAAAAAGCATGTTTAGAAAAAAAAAGTTCTATGTCTATAGGAAGGGCTTTTTCGATCCACTGTGGGCCGTGGAGCTTCGGGCCCTCCGGCCGGCGCGACGCGTCGGAACCTTCCCTCAAGTCCACCGTGACGGATTGAACATTTCACACATAAAACAAATTAATTATATATATAAGGCTACAGATAATTATCATGTGTTCTCAAGGCCGTTGGGGCATACACCAGCCTTAATGATAATTGATAGTAGGTACGAGTATGTGTGCGCTCATCCAATGTTATTTGTTGTAAATTAATATTAGTTTTCCCCGTTAAAAATGTTTCAACATGGCTGAGCAGTGCTTTGCTCAGGAAACAACATGGCTGAGCAGTGCTTTGCTCAGGAAACAAGCGACACCTAACTATTGCTAGTGCTTTGTAAGAGTCTGTGTGCGGGAGGGTATGCTCTTCTTATTTGTTTTTATTTGTACTTTTATCAAATCATTTAGATAAGACAAATACTGTAAGTTGGTAAGAAAATGTTATTTACCTAGTTACTTCACTAGAATCTCGATAAGGTAATTTCAACGATGGTTCAATATGACTTTTTGTTTTCCGAACTGTTGGTATGATTGCAGAGCCGATTTAATATCCATTCATCGATCAAAGCTTTCGTATCTATTATTTGATTAGTGTTTGCTTCTGGTCGTCATCACCACTCCTCAGGTTCTCGTTAATGTTCCTCCTCCCCTCATGAAGCAAGACATTGTCCCAGTTTCGTGTTTCTTGAGTTCCTAGTCATACTTACAATGAACTCGAGTAGGTATGTACTTACCTAGTTAGCAGACGACGACGCGACAACAACAGACCGGGCGCCCTTTGTCCGCGTCGGATAAGGCTTATTGACAGCATAGCATTGACAATAACGGCTCGCCTTATGGGTACCTACATACACTGCCGGCCAAAAGTTTGAGACCACCTACATCAAAGTAGGAAAATGAAATAAAACTCAAAATACAAAGCAAGAGGTTTAATTATGAATTAAAATACTTATTTCCTAATACACATACATTATGAAGAAAACAAAAAAATCAAGAAAAATCAACCATTTACTTTAAAAATGTCGCTCATATTTTATACAGATTTTTCGTCGAAAAACCCTCCCTTGCATTTTATTACTACTTTCACTATTCTTGGCATACGAGCAATCAATTTGTCGATTGTATCTTGTGATATATTGTTCCAGCTTTCTTGTAAAGCCTTCCACATGTCTTCTTGCGAAGTGGGACAACAACTGCGCACATTTCTATCAAGCTCTTCCCACAAAAGCTCAATCGGGTTGAGATCCGGACTCTGAGGGGGCCACACCATGTTTTTTAAAACCCCTTCTGTTTCTTTGTGTTCTAAATAACCCCTGCATAATTTTGAACTATGTTTTGGGTCATTATCTTGTTGGAAAAAAAATCCATCTCCAATTATTCTTGAACCAGACGGAATGGCATTTTGCTGTAGTATTCGTTTATATTGCTCTTTTTTCATGATTCCTTCGACTCGTACCAAATCTCCGGTTCCATGGCCCGAGAAGCATCCCCAGACCATAATGGAACCACCACCATGCTTGACTGTTGGCACCACACAGTCTGGCATCATCTTTTCCTCGACGTTACGTCGAACAAAAATTCGTCGTTTTGAACCAAATATTTCAAATTTGGATTCATCTGACCAAAGAACTTGTTTAAAGTCTTCTTCAGTCCAGTCTCGATGGGTAAGGGCCCACTGCATCCGTTTCTTTTTGTTTTGTGGCCTTAGTAGTGGTTTTCGAACGGCGACGCGACCAAATAACTTAGCATCTCTCAAACGTCTTTTTACTGTAGTCAATGACACAGGTTCTGATCGGGATTTGTTCACTTCTACGCGGATTTCTGGTGCTGTTAGGCGTCTATTCCGCTTGCTGGTAGTGACGATGAAGTGATCCTCGCGAGAAGTGGTAGTTCTCGGCCTTCCCGAACGCGAACGATCTTGATTACTGCCAGTCTCCTTGTATCGGGTTATTGTGTTATGAACACAAGTCTTCGACAACTTAAGTTGAGAGGCAATCGCACGTTCAGATTTGCCTTCGCCGTATAAAACAACTATGGCAGAGCGAGTTTCACTGCTAATTTCGCGAACTTTTCCCATTTTAAGATGTCTTCACTGTAACAACGACGAGCTCAGACTAATAAGGTAGAAAATCATTTACTCCATAAAAACTCAGGTACTAAATATGTTTTAGGAAGCTAACATAATCCCTGATATCGGTTAACGCGAAACAAACCCAAAACAATAAGTAATCAGCAGATCATAAAAATATTACAATGACTCTACCACCTGGTCCTTGCGCGGCGCTCATTGATGTTTTGAAACAATAGACCTTTTTAGGATGATAACTTAAACAACAACATAAATAATGACTCTTAGAAATTCTTTAATAATAATAGAATACGCAGGTGTTCAAATTAGCTAATTATCATATGTGTACTTTGAAATATTTTGTTGGTGACAAAGATTTTTACAGTGGTCTCAAACTTTTGGCCGGCAGTGTAGGTATGTATATGCATTTTATTTGTCAATGGAATAAGAGTTATCTTAATTTGGTAATGATATGCACTTGATGACACGATGAGGAATCTAACGTAGGTAGGTACTACCTTCGCGTATTATGTATTAGGTAGGTACCTACCCAATAGGTACTTATAATAAGTTTCACCTTGCCTAGACTTCGATCAACAATACAACCTAACCTAGATTGCTATTGATTCCTCATCTACAAAGGTGGATTGCCTAATTCCGATGCCCCTTTAAAATGTTTTATTATTATTATTTTCAGTTGAGCTACCTGTAGATTGTTTGCAACAGTCTGCAGTTAGCTTAATTGTTTCAATTGTAAATATGTACTAGTTCTTATTTATTTTTATTATTTGATTGTAATTTTCTTTGTTAATAAAGGTCATTGCCATTTCCCCTTCTAATTATAGGTACTAAGTATTACAAACGCACATATTAATCTTTAGTCATAAGTATTTATTTATTTTTGTTTTACACGTGCTAACCCCGCCGCTAGGTTCCTTTTACTGAATTACATGAAACATCTCTTATTTTGCTGCGAACACTTGAGTTTTCGACATTTTATTGATTTACGGTAGTTTAGAGGAACCGGTTTTAAACACTAAGTACCTGCTTACAATACAGGGCACTGTGATTATCTTAAACAAAAATACGTGTGTGTAGCAGTGGCAAATGGGTAATATAATAGCTCAGTGATAACATTGCTCTATGAGCAAACACTGATTTTCAGCTACCACCTTCAGGGTGACGAGACAAGGCGAGCTTCTATTAATCAAAGTAATCAGTTCACCCATGCAATCGATGCATCTTTGCCAACGCAGTGGTAGTTTCTTAACGCCTTTCTTAAAGAAATCAGTTGGACGGGAGGCAACATATTATTCAAAGGCATTTTTCTCTGACTTAAGTATTTAATTTTTTTCCTGCCAATAAGTTATCCAAATTCTGGAAAAAGTACAAGTCTGTAGACGCAAGGTCTGGTGAGTACGGCGGATGACGGAGAGCCTCCAGCTCCAGCTCCAGCTCCAGCACTTGTTGTGCAGTATGAGGTCGCGCGTTGTCGTGCAGGAGCAGTGGGGACGAGCGATTGACCAAAGCTGGTTGGAGACGTGACAGCTTCTCCGTCATTGTCTAGTTTTAAATGATATTCTAAAATATAACTATTTGGCTGCCTGAGTAAAGAACTGTCGTACTTACCGAGTTATTATTACAATTGTTTTGATTCTTGTAGCTGACTCTGCCTATATTTTCCGACTACTATGTTTCTAGCTATAAATATATTTATGTACCTACCTATTTTAATAATGTTTAAATAAATTGCTGCGCCCTACAGGGTACATGTACTTACCCCTAAGCTAATTACCACCTAAACTAAAACAATGTATTAATATTATATGTATACAATAAATAAATCTGAATCAGAATCAGTTTTTCACAGTACACATCTGCAGTAGTGCTCATCCCGTTTAGTAAAATGCTGTGATGAATTACACCGGGGCGCTAGACCACCACTTTTCTAGGGGTAAGTTTTCGTTTAGGGCATTGCTTAGGTGCTGAACCAGGATCCAACCAACTTGTTAAGCGCTTTCAATTGTCAAACAAAATCCATTTTTCATCGCAGGTAACAATGCGTTTTAAAATTCGTTCGTTTGTGTGCCTGTTGAGCAGTGCAAGGCACGTTACGACGCGTACTTCGCGCTGGCGATCGTTGAGTTCGTGGGGAACCCATTTGTAAATTTATTTTACCTTGCCTGTTTGACACAAATGGACCAATATTGTTTTGATGCTAACGTCGAAAGCTGCTGCTAATTCAGTAGTAAACAAAGTATCATTAGCTTCCACTATCGCCTTTAATTCGTCATTGTCCACCAAATTTTTGACCAAACTAGAACAGGTAGGTAGGTAGGTAGGTAGGTAGGTACCTACTTAAGTACCTACCTATCATTAAAACTAAAATGCGGCGCGTCCGGCGCGGATAGGTGTGCGATGTTGCATACTATTTCATACAAAGATTTGTAAAATGCGATGACTTCGGCGCATACGGCTCCTGCGCGGCGCGGACTGGTGCGCGTTCAGCTTAACAAAGTGCTACGCTGTATGCTACGCCCCGCATTACAAAGTATACAAAGTGCGCCGTAGCATTGTTCGCTCGCTAGAAGATCTCGACGCGTCTCATACAGAAGCGAATGAAACATCGTAGATTAGATTCAACTTTTATTTTAACAGCCAATATAACAAGGGCAAGAGATTCCGATAATCACCACAACTGGAAAGGAGGGTCCGTGCACCGTCACACACTAGTCACTGCACCCCGCCCCGGCTGCGCCCGTCACGTCACAACACAAAGCATTCACTCCTTCCTCACTTCCCTCACACGATGCGACGATCCTCATCCATCACAAATACAAAAATAATACTGTAGAATAAATACACAGTGTATCTACGCATACTACGTACGTATACGTATCGTTAACGGCAGTCTCTTCGGCGCGATCAGCACACGGTCTCCATGGGGACGCGCGGGGGCTGCGCGGCGGCGGCGGGGAGGGCGGGCGGCGCCTGCGTCGTGTGCGTCAGCGACTCCCCGCACGAGGGCAGGTGCGTGGAGGAGTGCGTGGCGTTCTGCGTGCGCGGCGCGCCCGCCCCGCCCGCGCCGCGCGCCCAGCACGCCGCGGCGCAGCGCTTCAGCGCCGCCCACGCGTGCGGCTGGCAGCCCACCACCAGGAAGATGAAGACGCCCTGTAGCGCGTTGAGCAAGTCGGTCGCGTACCACATGTAGTCGGGCCCGCCGGCGGCCCAGGAGAGTACGTCGGCACCCCACGTGACGCCCATCACGACCACCAGCTTGGCGCAGACGCGGCCCAGCGCGGCGCGCTCCGACGTCGACTTGACCTCGTCGCGGCGCCACAGGCCGCAGGTCAGCTGGCGCGTCGTGCTGGCGAACAGCGCCAGGTTCACGAGCAGCAGCACGCCCACAGGCCCGAAGAAATAGACGAGGATCTCCATGTCGCCGTAGAACCAGCAGCTCTGCACGGCGAAGCGCGGGCGCAGCAGTGCGTCGCCGCCCGCCGGCGCCGGCAGCGCGTCCAGCAACGCGCCGCAGCCCGCCACCAGCAGCGGCCCGCCCCACGCGTACACCTGGTACACGCGCAGCCGCCACGCCTCCTGCCCGCGCTCCAGGCTCGTCGGCCGGAAGTCTCTGCAACCGTAACGCGCCCGCGTGTTACGCGTCCTCCATCAACCCCCTCCACACAATAACTACCTACCTAGGTATATAAGTACCTTTATAACTTGGATTGTTTGGATGGGGCGGTGAGGAGAGGTAGATACGTACGTACCTAACCGGTGTAGTTACAGGAAATTGACATGGCTCTTTAAAACTTATTTTTTTTGTAACTTGTGTTTTTGTATAATATTTTCGGATAATTTATTCTCTTTATGTGTGGAAACTGATTAGCGTATTTTTCTAATGTTTGGTGTTTAATTTTCTAGTTCTAAAGCTTTTTGTTTCCCTAACATAAATAAATAAATAAATAAAATAGTCTTTCTTAGGAGACTATCCATAATTGAACATTGTGACGTGTCCAAGAGTCCTGTAAGGTCTAAAGGAAATAAAGCACTTTGAATTTGAATTTTAGAGAAATGTTCATCCCCATTATTAGATTTTCTCAAAATTTACAGTTTTCGTGAAAATGTGCATTTTACACGAAAACTTTTTTGTTGCCAATCGATCCTGTTTCTTATAAGTGGTACCTACTGTTCAAAAACTTGTATTGAACCAACTGAGGTTGGAGTCGGCACTTACCTACTAAAAAAGTCATAAATCGCAAAATAACTTATCCCATACACTTCTTATCCCATACATTTCTTATCCCATACACTTCTTATCCCATACATTTCTTATCCCATACACTTCTTATCCCATACATTTCTTATCCCATACACTTCTTATCCCATACATTTCTTATCCCATACACTTCTTATCCCATACATTTCTTATCCCATACACTTCTTATCCCATACATTTCTTATCCCATACACTTCTTATCCCATACACTTCTTATCCCATACATTTCTTATCCCATACACTTCTTATCCCATACACTTCTTATCCCATACATTTCTTATCCCATACACTTCTTATCCCATACATTTCTTATCCCATACACTTCTTATCCCATACATTTCTTATCCCATACACTTCTTATCCCATACACTTCTTATCCCATACATTTCTTATCCCATACACTTCTTATCCCATACATCGCCACTTCAAAAACCAAAGAAACCTAAAATACTTAAACACATTATTATACTAAAACTGATTTTGGGTCTGAATTTGGGTGATCCGCGACTCGCGAGTGAGTGGAGGCGCGTCAATCCGCGACTCGCGAGTGAGTGGAGGCGCGTCAATCCGCGACTCGCGAGTGAGTGGAGGCGCGTCAATCCGCGACTCGCGAGTGAGTGGAGGCGCGTCAATCCGCGACTCGCGAGTGAGTGGAGGCGCGTCAATCCGCGACTAGCGAGTGAGTGGAGGCGCGTCAATCCGCGACTCGCGAGTGAGTGGAGGCGCGTCAATCCGCGACTCGCGAGTGAGTGGAGGCGCGTCAATCCGCGACTCGCGAGTGAGTGGAGGCGCGTCAATCCGCGACTCGCGAGTGAGTGGAGGCGCGTCAATCCGCGACTCGCGAGTGAGTGGAGGCGCGTCAATCCGCGACTCGCGAGTGAGTGGAGGCGCGTCAATCCGCGACTCGCGAGTGAGTGGAGGCGCGTCAATCCGCGACTCGCGAGTGAGTGGAGGCGCGTCAATCGCTAACTACCTAGGACCTTTTATAGGTACCCAACCATATCGAGTAGGTACCTATTCGCTGCGTGCTAGGTTTTAACCCGAACAACGTAGGTATGTAGGAATTGTAAACAAATCTAAAATGTCTAGGTACCTACCTACTTACCTATTACCTATCGTGTGAAATTTTTATTACGTATTTCAAAAAGTTTATTTTTATTTTGGTATATTTTTTGAATACAAAATAGTTTTTTTTTTCTACTAAATCTATAAAATTTATTTAAAAAGATCTTTGTACCTACTCGTAGGTATCAGCCAACTGACTGATACAAAGATACCTATTTTACAAAAAGTTTTGTTTAGTAACCTATTTACTAAACAAAACTTTTTGTAAAATAGGTTAGTTTAGTACCTAGGTATCTCTAGGACTTCCCTAAAAATGTAGAGGAAAGATTTTTGCGATTTCCGACTTTTTTAGTATAATATACAGGATGTCCCGAAACTCAACGTCAAGCCGAAAACACAGGACAGGTGGGTTCATGCCGACCCATAAAAACCATAAAATTATGGGTCTATCTCCAATGGTTTTGGAGTTAGGTATAAGCTTTTTCCTGAAAATCATAAATTCTCTGCCCGGCGTCAAACTTTTCTATGCTGTGACTACAGACGTCAATATTTTGTGATTTTTATTTTTGTATTACAAATTCAAATAACACATTACCGACCTGCCGCCTGCGACGCAGAAGGTTGCGGGTTCGATTCCCGCCTTGGGACAAATGTTTGTACGATCTGCAAATATTTGTTTCGGGTGTTCTGGGTATTTTCTATATATAATAAAAAATATCTATCTATGTTATGTATTGTATTAAGTTTATCAGTCATCTAGTACCCATAACACAAGCTCTGCTTACTTTGGGGCTAGATGATGCTGTGTGGATTGTCCAGCATTATTTATTTATTTTATTATTATTTATTCATTTATTGAAGTGTAAAATTAAAACATAATGAAACCATTTTAAAAAAAAAATTGTTTAGTTTATTTTTTGCCTAAATGATTTTCAGTCGGTTAACTTTGACCCTTCATACTGAAAAAAAATCCACTACGATAGGCCGGCATGTTATGTTAAAAGTTGGCGCAGTTATCTTAGATTTCAAAATGGTATCATACGTCACACTTTTCTAATTAAAATAATTTGAAAACATTTATTGTCTGAAATAAGACCTAAAATCAAAACTGTTCCACATCTAACTGTTCCATACGGAAGGGTAGGTGCTTCAAAATGAAACCTATTTTATGTCTTTTCGACCTATGTGTCACTGTTCTTTTTTTAAAAATGCCTAGGTAGTTGGATTTGATTATTTTGTTAATTTTTTTCCCGACTTTCTTGAATGTTTTGCAAACTCGGCTGTGAGTACGAGTAAAAATCTGTGATTTGTGTTGTTTACGTTTTTTCTGGTAACCCGAACTATGCCTTGTAGTTCAGCGGTAGAATATGCAAATAAGCATCTGATTTACGCAGAATGTGGACTCACCGCAAGCGCCGCAGCCAGGCGTTATCGGGAAAAGTACCCGAATTCCGAACGTTATCCGGATCACCGCATTTTTGTTTATACCGCGTATAGGCATATTCAGAGGGACAACTACCTGGTGTTCGAAACCATGGTGGAAGACTCAGTGGACTACGATGACGTAGTTTTAAATGAAATTCAAGACAACCCCGGTACTTCAGTACGTGCAATTGAAGAAAATACCTCCCGTATTTTCTTCAATTGCACGTACTGACGTACATTGAATTATGAAATGTCATAAATACCACCCCTATCACGTGAGTCATGTATAGAGTTTACTACCTCGTGATTACCCTCATAGAATAAATTTTTGCAGAACAATGTTAGCAAAAAATAGCGAAGATCCGCAATTTTTGGACAAAATATTAGGGACTGACGAAACAACATGCAAAAACGATAGATATTTCAATATCCATAATGTTCATAGTTGGAGTATTGAACTAAACCATTATTTTTACATTATTTTTCGAAAAATGTCATTATGTTTTTATTTTACACTTCAATAAATTAATGTGTTATTTTAGTTTGTAATACAAAAATAAAAATCATAAAATATTGGCATATGTAGTCACAGCATAGAAAAGTTTGACGCCGGGCAGAGAATTTTTGATTTTCTGGAAAAAGCCTATAACTCAAAAACCATTGGAGATAGACCCATAATTTAAGGTTTTTCTGGGTCGCAATGAACCCACCTGTCCTGCGTTTTCGGCTTGACGTTGAGTTTCGGGACACCCTGTATATATACCTACTCCAACCCCAGTATAATATATACCTACCTACTCCAGCCTCAGTATAATATATACCTACCTACTCCAGCCTCAGTAGGTATAATATATACCGATTTGTAGCCTCAGTTGGTTCGACAGAAGCTTTGAACAGGATCGATTGGCATCAAAAAAAGTTTTTGTGTAAAATGCAATTTTTTTAGTTAAGCTGCCTTCTCGTCGGTATTTAAGGTCCCTCCCCTTAATGCCCCGTCCAAAACATCCACCCAACCTCATAATCATAACATAAACTTATACAACATTGTTAAAACTAAATGCCTTTATCGTTATACCTCTAGGTAGGAAGTGATATCGTTATAGGTAGGAAGTGATATCGTTATAGGTAGGAAGTGATATCGTTATAGGTAGGAAGTGATATCGTTATAGGTAGGAAGTGATTATTTTGTTTAATAATTATAGGTACCTAAGTAGGTATAGATTAGCGCTACTGTCGCCTGAAACACAGGATTACCTAGTTCAGGCTAAATTGTTAAACTTAGCTATACATACCTACCTATTCGTTTAGTGCACTAATGTATTGTCTATTTACGTTCTTTGAATAAATTTTATTAATTTTATTATTATAGCTAGTTGGGAGTTCGCGTCGGTTAATTACCTGAACGTCCACCAGATATTGAAACACATCGTGTTGAGCCAGAAGAACGCGGACAGGAACAGGAAGTGCATGCACACGGCTGCACCGCACATGGAACAAACAAACATGCGGTCAGAGAGCCGCACGCTCCGGTCCGGGCGCGCGCCACGCGGGACTCACCGAGCACGCGGCAGAGTGTCGGAGGCACGCGGTCGCCGGCCAGCTGCGTGCCCGCCAGCAGCGCGTCGCCCAGCATCAGCGCCGCCACGTAGTGCGTCTGGCAGCGCCAGTGCAGCGCGTGGTGCGCCGCCGGTAGCGCGAACCCGGCTGCCAGCGTCGCCGCCAGAAACACCGCACCCACCGCCAGCCCCGCGCCGTACAGCACGTGCCGCGCCGCCGGCCCGCCGCCACCCGCTGCTCGCGCGCGCGCCTCGCATGCCAACACGCGCGCGCTCTCCGGCAGCGACCGCAGGCGCCCGTCTGCGCCCAGCACCGCCTCTGCGCACCACGCGCCGCGCTCAAGCTGCGCCGCGCCAAGGGCTAGCGCTCCGGCGGGTAGCGCGCGCGCCGCGCCCAGCGCGCCCGCCACCGCGTACCGCGAGCCCTCGGCGCACGACGGCCAGCCAAATCCGACGCGGCGCGCATTGGCCGACGCGTTGCCCCACGACAGCAGCTCCTCGAGCGCGGCGCGGGCGCGCTCCTCCGCCTCCACACACCGCGTCCCGTCGAACGCGCGCTCTGCCGCGCAGCACTTGGCGAGCGTCTCCACCTCGTCCGCGCGGGGCTCCTGCGCGCACACGAGCGCGGCGGCGGCGTCCGCGCAGTAGCGCGCCGGCGGCACCGGCCGCGCCGCGCCGCGCTCCAGCAGCGAGCCGTTGTTGGCGAGCAACGCGTATGGCGCTGCGTGCTCGAGCAGCACGCGCAGCTCAGTGCAGGCGGGCAGCGCGCCGTGCGCTACGCGCCAGTGCGCCGGTAGCTGGCCGGGCCGAAGGAAGGCGGCGCGCGCGGGCGCGTACACTCGCGGCGAAAAGGGCGCAGTGCCGGCGGCGGCGGGCCGGCAGGCGGCGACGGCGGCGAGCGCGTCCAGCCGGCTGGCAGCGAGCGCGGCGGGGTCCAGCTCGTGGCCGGCGGCGCAGCAGCGCGGCACGGCAAGCTCGAGCGGCCGCGCGCCGCTGGTCGCCGCCGCCGCCGCCGCGCCGCACGCCAGGATTGCGAAACAGGCGGTGAGCATGGCGCGGCGCGCTCACCGACCGCGGTGCCCCGTCCCCATCCGGGAACAGTCGGCCGGAGAAATCCTCGACAACAGTGGACGGTGGTGGTCGTTGAAACTTATTATACCTAGATACTCTATCTTTTGAAGATAGTGTTTTGTTGTCGAGTTAAATGTTCGTAAAGTTTTCAGAGTCGCACGTGGTATGTGGCTAGGCTGACGCGAGAGACGCGAGCTCCGGCGGCGAGCGTCGTAGCGAGACTGGCGCGCGCGCTCTGCCCGCCCGCCGCGCCGCCCGCGCGCCCGCCGGTGGCTGCCCCCCGCGCAACACACGCCCGCCGGCCGCGGGGTGTTGCATGCAGTGCAGTGCAGTGCAGTGGATGCACCATGCCATGCCCATGCATGCTCCCTCGTTCACTCGTGGCCTATATTATTGTTATTTAGCACGGGAAGGGAGCAGCAGCGGGCCCGTACGTAAGGTATCTAGTAGGGATTAGCCCCAGGAATTTCCGAAATTTTTGGCCGATTTAAGAACCGGGAAATCGTAAATAATTTCCCGGGAAACTTCAGTAAAAATATTTTTACTTTTAGATCACTACCGAAGTTACAGCTTAATTTATTTCACTTCCTCATATAGCATTTCGCGAGTAGGTATCAGGTAGTACTTATGCGGTAGTAGGGATTTTCTGTCTTTTATCTGTTAAAAATAATATCAAATTCAAAGGTCTAGGTATGTCTATTGTCCCCTCGTTCGTCAATAAGCCTGAAGGCTTTTCTATGTACTTAGGCATCAAGTTGTGGCTGAAGCCAGTAGGTATCACTCAATTGTTTGTCAATTGTTGGTACACACTCAATTGCTGCCATGTTACAAAATACCAGTACCTACCTACCTTGCAAAGTAAGCCGGCAGCAACACTTACTGCATACCAGACCTGCTGAGCAATTACGCAAAAATTACCCATCCTATAACTTGACACAGCCCTTTGAATAGCCTTGAAAGCCATTTAGATATCCATAAAATAGCAAATTACGAAGGCCATTAAAAGGGCTTTCAAATGTCAATACCTATAGGATGGGTGGTTTTGCGTAATTGCATCGCACAGCTGACCTTGTTATACAGAAAGTACCTAGCTGTCCCGGTGCAACATAACATCGCACAGCTGACCTTGTTATACAGAAAGTACCTAGCTGTCCCGGTGCAACATAACATCGCACAGCTGACCTTGTTATACAGAAAGTACCTAGCTGTCCCGGTGCAACATAACATCGCACAGCTGACCTTGTTATACAGAAAGTACCTAGCTGTCCCGGTGCAACATAACATCGCACAGCTGACCTTGTTATACAGAAAGTACCTAGCTGTCCCGGTGCAACATAACATCGCACAGCTGACCTTGTTATACAGAAAGTACCTAGCTGTCCCGGTGCAACATAACATAATGCCTGATCTTATACAAAGTGGATTTTTTGGACGGGGCAGTAAGGGACCTCCCCTTACTGCCCCGTCCCTTAACCATAGTACTTTGCAAAAAGTTTTTTTTGCAATTTCGATCCTTTTTTAGTAGGTACCTACTCCAACCTCAGTCGGTCCCATATAATAAGTATAAGAAACAGGATTGATTGGTATAGAAAAGTTTTTGTGTATAATGCATTTTTAGTTAGTTTGTAAATGGGGACGAAAATTCCTCTAAATGTAAATGTAATCTCCTAAGACCATTCTCCTGTAGCTACACCGGTTAAGGTCCCTCTCTGTCGGCGACGGAAACCTTGTACAAGGTACAATGTGTTATTCAGTCTATGCGTGTGATATCAAGGTTACCTAGCTTCCTATTTTATTATAGCTTAGCGATGTACGAAGTGCAATGTGTCAGGTCAGGCCGAGAATCTAGTTCACCTAAAGTCCTACATTATATTGTCTACTTGCAATACCTACGTGATCTTTGTTGTTCCGTATTGAACCTTCATGTATCTTATATGTAATTAATAAATCAGTTGCGAATTTATCAGCGTTGGAGTTCCTCTTAACCTCTAACAAACCTAATGTAAGGATAATTAAGAATTAGGTATGTTGATTAGTTCTAATGTTGCAGACGGTAACCCGGATGAAGCTGGTTCGTCCTGGGACAGTACCCCGACTTGGGTTCGACGTGCGTTCCTTTCCCCTCCCGTAGCTGGTAGTCGCACGCCGCCACGCAACCCTGAATGCGTATGGTGCTGTGGTACAACGGCCTGATCTTCCTTCCTATGAGGCCCTCGACTTCCGATGAAATGAAAGGCAGAATAATCTTCAAATCTTAGGTTTCGGCTGTTCCTAGGTTTCCCTACTACTACATGCATCTTCGGTGGCGAGCTGCAACTGATTGCCGGAACGTCGTCTTCTTCATCTCACCCCTTGTGGGGGGTGGGGTTAAGGTATCGGGGCTGTGCCCCCTTCTCCGCCCATTACTATGGGCGGGTCTGTTGGGTTTATGCGGACGTCGTTGTTTAGCCGCCACCGCCGGTGCCGCCTGTAGCCTCGGTGCGATCTGGCCCTGCCGGGTGAGATCCCTGGCTGCCCAGGGAAGACCCAGCGAACCGATCAGTGAACGAGGCAGCGGCTACCAGTGATGGCGCTAAATTTGGTGTGGCGGCTTCTTTATTTGTCACTATGGATTCTCTGGCGGAAATATAAGCCGTACGGGCTTATATTTCCGCTTTCCAGACAGGTCCAGTGGTCTGGCGTGCTGTGGGGCTATCTCTCTAACATGGTGGTATTCGGAAGCGTCTGTTTTTCCAAACATGTTGGAGAGTAGCCGGTGTATGAAGTCTCCCATTCTCTCCATCTTGAGGTCTCTGAGGAGCGGAACACAACCGCGGCGCTCCTACGATCCTTCGAACTGTGATGTTTTCCTGCGCTTAGAGTCGGTTTCTGTTGGTTACTCTCAGATACGGGTACCATGCTGGAGCTGCGTAGGTGAGCCGTGATCTGAGGTAGGTTTTGAATATCATGATTTTCGTCCGAAGCGGCAGGCGTGATTCGAGGACCGGTAGGAGAATGCTTCGCGCTCCCCTGACCTGGCCAATCAGTTGGTCGATTGAAGCTGAGGCGTCGGTCGATGGTGACACCCAGGTATTTGACATCTGGTTGCCATGGGATGTCCTTGTCCATCAGCTTCAAGGGCGTTGGTAGCCTTGTGTTCCCCGTGATGATGGCCTGGGTCTACGCACACAGAAGCGTCACAGAAGTGGCGGCTCACCGAGAAGGTGAGCCGCCACTTCTGTAGCCATTCTGGTAGGATGTTGAGGGTTGGTTGCAGTCGTTTCACGGCGTATTCTGCTCGGTAGGATGATGCGTAGTAGGCTGCGTCGTCTGCGTAGAGTGCGAACTTTGCCTGCCCGACAACAGGGATGTCATCGGTGAACCAGGCATAGCATACGGGTTGTACGAAGTACAATGTAGCGACATTATCAGGGAAGAATCCTAGTTGTGTCTGGATTCTTGTGTTACACAGTTCTTATACATTACATTAACACATGTGAGAGGCAGCTTCCTTGTGGGACTCCAGCTTTTATGGGTTTCTCCACCGAGATCTCGTTTTCGACTGCAACCATGATGTAAGGACGGGTGTTGGGACGACTAGTGAAACGCTTGGATACTTGAGTATGACTGTTTATTATAATAGAGTATTACTACTAAGTAGGTACACCATTACACCTCCGGGGGTGCAAGAAAAAAAAAACAAATATATGCATTTTTTTTTATATAGAGTTGGTATTGGGTTACATATTATAACTATTCTTAAAATTAATAGATTATAGTGTCATGCATAATATAATACTAAAAACTGGTTAAATGTGATTAAACAACATATAGCTTAGTTCTATCTTTATGTATTATTTCAATTTTATTATTTTTATTTATTTTAACATTAGAACCCATATCTTCTAAGACATTATAAGGACCATCAAAAATATTGTCTAGTTTTTTTGATGATTCATTCTTTATTAAGATTAAATCGTTTATATTATATTTAATAGGATTACATTTCTTATCATACTCTTGTTTCCTCTTTTCTTTACTTACTATTAAATTATTTCTAGCATCTTTAAGAGCAATTTTTAACTTATACTTTAAACCAATAACATAATTATCATGATTATACAAAGGATCAATTCCGTCACTACATATTGTTTTAGGAATTGTACATAATCTGCCGAATATCAGTTCTGATGGCGCGTACTTCGTCTCTGTATGTACAGTGTTATTTTATTATAGCTAAAACACCAAAAGGGTAACCAGTGAGACCAAGTATATCCGTTCTTACCGCAATAAGTTCTTAAAAACGCACCTAAATGCTTATGAGCATTTTCCAATGAACCAATTGATTGATGATGGTAGGCGGTAGAAGTTAGCTTTTCTATTTGCAAAAGTTTACAGATATCTACCATAGTCGAAGAGATAAATTCAGATCCCCTATCTGTGGCAATGATATCGGGTATTCCGAATCGCAAGACGAAATTCTGTACGAAGGCTTTTGCAACAGTTGCTGCTTCTTTATTAGATATCGGATATGCTTCGATGAACTTCGTTAGTTCGCATTGAATTGTGAGAATGTAGCAATTCCCTTCGTCATCTCTATCTAATGGACCAACTAAGTCTAAATAAACTTTTTCAAATCCTACTGAAGCCGTTGTTGTGATTGCCATCGGTTGTTTAGTATATCTAGAATATTTTAATTTTTGGCACTGAGGACATTTGTTAACAAAATCAGTAATATCTTTTTCAAGTCCTGGCCAGTAAAAATGTCTTTTTATATTGTTAGTCATTCTGCGTATCCCAGCATGGCCACTGGTGGGAAGCAGATGAAAGTCATTTAAAATAAATTTCTTATCGTTATCATCGTCGATTCTCTTTATTCCTTTTAAAATGCATACATACTTTTGGGCCGGAATATTTTTTTATATATTTTCAGCTCATTGCATAATCCTTTTATAAATTCTTCATTTTCTTTGTTTTTTATTATGCATATTTCATTTATATTTAACCTTTTACTAAACTTCTCTAACTTTGTCACAAAATCGGCTCGCGAGTATTGCGCCCTAAAGTTGAGATTAATACATAGTATCTTTTTATTAGAATTATATGCAAAGCATTCATATTCATCTGTAATTACCTTATCATTTCGATATTTATCAATTTTACTATTTTCCATTAAGATCATCTCTACTAGATCACACGGTTTTCTTAATAACTCCACAACTCTTGGCTGATCAGACCCTTTGTCGGTGGATTTACTAAGTAACTGTGTCTCATTTTTACTATCCTCATCCAGTCTTCTCCTTTGCGCCCTTGTCAAAACATTCACTCCAGATATTTCTTCACTCATACTCTTTAACTCATCCGATGTTATACTTATTCTCGATAATGCATCAGCGACTGAATTATCTTTTCCTTTTAAATAAACTATTTTGAAATCATATTCTTCTAATATTAAACGGAATTTTAAAAGTCTGCTAGAGGGATCTTTCATATTAAATAAATAAACTAGGGGTTTATGATCTGTCATTATTGTAAAATGTCTGCCATATAAGTATGGTCTAAAATATTTGACAGCCCATACAATAGCAGTAAGTTCTTTTTGTATGGTTGGGTAATTTAATTCTGCTTTATTCAATGGTCTACTGGCATAGGCCACTGGTCTCAAATCGTTATTGCATAAAACAGCTCCAACCGCTTTACCAGATGCATCAGTCTGCAGTATAAATTCATTCGTATCGGAAAATATTGGGTATTGTAATATTGGTGGTGACATCAATGATTCTTTTAAGAATTCAAACGAATTCTGACAATCATCTGTCCAAGAAAAAGGAACGTTTTTCCTACATAACTTGTTCAATGGTAGTGTTATTTCAGCGAAAGAGGGCACATATTTCCTATAATAATTACAGAAGGCTACAAAACGTCTAACTTCGTCCGCGTTTTTGGGTGTAGGATAATTTAGTAAAACTTTAGTTTTTTCTGGGTCTGGTAACACACCTTCAGCTGATACAAGATGACCTAAATATAGAATTTCCTTTTTTAAAAATTGACGTTTGCTTGGATTCAGTTTTAAATTTACTTTTCTCAATCTTTCAAGTACAGATATTAGATTAGAGTTATGTATTTCTAAATTACGACCAAAAATAACCAAATCATCCATGTAAACAAAAAATTTTCATAAGTCAATCCGGACAAAGCTATTGCCATTACTCTACTAAAGTTACTACAAGATGTCTTAAGTCCCATTGGGAGTCTTTTTAGTTGATACTGACCTGAACTGGTGGTAAATGCAGTATACTTGCGGCTGTCAGGGTTAAGACTGACTTGGAAATAACCTTGGTTTAAATCTAGATGTGAATAGTATATTGAGCCTGAGAGCGAGTCCAAAATATCTGTGATATTAGGTAAGGGAAATTTATCATCAACAATAACATCATTAAGTTTTCTATAATCCACTACTAATCTCAACTTTGATCCTGTTTCAGATTTTTTAGGTACTAGAAGTATTGGGCTAGACCATTCACTAGATGATTCTTCAATTATATCATTTTTTAACATTTGTTTAATTTGTCTATCAATTTCAGGTTTCATTGACTGGGGTAATCTGTAAGGTTTAACATAAATAGGACTAACGTTTGGTTTCAGTGTTACAGATTGTTCATAAACGTTTGTTGTAGATAATTTGTCACCTGGTAAAAAAAATACGTCTGAATATTTAGAGCAAATAATTTCAATGGATGATTCTTCTTCTTTGTTTAAATGTTTCAAGTCCAATAATGAAAGTAAATTCTTAGCTCTTTGTGCATTAGAGTTAGTTTTTGAAAAAGAGAAAATGTCATGATCATTAAGAAGTTGAATTTCTGGTACAAAATTGACTAATTTGACCTCTTCGTCCTTGACATTAAGGATCCTAACTGGTATTTTACCATTATTTGGCTTTACTATCGCTCCTGCTATAAATACATCCTTCGTTATTTCTTTTGCACTAACAACGCATTCGTCACTTTCATCAGATTTTAGATACACATAATGTATAGATTCGCTACGTGGGGGTAAAATTAAGTTGTTACTAAAGTCAGGCCTATCCAAAAGTGGAAGACAACACGGCTTGTCTTTATTTGTATTATAATTTAACGTCAAAATATTCCGCGACAAATCGATATTACAGTTATAAAGGGAAAGAAAATCTAACCCTATAATACCACAAGCTTTTAATGGAAGTTTTTCGAAAACATGAAACTTGTGTAGCAATATGTCATCATTTCCAAGTTGTAGTTCCAATGTAACATGACCTGAAGACGTTATTTTACCTCCGATTCCATTAATAATAGTATCATCATTAAATATTTGTGCAAACTTTGGAATTTCATTCTTTTTTATAACTGATATTGAAGCTCCGGTGTCTATTAGGAATATATACTTCCTGTTGCCAACATAAAATGAAACAAATTTGCATTGTCCATTACAGGTTAAGACATAATCTTTAATCCCGAAAAAACTGATTCACAGGATTTGTGTTTCCTGGTGTATTAGAATTTTGGCTCTGGTAATTCTGAGCATTATTTTCTCCTTCTACTGGTTGACCTGAAAATACATTTTTAGTATTTCCTCGCCAATAACCACGTCGGCTATAACGGCCATTATTATATGTACCTTGGCCATAGCTCTGATAACCTCGATTCGAGCTTTGTGGGTAAGAACTGTTTCTGTTACCACGGAAGCTGTTGTTATTGCCACGGTGCTGATAGGAGTTGTTATAAAACTGTCCACGATGACCTTGAACCCTGGATCTAGAATTATGGCTAAACTTACCTCGCGATCTTCGTGAAAACTGGAATACGTCCGACCTGTTACTCGTATTAGACGTTGAGGCTGCTGACGTATCCTCATCCTTAGCCACCTGTATGGCATCCTTGAGATTGCTGCAATTACGAGCTGCAACGATGGTGCTCAGCCTGGAATCTTTAAGTCCGTCTGAAAATTTCTTAATAGCCATTTTTTCATTTAATGGTCTCAAGACAATATATTTCACAGAATCTCCTTCAGCTTGAGAAACAGTCAGTTCGGTGAAAAGTTTTTCTATTTCACTGCCGTACTCATTGATTGTCCTAAAACCCTGATTTGTACGGAAAAGTTTTGATTGAATAGCAGTACACGATTTTCGTACAAGATGTTTTCTTAACGCCTGCAGAAGGTTTGTAACTGTAGCATAACCGTCTGTCATACGCAATTTTGCAGTTTCAGAAAGTCGTCCTTTGAGAACAAATTTAATTAATATTTGTTTACCCGGTTCATCAAGCATTTCCGCGTACATGTCTACAGCATCAATCAATCGTTTCGTGGTTTCTTCCTTATCATCTAAAAGTGGAATTAGACTACACGCCGTTTTAATATCGAATTCCATTTTGTCACTTAATTCACTATCTTTAGAAATTTCACACAATTGACTTATTTCTTCGAATGTCCTTTTTATATTATCGTAAGTGGTAGTTACAGTAGTTACTACTTCACCTTCTTCGTCTTTTGATAGCTTTGAAAGTAACACTAAAGCATTCTTATATAAAACTTCAGCTTCTTTTAACTTATCTATAGCAATCGCACCTTTATATCTACCTTGTCCCTTTTTGATTAAATATTTTCTAATTGTTATCAAATCATCATATATCTTCATAAAAGTTTCGGCCATAATAAAATAATCTGAAAGACAAAAGTCGACGCCTCTCACTAGCTTAGATCTAAGTAACAAGTAGCTAGTCGTGCCTTAACGAGACAACTATGTCATACCGCACCATATACGTCAGGCGATATCATGTTCATGGAGTGTCTTCGTACATTTTTAATAAAATTAAGGTGAGCCTCAATAATAATGTCTAAATTTAACTAAACATTTCATGATAATATTCACTTCACTAGGAGTTTATAAAAGTTTTATAAATGTCCCATTTAAATTAAAATTCTTGAAAATTCTGAATTAAAGTCACATTAAATTTTACTGTAGTAAATAACGCGTAAAATAAAGAGTTTTATCACTCAATTCACTCAGTAAATTTCTGCACTTTCGTAACATTAACTAATCACACGTACCTTTTTTTTTTTGTTTTTAGGTTGGGGATACACTGCACTTTACGAACTTTTAAAATTACGCTGTTCTGGAAGTTACCTATTTCCACACATTTACTAATTAAGCTGGCTCGTTCCGGGGACCACGTGCATTCTTGAAGTACGACGAGGAGACCTCTCTACGTCGTAGGGAACGGCGATTCATGCGTCTCTCCATCCATTCGGTGTGCATCTTCTTATAAAAATAACAAAAAGCATACCCAGCTCCAGCCAACATGAGGATGGTGATGATGGTCAATAGGATGTTAGTGGTGCTAAAACTTGCGTAACTGGTTTCTGCGGATGCCGAATTCTTGCCGTCACCAGCTGCTGTTTGCGCGATTATTGTTTCTTCTTTGGTGTATGTTTTACCCATTTTGCCGTATTCGTGAGCAGATTTTTATTCAATTATGATTTGTAATTTAAAAAAGATTTTCCGAATTTTTGGCACTCATAATTATTTATTCTGCGTACTACTGAACTTTATTTTATTCGCGGCTTAGGAATGCGCTTCAACACCATATTTGGCATGGTCGCCATGTAAGGACGGGTGTTGGGACGACTAGTGAAACGCTTGGATACTTGAGTATGACTGTTTATTATAATAGAGTATTACTACTAAGTAGGTACACCATTACAATGAAGCTGCATTTTCGAAGGAAGCTTCCGATAATAAGAATGAGCTTCTTTGGGGTGCCGGACTACCTTCCTTCGTGGGAGTACCTTCGAAGCAGTCTCCGAAGGGGCTTTACGAGCGTGTTTTACTCACACTCGCCCGACTAATGCAAGTCAGGGCCCTTTCGGAGGGAATGCTGCGATAGATGGCCATGTACCTTCGTCTCCGAGAGGCTGAAGTAGAGGGGACAAAACTGTCGCTGGAGGACCAAATAGCACTGGAATTTGCTCGAAAGTCCATCATCACCCTACCGCCAGCAACCCAGACGGTGGCCGAGCAGAACGGTCAGCCACCACCAGTTGCCAACTGCCGAAAGTACAGAGTTGAAAAAGAGACTGCTCTTTCTTTCACTCGCTCTCTGAGGTAGATAGAGATTAGAGAGTCCCAGGAAGGACAAACAAACTAGGACGACCGGCCGGTCGTCCTAGTTAGGTAGTATTGGTTAGCGGCTTTAGGGGGTTCCCTAAAGCCGCTACCCAATAATACCAAATAAAGCCGCAGCCCAGCAGGGCGACCCCGTTTCCGCCCAACAGGCCAATCCCGCCCCAGCCCAATAGGCGAATCCCGATGCCGCCCAACAGGCCAACCCCGCTCTCTCCCAGTGCGGCCACGAAGGTGCCGGCCCAAACTAGTGGCGAAGTCAAGAGATCCATACCTGCCTCTGTACCAGAGGTAAGAAATGCTCCTATGGAGGAGACGGGACCTAAGTACCAGCCGCTAGTGGTGGAGAAATAGGACAACTGGTCGCTCCATTTCCGAAATAAAGTGGTGAAACTAGGGCGAGCGCCCAACGGACAAGGAATCAGCTTCAACCCTGAGGAAGAGAAGGAGTAGCGGCTGATTCAGTCGTACCTGACTGATCTAGAGAGAGAGAGAGCAGTCTATCAGCTGGTTCTCCTACTCTCTACCAACAGAGAAAAACCTAAAGGTAGCGATAAGAGGCCTCCCCATCCGAAACCGAGGTACAGGATATCAACGCCGCCCTGGAGGAGAAAGGCTTGTCTCCGGAATACTTAAATACCATCAAGGGGAGACAAGGAAGACCTGGAAGTATCTTCCACGTCTCTCTAAAGAAGATTCTGAACCTGATTCCAAATATCTACGAGGTAAGCGAAAAGCAGCTGCTTTTGATGCCGGGCATCATTATTGAAGCATGGCGTTGGAAGAAGGGACCGTCGCAGTGCCACAGATGCCAGAAGCTCCGGCACAGCTCTCATTATTGCCATAGAGAGCAGGCATGCGTGCGCTGCGGGTAGCCGCACCGCGCAGACGAGTTCCTACGACCAAGAGAGGAACCAACCACCTGCGCAAACTACGACGGATCGCACCCGGTGAACTACCAGTCCTGCCCGGTCTTTAAGAAGGAGGTGCGCAACAAAAGGGGGGTACCCTCGCAGAGACGACCAACGTCCCCCAAAGAGGCAGAAAAGGCACAGTACTGGTTGCACCCGCTACCATCGAGGAGACGGCGACATCCTCTCTGATGGCACCAGCCAATCTTCCTGGCCAAGCAAAAGGAAAGAAAAAGACTCCGAAAAAACCAATAGAACCGACCAAAGATGCAGCCACCGGCAGAAGGAACTCGCTCGGCCAAACTATCGGTGTGCTGAAGGAAATCCTGGAAGCGGTGCAATCTGGCACTGATGCCAAAACAGCGACCCTTATGAGTCTGATTAAAATCTGCAACAATGGGGGATAATCTTATGATCACTTTCTGGAACGCCCAAATACTCACAGGGAAGGAAAGACAGCTGGCCCTCATCCTCCGTGAGCGAAAGGACCACGTGTACCGAAAGGACGAACTGACCGAAATGGGGACAGCCTACAGGGGACTGGCAGTGGTGGTCCATCGAAGGACGATACATCAGCTAATCCCCATAATAGAATACCGCACATTCCAAGCCCTGGGTGTGCTAGTGTCGCCGGAAAGCACATGCGAATCTTCTCAATCTACAAGCCGCCGAATAAACAGATCAGCAACAGATATCAGAGCACTGCTAGACTCGGAAACTCCAACAATTGTAGCCACGACCTAAACTCCAAGCATACTGTGGTACTCAAGCAGGATATGCAAAAACGGGCGCATTCTCTACCAAGACTCGTTGGACCATCACTATGAAATTATAGGACCAGAAACTGGGTCCCACTATACCGACGATGGAAATGGAGACGTCCTCGATATAGTGATCCACTATACCGACGATGGAAATGGAGACGTCCTCGATATAGTGATCCACTATACCGACGATGGAAATGGAGACGTCCTCTATATAGTGATCCACTATACCGACGATGGAAATGGAGACGTCCTCTATATAGTGATCCATAAGGGCCTAAAAGCGATCCCAGAACTAAGTGTACTGACAGACCTCCCCTCAGACCACAGACCTGTTCTACGAGACAACTCTTAGCGTCTAACTAATCAACATAATTCTTAATTATCCTCACATTAAGGGCCTACCATGGTGCTCAGATGGCATGCAAATTTTTACAAATTTAGACGTCAGAGGACGCTAAAATTTTCTCATTTAGAAGCGGCTGCGTTCTTTAATACTATCTGATATTCAGGAGTATTCCTCTTAGTAGAGTCTTCTTACTAGAATCACTTTGGTTATTTTTATACGATTTCAAAAATATAAAAAAAGTCAGTAAAACAAAATTTAAATTGACAATCAGTGTTTAAAAATAATGGCAGAATAATAAAAAGAACACACAAGATGCCTGATCCTGTTCGACTGTTTGTCACACACAGATTTTCTCAGTACATACATTTTTAGGGTTCTATCATTGAGTTCCGTACCTTACAACGAAAAAACGAACCCTTTTGATTTCTTTGTTGTCCGTCTGTCCATCTGTCCTTCTGTCTGTCAATCCCCTTATCTCGGGAACGCGTGGAGGTATAGAGTTTAAATTATCATCAAATAATCAAGCCCGTTACCTATTGGAGCCATGGTATAAATAAAACGTCTAAGTCAACAATCTAAGGCAATCGAAAGTAACAGCCGTTTATGTGCATATTTTGAAATTACTAAGAAAATAACATGCACACAAAACCTGTAGAGTACTAACCTTACCTAGATCCATGAAATTTGGCAAGAAGAAAAGTTTTATAACACAAGTAAACGAAAAAACAAAAACCATAAATATGAAGTAAATTTACAGAAAAAACAAATCCTTTATGGTACTACTTTACGTTGACCTAGAATCATGAAATTTGGCGAAGCAAAGTTAATCTTTCAGACCTTCTTGACAAACAGAGTTACTTTCGAATGTATAATATTAGTATGGATAGTTAAATAATACACCGGTGCCGCGGTGGTCGCACACGGCCACCCTCTCGAAACTGTTTGCGAGACACTTACCTTGGGCAGATTACTTGGGTAAAAACAATCTAAACAAAAAACATAAATTGAAACATAAACATAAACATTGCTTAACTTCAGTGATTCCTACTCTCCTTGGTATGACCGTCGGACCCTTTATATATTAAATTATATTTATTTTAATATTTGTTAGCGGCAATACACCCAGGTTCAAGAGATACAGCCTTGACAAAAGTACAGTAAAAATAGCCAGAAAATATACTATATAGGGAGCAGTACGGGAAGTATGGGAGCCCCCTGCAATTTTAATAATTATTTAATTTTTATTATTTTTTGTTGTTATTTTTTGTTGGCAAGAGAAATACACATTCTATGTAAATTTCAACTGTCTACCTATTACGGTTCATGAGATACAGACCGTTGACAGACGGACGGACAGGCAGCGGAGGCTTAGTAATAGGGTCCCGTTTTTATCCTTCGGGTACGGAACCCTAAAAAGGTATACAGTAAATCATAAATGAAGATCTAGTGTAGGTAGTGTTGTTTGATTTTATAAATGTGCGTGTGAGAAGGTATGTAGTAGAAATTTTTACATTATTGGCAATAAAAAAATAAAAAATATCACACACAACGTTAAATCAATAAACAAAATATTAAAGTAGAAAAAACGAAGACTTATCTGGAGAACTAAGGGTTTATCCTATTATGTAGTTTGAAAGTTTTTCACGAACGTTTTCACTATTGATACTCATTGGTACCAAGCCATCTGACTCACGCAGAATTCGTAGCACGTGCTATGAAGGTCCTCGAAGCAACATAATTATTTAGTGTAGTAAGGAAGTACGTGCGCGTTGAAGTCTTTTGTACGCTACGCAAGTCCCTCGTATGCTACGCGAGTCCCTCGTTGCATCGTAGCACATGTTACGAGGTTCTACGTTAAAGTATGCATCTCTTTATGGGGAAGGAAGTGGGAAGGGTAGGAGAAAGTTATATCACAGAAAAACAAAGACGAAGATAACAAAATTCTCTACACAATGGTGAAATCCGCAACTTTCTGCGACGTCTATTTTGAGAGATATTAGGAGTTTGAGCAAGTGTTCATTCGCGCAAATGTCCTGATAACCGCTAAGCTTCGGGCTAGACGATGCGGTGTGAATAGTCCCATCATAACATATACTAGCTGCGCCCCGCAGTGTTACCCGACTTGTGATTTTAACGTTTATAGAAGTAATTTTTGAAATTTTTGTCTACATAAAAACCTTCCTCATACTTCACTAATATTTAATGTCAAAGTCAAAGTCAAAAACTCTTTATTTCTATAAATACAATAAATGTATACTTAGAAAAGGTCAAATTCTTAATAATTAAACACTGACACAGAAATAAAGTGTTATTTTTGATTTCAATCGCTTCGGTATGTAGACTAAAGTAAAGAAGCGACGAAGAAACCTTTAGCCTATTAGTTAGTTGTTATTTTTCGAGTTGGAGCAAATTCGGTCCCACGCTTTTTTATTCTCTAGATAATCTGATATTTTATAGTAGGCATTTTTACACAGGAAGGTTTTGACAATTTGTTTGAATTTATTTACTGATAATTTTTGCAACTCACTAGGAGTTTTGTTGTAGAAGCGTATACTTGCCCTTTAAAAGATACATTAATTTTGTGTAGTCTAGTTGTGGGCACAGCAAGTTTATGTTTATTTCTTGTGTTCAAATTATGTACATCGCTATTTTTAGGGAACCGATTGATATTTCTATGAGTGTACAATAGGTTTTCATAAATATATTGACATGGTACTGTCATTATGTTTATTTCTTTGAATTTATCACGCAGGGATTCTCTGGGACCCATACTATAGATAGCACGAACAGCCCTCTTCAGCAACACAAATACGGTGTTAATATCTGCAGCGTTCCCCCACAGTAGTATACCATAAGACATAATACTATGGAAGTAGCTGAAATAAACAAGTCTAGATGTATCCACGTCTGTAAGCTGACGGATTTTTTTGACAGCATATGCTGCAGAACTAAGTCTCTTCGATAGCTTATCTACCTCTATGTGTGCGCCCCATTGAAGTTTATTATCTAAGGTGATTCCTAAGAAAACGGTACTTTCTACAATTTTTCACGTTTGTCCTTTTACATTTACATCAGCCTGAACTTGTTTAACATTAGGTAGAATAAATCTAATACATTTCGTTTTGGTTTCATTAAGCAAAAGATTATTGACACTAAACCAATGGACTACTTTTGACATTACATAATTCACATCGTCGAAATTCGTGTCTTGTCGTTTCATTTTAAAATTTGTACGGGACACCTTTATATGATAGAAATGATAAGAAGAGTATATTTCAGTGAGTATATCAATTTATAATATCAATATAAGAGTTTTTATCAACTCTTATATTGATATTATAAATTGATTGATATTTGAGCACGCGCCTACCATGATGGGGTGAAAACGTGAACTGATGCAATAAAGTAAGTGGAAGGCGCGTGTAACAATTGACCTTAATAATATCGATGATTTGACAATAATTAGCTAGCTTATACCTAAATGCACGGTTGCGCTGCACCGTACAAAATTTAATGGAGTATCATCAGCAAACAATACAATCTCGTGATTTTTCTTAACAAGATGAGGCAGGTCGTTAATATAAATTAAAAATAGGAAAGGGCCGAGGATACATCCCTGCGGTACACCCATTGTAACTACAGATCCTGTAGACCGTTTCCCATTAATGTCAACTCTTTGTATCCTATTACTCAAATAAGATGTAAGAAGACCCAAAGAGCTGTTCCTTATTCCATAGTGATTTAGTTTCCTGATTAATGTTTCATGGTGTACGCAATCGAATGCTTTTGACAAGTCGCAAAAAATGCCTAATGCATCTTGCGACTTCTTCCAAGCATCAAAAATATGCGATACTAACTCAACACCGGCATCAGTAGTTGACCTGCCGCGAGTAAACCCGAATTGCTTACTATGTAGCAGGTCATTTCCATTGAAATGCCTAACCAATTGATGTAAAATAAGCATTTGCTAAATGTAGGCAGTACTGATATTGGTCTAAAGTTAGTGGAGTCAGACCTACTACCCGATTTAAACAGTTGGATTATTTTACTACATTTCATTAGACCAGGAAATACGCCTCAATCAATAGACTCATTAAATATAAAAGCTAGATCTGGTGCAATGATATCAATCAATGGTTTAATAATTCTAACGGAAATTCCCCAGAGATATGCAGATTTCTTTATATTTAATAGTTTAAAGGTTTTTTTAATATCTCTTTCATCAACATGATTAAAATTAAATATATTTTTGCATTTAGGTACATTTCCTATAAGTAATGACTCGGCGATTACTTGAGAAGAGTTTAGACACTTTGTAGTAGAGATTGGAATGTCAGTAAAAAAGTTTTCAGATGCTTGGGCTACTTTAACATCATTTTTGATTGAGCAATCATTAATCTTTAAATTGTAATCATTAATGTAGGTGCTGACTTTTCCAGTCTCACTATTTATTATTTTCCAAGTTGACTTTATTACATTTTCACTATTTCTTATTTTTGAGCTAATATAATTTGATTTTGCTATATGACAAACTTTTCTAAACATTTTTGAGTTGTTTTTTACTTTTACTTTGAATTCCTTTAAAAACGTTTTTTAAAAAAAACGTTAATGTATACGTTTGCTCACATTTATCTATTTATCTCGATCTGTAACATGTACTCGCTACAACATAACCATTTGTTTACAAATCCGTTCTCTGTTTACACTACCTACGTTACACCCAGTACGCTTCTCGATAATATTTATTGACAAAGAAAATTACAATTCAATAATAAAAACAAATTAGAACTAGTATTCACAATTGAAACAATTAAGCTAACTGCAAACAATCTACAGGTAGCTCAACTGATCCATATCAATACCAGTCGGAAGCGTCCCCAAGACGCTGGCTGCTTTGCCCCGCCGTATGGCAATGCTGATGCGCTGCGGCAGATACCCGCCAGCTCTTAGGTCACGCGTCGCGTCGACCAGACGCTCAGATAACTAAAGATTCAAATCAAAAGAAACCAATTACACCTAAGATTAAAAATTATATAAAAATAAAATTAAAATTAAAATAATTGTACATGTACAAAAGACTATCAAATAAATTAATTGAAATTAATAATTATTGGGATTTATTGAATAGGGCAATAAAATAATAATAAACAACACACAACAGGAATCCTTTTATTCATCACTTTCGCAAAACCTCAGGCACACCAACATTATATTCTTCCATTCATCTGCACATATCACATCTCTGCATTCATATCGCAGTCTGGGTTCTGGTGATTTTATATTAATAAGGCATATTTTTACCATTTTACATGGTAAAAATACCTAAATTTGTTAGTTTTTTTTAAGAAAATGATAAAGAAATAAAGGTTTGCAGGTTTCGGCTCAAGGAGAAATAGGGTCAAAAGCGCACAGGCGTCCAGCCGGTGAACGAAGTCCCGATTCGCTTCCGCACACTAAACACCCGACCAAAAACCCCGCCGAATGCGGGGTCAAAGAATTCCCCGCTTCCACCCATAGGTGCATTCGTGACCTAGGCCAAACCTCCCTACCCTCTTGTAGCATCTGGCAACAGCCCAAGCCGAGGTTCGTACTTAAGTGATGGCCCTTGTGCGTGTTGCCCCAACATAACTTTACCGGCGAGGCGCCCTCTGCGCCCGCCAAAAGACCGGTAACGCTGTCATGGCCATCTGCGGTCAGCGGTATTATAGTCCATTCGAAAAAAAAAAGAAAACAAAAAAGACGGCAATCAAATGAAAAAAGATCAGGTCGTCGTACTACAGCACCATACGCATTCAGGGGTGCGTGGCGGCGTGCATCTACCAGCTACGGAAGAGGAAAGGAACGCACGTCGAACCAAAGTTGGGATACTGGAATAGGTACCTAGTAGGGAGAGACCCCTGAGTTAGGTATGACTGTCGCGCCAAACCAAGTCTAGTTTGCGACGC
Source organism: Eupithecia inturbata (assembly GCA_963662085.1). Classification (NCBI taxonomy): domain Eukaryota; kingdom Metazoa; phylum Arthropoda; class Insecta; order Lepidoptera; family Geometridae; genus Eupithecia; species Eupithecia inturbata. The sequence goes on along the minus strand of OY759181.1, from coordinate 139,126 downwards.
GACGTGAAGTCACGCTTCACTGTGCTTCGATAGCCTCTCTCCAGATTTGAGGAAGGTTTTTATTACAGAAATAGAGGTTAGTTTGTGACTGAGGGGCAAACAGAACAGGCGACAGGTGTAGGCTTAGCAATGTGTTGTTGCAATTGGTTAAAAATAATTATGAGGGAAATAGTACACGAAGATAAAGAATTTATTGTGTCCTATAACCATGTCACTTTGTGTTGAAAACTGGAAAGTGAATCTTATCGTATATTATGTAGAAACGGTCTGAAAAGGGTATGGTTTGGGGGTTGTGGTAGATGGTGCTGGTTGATCCCCAAACTGCCCTTTGAGATTGGTAATTGGTATGGAGGTCAAGGAAAGTCCCTGGTGTGGACTATATTCACACACAAGACACGTTATGGTAAATTAAGTTCCTGCCGCCAACTTATTGTATAAATGGTGTTGGTTTGAACTCGTGACGATGGCGGTCGATCGCGAACTGAGTAAGGTAACCGCGAGCAAATACGCATTCAACTGCAAGCGCTGCTAAACGCTTATCTGCTGCGTGCTCGGTTTACCCGAACACGGTCTACGTTTCCTTTAACATGAGTACGTATTTGAATAACAAACGTAAGTATACATTTACCTGGATGCTCAGTGTGAAATCGTTCCGGTGGCTACGCGACCTAGTTGCCCCCTGGGGTGAGCCTATGCCGAGAAGCCACTGAGAGGTACCTCTTCAGTAACCAGTAAGTGGTCAGTGTTGTTTATTCCTTTCGCATGCATGTTTGGGTCGACCCTATTTTTTGTTTAATCAGTCCTTATTAGTTTGTGTTCCTCAAGAATCATAAATTAATGAGATCATGACTAATTCACTGTAGTGAACTTTAATCCTAACATTCTGTAATAGATAATATAATAGACACCGATGAACCTGGACCATCTTCAAGATCTATGCCAACATTAGATAATGAAGATGAACCTGGACGTGACTCCAGGGTATCAGGAGAAGCCGTATTAGATGAGAAACAAGGCGCGTGAATCACAAGAGACCAGTCGCATATATACCTAAAACGCGCTGGCAACAGTGGCAACGGGGCGCGCACTCACTTTGCTTGCGTATTTTGCCCTGCGTGGACGTTATTTTGTGATCTACCTACCTAGTTGTTCATTGTTCATGTAAATTATTAATAAATTGTTTTAGGTTGCTTTGTAATTTCTATTTTTTTAATAATTTGATTGACTGATTCATAAAAATACAATAAATTACGTAATACAATGATGCAGTGGCAGTTACAATTATTTCAATTGAATATATTTAGTCCTTTAATAATTTATTATGTACAATTAACTACAGTGATGGTATTAGCTACAATTATCTATATTTACAAAGAAAATTACGATCAAATAATAAAAACAGATTAGAACTAGTATTCACAGGTATACCTAGTTGAATTTAAATTTTAAATAGTTTATTGGAAGTAAGTGATTTACAAAGTGTAGATCAGTTACTAAAGTAAACACACATTTTTAATAATGTAATTGTATTACAATTTATTACAGTTGACGGGAGAACAGCGAAATCATTAGGGTTTCGTTTTGAAACAAGATTAATATTTATATTAAAATTACATTCTAAAGTCTCTGGAAGAACTGGAATCACGGAAGGCGATCGGTGCTGCAGCCCAGTATTCCACAAAAGAGAGGCCTCCTCAATAAAAACTAAATAAAACAAATACCAAACGTCAACCGCCTCAAAACTAAATCCCAGACGTCAACCCCTTCAAAACAATTTTTTTTAATAATTCATAGTTTTTTTTTTGTGTGACATTTTATTTACCTAATTCTTTTTAAAATGTTATGTATAGTTTTAAGTTTGTTTTTAATAATATTGTATGGATCTATGACTTAATCTGAAATAAATGAATAATAATAGTTTGCTCCGATCGCCGTATTTATTTTTGTTAATCTAAGAAAACTTCAGTTTCTGTAGTCCGATTAGTTAATCGAACCAACCGGAAAAAAAGTTCATGTGGTCCGATCGGTAGGACAAAGGCAGTAGGACCACGTGGCCAGAGGGAAGTTTTCTTTGCTATTTTCCATATGCAAAAGATTAAAAAAATTAGGGTTCGCTCCGCTTGCCGTTGCCTTAGCTTCTTTGTCATTTTGGGACTTTCTAAAACCAGAAATATCTTCCTCATCGTTATTTTCCAAATTCTGCAACGCAATCAAAAAATACGAAAATAATTATAGTTTTTGTATTTCCTTTGCATGCCAAATGAATCGGTGAATTATGTGGAACTAATTATAAGCCCTTTATAAAAACATTTTCTAAAAAAAAGTGATTATAATTACGATCCATTTATGACAGTTTATGCAAACCTGAAAAAGGAAAATTAAACCTAGGTGGAACCAAGTGCAGTAGCTTGGCGTTGGCGGCTTTTTCGATTTTTTCCGAAATGTCAACTATTGGTGCTGTAACTTTTTTTGTACGAAATAACATGGCTTACCACTTTTTTTATTACATTTGGCATGTTATCTTGTACTATTAAAATCAATATTTCGTCAGATTTATGTAAATAAAGCAGCATGCAAAGTGTTGAAAATATAAAATTAAAAACCGAGAGTACAACTTTGGAATGAATCAAATTATTCATTTAAAAAATCGGTAAAAAAACTACTTTTACAATCACTAGAGGTTCCATCAATGGGCAGTCGTTCTGAGCGTCAATTTTGTCTATGATAGCGTCATATTAATTTAAAGTACCATACAAATTTACTTGTTAGTTTTGATATTCTTTTGTATAAAATGTTATATATTACACACATACTTTTTGTACCTATTTGATATTACTATTTCACCAACTAAGTATATACTTAGCGTAGCTTACTTGTCATTTTCTTTATTTTCGTTTAGCCGTGTAATATTTAAACTTTTGTCTACCTTCCTTGTCCTTGTTTTACGCGCATGTCACAGCTGCTGCTGCTGCTGCTGCGCCCTCTAGGTGTCGCATAAAACCAGCGCACAGTAGCGTCATCGTTACCGTGCATAATGCTGAGCGATGACCTTTTTTGATGTCATGTTGTAACTATATTTAATTTTGTTTGTACCAATTTTGTTTATAATTTTGTGACACAAAATAAATACTTTTTACTTTTTTTACTTTACTTTACTTTAAATTAAAAAGAAGATCAATACAAGATATATGATGAATACCAAAAAATTAAAAGTACTACATTTCAGATGTATCGGTTTGCAAACTTCGGAGTAAGGTCCGGGGAAGCTATACAATAGCCTCCCAGACCTTACTCAACTATTGAAGTTGAAGGAATTAATTTCAAATAATTTACCTACGCATTCGATGACAAAGTGACGTAATTTTTCTCTATTCTACCCTAGTCAACAATGCCCGTGTTAGGCCTACAAATTGTTGTAGCTATGATTTACAATTTGTTAAAGTAATATTCAAAATACCTATTTTCTTATCTTGGACTATAGAGGTATACCATCGCAGGAAGGTTTATTTTACTGGAAACTTTCAACAATTATTTTTAGGGGCTAATGCAACTTTTTTTCATAGACGATAGTGGTGGGACATATCACAAAATGGCGAGTTTACTAATACACTCATGGACATAATATTAGTGGTGGGACATATCACAAAATGGCGAGTTTACTAATACACTCATGGACATAATATTAGTGGTGGGACATATCACAAAATGGCGAGTTTACTAATACACTCATGGACATAATATTAGAGGTGGGACATATCACAAAATGGCGAGTTTACTAATACACTCATGGACATAATATTAGTGGTGGGACATATCACAAAATGGCGAGTTTACTAATACACTCATGGACATAATATTAGTGGTGGGACATATCACAAAATGGCGAGTTTACTAATACACTCATGGACATAATATTAGTGGTGGGACATATCACAAAATGGCGAGTTTACTAATACACTCATGGACATAATATTAGTGGTGGGACATATCACAAAATGGCGAGTTTACTAATACACTCATGGACATAATATTAAGTGGTGGGACATATCACAAAATGGCGAGTTTTGAATGAAAATAAAACTTACTTCAGTAATCCAAGATAGATAGATAATTCTTTATTCACAGAAACTTAAATAAAACAGTATGGTACAGAAGATAACAGAACAGGCTAATAAACAGAAATCATAAAATTGAAGAATTAACCCTTCAATCATCTTCATCACATTGAAAATGTCACTGTTATGCCATAACGGGGATTTTTTGTCGAGTGTTTGGGCACATTTAGTATTTGTCCAGTGTTTGGACACATTCAGTATTTGTACAGTGTTTAGACACATTCAGTGTTTGGTATTACCCCCTCTAGCTGTTACAACTTCCTGCAATCTTCGCGACATGGTTTTGATTACGTTATCAATGAAATCTTGTGGTGTTAGATTCCACTCTTCTTCCAGTGCCCTTTTGAGATTTCCTATGTTTGTTGGTGCTGGATCCTGCTGTTTTATTTATTTTCCAAGTTTATCCCAAACATGTTCAAAGATGCTTAAGTCTGACGAGCGTGCTGGCCACGGCCACGGCAAAACGTCAATTTCAACCTCTCGAAGATACCCCCATACTATCGCTGCAGTGTGGCCGCGCATACTCCTGCATACATTAAATAAATAAATAAATAAATAATGCTGGACAATCAACACAACATCATCTAGCCCCAAACTAAGCAGAGCTTGTGTTATGGGTACTAGATGACTGATAAACTTAATACAATACATTACATAGATAGATATTTTTTTTTATTATATATAGAAAATACCCAGACAACACGAAACAAATATTTGTAGATCGTACAAACATTTGTCCCAAGGCGGGAATCGAACCCGCAACCTTCTGCGTCGCAGGCGGACCTTCGCCCGCCGCGCCACATCGGTCGTCCATCATCATCATCATCATTGAAAATTATCTCCGATGTATGAGGCAAGCGGCATGACAATTAGTTCTATGATGTCGTTTACGTTCCGAGCCGCAGTCAGGGATCCATTTTCTACGATGTGCAACGCCGTCCTATGCAAATACCACCCCATACCATTACTGACCCTCCACCAAATGACTCTCTTCCGATAATGTTACACTGAGCGTATCTTTCTCCGGGTCGTCTACAAACTTTAACTTTTCTATCATCTGGCTGTAGACAAAAACTAGACTCGTCAGTGAACAATATTTTTCCGAAGTCATCATCATTCCAGTTTTGGTATGAGCGAGCAAAGTTAGCCCGAGCTACTCGATGATCTGTGGTAAGTAAGGGTCCTCTGACTGGCAAGTACGTCTTCATTCCAGCTTCTTTAACTCTTCTTCTTACTGTTTTAGTGCTAACTGTCACCTGTCGAACGTTCTGGAGCATAGATCTGACCTCAGAAGAAGCCAAGTGCTATTTCTCAGAACACTGTTCACCATAAATCGATCGTCTCTCGTTGAAGTGACTCTCTTGCGACCTTGCCCTGCACATAATGTCTGTGCCTCTTCTTTATAACTGTTTTTTTTTTAAATTAAAGTAACAGCTTTGGAAACCTGAGCTACGCTAAGATCCGGCATTGTCCCTTTAGGTATTCGTTGATGTGTAGGCACCACTATTGCGATACGTTTTTGTGAAAAAAAAATGGAAAAAAAGACGGAATTTTATGAAATGAATACGCACACGTCAGCTAAACTATTCCAATAGACTAGTAAAAATAGCAAATAATAAGGAACACCTCTTTAGGTCTTCATACATCTTATTTGAGTAATAACAAAGAGTTGACATTAATGGGAAACGGCCTTCGGCGTCTGTAGTTACAATGGGTGTACCGCAGGGATCTATCCTCGGCCCTTTCCTATTTTTATTTATATTAACGACATGCCTCATCTTGTTAAGAATAATCACGAGATTGTATTGTTTGCTGATGATACTTCATTAATTTTGAGAATGAAACGTCAAGACACGAATTTCGACGATGTGAATAATGCAATCTCAAAAGTAGTCCATTGGTTACTAAACCAATGGACTACTTTTGAGATTCATTAAGCAAAAGATTATTGACACACGTCATACAACATACATAGTGGTCATAGTGGATACATCTAGACTTGTTTATTTCAGCTACTTCCATAGTATTATGACTTATGGTATACTACTGTGGGGGAACGCTGCAGATATTAACACCGTATTTGTGTTGCAGAAGAGGGCTGTTCGTGCTATCTATAGTATGGGTCCCAGAGAATCCCTGCGTGATAAATTCAAAGAAATAAACATAATGACTGTACCATGTCAATATATTTATGAAAACATATTGTACACTCATAGAAATATCAATCGGTTGCCTAAAAATAGCGATGTACATAATTTGAATACAAGAAATAAACATAAACTCGCTGTGCCCACAACTAGACTACACAAAATTAATGTATCTTTAAAGGGCGCTTCTACAACAAAACTCCTAGTGAGTTGCAAAAATTATCAGTAAATACCTAAGTTCAAACAAATTGTCAAAACCTTCTTGTGGAAAAAGGCTTACTATAAAATCATATTAAGATTAAGAGGAAGAGGATAAAAAAGCTTGGGACGGGATATGCTCCTACTCGAACAATAACAACTAACAGGCTAAAGGTTTCTTCGTTGCTTCTTTACTTTAGTCTACACACCGAAACGACTGAAATCAAAAATATCACTTTATTTCCGTGTCAGTGTTTAACTATTAAGTATTTGACCTTTTCTAAGTGTACATTTATTGTATTTATGGAAATAAAGAGTTTTTGACTTTGAATTTGAAATAAACGAAAACCTGAAACAAAAGAGTATTGAATGATGTCATTATTTTTACAAATTATATGTTAAGATGGCGCCACTGCGTCTGTGTTTACATTGGCTCCGTACAATTTTTATTTAGAAAAATATAAAAACAAAGTGTTTTAAGCGGAAAAATATACTAAATCGGTGTGATAAACTGTGAATACGCGGTACAAACGTTATCCCGGCGATCTATTGAGAACGGTGATCAACAATCGCAAATCGCAAGTGAATACAGCACAACTCAGCACAAGGTGTATGGCGAAATTACTGATCACATCGAACACTGGCTGAATGAATGTGAGTACCTAGTAATAGACTATCAATTTACTACACTTGTTCGAAGAAACTAAGTTCAGAAGGAACGTATTCAGACCCCAAATCTATAGCACATCTATCAACTTAAGCATTACCGCATCACATCACGGTGACTCATCCCACACTTCAAACTTACCAAAGTAAACATGAATCAGCTGTCCAATATAATGTAACCGCTCAATAACGCCATCTAACGAATACGCCGCATACTGACTTGACAATCAGCTACACAACATCGATTCGTGATACTCGGCGGCGGCGCAAGATGTTGAAGGAATCTGCTAAAGTTACCACTAGTGGCCGCAAGATGGCAGTGCTTTTTTGAATTTGAATGCGGTGGATTACCAGCAAAAGTATACCGCTTAATGGAAATCGAATCGAGAGAGAAATGGAGATGCAAGTTTTGTATCCAAAAACCTAAATTTGTGTTACCTAATACAGGCGTCACTAATAAATATCACTTTAAGGAAAAAAATTACCTCACCTCATCTGAACGAAAGCAGTGAGTCAATTCTCTATTCTACTCCTGCAAGTACAATTTCTCATTATGGATGATTCACACATTCTTACGGTACTTAATACGTCTTGCGATTCACCTATAGGACTCTCAAGACGTGTAGATAATTAATACTCTATCTCAGGGGTCGGCAAGCTTTTGCTATAGCAGGGCCACAAATGTTGCCAGAGTAGGTATCAGTGCGCGCCGCACGTATTTTTAAATGTGGACATAATTATGTATTTTTAATATCTGAAATAAAACGCATATCTACATTTTTAATCAAATAATCATACAAACATGTCTATTGAATTACTGTACGAACATAAAAGTGAGAACAAGATTTTTGCGGCTGCATTTGACTTGCAAGTTTTTTAACGTGCTTTCATTTTAGTCGTAGACACGCGCAGTATTGCGTCTAAATGTTCGTCTGTTAACCGCGAGCAATTCTTATTTTTGCGGTAGTTGAGAATTGAAAAAGTCTGCTCACACAAATATGTACTACCAAACATAGTGATAATCCGCTCAGCACATTTTTTCAATTCTTTGAAGTTTTCTGAACTCAAACCTCTGTAGAACTGTACCAAGTCAGTGCTTTCCTTAAATGCCGTTTTAAGTGTGCTGTAACTTTGCAAATCTACAATGTTTATTTAATTATTCTGTAACAATAATGAAGACATTATCAATTCTGTTGAGCATTGAAATTAAATTTGTTCGAGTTGGTATCTAGGTACAAATTCGGAGTTGAATTTGTAGATACCAACTCGAACTTTAAAAAAATTATGAAAACTGGCATAACTATAGATAGGTAGTTATGTTATGATTTCATAATATTTACCAATCAATCTGAAAGTTCACATAAACAAGCAGTAAATAAAATAAGACAAATTGCTCGCGAGTACATACAACGTACTTACCTCATACGTCGTGAGAAGCTATCACGCTATCAGCGAAGGGAAGAAAGGTGAAACGAAACGCGTAGCTGGCAAACAGGAGACGTGATTTTCCGGCGAATTTCCACAACGGAATGAGACAAGAGCTGAGTGTGCGCGGCTGTGATTCTAACTAAAGCCGGTCGCTTTGAATTGTTGCGCCGCCCCGGCCGCACACCTGAGTCTAATCAAAGAGTGCCGCCGCCTTTTGTCTCAAAGGAGCCGCCACCGACAGCCACGTGCGGCGGATAAGCGCAAATGACTTTGCCATTTAGAATTGGTTAAAGCAAATCTTTATAGGTACCTATACCTATGTAGGTACTTACTTGTAAACTAATTACATAGGTATTTCTAATTGTCCGTTTTATTATAATAATTCCAATAGTAAAATCACTTCTTGTTTTGGGATTTGTTTATGAGTGGTATTCGTTAGGAATAGAATTTAATGAGGACAATATACAAATACCAAATACCATTTACTTTTTTGGTATTAGAAAGGAATAGATCTTTATTTTCGGTATAAACAATACAATCTTGATAAACACAGTTCGAAATGAAATAGGTTAATTTTTTATAACCCCGCGTGGGAGAGAGCTTTCAAGAATACTCTCACGGCCCAGCAGCATGGCCCTATAAATACTACAGGATTTATACGGCCTTTTGCTTCGGTATTTTTTTCTTGCGGACTTCAGGCTTGCGGGCCGCACCTAGATGGTCCACGGGCCGCCGGTTGCCGACCCCTGCTTACATAAAATTTATATCAAATGCAGCGTAAACTACGTATTTTTGTGGGTTTTGATTTGTTAATACAAGAAAATATAAAACTGATTGTTTCGCGATAGAGTTGTCCATCAAGGCATTTTTCATATCGATGTTATCAAGTGTAAATTGTTGTGTATAATTTTAAACTGGTTTTTTTCGTTTTAGGCTGCCCAAAAATTACCGTAGAAGAAAAATGTGGCTGGATACAATAGGTGTGGAAAATTTAAAGTCTCGTACGAAAACCATTTTCGTTTGCTCTCTTCATTTTGACGAACCGTGTTTCAATAGAACTTATTCAAAGTTCTATTGAAACACGGTTCGTCATCACGACATTGCGAGAGGATGCCGTACAGTCATGAATCTTTTTAGTAAGTATTTTTATTACTTGACCTTTATACAAACGCGTACTCCTTTATGCTTCGCTCTCGTATATTTACAAACTTTGCGACCTGCATTTTTCCAAAGGGGGTTAAATTTGAATATTAAGTTAGTTAATAAATCTGGCCCAAAGTGATATTATAGACCATACTTGTAATCCCTTTTAAAAAGTATATTTCCATAAATCATCTCTTAGCAAATGATTTCCTTGACAACTAAACCTATTTACTTACCAAACGTCAGATTTCTATTCTAGTAGTTTTGGTTGACAAATAATATTCTATTTTATACTTATTCTTCCTTCATGCATGTTTCAGCCGCCAGCCCGATCCAGTACATTCAGTACTTTATCAGAAATAGACCCAAACCAGACTCCACCTACTTATAAATGTGATGCGTCAGATGAGGTGAATATCTTTATTTATTACTCGCTTTACTTCTTAGTCTTACCTATTAATGTTATACTATAAACCGTAGTTTATAGTATAACATCGTAGTTATTATACAGGATGCTCGGCAGACTGTGTGCCATATGGTTGCTAAGGGTAGATGGAATCAAGTGCAATAGCTTGCCGGCTTTTTTAAACCTAAAAAGCCGCTCACTATTTATAAGATTTTTATAAGTTTTTTTCAGATATTTGAATTATTTAGTGCTGTAACTTTTTGGTACGAAATAGATTGCTTTTCAATTTGTTAAATACATCTAGCATGTTTGCCCGTACTATGAAACACTTAAATATTTTTTTTCAATTTGATCCAAAGTTGAACGCTCAACTTTTAATTTTCAATGCACACACTTTGAATGCATATAGCTGCTTTATTTAACTAGAGCTCACATAAATATTGATTTTAATAGTACGGGCTAACATGCTAAATATCTTAAAAAAATGTAAGCCATGTTATTTTGAAAAAAAAAGTACAAATAAATAGTTAAAATTTCGAAAAAAACATAAAAAATTCTTAAAATAGCCGAGCGGCTTACTGGGATTAAAAAAGCCACCAAGCTGTCGCACTTGGTTCTACCTAACCCAGTTACCATATGGCACGGTCTGGTCACGTGGTCCAACACTCTGTATAATATTTAGCTTGTACTACAAATAAGAGCTGCATATAACTGGGCCAAGTACTCTATATTTCAATTTCAATATAAAATAATTGAGCCTATGATAGAAAAAACTAGAAACCATTACTATGCTAAAAACCTACTTAATTTTCAGGTTAAAAATGTGAGTTCATATATTTCTCAAGATAAAATCCCCAGTACAGAGTATATCAAATTTACCGGTATGTACAATATGATGACATAATTTATTCAAAAATATTTTCTGCCCGCGGCTTCGCACGCTTTGTTAAGTGTAAAGTTATTTCTGTCCCATGGGAACTGATTTATGGAATAAAAAGTAGTCTAAGTTTTATTCCAGGCTTGAACTACCTGTATGCAATTTTAGCCCGATTCGTTAAGTAGTTTTGGCGTGAAGAGGTAACAAACATCTATCCAAACTTTCGCATTTATAATATTAGCGTGATAATATAAAAATAATTAACACTTATTGACATAAGAGTCAGGAATTCATTGCACTGCAGACTTGCCAGAAAACGTAATCATTCAGTCAAATATAATTTCCTTTTCTGTTTCTTTTAAGAAGACAATTGACAACCATTTTTTGTGTTGATGTCCCAAGTTATTAATAATTAATTAATAACTAAAAATATTGCCCAGCCGATTTAAAAGACATGACTTGAATGAAAAGCTCTATAGAACATACTTGGTTCTGATTATTATTCCCAATATTAAAGAACACTTAGATGATTGTATTATTTTGATTTACAGGTTCCGGGTGCAACGCTGGAGACTGTGAAACAATTAAATATAAAATGTAAAAGTTACCAGAAAAAAATTTCGTAATGAGCGAGATCATTACGTGATAAGTTAAATTTGTGATTTAGGTATATTGTCAATTGGTAAATGAATGAGACTGATATTCAAAATAGTTCAATATTACACTTTTATGGCCACTAGTCACTACATAAGAACTAAGTAAAATCGTAATAATATTATCATCAAAACCCTAGGTTGTATAAAAATTATAACCTTTTAATGTATTGTGATTGTAAACGAATAAGACTGATTGAATTACTTGAAAAATTAGAACTAAGTAAAAACGTAATATTATCATTAAAATCCTAGTTGTATAAAAATAATAACCTTTTAATGTTTTGTGATTGTAAATGAATGAGACTGATTGAATTGCGTAGACAATCGAATACTTAAGTGATTGTGTATCTGAGATTTGTTTAATAAAGGTTATACAAAAGTGTGATATTGGAAAATATATTATTTTAAGCTTTAATTGTCACTACTTGTACTTAGTAAAACGGATTAAATTTTATTATTAAAATCCATGTACCTAAAAAAATATTTTTTTGTTGACAACTATGTTACTTTTTGTTTTATTTCAGTACCTTTTAAATAAACATTAATAAAACTGCACAATTTCTCAGTTACAAGTTGTTACGTCCCACGGTCGGGTCATGCTTGTGTGCACATACACGTTGTCTCTAATTTGTGCATATATATTTTTTTATTACACAATTTCGTTTTATATTATCGAGGTAAAAACAATAAGATCAGCACCTGAAACTGCTTTAATAAAATATCGTCACAAAAATGCTTGTGTCGATAAATATATCGATATACAATAGGGCAGCACTACGGAAGGAAGAGAATTCTTGTCCTTGTTTTAGACTTGACATTTTTCATGCGAGAAAACAGTTGCTCGCACACATAAGTGCTCCCAAACAATGATATAATTTTTTGGGCATGTTTGCGTATCTCTGGAAATGAATTTTTATCAAAGCATTTTGAATAAAAATCCAGAATCGGGTCTTCTGGATTTTTATTCAAAATATGTTGAATGTACCGACTGGATCCGCGAATAGTGAAATATTTAGCCGCGAATACAGGAAAAGAGTCACAATTTTTTTACCCGCTAATAGAGAAAAAGCGAAAAAGGGAATCGTGAATAAGAAGTTATTACTGTAAATAAAATATTATAATTTGCTATGGCCTCCGAGGGCCGCAAGAAAAGACCCGGCGGGCCGCATGCGGCCCGCGGGCCGCGGGTTGAAGACATTTGCTCTACAACATGTTGTCTCTCGAGAAATAGCAACTGATAGAGGTTCAGAATTTATAGCATCGACAATGAGCGAAGTTTGCAAATTACTCAACGTCAAACAATTATTTTCAACCGCTTACCATCACGAATCAATAGGAGCTTTGGAAAATTCTCATAAAAATCTCAACGCTTATTTACGTAGGTAACGATCCTACAAAATGGAGTACCTACGTGGGTTCCGGATTGGTGTTTTGTTTACAATACGAGTGTTCATACATCAACTAAATACCTACGCGCCTTTTGAATTGGTTTTTGGTAAAACTTTCAATCTGCCTAGTAACTTAACTACAAACATAGATATATTGGTTATTTCAGATAAATATCCGTTAGAGTTAAAATTTAGACTACAAAAATGTCACGAACAAGCAAGGAAGAATTTGTTATTATCTTAAGAGAAAAGAAAATGTAATTATGATAAACAAATTAACCCTATTCTCTATAAAGCAAATGACTATGTTACCTATTATTAAAAATTTAAATAAATCAAAATTACAAAATATTTATAAAGGACTATATTTAGTTGTAGAGGATATTTCACCAAATGTTCGTATACTTAAAGGCAATAAAATTTAAATTGTTCATAAAAATAGAACAAAATTGTTTAAAAATTAAGAGTACCTACATAGCCATACTTAGGTACCTACCTATTTTAAGTTCATTAAATCATCAATGTTTAATCAAATTTTAATAACAGAATATTTTTTTATTTCATTTATGATTATTTTTATTTGAAAAAGAAAAAAAAATGTACCTATTACATTTTTTTTTTCTTCTTCTGGGAAATGAAATGAGATGTACGTGTACATCTCACTAAACGTACACACACAATAAATCGGAATTTAGACGAGCTAACATTGCATCTTTTATTTGAGCGCCTCAGCGCGCCGTCCACCGAACCTTATAGTGTGGAACACTCCTGATTCGTCAAAATTATAAATTCTGTCAGCAGAAAATGAATATCGGCCCAAAACGTTGTTCAATTTACTGTAAAACTCAGTAACCGAGGTTTTATTGAAAGCGAAAGATCTGGTCACGCTTGTATTTTCGGGTTTTCGTAGACTGAGGTCCGGATTTCTTCTACGGAACCCATACCTACAGCTAATCTTTTCCGGCCATGTTCCATTTTGCTGGGATATTTTAAATCCAAGTATTTAGCGTAGGTACCTACTCATACGCTAGCTTTCTTACTTGAATTGTCGTGAGTCCATTGTGCATTTTACGACATTTGACGATATCTATAATATTCATTTAACAGCTTTTCTTCATCGAAAGAATAAACTTGGACGCTTGTGTATTTCGATTCAAAAGCACGGATGCTAGACGCTTCATCATCAGTCTTGTTCTTGTATTTTTGTACTCGGCTTTGTAGCGTAGACAAGACAGTTTCAAGTTATACCTAGGTACTTATCCGCAGCTTTCCTGTATGACAATACCTACTCCTTGCACTACATCCTCTATAGCCGACTTTATGGACTTTTCCTCCACATCTTGGTTGCGTGTCTTCCTGGGCGTATAGTTTCGCACCATGTTCCTATATAACAAAACGAATACTAAGTAGGTACAAATAAATAAACAACACGCAAATAAATAAACGCACGCGTTTTTTTAAATAAAAAGTATCCTATGTGTTATTCCAGATATAGAACTTTACTCGTGTAAAATTTCAGCTCAATCCGTTTAGTAGTCAGTTAGTTTGAACGTCGCGTCGTCTTCGGCCGAAGATCTTCACAAAGGCATAAACTTTTGCTTCTGTACACAAATACATCGGGCGGCGGTGGGGCACCTGCGTACGCGCACGGATGTGCCCCACATGGTTCTGTCCGAAAGTGAATTAACCAAAAAATAATTCAATTATAGGTATTCTGTTTTGAACCATTAGCAAACTTGATAAATTAGTCACTAAAACATTTCTTAGGGATATTCACTAGCTACTGGGATAAAACTGTGAACAAAAACTTATTAGGTACCTACCTACTTATATCTAGTGTACTGTAATGAAGTAATGATAGAAGAAAAGTTTGATGAAAAAGTTACTAACCGAGATCGAAAACACGTTGCTGCCTGTCACTGCGCTCTCAGCGGTGCGAATGGCGCAAAACTACTTTTATGTACTCATCCAAAAGAAACGACCGCAAGCCTTTTCGTTTGTGTTTTATAACTACTGTATGTATGTGCCCCGCGTACGAAGGGTCCCCACCTTCCCCTACAATGTACCTACAGAACATTCAAAAACTGTTTTGAGATGTACAAACCGATACCTTGCATTTGATACCCCTCTCGGTGAGGTAGCCCTTTTGAAAACAATCCCCCCCCCCCCCATTTTCACCATTTTTCAAGTGTTCTACTTAGACTTCTCTATATTTTTCCTATAAAATATAATCCATATCTACAAACACTTCATACATTTCAGACGGACCGCTCTGCAAACTTTACAGATAGGGGGGATGGGTAATTTTCGAGTTTTTTCAAATTATTTTAAAAAGTATGAAACCTACAGAGATTTCAAATATTTTCAGATGCACATACCGATACCTTGACTTTGTAGGTCTCTTTTAAAATTTCGCCGTCATCACAATTTGCACTGTAAATTTTCATTTTCATTTTTCATTTATTTTTGTTCTTTTTCTTTTATCTGCACTGGCGCAAGAATGTTTTTTATTTTATGTTTTGAGTTGTACAAACCTATACCTACCTTACAATACAACTGATACACTGTACCACTCGGCGAGGTAGTCATTTTCAAAAGGGGGGCTACCTCACTGAGTGGGGTATCAAATAAAAGGTATCGGTTTGTACATCTCAAAACAGTTTTGTAAATTTCTGTAGGTTACCTACATTTCCAAATATTTTGAAAAAACTCCAAAATTTTACAATTACCCTCTAAACTCCGAAGTTTGCAAACAGATACATCTGAAATGTAGGTTCGTTTAATTTTTAGGTACCTATTCAATAAATAGCAAAGTCTCTAACCGACACCTATTAGTACATAACAAACGTTCGAAACCCTCGGCGCGCGAGTCACACTCGCACTTGACGGATCTTGTTTTATTACTGGCCAGGACTTTATTGAAGCGAATTGTGTTCAAACATTTAGTGTTACAAAGTCATTTCGTCACTGTTATTATTGTGCGCTGGAATAACACACTTCGTTCGCACTTATCGAGGAACCAACCCTCAACCCCCGTAACTAGCAAAAAAAAAACAGATAAATACTTCTTTTGCCGCTAGAACAACGAATAGGTAGGTAATAAAATAAATATCAAAAATAAAGAGGGCTCCCATACAACAAACGGAATTTTATTGGCTATTTTTGCCCTTAATTTGTCAAGGCTGTATCTCTTGAACTACAATAGATAGACACATTAAACTTTCTATACCTAAATAAGTAAGTAACACTTCAACTGTAATATAGTATAACAAATACTAAAAATAAAATAAAATTTAAAATTTAAAGGGGTCTCCGAACAAGTAAAAACTTGACGTTCTTTGAAAAAGTTGCCTGGTTTTTACGGTACTTCCGTACCGTAAAAACCAGGCAACTTTTTACGTGCGAGTCGACTCGCACACGAAGGGTTCCCCCTTCGTGTGCGAGTCGACTCGCACTTGGCGGTTTATTTTAGATATTTGATTTAGATTTTTTTTTAACTCTCATACATAACGTTTTCGATGATATCCCGATTTTTGAATAATTTACTAAATGTCTAAATCTATATAATAATGAATAGATTTTCGCGATAAAATG
Organism: Eupithecia inturbata; assembly: GCA_963662085.1. Classification (NCBI taxonomy): domain Eukaryota; kingdom Metazoa; phylum Arthropoda; class Insecta; order Lepidoptera; family Geometridae; genus Eupithecia; species Eupithecia inturbata. The sequence continues at coordinate 122,508 of OY759181.1, read as the reverse complement.
AAAACATTGGTGTTCTTCCAACACAGACTAGGTTCGTAGTTAACCCGCTTACATTCATATTTATATTAGTATTAGAGACTCGTTCAGAAAAAAGACACACGTTGCTTCAATAGCACTCTATTTCTCTGTTCGGTTCGCCATTATACCTCTATGAGAAACTTGGAAAGATATTTCAAATCAATGGATGCACAAGCATTTACATCATCTTCTATAGATTAATAATTACTTATGTGATGTTACATAATGTAAGTACCTGTACATTATTATAACAAAAGTAAGTTTTAGTTTTAATAACTAGTAAAAAATTTTTGGGATATTATTTGATTTTTTATAAAAGTAAAACTACCCATTCTTCAATAGGTACACTTTGTAGTTTAAATGTACCAGCAAGGCTAAGATGCGCGCCACGAAAAGCGTGTTTCTTTTCGATAACTCGAGAAAAATGGCGGTATCTCAATTTCTCGACCGATGCTAGCATGCAGCACCAAATGTCATCACGTCTCGTCACGTGAACGATTTTAGTGAATGTATATCTTATCTGTGGTAACCTTTCTCGTCAAACGCTAAGATGCGCACCAAATTTTCTCAACTTTTGACAGTTTAGCGCGGGATAACTATCGTTTTCCAATTTGAGCACGAGAATTCTCGAGATTTCTTTTTTAATATTTTCTTCTAATTTTCTTGGTTTTAGTGGTCCCGTATCAAAATTATTTATTGGCGGTGTATAATAATAGAGACATGAAAGATTTTTGTAGAAGTATCTATTTTACTTACCAGTAGGTACCTACTTATTGTAGGTACTTACTCAAGGTGAAGCTTGGGAACGGTGCCCAATGATATTATAATAATAAAGAGGTAGTAATAGTAAAGAGGTAGTTATTATATCATTGACGGTGCCTGTATAATGATAACTAAAGAGTTACGTATTATTGTAAAATATCTCCAAGAGCTACATACATAGTTCTACTTTAAGCGCTAAGGGTGAAGCACATCATCTACTTGCTCACATTTTTCTTGACCTTTTTATAAGATAGGTGTACGAAGTACAATGTAGTGACATTATCAGGGAAGAATCCTAGATGTGTCTGGATTCTTGTTCTTACACATACTTTTTACTACGTTACTAGAAAAAGGGAAAACAATGTATTTCCCTTTTTCTAGTAACCAAGATGTACAAGGTACCATGTGTTATTCAGTCTATGCGTGTGATATCAAGGTTACCTAGTGTTAGGTTAGAGCTATTTCCTAGGTTGAGATGACATAATGTAATGGCACGCCAATTCATAATGAAAAGTTAATGTCATTCGAATCGTTCTGTCAAAATTTAGTGTCAAAAAGAAGAAGAAGCAATAAACTCAGTTTTGCAATGTATGGTGGACATGTTTTATTCAGCTCCCAAGGCAAATACAAGAATATACAGAAAAACCCCAACATAGTGGTCCTTCGAGCCGGATTTTGCCATACGGCAGTACCTGCGGAAAAATATCGAAGAACATCCTGCATGGTGAAAAGATTTTTGAAAATCTGAGTGCGCAACAAACCATGTGAATATGAACATTATAACAATTTGCCTTTATTTTATGGTGATTTCGAGTAAATAAAACAACGTACATATTACTCACGAACTGCAGTGACAATACAAGCAGTATAAAGTTGTGTGAACTATTGAACTTATTGCGTTACACCGAAACTACGAGCAATGGCGGAAAAATATATTAGTGAACTTGAGGACTTAGCCGAATTGATAGAAAAGGCTCAAACAAACCACAAAAAGTGTCCTCCAGCGCGTAAAACAAAAGGTTATTTACAAGCACGTGTGCAGACTTTGGATGAAAACTGGACAACGTATCGCGAAACGCATCTGTTATTAATGAAAATCACGCCGCGCGCACACACACACACAACAGACGTGATTTGCCATATTTTTCAAATGATGTGTACAGTAAAATTGAAGAAGTTTACTCCAGTTTGAAGGCGGACATCATCGACCATCTACAAGGATTGCAACCCACGCAATTGACCGAACTCGGTTCAAGTACAAAGTCCAATCCTAGTTCAGCGAGTCAGCCTGAAGTGAAGTTACCAAGAATCAACCTACCATCCTTTGGAGGCGCATATGAAGAATGGCAATCATTTGAAGACACATTTCTGTCATTAATTCATAACAACAAGACACTAAACAATGTACAGAAGCTCCATTATTTGAAGTCATGTGTTATCGGTGAAGCAAAAAACACAATCAAACATTTTCAAATCACAGAATGTAATTATGAACCTGCATGGAAGAATTTGAAACACAGGTATAGTAAACAATGTACAGAAGCTCCATTATTTGAAGTCATGTGTTATCGGTGAAGCAAAAAACACAATCAAACATTTTCAAATCACAGAATGTAATTATGAACCTGCATGGAAGAATTTGAAACACAGGTATAGTCAAAAACGACTCATAGTAAATGCAATTTTGAGAAAATTATTCTCACAAAAACGACTTACAACCCCTGTCCACTTAAAAACTCTAATTGATGATACAAAAGAATGTCTTAACAGCCTTAACAGTTCTAACATCAATACAGAAAGTTGGGATCCACTAATGATCTTTTTGGTGGTACAAAAATTGGACAGTGAAACACATCGAGCTTGGGAAACACATGTAAGTGGAGAGCACAGCAGTTGTGACTTACCTTCCTTTGAAAACCTTGCAAACTTTCTGGATAACCGCATATGTACATTGGAGTTAACATCATCATCAACAAGCAAGGATAAGATAAGGTCATTTCATGCAAACACAACCACAGAACAGACATGCATTTTGTGTAAAGAGAAACATTTACTTTGTCACTGCAAAGAATTTGGAAAGCTGGACCCGGAGAAAAGAAGTGAATATGTCAAAGAGAAGAGATTATGCTACAACTGCCTAGCTCCTGGGCATTTCACAATGAGCTGCAGACATAGAACTTCCTGCAGAGTATGTCAACGACGTCATCACTCCCTACTTCATTCAGTCACAAGGAGGGACACCGATGAGAAGAAAGAAACACCTGCAACTTCATCGATGCATGCCAATGTTGAGGAGGAGAGCAAGGAGGAGCTGGAGCAGGACATCACTGACATAGCATCACACTTCGTTACCAATCGTAAGAGTTCATTACTAGCTACAGCTGTAGTTCCCGTCAGAAGTATGTAGTTCAGGGCAAACAATATTACTCAGGGCTCTTATTGACTTAGGTTCAGAGGCATCATTCGTGAGTGAGAGGGCAGCACAAAGATTAAAGGTTAGGAAAACTCCATCACACGCTAGGATAACAGGAATAGGTTCCTCAGAAACACAGGTCAGTCATTCCACTCAACTTGAGGTTTTATCTAGATATGAGGCCTCTTTCAGCCTCAATATTGAAGTATACAATATTGAAGTATAACAGTTACCTAGTAAGACAATCGCGCCTATATCATGGTCACACTTAGACGGTCTAACACTGGCCGATCCTAAATACAATATATCAGGCAAAATTTATATGTTACTCGGAGTTAAGGTTTATGCTGACATCGTGAAAGGAAAAGTAATCAAGGGTCCCACAGGTTCTCCATGTGCTCAAGAAACCAACCTGGGGTGGATTCTATTTGGAGAGGTAAGTGACAAATCACACGATGACAGCATTATTGTACACCATCACCTGGAAAACTTACACATACACAATATGTTGAAGCATATGTGGCACATCGAAGAAACAGATAAGAGAAGTATGACAGCTGATGAAAGATTATGTGAAGAAATATACACAGCTACTCATTCCAGGGCACCTGATGGAAGTTATGTAGTTAAGCTACCACTCAAAAGTGCACAACCAGTAATGGAAATTGGTACAACGAGAGATACTGCACTGAAGAGATTTTATCGTCCCCGTAGAAGGAAAATTAAATAACTGACAAAACCAAAATCGCGAGAAAAACGCGATATACCGATTTTTTGCGACAAAAATGCCGGTAACTTTTTTTGGCAAATAAATTTACTGTCCACTTTTTGATATTTTAAAGATTATAATTTTACCTAGGTTATAATTAAACAAACAAAAAATTAAGGTAATTGGTTTATAAGAAAAAAAATCAAAAGCAACTATGTATTTTTCCCTCGCCAGAGTTTTTATTGTTTATGTCAGTTATTTAATTGTGTATGCTAGTTATTCATTTTTCCTACTTTCATCTGTGCTTCGGCCGATTCAACGAAAGTTAAACAAAATACTTTATCTAGTTCTACTTGTCCTAAACTTGTAAAAACCAGAGAGCTCTAGTAGATAATTTAAATAAATGATTTTATTTAATTTGTACTTTATTATAAAATCACAATCATAACACACGAAAATTCAACAACTTACCTTATTTCATTTTACCTAGTTCATTTGCTCCTGATGAACCATAAATTTGTCGAGGGAAAACTATATAAGTGATGTTATGGCCTTTACGCTGTCGCAAAGTGATCAATGATTTCACTTATCTATTTATGGCTGCGTTATTTAATTTTCCTTCGCTACTTTTTTGTGTATTCTGAGAAGTTTATTTTTACATCTGTTCCGACTTGCAAGTTTCAATTACAGATAACTTTTAGATAAATTAAGATAGCGAAACGTTAGTAAGACAGAAAGATGCAGCTTGAATTAGACTTTATAGAAATGCAATAAAGTCGATTTCGCAAAATGTGTTAATTTTTTAATTTTCCTTCTACGGGGACGTTATCAACTCGAGAAGAGGTTAGAAGGCAATCCAAAGTTGAAGGAAGATTATGGTAAGGTGATAGATGAATATTTACAACTCAACCACATGGAAGAGGTACCAAGGGAAGAAATGTCTAAAGCCGCTGTATATCTTCCACATCACGCAGTTGTGAGAGAAGATAGATAGATAGATAGAAGCGGAATATTTTGCTCAAGATTTTTGCTTCTTGAGCAAAATATTCCGCTGAGCCATTGCCTTTTTGATGTACTGCAGCACACACAGACATTTCACTTAGATTGTTATTATGTTATTATTTGTTTTTATTATTTAGTCAACTGTATTTTTATTATTGTTTCTTTTTTACTACCATCCTGTTTAATTGTTATTGTCTGATATGTATGTGTGTGTCTGAAGTCTTAAATAAAAACCTTATCTATCTATCTATCTTAGACAACAAAGGTTAGAGTTGTTTTTGATGGTTCTTGTAAAGGATCAAAGGGAAAATCATTATACGATGAACTTTTAGTAGGACCACAGCTGCAGAATGATTTAAGAGATTTAATAATGAGATGGCGTATGATGCCAATATGCTTTACAGCAGATGTCAAAATGATGTACCTATCGGCAAATTATGGTGAATAAAGAAGATGCAGATTTACAGAGAATTCTATGGAGAACAAATACAAATGAAGAAGTCAAGGATTTCAGAATTCTACGCGTGACATTTGGAACCGCAGCAGCATTACACCTTTCGGTAAGGACACTAATGCAGACAGCAGAAGATGAAGGTATAGAATTTCCAGAGGCAGCTAAAGTTATAAAGGAACAATTCTTGTTGATGATTGTATGAGTGGGAGCTTTACAGCAAAGGAAGCAATACAACTGAGCAAAGATATAACAAAGGTCCTTGAAAAGGGAGGATTTACCCTTCAGAAGTGGGCATCAAACAGTCCTGAATTCATGGCAGAAATAGATCCAACGCTAAGAAGCAAACATGCAACACAAGATTTAAAGAATGAGAACATGATCAAAACACTTGGCTTATCATGGAATACAAAGACTGATACACTGCATTACAGATTTGATATACCAACACAACCGAAAGCTATCACCAAACGAAACATTTTGGCGGACATACAAAAATTTTTTGATCCCCTCGGGTGGATCAGTCCTGCGATAGTGCTGGCAAAGATGCTAATTCAGAAGCTTTGGCTACAAAGCTTCTGAATTAGCACTTGAATGGGATGATCCTGTCAATGAATCTATTGCAAAAGAATGGTATAGGTACACTAAGAAGTGGATTCGAAAAACTCATCGACATTCATATTCATAGATGGATCAAAACCGATAGTGACGATACAGACAAGATTACTCTACATGGATTTAGCGATGCATCAGAGAAAGCATACTGTGCAATAGTTTATGCTAGAGTAGAAGCCAAAGACGGTGAAATCAAAACCGCAATCATTGCTTCAAAGACAAGAGTAACACCTGTAAAATTGGTGACACTCCCAAGATCAGAACTCTGCGGAGCGTTGTTATTGGCAAGACTTCTAACGCAAGTGAGCAAAGCAATGAAAATTCCACATGAGAAGATCTACGCGTGGACAGACTCATCTGTAGTTCTATCATGGCTGTTTGGAGATCCTCATAGATGGAAGCTATTCGTCAGCAACAGAGTTATCGAAATACTAGACAATGTACCAAACACACAATGGTTCCATGTTGTATGAAAGGAAAATCCTGCAGATATAGGATCAAGAGGAAGGGAACTACCCCTACTAATAGAAAGCAAACTTTGGTGGGAAGGGCCAGAATGGCTAAAGACGAACGATATAAAATTTACAAGACCTAACATTGTAGCGACAGAAATAGAGAAAAAGAAAACAATACCTACAAGTAAATATGAAAATCAACGAAGAAGAAAAAGAACTAATTGAATTTAAGGATTACGACAACCTACAAGAATTACAAAGAACAATAGTGTATGCAAAGAGGTTTCTTCAATGTAAAAAATACCCAGAAAAATTACATGCGACAATAACAACTGAAGAATATGAAGAAGCTCTAATCAAATGTATCAATTTAGCACAACAACGTGAATTCGGACCAGAAATAGAAAGACTACAACAGAAAAGGAACTTGAAGAAAACTAGCAAGGTATTGAATCTAAATCCATTCCTGAAAGAAGAGAATAATATTCTCAGGGTGGGCGGCAGACTAAGAAATTCTGAATTAGACACAGAAACGAAGCACCCGATCATACTTGGAACTCATATTTACCTGACAAACCTGATCATTGCAGACGCCTACAGGAAGACGCTTCACGGCGGAGTACAACTCATGATGTGCTACCTTCGGTCTAAATATTGGATCATCCACGCCAAAAATGCAGTGAAAGCCTATATTCACAAGTGTCTTATATGTTGTCGTCACCAAGCCACAATCCGGAACCAAATAATGGGTGAATATCCAAGGGCCCGTGTGACCAAAGCAAGAGCTTTTGTCCACAGTGGCTGTGATTTTTGTGGACCTTTGCAAATTTTAATGTCAAAGGGTAGAGGGACAAAAGACAACCAAAGCCTACGTCGCCATCTTTATTTGCATGGCTACAAAAGCCGTCCACTTAGAGTTAGTGGGTGACCTAACTTCCGAATCTTTCATCGGAGCCTTTCATAGATTTGTTGCCAGAAGAGGCAAGTGTACACATATTTGGAGTGATCAAGGCCGTAATTTCATTGGAGCCAATAAGGAATTAGCAGTAGCATTCAAACAAGTCAGCCTAGAACTACCTGGAGATTTGGCCAATCTGCTGTCATCAGACGGTACTCAGTGGCACAACATCCCACCCTACAGCCCAAACTTTGGAGGACTATGGGAAGCTGGAGTCAAGTCCATAAAATTCCACATTAAAAGGATTCTAACTAAAAACCTCACGTTTGAGGAAATGACTACAACCTTGTGTCAAATCGAAGCATGTTTAAATTCACGTCCACTCACTCCCATTGATGCTTCTGATCCTGACTGTACTGAACCTCTTATACCTGGACATTTTTTGATAGGTGAACCCCCTGTAGTTATACCAAGCCCTGACCTACGAGATATTAATGTTAACAAGCTATCACGTTGGCAATTTACTCAAAAGTTAGTTAGAGATTTTTGGCACGGTTGGCAAACAGAGTTTCTAACAAGACTACAAGAAAGACCAAAATGGATGAAGCATGCAAATGAATTAGAGCCTGGTGATATAGTAACAATTAAAGAAGATGGTTTACCCCCTGGTAAATGGTCCCTAGGTCGCATAATTCAAAAACATGTTGGTCCTGATGGTAATACTCGTGTCTATAGCCTTAAGTGTCGTGGTGACATTATAAAATGTACAATTACTCGGCTATGCAAACTACCCATTGACAAGGGTGATTAAACTGTACCTAATTTTAATATTTCATCTTGGAACACTTACAGTACTACAATTTCATGTGTTTTCAAATTTGCTATGTACCTGTACCTAAGATGATTGTGTACTTGATACTTATTGTAATAATGTGAAACCTTATTATGTATAATTATATAAAGTTGATTCCCACAAACATACATAATTTACTTACTTTATTCCTTGTGATTTTAATACTAAAATTGTGAAGTAACTTCTCAATTTAACCTAAAATGATGGTTTGCATAAATCAATATTTATGTAAATCAATATAGTTTTGATGATCATGTATGATTGTTCGCATCATTGTTAACCTACAGCTAGGTAGGACTAGAATCTACTCTGTAGTAATGTTTTGCAATTCGCTTGTAAGATATTTTCTTATGTTTTAGATGGTAAGATTTAGATGTAAAGATTTCACATAAGCATAGTTTAAAGCCTTCAGCTAATAAGTAATATTTAAGCTATGTAAGGATTTAAATCCATTTATTGTTCGAAGCCTGCTAGCTTCTCTAACAGTTAAATTTGTTAATTTCTTTACTTGTAAAGGTAGATCAGTTTGTTATGTACAACACTACCACACCTTTGTTTATGTTTACCTAACACTTTCATACAAATACCTCCTGTATTTGGGTAAATTAGATTCGCTTGATTTCATACCAGTTTCATAATCAATAAATGTAATTTGTTTGTTTACAAAGAAAGAACAGTCGTTCTTTGGTGGGCGATTTTGTTAGAGCTATTTCCTAGGTTGAGATGACTTATTGTAATGGCACGCCCATTCATAATGAAATGTTATTGTCATTCGAATCGTTCTGTTATTTACGCGGTGTTTAAACATGAAAGATGTGTGTAGAGACATGAAAGATTTTTGTAGAAGTATCTATTTTACTTACCAGTAGGTACTTACTTATTGTAGGTACTTACTCAAGGTGAAGCTTGGGAACGGTGCCCAATGATATTATAATAATAAAGAGGTAGTAATAGTAAAGAGGTAGTTATTATATCATTGACGGTGCCTGTATAATGATATCTAAAGAGTTACGTATTATTGTAAAATATCTCCAAGAGCTACATACATAGTTCTACTTTAAGCGCTAAGGGTGAAGCACTTCATCTACTTGCTCACATTTTTCTTGACCTTTTTATAAGATAGGTGTACGAAGTACAATGTAGTGACATTATCAGGGAAGAATCCTAGATGTGTCTGGATTCTTGTTCTTACACATAACATTGTTTTCCCTTTTTCTAGTAGCAGATGTACAAGGTACAATGTGTTATTCAGTCTATGCGTGTGATATCAAGGTTACAGCTATTTCCTAGGTTGAGATGACTTTTGTAATGGCACGCCAATTCATAATGAAATGTTAATGTCATTCGAATCGTTCTGTCAAAATTTAGTGTCAAAAAGAAGAAGAAGCAATAAACTCAGTTTTGCAATATATGGTGGACATGTTTTATTCAGCTCCCAAAGCAAATACAAGAATATACAGAAAAACCCCAACACCTATCTTCCTAATGTGTCAGGTCAGGCCGAAAATCTAGTTCACCTAAAGTCCTACATTATAATGTCTACTTGCAATACGTGATCTTTGTTGTTCCGTATTGAACCTTCATGTATCTTAAATCTAATTAATAAATCAGTTGCGAATTATCAGCGCTGGAGTTATTATTTCACGGTACCTCTAACAATAGGTTATGGGTCAGGCACGTGCATAATAGAAAACATACTTATTACATAGTGTAGCTCTACTAAACTGAAGCGCAGATTTTCGCCCGCCACTGTTAAAATAGCTTCTCCTTCTTTTTTTTTTTTTGTTTGCTTGTGTTTCGACTGTTTACCACCATTCTACCAGTGAAAATATTCAAACTACCAATATCAAGGTGAAAACTAAGAAGGTTAATTTATTTCTTCCGTGCAGTTCACAAAAACCATAGACTATTGAATGAATTGAACGGGTGTTCGTCTGGGAGGCTGTCTCTACGCGAGAAAGACTACTCGACAACGAGTATTATGTCCCTCGTGGTGCGCATTTTAGAGTTAACGAGAAAACCACTGACGACGAGAAAAATAGACGTCACGCGCGCGACGTCTTTCGTGGCGCGCATCTTAGGCCCGCAGCAGGGCTAAGATGCGCGCCACGAGAAGCGTGTTTCTTCTCGATAACTCGAGAAAAATGGCAGTATCTCGATTTATCGACCGACGCTAGCATGCAGCACCAAATGTCATCACGTCTCGTCAAGTGAACGATTTTAGTGAATGTATTTCTAATCTGTGGTAACCTTTCTCGTCAAACGCTAAGATGCGCGCCAAATTTTCTCAACTTTTGACAGTTTAGCGCGGGACTATCGTTTTTCAATCTGAACACGAGAATTGTAAAGAATTTTTCTTGAATATGTTCTTCGAATTTTCTTGGTTTTAGTGGTCTCGTATCTAAATTATTTATTGGCGGTGTATAATAATAGAGACATGAAAGATTTTTGTAGAAGTATCTAATTTTATTAACAGTATAGGTGTCCTACCAAGTATTTAGGTACCTACTTATTGTAGGCACTTACTCAAGGTGAAGCTTGGGAACGGTGCCTATATAATGATAACGTGTAGGTTACGTATTACCTATTGTAAAATATCTCCAAGAGCTATGTAGTTCTACTTTAAGCGCTAAGGGTGAAGCACATCATGTACTTGCTCACATTTTTCTTGACCTTGTTATAAGATAGGTCATGGGTCAGGCAAGTGCATTATAGAAAACATACATGATAGTTATTGTAGCTACTAAACTGAACCGGAGATTTTCGCCTGCTAATTTTGAAAAACCTTCTTTTTTTGTTTGGCTGTGTTTCGACTGTTTACCACCATTCTACCAGTGAAAATGTTCAAACTACCAATAAGAAGGTGAAAACTATGAAGGTTAGTTTATTTCTTCCGTGCAGTTCACAAAAACCATAGACAATTGAATGAACTAAACTGGTGTTCGTCTGGGTGGCTGTATCTACGTGAGATGAGAAAGACTACTCGACAACGAGTAGGTATTGTCTTTCGTGGTGCGCATGTTAGAGTAAACGATAAAACCACTGACGACGACAAAAATAGACGTCAGGCCCGCGACGTCTTTGGCGCGCATCTTAGCCCCCATTTTGTCGCGACGCCGCGCTCGCTCACAGACATGTCCTGAACACATTCGGCAGCAGAGGGAGAGGGAGAGGAGTGTATTGAAAGATGTTTATGTTGAGTTCGTTTGTTATTTAAGGCGGCTTAAGACGCGTTCTCTGCGGGTCCGCCGGGTCGTGCTGCGGCTGCGGCTGCGGCGGCGGGCTGACGGCGCCGTAGCGCGGCGGGTTGGCCCACGGGTCGTAACCCAGCACCGAAAGCATGGGTGCCAGCTCGGCCATGTCGGCGCGTACGTCGCTCGGCAGCGCCGCCACCCACTTGTCCAGTGCGTCGCGGTTCACGGCGCGCACCACCTGGTCCGACGACCGCTCCACGCTGCAACACGACACGCGCGTCACACCTACACGTACAATACAATAAGCAGTTTGCAGGCAGGTAGATACACTCACTTGGACAGCATGATGCCGTGCGGCTGGTTGATGTACCGCTCGTGGTGCAGCACGCGCGCGCTCCACGGCAGCTCGAGGAAGGCGAGCACGGCGCGCAGCGTCTCCTCGGGGCGCAGCACGAGCGCCTCGTAGCGCACGAGCAGGCAGCGCGCGGCGCCCAGTGCTCGGCACTGCTGGTACATGGTCTCCACGGCGCGGTTCCAGCGCGTCAGGCACTGCCGGTACGAGCTGAGGTCGAACCCGGTGATGGTGACCTTGCGGCTGATGATGGAGTGCACGGTGGCGCGCCCGTCGCGCACCATGAACACGAACTTGGCGTTCGGGAACAGCTGCAGCACGTACTTGCCCATCTTCAGCACCAGCGGGTCCTTGTTGCACAGCCGCGGCGCACCCTCGCCGTGCCGCACGATCACCTGCAGCCGACAGAGTCGAGTCAGTGGTAGAAAGAGTCTGCGTCCGCGCGCTAGCCTACCTTCTCCGGCCGCACTCACCTCCAGGCAGAAGGCCGCGATGGCGTTGTCGAGCACCTCGTTTGAGACGCCGGCTTGCTCGAGGCGCATACTCTCCTTCTGACTGCGCGCCCAGTGCTGGCGCATCTGCAAGATGCGCGGCACGACGCGCGTCTCCTGGCCGCAGCGCACGTCGGGATGCGCGTCCAGCATGGCGCGCATCAGCGTGGTGCCGGACCGCGGCACGCCGCCGATGAAGATGAGCGGCAGGTCGCGGCCGGCCACCTGCGCGCCCGCCTCGCGCCGCGCCTGCGCATCAGCGACGCGCTCAGTTGTGCCCCCGCCGCCCGCGCCGCGCGCCCATGCCCACAGCACGAGCGCGGCGCCGCACAGCGCCAGCGCGACGCGCGCGCGCCCGCCCCGCATCAGGGTGCGCTCTGCAACAGATGCGTCACGTGAAGCTAACTCCCCGACCGACTATTCTATCGCGCTATCTATATCTTCGCTGTCGACATGGAAACTTACGATTTAATTGGACAATTGTCATTGTATCCTGGAACAAGTTAAATGGAATTTTATTTTAAAGATTTATAGTTTTTTCATTTTCCATCTGATTGAACTCTACCTACCTTATTCCTTCGTTGTAATGGATGTTGTATCTAAATGATGAATGAGAATCTATATATGTATTATACTAACATAATCCTTCTTACACAGTCGGGTAAAAAGGGTAATCCACCATTAAATAATTTTGACTCTGGAACAGTTTCAGTGACCTATATAAGAGTAACATTGTGCCCTTTAATGTAAGTTGACAAACAACATTAAGATCTACGTACATATATACTTACCTAGATGAGCAAATTGTACAATTGATTATGAAATCAAAAGTTTGTGATATCTTATTTGAGTTTTTTCTGAATATAAAGGGACTTAGTAGCTCAGCGACCACATCACCCTAGTGATAACATCTTAACGTGGAAGTAAGTCAATGTCCAGATAACTGTCAGCACATACATATATAACTGTTGCTCATTTACCTAGGATATTATCATCTACCAAGTTTTACCTATTTGGGCCGTTTGGGGGTCCTTGTGGGCCTGGGGTACATGCAATTTACCAAACCAACCATTTACCAAAGTTCCCGTAGAGTCCACAGGTGATGTGTAAATACTAGTTAGTTTGTTTAGTTATTTTAGTGTCCTTACAGTGTGCTGGTCATGGATGGAATGGCATGTTGCTGCAGCTAACTTCACTAACCCTTCAATTCCCTTTTTAACTCTGTTAGTAATTTAACTCTTACTTAGACCCAGGCAGTATCCAGACAAGGAATTTAAATCAGAGCCTGTATTAAATTGAGTGCAGTAGTGTGGTATTTGTTTGATGGCCCATATAATTCCGGAAGTCTGCGTATGACTGTAGCGTAGGTCTGGTACCTATGTAGGGTACCAGACCTATGCTAGGGTCATATTATCAAAAGCAATATGTACAACTATCAGTAAACAAGTATGGTGGTATTGCTCGGCACTGAAAGACACCACCCTCACTTCTAAAACATAATCACACAGTTACATTTTATTTAACTATTTGTCACAAGTGTTTGTACATTACATTATATATCATAGTTAACCAACCGAGCTGCTACCTGATAGTTTGATTATGTTTCAGGGACATCACCCTAAGCCCCAGGGCAGTGCCCAACTCACACTATGCAAATCTACAAAATTAATAATCCACTGTATGAGCTTATTTATGTTTATTGCAGAAAAACCAGAGGCTTAAAATAACAAAAAATATTATTCTAATATAATAATCTAATATAATTATTGGAATACCTGCTAATATTATGCTATAATAATATGTTTGTGAGATTTTTTTTCATTAACATTTCCACAAACATACATATGGAGAAGGATCAGCCAACTTTAATAGCAAAGGAGATCTTTGCTTGCTTTTTCAATCAAGGTAGGTATTTAATGTGTGTTCCTAAGTTTGTGAAGACTATGTAAGTATACTTATATACTGTGTAAGTGTGTAGGTACCTACATACGTCGGTATATTCTGAAGAGAACCCCAAAGGAACAGGAGTATGTACAGCCTTTATATAGGCCTTGTAATATTCAGTTGAAGGTACATACAAACCTACCTGCGAGAACCTTATATATGTACTAGTTTTTAACTATATCGTATTATGAAAGGATCGTTAGTTACACACAGGAACTGACAGGAAGGCACAAACCAACCACTAAGTACTTTGCAAGTAGTACGTTAGTGCAGTCCTGTATACATTTCGAAAGACAACATTTACCTACTGAGGTAAGAATAAAAAGGTAAAATGAATTGCCGAGAAACAGCATTTCATCTCTCGACTACTATGCGTAACAAGTAACTTACCTACATCAAATTCATTCTATACAATTACGCCAAGAAATTCCGTGCCAACGCATCTAATAAATTATTTTTTAGCAGGTACACCGGGTACGTGTCAGATTAGTACAGCGTTGGCAAAGGATGATCGAAAACGCACGTAATAAACAACAAACAAACAGACAGAATCCAAGCAATACGATCAAGGAAAAAATTACAATCGTTTGTATTTTTGAGCAAAATGATAAGTACGAAAAATTCAATCAGAAAACAAAATGAGAGTTCGCTCGTTTACGTTTACTGTCAACCATTGACATTGACACGAATACTGACTGACAGGTCTTGACTTAGACTCAAGAATATGTTTTCACTCACTCTTCACTTCACCTTTATAAATTAGTAGGTACCCTTCGATCAGGGTAAGCAATTTCCTTCGTCTGAAAATTTACCGCTTCGTTTGAGAAGGAAAACTCTATGGTTTATGGAGAAGTCCTTAACCATAGATGGATCTAAATCGGAATGATATCTGCATAACGTACAAACATTTCTCCCGAGGACAGAATCGAACCTGCAAACCCCTGCGTTCCAGGCGAACCCTCGATCGCTACGCCGGGCCGCCCGTCGGTTCGAAATAATTTGTTTTGCTCTCGTTCTATTTGGTCCGTTATCTAAAATAAACAAAGTTACACATCTGATGTTTTTATTACAACTAGTCCACAACCAAAGCTAAATGTAGGTAAACATAAAAACCAAGTCACATAACATAACCGAGATGAGCCCGGCATTTTTCATCAAAGCCAACCCACCATTCCTCCTTCCACAGTCGGGTTACTACCGCTTTTTACTGGTAACAAATTGTGGATACCGGTGGATATTGGTGGATACCGGTGTCTACCCGCTTCTCTACATCTATACTCCCGATAGTCAAAGGCAAAGTCAAAGTCAAAAACTCTTTATTTCCTTAAATACAATAAATGTACACTTAGAAAATGTCAAATTCTTAATACAGTGCATTCACAGTTATTTTACCTCTAGCTGTTAGGTTGGCAATCTGAGCGTTATATTGCCATATATAACTTCTATGACTCCCTTAAACGAAATGTAAAAACAGTATTGCTAATATTACCTAACTATGCCGATTTAGTATTACACTTTGTGTAGGGATGCAACGATACCGATGCCGATAATCGTAAACCGCAGGTTATCGTTATTTTTGACGATCATCGGTATCGTAAAAAGTATTACGATTCATAACGATTCTTGAAACTTTGGTTTGATGTTATATTTTGCGTGAAAAGGAATGCAAGACAGTGAGAACAATGGGAACTCGCTATGGTGATATAGATCATTTGCTGTTGTAAAAGAGAGATTGCATCAAGAAATAGAGTTGGATGCCTCTACCACATCATGCACAAATCAAATTCAAATAAATACTGGAACCTACTTAAAAAAAAAATAGAATGTTTGTCAACAGATAATATCCGACAAAGAGTGAAGAACCTCTATCAATCTTTTTAAGAAGTGAGTTTTCTTTATGTGTTTAGAATTTCAGATACTACCTAATAAATACCTATACCTAATAAATAAGTTAAATCGGTAGTACATAGAAAATATATTTTTTTAAACTGCAATGCATCAAGCTGAGATGAAGATGACTAATACTTATTACATAGTTTAGTTAACAAAATATTGTTATCCACATGGATATAAGAAACAAACCGAAACCAGAAAAAAAAATATGTTTTTTTATTAACAATTTACCAGAAATTAATTATAAATATGACATTTAGTTAGACGGTAAATTTTCATTTTATTTTAAACTCTCACTTTACCAAATTGTACCTATTCTTTTAATTTATTTGTAAGACTTTCTTAAGTGCAATGTAATGTGCCTATGAGAAATAAATGAATGAAACTGGAACTGTCTTGTTTTATTAAATGTAAAATAAATTAATCGTAATGCATTCGTAATCGTAATCGCTATTACGATGCATTCGTCATTCGTATCGGTATCGTAATAGAAATATCGTTGCATCCCTAACTTTGTGTGATAATGGTACACATGATACGATATTTCTTAAATATTTAATCAGGTATTTTGGAAGTAATTTTTTTAATAAAATATTTATCTCCATACAAATTCAGTACAGTTGTACCAATATTCGATTAACATAATTTGTATGTACCAATAATATAATATTAGGTCCTTACATATGAAATTGGCGTTTTGTATGGGAGGAACAAAAAGTCGAATATTTTTTAATATAATATATTTAATTAATCAAAGTATGAACCATTATTTTCTATGCACTTTTGCCATCTTATAGGTAGTTCATTGATCCCTTTACTAAAAAAACCAGTCGGACGGGAATCAATAAAATCTTTGAAGGCGATTTGGACTGCCCCATCGGAGTTGAATTTTTTCCCTTGCAAGAAGTTATCCAAATTTCGAAAAAAATGGTAATCTGTTGGAGCAAGGTCCGGGGAGTACGGAGGATGTCTTAGACTTTCCAATTGAAGCTCTTCTAATTTAGTAGCCGTCTGTTGCGCAGTGTGTGGTCTAGCGTT
This sequence comes from Eupithecia inturbata, assembly GCA_963662085.1. Classification (NCBI taxonomy): domain Eukaryota; kingdom Metazoa; phylum Arthropoda; class Insecta; order Lepidoptera; family Geometridae; genus Eupithecia; species Eupithecia inturbata. Next base: position 105,420 of record OY759181.1, on the reverse strand, counting down.
GTCGTGAAGCAGCAGTGGCGTGGAGCGATTGACCAGCCTAGGTTGTTTAGCCGCTAGCTTTTCCATCATGGTTTGCAATTGCTGACAATAGACATCAGCCGTAATAGTCTGGCCAGATTTGAGAAAACTGTAATGAACAATACCGGCACTAGTCCACCAAACGCTTACAAGTAACTTTTTTGGGGTTAATTTTCGCTTGGGGCAGGATTTGGCTGGCTGGCCAGGATCCAACCATTGCGCTGAGCGCTTCCGATTATCGTAAAGAACCCATTTTTCATCACAGGTAATGATTCGGTTTAAAATACCTTCATTATTGTGCCGGTTTAGTAATGTAACGCAGCAGTCGACGCGCGTTTGCCGGTTTGCTTCAGTCAATTCGTGAGGTACCCACCTTTCAAGCTTTTTAATCTTCCCAATTTGCTTCAAGTGAATTAAAACAGTTTTATCACTAACATCGCAGCCTGCAGCTAACTCGGACGTGGTTTGCGATGGATCCGCTTCCACAATAGCCTTCAACTCTTCATTATCAACTTGAGTCTCAGGCCGTCCACGGGGCTTGTTCTGCAGGTCAAAATTTCCAGAACGAAAACGTTGGAACCAAAAACGAACTGTGTTTTCTTTTGCAACACGACCGCCATACACATCATTCACCCTTCGAGTTGTTTCCGCAGCACTAGTGCCACGGCGGAACTCGTACTCGTAAATAATGCGATATTTTAAGTTTTCCATTTTGTAAAATGATTGACGCAAACAGAAAAAAACAGAAGAAAAAAAACAAATGAATGACGATCATCGAAGCACAAATACATGAGTCTATAGCTGTACAAATTTGAATTTGGAATTCCTTACCAAAGAGGAGAAATTTGTGATTAAAGTGGCCAGTACGAAAAACGCCAATTTCATATGTAAGGACCTAATATTATATCAATCAATAATAAACAACAGATCAACATTCTAGTTTCCAGTTTAATTGGGTAAAATGTTTAAAACGGGTAACCCTTTTTTACATACATGTAAGCTCTTCAAGACGACTCGACAGATAAACCAACACTCAGAAAACATCTGTCAGAGGTAAAATAACTGTGAATGGACTGTAATTAAACACTGACACGGAAATAAAGTGATATTTTTGATTTCAGTCGCTTCGGTATGTTGACTAAAGTAAAGAAGCGACGAAGAAAGCTTTAGCCTGTTAGTTGTAAATAGATAAGTAGTATAACGGTTGGAAAAATCGTACATGAGGCGTTTTCAAAATATTTGTACGTCACGAAATTGTCAGTAAATTGTTTCGTTAGGAAATGTCAGGAAATTGTAAAACTAAGGCCATATTTAGGTAATACTAGCTGACTACCCGCGACTTCGTCTGCGTGGATTTTGATTTTTTGCGCGTTATTTTCAGGCTTTGTTTTGTGAGGAATCACATTATAATATTATAAAGTTTAGATGGATGGATGGATAAAAAGTTAGATGTTTGACTCAATCACGCCAGGACGGCTGAACGGATCTGGATGAAATTTAGCACAGACTTAGATTATAGTGTGGAATAGCACATAGGCTATATTTTATCCCAGAATCCCACGGGGGAGCAGGAACTACGCGGGTGAAACCGTGAGGTGCTGCTAGTAGGTATCTTAAAAACTTTAGCACTTAAGTACATATTTAGAAAAAAAAATAGTTATTGAAAATGAGTCATTGTTTTATTAAAAAAACATAAGTTAAAATAAATTTTCTTCATATTTTTCAGGGTTTTGCTCTTTAAGTTTTTCAATATTTTTTGTTTACCGTTCGGCACCGGTCATCGGCATTCTGAAACTAAAAAAAGCTGTTGGATATATTTTAAATAATACTAAAACTTAAAACAGAAATAAATATCGCTAGTGTGGGTGGAAAAGCGATTAACACTAAATACAATAAGGTAAGCGTTGAAAAATATTATTTTTTTTAGACAAAGGTTATTTTTTTCATACAAACATGGATCTGATAGAGAAAATAAAAAAAAAATTAATAAGTATTAAGACTTCTTGTGTAGCATTAAAAAAAATTGGCATTTTGTATCCAATAAATGTTTTTTTATTCATTTAATTTAGCGCGCGGTAACCTATAATAAAGATATTCAGTAGTTACTTAAAAATAATCTGAAAACATTTATTTATTTGCTCTTTTTTCTATGTATAGTAAAAAATATCTATCTATGTATTGTATTATATTATGTATATCAGTTATCTAGTACCCATAACACAAGCTCTGCTTAGCTTGGGGCTAGATAATACTGTGTGGATTGTCTAGCATTATTTATTTATTTATCTTTTCTCTACTTTATTTTTATCGTTAATTACATAAAACACTAATTTTATAACTTTATTTACATACTTTACACATGAGACCACCGCTTTACCTTTTATAGGAAATTGCTCGTCACTAAACATGTAAAACATAACCTAAAAAAAAATATTACACTAAATGTTACTAGTAGATTACTACATTTACTAGTAGATTGAAAGCGTAATCAATTATTCTTGTCATTATTTCAGTATATGACAACCGCGGTAGGAGAATTCTTAAAAACTTACTTACTTTTATTGAGAAGATCTCGTCAGGAAAAGGTATTAATTATTTTTTTCACAATTCACACAGAACTTCTTTCGTGTCTCAAAGATAAATAAAATGGCGGCGCGTCATTGTGATGTTACTTTTCGTGACATGACCAGTGTTGCCAGTGGTTACAGTTAGATTCCCAAACTTCTTGATACAAAAAGTTGGTTTAATATGTCAATAAATCAATGTTAGGAAATTGTAACGATTGAGAAGGACAATTTTTAAATTTTTTATTCATAGTTTATTTAACGTTATTTTAAATAGCTTACCTATCCGACATATCATATCACTTAATCATTGCTTTGTAAGTATGGTACAAAAAATTAGGAAGTTTCGTACAAAAATCTGATCAAAAATTATAAGTTTCCAATGTCGTCCTAATAAGGGACAATAAAAAATTTATGGTGTCTTTTTGTTACTCTATTTTCACATTTAACTTATGCTGGGATTTGAATCGCAATTCTTTGCTTCTTACCAGGAATAATATGCAGTTATGTTTATATAAGTCTGTGAAATTCAAAAAATGATTTATAATAGTAGGAATAATTTTTTTTTTCAGAGATTCTTTATGAGTACTTACAAACATTTTGTAGTAATGTACAAATATTTTGAAAACGACTCACATGTATTGCCGGCCTAATCATAGCTGGCAACCCTGGGTAACTTACGAACGAAGTTTCGTTTCGTTCGATCGAAGTTATGACAATGTTGACAGACAATGGCGGAGGGCGGGCATAGACTATCCGTAATACTACCGCGTATGGCGGGTGTTCTCTGTATTAGTACGAAGAAATACGGGGTTTCCGCCCTTCAGTAGAGTAATAAATGTACAATTTAAAATATTTTGATTTGTGATGACTGTGATTTTAGATGTTACTTAAAGATTTAGTTCAACGCTTCAATTTTCAATGAATTTGTATTCAATATGGCGACAAAGATAGATCGATCTTTGTTTACAGCGGCTGGTGATAACTTTTTTTATAAAAACAACAATCAGTAGGTAGTAAAAAAATGTGTAAAAAAGTGATTTTCAATGTTTGATATGAATAATGCTAATAGTTCAAGGAGTATTATAGAGTTAAGTGTTAAGTGCAGAATCGTCGGAAGGCGAAAAGTTTAAGAGAACAAATACCAAATAAAATACAAGTTTTAAGGTTAAAAAAAAAGCTAAGTGTTCCGAAATGACACAAAATGAACAACCGCGATGATACCACCACGCCATCCACCGCAAATGCCCAGCATCTCATGGTAAGCAAGCATTCACTTCAATTACAGTACTTAACTTTGCTTACAAAATTATGCATTTAGTGTAAACAAGTCAAACATGTCAATCCATAACCATACTAATAATATAAATTCGAAAGTAACTCTGTCTGTCTGTAACCTTTTCACAACTACACGGCTGAACGGATCTCAATGAAGTTTGGCAGGGAGGTAAATGGTATCCCGGGGAAGCCCGAGCGAAGCCGCGGGCAGAAGCTAGTATTTGTATAAACCTCAGGACACCATTTGCCTTTAGCACACAAAATTACAATCAAATAATAGAAACAAATTAAAACTAGTATTTACAATTGAGCCAACTGCAGACTGTTGCAAACAATCTACAGGTAGTTCAACTGATCCATACAATACCAATCTGAAGCATCCCCAAGCACAACATAGAATTTCTGACATACGTTGGTTCCGATCTGAGGACTTCTGGCCAAGCCTTGACATCAAATCATCTGGAGTACAAGGCCTTCTTCATCAGATTTTGTTGTTTGTACTGTTTAAATACTTACCAGTCAGATCAACCTTCTAGCTTAACACCCTTGTGGGATGAACAGCATAAAAGTAAAATGACCTACTAGTAAAACGTCTGGAAATTATTTCCTCATAGGGTAGGTGCACCTGTTCGCCGACCAGCCCTCCTTACCAACCATCGCGGAGTACGCGCTTCGTAAATATCAGATATTAGAAGTGTTGAAAACAATTTCCAAACGAAATCAAGTTCAATGAGTAGTCAAATAGAATACACTATATGTGGCAGCATTGTCGACTGAGTACACACACCCGGTGATTTTGAACAATTTGTTTAGTTCTGCTTTGACGACAGCACCGTCACCAAGTCGGTTTTCGAACAAAAAAATTGTGGCACATGTTTTAGTTCAAGGCAAGTATTGTCATGTTTTAACGATGTACACATGGTCATTTGTATTTTTATACTTTAAGAATAGTTCCTTTACGTATTATGATTTTCAAGTAATTCAATAAAAAAACATAAATATTCTTATGTTTTTTTATTGAATTACTTGAAAATTTGGGTGGTCGGGTATCGAAACAAGAAATTCACAAATAAATCACATCTCGGCCGGGGGGGCCGGAAAGAAGTCCGAATGGACCCAGAATACTTTTATCACATTCTTTTACTTAACTGAGTTATAATAGAGTCCTTTTTCATTGTATTGACTAAAACCGACCTAAGGAATCTAAGTTTTCGTTTTCGGCCTTCCATAATACTGTTATTCAACGAAATTTAGTCATTTGTTTATTTGTGTCTGAGAACAGAAAAGTGAATAATATTGTGATTTAGTCTTCGGCCAACTACAATTTGTGTGAAGAAATTAGGTGGCCGGAAATGGGCACCCCTTTCAGTTTTCGGCATTATCGCATTTTAAAAGATATTCGTAGTACAAATCGGAGATTTTTGTAATGGAAACCAACGTATTTTGACATTTTATGGGTATTGAATTGTTTTTTATGTACACAAAAACTATTAGACAAAGGGGTTTGAAGATTTTGGTCCTAACATCGGTCACCGATTTTAGTATTTTGTCGATAATCGTATTGGCGATAATACCTGCCTACCCCCGTGCCACACCACACGCACGACCTCCCGCTCACTCTCCAACAGTTCCGTGAGTTTTTTTGATAGTGGTTGTGGTGTCCGTGTCCTCAATGCACTGGCATTGAGTGGCCGATGTGCGCTAGAATACCATACGAAGTAGGTTAGTAAACTTAGTTGTAATAAATTAGTTATTTTGCCTGTGTAGTAGATTTTGTACAGTATCGGAGGGCCTCTTAGATTATATAATATACCCTATTGTTTACAAAATTTTGAAATTACAAGTTACGATGACGCTCTAAGTAGACTCATGGAAAATAGCCTGTCCTGACACGAATCTGCCCAAAGTCCTTTCTTCTCAGACAAAAATCTTATTAATACGTCTACCAGCTCATCAGAACGTTCTCGTCTACTCGCTGTCTCCGAGTGGGAATCAGGACTCTGGTTACTGTTCTGCCTTATCCCAGCCCATTTAGACAAAAAACCCTTTTCGAGTGGCCACCTCTTCGCTTTTGGGTTCACCTTGCATAATTGCACATCATTGCCAGTGTGCTGAAACCGTTGATTAGTTTGGTCACCATGCACTGGCACGTATCTCTAGTTCATGACGTGTGCCCCGTCGTAGTTCAATTAGCGACATCATTCGTCGGGCTTTTTTACCAGCGTCAGTGTGGCAGCTACCCTCAGACCACGTGGCCTTATGCGAAATGATGGTAAAAGACCTGTCGGTATGACCCTGATTCCCTGGAAGGTGTGTCAGTCTTAAGTTTGCGATCCCACGAGTGTGATACCTTAGCGCCTTCACATTTTGCAGGGACATCAGTAAGGGCTGGCTCCGCAGCAACATCAGCGGAGTCCCTCAAATGTCGAAAATACGCTAATCTTGACCTAGGGTTCCTGTTTGAACCGTGGAAACCCTTGGTCCTTAGGGCCCTGGGGCACACGCAATTTATTAAGATCTTACAAAACTTCTCAGAGTCCACAGGTGATCGGAATGCTGGCTCTATTTCGGTCAACGAATTAGCATTGCCATTCAACGTGACAATGCTGCCAGCGTTCTGGGTACTCCTTCGTGCCTTCTGGTGATGGCATAGATTTTTAGGAAATTTATATTATTAAGTGTAATTGAATTGCACAAATGGATAATAAAAGGATGTTCGTTACCTTATCACGCCAAAAAAACTAATCAAAGTTGGCCGAAATTTAGCATAAATGTAGTTCTAGACCTGGAATAACATAAAGCCTACGTTTAATCCAGGAAATTGCGTGATAACCGCAGGCAAAAGCTAATTACAAAGATATATTATTTAAATTTTACAGTTATTGGAATTATCGGAATTATCCGGATATGTGAATGATGAAAACTGTATTATCTGGATAAGAGAGTTATCCGGTTTTCGCAATCCCTATTCAGATGCCACTTATTAAGCGTCCGCCACCCGAAAAGACAAAACTAATACCGAAAACTAACTTCTAAGAACACTCAAAATGCCGTGCACACAGCAAGGCTTTGCCTATTATGAGTTTTGATTACTTTTGTTATTAAAGAACAAGAGCAAATAAAAACTATGTTAATATTTTAGACTTTTAGTCCATAAATACCCTACAAAAATTAGTGGCCGAAATCGGATTCAGGTCCGGCCGAATACTTAATTTTGTGGTCGAAAACTGAAGTTTTACTCATTTTCGATTATTTATTTTTTTATAAAATAACTAAGTATGAGGTTTAACTACAAAAATCTTCCAGTATTTAAAACTCAAATATCAAGACTATCGATTAGTATCATTTTGATTTAGGTTGACAAGTGGCCAATATTTTTTCTGAGGCCTTAAAGTTGGAACTTCGCTAAATGGTCGACATTAGGTGCCACGACCCTATCTATGGGTATTATGTCTACAAATTATAACATCATAATAAAAAAAACTGCCAATTGCGAGTCGATTCGCACACGAAGGGTTCCGTACCATAAAAATCAAGCAACTTTTTCAAAGAAAATCAAATTTTTACTTGTTCGGAGACCCCTTTAAATTTACCACTATATTTTATTTTTAGTATTTGTTATTATTACTGTTGGGTACATATAAACACTTCTTTTGTATTGGCAAATTTTGAAAAACCATTAATGACAATCATTTGTCAATTGAAAACCATAAAGAGACCTTCAAAATCCTCACCAACAGATTAGTATACCAAATTTATCACAGATAGTATATACCAGGCATGGCCAAGCGGTCGATCGCGGTTATTAGTCCAGTCGATCGTGGCAAGGCAAAAAACGTATAAGTACGTAAATTTAATAAAGGTAGGTAGATACTAATAATCATCGCAAGTCACAATTTTACCATCGGTATGGGTAAAACTGCGACTTTTTCAAAATATTTGAGAAAGTATGAAACCTATAGAAATATCAAAAACTCTTTAAGATGTACAAATCAATACCATTCATTTAATACCCCACTCGCTGAGGTAGCCCCCCACTTGACATTGTAGGTCTCTTTTAAAATTTCGACATCACAATTTGTACTGAAAATTTACATTTTTATTTTAATGTGTACAGGCGCAAGAAATGTATTCTTATTATTTTAAATTTCTCGTTAATTGCTGCTGTAGTTGCTGAGATATTAAAGACGGTTTGGAAACCGATCTCCGATCTTCGAAACCCTAAAGACCACGTAGAACTCGATCACCAAGCGCTGTACGCATCATCATTTTAGTATCCATATAGTTCCATAATAACTCCATTGAGCACACTGTTGTCATCTATGAAGTGGCTAAAAATTTGCAGATACATTTCAAAGGGACTACATGACGTTACAAAACGAAATTATTACTCTGCGCTGCGACATATTTCCAAAAGCAAGGTCATCCTCTGGTCTAGACCAGAATAGTTGGAATCCAATGTCCAGAAATCTAGATTTCTGGACATTGGATTCCAACGAGAAATATACAAATTTGTAGAAATGTGTTGAACAACTGCATTCGTGTTTTGGTTCAACATATTTGTGTAAATCAGAATTTTCCTTCTACAAACCCGACTTTGCTAATTTAGCGGAAAATGTTCAGACGCAATGCTCACACTAATATTAGGTCCTTACATATGAAATTGGCGTTTTTCGTACTGGCCACTTTAATCACAAATTTCTCCTCTTTGGTAAGGAATTCCAAATTCAAATTTGTACAGCTATAGACTCATGTATTTGTGCTTCGATGATCGTCATTCATTTGTTTTTTTTCTTCTGTTTTTTTCGGTTTGCGTCACTCATTTTACAAAATGGAAAACTTAAAATATCGCATTATTTACGAGTACGAGTTCCGCCGTGGCACTAGTGCTGCGGAAACAACTCGAAGGGTGAATGATGTGTATGGCGGTCGTGTTGCAAAAGAAAACACAGTTCGTTTTTGGTTCCAACGTTTTCGTTCTGGAAATTTTGACCTGCAGAACAAGCCCCGTGGACGGCCTGAGACTCAAGTTGATAATGAAGAGTTGAAGGCTATTGTGGAAGCGGATCCATCGCAAACCACGTCCGAGTTAGCTGCAGGCTGCGATGTTAGTGATAAAACTGTTTTAATTCACTTGAAGCAAATTGGGAAGATTAAAAAGCTTGAAAGGTGGGTACCTCACGAATTGACTGAAGCAAACCGGCAAACGCGCGTCGACTGCTGCGTTACATTACTAAACCGGCACAATAATGAAGGTATTTTAAACCGAATCATTACCTGTGATGAAAAATGGGTTCTTTACGATAATCGGAAGCGCTCAGCGCAATGGTTGGATCCTGGCCAGCCAGCCAAATCCTGCCCCAAGCGAAAATTAACCCCAAAAAAGTTACTTGTAAGCGTTTGGTGGACTAGTGCCGGTATTGTTCATTACAGTTTTCTCAAATCTGGCCAGACTATTACGGCTGATGTCTATTGTCAGCAATTGCAAACCATGATGGAAAAGCTAGCGGCTAAACAACCTAGGCTGGTCAATCGCTCCACGCCACTGCTGCTTCACGACAACGCTAGACCACACACTGCGCAACAGACGGCTACTAAATTAGAAGAGCTTCAATTGGAAAGTCTAAGACATCCTCCGTACTCCCCGGACCTTGCTCCAACAGATTACCATTTTTTTCGAAATTTGGATAACTTCTTGCAAGGGAAAAAATTCAACTCCGATGGTGCAGTCCAAATCGCCTTCAAAGATTTTATTGATTCCCGTCCGACTGGTTTTTTTAGTAAAGGGATCAATGAACTACCTATAAGATGGCAAAAGTGCATAGAAAATAATGGTTCATACTTTGATTAATTAAATATATTATATTAAAAAATATTCGACTTTTTGTTCCTCCCATACAAAACGCCAATTTCATATGTAAGGACCTAATATATACTATACTATGAACAAAAACACAAACCTGAGAGGACACTCGCTGCTGCTGCTGCTGCTGCTGCTGCAACGCGGGCCAAGCACCAGCAAACCCAGAGAGACATACTGTCTGATCGCATTGTGAAAACTTGGAACCGGGTACTGGAAGCAGTGATCACTGTCCCTCAGTGAACTCTTTCAAAAATAGACTGGACAAATATTTAAAGTGCATTGACAAAGACTCAGGTATACATGCATCAGCTTAGGAGCTGCCTGTTGTATATCACAATTAATAATAATAATGAGAGACAGGCCATATTATAAGCATAACAATACATACTTTCAGGGCAGACAAGGAATAGATTTAACGTGGGGCGAAAGTGGAACAAATCAATCCAACATTGTCATCAGATAACATTCAACCTGCTGTCACAAATGCGGAGATTATTAGTAAATTAAAATTCCAAGAACGCAAAATCCATAAGGCGATAACCAAAATCGACGAAAAAAAGGAACGGGACCTGATGATATACACCTACACCCTTCTCTATTCGCCAAAAGATGTGATTCAGTCATGCATGACGTAGCTTTTCAGATCTTTAGAATATGGAATACTAGCTGCTGCCCGCGGCTTCGCGCGCACTTTTCCAAAATAGAAAGTAGCCTATGTCCATCCCCGAGATACCATCTATCTCCATGCCAAATTTCATTAAGATCCGTTCAGCCGTGAAAAGGTAACAGACAGACAGAGTTTAAAGTTTTATCGAAACGTAAAGCCAGTAACTCTGTACAAGAGGAGCGGTGGTCTAGCATGCATAAAGTTTTATCGAAACGTAAAGCCAGTAACTCTGTACAAGAGGAGCGGTGGCCTAGCATGCATAAAGTTTTATCGAAACGTAAAGCCAGTAACTCTGTACAAGAGGAGCGGTGGCCTAGCATGCATAAAGTTTTATCGAAACGTAAAGCCAGTAACTCTGTACAAGAGGAGCGGTGGTCTAGCATGCATAAAGTTTTATCGAAACGTAAAGCCAGTAACTCTGTACAAGAGGAGCGGTGGGCTAGCATGCATAAATTTCTTTAAAATAAAAACGTAATTTGTGTCGATTTGAAATGGATAGACGGCAGTGTTTTTATTACGTCTACTTGGGGACCAGGCCATCTGAAATTAAGTACTTTTATTGCTTTTGTTTGGTTCTGACGGGAAAATAATAGTTTTTATTCAGTAACCAAAAAAAAAAACGTTTTTACGCTCTTTCGTTAAAGAGTTGATGTTTTTTTAGGGTTCCGTACCCGAAGGGTCAAAACGGAACCCTATTACTAAGCCTCCGCTGTCCGTTTGTCCGTCTGTCATGTGGCTATATCTCATGAACCGTAAGAGGTAGACAGTTGCAATTTTCAGATAATGTGTATTTCTCTTGCCGCTATTACAATAATAAAAATAAAATAAATATCAAAGTTAAAGGGGGCTCCCATACAACAAACACGCACGCAACATGGCACTCGTTCAGAATAATATTTTCGACTAACTCGTCATAGATGAATTTTCAAAATCGAATGTGGCCGACATATTTTTTATTCCCGTTTTAACATTACCTACGGTTTCGGCTAACTTGAGGGCGTAGATTATGAATATGGGATCATTTTCTAAATCGAATGTGGTCGGTCGACATTCGATTTTGAAAATAACCTCATAAGTAAGTATGTATATCATAATAAAAATTTTGAGAAAATCTTAATACTACAAAACTCATGACAATGTGAAACCAAAAATGACTCACAAGGAGCGAAAACATATTATTACGACTTGTACTAACGAACCCGGCGGACGCAGTGCCCCGCCATGCGCCACTCCGCGTGTAGCCTCTGCCTCTGCCTCTGCGTATGGGTAGGGCACACGCACCCAGATACAAACGCTTTTACTTGTTTCTTATAGAAGATATGACCGCTGTATGAATGCTACCTTATATCCCCTAAGGCTAAAATGACCTACATTTAAAATTTGATTCAAAACAAACAACGAGATCATAATACAACAAAGCCAATTAATTGATTCAACAGGAATCAACCAATTTTTTTTATATTTTTACGATTTTCGTCTTTTTTTACCGACTTCAAAAAGGAGGAGGTTCTCAGTTCGTCTGTATGTATTTTAATTTTTATTTTTATGTTCGTATGTTACTTGATATCTCCGCCCATGGTTAACCGATTTTACTGATTCTTTCACTATTGTATAGGGAATGATCCCGAGGTAGTCCTATAAACATTTTATTCCCGAAGGATTAGTATTTATCCCGTTAAACTTAAAATCAACAGAATATATTTGGGGGAGGACTAGCTACAACAGTTTTGGTGAATTGTTAATATATTTTGATGATTCTTTCGTTGTTGTGTATAAAAATTGATTTTAAGGTGGTCTCAAGTTTGATTCGCGAGGAATTGCACTGTGCGCCGTAAAACGTAGATTTTTAAAAATTCTTCAGAATACGATAATTTCAATATCATCTAGCTAATGGTTTCCATGGCAACGGGCGTCCATGTTTCATTAAACTAAATTAGACTTGAATTATAACTAGATGTCGCCAGTGTAAACTAAATTTTTTGCACGTGAACTTAATAGACCGTTAAGTAAGGGAGGGGTGATTTCGTTCGTCCGAGACATACATAGATGAATATTATCTAGGCACCATAATTTGAAGTCGGTTTATCGTTTTTTATAACACGCCAAATTATTATTGATCTTGAACACCGCTGCTGTAGTGCGATTGCTTATGGAACCGTATGTTTTTTTCAAATGCGTAATACTTTTCTTTGGATTCTAATGTTCAATAATTGTTATTGGCAATTCGACTTATGAAAAATACAATTCAAGGCGTATAAAACAGTGGCAAGTTATTACATGAGAATAATCTTGATGAGTAGTTATTAAAGATGAACGAAATGCGTATCCGATGTCCCACCCGTCACAGCAAAACATACTCTTTTCTTATCCGGACCTAAAATATACAATCTTTTGTCTGTCGGGTTTGCAGAAGTAACAATTATGCCATGAGTAATGGTTTTGGCTACATGGGACATTATGCAAGTAACTAAATACTTATAGAAATATTGAGATTTGAAACTGTGTCCCACCCGTCACAACGCACGGTGGAATGTGGTAGAACAAGTGCTGATCAAAAATACTGTTTTTAAGTTAAGGAACTTAGATATAATTTTGGTATTATTTTGTAGGTTGAAAGTCATTAGGTATTTGATATTCTAGTAGGATCAGTACTAGGACCTGTCCTATACACGATCTTCGCATGCGACCTGCCCGAAACACCAAACGTAGTCACAGCTACGTTTGCGGACGACACTGCGGTCCTAGCAAGTAGTAGTGACCGAACCAAAGCCTCAGAGGATCTCCAGAACGGGCTAGATGAAATCGCAAAATGGCTAAGCAAGTGGTGGAAACGATTCTCCACCGCTTACAAGGACAGGCTTGATAGGCATCCGAACTGCCTTGCAGCTGAACTTACAACCATCAAATATCCCAAGAGGCTGAAAAGACACCACATAATTGAACTCGATTTATGAAAGAAAGGAAGAAGAGGTCAATGGACCGCTCATCCTGCAAATCCTAGCGCTTACAACACACCTGCTCATAGTTCGAAGAATTGATAGCAGATAAAAAAAAAAATATTCTAGTCAATTTTTGATGAGTGATTCCGTATTTCCGACAATTTGAAATTTCTGTTAACAACACTTTCAATAAGGTACACATATTAAGCTGATTTACACATATTTTTTCAAAAGAACTCCTTAGTATTCTACATCATTCGAAAGCTCGTTTATTTCAATGTTAGAAACAATAGTTTTTATTTTATATTTTCATTAAATATGGTTGTAATTAATATTTTCATAAATGGCGAGAATACATATTTTTTTTATATTTTGTCGAGACTTTTGACAGTTAGCTAAGCTTGCCTATGCTCTGAATTATTGTTTACTTCATTATGTACCTAATATTGATATAGGGGTATCTCTCTGTAAGCTCGTACAGGTCTCATACAAATGCTGTCCTAACATTTTTTTAAATATTTACCAAAAAAAACGTGTTCTATTTCGCAGAAAATTAACTATTATTTTAGTTAAATACGGAGGCCCACTGAATGTATGCGTATTTTGGGAGTAATTAACGATTTTCCAAAAAATCATGACAGGGGACTGTTTGGGGAATCAGGGGACTGTTGTACTTAGAAAAAAGTCATTTTATATTTATCAATCATTTATTATTTTTATGGCATATTTGCGCATCAATAAAATCAACAAAGTTTGTTTAGAAATAAACAACGGAAAACATAACTTTCTTTATCAAAAATTAAACATTCATATCAAAAATTAACCTAGCACTTAGCTAGTAATACTTTGTACTCACTGAGATCAACATAGTCTTATTATTATAATATCAATCAGTAAATGCTTTATGCAGTATTCATTGAAATACTTACTATTATTAATATTAGGTCCTTACATATGAAATTGGCGTTTTTCGTACTGGCCACTTTAATCACAAATTTCTCCTCTTTGGTAAGGAATTCCAAATTCAAATTTGTACAGCTATAGACTCATGTATTTGTGCTTCGATGATCGTCATGCATTTGTTTTTTTTCTTCTGTTTTTTTCTGTTTGCGTCACTCATTTTACAAAATGGAAAACTTAAAATATCGCATTATTTACGAGTACGAGTTCCGCCGTGGCACTAGTGCTGCGGAAACAACTCGAAGGGTGAATGATGTGTATGGCGGTCGTGTTGCAAAAGAAAACACAGTTCGTTTTTGGTTCCAACGTTTTCGTTCTGGAAATTTTGACCTGCAGAACAAGCCCCGTGGACGGCCTGAGACTCAAGTTGATAATGAAGAGTTGAAGGCTATTGTGGAAGCGGATCCATCGCAAACCACGTCCGAGTTAGCTGCAGGCTGCGATGTTAGTGATAAAACTGTTTTAATTCACTTGAAGCAAATTGGGAAGATTAAAAAGCTTGAAAGGTGGGTACCTCACGAATTGACTGAAGCAAACCGGCAAACGCGCGTGGACTGCTGCGTTACATTACTAAACCGGCACAATAATGAAGGTATTTTAAACCGAATCATTACCTGTGATGAAAAATGGGTTCTTTACGATAATCGGAAGCGCTCAGCGCAATGGTTGGATCCTGGCCAGCCAGCCAAATCCTGCCCCAAGCGAAAATTAACCCCAAAAAAGTTACTTGTAAGCGTTTGGTGGACTAGTGCCGGTATTGTTCATTACAGTTTTCTCAAATCTGGCCAGACTATTACGGCTGATGTCTATTGTCAGCAATTGCAAACCATGATGGAAAAGCTAGCGGCTAAACAACCTAGGCTGGTCAATCGCTCCACGCCACTGCTGCTTCACGACAACGCTAGACCACACACTGCGCAACAGACGGCTACTAAATTAGAAGAGCTTCAATTGGAAAGTCTAAGACATCCTCCGTACTCCCCGGACCTTGCTCCAACAGATTACCATTTTTTTCGAAATTTGGATAACTTCTTGCAAGGGAAAAAATTCAACTCCGATGGGGCAGTCCAAATCGCCTTCAAAGATTTTATTGATTCCCGTCCGACTGGTTTTTTTAGTAAAGGGATCAATGAACTACCTATAAGATGGCAAAAGTGCATAGAAAATAATGGTTCATACTTTGATTAATTAAATATATTATATTAAAAAATAATCGACTTTTTGTTCCTCCCATACAAAACGCCAATTTCATATGTAAGGACCTAATATAATTATTAGAAAATAGTCTTTTCTCCTAAATATACGATATTTCAATTGAGATCTCCAATAAAATCCTAAGGATTATTCTTAACCTAATAGGGCACATAAAAAAGCTTAATCACATTAAACTTAACATTTAAAAAATTAACGCTCGAAAACGTCGACTTGAGTAGAAAACTGATAAAATATTACATTTGTATTCTGTTCTTTTTTATGTCTAGTAGTTAGTGTTTTGGTGTTAGACTGTAAGCTAACAGCTGTATTTTTTTTTTTATAAATAAATAATTAAATTAATAAAACAGACTAGCAGATAAATTTACACAAACAATACATAAAAACAATAACCAATACGCATAATACACAGTCCCCTGTTGTGTAGAACAGTCCCCTGCTGAATTTTAAGGCAGAGGACTGGTGCCAGGGGACTGTGTATTTCGGTTAAATTTCACAATGTTTACAAATCTAATGTAAAATAGTTTTTTAAGAACCTACCGATCAATTTAGACATAAATAATAAAACGATAAATTAAAGTAATAATTAAAGTAATTAACATAAATATTATTACTTACCAGAGGACTGTGTGTGGTAGCGGTCCAAACGCGTGTTCACCTCACAAATGACGCTCTGACACTAAACAAAACGGCGTCTCGCCGCTGCATTCAACAACAAACAATTCAGTTTCGTTGGTATATGATTGTGAATCTAAGTAGGTATGTTCATCATGCAGACCCCCTATCCCCAGTTTAATAATGTATATTGTTAGGTATGTTAAGGTTATGGTAGGTTATGAAAGGGTGGTTAGGAGATTTTCAGTCTCTACGTAGTTCAGTGTTTTCAACCATGAGTATGCTCTAGAAACGGCAAGATTATACGTCAGTAAGTACAATTGGTATTATATGCCATCATTTTTGCACAAGATACTCATTCATGGTGAAAGCATCATCAGTTACTTTGCCGTATTGCCAATAGGACAACTCTCGGAAGATGCGCAAGAGTCCCGAAATAAGGACTTTATTTTATTTTATTTAGTACACAAAACACATAACAAGCAATAACAATAATAGAACACAAAAATCTAAGAAAATATGAACTGGCTTGACACGTAACACTATGTGCACTCAACAAATAATTAGGTATATTGAGTAGAAATACTACAAAAATTTAGACTGCATCATGCGAAAAAATGTTCTAGATCGGCAACTAACGAATATGTACATATATCATACATTACTTTACACATCAGATCCGTACGTAACAAGTATCCGAAAACCGTATGCCAAAAATGTTAAAGAACTTGACGAAGAAACTCTACTCCTTTTGAAGGTCCGACTTATCTCGGATCCGGAAGTGGATCAAATATAATGATCAAGTACTTTGATCAATATTTATCATTAGGTTTAATTAATGGTTAAACCTATTTTGTATCTACCTCGTGTGTTCATAAGTCTTGAGACACAGTAAAACTAAAATATTTTTGGAGCTAAGTTGAGTATTCATTTATTGGATATTAAAATTAAAACTACTGACATCTAGATCTGTATTTAAAAATAAATCATTCAAAATGGCCGCCTTTGCATTCAATGCAGGCCTTCAAACGCGTGCGCCATTCATCTATGGCGGCACGAATCTTTTCAATGGGAATCCGTTTCGATTCTTTAATAAGGGCTCGCTTGAGAGAATCCATGTTTGGGTGAGACTTTCTGCATGCCCGCAGCTCCAATTCCGTCCATAAAGAATAATCCAAAGGATTCAAGTCAGGGCTTGACGAAGGCCAATCTTCGCTCCGAATGAAGCCTGGCATATTGGCCTCCAGCCAACGTTGGGTAGTCTTAGCTATATGGGAGGGAGCAGAGTCCTGTTGGAAAACCCAGTATTTTCCAGCGAATAGCGTATCATTTAATGGTTTAACCACCGCTTCCAATATGTCGGTTTGGTAATTTTGTGCCTTCACCTTGACGCCTTGCTGGCAAAAATGAAGCGAAGTGACCCCCTCGTAGGAAACACCCCACCAAACCATCACACTTGCTGGATGATGAGTGCGCTGGACATTGCGTACAGATGGCTGGACGTCCTTTGAACTTCTGGCGTAAACCTTATTGTTCTGCCGGTTAAACTTTTCTTTCACCGTGAAGATCTTTTCATCGGTAAACAGGATATTTTTTGGATCGTGTCTCCTCAATAGGTTCCGACATCGTTCCAGTCGCAATTTACGAAGACGCTCGTTTAAATAATGCACTTTCCTTCGACTGTAGGCCTTTAGTTTAAGATCATATTTAAGTATCCTGTTCACCGATATTCGCGAAATGTTGGTCTGCAGAGCTAATTTCATTTTTTAAGTCCGTCAAGAGTTGCGACGAATTCGCTCTCTGATTACTTTGATGTTGGCGGGCGTCTTTACAGACCGCGGGCGGCCACCATCTTCCACGGTCTTCTAAAGAGCCGGTCTCCTTGTACCTCTTTATGGTATAATACACAAGGTTCCGACTACATCCCAAACTTTGGATTTCACTAAAAACTTGCATTGGTTTTTTTCCTGCTTGAAACAGTGAAATTACAGTCGCACGCAAATCTTTTGTTGGCCCAATTTTCACGGAGAATGAAACAAATATTCAAATGTATATTTTTTCTGATTCAAAACATTCGAAATTTAAAATTTTAAAAATATATAAAAGGTTGCATGAATTACTTTCTTTTTCAATTAATTAAATAAGTTCGTCTCAAAACTTATGAACACACGAGGTACATTATGTACAAATAAGGATCAATATTATATAAAGCATTCAATTCCGTAGACAGGGGCGCCTTGCTAAAAGAAATTAAAGACAAAATTCCAGAAATTTACCCTTTTCTCTGACAATGTTACGGTTCACCGTCAAAATTAATTTACAAGAACAAAGTCGTTTTGTCCGGTGTTGGATGTCAGCAGGGCGACTCTCTTGGTCCGGCCATATTTAGCCTTGCCATCCAACCGATAATTCAACGTCTCCAATCCAAGCTCAAAGTTTGGTATTTGGATGACGGAACTTCAAGTGGAGAGGTAAACACAGTTTTTAATGATCTAAAAATCATCACAGATGAATTATTTCGAAAAATAGGTTTAGAATTAAATTTATAAGTGCGAGCTTTTTGTTTCGGACTCTTGTGTAGAATTCAATAGTTTGGCCCCCAACATTGTAACGTATTGAGCCTACGTGGGTTTAATAAATGATAATCACAAGACGTAGGATCATTAACATAAAATTTAATGAATCTTTTTACTATGAAGGCAGGTAGTGAGTTCTATGGCCCGCCTAACTTTCGCTAAACTCTTTCTGCGGCACTTCCCTGTAGCGGAGGCTTCTAGGAGACGTAGGGCCGTAGGTCCGGGTCCATGGGTGAGCGCCGAAAGGGGGAGACGTTTCCAGGTAGGTGGCACGATCAGATGGTCTCCAAGTCGGTGGAGGGGAAAAGAATGTCCCATGTCCGCCGAGGGAGCCGATCAGCCAATTAGCGGAATCTTTGTTGAGTTGGCACGGGCAGATGGCCTCCAAGTCGATGGAGGGGAAAAGAACGTCCCCACGTCCGCCGAGGGAGCCAGTGCGCCATGCCAGGTTTCTTAAATCCGAGCTTGGAATCCTTGTCGAGGTGGCGCGACCAGATGGTCTCCAAGTCGACGGAGGGGAAAAGAACGTCCCCACGTCCGTCGAGGGAGCCAGTGCGCCATGCCAGGTTTCTTAAATCCGAGCTTGGAATCCTTGTCGAGGTGGCGCGACCAGATGGTCTCCAAGTCGACGGAGGGGAAAAGATTGTCCCCACGTCCGCCAAGGGAGCTGGTACGCCATGCCGACTTCCAAGTCCCAACTTGAAACCCTAGAATTAATGTCCTAGTTATAATTGATGTTAAACTTCATGAGTTCTTGTTCTTGGCCACCACGCACGGGGCGAAATGAAGTTCCTACTAGGGAAGCCGAAGTATTTGTATGGTGGTGACCATGAGAACCAAGCAGAGCGGAGTTTACAAAGGTATATTTAAAAGTAAGTAAATAGAAACATTAGTGCGCAATGAATATTAGCAAAATAGAAAGATAGGCAGAATTTAGGTAGGACGATACTTATATAGCCATGCCGCAGGTAAAATATGTACCTGGGTAGGTATTACAATAATGTAACCAGCGCGATTGCATGGCTAAGCTAGGGTTTGTGAAGTGGATGCACAGGCAAGATATGAAACCTAGATGATTTAATATGTACCTGGGTAGGTATTACAATAATGTAACCAGCGCGATTGCATGGCTAAACTAGGTTTTTTGAAGAGGATGCACAGGCAAGATATGAAACCTAGATGATGTAATATGTACCTGGGTAGGTATTACAATAATGTAACCAGCGCGATTGCATGGCTAAACTAGGTTTTTTGAAGAGGATGCACAGGCAAGATATGAAACCTAGATGATGTAATATGTACCTGGGTAGGTATTACAATAATGTAACCAGCGCGATTGCATGGCTAAGCTAGGTTTTGTGAAGTGGATGCACAGGCAAGATATGAAACCTAGATGATGTAATATGTACCTGGGTAGGTATTACAATAATGTAACCAGCGCGATTGCATGGCTAAACTAGGTTTTTTGAAGAGGATGCACAGGCAAGATATGAAACCTAGATGATGTAATATGTACCTGGGTAGGTATTACAATAATGTAACCAGCGCGATTGCATGGCTAAGCTAGGTTTTGTGAAGTGGATGCACAGGCAAGATATGAAACCTAGATGATGTAATATGTACCTGGGTAGGTATTACAATAATGTAACCAGCGCGATTGCATGGCTAAACTAGGTTTTTTGAAGAGGATGCACAGGCAAGATATGAAACCTAGATGATGTAATATGTACCTGGGTAGGTATTACAATAATGTAACCAGCGCGATTGCATAGCTAAGCTAGGTTTTGTGAAGTGGATGCACAGGCAAGATATGAAACCTAGATGATGTAATACACAAACAATAAATGTATTAGGTAAGTAGGTATTTACATCCTAACAGTAATATAATAATTGTGCACACTTACCCAATTTGGGGATACCTACACTTGTATAGTAAGAATTGTGATTTATAACGCAGTTTAAGACCACATCACATTACTTTTAGTTTACCTAGATAGGTAGGTAAATAACTGAGTGAGAACGTGTGTCTCCGTGAAGTGTAAAATGAGGAATTAATGCTGTTGCAGCGTTCTGCGGCTATTTAACTGCGCGTAGAAACAATAGGGATCGCATGATCAGTCGACGGACTCACTTTAGGTAACTACACATAGCGCGATCGCTCACGGCGACCAATAGCAGCGGATCTTACTATCGTAAAGCAGTGGTGTGATCGCGAGCGGTGCCTACACGCGCGTCTGACTTTATGGGTACTGTCAGTAGCAAAATAATCCACCAAAAATTATTACGGACAATAATGTAATAATTTACGTTACAACATATCATACAGTTGTAGATAAATGTTCACTTCGCCTCCTTGGTTCACCAATTCTTGATGAGTCCTTTCAGTCATTTGTAGACGAGAAAATTCAAAATTTCAACAAAACTTTGAACAGACTGCTCAAAAT
This sequence comes from Eupithecia inturbata, assembly GCA_963662085.1. NCBI lineage: Eukaryota > Metazoa > Arthropoda > Insecta > Lepidoptera > Geometridae > Eupithecia > Eupithecia inturbata. Next base: position 84,284 of record OY759181.1, on the reverse strand, counting down.
TAATAGCCATATATATGGCTTTTACAATAATTCGGTTTTGTCTTTTGGTACCTAAATTGACGTATTCTTTGAGATGTAGTCAACTGTGGAAACACAGCGAGCTCTTGGAAGGCTTAGAAAACATAATAAAGAATACTCTATCATCGGTTTTGAATGTCGATTTAGATGCCAAGGCATGGTCGCAGGCCTCCCTGCCTGTCAAATTGGGAAGCTTAGGTATACGCAAAATTTCAAGTGTAGCCCTTCCAGCGTTTCAGTCTTCCGTCTACAGCACTAGTTCTTTAGTTGAAAAATTTTTAAAGCCATCTTGTTTGGTCCCACCGGAATTTCATTCAAAATTTCATTTTTAGACCAAGCTCGAACAGCCTCGCATAGTGCTTGCCCCAATGCTGCTCCCCCAAAAATCTCTTTTGTCCCAACGGCAATGGGACGGGCCTCTGTGTGAGTTGACACGGAATTGTTTGTTACAAACGTGCTCCAGCTCTGCGGATCGTGCCCGTCTCGTGGACGTTTCTAAATGAGAGTCAGGACATTGGTTGCAAGCATTTCCTTCATTTAATACCAGTACTTTATTGATCCCGTAACTTTCCGTATCGCAACATTTCTTCGGCTGGGTGCAAGGTGTTGCGCGCCTCGTTAATGCCAATGCGGTATTGCTGTCGAACAGCTTGGTCATTACGGATTATCGTCTACTAGGGCCGCCGCCGCGCGCCGGTCGGATATCTCGTCATGCCAGCCTTAACGACATCGTCCGGCGGGCCTTTGTCACCGCTAACATACCAGCTATTCTCGAACCGAATGGTCTGTTGCGTGACGATGGTAAGAGGCCCGACGGCATGACACTAGTCCCACGGGAGTTGGGGAGTCCCATTGTGTGGGACGGTACATGCGTCGACTCACTTGCGCCTTCCCATCTTCCGAGGACATCCGTGAGGGCTGGTGCGGCGTCGGATTTGGCCGAGGATCTCAAGAGACGTAAATATACAGCTCTCAACAGAGCCTACACATTTGTTCCTTTTGGGGTCGAGACCCTAGGTCTCATATAAATATAGTTTTAGTAATAATATTACAATTTACGGGAATTACGTTTATTTTAATTTTTCCCGACGTTTGAGAAGATTTACACTCAGACGTGGTCACGGAATGACTAAACTAGCTAAAACGTCGGGAAAATAGCTAAATAAACGTGATAAATTCTTATTTATAGTAATATTTCGATCTGGATTGACCACGGAAGACGTTCTTTCTATTAATGTCTATTTTTTTAAATAGTCTTTTTTTTCGTTTTTATGCATTTTGCTAAAGTATTTCCCTTAGACGTATAATTAATACGCTTGTCTTAATAGTTATGTGTTTTTTCGCGAAATTTATGTTAAGACAAACTGTATGAGGCAATATATTGATAATTTGCTAATAAAATGATTGTAAGTTAAATGGGACCTTAACATTCTAGTTACAACATATGAAAAAGTTGCTTAACAGAATATTGATGGTTTGTCTAGATTTGGGAAGCAAATCCATCCACACGGAGAGGTGGATGTCATGGGTGTCCCACACGTTACACTTACAAAAGTTCAATCTGCTTGGCCAACTGTGTAATTTAGTACTATTGTATATTTCATTTAAAACTATAATGTCATTATTTTGCGACTGATAGCATTGGTAGTTTGAGATAAATGACTTGAAGTTGAGCAAAAAGGAGTTAGAATGTGCGCCCGTCACAATGAAATGACGCAAAAGCTTTTTACAATCCATATTCTAGAGGTAGAGATTTAACGAATGCCTATATTTACTCATTCGCGAATGGGAATATTGACTTATCGAACCAAATTTCCGCCGATTTTTTTTAGCTTTTTTACTTTGGCGCTCTCACATGTCTGAAATTCTGTAATTCTCTGTGTTGACCCTCATGGGTTTTTCGATTTAACATAAAACTATTGAATAATCTATCACAATTCGTTCCAAGTAGCTTGACAGATGGCATAAAACGGCCACTGTCGATGTGTAAAACTGGAAGAAACTAACCAGTTTATACTCTTTGCCTTATCGAAGTTAGTTCGAGTGTGATTTCTTTTTTGTGAATCTGTATCAACTCTTTGATATAATACTATAACCTGAATTTGATTAGGATTATGGAATAGTAGATTATGCGACAAGCCGATAAGCAATGTCTTACGCCACATACGCTTATTGAATCCCGCGTGGAACTGGGGATTGCAGAGGTAACTCACAAGCGGAGCAAGGGATGTTGTTGATTGATGATGGTGACCTTTACATATTTATTTTGTAATATGGAATAGCATTTAATTCAACTGAATTAATGGGATAGTTTTTAATGAATTTTGTCTTGGGAACAGATACACGACCGAAATAAAAAATGACCCTGTTTCCCGGCATAAGATTTTTTCTTGAATTCTGCACATACCTAGTTTGAATTCCACAACGTAGTGATCTGCGACACAGTACGTAGGTATATTTTTTACTTTTGCGCCATCGCTTCGGAAAAATGGAGGGGGTCTATTTTCAGCTGTATGTATGTTTTTTATACATGTTCCTCGATTTCTCCGTCAATTATGAACCGATTTAGAAAAGTCTTTGGTCGTATTGGAGTTTTACGGAACCCAAGGCAAAAAAAGACAGAACATTCACTAATTTTTAACCGACTTCAAACAAGAGGAGGTTCTCAGTTCGTCTGTATGTTTTTTTTTATTTTTTTATTTATGTATGTTACTTGATATCTTTGCCTATAGGTTACCGATTTTACTGATTCTTTCACTTTTCTATAGAGAATGATCCCGAGGTGGTCCCATAAAATATTTATTCCCGAGGGCGTGTTTATCCCGTTAACCCGGGAACGGTGACCTATATGTCTGTGGGACCGGGTGACTTGAAAAATTCGAGTATTTTTTTCCCCTCCACCGATTTTCATCGCGATTTCTAGTAGCTGCCTCATTTCCCCTCCCCCCACCGCCAGTTCACACTGCGAAGTCAGAGCGGCCGCATTTCCTGAGTTTTGCCGCCAACCCGGTGCGGTACACAGGAGTCACCGATTATTCAAAGATGGTTGTTTGTTATTTTGAGTAAATTCCTAGTGTCTAGAAACAGAAAAGACTGAACTAATTTACAAATAATATTGATTGATGTGTTTTAGATTTTTTTAAACTTTATGTTTAAAACTAACTAATTTTATAGGTTCTATGTGAAGTTTTCTAATCATAAGAAAAAGTTAATAAGGGAGGCTAGGCAGTTGGAGGGAATTAATGAAATACCGTTTTATTAATGTAAAATAATTTATAAATTAAATATTGGTCAGTTAATAAAAGATTTTGAAAAATCTTTTTTGAAATCCCCGGTGCGTGGGACCGTGGTCACTGAAGATGTATGTAACCCTTTTTAACCCGCCAACGTCACCGTTGGCGGGTTAAACTTAAAAGCAACATAATATTTTTGGAGAATCACAACTAGCTACAACAATCTTGGTGATATCTGCGCCAATTATTAATAGATTTTGATGATTCTTTCGTTGTTGTATAAAAATTGATTTTGGGGTGATCTCCTATAAGTTTGATTCTCGAGGAATCGCTATGTGCGCCGTAAAACGTAGACTTGTAAAATTCTTAAGAATATGATAATTTCATTGTCACCTAATGGTTTTCGTGGCAACGGGCGTCAACAGTTTCATCCATGTGTCATGAAACTAAATAAGACTTGAATAAACTAGATGTCGCTAAAGTAAACTCAATTCTTTACACGTGAACATAGATCTTCGGTCAAAGAAAGTAAGGGAGGGGTGATTTCGTTCGTCCGAGACATGATGAATACTATCTAGGTACTGGAATTTGAACTCCGTTTATGGTTTTTTAAAACACGCCAAATTATAATGTTATCAAACTAAATATTGCCTATATCCATAGATTTTCCAAGAACCATAAATACTCCAGTCGGAGGATTTTCCCCAGTGCACCAAGGAGACTGATAAAGCTGTACTATCCTAACTCTATGGATATACCTAGCCTAGCAGTGAGGAGATATCCCTTCGTCTGTGGCCCCAACTTTAAAAGTGTGGGCGTGTGATATAAAAAATGTAATGAAGTTAAGTACCTCCTACTTTCTATAGAGTCTGGCTATCTATAAAAAATGATGAACTGGAAATATTTGCAAGATGTTAGTAGCCATTTTACGTGTCCGAAATTACTTAGCGCTTTTTCACTATCGACGCTCAGTACCCAGACTCTACTTTCATTAGGCATTTATTAAAGCTGTTAATTAGACATTACAAACAGGCACTTACATTTTATTTATTTGTATGGTAAAAAAAAAATACATAAAACGTAAAAAACATAGAAAAATATTAAAAAAAAAGAATTTATTACTTACTAAAACTTATTATACACTTAAGTATGACAAATAAGAAATATTACGCGAATATAATAAAATTCAGTTGGTAGGTACAATGAATAGGACGTTCTCCTCTCTCTCTCTCTCTCTCTCTCTCTTCATACATCCTTGCCGTGGGCAGCAGCAGGAGGAAAGGGTCTACAGTGATCTTAAATAAGCAAGATAAGAGCACCTTTGTAACATATGTTACAAAGGTACGCGTATATCATTTCTAACCTGAAATCCAACAAAATAGAGGAAAAACATTAAACGATAAGGCCGAGCGTAGCACCAGCAGCGGCTAGTTCAAAAATACTCATATATCAAAAATACTCATGATAGGTATCAGAATTACAAGAATGTTTACCTAACATTTTATGAGAATTTTAATAAAATTCTTCGTGATAAATTGAGAAAATACGTCAAATAAAAAAAATACAAACAAATGAGCAAGCCCGTGTCGCGTCTCGCGCAATGTAGGCTTCCTTAGTTGCACACGGGTCCCGTCAAGGTCGATATAAATGACCAAGCTCAGTTTCATTCATTTATTTCTCATAGGCACATTACATTGCACTTAAGAAAGTCTTACAAATAAATTAAAATATTAGGTATAGGTAGGTGCATAGTATCAAGAGAGAAAAATAAAAGAATAATTTAACAAATATTGCTGACTCATGGAATGTCGTTCCAAAAATTCTGATCAGAGAGATAATCCTTTATGCCATAGTAGGCTCTCTCGGTTAGGTGTTTTTTGATGGTGGTCCTAAAAGCCTTTTAGCCAAGATTGGTAATATTGGCTGGCAATACATTATAAAATCTAGCACTATTTACGACAAAAGATTTGCTAACTTTCGCTAGTCTCGTCTGAGGTACCACTAACTTAAGCTTTCCTCGCGTCTCATAACTATGAATATCACAATTTTTGGAATAACGTTTTCTATGTTTCCTCAAATATAATAGGTTAATAAAAGAATAGTGATGGCATAGTCATAATATTAACTTTACCAAATACGTTTCGCAGGCTCTCTCTAGGTCCAAGTCTATAAATAGCTCTGACTGCTCTTTTTTGTAGAATGAAGATTCTTTGTGCATCCGCAGCATTCCCCCATAAAAGCAACCCATATGACATACGTGAGTGAAAATAACTATAATAAACCATTCTAGCTGTTCTTATGTTAGTTAATTCTCTAATTTTACGGACAGCGAATGCTGCAGAGATTAGTTTGCCAGCTAATTCGCTTATACGAGTATGTTCACCCCATTGCAATTTCGAATCAATTTTTATTCCTAAAAAACAGTTTTTAATTAAGTCAATTTTATATTCATTAATTTTTACAGGTATTGGAACATTAATGTTATTAGTAAGGGAACATTTAATACATTTTGTTTTAATAGAATTAAGAATAAGATTATTTGTGTTGAACCTATTTTGAATAGTAGATAAGGATTCATTAATGTAATGATTGAGATGTCAGGATTGGATCGATTCATTTTAAATTGCAACGAAGTATCATCAGCGAATAAAATGATGTCATCAAATTTATGAGCTAGGAAAGGAAGGTCATTAATATATACTAAAAAGAGAAATGGGCCCAGAATCGAGCCTTGTGGCACACCTACAGTGAAATCCACGGCAGTCGAAAATACACCATTTACGTCTACAGATTGCTGTCTTTTTGAAATGTAGGATCTAATTAGCTCGAGTGCTCCATCTCTCACACCATAATGACTAAGCTTTTTTAGAAGTATTTCGTGATTCACGTAAAAAAGTTAAAAAAGTAGTAAAAAAGTTTTACATACTAACAAGAAAGAGGTTCTTGCTTTTATTATGATTCTTGCCTTGGCTGGCACCCCATGGAGCACGTACTCGATGGCTGGCACCGACTATCAATAGCTGTGTTGTACTTATAAATGACTGTATGTACATAATAATATGTATACTTATAATAAAACTGTAACGATTGATTGTTGTACAATATTTGTGTGTTTGTGTTTTTCTGTTCTGTTTTATTTACTTTATTTTGTTGTGCAAAAAAGAGTAAGTATAGGAATTAGTATTCGTCCCGCAAAACTTATAAAAACAGTGGCATTTGAAGTCGGTTTTTAGTTTTTTCAAAACAATCTAATTGTTTGTATGCATAATTTACTTTTTTTTGTGGATACGTGGAGGGGGTAACTTGGGTTACAATTTTTCTGTAGGACATTGACCTTAAAGTTCACTGCTCTCGGCGCTAGAGGTCAAAATGTACCTAATACTTATAAAAAAATTAATGTATTTAACGTTCGATTTGAGGGTAGGATCCGACGCAAACCACCACGACATGGGTTGATTAGGTTCAACTTGAGCGACGGATCCGGCACAGAGTGCCCCGACTCCACGTGCCACGTGCTCCACGTGCGTGGCGCAGTTTGTAGTGGCAAAACCGAATGTCAAATTCGAACGGATCGGTTTTTGCAGATACTCGTGTGACTGCTAGTATGGAAACACGTACTAAACGGGATCCTGCTAAATATTAAACCTGCAAAAAAGGCAGTGGGAAGGCACTCAGGTTAACATTAATTTTACGTACATAATTTACACGGATGACAGAAGTATCAATTTATTGCTGATCACTTTAACTCCCCTCCTTGTCGTCTGAGCTCTTGTTTACTTATGTTCACATGTTGTTAGTTATATCGTCTATACGTGAAAAACTTAATTGGCTCTCTGATGGTATTACGTACATCTATTTATGTTAAGGTAAAAAATAAGTACAACCAGCTTAGTTTATAAATTATGGTAAGAATGCACCTGCAACAAAACTCGACAATAATGCCGAGTAAGCCGGAAAGGCCGACTGCTCAAAGAAGGTTGTCAAAATATCGAGCAGATTACGAGCGTGTGTAATAACATGAGCATTTTAGTCTCCCGTCGTCGCTGGCGTTGAGTACAGACAGATAATTGTATTAGTGTCGGTATTGTTCTCAGGGCGTCGAGCGGTCGGCACGCGGCGGAGAGCACGGCGCGCTCAATGGGTGCGGGTCGGAGCCGCCGCGCAAGCGGGCCAAGCCGGCCAGCGGCGGCGGCGAGCAGGGCCCTTTGCGGCGCCGCGTCCTGGAGGCGGAGCTGCTGCGCCTGCGCGCGCTGCGGGACCGCTTCACCGACCAGCTCAGCGAGCTCTACTTCCTGCAGGCCGGCGGCAACATGATGGACTACGCCGTCTGGCGGAAGCGTCCGCCCGCGCCACAGCTGCTCGCCTTCCTGGAGGCGCGCGTGCCGGCGCCCCCTGCCGCACCAGCGCCCGCGCCCTCTCCCCCACCGCCTCCACCGCTCAGCGCCGCCGACGAGATGGTGGCGGCGGCCAAGCAGGAGGCGTACGTGGCGGGGCGCGTGGCGGAGCTAGCGCGCGCCGGTCTGTGGGCGGAGCGCCGCCTGCCGCGCGTGCTGGAGCCGCCGCGTGCCAAGTCCCACTGGGACTATCTACTGGAGGAGATGGCCTGGCTGGCGCAGGACTTTGCGCACGAGCGCAAGTGGAAGAAACAAGCCGCTAAGAAGGTACACAGCGCGACTTGTTCCAACTTATATTAATTGAAATGTTTAGGTGTAGTATAGCCTCAAACCACGATATAGAATAGGCTTAGCAGTAAGTTGACGTAGTTGTTAGAAGGCCTCGCTCTGCCCGTCCTCATTTCATTCTTGAATATAATATCACCAACTACCTACCGAAACTATTGAGACGGGACAGTAAGGGCAGGTACTAACCGTTATAGTTACTGGAAAATGTTCCTAGGAGATCCATAACTTTTTGATATATTCTGAACTGCATTCACAGATTTTGGAAAAAAATGTACAGTGAGCAACAAAATGGTAATTTTACACAAAAACTTGCTAGATGCTAATCAATCCTGTTTCTTATAAGGATCAAAAGTCTCTACTAGACTGATTGAGGTTTGAGTACTAGAAATGCCCGAAAACGCGAAAAGCTTTTTCCGAAACCTACCAAAAGCAACCACTCATCCAATATCACTATTCGCTGATGATAGCACGGTTACTGTAGCTTGTAAGAACACTGACACTTATAAAAATGACATTATAGCTTTGACATCAGTTATAGACTGGCTAAATAATAATAATCTTAAAATTAACATAAACAAGACAAAGATCATACATTTTAGACAACGCGATAATGCAGCTCCAAAAATGATTGACATTTATTACAACAATAGCGAAATCGAAGAAGTGGAAAGCACAAAATTTCTGGGGGTAAATATTGACAACAAACTGAATTGGAAATCACACATAGAAGCTCTCTGTAAGAAAATTAACAGCTCAGCATATGTCCTATACAAATTAGCTCCAATAGTGGACATAGATACCTTGCTTATATAACGTATCATGGTATAATTGCCTCTAATATTAGATAGGTATGCGATAATGTTTTGGGGGAATTCGACAGATGTTTTAAAAGTTTTCAAATATCAGAAGCGCTGCTTAAGAACCATGTTTCACTTCAAAGTAACCGACTCTTGTAAACCCTTTTTCCTTAAATATAAACTGTTGACGCTACCATCACTGTATATTTTGGCGACAGCTATGTTTGTCAAGAATAATCAAGATCTCTTCGGTCGACCTTCGGATTTCGTGGTCCGCAATAGGCGTGACAACAATAAAGTCTGTCAAATAAATAGGAAAACAACAATGATGGGCAAGAGTATCTTTGCTATGGCACTCTCCATATATTAGGTCCTTACATATGAAATTGGCGTTTTTCGTACTGGCCACTTTAATCACAAATTTCTCCTCTTTGGTAAGGAATTCCAAATTCAAATTTGTACAGCTATAGACTCATGTATTTGTGCTTCGATGATCGTCATTCATTTGTTTTTTTTCTTCTGTTTTTTTCTGTTTGCGTCAATCATTTTACAAAATGGAAAACTTAAAATATCGCATTATTTACGAGTACGAGTTCCGCCGTGGCAATAGTGCTGCGGAAACAACTCGAAGGGTGAATGATGTGTATGGCGGTCGTGTTGCAAAAGAAAACACAGTTCGTTTTTGGTTCCAACGTTTTCGTTCTGGAAATTTTGACCTGCAGAACAAGCCCCGTGGACGGCCTGAGACTCAAGTTGATAATGAAGAGTTGAAGGCTATTGTGGAAGCGGATCCATCGCAAACCACGTCCGAGTTAGCTGCAGGCTGCGATGTTAGTGATAAAACTGTTTTAATTCACTTGAAGCAAATTGGGAAGATTAAAAAGCTTGAAAGGTGGATAAATGTTCACTTCGCCTCCTTGGTTCACCAATTCTTGATGAGTCTTTTCAGTCCTTTGTAGATGAGAAAATTCAAAATTTCAACAAAGCTGAGCTGCAGCAGCAGTCTGAACAGACTGCTCAAAATTAATAGCCATAATGGCTTTTACAATAATTCGGTTTTGTCTTTTTGTAGCTAAATTTACGTATTCTTTGAGATGTAGTCAACTGTGGAAACACAGCGAGCTCGTGGAAGGCTTAGACAACATAATAAAGGGTACTCATCAGTATCATCGGTTTTGAATGTCGATTTAGACTCTTCCGTCTACAGCGCTAGTGCTTTAGTTGAATTTTTTTTAAGTCATCTTGTTTGGTCCCATCTGGAATTTCATTCAAAATTTCATTTTTAGACGAAGCTCAAACGGCTTGGCGTAGTGCTTGCCCCAATGCTGCTCCCCCAAAATCTCTTTAGTCCCAACGGCAATGGGACGGGCCTCTGTGTGAGTTGACACGGAATTGTTTGTTACAAACGTGCTCCAGCTCTGCGGATCGTGCCCGTCTCCTGGCCGTTTCTAAATGGGAGTCAGGACATTGGTTGCAAGCATTTCCTTCATTTAATACCGGTACTTTATTGGATCCCGTAACTTTCCGTATCGCAACATGTCTTCGGTTGGCTGCAAGGTGTTGCGCGCCTCATCAATGTCAGTGCGGTACTGCTGTCGAACAGCTTGGTCATCACGGATTATCGTGTACTAGGGCCGCTGGTCGGATATCTCGTCATGCGATGACTGCGATGAGGTATGCTTACGTTTTGCTTACGTAGGGACTGCTCGGTTATAATATAATAAGAGCGATGACTGCGATGAGGTATGCTTACGTTTTGCTTACGTAGGGACTGCTCGGTTATAATATAATAAGAGCGATGACTGCGATGAGGTATGCTTACGTTTTGCTTACGTAGGGACTGCTCGGTTATAATATAATAAGAGCGATGACTGCGATGAGGTATGCTTACGTTTTGCTTACGTAGGGACTGCTCGGTTATAATATAATAAGAGCGATGACTGCGATGAGGTATGCTTACGTTTTGCTTACGTAGGGACTGCTCGGTTATAATATAATAAGAGCGATGACTGCGATGAGGTATGCTTACGTTTTGCTTACGTAGGGACTGCTCGGTTATAATATAATAAGAGCGATGACTGCGATGAGGTATGCTTACGTTTTGCTTACGTAGGGACTGCTCGGTTATAATATAATAAGAGCGATGACTGCGATGAGGTATGCTTACGTTTTGCTTACGTAGGGACTGCTCGGTTATAATATAATAAGAGCGATGACTGCGATGAGGTATGCTTACGTTTTGCTTACGTAGGGACTGTTCGGTTATGTTATAATATAATAAGAGCGATGACTGCGATGAGGTATGCTTACGTTTTGCTTACGTAGGGACTGCTCGGTTATGTTATAATATAATAAGAGCGATGACTGCGATGAGGTATGATATGAAGAGCTGATTCATTCGTGTGTTACAGTCAAAATTGGAAGCAAATTTTATACAACAACGTTAAATATAGAAGTTGTCTCCTCGTCTTTAATTTTTGCATTCTGTATTTACTTAATTAAAATGTTTTGAGGTACGAAACCCTAAAAATGGACAAAAAAAGTAATAATCAAAAGGGGGTCTATTACATTCAGTGGGGTATGAAATGTAGAGGTATACTGGTTTGAGATATTCATTAGATAGCGATCGATGTTTCTAACCGGCACCTACCTGTAGTATTTGTATAATTGATAAACGTTGTAAACCCTCGCCGCGGGAGTCACACTCGCACTTGACGGATCTTGTGTTATAATATAACAAGTTGGTATGTGTTGTTATGTATGACATTCAATGATCTGTGCACATTTATTTGAAAGTAAATATGTAATTCTGCCTGATATGTGTTGCAGTGTGCTCGTGCGGTCCAAAAGTATTTCCAAGACAAAGCAGCGGCGGCTCAGAAGGCCGAGAAAGCACAAGAGATGCAACTCAAGAAGATTGCTGCATTTGCTGCTAAAGAAATTCGCACTTTCTGGAGTAATGTGGAAAAGGTAAAAGTGTATGAGTTAAAACCATATAAGTGTTAATAATAAATAAGGCACTAGAAATGTTAACAACTTGGGAAACGCTTGTCGCCACGTCGCCACCACACCTCCCACCCGTGCGTGTGCGTGCTGTCAGTGCTGATCTGTAGGCGCAGCGCGCGTCGCTACCTCGCCACCCATTTAGCACATACCCAATAGAGAGGAATTATGGTCTTTCGAATTCCGAAACTGATCAGTGTTTTGTCACTAATAAATGTAAACTCTCGCTCGCGCTATGACAGTACAGCGTCTGCAGCGGACCTGTGTACTTCTCCCGTCTAATTACGAAATATATTTAGATAACATACAAATACTTTAAAAATGGCTTGTTTTTCTACACGGTGGTGTGGCAAAAACAGCAAGAAATCGAACTACAAAACAGATGAATCACATTTCATCGGAAAGTTTTACATAATGCAAATTTTTACAAGCATTTTCGCACGGCTCAAACAAAACTGGTCATTTGGACTATGCGTTTCGCTCTCACCTACTCGTAGCTGCAATGCCTTTACCGTCATATCATTCTATCATACTATTGTTGTGCTGACGGAATAAAATAATGTAACGATACTCCCGATGTGACAAGAAGTAATTAAAATTTATCAATTTGATTAAGTTATTGTTGATCAGTGTAACTTTTATAAAAACTCCGCGATTTTGCATATTATTTCATCGCTATAGTAAAAAACTGTAACTATAATTTTTTTTACAATATTCTTTAATTTTCAAGTATCTTTATTAAGGCGCCAAAAACTTAGTGTATGTAAACTAGTTAACATAGTATTCCTAGATCTACATTCTACTTTACTAACTATAATGTTAAGCATTTTGCTCGTCAGGTCTACGGTCAGTAATCTAGTTTCATTTGCTTATGCGCTATCATCTGCCAAGGAATCAGGTGGTCAAGTTGATGCATTTATATTGATTATAGCGAGGCCTTCGACAGAATTGACCATGAAATACATCTCAGAAAGTTACTGGCAGCAGGTATCCAGGGAGATCTCCATAGTGGTCCGTGGTTTGCTTCTTATGTTAGGGATAGGTGTCAGACTGTTTTCCTGAACGGATTTGCGTCGTCGCCGACGTTAATCACAAGGCCTGAGCCTTGTGGCACCCCCGACGTGATTAACGCAAGCAACCTAGCACATACCCAAGCAAAGCCTTGCCTGAGCAAGGTCTTATTTATAAATGACATAGACAAATGCTTTGTTAACTCCAACTTATTACTTTTCGCTGATACGGTAAAGAAATAAATACTTTTGTATGTTTTATCTATGAGTAATAGTTCAGTTATTTATAGTTTTGTACTGTATTATGATTTATGAGTGGAAACTGATTTTAGCTTCATTTGCTCTAGTTTATGATTCTATTGTTACCTAAACATCAGGTTTTTGTTTCCCAAATAAAAAAAATATATTTAAAAGTGAATGACATGTAATAATGGTATTACGAATAAAATCTGTATTTTCGACAGCTCGTCGAGTGGAAGCGGGTGCGGCGCGTGGAGCGCGCGCGCAAGGAGGCGCTCGACGAGCAGCTCAGTTACATCGTGGACCGCACCGAGCACTACTCGCGTCAGCTGGCGGCCGGGCTGGGGGCGGCGGGGAGCGTGGGGGCCGAGACTCCGCCCTCGGACGAGGAGTTCACGCCGCGCGGCGACGACGCGGACGACGAGGAGACGATCGCAGCGGCCGAGCGCGAGGCGGGCGAGGGCGCCGCCGAGCACCGCGCCGAGCTGGACGCGCTACGGCAAGACTCGCGGCGCGATCTCACCGACCTGCTGCCGCCGGGCTACGGGGACTACCTGCCGCCCTCGTCGGAGGAGGAGGAGGACGACGAGGAGACTATCGCGGAGCAGGAGCGCCGGGATCGCGCCGACGAGCAGGACCACGACCGGGAGCTGGCGCAGCTGCGCGACGAGGCTGACCTCGACCTGGAGGAGTTGCGCCGCCGGTACGCTACCGCGCCGCCGCAGGAGACGGAGGAGGACGGGGATTCGTCGTCGTCCTCGTCCTCGCTGCACTCGTCCCGCTCGTCCTCGTCGTGCTCGGCGTCCGCGTCGCCGCTGGAGGCGCTGGTGGCGGGCGAGGCTGGCGGCGGCACGGAAGGCGCCGTGGAGCGGTTCGCCTCACTGGCCGCTGCGCTGCAGCCAACGGGCACGACGCTCTCGGAGACGGCGGTAGGTACGCCGGTGCCGGCGCTGCTGCGGCACGCGCTACGCGAGTACCAGCACGTGGGCCTGCACTGGCTGGCGACCATGTACGCGCGCGGCCTGAATGGCATCCTCGCCGACGAGATGGGGCTCGGCAAGACGGTGCAGACGATCGCGCTGCTGGCGCACCTCGCGCTAGAGCGGCACGACTGGGGGCCGCACCTCGTGGTCGCGCCCACCTCGGTCGTGCTTAACTGGGAGATGGAATTCAAGAAGTGGTGCCCCGCGTTCAAGATCCTCACCTACTACGGCACCATCAAGGAGCGCAAGCTGAAGCGCGTCGGCTGGACGAAGGCGAACTCGTTTCACGTGTGTATCACCTCGTACAAGCTGGTCGTGCAGGACCACCAGAGCTTCCGCCGCAAGCGCTGGAAGTACCTCGTGCTGGACGAGGCGCAGAACATCAAGAACTTCAAGTCGCAACGCTGGCAGCTGCTGCTCAACTTCCAGACGGAGCGGCGCCTGCTGCTAACTGGCACGCCGCTGCAGAACAGCCTGCTGGAGCTGTGGTCGCTGATGCACTTCCTGATGCCGGACGTGTTCGCCTCGCACTCGGTGTTCCGCGAGTGGTTCGGCGAGGTGGGCGACATGGCCGAGGGCGCCGGCTACAACGAGGCGCTGGTGCGGCGCCTGCACGCCGTGCTGCGCCCCTTCCTGCTGCGCCGGCTCAAGGCGGACGTGGAGCGCCAGATGCCGCGCAAGTACGAGCACGTGCTGCTCTGCCGGCTCGCCAAGCGGCAGCGCTTCCTCTACGACGACTTTATGTCGCGGGCCAAGTGAGTATCTTATACCTGTCTATCTGTCGCCGCACCGCGCGCCCTCCGCGCCCCACCTCACCCCGCCCCCTCCGCTTCCGCAGGACGAAGGAGAGCCTCGCGTCCGGCAACCTGCTGTCGGTGATCAACGTGCTGATGCAGCTGCGCAAGGTGTGCAATCATCCCGACCTGTTCGAGCCGCGGCCCGTGGTGTCGCCGCTGCAGCTGGCGGCACTGAGCGTGCGCGTGCCCGCACTCGCGCTGCGCACCCGCCTCGAGGAGCGCGCCGAGCTGTGCGCGCGCCTCGGCGGCGACCTCGCCTCGCTGGAGGCACAGCACACGCCCGCCTTCGCCGCGCACCGCGCCACGCACCTCGCGCCGCCGCGCCGTCTCGTCGAGGAGCTCCCCGCGCTCTGCGTCGACCCACCGCGCCCGCCGCAGCACGAGCTGCGCCTGCACCTGCGGCTGGTGCCGCGCGCGCCGCCCGCCGCGCCCGCCGCGCCGCGTGCCCTAGCCCCCTCACCCACACCTGCAGCGCGGCCCGCCCCTGCCCCCGCGCCGGCGCGCGCCCCTGAGGCCCGGCTGGCGGCGCGGCGGCGCGCGGCGCTGCGCCGGCTGGCGGCGTGCAACGAGCGGCGCTGCTGGCGCCTGCCGCTGTACGGCGCGGACCTGCGCGCGGCGGTGCACGCGCCCCCGCCGCCGCCCCCGCCCCCGCTACAAGCCCCCACACTCGAAGAGCTGTTGAGGAATATGCACGATACGATAGACAGGTTGGTTCCACTGAACTCTTCCATCCATGATCCATTTTATATACACAGGGTGGTACAAACGAACGTGACCTGCAGGGCAGCTACATTAACTAAAGCCGCTTTATCACTAACTAAGGCCGTCATCATCATCATCAACCTATATTAGTTCACTGCTGGACATAGGCCTCCCCTAATGAGCGCCATAGCTTCCTGTCTTCAGATTGCCGCATCCAGCATCTGTCTGCAGTCTTTCGCAGGTCGTGGTCTCACCTGGCTGGAGGGTGTCCTACACTACGTTTGCCGAGTCGTGCTCTCCACTCAAGAACACGCTTACCCCAGTGGTTGTCAGTTCTTCGCGAAATAAGGCCGGCCCACTGCCACTTCAGCTTGCTAATTATTAGAGCTATGTCGATAGCTTTGGTTCTCTATCGGATGTATTCGGTCCGAATCCTATCCTTCAGAGAAACTCCGAGCATAGCTCTTTCCATAGCTCGCTGAGCGACTTTGAACTGGTGGACCAGCCCTACCGTGAGTGTCCACGTCTCAGCTCCGTAGGTCATGCATGAGTCATGACGGATAGGACGCAATGCTTGAAAACTTTCGTTTTCAAGCATTGCGGGAGAGAAGAGTAGTTTTCCAAACGCTGTCCAGCCTAGCTGGATCGAAGTTGTTTTCACCCAACTGCATAATCTGCCCAAGTCGGAGACAGTGTCGAGAAGGTGGCCATGTACAACCACCGGTCTTGGATCTATGTGGCCATTGATCATGACTTTGGTTTTATTCAAATTCATGCCAAGACCGATACATCGGGAGGCTGAAGCTAGGCCGTCCAGCATCTGGTTCAGCTCCTCTAACGACTCCGCCATTAAGACTATGTCATCAGCGAATCGTAGGTGCGAGATGTACTTGCCGTGTATGTTAATGCCCCTACCTTTCCCGTCCATCGTGTTAAACATATTATCTTCCAATGCGCTTGTGAACAGTTTCTCACGCAGTTTTTCACTAAGGCCGCCATGGAATCCAATCTTCGTATATTTGTAACTTTCAACATCAAATTAAAAAAAAACCATAAGCTATTTTTTTATTTATAATTTGTTGTTGAAAATTTTACTTTTTCTCGCACAAACGTAAATTCTTTACTTTCGATCAAAAATGTTGTAACTTGCAGTACTGTTAGAAAGCTGATTATTTCATGCAAGAAAGTACGATTCATAGCCGTCATGTTACACAGACCCTAAAATTCCACAAAACAATTATAAAACAGTTTTCAGATTTATTTAATGCATTAGTAAATAGTAAATAGTTTATATTAGTAAATAGTTAGTAAATAGTTTAAGCTTAGGTGGTAATTCGCTTAGAGGTAAGTACATGTACCCTGTAAGGGCGCAGCAATGTTTTTAAACAGTTAAATAAATAGTAACCGTTTCCGAAAACATTCAAACAAAACTTAAAAAAATCATAACTCGAAAACTACGAAAAATCGGAGAACATGGGGTGTTTTAGGGTACCATGCATTTTTTTTATGACGTCACTGTTTGGTCCACCCTGTATGTAAATATATCTGTAGGTTCTGTTCTGTGTAATTGTATTGTATTCATTTAATTCAGATAATAAAATCTATAGCTTCACATTAGAATAAAAATTAAACCTAAATTACAGTAGCTAAAATTAAAATATTACAATATATTAAATTAGAATAAATTAGATTACAGTAAAATAAAATAATAATTTGAGTATAATAAATTGTTGTATCCGTATAATATTGTTGTTGTACATTGGACAAAATGTGTCCGTAATACTATCACTATGATGCATGCGTTGTGTTCTGTGTAATGCTATCACTATGATGCATGCGTTGTGTTCTGTGTAATGCTATCACTATGATGCATGCGTTGTGTTCTGTGTAATGCTATCACTATGATGCATGCGTTGTGTTCTGTGTAATACTATCACTATGATGCATGCGTTGTGTTCTGTGTAATGCTATCACTATGATGCATGCGTTGTGTTCTGTGTAATGCTATCACTATGATGCATGCGTTGTGTTCTGTGTAATGCTATCACTATGATGCATGCGTTGTGTTCTGTGTAATGCTATCACTATGATGCATGCGTTGTGTTCTGTGTAATACTATCACTATGATGCATGCGTTGTGTTCTGTGTAATGCTATCACTATGATGCATGCGTTGTGTTCTGTGTAATGCTATCACTATGATGCATGCGTTGTGTTCTGTGTAATGCTATCACTATGATGCATGCGTTGTGTTCTGTGTAATGCTATCACTATGATGCATGCGTTGTGTTCTGTGTAATGCTATCACTATGATGCATGCGTTGTGTTCTGTGTAATGCTATCACTATGATGCATGCGTTGTGTTCTGTGTAATGCTATCACTATGATGCATGCGTTGTGTTCTGTGTAATGCTATCACTATGATGCATGCGTTGTGTTCTGTGTAATGCTATCACTATGATGCATGCGTTGTGTTCTGTGTAATGCTATCACTATGATGCATGCGTTGTGTTCTGTGTAATGCTATCACTATGATGCATGCGTTGTGTTCTGTGTAATGCTATCACTATGATGCATGCGTTGTGTTCTGTGTAATACTATCACTATGATGCATGCGTTGTGTTCTGTGTAATGCTATCACTATGATGCATGCGTTGTGTTCTGTGTAATGCTATCACTATGATGCATGCGTTGTGTTCTGTGTAATGCTATCACTATGATGCATGCGTTGTGTTCTGTGTAATGCTATCACTATGATGCATGCGTTGTGTTCTGTGTAATGCTATCACTATGATGCATGCGTTGTGTTCTGTGTAATGCTATCACTATGATGCATGCGTTGTGTTCTGTGTAATGCTATCACTATGATGCATGCGTTGTGTTCTGTGTAATGCTATCACTATGATGCATGCGTTGTGTTCTGTGTAATACTATCACTATGATGCATGCGTTGAGTTCTGTGTAATACTATCACCATATAGAAACCTGATTACGCATTGCTTAAATTTATAAATATTGTCATCGAAAATGTCCGTGTCAGTGTTTTTTGAAGCCATTTCATGATAAAGACGACACGCTCTACATAATGGGGCATTGTACGATGTGTTATTGTTTAACGTGCTAAGTGAAAACGGAGCGGAGTTTCGGGATCCATAGTATGTGTTGATAAAGAGGGAAGATAAAAGGGGGCAATCTATAACAATGAAGAATTTAGTGAAGGTAACCCAGATCAACAACTTTTCTACGGGTGGACAGAGCAGTGACTTTAAATTTTTTTAATCTATATGCATGGCCAGAGAGAGAGAGTGACCAAGTTTATGTCTATAAGCTACAATTAAGAGACATATGTTGTCGGTTTTGTATACTTTCAATTGTAGCTGTGTGGTTTTGATAATGTGGAGACCAGATAATGCTGCCATATTCCAAGATTGGTAATAAAGCCGAGCAAACGGTTACTCCTCGCTAGTATTCTGTCATGGTGTGTTATAAAAGAGAGTTGTTCATCGAAATAGATGCCCAAATCCTTAGCAACTAAATTTCGATTAAGAACTTTGCTCGAAATCGTATAGACATAAATAATTTTGTGGTGTTTCTTCGTATATGAGATAGCAAAACATTTATCAATATTTAAATGCATAAGATCATGAGTACGCCATTCGTGTACCACGTCCAGATCTTTATGTAGCTTCACACAGTCGTTAATATTATTAATTTCAGTAAAAACTTAGATATTAGAGAAAAGGAGGAACGCAACAGGGTCACTGGTTCAGCTGTTATTGTTGGTTTGAGCGGTCCTATACCACCTATATACGTTTTGTACGCGCCCGCGCACGAGTGCGAGCGAGACTTACGAGCAGTAGGTTCCGCGCCGCGTGTGGGAGCGAGACCGCGCATCTGCACTAGGCATAGCCGATCGCGCCATGCACTGCAGCGTGGGACATAAATAGATTGTCACGCGCCGACCCTGTCCCGAATTATTCGTTTATATATCGTGTAATACAGTATTCCGACTATTCAGCTGTTTTTCTGTGCTCAGCTTCTACATGCTTAGAGGAGTGCATTTATCTATAAATCTGAGCTTGGGATGTGTGTCACGGTTTCAGGTTTACGGTATGCGTGGGAGCGTGCGTGGCGCCTGGTGCGTCGCTGTGCGTGGGCGCGGGCGCGGCGGCTGCGCGGCGGAGGCGCATGCGCGTGGAGGAGGCTGCGCGTGGCGCGTGCGCGGCGACGCTGGGCGCGCTGCACTGGAGCGTGGCGCGGCAGCGGGTCGCCTTCCCGCACCCGCGGCTGCTGCAGTACGACTGCGGCAAGCTGCAGACGCTAGCCGCGCTGCTGCGCCGGCTGAAGGCGGGCTCGCACCGCGTGCTCGTGTTCACGCAGATGACGCGCGTGCTGGACGTGCTGGAGGCGTTCCTGTCGATGCACGGGCACGCGTACCTGCGGCTGGACGGAGCCACGCGGCTGGACGCGCGCCAGGCGCTGGTGGAACGGTTCAACGCGGACAAGCGCGTGTTCGCCTTCATCCTGTCCACGCGCTCCGGCGGCGTGGGTCTGAATCTGACGGGCGCGGACTCGGTCGTGTTCTACGACTCTGACTGGAACCCCACCATGGATGCGCAGGCGCAGGACCGCTGCCACCGCATCGGCCAGACGCGCGACGTGCACGTCTATCGGCTCGTCACCGCCGCCACCGTGGAGGAGAACATCCTGCGCAAGGCGGACCAGAAGCGTCGCCTGGCGGACCTCGCCATCGACCACGGACACTTCACCACCTCCTACCTGCGTGGCGTGAGTACCCAGACGCACACGCACACACTCACACACAAATACACAAAGCGGACCAGAAGCTGCGCCTAGCGGACGGCCGCACTGCAAGTTAAGTTTCGCGGATGCAACGAGGCCATGTCTGTTTTTCTGGATTTTTACCAGGATGATGGCCTCGATGCGGCCGGACCAAGCGGCTATCTACCATCGAAGAGACCACCCAAGCTTCCATCTTGCAAGGCAGCCGTGGCCTACTTGTTTATTTGAAAACAATGTCTGCATCAAGAACGGTTGATTGTTCCAGGCTAGCATCAAGGAACTGTTCGGCGAGAGCGCAGGCGGTGCGGGTGGTGGTGGCGGCGCGGGGGCGTGCGGTGGCGTCGGCGAGCTGGAGCGCGCGCTCGCCGCCGCCGAGGAGGAGGCGGACGCGGCCGCCGCGCTCGCCGCGCGCGCCGAGGCCTCGCGCGACCTCGCAGAGTTCGACGAGACGCTGCCGCTAGAGGACGAGCCGCCCGCCGCGCCCGCGCCCGCGCCGCGCGCAGCCGATCCGCTCACCGCGCTCATGGACCAGGTGCGTCTCCCTAAGGACGAGCGTGCAAGCTCAGAGCGCGCAGCAGAGTTCATCTGAACCTTGTTCGTTACAGCTGAGCCCGATCGAGAAGTACGCGATGCGGATGGTCGAGTGCAGCGAGGTGGCCAGCGAGGCGGAGCGCGCCGCACTCGACGACATGCGCCGCCAGCTGCAGGAGTGGGAGCGGGCGCGGGCCGACCTGCGCGCGCCTGTGCCCCCGCCGCCACCGCCGGAGCCGGAGCCGGAGCTCACGTACTCGCAGCGCGACGCGCGCACCCAGGTGCGACCCCGCCGCCGGCGCTGTGCGCCTGCTGCCCCACCCCCCTCCCCGCCGCCGTCGCCGCCGCCGGCGCGCACGCGCTCGCGCGGCACGGTGCACATCAACCTGTGGACGCTGGACGAGGGCGCGCCGCCGCCGCCGCCGCCGCCGGAGCGCCGCCGCGCCCTGCGGAACGGCACGCTGGACGCGTGGCTGCGACCCCCTGACGATAACAATAAATGATTACGATGCGAGCTTGGCGTTTTATATTCCTGACGTTCCTTGCCTCGGCGCCGCCGGCCGCTCGTCCGTAAATGCCGTCGATGAACGTCAGGGATGTACCGCGTCGAGCATTTACGGGCGAGGCCGGCGACGCCCCGGCCCCTTCCCCGCGCGCCGGCCTCGCCCGTCTTGACATCATCTACATCAAACGAACGACCACATG
This sequence comes from Eupithecia inturbata, assembly GCA_963662085.1. Taxonomy (NCBI): domain Eukaryota; kingdom Metazoa; phylum Arthropoda; class Insecta; order Lepidoptera; family Geometridae; genus Eupithecia; species Eupithecia inturbata. The sequence continues at coordinate 62,781 of OY759181.1, read as the reverse complement.
ATACATGTCTCGATTATATCCTAATTTATTCAGAATCTGCAGGATGTTCGGCACAACGTTATTCATAGAGAAACGGGGTAGGTGGAACCAAGTCTAATAAGCTTGGCGCTTTTTTAACCCTGAAAAGACTCGTCTATTTTTAAGATTTTTAGGTTTTTTTCCGAAAATTGAACTATTAAGTGCTGTAATTTTATTTGTACGAAATCAAAATGAATATTTACGTGAGATCCAGGTAAATGAAGTAGCTACGGGCAAAGTATAGAAAAGTGAAAAGTAAAAACTAAGTTCAAGTGTGTCTCTGATCTTCCGCTTCACTGAACACTTCTCTAGTCAAGGCCATTTCAACGGTTATGCCACACGTGTCAAAACTACATAGAATAACGAAATAAGCGTAAATGATACAACATTTATAGATAATTAAACATTTATAGATAATTATTTGTCCTTGGGGTAGAAAAACGCAATACTCTAGTGGTAAGTTCCAGACAATCGATATTCCCTTTGCACAGACCATGGAGGTCATATCCAACAGGGATCTTCGTTTTTGGAGGCTCATTAAATTGTGATAGGTGCAGGACTCACTATAGTTTTCAGAGTAACAGAGTTTTTTATAATTAATGTATTTAATAAATGTATATTGTATTTTTTCTAAATCGTGTATATACGTAAAATAATGTGGGTTCCAAACAGTACTAGAATATTCCAGAATACTTTTTACATAAGAAAAATACGAGTTGTTTAATAATACACTTTGTATCCGAAAAAGGTTTGGTAAAGCGTCTGATAAAACCAAGGCTTCTAAATGATTTACTTACAATGCTTTCGATATGTTCTGAAAATGATAACTTGACATCAAATAATATAAGTACCTAAATCGCGTTCCAGCTCCGCCCTACCAATGTTTATTACAATATGCAATTGATACTGAAACTGAACAGCTTTTACACTTGCTAATGTTTATACCTATTCTATTACGTTCATAATATTCGCCAAGTTCATCAAGATCGGTCTGTAGCCTAATGCAGTCAGAGATATTATTAATTTTCATAAAAACTTGAGTGTCGTCCGCATACATAAGAGATCTAGAGGTAGAGTGTTGGGAACATTTACCGACATCATGAAGGTAACAACAGACAGCTTACAAAAGTGGAGAGAGAGTCCAGAATAGAACCCCGTGGAACGCCAGATGTTATTTCAATATAGTCAGAGCATGAGCCACCTACGACAACTGTCTGTGATCTCTTCAATAAATACGACGCGACGCCACCCATCTTAACAAGTTACCTTGAATGCCCAGCTCATATAGTTTACGTAAAACTATCATAGGATCTACACGATCGAAGGCCTTCTCAAAATCTGTGTAAACTACATCCACTTGGGAGCCTCCATCCATGTTGGTTGCAACATACTCAATAAAAACACCGTAGAGCGTTTCTTCATAAACCCATGCTGTTCAGATGGAATAGAAGATGCAACAACGCGGTATGTAGTGTCCTTTCTATTCATTTTCTTAGCACATTAAGAATTGAGATTGGTATTTAATGCTCTATCGACGTTTTGGAACCTTTTTTGTGAACCGGGACGACATGAGCATTTTTCCTATTTTTCGGGAAGTGATTACCAGAAAACGACCTATTGAAAAGTAATGCGATGGGCATAGCTAATGATTTTGCGCAGTTGAAGAACAATATTGGTGGCAGACTATCATCACCTGAATCTTTGGTTATGTCCAGGTTTCGCAAAAAGCTTTAACGCTTATGTTGGTTATCATTATCAAATGTAAATGAGAGCTATCCCGTGAGTGTGATTCGGAATTGAGACTAGTTGAGGCGGGTATACTAAAATTCCCCTTGAAAAATGTATTGAACGCTGTACGTATGTGATCCGGTTGTTATGCTGGTTGTCCCCATACGTCACTTGTTGTCCCCATACGTCGCTTGTTGGTGGTAATTAGTTGTATTGTTCCGCTTAGCTTTAACATAACTTCAGAAAGCTCTCGGGTTTGCCTTAATGTTCTGCTCAGCAACTTGTATACGATCTGTAACATTCTTCTTGTAATATCTTCTGTCTTTTCCTAACTACTGAAAAATCTAGATAATTCTTTGGAATTAGTTTTATTAATTTTATTGAATTGTTTGATTATTAACTTTAATGTGACGTAATTTTGTGTAAATAAAATTACGCACACAGATAATTCAAATATCGGAAAAACATCGAAAAAGTTATCTACGAAGGGTTAATAAAACCACCACACTAAAAATATTTAAAAAAGTATGCTGTTGAGGGTTACAAATGCCACATACTTATTTAATTTTAATTAAAGTTAAATTAAAAGTAAGTAATTTTTAGGGTACCTGTTCACATCGCAATATTATTCCGTACAAATAAAGTTACAGCACAAAATGTTCAATTTAAAATTATTTAATAAAGTACCTACATGTGTACATGTACATTTGATGAATCCATAAACAAATAATATTTCGGAAAAAAATCTTACAAATTGTCGAGAGATGAGATGATGAGATGTCGTCAATAAAAACTTAATTAGATTCACACACAAACAGCACAGGGAACAATAACAGATGAACAAAAGCAGTATTACTATTATTAACAGTATACCTACACTCTAAACTCTGCCTGCTTGTGGCAGAGTTTAGAGTTTAGAGGCTTCTAAATGAGGCACCAAGCTGATGCATTTGGTTCTACCTAACCCCAGTTTCCATATGACAAACGTTGTTGAGCCGAACACACTATAATCCGTGCCGTACACGGCGTAAGGCAAATTGAAGCAAAATTGTTAGAATGCACTATATAAGCTTCATTTTCATATTGAGTACCTACCATTCGTTCGATATACGTATGAGAGGTGCCCGTCAAGCGAGCAGCCACACCAAGGTGTTGGCGGTGAAACTACTCATGGCCAAACTGTAGCCAGTGCGCGCGCCCGAACGGATTAGGTAATTGATTGTGCCTGGTGTCTTGGACTCCGAGCTGGCTTGAACCAGGTGCATTTCATGTTTCAAACCTCGCTACGGTTTCGTCGGAGCCAGTGTGCCTGCCAGCTTCACGTCAAGAGAGCTAGCAGTCGCAGTGAAGGACTTGCACCGGACCGGAGTACAGGGCAATTAACGGCAATGCTGAAACCGCCGAGGGCATGGTGAGGGTGCTGACTGCACGGACGCGACGTCCTAGATACTAAGGAAGGGTGACAAGTAGGACCTACGTTAAAGGGCTAATTGAAGGAGGTACCTAGCTGGAAGTTTATAGTGATGGAATCCCTTCTTTATAGTGCTAAGTCCATTCGTACTAATGTTATAAACTCAGAAGTAACCGACTGTCTGTTGTTTATTACGAGTGAACGGATCTCAGTATGATGTGGCGGGGAGGCCTTGCCTTGTCCGGCTGCCTCGCGCGCGCTCGCCGCCGCCGCCGCCGCCGCCGCCGCCGCCGCCCCGGTGTGGACGCAGCATTTATACAGCTACACGAGTAGATCTATCCAGAAATATTAAATACATGATCATTGTATAATACTGTTCGAAAAGTTGTTGGTGAGTGCCTAGCCAGTATGCAGTCTGTCGCGAGCTGACCGCGCCTTGTGTTGCAGGTGTGGAGCGGCGCCGCGGACCTGGACCTCATGCCGGTGAGTACCTGCCCCCCCCCTCTCTCTCTCTCTCTCTCTGCCCCGCCCTGCTCACCGCTGTCTGCTTGCAGGCGTGGGGCCCGCCCACCCCGCCCGCCGGCGACGGCGACGTATACCGCGAGAGCTGGGCGGGCGCGCTCTATCGGCCCGGCGCTGCGCCCGACGCGCTGCTGCCCGCCGCGCGCAGCCACCCGCGCGCGCGCCCCTCGCCCCGCGCCCGACACCCGCCGCGCCAGCCGCACGCGCCGCTCTCCCTATTCGAGCGCGCCGCAACCGCCGGCGCGCAGGCCCGATCCGCGCGAGCGCGCCCCGTCGCCCCGCCGCCACCGCGCCTCGCCACGCCCACTGCCGCACACCAGCCGCCGGAGTGGACCGCCGCCGAGGACGCGGCGCTGCGGCGCGCGCTCCGCCTGCAGCGCCTGCCGCCCGCGCCGCCACCCGCGCTCGCGCCCAACTGGGAGTGGGTTGCCGAGCTGGTCGCGGAGCCGGCGCGCGCCTATCGCTCGCCGCGCGCCTGCCGCGACCGCCACGAGACGCTGCAGGACCCGGAGCGAGCGCGCCGCCGCCGCGCGCGCCATGCCGCGCCGCGCCGCCGCCAGGAGCGCGACCCGCTGCAGCGGCTTGAGGCGGTGCGCCTCGCGGCCGAGCGCCGCCGTGCCAAGCCGCGCCGCCGGCTTGAAGACGCGCCGCCGCGCAACCCCAAGCACGCGCAGGTGCTCGTCGACCTCGGCCTCGACCCGGACGCGCCGCCCACGCCCATGGAGGTGGCCGAGCGCCGCGCCGACCGCATCGCGCGCGAGAAGCTCAAGGCGAGCGCGCCGCCCGCCGCCGCCGCGCCGCCGCCGCCTGTCGCCGCCGCCGCCGCACCGCCGCCGCGGCTCGTAGTGGCCGCGTCGCCCGCGCCGCTGCTGTACCGCCAGCAAACCTTCCCGGCACGACACCTCAAGATCCTGCACCAGGCGCCGACGCCGCACCAGCAGGTGAGCTCCGGCCGTCGTACGCGCCGCTCGATATATCTCTCTCTGCTCTGGCGCGATGCGAGTGACCGAGCCTGTTGTTTGTTCCAGAGCGCCCCTCCACTGGAGCCCGGCGCCCTGCGCAAGCTGCAGCTGCAGCAGCTGGCCCTGCGGCGCGCGGGGGCAGCGGGCGGCCCCGCCCCCGCGCCCCCGGCTGCCGCCCAGACGCCTGGGGGCTCCGCGCCCGCGCCCCCGCACGTGCTAGTCGCACACCTCGCGCCGTCACGTCCGCCGGACTCGAGACAATAAAATATTTAAACAATTACATAACACTGTTATATTTCCTCCGCCATCTCCTCGTGTAACCGTTGTTGGCTGTGCTGCACAGAGTAGGACTCTGTGCAGCACAGCCATGGGCATGGCTAAGTACCTACGGTCATCATCGGTTATATACTCGTGATCACCAAACACTTTAACACTACAAAGTCTCTCAAAGTTGTCTACTGCTCGTTAGTGAGAAGTAAACTTGATTACGCTTCGGAAGTTTGAAATCCGCGGTATAACTAATACATTGACTCTTTAAATACAGTACAAATAAAATGTTTAAGACATACATTAATTTTAAACAATATGTTTATATCAATACTGAAAGCTGCTGCTTACAGCGCGGCTGACTTCCATGTTTAAGATGATGTGTTCAGTGTTGACTAGGCACGGATTAGCCCCTAGGCCGACAAGGCCCGGGCCTAGGGCCCTGCAAGCCTAAGGGCCCTCATGGCGGGATATTCATACCCTTAAAGTCTGGCTTGCCCGAAAATTTGGCATTTATTTTTCCTAATAAAAATAGGTAGGTAAGTAAATAACACGATCCGTTAAATGCGAGTGTGACGCGCACGCCGAGGGTTCGAACGTTTGTGAAGTAGTTGTACCAATAGATACTAACGCCAGTGTGCAGACGAGCCAGGTTGCAGCCTTTTTTTATTTCCTCATATCAGGTACTACCGTCACGACCGGTTCGATGCACATAAGTCTGACTAGTGATGTACCAGTAGCATACCACCCGTACCGCCATTCTTCTATAGTAAATCAAAAAATCCGCGAACTCTTTAAAGATTTACTCGATAAAAAATCATTAGAGAATCGAATTCCGATCGATTACGCGAGTCCTATTATTACTTTAGTAAAAAAGAAAGATGGTGCAGATAGGATGTGCGTAGATTTTGGCGCGTTAAACCGAATCACTATCAAGAATAGGTATCCGCTTCCTTTGATCGATGACCACGTAGACCGATTAGGTGCTGCGAAGTTCTTTACTAGTCTGGACATGGCGTCGTGGTTTCACCAGATTCCGATCGACGAGGGTTCGATTCACAAAACCGGATTTGTTAAGCCCGAATCTCACTCCGAGTAGGTACGTTAAAGTCCCATTTGGTTTATGTCCGGTTGTCTATCAGCTCATCATCAACAACACTCTTCGAAAACTGATCGATTCAGGGAAAGTCCTTGTTTACATTACATAGACGATTTGTTACCCCGGTATCGGTTCCCTGCGTGTCGACTTCCCGCCGTATCGACTTCCTTTGGTATCGACTCCCGCCGTATCGACTTCCCTCGGTATCGACTCCCGCCGTATCGACTTCCCTCGGTATCGACTCCCGCCGTATCTACTTCCTTCGGTATCGACTCCCGCCGTATCGACTTCCCTAGGTATCGACTCCCGCCGTATCGACTTCCCTCGGTATCGACTCCCGCCGTATCGACTTCCCTCGGTATCGACTCCCGCCGTATCGACTCCCGCCGTATCGACTTCCCTCGGTATCGACTCCCGCCGTATCGACTTCCCTCGGTATCGACTCCCGCCGTATCTACTTCCTTCGGTATCGACTCCCGCCGTATCGACTTCCCTAGGTATCGACTCCCGCCGTATCGACTTCCCTCGGTATCGACTCCCGCCGTATCGACTTCCCTCGGTATCGACTCCCGCCGTATCGACTCCCGCCGTATCGACTTCCCTCGGTATCGACTCCCGCCGTATCGACTCCTCGGTTTCGACCGTAAATTGGCTTGGAGTACAGATAGAGAAACAAGTGTTTTAGTTTTAAAATAATCAATTTTTATTACAATAATTAATGTTTATAAATTTTACAGTTTTAATCAGTCTTCATAAATTCGTTTTATCATTACTCATAAAATCACAGTTTAATTATAAATGTCTTAGTTATATTATACAATATCATCTACTGAAATTAATAACACTTTCAAAGAAAATGGTTACTTACGAACGTAACATCGTATATATTCGTATATATCGTATATATATTTGCTAAAAAATATTAATGTTGCTATCTAAAAAGTACTTAACTATCATTGTACTTACATATTTTATAGGTATACATAGTTAGTCACAGTATATTTTTTACTTAAAAAAATACACACAAGCATTTACACAGAGGCATTTAAAATATCACATAATAATTTTAAAATTAGCATACCTACCAATGTCTTCAAGAACCAACTTAAAATATTTTTTTTCTTATATCTTATTGGACAGTCTTATTAAGTGCAAAAATCACAGAATCATTTAAAATATCACAGAATCATTACAAAAATTGCAGAAGAATTATAAAAATCTCAGTATCATTTAAAAATCAGCATATCTACCAATTTCAACAAAAGAACCTAGTACTTTAAATAATATTTTTTTCTTATTTAGATTGGACAGTCTTCAAGCACAGTAAAATATCAATTCTTTTACAGAAATACAATTTATTTATAAAGCCGATTTATATGTCAATAACTATTTATAAGTATACAAATTGTATACAAGTTCTTAAATAATTCGAAATTACACACAGAAATAATACAGAAATTGCAATTAAATAAACATTAATAAATTCTTAAAAAGTCAATCTCGGTACATAAAATAATACAAAATTAATATTTTATTTTAATATATCATCATTAGTCTCCTTTTTCTCGAGTAGTTCACCTAAAGAATAGAAATTCTGCTCGATAAGCTAACGTTTCAGACGGAACTTGAAGCTAGCTAGACTGCTATCAGCTGTGACTGAGTCTGACAGTTTGTTGTACACTGCCGGACCCATAACGTGAGTCAACTTTGAGGACTTCGTGAGGGAGCGGGCAATAATCGACAGCTTTCCTGCGTTCCGCGTCCCGTACGAGTGGGTGTCGCCGTTCTTCATGTATTCATCCAGGTTCAGACGAACATACACCGCCACCTGCATTACCACAATGCTAGGCAGCGTAAGTATGCCTAGTTCTTTGAAATGTGGTCTGGCGGAGACGTCACGTCTTATGTTAACTAAGGTGCGTATGGCTCGTTTTTGCATCCGGAAGGCACGCTCCCAGTCAGCAGCGCGCCCCCATAGCTCAGCACCATACTGTAGCACCGAGTGAACTGTTGCGAAGTAACAGCTTCGCACTCCCTAACTTCCCGCAAATCTTATCTAGAGGTATATGGCTCTCCCAAGTAAGAGCTCTGTCCATTTCAAAACCAAGAAACGTCGTGGCTTCGGATTGGCTGATGGCCGTTCCGTTTACATAGACTACAAGCCGTCTCGTCGCTCTGCCAGATAGGCAGAAATGTAGGTAGTGGGTCTTACTTAGATTCAGACAGAATCAGGATGATTGGGTTGGGGAGGTAACCCAATCATCCTGAACCATCCAGACAGTAGGCTGGCCGCCTCGTTCAGCTTCTCCTCCAGCGCGTCTACGGACTTCTGCGGTGACGATCGCGGCCACATCTGCGTACATGAGGTTCTCCGCGGAGGTCACCGCTCCAGGCAGATCGTTCAGGAGGAGGGAGAACATTATGTTTGAGACGGATGACCCCTGCGCTACTCCCATGGTGGGGGAGAGGGGCTGACCGCTCAGTACCCCCGACAACAATTTGTGATCGCTCACGCATCATTTCCGTGAGTACGGCGAACGAAGCCCCCTCGATCCCATAGTAGCTCATTTTGGCAGCAAGTACGGCATGGCTGGCCACGTTGAAGGCTTTAGAAAGGTCACAGCACAACACGGCCACCTGCAGCTTCTGCTCGCGCGCTGCCAGCACACGCCGCACCACCTCACGTCAGCGACGTCGTGGAGTAGCTGGCACGGTACGCGTACTGCCGGGGCGACAGGGCTTCCGTCACCAGCAAGTACTCCACCAGCCGGCTGCTCAGCCCGTTCTCAAAAATTTTAGCAATAGCTGGTATGATCGAGACTGGCCTGTAGCTATCAATGTTCTCTCGCCTACCCTTACCTTTATAGATGGGATACACTTTGCTCACTTTTAGCGTCTGCGGGTAAGCACCTTCTTCGAGGCAAGTGTTAAATAGACGAGCCACTATAGGGGCCGTGGCTCTATGACGACCCTAAGCAGGTCCATGGAGATTCCATAGATATCTTTAGACCGCTTGGGAGGTATGCGCTACCTCCCGCTACCTACAAATATAATCGTCAATTATTTTGCCAATTTTTTTGTCATGTTCCAAATTAACTTTTCTTTTTTTGTTAGTCATAGTCTGCCCTATCATTTTTAGGATTTCGAAGATCGGAGATCGGTTTCGAAACCCTTATGGCATCGCTTTTTCTGCCCTTTTTTCCGTCTTTAATATCTCAGCAACTTCAGCAGCCAATAACGTGAAATTTGAAATAATAATACTATTCGTACGCCTGTACAGATTAAAAGAAAAATAAATAAAAATAAATGAAAAATGAAAATGTAAATTTTCCGTACAAATTGTGATGTCAAAATTTTAATAGAGACCTACAATGTCAAGTGGGGTATCAGATTGTACATTTCAAAACAGTTTTTGAAATTTCTGTACAGATTTCAGATGGATCAGAGCGATCCATCTGAAATGTATGTAGCGTTTGTAAATATGGATCTATATTTTACAGGAAAAATATAGAGAAGTCTACTGTAAGTAGACCACTTTTTGAAAAAGGGGGGGGGGATAATTTTCAAAAGGGGGGCTACCTCACCGAGTGGGGTATCAAATGAATGGTATTTGTTTGTATATCTCAAAACAGTTTTTGAAATTTCAGTAGGTTTCATACTTTTTGAAATATTTTGAAAAAAGACGAAAATTTTACTATTACCCTATACACCTACTTCGAAGTTTGCAAACCGATACATCTGAGATGTAGGTTGATGTAGGATGTAGATGTAGGTGAGATGTAGGTAGGTACCTTTAATTTTACTATTACCCTATACACCTACTCCGAAGTTTGCAAACCGATACATCTGAGATGTAGGTTGATGTAGGATGTAGATGTACATAGGTGAGATGTAGGTAGGGACCTTTAATTTTACTATTACCCTATACACCTACTCCGAAGTTTGCAAACCGATACATCTGAGATGTAGGTTGATGTAGGATGTAGATGTAGGTGAGATGTACGAGTAGGTAGGTACCTTTAATTTTACTATTACCCTATACACCTACTCCGAAGTTTGCAAACCGATACATCTGAGATGTAGGTTGATGTAGGATGTAGATGTAGGTGAGATGTAGGTAGGTACCTTTAATTTTACTATTACCCTATACACCTACTCCGAAGTTTGCAAACCGATACATCTGAGATGTAGGTTGATGTAGGATGTAGATGTACATAGGTGAGATGTAGGTAGGTACCTTTAATTTTACTATTACCCTATACACCTACTCCGAAGTTTGCAAACCGATACATCTGAGATGTAGGTTGATGTAGGATGTAGATGTAGGTGAGATGTACGAGTAGGTAGGTACCTTTAATTTTTTGGTATTCATCAAATAGCAAAGTCTCTAACCAGTACCATATTGGTATACTTGACAATCGTTCGAAACCCTCGGCGCGCGAGTCACACTCGCACTTGACGGATCTTGTTTGTTCTAGTTTTATATCGGTGTTCATAGCTTCAGTCTAGTTGTGGGCACAGCGAGTTTATGTTTATTCCTTGTATTCAAATTATGTACATCGCTATTTTTAGGGAACCGATTGATATTTGTATGAGTGTACAATAGGTTTTCATAAATATATTGACATGGTACTGTCAATATGTTTATTTCTTTGAATTTATCACGCAGGGATTCTCTGGGACCCATACTATAGAGGTAGATAGCACGAACAGCCCTCCTCTGCAACACAAATACGGTGTTAATATCTGCAGCGTTCCCCCACAGTTACGTAGTATACCATAAGACATAATACTAAGGAAGTAGCTGAAATAAACAAGTCTAGATGTATCCACGTCTGTAAGCTGACGGATTTTTTTGACAGCATATGCTGCAGAACTAAGTCTCTTCGATAGCTTATCTATGTGTGCGCCCCATTGAAGTTTATTATCTAAGGTGATTCCTAAGAAAACGGTACTTTCTACAATTTTTAACGTTTCTCCTTTTACATTTACATCAGCCTGAACTTGTTTAACATTAGGTAGAATAAATTTAATACATTTCGTTTTGGTTTCGTTAAGCAAAAGATTATTGACATTAAACCAATGGACTACTTTTGAGATTGCATTATTCACATCATCGAAATTCGTGTCTTGTCGTTTAATTTTAAAAATTAATGAAGTGTCATCAGCAAACAATACAATCTCGTGATTATTCTTAACAAGATGAGGCAGGTCGTTAATATAAATTAAAAATAGGAAAGGGCCGAGGATAGATCCCTGCGGTACACCCATTGTGCACTGTGCTTGTCATGATAAGATTTGTGCTCTGAAGAATATACTTTGTTTAAGAAAATGGTGTGATCAAAATAAAATGTTTTAAACTTTTATTAGTTTCATTGATTTGAATACATACCTACCTTACCCCTTTAAGTATTAGGAAAAGAGGTAGGAAATTGAATAGATAGTACCTACTGTTTTCACACGTTGACAGTGCGAAAACTGAATACTAAAAAACTGTTGATCCAGATACCCCAATTTCACCCTACTGGCACGTCTGCTCTAAACAACGTCCAAAAGAATCAGTAGTACTTAATCAGTGTTGACGGTAGATAGGTACACTACATTGCTGGCCATCAATAATTATTAGGATCCTTTATTTATTTAGATAGGTAGGACTAATCATTCATTGTACTTATCGAACTCTTTTTATTTCATTAATTATATCAAAAAACGTAGGTACAATAGGCGTAAGTAAGTACACTAGGTGGTGTGCAGTAGGTGGGCGGGTGTCGGCGGGGGCTGGGCGGTGCGGGGGCGAGCGCAGGCGCACTGGGGCACCCCCCGCACCTCCACCACGCGCACCGCCGCCAGCACCGTGGCCGCGTGCCCCGCGCACTCGCCTAGCGCCGCGCACAGCGGCCGCGCCGCCTCGCGCGAGCCCTGCAACACACACCCGCGCGAGTCACGTGACCTCAAGTATAGTAACCGCGCACCCGGCACCCCCCTCACCTGCAGCAGGTTGTGCAGGAACACGAGCAGCGGGTGCAGCAGCGCGTTGAAGAGCAGCGCCAGAGCCGGCTTCAGCGTGTAGTCGGAGGCGGCGTGCAGCGCGCCCTGCGCCGCGTCCCGCGCCAGCTGCAGCGCCCAGCGCAGTGCCAGCACCGCGACCGCTAGCGGCGCGCCTAGCGCCAGACGTGCCGCCGCGCCCGCCTCCGCCGCTAGCACGCGCGCGCCCCGCGCCCAGCGCCGCGCGCGCCGCCTCACGCCCCCCGCTCCCGCGCCGCCACCCCCGTTGCACGCCAGTGCGCGCCCCACCCGCAGGAAGCGGTACACCTCCACGCAGTCCGCCTCGCCACCGCCGCCGCCGCCCCACGCCCCGCACCCCCCTGCCTTGTTCTCCGCAGCCCCCGCCCCCGCAGCACTCGCTCCGTCTCCCGCGCCGCAGCCGCCGCATCGCATCTGTTGATCCGATAATTACACGTTATTAGGGTATATCTACCTACCTATAATTTTATTTTGTATTATCATCAACCTATGTTGACGGGTAGGTAGGACGCACTGGTTTGAAAACTTTCGTTTTCAAGCATTGCGTTATGTATGACGAAAAGACGCGACGTAATTTTCCAAACGCGCTGCCCAGCCTAGCTAGATCCTCTTGGCTTCCTTCTCGATGTTGTTTTTACCCAACTGCAGAATCTGCCCAAGGTAAGATACTCGGAAACAGTTTCGAGAAGGTGGCCATGTGCGACCACGGGTCTTGGATCAATGTGGCCATTGATCATGACTTTGGTTTTATCCAAATTCATGCCAAGACCGATACATCGGGAGGCTGAAGCTAGACCATCCAGCATCTGGTTCAGCTCCTCTAACGACACCGCCATTAAGACTATCTCATCAGCGAATCTTAGGTGTGAGATGTAGTTGCCGTTTCTGTTAATGCCCCTACCTTTCCAGACCAGCATCTTAAACATATCTTCCAATGCGCTTGTGAACAGTTTCGGTGATATGATATGCCCTGCCTCACTCCTCTGCGCAATTGGATGGGTTTAGACTGCTGGCCCTGTAGCTACTTGGACACTCATAGTGGCGGCTTCGTAGAGACATCTTAACACATCGATATAACGATATTCTACTTGGCATCGCTGTAAGGATTCCAGAACAGCCCAGGTTTCAAAGACTCCAGAACAGCCCAAGTTTCAAAGACCTTCCCATAGTCTATAAAAGCCAGACGCAGGGGCTGATTATATTCTTCGGAGTTCTGTATAACCTGCCTCACTGTGTGAATGTGGTCTATGGTGCCATAACCACCGCGAAACCCGGCCTGTTATATATATATAGCGATAGCTGGAACTTATCGAGTCTTCCAGCGAGACGGTTCGTGATCACTCGCGAGAACAGCTTATAGACGTGGCTTAAGAGTGAGATGGGTCTGTAGTTTTTAAGGAGGGTTTTATCTCCTTTCTTAAAAAAGAGCACCACCAAACTCCACGCCTTTCGTGTTCTCCCACTGTGAAGGAAGGTATTTAAGAGGTGGTGTAGCTCCTGTATTGCAGGGGCTCCTCCATCTTTCAGAAGCTCTGATGTGATTCCGTCCATTTTTAAGCTGCCTCAGAGAGATCTCGTCTTGATTGATGTCTGGCAGTTCGTTGGTCATCTCGTCGGCAATGAATGAGGGGGGGGGGGCATGTGCAGCGTTTTTCCCAACGTTTGAGTGTAAGGAGGAGCTGCGAAATGACTCGTTGTGAATTTCTCTGCTAGATTCCTTCCTACGTTGGCCAAGGCTTCATTAGCATTGTTGACAGCTACCGATGGCTCTTTTCCTTGAAGCAGATTTTGTGGAAGTAACTTTTTTGCCTTGAAATTTGTTATTTTATTTAAAGTCTTACATGTTGTTTTTTATATCAGACCCAGCTTCTTCCAATTGAGATTTTTCAAATTCTGTTTTGAGGTTTCGTAACAGAGAAGTGTAAAAATTACGATATATTTTGAACCTTTTTATTTATTTATTTATTTATTCAAGCATGACTTACAGAATTACAATACTTTTGTACCTAGTCTTTAATTTTGTCAGATTCTTCATGCATTCTTTGTTCCTTGAAATCTGTAGTCCTGTAACGTCTAAAGGAAATAAAGCACTTTATATATTAATGCAGTGGATGCAAGCCGACCCACGACTATTTAAAACGTATGTCGCTCACCGTCTTACGGCTATTGAAGAAACCACCAAGCCAGATGAATGGAAATGGGTTCCAACTAAAGAAAAATCAGCAGATCACGCTTCCAGAAATGTTCCGAAAGACTATGACAGCAAAGCAAGAAGGTTTAATGGGCCCATATTTTTATATCGATCTGAATCTGCTTGGCCGGTCAAAAAAAAATAAAAAGATATTGTCATGTCCCTACGCGACACAGTGCGACAAGTGGCTCAACAATGCCAGCTGTGCAAGATCAGAAGACAAAAACCGGAAATGCCACCACTAGGAGACTTGCCTCAAGAACGTCTTGCCCATCATCAGCCACCGTTCACATGTACCAGTGTTGATTAGTTTGGCCCGATACATGTACTAACTATTGGTAGAAGAAAAGAAGAGCGTTGGGGTGTACTTTTACGTGCCTCACATTAAGGGCAACTCATATAGAACTGGCTACATCCCTGAGCAAAAATTCATGACAATGGCGCTGAATAGGTTCTCATCGAGATGAGGAAGCCCGAAGATAAGACAATGGCACTAATTTTGTTGGAGCGAAACGAGAACTCAACGAACCTCTTCGTTGAGTTCTAAGAAACTCTGAAATCTAGACCTCATTGAGGCTGTTGAAAATGAAGGATTCAAATGGAAATTGATTTCGCCGGGTGCACCTAATATGGGCGAAGCATGGGAAAGAGTAGTGCGGTCAGTCAAGACTGCACTCGCCGCGGTCCTGAATGAAAGAAGCCCGCCAGAGGAAGTGCTCTCTACTTTATTAACAGAAGTAGAGCACACAGTCAATTCTCGACCACTCATCTGAGAGCTGAACCGGGAGAAGAGAAGTGTTGAACTCCTGTTAAAGGTAAGATGTAGATACGAGGCTACCTACTTTAGTGTTTAAAATTATAACTAGATGTCGCCGGTAAAAGTGGACGAGGGCTGAATCGCGCTGACGAGAACTCACGGGTTTGGATACAAGATGTTTGCGATTTTTCAAATATATAACTTCTACTGAGACGGTCGTTTCATTACGTACCTATCATCTAATTCAGTAATCGGAGTTGGTACTGTGTCATGGTCCTTCGAGCTGGATAGTCTTTTGTTTTAAATTACCGGCGGCACTAGCGAGCAGTGGCGATTCCGCTGAGCAGTGCTACCGATACCTATCCACCTAGGTTCGGTAAGAGAGTGGCCTGGCCAAGCGAGCCGGTCATTTGTAGGAGAAGAGTGAGGAGCGGCAAGGCGTGCGAAACGTCGGCCGACGGCGCCGCCGACATCACCACTACCAGCAGCAGCGCCGCCCCGCCGGGGACAGCGGGCGCATCTGGCAGTGGGTGTCGTCACAGGAGTGACGACGAGGCAGGCAGCGCGCATCAGTGACGTCACGGCTGTGAGCAGTGACGTATCGTAGTGGTTTGCCTTTGTGATCTGTGAGTACTATTTGTGGTGTAATTTGGTGATTGTTTTGAAGAAATTTAACTTTAGAGAGAATTACTTAAGAATTTGAAGATTATTATGAACATTAACGTAAATTTTGGACTTAGTAAATTTAATGCATGGTAATTAAGACTTAGAATAATTTCGCGAAAACGTAACCGACGGGGAACCTATGCCCGATTCTGGTCCGAACTTCAAACACTTGTAAAAGTTTTAGGAATTAGTTTGAAATTTTAAGAATTGGTTTGAAATTGTACAATTTTGGTGCTGAAAAGTGTTTAAGGTTTATTCGTTTGTACTGAGGTTGATGTCAATATGTTGTCCGCAATCAAAAGTCAATTAAGTCTTAAGTTATCGATAGAAAAGTCTTCTATTAATTTTAAAAAATCTCCAAAGGACAGATTAAGTAAAGAGTCGTACATACTAACACGAATTGAGTCTTTGGAAGAGAAGTGGCGAATGTTTGCGGACAGTCATGCTAAGATCATAATAAGTAGTGAGGACACTAGTCAATCTAAGTACATTTTAGAAATTGTTTTTGAGGATGTAGAAGAGATGTATATTGATTATAAGGCTGAGTTGCGGGAAGCTTTAAGCTTGCTTAAGTCGGTTGCTCCTGCAAGCTCGCGCTCTACTGCCTCGGGAGAATTAAATGTTAAATTGCCCAAAATAACCATCCCTACTTTTTCGGGTTCTTATGCAGAATGGACTTTTAAAGATTTGTACACCTCGTTGGTGCATAATAACGCTTCAATCGACGATGTGCAAAAGATGCATTATTTGAAGGGGCATTTGTCGGGAGAAGCTGAACAGCTGTTAAGCCTTGTGCCCATCACAGCTTCCAACTACCAAGAAGCTTGGTCGGCACTGAATAATCGGTTTAACAATAAAAGGTATTTAGCAAACTGTTTATTGAGGCGTTTTATGAACCAACCCAAGATCACAGCTGAATCGTGCAGTGCAATCAAATATTTGTTAGACATCACAAATGATACACTGAACGGGCTGAAGAATTTGGGTATCAATGTAAGTACCTGGGATGCTATCGTGATCTATATAGTTTGTTCAAAGCTGGACTCACGTAAGGAATGGGAATATAAGATAAGCGCTTCCGATGAAATGCCAGCTTTGAACCAACTACGCGAGTTTTTAGAGTCACGATTCCGGTCCCTTGAGTTCATAGAACCTAAGCTAAGGACCAAACCAAATTCTGCACCCAAAGCAATGCACGCAACTTCGGCTGGTGGGTCTGATTCTAGGGCCAAGGTATGTTGTCCATGCTGCAAGAGTAATGATCACAAGATTTCAAACTGTAAGGAATTCTCAAAACTGAATTATGATCACAGGCACTCGTTTGTTCAAACGAACAGCTTATGTTTCAATTGTTTAGGTAAAAACCACTCTGCATTCACATGTCGAGCTTCTTCTAGGTGTAATATTTGCAAGCACAAACATCACTCCCTGCTCCACGCAAGTCAAAAGGCTTCTCTGAAATTAGTAGATACTGCCAAATCTGATTTAGCAGTAGAAGTCAAATCAGCGGTCAACGACGTTAAGTAAGTCTTTGGACGAAGCAACATCAAATGTCAAGGTACATTTCTCCCAGAATCAGTTAACTAATCAGGTTCTGTTAGCTACGGCGATTGTGAGAGTTCAGGCAGACCACGGAGACGTTCGTCTGCTAAGGGCACTTATAGATCAGGGCTCTCAAGCGTCATTTGTAACAGAGTCAGCAGTACAAATGCTAGGTCTCCGTAAGATGCTGAGTAGGAACAGCATTACGGGTTTAGGCGGCGATGAAAGATTAGCTTCTAAGCACGTTGTCGTGATGAACTTACAATCGCGCCATGACCCAAGCTTCCAACTGCAGGTGCGTGCACATGTTTTACGCGCAAGGCAACTCAAGAGAAATAGCCATCAAAAGATTTCACCTTCTTGAAAATCGTTTTAAGAAGAACCCCGAAATCAAGGCAAGATATTCCGATGTCATGCATGAATACTTGGACCTTGGACACATGGTACGTATTACTGGCGAGGATTGTAAGAAAACAGACGCGGTTTATCTGCCGCATCATGCCGTAATACGCGAAGACAAGTCCACGACCAAGGTCAGAGTAGTGTTCGATGCGTCATGCAAGGGAATGAATGGAGTTTCTCTGAACGATACTTTGATGATCGGTCCTGCGCTGCAGCAGGATTTACGCCACATCATCATCCGATGGCGTATGCATCCAATCTGCCTCAGCGCAGATATCGTCAAAATGTATCGCCAAGTAGTCGTTGCGGATGAAGATGCAGATTTTCAGAGACTAGAGTGGAGTGACGATCCGGAAGCTGAAACAGAAGATTATAGATTAGTAAGAGTAACTTTTGGCACGGCACCGGCGCCATACTTGGCAGTAAAGAGCCTACAGCAAGTCGCGACAGATGAGGGTAAGGACTGCCCAGAAACAGCTGAGAAGGTTAAAAAGGATTTTTATGTAGATGACCTGCTGACTGGATGTCAGACAGTTGGAGGGAAAAAGGATTTGTAAGGAAATGAAGGAGTTACTATCTAAAGGAGGGTTTGAACTGCAGAAATAGGTGACAAATGATAAGGATTTAGCGGAAGAAGTGGATAGTCAAGGATCTCAGGAAGGAAGGGTAGAGATTAAGATGGATCAGGTGGTGAAGGTACTTGGACTTTCTTGGGATAAAGGATCTGATGCATTTCACTACTCAGTGAAACTTCCAGAGTTGCAAGATCCCATAACCAAACGCAAGGTAATTTCGAATATCTCTCGTCTATTCGATCCCTTAGGATGGGTCGCACCTTGTGTTGTCGTGGCGAAGGTGATGATCCAGAAGTTGTGGTTAGCAGGAATAGATTGGGATGATGAGCTTCCAGAAGATCTTCGCAGGGAATGGCTTGCATACCAGTCCAACCTTACCGATATTTGTGAAATAAGTATTCCCAGGTGGCTTGAAGCTAAGACTGAAGACAGTTGTATGGAGCTTCAAGGGTTCTGCAACGCATCCATCACCGCCTATACTGCAGTAGTCTACTTAAGGACTATTGATGTAGAAGGTAACGTACACGTTAACCTTGTCACGGCTAAGACTAAGGTAGCTCCTACCATGCAGGTCTCAGTTCCCCGCCTGCAGTTGATGGGAGCGGTTCTGTTGTCTAAGTTGATCACTGAAGTAGGCAACTTGTTAGGGATCGAACGTCGTCACATCCATGGATGGGCAGATTCGACTGTTGTGCTGGCGTGGCTCAGCAGTCATCCCAGTCGTTGGTCCACGTTCATTGGTAACAGGACCTCCGACATCTTGTCGAAGTTAGATAACACGCAGTGGTCGCACGTTCAATCAGCCCAGAATCCAGCAGATATCGCGTCCAGAGGTTGCAACTCTTTAGAGTTAGAAGAAAGCCCCTTATGGCTACAAGAGTCGTCAGCAGCTCTTGAAATAAGAAAATGGTTAAACACCAATAGCGTGTCGTGGCATTTTATTCCCCCGCATGCTCCGAATTTCGGAGGACTTTGGGAAGCGGGCGTGAAATCGACAAAATTTCATCTGAAACGCGTTATTGGTGATGCTACGCTCACATATGAGGAGTTGTCCACCGTTCTCACGCAGGTAGAGGCATGCCTGAATTCTAGGCCGTTGTCGATGTTGCCCAATGATCACAGCGATGCAACCCCGCTAACTCCAGGACATTTCCTGATTGGTGAACCCTTGGTGATCGTACCTGAACAAAACTACGAGCAGAGCAATGTCAGTTCATTAAGAAGCTGGCAGATGACGCAAAAAATGGTGCAAGACTTTTGGCGAAGGTCGTCCAGAGAGTAATTAGTTCATTGTTTGCAGAGATATAAAAGGACAAAGCTCAATCCAGAACCCAAAATTGGCGATGTGGTTCTTGTTAAGGAGGACAATCTTCCTCCAGCTCGCTGGTTGTTAGGCAGAGTGGTATTTACTCATCCTGGATCAGACCAGTTTGTACGTGTTGTAACTTTGAAGTGTGGTCAATCTCTCATAAAGAGACCTACTTCAAAATTGAGTATGTTACCAGTCACTGACTGATGTATTGTTGTATGTGTATATGTAAAGATTTCTAAACCTAGTTTATTTACTGTGCTATCGAGGACACTATTAACTTGTTGAGTAACATTTGTTGTTGTATTGTTTAAGTTTTCTAGAGTTTTATTCTAAATTTGTGTATCCAAGCCTCATGGCGGGTGGTAGAGTTAAGAACTGTCAGTGTCGTTCTTGGCGGTTGGTATGTTTAATGTAAGATGTAGATACGAAGCTACCTACTTTAGTGTTTAAAATTATAACTAGATGTCGCCGGTAAAAGTGGACGAGGGCTGAATCGCGCTGATGAGAACGCACGGGTTTGGATACAAGCTGTTTGCGATTTTTCAAATAAATAACTTCTACTGAGACGGTCGTTTCATTACGTCCCTATCATCTAATTCAGTAATCGGAGTTGTACTGTGTCTTTCAACTCCAAATCATTTTTTGATCGGACGCTCTAACGGAGCTGCGATTTCCGGCGAATCTGATGATTTTTAAACCTCATCGGCGACGACGGCGACCCTAATTGGAAGACAGCACAACAGTTGGCTGACCACTTTTGGAAAAGATGGTTAAAAGAATATCTACCGGCACTGATGCCAACCGAAGAACTACGAATATTCAAATAGACACAGTTTTGGTAGCTGACTCTTCACTTCCACGAAACACCTGGCCAAGAGGAGTCATAGATGCCAAGAGGAGTAAACATGCCCAGGTTGAACGCGCATCGTCGACGTACGAACAAAGGGTGGCATTATAAAGAGACCAACTTCTCGCCTCATCGTCATTGTGCCCAATACGCCATCGCCACTTCAAGGATAGGATAGTAGGTATTACAAAATTTCACAAAAAGTTGTTTCATTATATTTACTTAAAATTTTGCATACAAAGTAAATCCAGGGTTAACCTGGATTTACTTTGTTTGCATAATCTTAGATTTTAGCTACCTAGTTAATAAATATAATTATCAATGTGATGACACTGGGAGTTATAGTTCCCACTTACACGATTTAGGAGAGCGTATTAACAGACAACGGGAGCTCTATTTCCCACCAAAAAGAGTTTAATTTCACCATTTAACCCCCTTTTTTATGGATTTTTGAAATCTATGACCCAAACTTACCCTAAAACCGCTTTGTTTTCTATTTACCCTTTCACAGACTCGCGTTTGAATAAGTTGAATGCGGACCAACAAAGATCACGTACCTACCCACCTATTCCAAGTAGACATTATATATAATGTAGGACTTTAGGTGAACTAGATGTTCGGCCTGACTTGACACATTGTAGGTACTTTGTATATCCTGGCCACGAAAAAGGGAAACAATGCAATAAATCGATGTTAGATTCCATGCATTAATGTTGAGCGGGGCTATTCTGACAGCAGCGGGTTCTTATCACACATGGTCATATTTATATCCCAGACGCCAGCCTTTACGAGTTAAGGACGGCTCTCAAACAGCTAAAGAACAACAAGGCACGGGGTGATGACGGAATAACGACAGAACTCCGTTATTCTTGAGGGACAAACGCCAGAGGCGTGACATAGGAGCGTGGTGGCTGTTCCATAAGAAGGGTGACAAGACCCTTTTGAAGAACGATAGGCCCATCTTACTACTAAGCCACGTCTATAAGCTGTTTTCAAGAGTAATCACCAACCGTCTCGCTCGAAGGTTCGACGACTTCCAGTCTTCCGAACAAGCCGGGTTCATAAATACAATAAATGTACACTTAGAAAAGGTCAAATTCTTAATAATTAAACACTGACACGGAAACAAAGTAATATTTTTGATTTCAGCCGCTTCGATATGTAGACTAAAGTAAAGAAGCGACGAAGAAACCTTTAGCCTGTTATTTGTTATTTTTCGAATTGGGAGCAAATCCCGTCCCAAGCTTTTTTATCCTCTAGATAGCACTTTATTATTTTTATTATTTTTGTATAGAAGCCCCCATTAATATGGATATTTAGTTTATTTTGATTATTTGCTGATAAAGCGGCAAGAGAAATACATATTCTCTGAAAATTTCAACTGCGTACCTCTTACGGTTTATGAGATAAATCCCTCTGACAGACGGACGGACAGCGGAGGCTTAGTTATAGGATTCCGTTTTCACCCTTCGAGTAGAGAACCCTAAAAATCATCGTAATAATGTTTATTCGGTACAACATTAGTCGTAAAAACAGAATCGAAGAATCATTTTCGCAGTAACGTTACATCGGCCTAATGACGTTACGATATACCTAAGTAATAAAGTACTTAAAAAACTAGGATTCGAAGTATCGTTACATCGAGGAATAGTTGCCAATGATACAATAACAAGGGAGGGACCCATTATAGATAGGAAGGTAGAGAGTAAGTCTGAGTAACCAACGCACGCAGCACACGGCGGCGGAGGAGAGCTGGGCTGCGGGGCTGGAGGCGCGGGGCAGGCGAGGCGGGGGCGGGACGCTGCGCTGCCGGTGCTTCTCCACCACCACCTGCAGGTAGCGAGATCGGTGAGTGCGGGCCGCAGTGCGTACGTGTAGAGACCGCACCCACCCGCACACACCTGCAGGTACGAGGGGCAGTCGCGCGGCGTCGCCGCCTCGCTGCACGACCGCGACTCGGCGGCGTCTCCATCTGCAACACACCGCACCGCACACTCAGCACAACACAACACACGCGGCCGCCGCCCGCGCGCCTGCAAACTTCTACAAGCACAGTCTCAGCTGCTTGCTCACCCAACTGAGTGTTTGCTATTTCGGCCTCTTTCGCTTCCACTCCTCTGTTCATGGTTGAAGTGGTTATATTGGAAGTGTATTTTTCGGAGAATGTTGTCATAGCTAGTGTAAGAAATAAACTTAATTGATAGCCTAAAAAATATCCATCAACTAATATTTACGAACACAAATCCAGAAATAAATACATCAAACGTCATTATATTATTTGTTCCAAAAAGACAGTACCTAGGTATCCTATCTATGATTCAGTTAAGACCTCCTTGTTCATCGGGGACTGCGAAGGCAAACACCTATACTATAAAGGCATAGAATAAAATAAAATTCATAAACTGGGAGTTTGGAAGACCGAGTGCCATATTGTATCTGGCGTAGGTGGAAGAAACCAACTGCAATAGGTTGTTAAAAGATAACCGACATTTTACAAACTTTACAGGAGAGAGGTTCAAAGTTCAAAATGTACAAAAAAAATTATATAGATTCTGTTTTAGCTTCGGAAAGCCTGAAAATTTTACTATTTAGCTTTTAATTATTATTGCTCTACAAAATGGTTTTGTATTAATTAGGTCTTAGTAAAGCAGTATATCTGAGTTTTTATGTCATGAAGTACTTAGGGGCAATGGTGATATAACTGGTATTGATTTTGAAAGATGGACGATGGAAAAAAGACCTGTTAGAGGTACCGTGAAATGATATTTCCAACGATAATAATTTGCAACTGATTTGTTAATTAAATATATAAACTTTTATTACATGCCAAAAAAAAAAAAAAAAAAAACAAAAAAAAAGATCCGAGATTAAACTATTAATATACAAAATACAAAATGTTTATTTCACTAACAAAATTTTACATAAACTTTGTTCCGTGTTCGGACCTCCTTTTAAGTATCAAATACCTGGTCTGTATTAGGTGGCAACGCTCTTGCTTGTTATTATTTACTTAGTATTATTTTTTCGTTTGTCACAAAAAAACATTTTACATAGGTAGCTGCGTAAAAATTAGTAGGTAAGACGAATGATAATTCAATGTTAAACAATTTTTTTTACATATGAGTAGAGGGTAGGTTTAAGCAAACTTCAGTCGAAGTTAATGTTATTTGGTACAAGTACAAGCGGGTGCAAGTAGAGTAGTGCGTGTTTGTAGTGAATGTGTGTTGTGTAGGTCCCGAGGACACCGATCTCATTAGAGTTCGGGCAACGGGAGCTAGAAAATTCCTAAGGCTCCTATGTTATCGTCTTAAACCCGGGCGCCTGTCTCTGAATTACGAGGAGAGGCTCCATAAATTCAGCGTCACTTCCTTAGAAACTCGTCGTATTTATTTTGATTTTATTAATTTCTATAAATTACTTCACTCCCTAATTGATTCCCCTAAACTCTTATGTGAAATATCATTGAATATTAATTACAGAGCTTGTAACTCAAATAAGAAGAACGTTTTCGCGTTACACACTTTTAGAAATAATATTTCCCATTTCAATCCCCTCACAAGAATGGCACGTCAATTTAATGAGCTACATAAAGATGACGGCAGGCTCGACATATTTGTTCCAAGATTAGGTCAGTTCATTAAAATCATAAAAGAGATCCTCCATTTCAATATCAATATCAAAGAAACGAAACCGAGTTCAAGAACAATAATAATAATAATTGTAAATTCTACTTGTTGTAAGTTAGTAGTTTTTACAATTATATTATAGCATGTAATCTAATTTTAGCAACCGTAATAGTAATTATTTTATGTTTTTTTTTTTACTTTATTGTTTCAATAACCCATTAAAGATAGTAGGTATTAACTTTCTGACTACCTCAGAAACTAATTTAACAGATGTTGCGGACGGTAACCAGGATTACCTAGTTCGCCCTGGGAAAGTATCCCAACTTAAGTTCGACGTGCGTTCCTTTCTCCTTCCGAAGCTGGTAGACGCACGCCGCCACGCACCCCTGAATGCGTATGAAGCTATGACTACCTGATCTTCCTTCCTATGGGGGAACCTCGACGTTGAAATGAAACAGGATCTTGAATTTTTCAGGTTTCGGCTGTTCCTAGGTTTCCCTACTACTACTTGCTGTCTTCCTATTGCTTCTTGCCTCTTCGGTGGCTTAGCTGCGACTTGCCTCTTCGGTGGCTGGACTGCGACTGACGGCCGTACAAACTGCGCTCATATTTATATGGCCGTGTTTTACCGGCAAGACGCCTGCGTGCTTTTGACCTAAATTCACCAAATTTTTTCCTTGAGCCGAAACCATTAAACCTTTATTTCTTATAATCTACTCAAAGAATACTTACAAATTTATGCCTTATACATAACAAAAATAACCCATTAAAGATAGTAGGTATTAACTTTCTGACTACCTCAGAAACTAATTTAACAGATGTTGCGGACGGTAACCAGGATTACCTAGTTCGCCCTGGGAAAGTATCCTAACTTAAGTTCGACGTGCGTTCCTTTCTCCTTCCGAAGCTGGTAGACGCACGCCGCCACGAACCCCTGAATGCGTATGAAGCTATGACTACCTGATCTTCCTTCCTATGGGGGAACCTCGACGTTGAAATGAAACAGGATCTTGAATTTTTCAGGTTTCGGCTGTTCCTAGGTTTCCCTATTACTACTTGCTGTCTTCCTATTGCTTCTTGCCTCTTCGATGGCTTAGCTGCGACTTGCCTCTTCGGTGGCTGGACTGCGACTTGCCTCTTCGGTGGCTGGACTGCGACTGACGGCCGTACAAACTGCGCTCATATTTATATGGCCGTGTTTTACCGGCAAGACGCCTGCGTGCTTTTGACCTAAATTCACCAAATTTTTTCCTTGAGCCGAAACCATTAAACCTTTATTTCTTATAATCTACTCAAAGAATACTTACAAATTTATGCCTTATACATAACAAAAACATACCTTATCAACATAAAATTACAAAATCTAAACATATTCAACAAATAAAAAGTTTCTAGAACTAAAACTTATAAAAAACTTGATTTGGAACATTTTCCTTATACTAATTTTACAATAACTCCAAAACTTAATTACAGATTTATACAATTCAAACGGAAAACCTTGTTCCAAGCCAAAACCCTTCAAATAACACTATTTTTGTTATGATTCATCAATAAACAAAAAAGTACTTAAACAAAACGATGTCTTGATATAACAAAAAACGAATCAGCCTTACATTAAGGTTTCGTCGCCGACATTCTCCCCCTCGTGCGTCGCACCATCCTCCAGACTCGGCGATCCTCCCGTCGTTAACAGCACCACTCTCGAGCTGGGTCTGCGCAGTACTCCTCCTCTGGTCTCGACGTCGACGATCCGAGTGCGCCCATCAGGTCCAGGATACACTTGCCTTCTGCCGGATTCTGCCGCGTGGCCAAGTGCATCTCGGTAGGGTGTGGTCGACGATCAACACGATGTCTCCAACTTGTAGATCCGTGATGCTGGTCCTCTTCGAAGTCTTCCTCGGCAGTAGAGTAGGCAGGTATTCTCGCAGCCATCGTTGCCAGAAGTGGTCGGCAAGCCGCTGCGTGGCCTTCCAGGTGTGTCTGCCCACGAGCTCGTGGTCTTCGAAGCTGCCGATTCTTGCAGCACCGCTGGATCGCCCGAGGAGGAAGTGGTTTGGAGTGAGCGCCTCCTCCTCAAGGCTCTCGGAGAGGTGAGTTAGAGGCCGAGAGTTGACCATGTGCTCGGCCTCTAGCAGGAGGGTGTGGAGTACTTCCTCTCGTGGATACTTCTCGTAGAGTGTGGCGCTTAGTGCGGTTTTGATGGATCGCACCAGACGCTCCCATGCACCGCCCATGTTTGGTGCACCAGGTGGGATGAACTTCCATTGCACGCCGATCTTCTCCGCTTCTGAGATGAGGTCTTCTTTCTTCATGTTGTCCATTGCTTCCCTCAGTTCCTTGTTCGCGCCGACGAAGTTGGTCCCGTTGTCCGTGTAGATTTTCTTCGGCATTCCTCTTCTTGCAGCGAATCTTCGTAGCGCCATGATCATGCTGTCCGTAGAGAGTGAAGGAACAAGCTCAATGTGTACAGCTCGAGTTGTTAAGCATGTAAACAGAGCGCCCCATCTTTTCTCGTGACGTCTTGCTACGGTGATTGTCATCGGGCCGAAGTAATCTATGCCGGTGCACGTGAAGGGTGGATTACTGTGCATCAACCTCTCAGCTGGTAAGTTGCCCGTCGGTAGTTCTTGAGGTCTCGCCTTTCTTGTCTTGCACCATTGACATTGATGTTGAATTGTCTTGATCGCCGACCTCAATCCCAGCACCCAGAAGCGTTGCCTTATCTCGTTCATGACCGTTGCGTGATTCCCATGGTTGAAGCGGCGGTGGAACTCTTCTATGATGAGTCGCGTTGCCTTGTCCTTGCTGTCGAGCACGATAGGTCGTTTGTAGTCCCTGGTCACGCCTTGTATCGCGTCGATTCTTCCTTTCATTCGCAGAAGTCCATCTTCCAGCACCACGTCGAGCCTCTTCAACTTGCTGCTGCCCTCCATTGGTTTTCCTTGCTGAAGACATCTGATATCTTCTCTGAAGCTTCTTTCTTGACTCTTCTTTAGTAGTAGAGTTTCAGCTTGCTCTAGTAGGTCTGCTTCCAGCGGTATGTAGTTAACCGCTTTCCTTGATGATTGTCTCCGAGTGATGGACTTCTTTGGTTTCCTTGTAGTCTTCTTCCAGTCGGGGTCTGCTTGGCTGGCGTTGACCTTCTCCTTTCTTCTGCAGAGTTTGATGAACTGCAGTACTCTTGCTGTGGCTCGCCATAACCTCTTCCATGATGAAAACCTCTCAGGATCTGGAGATGGATGGGTGAAGCTCGCTGCCGCTGTAACGTCCGTCGCCTTCTCCTCGCCGGTGGTCTCCTTCTTGAAAGTCCTCGCCGCAGGCCAGTGAACCTCTTCCTTCTTCAAGAAGTCCGGCCCGGTATACCATCGATGATTGCAGTTGAAGTCTTCTGGCACGTCACGTGTTGCGTCATCTGCCAGGTTCTGTGCTGTGGGGACCCATCTCCAGTCTTGAGGTTTGGTGAGATCTTCTATCTCAGCCAATCGATAAGCCACGAACGTCTTGAAAGTTCTTGGATCCGTCTTAATCCAAGAAAGTACGATGCTGGAGTCCGACCAGAATGTCTTCTTTGTCACCTTCAGGTCCAACTCTTTTTCGACCGAATGCGCCAATCTGCTTCCTAGGAGGGCTGCTTGAAGCTCAAGCCTTGGGATTGAAACCAGCTTCAATGGAGTGACTCGTACTTTCGCTGCCATCAAGCTGATGTGGTAGGTCCCGCCTTGGTCTTCTGTTCTCCAGTAGACTGTAGCTGCATATGCCGTCTCGCTGGCATCCGTGAAGGTGTGTAGCTCCCCCTCGGTGCGATGTGGCGTCAGGCATCTCGGGATCTGTAGGGCTTGAAGCAGCTTCATCTTCTCCAAGTAGATCTTCCATTTTGAGTATTCATTTTCCTCGATCTCTTCATCCCAGCCGACGCCGCTTCGCCAGATGCCTTGGAGCAGCTTCTTGCCTTGGATGAGAACTGGTGATGCCAATCCTAGTGGGTCGAAGGTCGACATCACGGCGCTGGTGACTTCTCTCTTGGTAGGCACTTGAAGCCCCTTTGCTATTTCTTCTGGTGTGTTCCGGAAGTTTGCCCTGAAGCCGATGGAGTCTTGTTCCGTGAACCAGCGTAGTCCCAGAGTTTTCTCCTCTTTCTCGCCGAGGTCCACTTCTGTCTTTTCCGTTGCTTCAGTCTTGATTCCTTGTAGCAGCTCAGGTTGGTTTGATGCCCAACCTCTGAGTTCGAAGCCCGCCTTCTTGTGTATGCAGTCCACTTGTGCTGTCACTCTTCGGAACTCCTCTTCTGAATGGAAGCTGTGGAGGTAGTCGTCCATGTAGTGGTTCAGCTCGATTGCCCTTGCCGCTTCTGGATGTTGCCCTTTGTAGTCCGCTGCATTCCTGTTCTTGACGTAGATTGCTGTGCTCGGAGATGATGTTGCGCCGAAGATGACTGATGTCATCCTGTACTTCTTCGGCTGCACGTCGCGACGATCCCCTCGCCACAGGAACCTCAGGCTGTCTCGATCCTCTGGCCTGATGCGGACTTGCAGGAACATCTCCTTGATATCAGCTGCCACTGCGAAGGGTCCCTGCCGAAACCTCAGGAGAACTCCGGAGAGTGACTGAAGCAGATCTGGTCCCGGCAGTAGAGCGTCGTTGAGGCTTCTTCCCTTGGACTTGGCTGCAGCATCGAAGACGATCCTTATCTTCTTCTTCAAAGGGTGAACCACGGAGAAGTGCGGCAGGTACCACATCTTCTTGGACTTTCCTTGTTCATCGGGTGCTTCTTCTGCGTAGTTGCTGTCGACGAGATGCTGGATCTGCTTGTTATACTCCATCTTTAACTGCGGATCCTTGTCGATCTTCTTTTCGATGTTGAAGAGGCGGTTCTTGGCGGAAGCGTAGCTCTCCGGCATCGGTTCCTCTTCATTTTTCCATAGGAGTCCAGCTTCGAAGCGCCCATCCTCCAGTCTTCTGCAGGTCTTCTCCAGGATGGTGAGTGCTCTTTCTTCAGAGTCCGTTGTTGGTCTTCTGGGTTGCACACCAAGAGCTTCGATGGCGAAGTGGTCTTTGATGACTTGGTGCATCTCCTCCTCCGGCGTGCTGACATGTAGACACGTGTTGAGGAAGTGCACTGGCCTTGCACCTCCGACGTCAGTTCCGTGGAGCACCCATCCAAGTCCCGTTCTAGAAGCGACCGGTTCGCCTGGCTTGCCTCTTCTTATCTCTTGAGTCACGATCAGCTCCCAGTTGTCTTGCCCGATGAGCAGCTGTGGTGACTCTCCTTCGTATTGTAGAGCCTCGGCGATCTTCTTTAGATGTGGATATTCTTGTATCTTCTTTTTGTCCAGGAACTGTGGCGTAAGCTTCAAGTCGTCCATCGTCCGGACTCTCTTCAAGGTCTTCCGATGTCCTTGATGAACCCCCTTCAGTATGAGGTTCAGCACCTGTGAGCCCTTTTTCTTGATAAGCTTGCCTCCCACTGTTTCGATGACCAATTCTTCTTTATTCCCTTGAGCGCCGATCTCTTCTGCCACCTTCTTGTCCAGAAATGATACCGTTGACCCTTCGTCCATGAGGGCCAATATCTTCTTGGATGTCTTTGACCCGAAGACTTCTACTGGAACAATCTTCAGGTACGCCCTTGCGTTGTTGACCGAGTTCACTGTCCCAGTGACGCTTGATGCCTCTGGTGATGCTTTAGTTTTCTCCCCCTCGGTCCTATCTTCCGTCTCGACGTGCAGCAGATGATGATGCCACCTCTTGCACTCCTTGCACGACGGCTTCCTGCAGCTCTCCTTCCTATGCCTTCCTTGAAGGCACTTGAAGCAGACGCGACTCCTCTTGACGGCTGCCCAGCGGTCTCGAACTGACGCCTCCAGGAACTTCTGGCATTCCACGAGGAAGTGTTCCCCTTCACAGATGGGACAAGTCTTTTCCGTCTTCCTCGGGTCCGTTTTCCTGAAGTCCTTTTCTTTCGTTGAGTGCGCCGCTTGTCTGGTTTTCCTGAAGCCACCGCCTTTGTCCTCTGATGTCGCGAAGGCCCCGCACTTATCTGCTTCTGCGTTCAGGAACCTAGAAACAAGCGTTAGATCCGAGAACTCGCCTTCTTCTGATGCTGCAGTGAAGTCATACCAACGGAACTTGAGAACTGTCGGCATCTTTTCCACGATTTGCTTCACTATCTCCGGTGAATGCAGGTACTGAGGCTTCTTCAGTCCTTTGATTGCTGCTACGCTGTTGCTGATCTGGCTTGTGAAGATGCAGATGTCCCTCGGGTTCTCCGTGATCTTCGGCAACGCCCTGACCTTGTCCAGTTCAGCCAGTACCAGCGCATCAGGTCTTCCAAATCTTCTTCTAAGGGCTTCCATAACTTCAATCGGAGAAGCTTCGGAGTACAGCAAACTCTTGATAGCTTCTCTTGCGTTGCCCTTCAGTGCTCGTCTCAATCGAGCCATGTTCTGGACATCGTTGAACATTGGTGCTGTATCGGCGTAGACGACCTTGAATGCCAACCACTCGCTGCTGTCACCGTCGAAGTAGGGTAGCTCGTGAATGTAGTTTGGCTGCGATGCTGGACCTCTTCCTCCGGTGAAGGCTTCCTTCAAGGCTGTTGCCAGCGCTTGAATCTCGATCGTGGCCCCTGTTGTTGAGTGGTTTTCTTCAGGCTTCACCTTCTGGGGCTCTTCTGGGGGTTTCCGACTTTGTTGCTCTGCCCCATCCTTGTCGTCTTCCAATACGGATGTCTGAATCCAGTTCTGCACCTGTGCTGCTCTGTCCTCTTGTTCCACCTGGTTTTCATCCACGGAATCTTCATCCTCATATTGTGCCAACTCCAATCTGACGCGAGCCAGCTTCGTCGCAGCCTGGGCTTGCTTCAGCTCCCGGCGCGCTAATTCTTCTCTGGCTTCCAGCTCACGTCGTCTGGCTGAAGAACTCGTGGTTTTTGTAGACCGCGCTTGACGACCGACCCCCGTCGGCTTCAGAGTTGTGGCTGATCCACCTTCCTGTGCCGGGGCCTGTTCTGGGGTCTTCTTGGCCGTCTTCTGTGCTGCTTCTTCTTTTTTCTGTCCCTTCCCGGACGCAGCCGTGGTTGCAGTAGCCACCGTAGTAGAGGTTTCTTGAGTGGTCGTTGTACCCGAAGAGTCTGAGGTAGTTCCCATGGTTCCCGAAGAGTCCGAGGTAGTTCCCATGGTTCCCGAAGATCCCGAGGTAGTTCCCATGGTTCCCGAAGATCCCGTCCCTGACGCAGACGTGACCCCTTCTGACCCTGACGTTCCTTCTGTCTCGTCCCTTCCCAAGGGACGGGACACAGGGCGTGAGGGGGCATCCTTCTGTGACCTGGTGACCGGCACCTTGAGTCTTCTTTCCTTCCGGGTTCTTCCTCTGGAATCTTCTAGCTTCTTCTAGCAGGGATCCGGCTCGAAGGACCAACTGTTGCGGACGGTAACCAGGATTACCTAGTTCGCCCTGGGAAAGTATCCCAACTTAAGTTCGACGTGCGTTCTTTTCTCCTTCCGAAGCTGGTAGACGCACGCCGCCACGCACCCCTGAATGCGTATGAAGCTATGACTACCTGATCTTCCTTCCTATGGGGGAACCTCGACGTTGAAATGAAACAGGATCTTGAATTTTTCAGGTTTCGGCTGTTCCTAGGTTTCCCTACTACTACTTGCTGTCTTCCTATTGCTTCTTGCCTCTTCGGTGGCTGGACTGCGACTTGCCTCTTCGGTGGCTGGACTGCGACTGACGGCCGTACAAACTGCGCTCATATTTATATGGCCGTGTTTTACCGGCAAGACGCCTGCGTGCTTTTGACCTAAATTCACCTAATTTTTTCCTTGAGCCGAAACCTTTAAACCTTTATTTCTTATAATCTACTCAAAGAATACTTACAAATTGGTTACCCAGTTAGGTTAGGTTAGGTTAGGTTAGGTTAGGTTAGGTTAGGTTAGGTTAGGTTAGGTTAGGTTAGGTTAGGTTAGGTTAGGTTAGGTTAGGTTAGGTTAGGTTAGGTTAGGTTAGGTTAGGTTAGGTTAGGTTAGGTTAGGTTAGGTTAGGTTAGGTTAGGTTAGGTTAGGTTTTTTTTTTTTTTTTTTTTTTTTTTTTTTTTTTTTTTTTTTTTTTTTTTTTTTGCCTGACTACCCCTAGCTTTACCAGGGACCTGGTCTACACAACTCCGAAGCGTAGCTCTCCGGCATCGGTTCCTCTTCATTTTTCCATAGGAGTCCAGCTTCGAAGCGCCCATCCTCCAGTCTTCTGCAGGTCTTCTCCAGGATGGTGAGTGCTCTTTCTTCAGAGTCCGTTGTTGGTCTTCTGGGTTGCACACCAAGAGCTTCGATGGCGAAGTGGTCTTTGATGACTTGGTGCATCTCCTCCTCCGGCGTGCTGACATGTAGACACGTGTTGAGGAAGTGCACTGGCCTTGCACCTCCGACGTCAGTTCCGTGGAGCACCCATCCAAGTCCCGTTCTAGAAGCGACCGGTTCGCCAGGCTTGCCTCTTCTTATCTCTTGAGTCACGATCAGCTCCCAGTTGTCTTGCCCGATGAGCAGCTGTGGTGACTCTCCTTCGTATTGTAGAGCCTCGGCGATCTTCTTTAGATGTGGATATTCTTGTATCTTCTTTTTTCCAGGAACTGTGGCGTAAGCTTCAAGTCGTCCATCGTCCGGACTCTCTTCAAGGTCTTCCGATGTCCTTGATGAACCCCCTTCAGTATGAGGTTCAGCACCTGTGAGCCCTTTTTCTTGATAAGCTTGCCTCCCACTGTTTCGATGACCAATTCTTCTTTATTCCCTTGAGCGCCGATCTCTTCTGCCACCTTCTTGTCCAGAAATGATACCGTTGACCCTTCGTCCATGAGGGCCAATATCTTCTTGGATGTCTTTGACCCGAAGACTTCTACTGGAACAATCTTCAGGTACGCCCTTGCGTTGTTGACCGAGTTCACTGTCCCAGTGACGCTTGATGCCTCTGGTGATGCTTTAGTTTTCTCCCCCTCGGTCCTATCTTCCGTCTCGACGTGCAGCAGATGATGATGCCACCTCTTGCACTCCTTGCACGACGGCTTCCTGCAGCTCTCCTTCCTATGCCTTCCTTGAAGGCACTTGAAGCAGACGCGACTCCTCTTGACGGCTGCCCAGCGGTCTCGAACTGACGCCTCCAGGAACTTCTGGCATTCCACGAGGAAGTGTTCCCCTTCACAGATGGGACAAGTCTTTTCCGTCTTCCTCGGGTCCGTTTTCCTGAAGTCCTTTTCTTTCGTTGAGTGCGCCGCTTGTCTGGTTTTCCTGAAGCCACCGCCTTTGTCCTCTGATGTCGCGAAGGCCCCGCACTTATCTGCTTCTGCGTTCAGGAACCTAGAAACAAGCGTTAGATCCGAGAACTCGCCTTCTTCTGATGCTGCAGTGAAGTCATACCAACGGAACTTGAGAACTGTCGGCATCTTTTCCACGATTTGCTTCACTATCTCCGGTGAATGCAGGTACTGAGGCTTCTTCAGTCCTTTGATTGCTGCTACGCTGTTGCTGATCTGGCTTGTGAAGATGCAGATGTCCCTCGGGTTCTCCGTGATCTTCGGCAACGCCCTGACCTTGTCCAGTTCAGCCAGTACCAGCGCATCAGGTCTTCCAAATCTTCTTCTAAGGGCTTCCATAACTTCAATCGGAGAAGCTTCGGAGTACAGCAAACTCTTGATAGCTTCTCTTGCGTTGCCCTTCAGTGCTCGTCTCAATCGAGCCATGTTCTGGACATCGTTGAACATTGGTGCTGTATCGGCGTAGACGACCTTGAATGCCAACCACTCGCTGCTGTCACCGTCGAAGTAGGGTAGCTCGTGAATGTAGTTTGGCTGCGATGCTGGACCTCTTCCTCCGGTGAAGGCTTCCTTCAAGGCTGTTGCCAGCGCTTGAATCTCGATCGTGGCCCCTGTTGTTGAGTGGTTTTCTTCAGGCTTCACCTTCTGGGGCTCTTCTGGGGGTTTCCGACTTTGTTGCTCTGCCCCATCCTTGTCGTCTTCCAATACGGATGTCTGAATCCAATTCTGCACCTGTGCTGCTCTGTCCTCTTGTTCCACCTGGTTTTCATCCACGGAATCTTCATCCTCATATTGTGCCAACACCAATCTGACGCGAGCCAGCTTCGTCGCAGCCTGGGCTTGCTTCAGCTCCCGGCGCGCTAATTCTTCTCTGGCTTCCAGCTCACGTCGTCTGGCTGAAGAACTCGTGGTTTTTGTAGACCGCGCTTGACGACCGACCCCCGTCGGCTTCAGAGTTGTGGCTGATCCACCTTCCTGTGCCGGGGCCTGTTCTGGGGTCTTCTTGGCCGTCTTCTGTGCTGCTTCTTCTTTTTTCTGTCCCTTCCCGGACGCAGCCGTGGTTGCAGTAGCCACCGTAGTAGAGGTTTCTTGAGTGGTCGTTGTACCCGAAGAGTCTGAGGTAGTTCCCATGGTTCCCGAAGAGTCCGAGGTAGTTCCCATGGTTCCCGAAGATCCCGAGGTAGTTCCCATGGTTCCCGAAGATCCCGTCCCTGACGCAGACGTGACCCCTTCTGACCCTGACGTTCCTTCTGTCTCGTCCCTTCCCAAGGGACGGGACACAGGGCGTGAGGGGGCATCCTTCTGTGACCTGGTGACCGGCACCTTGAGTCTTCTTTCCTTCCGGGTTCTTCCTCTGGAATCTTCTAGCTTCTTCTAGCAGGGATCCGGCTCGAAGGACCAACTGTTGCGGACGGTAACCAGGATTACCTAGTTCGCCCTGGGAAAGTATCCCAACTTAAGTTCGACGTGCGTTCTTTTCTCCTTCCGAAGCTGGTAGACGCACGCCGCCACGCACCCCTGAATGCGTATGAAGCTATGACTACCTGATCTTCCTTCCTATGGGGGAACCTCGACGTTGAAATGAAACAGGATCTTGAATTTTTCAGGTTTCGGCTGTTCCTAGGTTTCCCTACTACTACTTGCTGTCTTCCTATTGCTTCTTGCCTCTTCGGTGGCTTAGCTGCGACTTGCCTCTTCGGTGGCTGGACTGCGACTTGCCTCTTCGGTGGCTGGACTGCGACTGACGGCCGTACAAACTGCGCTCATATTTATATGGCCGTGTTTTACCGGCAAGACGCCTGCGTGCTTTTGACCTAAATTCACCTAATTTTTTCCTTGAGCCGAAACCTTTAAACCTTTATTTCTTATAATCTACTCAAAGAATACTTACAAATTGGTTACCCAGTTAGGTTAGGTTAGGTTAGGTTAGGTTAGGTTAGGTTAGGTTAGGTTAGGTTAGGTTAGGTTAGGTTAGGTTAGGTTAGGTTAGGTTAGGTTAGGTTAGGTTAGGTTAGGTTAGGTTAGGTTAGGTTTTTTTTTTTTTTTTTTTTTTTTTTTTTTTTTTTTTTTTTTTTTTTTTTTTTTTTTTTTTTTTTGCCTGACTACCCCTAGCTTTACCAGGGACCTGGTCTACACAACTCTTCCATTCCAGTTCTCTCTTTTATTCTTCTCGTACTTTCATTCTTCATACATTATCTTTCTTTTATCCGTCATCGTTCATAATTTATTACTTTTTCTATCTGTATCTGTATCTAAAATTCCTTTATTTGGGATTTGGGATGCAACGATGGTTTTTAATCTTTATTTTACTAATTTCTCCTTTTCTTATTCATATTTCTACTACAATATTTTCTTATGTCTATATCATATATTTTATACAGTTACATCTTATTCTAGTATATGTACATATTCTTACTGAGTTTATTTGTTTTGCTGAGTCCTTTATATTCAATAATATAAATGTTCAGCATAATTTATACATCTTTATTTCTTTTTATTACTATAGCAGCTATTTCTGTACAATAGTTAATAAAATCGTTTCTTATATATTTATTACTTATATAGTCTTTAACATTGTCTACTTTCAATTCTATATCCAATTTCTGCTCCGCCTCATATCTCCGTTTGCCAAATACTGGGCACTCAAATAAGATGTGTTCTACAGTTTCCATTTTGCTACTTTCGCAGATACACGATGGACTTTCCTTACACCTGAACCGATTCAGGTATTCAGAGAATCCACCGTGCCCTGTCATTACTTGCGTGAGTACACCAGAGGGTTTTATCTTTTTAATAATATTGTAAGCCTTAATAATGTCGGGAAAGAAGATTTTAGTCACGGCTGCATTCTCGCTGGTTATGTATCTCCTGTTCCATTCGTCAAGAGTTCCTCTACGGATCTGTCGCTTAACGAATGAAACCGGACATGCGTCATATACTGGTGATGTTTTTGTTTTCAGGGCAGCGTCCTTTGCCAGCGCATCGGCCCGCTCATTGCCTTCAAGTCCCGCATGTGCTTTTATCCAAAACAAATCAACGCATTTGTTTTGTGCCCTACTTGTTTTTAAGTTCTTACGAACTTTTACGGCAAGAGGGTGAGTGGAGCTGTTGTTTGTAATTGTTTGGAGCGAAGACTGTGAGTCGCTGTAGATACCAAAGCGGGTTTCTGGCATCTTCAGTATTTCATCAGTAGCTCTGTATATGGCCAGTAATTCAGCCTGGTAGACTGTGCAGTGTGACGACAGCTTCAGTTTGATGGATTTGGTCTCGGTCTGATTATTCCATATGGATAATGCCGCTCCGACCTTCTCCTCAATCCTACTACCATCTGTGAACATCCGCACTGCGTAATCGCTGTGAATGTTCACCTGCTGTTGGTCCTCCAGGCGCACGTATTCCAGGCTCATATACTCCGCTGGGTGAGGTTTTACTGAGAATGCCGACATTTTCTCCACTTCTCTGTCTCCTAGCGCGGGCTGGATTACCCCCCTCCTTGCCTCGTACAGGGCGGCTGCCTCTTGTACCCTGAGGTCGAGTGGTAGTATTCCAGCCAGCGCCAGTGCTGAATTTAGAGAAGTGGTTCTATATGCTCGGCATAGTTTTTGAGCAAATCCGCGCTGGACCGAGTGGAGCACCTTCCGAATGCCTAGTTTCTTGGTTGCAGGGGCCCAGACACTTGCTGCATACATTACAGTTGGCTCAACAACTGCAGTATATATGGTCCTAACAACTTCTGGGTGCAGACCCCAGCTTATTTTGGCTGCTCTGGATAATTGTTTGAAGATATTGACGGCTCTCCTACAAACGATTGACGTGTGCTGATTAAAGGTCAGCTTATCATCAATCGTTACCCCCAATATCTTCATTTCTTTTGACATTGCAATGTCGGTCCCACCCATCCTCAGGAGCGGAGCATCATATTTAAGTTTTCTTGTTATAATCATCGCACTTGTTTTCTGCGGCGCAAACTTTAACTTATTTTTGATGCCCCACTCCCGAGCATAGGCGAGAGCGGCATTTGCCTGTTTCTCGATATCCATTGCGGTGTTCCCATCAAAAACCATAACTATATCATCTGCGAATGCTTGCGTATAGTCGCCTCTTCGCTCGAGGCCCTTGAGCAACGGATCAATGAGCAAGTTCCACAAAACAGGTCCGCCGATTGAGCCTTGAACGCATCCCTTGGAGGTGGGTCTGGTGATTTGTTCTCCGGCGTATCTCACTTTTACCGTCCTTCCATTCAGGTAGCTGTCCATGACTTTCCTGATGTTTATTGGGCATCCTTCTTCAGCCAGTCGGACTCTGAGCGCTGGCCACCATGCGCCATCGAAGGCACCCTCTATGTCCAATGATACAACTGTAATGAGTTTTTTAAGTTCCAGTTTTTGGTGAATGTGTTTTATCAGGGCATAGAGGGCGTCTTCAGTGCTTTTCTGGGGTACGAATCCAAACTGGCGTGTACTGAGCTTTGGGAGGACATGGTGCTTTATCCTGCCCATAACCATCTTCTCGAAGACCTTACCCATGACCGGAAGCAGTCCTATCGGCCTGTATGATTTAGGGTCTTGGTAGTTTTTCTTTCCCGGCTTTCTCAACACAACCACCGTCGCTTCTTTCCATGGCCTGGGAAAGTGACCATATTCTAGGCATTTGTTTGCTAACGCCAAGTATGTTTCGGGGTCTTCTAAGACTGAGTGCTTGCAAATATCTGCAGTGAGTCCATCCGATCCCGGTGCCTTTTTAGGATTAAAACTATTTACTGCGGTTTTTACCTCTTCCATAGTAAACGGAGGGTCATGACTTTCAACATGCTCCAATTCGTTTACCTGATCAGCAAGTTTCCTAATTTTTTGGTGATCCGCGTTGTCATGTTCTTCCTTATCTTCCGGGTAAAAAGTCTCACAGAGTAATTCAGCAGACTCTTTAGGACTTAAGGATTTACCTTCCTTTATCAGAGGCAGGTCTTCTTGCCTCTTGGTTGTTTTCCCGATCACCCTGTAAATTCCTTCCCAAAGACCTTCCTTGTCTTGTTTCCCACAGAACTCTTTCCAACTGTCTATTTGTGCTTGTTTTGCTTGTTGTTCATATTTTTCTTTTATTTGCAGGTACTCCCCGATAACCTTATTTCTGCGGACCGGCGCTGCACAACGGATTCTCCTCTTCCTGGATCTCACCTCATTCTTCAGCCGCGCGAGTTCATCCGACCACCATGGTAAGTTACTTTTTGTTTTTGTTTTTATTTTAGGGATACTATTATTGCATGCTATTGTTATTAATTTAATGTATGTTTCTATTTTGCTATCTAATTCGGCTTTGTTATCAATTTTGCTTATTTCTTCCTTGTTTACATGATCTTCTTCTAGCAATTTGGTCAGTTTCTCATGAAACGTGCTCCAGTTAGCTTTTTTGCTGTTAAAAATACGTGTGGTTCTTTGAATGCTTATACCTTTTGCTCGTTTTAATCTAATTTTAAAGGTAAGAACATTGTGATCGGATGAAATCAGCCCTTCTTTTACCTCCCAGTCTTCTACCAGGTCTAGAAGATTCGTTGTGCAGGCGGTAATGTCTACGAAGCTCGTATAGGTCTTTCCTCCTCTTACGGTATCGAATGTTGGAGTATCTCCAACGTTGAGCACCTGTAAATCCATATCTTCTATTGATCCAGCTAGTTCTTCTCCCTTCTCATCTATTATTAGGCTTCCCCACCATGTATGTTTAGCGTTAGCATCCCCACCTATAATTAAATTTTTAGTTCCCACTTCTCTCTGAATTCTTCGTAGGTGTGTTAGGAAAGGCTCTATTGTTGTGTGGTTTGGCTCGAAGTAATATGAGACAACCACGATCTCCCAGGCGCTGGTCCTGAGCTTCACCACCACGATGTTGTTTGTGGTAAAGTCCGGGCAAATAATGGCATCCATGTCTCTATCAAACACAGCTATAGCTGCTTTGATTGTTCCATCTCCCTGGTTTGCGTTCTGGAAGATCCTGGCAGTCCCATAATCCTTCATTCTGCCGATTGTCCCAACGTAAGGCTCTTGAAGCAACGCAAAGGCCATTTTTCTGTTTTTTGCCTCAAATATTATTTCCTGTGTGGCAAGTGCTTTCCTTTGTAAGTTAGCTTGGGCTACAGTATATGGCCCTGCGTCGCTTGTATGAACTGTTTGGCTCGTGACCACTTTAGCAATATGCTACCGAGGCTCGAGCCAGTGCATCCCATCTTCTCCTTATCGGGC
Source organism: Eupithecia inturbata (assembly GCA_963662085.1). Lineage (NCBI taxonomy): Eukaryota > Metazoa > Arthropoda > Insecta > Lepidoptera > Geometridae > Eupithecia > Eupithecia inturbata. The sequence goes on along the minus strand of OY759181.1, from coordinate 23,301 downwards.
ATTCACTGCTAAAGGCATTGTGATCCGATCTTTCTAGCTTGGCATGCACACAGTTTGTGCACGTGGGGACGGAACCGGCCATCCAATCTGCGCAATTTGTTCTGAGGTGGGGTCCACCGCAGTGGCTACATTTTTCTGTCGTCTCCTTGCAGAATTTCCTGCCATGGCCGTAGCCCAGGCAGAGGGAGCATTGAACTAGTGGCGATTGGTCCGCGACTCGAACTTTTTGCAAGTCGATCAGGACTGTTTCGGCTTCTACCAGCCGTGTCCATATTGCGGGGGACACCCTCAGGACGATGTGATGCGTATGTGGGTTTCGCGTTTGTTTTTTATAGGCTATTTCCATGGTGTCTTTGGTGTTTGTAGCTGGTAGGAGGTTTTTGTTCTGGATCTTCAGGGCGCTAAGGATGTCTTCATCCTGGTTGTATTTTAGCACATCCTTCAGAATAACCAGCGGGTTCTTGTTTTGGACATTCTCTACGTTTAACTCCTTGGCTTCTTTAAGTTTGTTTCTGAATCTGTCGCGTTCTTCTTCTGTTCTGCATCCCACAATCACCTTCCTATCCTTTGCTTTCCTTATTTTCTCAACCGCTATTCCACTCTCTTTTGCATTAACTGTCTTTCTGATTCTATCTAAGACTTCTTCACCCGTCTCCGTTTCATCTTTGGCGCTGACCACTATCGAATGTAGCGCGGTCTGTCTGTGGGGCTGTCTCCCGGTGGTAGCCGCTGCTACACTCGCGTAGGTTTGTCTTTCTATCGTTTCCTTGTGTTTTTCTATTGTCTCTGCTAGTTTTTCCATGTTCCTGTTGTTTTCTTGAAGCAGTTTTTCCTGCTCTTCTTTGTGTTTCTTCATAGTGTCTTTAAATTGTTCCATCTGTTCATTAGTCTCTTGTATGATTCTTGCTAGCTTTTTTCCTTCTTTCTCGTTGTGTTGATTTTGGCTTTCCTCTGGTTCTTGTTCTTTATCTTTATTGGGTTCCTCTGGTTCCTTAGTCACTCCCTTCTTTCCTTTTCCTTTTACATTTTCAACCTCTTTAACAAGCTGGAAAAGTCTGTCTATCGCAATAGTAACCTCGGTTTTTATTTCCGTCTTGAGGTTTCTAGCATTCCCAAGATTAACTTTTGCTTTCATGACGCACGCCTTCGCCTCCGCAAGCCTGTCTAGATATTTAACTTTTCCCGACGACGGTGAGCTCTCTACAGCTGCCGATGAGCCTTTCAGAGGTCCAGCTTTGATGTCATAGGAGAGCCCGTCGTTTTCTTGGTCTTTTTTATCATCCTTCTGCGTCAGCAATATATCTTCTTTTTCAGTCTCCTTTGTAGATGTCAACTCAAGAGTTTCCATCGATCGTGTCTCTATTTGTTCTTGGTTGACTAATGTTTGGTCAGTCAGGTCAATCTGCTCGATAAATTTTTCTCCCTGGCGGGACGAACCCACTTGGTCTACCATTTTGCCCTTCTTCCGAACGGGTGTACGCACCATTTTCCCAGGCATCCCGTCAATTGTAAGTAAAGGTAATCAATGTAAGTTTGTAAAAGTTGTAAAAATAAAAAGATAGTTCCTCTAGTATACGGTAATTAGACGAAAACCGCGTCAAATTTGAACCTCTGGTTCCGGAGATATGAGCTACGAAGTATGACAATATTACTATGGGGGGGGGGAGGGGAGAATGACAACTTTAAAATATGAGGAAATATGAAGAAAATATTACACTATGAACTGTAAAGAAAGATTTTAAAAAATTCTGTCAACAACTAATATTTTGTAAATTTTTTCAGGGGGGGCAAGGGGGAAAAATATTTAAATGGTGAATTTATTTAGAATATGTAAACTTTACTACGTTGACAGTTTTAAAAAACAATTTTTATATATATAGCTCAATTTAGACGAATATAAAAATTTTACTCGAGAAGGGGGGGGTAAAAAGAGAATAGAATTTTGAAAGAACTTATACTGAAAATGAACTTGTATATATTATATATATAATATATACAAATTCGTACAAAAAATTGCCTATCTCCAGCCGTTTCCGAGAAACAAGCGTTTTAATCTATTTGCGGTTGGTAATTTAACTCTATAATTTCGCGCTCGGAAACCGCTAGTTTAAAAAATCTAATTTTTTCACAGAAATGTTTGACAACATAGGGACAGCAAATACACGAAAAATAAACCTATGTTGTCGCTGTAGATTTCAAATAAAAACACTTACAGTGAAAAATAAAACCGCACAAAAGTTTTTGAGTCTCTATCTCCGTGGAAAATGGTCCGTTTTCAAATCTGAAGGTGCCTCCCAGCTGCTCTCTGCTGCCTCCTTCGAGTCTCGTCCTTTAAAATGATCCACGGGCACGGGGTCACTGACCTCGCCGCCACGTGGTTTTAGGTTTTTTGACAATATCTCCGTGCTCCTGCACGGGAAAAATCTGCAAATTGGCTGACTTATAGAGAACCAAGATGCCCTCCGTTGCACAGTTGAAAAACTGTAGGTCGTCACTGAATTTCACGAGATAAATCACTTTTAATTTTGGAAATAACCTAAAAAAGCACTTTTTCACCCGTAACTTTGTGGCCACAGCACTTAGAGCCACACGGTTTTCACCGACGTGTGCGTCTTCACTTGCCGCTTCTTTTTATGTATCACACAACAAAATCGAAGCACTTTTTACTATTTTTGCGAATTTTTTAGCGCGGAGGGACCTTTTTTCGTGGCGCTCTCGAGTGCGGTTCGAGCGCGAGTGGTTAGGTTAGGTTAGGTTAGGTTAGGTTAGGTTAGGTTAGGTTAGGTTAGGTTAGGTTAGGTTAGGTTAGGTTAGGTTAGGTTAGGTTAGGTTAGGTTAGGTTAGGTTAGGTTAGGTTAGGTTAGGTTAGGTTAGGTTAGGTTAGGTTAGGTTAGGTTAGGTTAGGTTAGGTTAGGTTAGGTTAGGTTAGGTTAGGTTAGGTTTTTTTTTTTTTTTTTTTATAATGTTGCCAACTAGTATCCTCATCAGACCACAGGGTCAGAGAGTATCCTAGTCTGCTTTTGCTTAATAGCCCTTCGATAACCTGTTGCTATGAAATGCAACAACATTATAAACCTACTAGGGAATTGAATCTAAACTCGTGAGCAAAAAAATCGACTCAGGCGACACACCTGCAGTCGAAAGTCACTGGCAAAAAAACTGATCGTGTTAATATTTTTTTCATAGTAAAATCATAAAGCTGCTATTATAAGCTTCAAAATGATATAAAATATTGTAATGTTTCTTGCTCACACAACCCAACAACATGTTGTGATCAGTAACCACCCTTTTTGCGCTTGTTTACAATAGTGCTAATTAAGGGTTACTTACCCATATAAAAGGTTATCTACCTGACCCACCCTTATCAGTTAGCCGTCAAACGTCAACCGATACACATCTCCGTTATCAACAAACAAGAATTCTACCTGAAAATGGACACAACAAGTGATGAAGCTGCTCAAGCGGTCACCCTATTGCGACAAGGCCAGAGTCAGCGTGAAGTGGCACGTGCGTTGAACATGAGCCAGTCTGCTGTTTCCAGAGTTTACCGTCGTTACCAGGAGACTGGTAACTTTAATCGAAGACGCGGTTCCGGAAGAAAAAGGTGCACATCGGAGAGAGATGACCGTTTCATTGTCAGTACATCGCTGAGAAATCGGGCCCTCACTGGCGTTCAAGTCCAACAAGAGCTCAGAGAAACGCGAGGAGTGGCTGTTAGTGGCTGGACAGTCAGAAGACGACTTAAGGCAGCTAGCCTTGAGCCAAAAAGGCCAGCTACTGGCCCCAAATTAACCCCAGCCCACCGAGCAGCCCGCCTACGATTTGCCAGAGAACACGTTGATTGGACTGACGAACAATGGAGCTCCGTCCTCTTCTCAGACGAAAGCAGAGTGTGCTTGCATGGTAGCGATAGAAGAGGACGAGTCTACAGAAGATCTGGAGAAAGATTCGCGCAGTGCTGCATCAAAGAAAATGTGGCTTTTGGAGGAGGTTCCTGGATGGTGTGGGCGGGCATTTCAATGGAGGCAAAAACCGAGTTGGTTTTTATTGAAACTGGTGGTCGAGTGGGAGGATTGACGGCGAACCGATACATCGAAGAGATTTTAGGGGATCACGTCGTTCCCTACGCCGGTTTCATAGGCGAAAACTTCATCTTAATGCACGACAATGCCCGTCCACATACTGCAGGTTCCGTCCGGCAGTATTTACAGGAGGTCGAAATTGCCGCTATGGACTGGCCAGCGCGTAGCCCGGACTTAAATCCTATCGAGCATATGTGGGACCAACTGAAACGAAAAGTTCGGGCTAGAAATCCTGCACCAGCCACGAAATCGGACCTCAAAGCGGCGCTCATTGAAGAATGGGATAGCATCGAACAAGATCGAGTAAAGAAACTTATTCGATCCATGAAGAAGCGATTGGAAGCTGTTATTAGGGCCAGGGGGGGCAACACTAAATATTGATAGTTTAATTTCTAATAAATTAATATTTTGACGAATTTAAGCTGGTATTTTCTTTACTGTTAATTATCACCCTTTTTCATTGCATAAGACTCCTTCTCATTCTATATTTTTTCATTACCAAAATAAAAATGTAAATAACAAGGTAGACCACTCATTTTAAGGTTAAAACTAACAGCTTTGAGATGTTAAAATCAGAAATAGAATGAAAGCTTCAGATTTTTTGCCAGAGTTTTTTAACCGCGGGCGTGCGTCCTGAGTCGATTTTTTTGCTCACGAGTGTATTTTAAACTAAATTTTCCAAATATTACACACATATACAAACATACATACACTCACACTCACACGCACACACACAAACAACAAAGACAAGAAAAGAAACAAATAAAGAAATGGCGAAGAAATGAAAACAAAATAAATTGACCATGACACAATAAATTGGCCAATACAACACATAATTTTAAATAACTCATTAAATCTAAGAAATCACGATACAATTGTAGTACAATACATTATATACATTAATTCTCTTATTTCTATATCTAATTATTGTTTTACTTGGGGTTCTTTTTATTTTCTTATTTTTATTTTTTCCCTTATTTTCCTTTGTTTCTTTTTCAATTTTTCACCTTCTGCATTATATTTCCTTTCTTTTGCCTTTTCTTTTTCCTTTTCCTTTTATTCTTTTCATCCCATAGTCAGGTACTGTCCCCTGTTGGACCCAATTTAAATACATTACAAATTTTATCTTATTTTTATACTTAATGTTAACACATAATTTTTACAATACATTTTTAATAACATATACAACAATAATAAATTATACAATAATAATAATAATATGTTAACACTAACCTAAATCCCACCCCTGCTTTAGTGATAGTGTATTTGAACCTGCCAAACACATCCACCAGCATGATTTAAGAGTATTTAAAAAAAAAAATAAGATTTAATTTGGCATAAATAACGCACCCATAAGTAATTAATGCATTATTTAATTAAAAATTTGCTCAATTACAGAAACATACATAACTTTATTGAATGTAAAAATAAATAACAACATTAAAATAATGCATTTAGACAAATATATAAAATTACATAACTACCCACATAATTCAAAGCATTTAATTCCATTTATTCATTCCATCTCATTCATTTATTTATATAATATAACTCAATTAATAAACTAATACCTACTTCATATAATATAATCAAATTTTAAAATTCTTCCTTATTTAATCAAACTTTTATTTAGTCCAATTTAAAATATATTTATGCCTAAATCAAGTAGAATAACCTGCGCGACATCGCAAGCACAGGTGTTCTTTGTAATTTTCTATATCTACATTCAACTATAATGCCTAAACAATATATGCTCATAACATTAACATTATCAATAAATAAATAAATGCCCCCTTTTAAACTAAGTATAACCCATTGAAGAACATGCCAGTAAATGATAGGCCAATGGTGTTAAAACGCTCTGAGCACCACCTAAAACCTTTTACTATAATTGCGTTACATAAGTATGACAAACCGGACAGACAACCAACCGGCACACCAACGACCTCAGCCACCAACATTATTACCCAAGTTAATAAAAAAAAAAAAAAAAAAAAATAAGTGTAAAACAGCTTCGAAAAATATTTATCCATAGTTCATCCAATTCCATAACTCAAACAAACAATGAAAAAAAAAAAAAAAAAAAAAAAAATTTAAAGATGAATAAATGTCCGACCTCGAGTAACAGTATAAAACTCGTATAAAACCCAATTTTTATCTGTTTAATGTTCTAAGCTCTCTGTCGTCGGGAGACGTATATAAGTTCTCTGTGGTAAGCACTCCATACAACGATTGCAGAGTCAAAGATAAAAGAAGAAGAAGAACTAACCAATGTAAACAAAGTAAACATACAAAATCGTGGACTAAAGATACCTTTAATTATAATTTGATCTAACATTATTAAATAACTATACAGACTCAATCACAGAGCCATTTTCTCTCCCAACAATGCGAAGGATAGCCCTCGCATAGTCCAAGAATATCGGCCTGCAACTATCATCTGCAAGTATTTGCCTCACATTATTGTTAATGATATCCAAGTCCATAGCACATTCACAGTTGTGCCTCAACATGCCAAATCTGCCACAATCAAGTAGGAGATGCTGTACAGTCTGAGACACATCTGCTCCACAGGAACACAAAGGATTATCCGACAATTTAAACCTATGCAAATAAAAATTAAACCCCCCATGACCAGTTAGAATTTGTGCCAAATAATTATCTAATTTAAACTTTTGTAAAGTTTTGTAGGCGGAAGCTACACTGTCAAAGAACATCCTAGTAGTACTACCTGATTGTGCTGTCTCATAAATATGCTGCCATTCAACGAGCGTACCTTCTCTAATACAATTTTTTGCACAGGAAAGAGGAAACTTATCATAGTAAGGCGACCTTCTGCAGTTAAGGGCAGCATTCTTGGCCAATTCATCCGCCCGCTCATTACCCAAAATTCCACAATGAGCTTTAACCCAGAAAAGAGCAACCGCTTTACCTTCACTGCGCATTTCAAAGATAAGCTCCCTTACACCTACAGCTAAAGGATTCAATGTATTAGGGTCACCTATTGACTCTAAACCTGATCTAGAGTCACTTGCAATGCTATACATAGTCTCACGCCTATTTCCTATCATTTCCAGGGCCCGAAGAATTGCCGATAGCTCTGCCTGATAAACGCTACAGAAATTCTCTAGATGGAGACTTGCACGCTGAACTTCCCTGCCCCCGGACCAACAAGTGACAGCCGCGCCCACCCTACCCTCCAGCTTGCTCCCGTCTGTATAGAAGATTGGTCCTTCGATCTCCAACTTCTCCACATCCTCCTGGCTCTCGATAAGGCCATACTTTAGCCAGCTTCTCTTCGCCGGATGAGGAAGAGAAAAGGGACTCCTACGAAGCTCCAGACATCGCCCGGGCAAGCTGGTAAGTGGTTCCCCTCTCTTTACTCTATAAATCTGGGCATTTTCCTTAAGTCTAAGCCTCAAGGGCAGTAGTCTAGCCAAAAGTACACTAGAAACAAATGAAACAGTACAATGCGATTTACTAACCTTTATCGCAAAATGTCGGGTAAGACTGTTTAGCGCTTTTTCTGCATAAACCCTATCAGCAACATTGGCCCAAGAACCAGCAGCATATAGGACCGTAGGTTCCACAACTGCTACATAAATCATTCTCAAAATGTCAGAGTTTATTCCCCACTGTGCACGAGCCGCCCTACTAACAATCTTATAAAAAGCAATAGCTTTGCCAGTAACATACTCCAAGTGCTTCCTAAAATTAAGTGTGGGGTCAATGACTAAGCCCAATACCTTAAGGCTAGATCCATAGGTAAGTTCAACCCCCGCCAAGCGTAGTACAGGAGTATGAAACAGTAACCTCCTAGTGACCAAAAGAGCCTGAGTTTTACCCGGAGAAAATCTAAGCCTAAGCTTATCTCCCCACATCTTAACCACGTCCAGTGCCCGGTTAACCATAGCCTCCAATTCATTCCCATCAGCAGAGGATGCAACCATCAATATGTCATCGGCAAATGCTTGCACACGAACACCACCATACTGTGACTGTTCCAGTACTGGGTCCAATTGGATGTTCCACAATATTGGTCCGCAAGTGGAACCCTGTATGCAGCCTCTGTTGGTATCCCTGTGCACAGTCTCTCCAGCATATCTCAGGTCTACTTTCCTCTCCGACAAGTAACTAAGAATAAGGGGAACCAAACCCAAATCCACACCCTTAGCTCTAAGTTGTTCAATTATAGCCGGCCACCACGCATTGTCAAATGCACCCTCTATATCTAAGGACACCATGACCACTATCTTTTTCTCTTCCAGGCTCTTCCTGACGATCGTCATGGTGTCAAAGAGAGCGTCCTCAGAGCTGCGCTGCGGGGTGAAGCCATACTGATACAGACTCAACTGCCCCTCCCTGCCGAGCTGCCATTGAAGCCGATTTACAAAAAGTTTCTCCAGCACTTTGCCCATGACAGGTAAGAGTCCAATCGGCCTGTAAGACTTCGGTACAGTGTATATGTCTCGAGCCGGTTTGGGAATTATCTTAATTGTAGCGATCTTCCAGATCTTAGGGAAGTATCCCAACCTAAGACACTGTGACAATAGTCTCAACAACAGACTCTTATCACAACGATAAGCTTGCAGACATATATCCAGTGTGAGACCATCGCCACCGGGAGCTTTCCCAAGACTCATACCACCAAAAACTGTTTCCAGCTCCTCTGCAGTGAAGGCGAGGATGTCGAGTGAGCGCGCGCGGACGTCCCGCGCCCAGGTGCCGACCGCAGCACGACGCTCCGCCTGCTCCGCCGTGTCCTGCGCCACCTCGTCCCGCGGGTAGAAAGTGTCTGCTAGAAGGGCCGCCGACTGCGCCTCGTCCAGCACGCCACCATCGGCGGTCTCAAGAAGCCGATCCCGAACTCGCTCAGCGCTGGCCCTCATGATCCGGTAAGAGCGCCGCCAGATAGTTTCAGCTTTTTCGCCCGTACAGAAATCCTTCCAGCTAGCTGTTTTGGCACAGTCTATGGCCTTCCTGTAATCCCTTCTGGCCTCAAGGTAATGATCCACCACGTACCGCTTTCGCTGAGGGTTGGCCTTGGCAATCCTTCTTCTGCGGCGCACCATCTCGGCCTTCATCGCTACCAATTCGGAAGTCCACCATTTGCAGGCTTTATCAGCCCTCTTGTCCAGAAAACGAGGTATGGACTTCTCACTAGCCTCGACTATGCACTCAGTGTATTGCTCTGCGACACCATCGATCCCCACCTGATCCGCGGCCTCGTCAACACACCTCCACAGCTCCGCTCGCTCCAGCCTGTCCCGAAGCTCCTCCTCGAACAGCGTCCAGTTGGCCTTGGACGTATTATAGATTCTAGTGCCGTTGTTGTCCTCCAACACCTGCCCTCGGGGCACGCGCAGCTGCAGACAGAACGTAATAGGCCTGTGATCCGACAATGTACACAACATGTCATCTATTTTCCAGGCGCACATTCCGGACAGCAAAGACGCCGAGCACGCCGTGACGTCAATAATGCTGGAGCAAGCCTGGCCGCGGCGGTACGCAAGATACGTGGACTCGCAGCCCTCGTTGGCCACCTCGAGGCCGAGCTCCGCGAACAGTTCCGCCACAGCGGCGCCACGCGCGTCCTCCGCCGCGCAGCCCCACCACGGACTGCAGCCGTTCACATCACCCGCTACCACCACCCTGTCGCAGCACATACCGCGGACCATGCCCCTCACACAGTTCAGATAATCGACCACATCCAACTCTGCATCCAAGTACATATTTACTATACCTACCCTTAAATTATCCAACTTAACAATTATGCCAACTACATCTTTTGTAATATATTTAGAATTCTCTATGTACTTAATACCGGGGTCCATAACAACAATAGCAGCCCGCACCGGCGCATTCGCGCTTCCTGCGGAACTCTGCACCACGTCGCATCCCGCGTATGACGTAGACAGATAGCCCTTATTACCCACGTACGGTTCCTGCAGAAGCAAAATCTGAACACTCCTTAAACTGGCCTCCCTGAGGCACTCCAGCGTTGCCGCTCTACCCCTACCCATGTTATATTGCAATACACTAATGTTCCAGGGGTACAGCTGTGTGCGCGGATCGGCTCCCTCAGCAGTAACGCACGGCGAGGCGCGCTAGGCGGTCCCAGCGTATCCACTCAGGGCAGTCAGCGCTATAGGCGGGGTGCTCCACCCCCGGCAGCCCTCGCTCCGCGCAGTTCACGCAGCTTGGGGCGTGGCCGCGGGCGGGGCACGCGCGCGTTTCGTGCGCGCTCGCGCAGTACCCACATCGTGGCGCCGCGGCGTGGCACTCCAACACACGGTGCGCGAATCCCAGGCACCGATAGCATTGCACCAGAGGTGACTGGTCCGCCGCCGTAACGATTTGGTACCCCAGCCGCACTCGGCGGCCCAGCAGCGCTCCCCATACAGCGGGCCGGACCTGTACGACCACATTGCTAATACCCGCGTTTCTACCCTTGATCCGCCGAACAACCTTAACACTACGCTCCATTTCAGGAACGTGCGCAAGAAGGGCCCCATTCTGGAGCAGTAGCGCATCCACGAGGCGCGCGTCCGTGAGGTCGGCGGCGACACCCGGCAGCCGCAGCAGCGGGTCTTTGACACGCGGCTCCGACACGGTGTAGTCGTCGCCGAGCGCGCGGATCGCCACCTCCATCTGCTCCTTCTCGCGCGCGCTCTCCAGCGAGATGGCCACACCACCGCCGCGGCACTTGCGCACGCCATTCACACCGACACCCAGTCCGATGACATCAACATTCTTCTTTATGTGAGAGAGGATGTAATCACCAGTATGGGCCGGATTCCTCGACTTAATCATCAGCGGATGTTTGGCGGCGTGAGAGTACGATGCCAATGGCCGCGACGGGCCGGGCCCATCGCCCGCGCTCTGCCCAAGCACAACCGCAGCAGGAGCCCCGATACATGGGTCAATCGGAGCAGGCCTCGGACCGGCGTACCGAGGTCTCGGTGAATTACTGCACTCTTCTCTGATAGCACGTGCTTCCTCCACCAACTGGCCCACAAGCCGATAGCCCGCGGTATCCTCAAGCCCACCGAAACTATTCTTTACCTCCTCGATGATCCGGCGGGCGGCCTCAGCCTCCCGCATCGCACCCACTGTAGTCTGCCTCAGATCTTCCAGGCTGCCCTGCAAAGCCTCAGTGATGGCCTCCAATTTACCAGCATGCACTTTTTGTTGCAGGGCGTACTGTCTCTCGGTAAGAGTGCGCTCGCGCTCCTTCTCGAGCAAATGACGCGAGCGCGAGTCAGCGAGGCGCAGTACCATGCCGTGCAGGCCGTGGACGCCCGCCAAAACCGCCTCCTTTATGTCCCGGTTGAGATTGCGAGACTTCTCCAACTCCGCTACAGTGGTTTGCAGGAGTGTGTCAGCAATCCGCGGCGCGTCTTGCACCGGCTCACCCTGCGCCATAATAGAGGTTTCCAGGAAGCGCAGACCGGCGGGCGAGTCATCCTCCGCCTCCGACACGGACGAGCGCACGACGCCGCCAGCCGACCCCGCCGCACCGCACACGGGCGCCCCCGCCGCCGGCGTGCCCTGCCCCAGCAGGAAGGAAGAATCATCCACCGCTGAACCAGGTTGGTTCAAAGTAGCCTCCCATTGTCTTCGTATTGTTCCTACAATATTACCCATTGGCCACTTTTCCACAGATTTCGGATCACCAGCGGCGGCGCCAGATGACTGGGAATCGAACGCCAGCATCGCATGGCGGCCCACACGCCCGTCCGGTTTCAGCCCGCTAGGTGGTTCAGTCAACGACAGAGCAACATCAACTGCACCCGATGTCCCAGACCTCGGAGAGAGACCCTTACTTGCTTTTGCATGACCGATATTCTTGCCCTTAGGAAAAGCCTTTGGCTTGAACGACATACTAACTGTTTTATATTATAATAATATATAAATAAATAACCGTGATATTATAAGTAAATAAACTGACTAAAACCCTAAGCAAATAAACCAGTTTTCAATAAAAAAAAAAAATTATTAGAACTAAGAACTAAATTATTTTCCCAAACTATTACACAATCTACTCTCAACCAACACAATAGCTTCAATTAACAATTGCTAGGAAATATCACAACACTACTCACTAATACAAATACTATAAATAAAGGTATCTTCCAAAGACAACCTAACTCACACAAAACCAGACAAACTAAGCCTTCCAGAAACTACTAGGTACTTAAGTTGGTTACTTAGGTTGTTAACTATTTATGCTAGTTTTGAGATTTAAAATACTCTGTAAAAAACATGAATGATCCTGAATATGTAATATGAATTATAATCGCACAGCACTTATTACAATAGATAAGCCTAAATTAATTCAATTGTGATGTATACTATTAGTACCTATTTAATGCAAATCGCAAAGCTTTAAAAAGAACTTTGTAAAAGAACGAAGGAAGAACTTTAACTTGCTTAAACTATCCTTCCTATTTTATTTCACTTTTGTATCATAAAATGTACTATATCGGACATCCCTGTATTTGCTAATAATATGTTATTTATTCAAAAAATACCAGTATAATTAAGTGAATAACTGCCAAATGTAACTCAATGTAAACAATATTTTTCAAAATATAATTTTATTAATTTTAGGCGTAAATGATTGAATTAGTAATAAACTTGAAAAATTAACATTATTATAATATAAAATAAATTTAAAAACTATGCAAATACAGGCCGTACGATACCCGAAATTAAATTTGACAAGATTTCCTAATAACCAACAACAACAACAAGATACCAAAATTGATTTTTCCAATTTACTAGTAATGTACTAGACAATTCAGAATAGAAATTAGAATTTAGTTAAAATGTGTAGCTATGCATGTAACTATAATAAATAAAGCCACCTTACAATACAAATTGAAGACAAAAATTCATAATGTTTACGTTTTGATTGTTGTTGTTAGTGGAAAACAGAAAGCAGCGATTATCTTCAAAACCACTTAGCGGTAGTTGACTCCGACAGCAGCAAAGGGCAGCTCCAACGATCCCTCTTCAGTTTCTGCACCAAAACGCACCAAAAAGATCCAATTATGAACCAAAATGTTATGGTCTCCAGAATATATTGGATTGTTTCTCAACTATAACTCCTCGTAAGTTGAAGATGATACAAAGTACCCTCTTGGCAGAATATTCAGGGCTTCGTTTGCAAGCTGATTATCTCGCAATTAAACCAGCATTTATATCACCACTATTGTCGGCGACGAAACCTTAATGTAAGGCTGATTCGTTTAAGACATCGTTTTGTTTAAGTACTTTTTTGTTTATTGATGAATCATAACAAAAATAGTGTTATTTGAAGGGTCTTGGCTTGGAACAAGGTTTTCCGTTTGAATTGTATAAATCTGTAATTAAGTTTTGTAGTTATTGTAAAATTAGTATAAGGAAAATGTTCCAAATCAAGTTTTTTATAAGTTTTAGTTCTAGAAACTTTTTTATTTGTTAAATATGTTCAGATTTTGTAATTTTATATTAATAAGGCTTGTTTTTGTTATGTATAAGGCATAAATTTGTAAGTATTTTTTAAGAAGATTACAAGAAATAAAGGTTTAAAGGTTTCGGCTCAAGGAAAAAATTAGATAAACTTGAGTCAAAAGCACGCAGGCGTCTTGCCGGTAAAACACGGCCATATAAATATGAGCGCAGTTTGTACGGCCGTCAGTCGCAGTCCAGCCACCGAAGAGGCAAGTCGCAGTCCAGCCACCGAAGAGGCAAGTCGCAGCTAAGCCACCGAAGAGGCAAGAAGCAATAGGAAGACAGCAAGTAGTAGTAGGGAAACCTAGGAACAGCCGAAACCTGAAAAATTCAAGATCCTGTTTCATTTCAACGTCGAGGTTCCCCCATAGGAAGGAATATCAGGTAGTCATAGCTTCATACGCATTCAGGGGTGCGTGGCGGCGTGCGTCTACCAGCTTCGGAAGGAGAAAGGAACGCACGTCGAACTTAAGTTGGGATACTTTCCCAGGGCGAACTAGGTAATCCTGGTTACCGTCCGCAACAGTTGGTCCTTCGAGCCGGATCCCTGCTAGAAGAAGCTAGAAGATTCCAGAGGAAGAACCCGGAAGGAAAGAAGACTCAAGATGCCGGTCACCAGGTCACAGAAGGATGCCCCCTCACGCCCTGTGTCCCGTCCCTTGGGAAGGGACGAGACAGAAGGAACGTCAGGGTCAGAAGGGGTCACGTCTGCGTCAGGGACGGCATCTTCGGGAACCATGGGAACTACCTCTGACTCTTCGGGAACCATGGGAACTACCTCGGACTCTTCGGGAACCATGGGAACTACCTCTGATTCTTCGGGAACCATGGAAACTACCTCAGACTCTTCGGGTACAACGACCACTCAAGAAACCTCTACTACGGTGGCTACTGCAACCACGGCTGCGTCCGGGAAGGGACAGAAAAAAGAAGAAGCAGCACAGAAGACGGCCAAGAAGACCCCAGAACAGGCCCCGGCACAGGAAGGTGGATCAGCCACAACTCTGAAGCCGACGGGGGTCGGTCGTCAAGCGCGGTCTACAAAAACCACGAGTTCTTCAGCCAGACGACGTGAGCTGGAAGCCAGAGAAGAATTAGCGCGCCGGGAGCTGAAGCAAGCCCAGGCTGCGACGAAGCTGGCTCGCGTCAGATTGGAGTTGGCACAATATGAAGATGAAGATTCCGTGGATGAAGACCAGGTGGAACAAGAGGACAGAGCAGCACAGGTGCAGAACTGGATTCAGACATCCGTATTGGAAGACGACAAAGATGGGGCAGAGCAACAAAGTCGGAAACCCCCAGAAGAGCCCCAGAAGGTGAAGCCTGAAGAAAACCACTCAACAAGAGGGGCCACGATCGAGATTCAAGCGCTGGCAACAGCCTTGAAGGAAGCCTTCACCGGAGGAAGAGGTCCAGCATCGCAGCCGAACTACATTCACGAGCTACCCTACTTCGACGGTGACAGCAGCGAGTGGTTGGCATTCAAGGTCGTCTACGCCGATACAGCACCAATGTTCAACGATGTCCAGAACATGGCTCGATTGAGACGAGCACTGAAGGGCAACGCAAGAGAAGCTATCAAGAGTTTGCTGTACTCCGAAGCTTCTCCGATGGAAGTTATGGAAGCCCTTAGAAGAAGATTTGGAAGACCTGATGCGCTGGTACTGGCTGAACTGGACAAGGTCAGGGCGTTGCCGAAGATCACGGAGAACCCGAGGGACATCTGCATCTTCACAAGCCAGATCAGCAACAGCGTAGCAGCAATCAAAGGACTGAAGAAGCCTCAGTACCTGCATTCACCGGAGATAGTGAAGCAAATCGTGGAAAAGATGCCGACAGTTCTCAAGTTCCGTTGGTATGACTTCACTGCAGCATCAGAAGAAGGCGAGTTCTCGGATCTAACGCTTGTTTCTAGGTTCCTGAACGCAGAAGCAGATAAGTGCGGGGCCTTCGCGACATCAGAGGACAAAGGCGGTGGCTTCAGGAAAACCAGACAAGCGGCGCACTCAACAAAAGAAAAGGACTTCAGGAAAACGGACCCGAGGAAGACGGAGAAGACTTGTCCCATCTGTGAAGGGGAACACTTCCTCGTGGAATGCCAGAAGTTCCTGGAGGCGTCAGTTCGAGACCGCTGGGCAGCCGTCAAGAGGAGTCGCGTCTGCTTCAAGTGCCTTCAAGGGAGGCATAGGAAGGAGAGCTGCAGGAAGCCGTCGTGCAAGGAGTGCAAGAGGTGGCATCATCATCTGCTGCACGTCGAGACGGAAGATAGGACCGAGGGGGAGAAAACTAAAGCATCACCAGAGACATCAAGTGTCACTGGGACAGTGAACTCGGTCAACAACGCAAGGGCGTACCTGAAGATTGTTCCAGTAGAAGTCTTCGGGTCAAAGACATCCAAGAAGATATTGGCCCTCATGGACGAAGGGTCAACGGTATCACTTCTGGACAAGAAGGTGGCAGAAGAGATCGGCGCTCAAGGGAACAAAGAAGAATTGGTCATCGAAACAGTGGGAGGCAAGCTTATCAAGAAAAAGGACTCACAGGTGCTGAACCTCATACTGAAGGGGGTTCATCAAGAACATCGGAAGACCTTGAAGAGAGTCCGGACGATCGACGACTTGAAGCTTACGCCACAGTTCCTGGACAAAAAGAAGATACAAGAATATCCACATCTAAAGAAGATCGCCGAGGCTCTACAATACGAAGGAGAGTCACCACAGCTGCTCATCGGGCAAGACAACTGGGAGCTGATCGTGACTCAAGAGATAAGAAGAGGCAAGCCAGGCGAACCGGTCGCTTCTAGAACGGGACTTGGATGGGTGCTCCACGGAACTGACGTCGGAGGTGCAAGGCCAGTGCACTTCCTCAACACGTGTCTACATGTCAGCACGCCGGAGGAGGAGATGCACCAAGTCATCAAAGACCACTTCGCCATCGAAGCTCTTGGTGTGCAACCCAGAAGACCAACAACGGACTCTGAAGAAAGAGCACTCACCATCCTGGAGAAGACCTGCAGAAGACTGGAGGATGGGCGCTTCGAAGCTGGACTCCTATGGAAAAATGAAGAGGAACCGATGCCGGAGAGCTACGCTTCCGCCAAGAACCGCCTCTTCAACATCGAAAAGAAGATCGACAAGGATCCGCAGTTAAAGATGGAGTATAACAAGCAGATCCAGCATCTCGTCGACAGCAACTACGCAGAAGAAGCACCCGATGAACAAGGAAAGTCCAAGAAGATGTGGTACCTGCCGCACTTCTCCGTGGTTCACCCTTTGAAGAAGAAGATAAGGATCGTCTTCGATGCTGCAGCCAAGTCCAAGGGAAGAAGCCTCAACGACGCTCTACTGCCGGGACCAGATCTGCTTCAGTCACTCTTCGGAGTTCTACTGAGGTTTCGGCAGGGACCCTTCGCAGTGGCAGCTGATATCAAGGAGATGTTCCTGCAAGTCCGCATCAGGCCAGAGGATCGAGACAGCCTGAGGTTCCTGTGGCGAGGGGATCGTCGCGACGTGCAGCCGAAGAAGTACAGGATGACATCAGTCATCTTCGGCGCAACATCATCTCCGAGCACAGCAATCTACGTCAAGAACAGGAATGCAGCGGACTACAAAGGGCAACATCCAGAAGCAGCAAGGGCAATCGAGCTGAACCACTATATGGACGACTACCTCCACAGCTTCCATTCAGAAGAGGAGTTCCGAAGAGTGACAGCACAAGTGGACTGCATACACAAGAAGGCGGGCTTCGAACTCAGAGGTTGGGCATCAAACCAACCTGAGCTGCTACAAGGAATCAAGACTGAAGCAACGGAAAAGACAGAAGTGGACCTCGGCGAGAAAGAGGAGAAAACTCTGGGACTACGCTGGTTCACGGAACAAGACTCCATCGGCTTCAGGGCAAACCTCCGGAACACACCAGAAGAAATAGCAAAGGGGCTTCAAGTGCCTACCAAGAGAGAAGTCACCAGCGCCGTGATGTCGACCTTCGACCCACTAGGATTGGCATCACCAGTTCTCATCCAAGGCAAGAAGCTGCTCCAAGGCATCTGGCGAAGCGGCGTCGGCTGGGATGAAGAGATCGAGGAAAATGAATACTCAAAATGGAAGATCTACTTGGAGAAGATGAAGCTGCTTCAAGCCCTACAGATCCCGAGATGCCTGACGCCACATCGCACCGAGGGGGAGCTACACACCTTCACGGATGCCAGCGAGACGGCATATGCAGCTACAGTCTACTGGAGAACAGAAGACCAAGGCGGGACCTACCACATCAGCTTGATGGCAGCGAAAGTACGAGTCACTCCATTGAAGCCGGTTTCAATCCCAAGGCTTGAGCTTCAAGCAGCCCTCCTAGGAAGCAGATTGGCGCATTCGGTCGAAAAAGAGTTGGACCTGAAGGTGACAAAGAAGACATTCTGGTCGGACTCCAGCATCGTACTTTCTTGGATTAAGACGGATCCGAGAACTTTCAAGACGTTCGTGGCTCATCGATTGGCTGAGATAGAAGATCTCACCAAACCTCAAGACTGGAGATGGGTCCCCACAGCACAGAACCCGGCAGATGACGCAACACGTGACGTGCCAGAAGACTTCAACTGCAATCATCGATGGTATACCGGGCCGGACTTCTTGAAGAAGGAAGAGGTTCACTGGCCTGCGGCGAGGACTTTCAAGAAGGAGACCACCGGCGAGGAAAAGGCGACGGACGTTACAGCGGCAGCGAGCTTCACCCATCCAACTCCAGATCCTGAGAGGTTTTCATCATGGAAGAGGTTATGGCGAGCCACAGCAAGAGTACTGCAGTTCATCAAACTCTGCAGAAGAAAGGAGAAGGTCAACGTCAGCCAAGCAGACCCTGACTGGAAGAAGACTACAAGGAAACCAAAGAAGTCCATCACTCGGAGACAATCATCTTCAAGGAAAGCGGTTAACTACGTACCGCTGGAAGCAGACCTACTAGAGCAAGCTGAAACTCTACTACTAAAGAAGAGTCAAGAAAGAAGCTTCAGAGAAGATATCAGATGTCTTCAGCAAGGAAAACCAATGGAGGGCAGCAGCAAGTTGAAGAGGCTCGACGTGGTGCTGGAAGATGGACTTCTGCGGATGAAAGGAAGAATCGACGCGATACAAGGCGTGACCAGGGACTACAAACGACCTATAGTGCTCGACAGCAAGGACAAGGCAACGCGACTCATCATAGAAGAGTTCCACCGCCGCTTCAACCATGGGAATCACGCAACGGTCATGAACGAGATAAGGCAACGCTTCTGGGTGCTGGGATTGAGGTCGGCGATCAAGACAGTTCAACATCAATGTCAATGGTGCAAGACAAGAAAGGCGAGACCTCAAGAACTACCGACGGGCAACTTACCAGCTGAGAGGTTGATGCACAGTAATCCACCCTTCACGTGCACCGGCATAGATTACTTCGGCCCGATGACAATCACCGTAGCAAGACGTCACGAGAAAAGATGGGGCGCTCTGTTTACATGCTTAACAACTCGAGCTGTACACATTGAGCTTGTTCCTTCACTCTCTACGGACAGCATGATCATGGCGCTACGAAGATTCGCTGCAAGAAGAGGAATGCCGAAGAAAATCTACACGGACAACGGGACCAACTTCGTCGGCGCAAACAAGGAACTGAGGGAAGCAATGGACAACATGAAGAAAGAAGACCTCATCTCAGAAGCGGAGAAGATCGGCGTGCAATGGAAGTTCATCCCACCTGGTGCACCAAACATGGGCGGTGCATGGGAGCGTCTGGTGCGATCCATCAAAACCGCACTAAGCGCCACACTCTACGAGAAGTATCCACGAGAGGAAGTACTCCACACCCTCCTGCTAGAGGCCGAGCACATGGTCAACTCTCGGCCTCTAACTCACCTCTCCGAGAGCCTTGAGGAGGAAGCGCTCACTCCAAACCACTTCCTCCTCGGGCGATCCAGCGGTGCTGCAAGAATCGGCAGCTTCGAAGACCACGAGCTCGTAGGCAGACACACCTGGAAGGCCACGCAGCGGCTTGCCGACCACTTCTGGCAACGATGGCTGCGAGAATACCTGCCTACTCTACTGCCGAGGAAGACTTCGAAGAGGACCAGCATCACGGATCTACAAGTTGGAGACATCGTGTTGATCGTCGACCACACCCTACCGAGATGCACTTGGCCACGCGGCAGAATCCAGCAAGTGTATCCTGGACCTGATGGGCGCACTCGGATCGTCGACGTCGAGACCAGAGGAGGAGTACTGCGCAGACCCAGCTCGAGAGTGGTGCTGTTAACGACGGGAGGATCGCCGAGTCTGGAGGATGGTGCGACGCACGAGGGGGAGAATGTCGGCGACGAAACCTTAATGTAAGGCTGATTCGTTTAAGACATCGTTTTGTTTAAGTACTTTTTTGTTTATTGATGAATCATAACAAAAATAGTGTTATTTGAAGGGTCTTGGCTTGGAACAAGGTTTTCCGTTTGAATTGTATAAATCTGTAATTAAGTTTTGTAGTTATTGTAAAATTAGTATAAGGAAAATGTTCCAAATCAAGTTTTTTATAAGTTTTAGTTCTAGAAACTTTTTTATTTGTTAAATATGTTCAGATTTTGTAATTTTATATTAATAAGGCTTGTTTTTGTTATGTATAAGGCATAAATTTGTAAGTATTTTTTAAGAAGATTACAAGAAATAAAGGTTTAAAGGTTTCGGCTCAAGGAAAAAATTAGATAAACTTGAGTCAAAAGCACGCAGGCGTCTTGCCGGTAAAACACGGCCATATAAATATGAGCGCAGTTTGTACGGCCGTCAGTCGCAGTCCAGCCACCGAAGAGGCAAGTCGCAGTCCAGCCACCGAAGAGGCAAGTCGCAGCTAAGCCACCGAAGAGGCAAGAAGCAATAGGAAGACAGCAAGTAGTAGTAGGGAAACCTAGGAACAGCCGAAACCTGAAAAATTCAAGATCCTGTTTCATTTCAACGTCGAGGTTCCCCCATAGGAAGGAATATCAGGTAGTCATAGCTTCATACGCATTCAGGGGTGCGTGGCGGCGTGCGTCTACCAGCTTCGGAAGGAGAAAGGAACGCACGTCGAACTTAAGTTGGGATACTTTCCCAGGGCGAACTAGGTAATCCTGGTTACCGTCCGCAACAACTATTCATAAACACAAATTTTGCTGGTTTATATCTTCGTCAAATATTGACCGATTTGAAAAATTCAAACACTCCCGCGACC